>OZ026517.1:110661473-112010253 GCA_964019695.1 Loripinus fragilis
CTCAAGATATTAAGCAGAAATGAAAATCTGACATCAATCAAGGGCCATAACTCTTTTACAAATTTGGAAAATGACAGGCAACAATCCCAAACTAGACCTTGACAGTATCAATGCATATACAAAATTTGGTTAAATTCTATCAATTTGTTCTCAAAATAATGAGGGGAAACAACATAATGATGGACGGAAAAGATGGAATGAGGGACAACCCAAATTCCAGTATAGCCCCACTTTTTCAAAGCGGGTCAATAATCCAGTTATTAAATGATGAAGTAAATATTATACTAATTGCCCATTCTTCTGTAGTGTACACTCCTCAAAATAATTGAAGAACCAGTAATATCAATTATTACATTGACGCATTTTGTGTTTAACGTATTTTGAAAACAAAGGGGTACGTGCATTAAGAGGCTACTTTGGCCCCCCTTTGAGGTCAAAAAATAAAAATTGTTTTTCAGAAATTTCTTTTAAATAATTTATTAGAGCAATAGCCGAAGTGTAAAACGCTGGTATTGATTTGACTTATACCGTTGCTATGGTAACAAAAATGGCGGCCAAAGTAAGCTGAAAATAGGAAATTGGCCATTTTGGAGCGAATTTGGGACATTTGGCAGAGAAATTTACATAGAGCACAAGCAAATACCAAAAAGATATTTTAACAGATGATGAGAATGTTCATGACACACAACATTTTAAAAGGTTTTTTTGGTATTTGCTTGTGCTGATATCTAAATTTTTAAAAAATTGGTCTCCAAAAGCCTTAAATTTAGCCCAAAATGACAATTTCTCTATTTTAAGCCATTATTGTTGGCCATTTTTGTTACCATAGCAACGGTAAAAGGAAAATAAAAGCCAGAATTTTACACTTCAGCTATACTTCTAATAAACCGATTCGGTGATTTTCATGAAAAGCAACTTTCAGTTTTTGGCTAAAAAGGGGGCCATTTTGGCCCCTTAATGCACGTACCTCTTTTACAATCAAGTCTAAATTTTTCTGACATCTTTGAAGCCCTATTGCCAAGTTAAACAGCAAAAAGAAAAAGGTAGAAAATGTTACAAACATTAATTTTGCATCATTTTAAAACTTGACCTAAATGTTTTGGAATGTCATTTTTTATCTGTGATCCATGTACCACAGAACTGCATGAAATGAGTGAATAATGCTTTTAGATAACTGAGATCTCCTTTTTGCATGATTTTACGGTGTTTTAATCCAGTCGACACCACCCACCTCTTCATGTGAGAGAAAATTGCCCCTTTTGGCAGTGTGGTAATGGTCAGACTATGGGTTCAGACAACTGGTTTTGGCGGTTGCCTGTGACAATCTTTGTGCAATTTGTAAGGGACATCTTTCTAACACTCAAAGGCATAATATGAAGATTAAAAATCTGACTCTTGATGGCCAAGTACACGCATTGCTTTATGAAAACAAAACAATGTCAAAACTCCATTGTCAGAGATGAAATTGTTTGCTTCCAGTATAATGAAACTATTTGAAGAAATCTTTTGCAAGTAAGCTGAACTGTTTGAAACAAAGTTTAATTTGGTGTAACTTTCATTCCACTCGAATGACCACATATGAATTCCTTTACCCCACCCACTGCCTTTTGAAAGTGTGTTTTTGGGGGTATGTGCATTTGAGACACAGTTACGGCAGAATTAGGTATGGAAATCAGTTACAATAATTCTTCATTTAAAAGAGTTGACAGATTTAGGCCAAGTTTTACATAATTTAAATTTTTTGTGCTTATTTACTTGCTGTTTCGGAAATCTTGGTCCTTCAATTATTTTGAGGAGTATACTTTTATTGGTATATTAAATAGATGGTTTGCATCATGTACCAGGTATTTAAAGTGATGGGTTAGAAAATATCTTCAATTTACGCTCAAAAATTATGTTTATCTGGACGTATGATATATAAGCCTGACATAAAACAATGGTAATGTGCGGGTATTATGTTGAATACAGTAGATTTCATTATTTGGGTCTTGTTTTCTGTTACAACTTTAAAATCAAGTAGCAGTAAAAGCCTTATAATTAATTCCAACATGCAATCTAACCATTTACCATGCAAGCTAGATCATGTAAAAGTCTGTCTTTGAATAAATGCTGGAATCAGTAAAATGGAACCTTATGGCATATAAGAAATACCATTTCTCGCACACCAGATCCGGATTTTCGTTGTTTTCATCAATGTGAGATAATTCTCACATACCCGTACCAGCTCGTGAGAAAGATAAACGATGAACAACGGTTTTGTCATTGATTTATTGTCCACGATGACTAAACGGTAATTAGTTATTTCATGCCTATAGACATCAAACGTTAAAGTTTTAATATAATTTTAAAGCGTGAATTTGATGAACAAAAATCAATCGGAACCCAAGCATTTTGGGGCCTTTATCTGTCATTAAATGAAGAAATTGAACCTGATGAGAAAGTTACCTTAACACCGAAATAAGTGACAAGACCCAAATTGCCGTAGTGGTATGACCACAGTGACAAAAGGACAGCTTGCGTCCAAGTACACTTTCTTAAGAATAGTTACTTAAGCATCAGAGAGTTTTTCTAAACCAATAGCAAATTAAGTACCAGAGAATTCTTTCAACAAAAATATCATCTTAGTTACCAGAAAGTTTTGTTCGACAAAAAAGCAAATGTACTTTCAAAGAAATAGCAGATTAACCATAATAGTTCTTTCTACAAGAATAGATCAACAGTATAATGGAACAAACACATTTGTGTCTATATATGACCAGAAAAAGCCACAAAAATAAAATTCACTACATTTAAAATTCCTGATCAGATTGTAAAATAAATTTAAGGAAAAGTTGGTGATGAGATTGTACATGCAGGGGCGGCTCCAGGATATGTCGATAGGGGGTTCAAATTTACAAAAGGGTCATTTTACCTGACAATTTATCAATTTTTCCTGATTTTTCTGAAAATTCTCCATGAAAATGAAATAATTTATAATGTCTCTAAGGGGAGTTCGAGCATACCCTCCGAACCCCCTCTGGATCTGCCACTGACATATGGCAAATACAGCTTGAAACAATACAGTAAAACCTGTCTTAAGTGGCAACTCAAAAAGAACACAAAAATTGGTTTTCAATACTGATTATCACTTAATGCATGTCAAAAGTATTGCAGAATGCTCCCCTTGGAGCATTCTGCAATACTTTCGACCTTCATTAAGCTACCCTTTTCCATTAAGACCTTTGTTTTGTCTATTTTAAGTGTAGACTGCTTCACTGCCCCCTCGTATGAACTAGGGACAGTTGCAAAGCGGTAGTCATGTGTTTTATTCTACCACTGAGATGAGCGGAGTAACTACACGTCATAGATGTATCCAGAATTAGGCATTGTATTTATTTAAGAATTGAAAGTTATTTTTCTGCGTTTCACTGAGGTATGAAATGTCGGGAAAATTACATCTAATTTGCATGAAAACCAAAGGTTTTCATGCTAAAATTGGATGTAATTTAAACGACATTTCATACCTCAGTGAAACGCAGAAAAATAATTTTCAATTCTTATAATTACAACTTCTTCTTTATTCATTCTTATTCAGTATTTATAATTATGTTTTCCTTAAAAAAAATACCTTTCCAGCTAATAGTTCATTTCGCGCATTTAGACTATGACGTGCGTATGTAGACGTTACGATCGCGACGTTCAAAAAATCAAAATGGCGGCCGTTCTCCAATTGAAAATAAACAACTAGATCTACATTTTAGAGACTAGAATCTCGTTTTAACATAGTGACAACCGAAAAACCCTAACATGGGTGTTCATTAGAATGTGTACGATAGTTACGTCATCGGATATGACGTCATTCATTTACATTGGTGACGAAAAGCATCATCTGTCAAAATGGTTTGGAAAGGAAAAGAAATGACCCCCAGCAAAAAGAAATTGAGCTATCTTTATTGAGTGATTGAAGAAAGCAAAGACGAATTGCAAAAGATGTTGGATAAACCAGGCAACAGCAGTCATACAGTAAGTCTAAGAAACGATTTTATTGCGGGGCTCGACTGAAAACGAAGTTGCAGGAAAAGTGCAAGAGGCGATCGCATCATTTTGCGGACTGGGAAACTAATGATGGATCGCAGCCAAGTGAAGATCCAGAGAGAGGGGGGGGGGGGGGGGGGGGGGCAGGGGGTCCGGACCCCCCCCCCTTGAAAATCACAAGTTATTTGGGTTTCTATAGGGAATAAGCAATTGGACCCCCCCCCCCCTGGAAAAAGGGACCACCCTGCAAAAATTTGGACCCCCTCCGGAACCTTGATAAATGATATTTTTCTTTGAAATTAACCATTTGACTTCTGTAAACTAAGCCGAGGACTAAGAAAAAAGCAAAAAACAAACAAACAACGCTGTCGGAGCTTTTGTTTGTCAGATTGACGTGGACCCCCCCCCCCCCCTGACGAAAATTCCTGGATCCGCGCATGGCAGCAGACAGCTGATCGGTATGACTACTGTTAATTTATGCGTCGTATGTAAGTTAATCTTTGCTTTTCTACCTGAAAATATAGGTGTAAGTGCAAGGTAAAGTGTCAGTAGTTGCAGGCTGTCCATTTCTCTTCATAGAAGCATTGCACAGTATCACAAAAGTAGTTCCGTCGTGAATGGCCCCGCCCCTCATGAATACGGACCGGGTTCATTGAAAAATGAAATACAGGTCAATGCGATCAGATGACCGTTCTTGGCCAATCAGATTAGCGGATCTCAATAAATGTTATGACAGTTGTAATTATAGAACAGTCACCAGCATAGATTACACTTAACCTATTAGCGTTGTCTGCTGATAATTTTTGAAAATAGTGTGGATACACAAAATATCGTAGATCTATTTATTCTGAGGCTAAATACAAGCTCACTTTTTTAATACACTGTGTTATCATGCGAAGAAGGTTTAGAGAAAAAAAATACACCCTCAATTCTTTTCGTAACACAGAAGAAATCATGTAAATAAGATAAGAGAAAGTCGTCTATTTATAGATGATCAAAAGACGCTTGGTTTACGTTGAGCATTCAGCGATATGGATTACCAGGGCGATTTTGCCCCGGTGAAATTGGTCTTCTACCGTCCTTGTAATACCTGTATTCGAGGTGGGTGAAGCAGTGTATTTTAAGTGGCCCCTTAAGACAGGTTTTACTGTATAAACAAAATCTGTTTAAACAAAAGAGTTCTTAATTTGCAAGTGTTTCCTTTTTGAACTGGGCAGAACCGCCCTAAATGTCAGCTATACAGGAATCCATTTTTCTTTTTTCTCCGACTGTTCTGACATATTTGTGAGACATTTCAAATCAAAATTCAATAAATCAGATACAGAATCATAAATATTGGTCTGTTCCTAGAAAAGCCCGTCATAAAACATTCTATTTTTAACTTGCCAGGTCAAAGAATGTCATACATTTGAGCCAGCTCATAAATAGAGGATCTTACATGAGTGCTTATTTTTTTATTGAATTTATTAAACGAGTTGGAAAGAGATAAAATGCGAGGCTTGTCAAGAATTTTAACGCTTTTACGCAACAAGTTAAGTACATTCAATAATACAGGAGCAGGAATGTTAGATTCTGTTTATCACAGTCATGACATCAAAATTACTTAAAAATCGCATTTTTGGCACTAAAATGTCAAGTTTTAACAATCATTTAAGCAACGTTATTATGGACCTCATTATGTTATGTAACTAAAATCTGTAAACCACAAGTGGTTTATAGATTTAATTGGATGGCGTTATATCACTCCCAGATGCAACGTTTGTGGTTAGATTTTGGTATTTATCACATTATGGTGCACTTGAGACTCAGATGAGCCTGCACACATCAGATAGGCCAGAAGGTGATCTCCGAAGTCTGATTGAACTTTTCTCCTCCCTATGATGTACCTAAGCCAATCTGTGTATACGTAGAAGTGAATGACGGCTCCACGACAAGAAAATGTCATGCTGATGATACAAAACAGGAACAACATATTAAAAGTAAAGAAGGCAGAGATCAGAAATCGATTAATCAAGAGCCACACCTTACCTGAGACACTGTATGGGAAAGTGACAAAAACACAAGAAAACATCACACACAAGAGAACCAAGAGGTCAGCCCTTTTCCAGCAGGTGATCACAAGGTTGCAAGGAACAGACAAGACAGTATAATAAAGGCAAACATGATTCATAAATAACAAAAGGATCCACAAGAGAAGCACCACCTTGGAAAGGTCAGTAAATAAATTACTGGAGGGCTTGAATATGTTTAACGGAACCAACCTCACCCTTAATTTTGATGTGGATCAAGGCACATAGATGTTTGGCTCGCATGAAAGATCCCTTACTTATCCCTGCATCATCTCCTAGAACATACATATCAAGATATAAATAGGATATAAAACAAAGTTAAGGACTCAACAGTACATGGAGCAAAAGACCCCAGTGGCAATATTAAAGCAATATACTCCCTCCCACTTCTCTTTGGTGCAAGACCTAAAAGTGTAGAGTTCTATCCATTTTTCTTTACATTTGAGACAATGACCTGCTAATCTACTTATACCATATATGATAACAGCTTTAGAAGCCAGTTGATTAAGATCTACACTGTTTTTCCACCTCTGAAAAAAATGTGATGTTTAAAAAAGCATCTAAACTGACTTGATAAAAGAAATGAACAATGGAATTAATAATGTAATGTGTAGGACAAGGGTTAATTTTTGGTCTATTTATCTACAGCCCTAGTCTGCAGCTCATCAATTAATGAATTAATCTGCTTCTAGCACTGAAATATTTATCATCAATTGTTCTGCTAAAGTGAACCTGAAATCAATGGCAACTCAAAGGAATTTAATGGTTAGGTCACTTTAACAAAAATCAAGTTTAGGCCAGATTGTTTTATTAGTTGATTTACGGGAATTTTTTTCAGATTTAGGGTTGGGGGAATGAGAACTTTTTTTTCTTCTTTTTTTTTAATATCTCCAGAACAAACAGTAAAACTAGTAAATTTAACCAACAGTCTGTATTAAATCTTTAAATATTTCATAATTTTCCTAAAAATCTGCATAGGACAATCACTTTTAACAACGTCACTCTCAAAAATACACAGACAGAACCTCAAAAGTATATTATTTTTTCAGCGAAACACATACTATTTAGAGTCGATGGATAAAATTTAAAAAAAAATAAAAAAAATACTCTACTTTCCGGAAAATTACAGATGGAGGGTTTGTGAATCAACTAATAAAAAAATCTGGCGTTAGTGGACTCCATAGGAATAGCCTGGGCTTGAGATGAAAAAAACAGTGTCAAAAAAGGAAACTATGCTAAAGGACCTATAGTAAGAAAATGACCAACTGCAAAAAAATCTATATAAATTTACTAATAAGTTGTTAATACCCCAAATCATTTTAACAAATATGAAACTCCCAATTTAAGTGGATTTCATAGAGCTTTGAAAAGGGCAATTGTGAGATGGAAATCAATGGGAGACAAGGAAGCTATAAATCTTTCTGAGAGAGATTTAACAACAGTCTAAATCAGGATGTATCATTAATTAATCAAAAGTCTGATGACTGTATTAATAAATTACATTAAAGGCGGCTTATGATATTATTTGTGTTAAATTTCTAACTCAATCTCCAATGTAAGTTTTGTTCATTTGTGTTGATGCTTTACATCCTCAGTCATTTCTGGGCACTTTCCAGTACTAAGCAGAGGATAAAGTGTCTGGCTCAAGGACAAAACACAGTGCCTATGGTGAGTCTCAATCTCAAATCTAACACTCTACCAAGTGAGCCACTGTGCTGTAAGTTTCTTCATCATATGACTTCGTGTCTGGGAGTGAAATAACACCACTAGTGGTTTACAAATTTTCTGGAAACGTTATGACGCCCATAACAACATTGCATACATAATGACAAAATTATAATGTTTTTACGACAGAAATTAGATTTCAAAGTAATCTTAATGTCATATGATAAATAGAATCTAACATTCGTGCTCTTTTATTCGGCAAGCCTTGTATATTATCTCTTTTTCCCTGCTCGTTTAATAAATTCAATAAAATATGAGCACTCATGTAAGATCCTTTATACTTCAAATGTTTTACCCTTTGTATACTGGTGACTCCTTAATGAGAAACAGTAATGGCACATAATGTGGCATTCAAAGAAACACAGCATCATTTAAGAAACCTGAACAAGAGTCCTAAATGTTTCTTTGTCAGTTTTAATGTCAGCATTATCAATTATTTGACCTAAATATTTAATGTCTGTGGCAGTATAGTTACATTTTCTAGGATAAGATTGAAATTTGACACTTTCAATTTTTGAATACCTACAACATGGCCAAACTGTTAAAATTACTGGATAAAATGTCTGCTATGGCAAGGCAGTAATGGGGGTAAGAAACCGTATAAGTATCAAGAGCCCTAAACTTTTCTGTCATCTTTAATGCCAGCATGACCAATGATAAGACCTAAGTATTTAAAATGTGTGACAGTAAAGTTACATTTTCTAGGATAAAACTGAAAATTTGGCACTTTTAATTTTTGTAGGATGTTGCCAAACTGTTACAAATTATTGGTGTGGGGTTTTTTTGAGAAAATTTAAAATAATATTGGCCAGCTCATATTTTAGTACATGTACTTTTAAAAGTATACAAGAAGGCAAAGATCAGGAATCAATACAATCAAGTACCATAACTGACCCATGTATTGGTACATTAAGCATGGGTTTGTCCATTTTGTATTTCAAGGGGTCACAGGTCAAAATTTCTACATTTCTATATATTTCTGTCCCTGAAGATGTTTTCATCCTAGCAAACAGTGCAGATCCTGATGAAAATTTGAGGTCAGCAAAAGTATGGGGTAACTATATAAATATATATTCTTTCAATATGGAAAAGCATCATGTTGTGGAATATGGCATATGCAGATTTGTTACTATAGTGTAGATTTTATTTTCTTGTCCTTTGGGATCATGGGTTTCATTGTAGAACTTTGAAACTATTAGAGGGTCACTGATGAAGCCTAATTGGCAGAAACTAGCTAGTCTGACCCAGGAAACATGCACACTCTAGTTTCAGTTTTTTGGTGCAGTCTTTGCTTCCAAAGTATACCCTTTTAAGAACATGGTGACTGGGACTGTGTGGCGGCGGTAGAACGTATCCCTGCCCTTCACTATAGTGTAAATTTTATTTTCTTGTCCTTTGGGATCATGGGTTTCATTGTGGAACTTTGAAACTATTAGAGGGTCACTGATGAAGCCTAATTGGCAGAAACTAGCTAGTCTGACCCAGGAAACATGCACACTCTAGTTTCAGTTTTTTGGTGCAGTCTTTGCTTCCAAAGTATACCCTTTTAAGAACATGGTGACTGGGACTGTGTGGCGGCGGTAGAACGTATCCCTGCCCTTCACTATAGTGTAAATTTTATTTTCTTGTCCTTTGGGATCATGGGTTTCATTGTGGAACTTTGAAACTATTAGAGGGTCACTGATGAAGCCTAATTGGCAGAAACTAGCTGGTCTGGCCCAGGAAATATGCACACTCTAGTTTCAGTTTTTTGGTGCAGTCTTGGCTTCCAAAGGATACCCTTTTAAGAACATATTTGTTAATGCTGTTTTATGATTTTTCATACAGTAGTGTGACAGGACTATATGCCCATGAACAAGCAGTCTAGCCATGCTGCAATATTGTCCTTAGTTAATCATTGTCTGGTCATGCTGAACATGGACTTATCATATGACGCCGCGTCTGGTAGGGAAATAATGCCATGCATTAAAATCGATAAACCTTACGGTGACTTGTGGTTACAGATTTTGCGAGAAAAGTTATGAAATGACACTTCATGCATATGGCAAAACCCTAATGTTTTCACGCCAAACTATGATTTAAAAATAATTTTAATGTCATATGATAAATAGAATCTAACATTTGTGCTCCTGTATTATTGAATTTATTAAAATTGTTGCGAAAAAGAGATAAAATTTTCAGCAAGCTTCGCATTTTATCTCTTTTTCTCAACTTGTTTAATAAATTCAATAAAAAAAGAGCACTCATGTAAGATCCTCTATTAATCTCTCTCTTGTTTTTTTTTTTAAATCAGGGTAGATCAGAGAAACATTGTTTTCCACTCTGATTGAAAATACAATCAAGCTGCAGGTTAACAGGGAGTGTAATAAAAACAGGGAGGAGTATTCAGCATGATGAGGGTTAACACTACAGACAACTAGACTCTCTCTGTGAATATGTGACTTGAATAAATTTCCCAAGAGAATGCGTCATACCACAATCAACATATTTTGATCGGCATTTATCCTGATTACTGTGAGACTTTTTTCTGGAAATGAAAGTTGTATTGTCTATGTTCAAACAGAACTGATGCACTGGTGAAAAATTTAACTTTTTTGCTCCATAGCAGCTACATCTATGTATTTGCACTACCGTAATATCAGCACTCAACACTGTTCTCTGGAATGGAGGTGGATTAGGACCAGCTAGCTTCAAAATTGTGTTGCAAAGACTGTTGTAGAGCTTGCATTGTGTCCTTTTTTGGCTTTGCTGTTGTCTAGCTGCGGAAGAGGGCACTGGTTGCTTTGGTTTTGTTCTTTCATTCGTATTGCTGAGCACTATTGTTCTTGCAGTGAAGTGGTTGATTGGTCTTTGGTCTGTGAGTGTGGCATTTCCTGGTCATACTCACTTACTTTTTCATGTGATTACAAGGCAGCATATGTATAGCTAGTACAAGGCATTATATGTATAGCTAGTACAAGGCAGCATATGTATAGCTACATGTATTACGGTACTGAATTATACAGAAACTACTATTATCACAGACGATCTGTATTATAAGTGCACTCTGTCCTGAGAATAGGAGACAAACTAGAGTCCATCAAAAAGAAGACAGAATCAATCCCTTGTTATATAAATCATTCCGACAGTCAGAGAGAGAACATCAGCTTTGTGCCAGATTATACACATTGTTTTACACAGATAAGACACTTGGTTACCATTTCATCTCCTAGTGATGCCTGCTGGTTTAAATATCTTTGCAAACAGTTTGGGACCAGATGAGGTCCGACAAAATGTCGGGCCTCATTTGGACCCAAACTGTTAGACACTTAATGAAGAACTACCTTATTAGTATTGTATCTATCAGATTTTTTTATTAGTTGATTTACAATTCCTCCTACTGTAATTTTTCGGAAAGTAGAAAAAAAAATCTAAAATTATCTTTTTATTTTATCTGCCAACTCTAAATATTATTTTTTTTAGTAGAAAAAAAATAAAATATTTTTGAGGCTCTGTTTGTGTGTTTTTGAGAGTGACACTGTTAAAAGTGATTGTCCTATGCAGGTTTTTAGGAAAATTATGAAAGATTTAATACAGACTGTTGGTTTACTTTACTATTTTTATTGTTTGTTCTGGAGATATTAACAAAAACAAAAACAAAAAAATCTCTGAAAATGACCAGTCAACTGGCCATTTTCAGAGCTTTTTTTTCTTTTGTCCCCCCCCCCCCCCCCCCTGACCCTAAATCTGAAAAAAAATCCTGTAAATCAACTAATAAAAAAATTCTGGCCTTAGTATTAGGAGTCTTAAATCTTGAATACCAGCATTATCAATAATATGAACTAAGTATTTAATGTCTGTGGCAGTAAAGTTACATTAGGATACCATTTTCAATTTTTTCAAAGATGTGGCCAAACTATTACAATTACTGATGAAGTTTTCAGAGATGATCTAAAATATGGGCCTGGGACATATCCCATATAGGCAAATCGACTTATTGAACACTTTGCATGTTGAGTAATTTTCCATGCTTTTGCTGTCTACGGACTTTTTTCAAAATTAACTTCAGTGGATAACGTCATGTCATAAATAATGTTATGATCACAGATTACATAACACTTTCGGCAAAAACAAGCCTTTGTGTCCATTCTAGTTTTGCAATCATCTTGAAGAGGAAGAGAAATTTTAAGCTGGTTGCTTTGCTATTATTGTCTTACAGATGTATTGTTACTGTAAATGTTCGGTCGCTGAGTTCCTCACGGTGCCGTGGGTTGGTCTGTAGTGTGATTGTGGTATTTCCTGATCATACTCACTTACCTTTTAACTGAAAGGACTTACCTTCAAATAGAAAACATTCATTCCAACGTGGATTCAAATTTTTCTTTTTCACTTTTGTTAACAATTTGTGTCTTTTATCAGGCAGTAATAGAATTTTAACATAAGGGTCACTAGTTCCTGTGAAATCCTTTGCAGGTAACTGAGTTGCTTGTAATATTTTTAACGTTAACGTCAATGTTTGGAAATCGTAACTTAAGGCTATTTGTATTTTTCCTAAGTTATAGTCAATGCCATCGGCGAGGGCTGGGGCCACTGCCTCTTCCTCCGTGGGCTCTTCCATGAACATTGTCGCAAAACTCCGAACACCTTTCCACACACTAGATTCATCCCCATTCTGACTGCTAGTGTTAGATTTCACTGAATTTTGGCTTTCAAGTTTCTGAAAAAAGAAACAAAATCACCAGGTTTAGTAGAATCAGAATAACTTAGCAAAATATCTACAGTAAAACCTGTCTTAAGCAGCCACTCAAAAAGAATACCAAAATTGGTTTTCAAGACCCATTATCCCTTAATGCAGGTCAAAAGTATTGCAGAATGCTCCACGAGAGCATTCTGCAATACTTTCGACCTTCATTAATCTACCATTTGTTTTTAAGATCTTTGTTTTGTCTATTTTTGAGTGGCTTACTGTATAGTGAAGACCAATGGGTTAAAAAAGTATATGATGTGCAACTAGCTTTAAAAGGTTCCATAATTAATACTACATGTACAAAGTAAATATGCATGCTTAAATGTCAGTTAAGTTTTTTTTTATTAAGTCCCCCTGTGACCATTCATGTAAAATTATTTTGAAGACTGCTACCTTCAGAGAAAAAGATTTTTAAAGAAGTTGAAAAGGGGTTGACAAAGGGCAATCAGCACTGACAGTAACCTCAAAAGATATAGTAAATTCTTTGCCTGCTAGTGTCATCAGATCTGCTGAGTGAGTTTGTGTTTAACGTCCCACCAACAGCTAAGGTGATATGGAGACATATGGAGGTATGAGCCTTCGGTTTAGAGCCTCATCCCACAGACTGGAGGGAGCGGGGGATCAAACTCAGGACCCCTGGGTACAAGGCAGGTGGTTTATCTGCTACACCATGGCGCTCCTGTCATCTGCTGACAGTTGGAACATAGACCAGGCCTGGAGGTTATAAAACTTGAGTACAGTCTCAGACTCGAAATAAACTGCAATGAATGGCTGCTTGCTGACACTTGTCTGCAAGCAGCCAATCATTGTGCTTTATTTTGAGTCTGAGAATGAACTCAAGTGTTTTATAACCTCAAGGCCAGGTCTGAATGTCAAACCTTATATGGACACTGTAATGGACCTATTGCAATTACAGATTGTTATCATTGCAGAATGAGAGAGAAATGGCTTTCCTTGATATTGTATCTTGTTACAGCCTTCATTGGTATTCCGAAGCATCTACTGGGCCTCAGACTGTGTCATCAGAACAACCCAATCAGTCTCAATAATGGCACACATTACAACATTACCATAGCCATTCTAGATTAGTAGTATCTACTTTCGTTGTTTCAATGGCCCTCCTGAGAAAAAAGAGAGGTTTAAGTAGGACTTAAAACAGGAAAAAGCAATGAAAACATAGTGACATTGAACACAAAGTAGGGCCAAGAAGAGCTTCACCAGTACGGCTTCTAACATCAATGTCTAACAGAGAAAAAAGGAAAGCTGAAAAAAAAAAAAAAAAAAAAAAAAAAACATACTGGGATACTATTTTTGTCATCAGATTCTGCTGATTATTTCAAAATTAATGTTTTCAAAAAATTATTTCTGTAAAACAGTTTGGATTAAGATCAGACACATCATTTTGTCTGATCTGAACTGTTTATGCCTGAAAGAATTTATTGAAAAATTATTTGAAAAAAAATCAGTAGACAACAAAAAATATATAAAATGGTTCAGGATGCAAAAAGTTAATATGACATAAATAACAGACTAACCACATAAATGACACAGATGGGAAAAATGGATAACAAATCATTTTTTCAATTATCTAAACCATTAGAAGTATACTGGTTTCTGAATTGGACATCATTAGTAATTACTGTTTTGGGAATGATCATTGCCCAGCAGGGGCTAATAAATTGTCAAGTCAAGATGGCAGAGCTGAGGGACAAAACAGATTTATCCTCTGAAGGAGAACACAACATTATTGGTCCTGAACGTGTAAAAGGCACTCTAAAACACTTTTACCATGGAAGCAAACACTCCGAAAAAGTAAGTGAGTATGATCAGGAAATACCACAATCACACACTGCAGACCAACCCACGGCACAGTGAGGAAGAGTCACAAAACACTAACAGTCACAAGACATCAGGAAGACAATTAAAGCAAAGCAACCAGCTCTCTCTTCCTCGTCAAGATGATTGCAAAACTAGAAAGGACACAAGAAAATGCATAACAAAACAAAGACCAACCCAGAACCCCTACAAACAATGTGAGGTACATAAAACAATGTATCAACAACAGAACAACTGCATAAGAACTTACAGCAACCTATGCCTACGGGGGCTTAAATGCATCTTATTGGCACCAAATATTTGCCTTAGATTCTGTTTTTGTTAAAACACACAATAATTGTTAAACTCGCATGGTGGTTTCCTATCTAATGCAATGCATCATAACAGAAAAACAACCTAATTAAATTACCACACTATGATCAAACAAAGAAAAGAGCTCATGACTCACAGATAGTCAGAGCTAAGTAAAACCTCAAGTTGAGCCATGATGGGCCAAGCCAAAGACAAGCATGAGGCACCAACCAACAGATTAAAGCTTTACTCATTGAGCCAGAGGCCTGACCCTCCATCATGCAATTAAAGAGGAAACCATAGCTATAAACTGTGATTAGGTTTACAACCAGGCATGCAGACTGTCTTTACAACCAGGCATGCAGACTGTCGCATTATATCCATAATGTATCTCACTTTTATCTTTTAAAATTGATCACTCAAATGAGGCTTTCCAACAATTCTTTTAAATTTATAAACTAAATGACCATAAAATACTGGTTCCGATATGCCTTGCTGCAGAAGAGTCTTTAAACCAATATTGTATTTAACAATCAACTCAGAGTGTCTGTGATACAATTTAGAAAAAGCTTTAGGGAGTTTATGTTATTGATAACCTTGTTTTAATAACTTAGAAGTTAAAAATAGGTTTCTGTTGTTGAAAGTAAGAAAGAGGGCAAAGATCAGGAATCGGTACAATCAAGTACCACACCTGACCAAGGATACCAATGGGAAAGTAACAACTTCTCAATTAGACATCACAAATGAGAGCCAAGAGGTCAGCCCTTTCCCAGCAGGTGACCACAAGGCATCAGTAAACAGACACGCACGAAAGCATAACAAACACAAGACAGAAATAACATGAATGATCCATAAAAGAAGTACCGCTTTGGAACGGTCAGTAAAAATATTTTACTGGAGGGCTTAAACCGGTTTAAGTCACACACATTAGAAGGGAGCTCAGTGGCAGAGTGCTTGACTCGAGACCAAAGAGCTTAGGGTTCCAGCCTCACCAGCGTCACTGCCTTGTGTCCTTGAGCAAGACACATTAATCCTTGCTAAGTACTGGTTCAACCCAGGAAGACCTGAAAGATTGTTGACTGGGTCGTATAGATTCAAATCAAACAAAAAAAAACATGCATTAGAACATACTCTCGCAAAACGAATAAGTCGTGAAATGTTTACACCATAGGAAGGAGAGCAAGGAACATCTCCATCAAGAAATGGGAAATTGACTTAAGCAGTCTGATCCGGGTTCAAAGTGTTTGTAAAATGCATAACGCATAAGAGAGTATATGACAAGTGTTGAGGGTTAAGTTTCTTGTTACCAAGATATAGACATGTGATAGTGCCAGCACTAATATGGTAAAACTAGCAAATCCATTACTGGCTGGAATGGACCAATCTGCAAGAACAGTATGAATAATATATGAACTTTATCAAGAGAAAACAGCTTCTCTTCCTGGTTCACATTCTGGTAGGACTAAACCACGGTCTGATCAGCTATAGAGACTGGTGAGAATGTTAGAATTGATAGCATATTCTCCAGAATTGTTGATTTTGCAGTTTTTTACCATGTTATAGGGCCATATTTCTTCAAATCCGTCTATAAACAAGCAAGTGAATTCACTCCTGATTACCTTCATTGCAAAGTTACTTGCACCAAATAAAAAGATATATACAGTATATAAAACCTGTCTTTAGCTGCCACTCAAAAATAGACAAAAAACAAAGAAAGAGCTGGTTGCTTTGTTTGTCTTCTTGGTGTCTCGTGATTGTTGTGTGGCTCTTCCTCACGACGCCACAGGCTTGTCTGCAGTTTGTGATTGTGGTATTTCCTGATGATACTCACTTACTATTTTTAGAGACAAATGGTAGCTTAATGTAGGTGGAAAGTATTGCAGAATGCTCTCTTGGAGCATTCTGCAATACTTTTGAAATGGATTAAGCGATAATTGGTCTTGAAAAACAATTTTTGGTCTTCTTTTTGAGTAGCCACTTAAGACAGGTTTTACTGTAGTTCGGTTGACCAGGGTATAAGGCAATGATTGTGTTTCATAGTGTGTGCTTTCATAATCAGAAGTAGCCTGAATTGAATTTGAATATATGCAGCAGACATGGAAAAAGCCAATGAGTATGATCAGGAAATACCACAATCACACATTGCAGACTAACCCATTGCACCAGAAGGCAGAGCCACAGAACACTAACAGGCAAAAGACAGTTCATTTACATATTCAGTACAAATATTTAATGGCAGGATAAGGGCTTATGAATTTAATATAATATCATGATCTTTATATTTTACTTTGTGTCATATTACAGAAAAATTATTACTTCTCAGGAGACAATGATGGTTAAAGGCAGTCATATGATCGGAAGATCCAGATCAATTTCTAGGACATGTCTGGGAAACAATTCTATATGGCACAATACATTTTGATAGATGACATGCAGGAAGGTACTCATATTAACTTCTGAATGAACCATACAAAGATGTCAGAATGAAAGTTGGAATAATGACAATGTCTGCTTTCTGTCTGACCAATATTACTTGCATGTCAAAGATACAGCCAACACAAAGTACAGTTCAGTTCATTTAGAACTATCATGGGTGAAAGTTCAAAATTTTGAAAATCCTGAACTTTCGAATTTCCAATCTTAAAACTTGCAGTATGCCTATAAAACACTCACAATTTAAAGTTTAAATGGTCAAATGTCCTTAGAAGGACTGAAAATAAATCAGAGAAACTGTTATCATTTCCCTGATTCAGCATTTTGAGGCTGACTTTCTGTGGAAAGTCAGCCTCAAAATCCTGAATTCAGGAATAATCTTGCAAACTTTCACCCATGCACTATAATGTTTGGGATTCATTTGTTTGTTTTGATGCTTTACATCCAAGTCAACAATTTTTCAGTCATGTAGGGATGGTCTTTTCCCCAATTTTCACTAAACAGAAAAAAGATGGTGAATATCACAGGATTTTAAAGCTCATAGAGCTTTAAATGAACACATTTGTGATTGCGCTCAATCTGGTTAAACCTAATTGCCACATGGGCCTCGATGCGAGAAAACCTGTCTTTGGGGGTTCGCAAACAACACAGAAGCAGACAAGCCTGCGCATCCGCGCAGACTGATCAGCACCTTTGTTATTCGCTTTTTGGTAAGTATTATCTCAACTTGCTACAAGCGAAATTCGCTTTTTGGAAAGTATTATATCTCAACTTGCTACAAGTGAAATTCCAAGTTTCTAGCTAGTCTGTGTATCTGAGGAGACTGGTTTGAGTCTCTGTTTGTTGAAAACCCCAAAGACAGGTTTTGTCGGGACGAGGGCCACATGGCCTCAATAGATTTGTGCCATGCCTACTACTCTGTTCCCTTGTTTAAAAAGCACAGCAAATTTCTGAGGTTCATTTGGAAGAGAAAATATTTTGAATTTTCATGTTTCCCAAATGGAATAGCCCTGTCACCTAGACAATTTACATTTAAGTTGCTTAAGCCAGTTAAAAAATAGATCTGAGTTTTCATATACATCCATAATTTGTGTGTGCGAGTGAGCAGCAAAGGTTCTTGCGAGCCTGCGCATGAGTGGGCGTTATGTAGAAATGATGGAATTTAATGGGTTTATGAATGTAGGTATCTACTTTGAGTTCTGTTAAATGAGATTTTGACATTTATCGTGTATGTTTAAGTCATTAAGTGCAACTATCTTGCAGCATACACGCTGTCTATCTGGTAGCATGCATGCTTATCTGGTGGACTAGAAGCCTTCAATCTAATTTTTGTACAAGCCTCAGTCTACCGCCTTTCTTTGTGTGGGCTCGGACACAACAATGGGTCTGAGGTGTGTGCGAGCAATGAATGCCCTGTGAGACTGTGTATTTACCCAGGCTCGTCTGAGTTGTCGATGTTCCTTTGTTTTATTAATTGGCATGTATTTCAAATAGTTTTTAGTGCGCCGATTTTAGCTCAATATCGAAGTATATTTTGCACTAATTATAGTGAAAAATTACAGAAGACTTATAAAATGTATATGAAAACATAAATTAATCTTATTTCGAGAATAAGAAAAGTAAGTAATGGTGCAAAGATCAGGAATCGATACAATCAAGTACCACACCTGACCCAGGATACCAATGGGAAAGTGACAAACTCACAGAAGACACCACAAACGAGAGCCAAGAGGTCAGCCCTTTCCCAGCAGGTGACCACAAAGCACATATAAACAGACGTGCACAAAACATAGCAAACACAAGACAGAACAAAAACATAAACTAGAGGACCTAAAGGTCCTGAGGCGCTCACCTGATCTCCTTAATAATGTTAAATAGGTCAAGGTCAACTACAGCTTATAATGGAACAAATTTTGTTTTTACCATGTACATTTTGGTCAAGTGACCTAAACAATCTAATGAATAATCCATCAAACACCCCAGTGATTTCTGAGAAAAAGATGTTTAGATAGGTATGGGGCAGTCCAAATGAGTGGCCTTGGATAAACGGTCACAGGTCAGCTTGACATTTGGTACTTAATAAACCATTGTTTCAATAGGTTTAACTATTATGAATTCAGCTCAGTCATAGAAAATGAACATTTAAAGATTTTCTCATTAGGAATCAAATTTAACCTTGCCATAAAGTAGGTCAAGGTCAACCTAGATTCATCATTTGTGCTAACCTGGTAGGGACCACATCCCCAATCCTACATACCAAGTCCTAAAGCCAATGGCCTTTTGGTTCCAGAGAAGAAGAGATTTAAAGAGTTTTTACCATATATGGGCATGGTGGCCATGTTAGTCATGTGATCATAACAATCTGTATAAGTTTTGGCTAACCAGTCATAAGGAGTTGTCATATGAAATTTGGTTTCAATTGGCCAAGAATTGTCTGAGAAAACTATGTTTTAATATGTTAATGGGACTCCAATATAAGGGACCTTTGTTGAAAGGTCAAAGATCAACCTTGACCTTTAAAACTTATTTATAGACAGTAGATTGAACATATCAAGTTGGCTTCCACAGTATTCAAAAAAAAAAACTTTTCAAAAAATTTCCCATTCAAATGCATTAGGAAGCAAAGTTGACCTTGACATTAAGTAGGTCAAGGTCACCCTAGGATCATCATTTGAACAAACTTGGTAGGCCCAACATCCCCAATACTACATACCAAGTCTCAAGGTCACTGGCCTTCTGGTTCTGGAGAAGAAGATTTTTAAAAGGTTTTTACCATATATGGGCGTGGCGGCCATCTTTGTTATGTGATCAAAATATTTTGTAAAAATTTTGGCTGACTTATCATAAGGAATCTTCACATGAAACTTGAGCTCAATTGGGCCAATGGTTTGTGAGAAAACTATGTTTTAATATATTGATGGGACCACAATATGAGCGACCTTGGCTGAAAGGGCAAAGGTCAACCTTGACCTTTGAAACTTATTTATAGCCATTGTCTCATTAGTTTCAACATATCAAGTAAGAATAATCACTTTGGCTTTAACAGTATTCAAAAAATCAACTTTTCAAAAAAAATCCCATTTAAATCTATTGGGAAGCAAATTTGACCTTGACGTTAAGTAGGTCAAGGTCAACCTAGGGTCATTATTTGAACAAACTTGGTAGGCCCCACATCCTCGATGCTACATACCAAGTCCCAAGGTCATCGGCCTTCTGGTTTTGGAGAAGAAGATTTTTAAAGGGTTTTTACCATATATGGGCATGGCGGCCATCTTGGTCATGTGACCAGGACCATTTGAACAAACTTTCGTTCCCGCGTCATAAGGAGTCTCCATATGAAATTTGAGTGTAATTGGCCCAGTGGTTTCAGAGGAGAAGATGTTTGAAAATGTTGACGGACGGACGGACGACGGACGACGGACGCCTGAGTCACTGGTATACTAATAGCTCACCTCGGAGCCTTCGGCTCAGGTGAGCTAAAGATCCACAAAAGAAGTACCGCCTTGGAACGGTCAGTAAAATATTTTACTGGAGGGCTTAAACCGGTTTAACGGCGCCAACCTCACCCTTAGTTCAGATGTGGATCTTTGATGTTTTTTCTGTTTTGGAATGTAAAAAACGTAAAAGTAGATCCCATGGTAAACGTAAAAATGGTAACATTAAGCGCAAAATTTGTACTGAAAAACGCTTAAATACTTCTCTAAAGGACCTTTCTTTGGCTTTAACTAATCATGGTCGACATGGCTTATTTTCATTTTTAAGTTCCTTGCCTATCTCAATTTAGAGTTAGAGGCTAATAAACTTTATGATAGAGCAAACAAATTATATAAAGCAGCACTCCTTACAAGGTGTTATGTTCAACATTTCCTTAGTCCTTATATCAATTCTGAGGTCAACCATAAACGACATTTTATCAAAATTCCATTCATTAACAAAGGTATTGAGTTTATTGATTTACATAATATCTTCAAGGATAATTCAGTGATTTCATATATTCCAAATTACTTTAATAATTCTGAAACTCCTATCATTTGTTATAAATATAACAAACCAATAAGGTCTACAATATTTAACTTTAATAAAATTGTAAATGATTTAGATATAGATTCCAATACTCCTGCCTCCTGAGATTGTAAAAATTCAAATTATTTATATCCCTCTGCAGGGCATGTTATTACAGGTAATCTAAATGTCATTCCTGACGCTAGAGTTCGCAATATCATTTCTAAAGGTCCTAAATATAGATTTCCCTCTTATATTGATTTCTCTAAATGTCGTAGAGAGATCGCTGCTTCTTTAAATGACTTCAGTAATCGATGGTGCAAACGGGAAAATGTTGAACCTGATGCTTTGAAGGAATGGAAGATTAACATTTTTAAAATTATTGATACTCGTATTTCATTTTACTCTCGTAATACACATCTTTTGCCCCCTAAACCTAAATCTTCTTTTCGTCATCTTAAACGAGGTATCCAGGATTTTCATATGAACTATGTTTTGGTTCCAGCAGATAAAGCTGCTAACAATGTTGTAGTTGTGTGACGATTGTATTATATTAATACTCTTAAGCATGAGCTTGTTGACACTAATGCCTATAAACTGCAGCCTTCTTTAAGTGAAAGGGTGATTGTTGATGGGCATGGTTGTCATACAGCCCTACATTTTGGTGTCAAAGCTAAAGAAAATCAAGACAAAGTTCCTACGTTGTACTGGTTACCTAAACTTCATAAAAAACCCTATAAAGCAAGATTTATTGCAAATTCTAGTTCTTGTACGACAACAGAACTTTCTAAATTGTTAACCTCGTGTCTTACAGCTGTTAAAAAACATGTTATCAAATATTGTGAAAAAGTATATGAGAGATCTGGTAAAAACCTATTTTGGTCGATTAAAAATTCAGGTGAAATTTTAGATAAACTTAAAGCTAGAGATTTCAATGCGACCAGTTTGTCTACTTATGATTTTTCTACTCTTTACACTACTTTACCTCATGATTTAATTAAAGATAAACTTATTGATCTTATTGAAAGAACCTTCCAGAGAGAAGGCTCTCCTTACCTTGCATGTAGTGACAGAAATGCATTTTTTACTTCAGAAAAACCTAAAAAATATCATGCATGGTCGTGTCAAAATGTATGTGATGCGCTGACCTTTTTGTTGGACAACATTTTTATTCGATTTGGCACCAAGCTCTATAGACAAGTAGTTGGGATTCCTATGGGCACTAATTGTGCTCCCCTGGTTGCAGATTTATTCCTGTTTTGTTATGAAAGGGACTTTATGATGTCTCTTTCTGATGATAAGCTGGCTGATGTTATTGATGCGTTTAACACTACTTCCAGATATTTGGACGATATTTTAAATATTAATAATGTTCATTTTGAAAATATGGTTAGTCAAATATACCCTTCAGAGCTCCAACTTAATAAAGCCAATGCCTCTGATACTGAAGCCGCATTTTTAGACTTGCATTTGTCAATTTCTAATGATATTGTTACTACCAAAATTTATGATAAACGTGACGACTTTGATTTTGAAATTGTCAATTTCCCATTTTTGGATGGTGATGTTCCTCGTTCTACATCCTATGGAGTATATATCTCTCAACTCATTCGTTTTGCTAGAGCATCTAGCTATGTTACTGACTTCAATACTCGCAATAAATTGTTAACTCAGAAACTTCTTAAACAGGGCTATCGGTATCATAAACTTCGCAAAACATTTTCAAAATTTTATAGACGATACTTTGATTTGATTTCTAAATTCCAAATTGGACTTAAATCTCTCTTGCGCCAAGGACTTTCGGAACCTGATTTCTATGGTGACTTGGTGTATAAGTTGAAGAAGATTGTTGGCTCTAATAATTTTTCAGCGCAGTTCATTAAAATAATTTCCCATTATAAAAAGATTGGCTATAACATTAATGTATTGCAACAGACTGCATGCTTGGTGGTCAACCAAATCACGGTTGGCAACTTTGCTTTCCTCTTTAATTGCACGCCGGTGGGTCGGACTTCAGACTCTATGATGGTTCCGACTTAAAGACTTATCTATTGATGAGATGGTAGGGGCCTGATGCTTTGGCTGTTTGTCGGGCCCACCGGGGTTTACCTGTTGGATTTCTTTTGCTCCGGTATTCAGTTTAATTTACTGTTGAGTCCTTATCCTTGCTTTATCTCCTTGTTATATCTTGATTTATATGTTTTAGGAGATGATGCATTGATAAGTTAGGGGTCTTTAACCTTAGATTTTTCAATTGAAGAGTGATTGCTAAGGGAGATAACGATGTGAAAGGGTTCTAATAGACTTAGATTGGTGGTTGTCAAATGATCCTACAGCTTATAGTTGGCAATGCATAAACATTTTAATATTTGATGCTTCCATGACATTATAATAGAAAATATGAGGAAATATGCATTTCATGCCCAATATATGTAACTGCAAAGAACAGAACCAGTTATATAAAACTATATAAAGCTGTAACAAGTGCTACCATTGGACAATGGATTAGGTCCATTATGCTGAGTTCTGGTATAGACTGTGAAAAGTACAAAGCACACAGTGTAACTTCTGCATCTACTTCGGAGGCAAAGAACTGTCAAATACCAATCCAAGAGTCTTGTGCCTTACCCAGAACAGAAAACACTGGTATCAGTGCAAGAAGACACAAACACACAACTAGTCAAGATGTGAAGTTAAGATAACAAGTAGCATTAAAGTCTTAGTGGTTGGGGATATATTAAGTGCGTAGCCAGAACGCTGAAAGAGCTACGTACATCAAAGGGAAATTACTGGATCAAGCAGTGGTTCTCTTAAATTGCGCCCCTTTTCAAATTAGGAATGTCTCTTTAAGGGAAGAATTTGCTCCCAGAGGGAGCGAATTCTTTCCTTTAAGAGCAGTTCCTTTTGGTATGGAAAATCACTTTTATCACATTAGGTGACCTCCCTTGAATGTTACTACTTTTATTACGAACTTACGTAACTGCGTAATGGGAGCTACACCAATGTATATCACCCTGAGATTTACACCAGTGCTGCAGTGTGCAATACAACTTACTGCTTCAACCACCATTTCTGTTCCCGAGATATATCTAATTACCTATATAAAACAATGTCACATTGTTCTTGATTTCTGTTCCCGAGATATATCTATTTACCTATATAAAATAATGTAACATTGTTCTTGATTTCTGTTCCCGATTTCTGTTCCCGAGATATATCTATTTACCTATATAAAATAATGTCACATTGTTCTTGATTTCTGTTCCCGAGATATATCTATTTACCTATCTAAAATAATGTAACATTGTTCTTGATTTCTGTTCCTGAGATATATCTAATTACCTATATAAAATAATGTAACATTGTTCTTGATTTCTGTTCCTGAGATATATCTAATTACCTATATAAAATAATGTAACATTGTTCTTGATTTCTGTTCCTGAGATGAATCTAATTACCTATATAAAATAATGTAGCATTGTTCTTGAGGGTGTTGTCAATATTACATCACTGAAAGATTAACCGATGTGAAATGATATAAGGTTTATGAGGTGGTTGCCAATATAGACACAAAGATTGTAAGATTGTATCTGATGTTGTTACCTATATAAAATTCTCTGAGGTTGTTCCTGAGGTTGTTACCTATACAAAATAATGTGTGAGTGTTCCTGTGGTTGTTACCTGTATATAATAATGTGTGGTTGTTGCTTAGGTTGTTACCTATATAAAATGATATTTTGAGATTGTTCCTGAGGTAGTTACCTATATGAAAAATATGCGATTGATTGCTTCTTAGGTTGTTACCTATATAAAATGATATATTTTGAGATTGTTCCTGAGATAGTTACCTATATAAAATAAAGTGTGATTGTTTCTTAGGTTGTTACCTATTGAGATTGTTCCTGAGGTACATGTAGTTACCTATATAAAATATGTGTGATTGATTGTTCGGTTGTTACCTATATAAATGATGTGAGAATATTCCTGAGGTTGTTACCTATATATAATTATGTGTGGTGAAACAGTACCCACTAAGCACTGAGTATAAAGTATCTTGCTCAAGGACTGCACATCATGGGGACTTCTCCCCGTGCATCGATATAGTGTTGATATTTTTTCATATTCTGGTCCTTTGGGAATATTGGGTTCTGACTGAAAGCAGAATACAGCTTAAGCCGGTGCTAGGGGGCGTGAGAATTGTTGCACGTTCTATTAGTTCTCATGAACACAATCTCATAAAACCAAGACTGCTCTTTTCTAATATTGTAGGTTCTCTCTATTTCTGAAGGTTCCGTTTTTCCAAGATTATTTGGGTTTTGAATCAGCAACCTCTTGATCATGGGTCCAGCTGGCATTATACCAACTGCCAGCTACTGTGCTTCTAAGCTCTAAGTGTTCCAATATTTACAAATACCCAAAAAGCACACAACATCGGGCCACCAACAGCCTACCACAGATATGCCATCTCAATGGCATATCGCTGGTAGGCTGTTGATGGCCCAACGTTGTGTGCTAGCTCGGTATATGTTCCGTTTATATTGGAAATGTTTAACTTAGTATTTACAAGACCTTTTGATGCCTACATCTATCTGTCTTACATCTCCAAAACAAGTCATATTGGCAAATACCAGTAGACAGACTATGATTAATCATGGCCTGCATGGTCAAACTTAAAATGAATAGTTAGTTGGCCGGCAGAGATATGTTATTTTTGCTTCTGCTGCAGATCAGGCCACTCAAAACATATGCGGTAGGGTGGTGCGCTTTCTGCTTCAGCTTTCAGGTAGATGGCCCTTGTTTGCAGGATGAACTTTGCTTCAATCAATGCAAATTTGGGCGGGGGTTGGACCCTGCTGAACCCTAATTTATCCTCCTTAGAAAAAAAATGTGTGATCCAGATCAGATGGTTTCTAATGAAGCTATTTGATCAGAATCTGCACTGTTTTCCATGCAGCCTCAGAATCCATGTATTAATTGAATTCTTACATCTGAATTGGCTGGGAAAACAAATTGAAATGTGCCATTAGGCCTTTAGTTATAATTAAGGGTGCATAACAAAAAATTAATTTTCTTATTTCTCAATCATAACATAAGTTGTGGGTGCTCAAAAGAACCGTCTCAATATATATGCCAAAATATATGTTAAAAATGATGGGTAAGAAAATATTAACATTTTTACGCCAAAACATTTTGTTTGCCATATCAATTTATACAGCAGGCCATGGGTAGATATATTTAAACTCAATAAGGTTTGTTTCAGTGCATACAACATAATTATGTTTTTATTACAAACAGCAAGAAAATAATTTCAACTTTCCCTTCCTATAGATCTGGATGCTCTAGAAGATATAAGCTATGATATGATAAACTCTCTCAGAATCAATAAATAATTTGTTAAATGGCCATGTGAGTCAGTTTGATTTTATAGGAATTCTATAATTTAAGAATAAATATTATCTAACATGATTTGGTCACGTATCTTCTCATCAAAGACATGGAAACAGTTTCAAAAGCCAATGATGTAACAATTTACCAAAATTAAATTTGAAAGAACCAAACACAGGCTTCATAAATGAATGCAGACAATTCTTTAGTTAAAAGTGTGTAACAGAAAATTAATTTTTCTTATTTCTCAACCAAAACATATGTTGTGGGTACTCAAAAGTATCGTCTCTTAAACATATGCTTAAATTTATGGGTACTTCCCATTGTTTGTGGGGGTTCTGTGTTTGTCTTTGTTTTGGTATGCATTACTTTGTGTCCTTCCTAGTTTTACAATCATCTTGAAGAGGAAGAGAGAGCTGGTTGGTTTGCTTTTATTGTCTTATGGATGTCTTGTTGCTGTATATGTTCTGTGGCTCTTCCTCACGGTGCTGTGCATTAGTCTGCAGTGTGTGATTGTGGTATTTCCTGATCATACTCACTTACCTTTGTAGGCAGTCTCAATTTCTGAAGGTTCCGTTTTTCCAGGTTACTGATAAATTTCAATGGAAGATTTTATCAGTATAGAAAGGGTGAAAGACAACTGCACCACAAATAAAAACTACTGCCGTGCCAACCAAGAGTGACAGTGACATACTACTTTGTTTACAATTGCTAAGTAAAACACTAATGTGTACACTTCACTTGAGCATGCGTGAATCGATAGTTCACTTGTGTATTAATCCTATCCTCTGGATAGGATTAATACACAAGTCATCTAACGATTCTAAGTCCCTGATAACTTTGTAAACAAAACATGATGTCACTGTCACTCTTGGCTGGCAGGACAGTATCTGCGCACCTTCTGTTGATTACTTTCCTTTACTATCGGAGAGCGAGAAAAAATTAACTGATCCAGACATATTACCCCAATTATTCATAACAGAATTATCAGGCAGCCTTAAGCAATGACTGTAGTCTTGGAAAGCTTTAATTGTGCGGAAGTTTATTTGTTCAACAAATCAAGTCTAG
This sequence comes from Loripinus fragilis, assembly GCA_964019695.1. Classification (NCBI taxonomy): domain Eukaryota; kingdom Metazoa; phylum Mollusca; class Bivalvia; order Lucinida; family Lucinidae; genus Loripinus; species Loripinus fragilis. The sequence goes on from OZ026517.1 coordinate 110,689,023, forward strand.
TGAGTAATCTAATCAAAATAAGTGCCTTCTTTGGTACTCCTATAGCTAGTCCACACAGCACTTGCAGATATTGATACGCCCAGAGTTGAGAATATTTAGATTTTTGATATCATTTGCTAAAAACAAAGTGTTTTAGTCCACACCGCTTGCATATATTGATATGCCCATAGTTGAGAATATTTAGATTTTATCATTTGAGCCATGGCATGTGATTTCCAACAATGTGGAATTTTGACATGTGAAGACTCAGCCTCCTTTTAAGCTTAGAAACTCCAAGTGGTGTTCAGTCAGTAGCTTAACACTCATAGAATACTCAAGCGACTAAAAAAGGCTCTGATCAGACTGCGCGTATGCGCAGGCTGATCTGAGGCTTTGCTGGTCGCACATACGACATTGTTGGAAATCTCATGCACTGGCTCATTTGCTGAAAACAAAGACAGTGTTTCAGATCTGATGATGTATTGGTTACAATTTGTTGCTCAAAAACTTGAATAATCCTGTATGCAAACAACACATTTAACTCGCTAAAATTTAGTGATCTATTTTTTTCATCTTTGTAATTTTTTTGGTTAATCTAGTTCTTGAATGGCAGATAGAACTTAAGTCTGGGAAAGAAATTCTAATCGCGTGGGCTGTTCATTGGTTGTATTGGAACTCACCCACATGGTCCTTATATGGGCCACGTCTCGACAAAACCTGTCTTCGGTGGTTTGCAAACATCCGCACAATCTGATCAGCACCTTTGTTATTCGCTTAATGAAAGGTATCATATCTAGCTAGACTTGCTACGAGTGAAATTAGAAAACTTGCAGTCAGACACACAAGTTTTGTGTGTCTGACAGCTAATTTTCTGGCTACTGGTCACTGTGTTTCATCAAATTAATTCACAAAATTCGATGATTTTTCCATAATTATTCAGGTTTTTTCAAATTCCATGATTTTTCCATGCATGGAACTTTTTTGGTGATTTTCCAGGTTTTCCATGATTTCCAGAGCTTGTGGGAACCCTGCTTATAAAACCTGTTGAAATGTCCTGTATAGTTCAAATTCTGGCTCTTTACTTTAATTGTATACTTTTATGTGTGTCTTTGTCAGTGTTCTGTTGTCTCTTCCTTGAAGTGCCATGGGTTGGTCTGTGATCTGTATTTGCTACAATTTGGAGATAACTATATTTCAAATTTTCATTTGGGGAGGTTTTTCGTCGGATATATACAGTCGGAAATTTAGTTTTACAGTGACGCAAAACATGATTTCAGACAGTATATCCAATGATAGACCTCCCCAAATTAAAATTTTGAAAATGGTTATCCCCATAGTAATGCACTTCTGCAGTTTCGTTTCAAATTGGAGCGTTGCGAGCCGCATTAAGCTGCATGCCATCAAAAATGTGACATAATTAATGATACCAAAATATTTCCAAAAGTATATTGCAGGGTATACTGTTGCAAATTTTCTAAGTTATCCAATCAGGCTTCCTGTTACAAAAGCAAGTACATTAGATTTCCAGGTTATGCTCAGTCATTTTGTTTTACTTCTAGTTTGTTTTTTCTTCATATGATAAAATTTTGACAAATTATGCCTATGTCCCTCCATATATAAAATGTAGCACAGATTTTATTGTATGACCTTGTATGAAAAATTCCATTGGTGATAAAAGGGTTCAAATATCAACTCACCCCTCTGTTTGGGGCTGTGGACTGATATGAGTAGTCTCTGCGCTGAGAGAGTGGATCTGTGAGGGCCGTCTGAGATGTTGTTCTGGGCTGAACTGTTTCTGTGACTACTCGTCTCTCAGGTCGCTCAAATCTGAAAAATAGAGTGAGTATAAACACAGCGTTCATACAGGCAAGATTGTGCAAAATTCAAGGACTTTTCAAGGACTTCTAAAAGCCTCTCTAACAGTTTTCAAGGACTTAATGTTAATGAAAATACTGATATAAGTGTTAAAAGTCTACTTCAGAAATGCTAGACTGAGATAATGGAGACATTAGTACTGGGAAATTAGTATAAAATTGTTGTGCCTTAATATTTGGTGCAGCATATATGCTGCACCAAATAAAGGCACAATAATTTTATACTGATTAAGGTGTCTATCAACAGTGCTAAGACATACAGAAAATAGTAGAATTCGAGGACTTTTCACAAGATATATTTAATTTTCAAGGTCTTTTCAAGAAAGCCCTCTAAATTCAAGTACTCTTCAAGCCTGTGCGAACCCTAGTAAACAGTGACTGCACAGTTTTTCCAACCCCATGTGCGGATCAAGAAAGTTTTGTCAGAGGGGGAACAACTTTGACAAAAATTTAATAATTTTAATTGTTTGTTTTTTTAGTTGATGAGGGGAGAGGAGATCCAAACCATCATCAGTCCACCAGTGAAACCCCATTTAAATGGCATTTTGACATTGAATGCTGGCTTGGTAGCTTTGTGATTTTCCAGGTAGATCCTGACCAGAATTGCTAAGAAACCCTATATTTTTGTGATTTTTCAGGGGGGGGGGGGGGTCTGGACCTCCTGTCCCCACCCCCTCTAGATCCACACATGAACCCCTAATATCAGATAACAACCCAGGCTGATTACTTACTTTATCAGGATGAAATTATCGGTTGCATTTAAAAAGAAATCTAAAATTCAATTATTGCCTGATACAATGCATCCCCTGCAGTCAAATGAATTAAGCAAAAAAATAAATTATAAAAAAAAACAGCTGCAGAATTCAATTAATCTGATAATAACTGAAGGGGAAACATTCAGCAAATAAAGACATATCTGCATGAGCAGAAGTCTAAAAGAAAATTAGATTGAAATAAGACTTTAAAAAAATTTATTTTCCTACCAAAACACCTATGTGGATATACTGTCAGTGTTATTTCAAATTTACATCCAATATGTTTTAACCCTTTACTCCATACGCTATTTTAAGATCATGACTTCATTTTCTATTTTTAGTCAACATTGAAAAAATTCAAGAAAAATATAAGTTAAGTTATGTGCAGAGTGTCATTATTCTAACGAGAACTCTGCAATATTTCAAAATGACAGGTTATATAAACATTGTCATGCCATGTTGTTTTGGTAACCATTAGCTCTGTTTTGGTTGGATAGTTTATCTGACCATTCGTCTCTTCAAAGAAACATTAATTGCGGTTACAGATTAATATGTTATTGCTATTGATTTTGACAAGAAGCGTTAGCTCTTGATAGGCGGTGTATGGAAGAAAGTCGTCAGTTGAAGTTTTGGCATTGTAATATCAACACTTTGGGTTTAACATCTCTAATTAAATATTATAAAATAAGAAAGTTATTTGTTCAAAATCAGAATTATATATACTTTAGTATCATCTTGAAATAAACTTTAGTTGGTGTTTTAAATATGGAAACAGATACTTTTGTCTACTTATTGTGTTAATTCCCCAATTAATATAATAACACGTTAGATGACGTTTAGATGACGTTGCCAAGAACGTTACATGGTGGAGAATCTAAATTATTTATTGGATTTATTTAAACTATGTGGTCTTTCTCCAGGAATCCATCGCTTTCTGTGGACAGTGACAATATTTCACATCTGTCACCGGTCACTCTTTTTTTTAAAAAGTATCTTATCAAGAGGGTCACTTCATTTTTTGCTTTGTTAATACTTTCATGCAAAATGATTTATATCATGTCGTAGGTATGATGCGATATTTGAAGATCTTCAGATTGTTTGTACACGAAAGTGCATTTTTATGTAAGACTTTGTACATATTTTCTCTGTATTTTGGTAGAATATGAACTGTTCTTTTGTCATGACAATGTATTTTGCTTAACTACATGTATGTATTTTGATAAAGTGACACTGAAGTTTTGCTTATTTTGAGCGTCACAATAAACCGTATTCTCTGCAAATTTCTACACAGGCTCTTATCAGCGCACGCATAAAATTGTCCAGTGGTGTATGCCATTCTGAGTGTATTAGTGTTAAACTAGGGCGGGGAAACAGTGTTCCTTTACAAATGGAATACTGTTTTCAATGCGAGCCTATTTGCTAGTCAAACGACATACCTAAGAGTGCACTGTGTGGTTATAAAGGCGAAAACGGTATTTATTGGGTTTAAAAGAGATGTATTATACGCTCTGGCACCTTCCTAAATTTTCACCTTTTAAAGCCTTGTATATTTTCTGACTACATCTTACTAGGATAAGTTCGGCATTTTCCATTACCTAACATTAACCTAACATTAGTTTGATTTGTCTAAATTTGCATTAAATTTGTTCCACTTTTGACTTTGGTCATTAACATTTCTACAGGGTGCCACAATTTATAGGGTCAGTAGTCGATCATTGATTCTGGCTAATATAAGGGTCAGATTAAGTTGTAATCAGTTGACATAACAGCATAAACCTTTATCTGCCTGTAATTTAAAATTGACCATTTTTTTTTCTTCCAAACTTTAAATGTACAGGTATATGTGCTCTATTAACCGTTGCATACTTTTAAGGTATTGGTTTTTGGTTGGCAAATAGCGGCGATCATGGTCAGACAGCTTCTTCCAAGCATTCTGATCTTGGTCCACACTATTCTGATTGGAATAGACAGGGTACTGGTTAATGAGTTCTGATGACCTGTGGAAATTTTAAAGATGTAATCACCAGTTTTAAGCTCCTATTTACGGCTTATGCTCCCCTGTCTAAACATCAGACCCCAATGTAATGGTTATAATGCTAATTACCTGAGAATTATACACTGCTTGTACTTTTGATTGGAAATATACCGTCCCATAACCCTTTTAGACAAGTGGAACATTCCATCCAGTTTACATTTGATCATTATTCGGATGCAACTTTCAAAATTATAACCAAAACGAACAAAGAAAACCCCCAAGCAATATTACAAACAATGCCGATCCTAATGAGGTGTCGCATTTTGCGAACCTCTTCTGGTTCTATACTGTATGTCAATAATATCGAATATGGGTTGTCTAAAATGGGTTGATTTGGTGAAAACTACATTAGGTTAGTTTTGATGTATCACGAATGTATTTCTTTGAGTTATATATGTTGTTTTTTTTTTGTTTAATTTTTGTCGTTGCTTTATGTATTTACTTTGAGTCAGTGATAAGTCGAAACATTAATTTATGCTAACTGCATAAATAGATAGAGGGAGACATAGAGATTTTGATAATTTTGTTGTCTAAATTCAGTTTTTACGAATCTTGATAAACTAATAATAATAATAATAATAATAATAATAATAATAATAATAATAATAATAATAATGAAATAAAGTAGATTGTTCCCTTTGTACCGTTTCCTTGTTTCTGTATCAGTAGATCTAGAATTTTGGGAATAGTTATAAAGAGGCAAAGTATTGGGATACATGATTTGTCATGTTTGAAAGATACATTTAAAACATATCTCTGTGTATTTGATAAGGTAGTTGATATTATATAATATTGGTGTTTTATTTAATCTTGAATGTTACTTGAATACCATTACAAATGTTATGCAGTAAATTCACCCAAAACTCTGTCTGATCGCTTAAACCGCCAAACTTTGTTCAGAGGGGGGTTCATCAATTATTTGTAGGGGGATGTGCAGAGTGTCATTATTCTAACGAGAACTCTGCAATATTTCAAAATGACAGGTTATATAAACATTGTCATGCCATGTTGTTTTGGTAACCATTAGCTCTGTTTTGGTTGGATAGTTTATCTGACCATTCGTCTCTTCAAAGAAACATTAATTGCGGTTACAGATTAATATGTTATTGCAATTGATTTTGACAAGAAGCGTTAGCTCTTGATAGGCGGGGCATGGAAGAAAGTCGTCAGTTGAAGTTTTGGCATTGTAATATCAACACTTTGGGTTTAACATCTCTAGTTAAATATTATAAAATAAGAAAGTTATTTGTTCAAAATCAGAATTATATATACTTTAGTATCATCTTGAAATAAACTTTAGTTGGTGTATTAAATATGGAAACAGATACTTTTGTCTACTTATTGTGTTAATTCCCCAATTAATATAATAACACGTTAGATGACGTTTAGATGACGTTGCCAAGAACGTTACAGTTAATATACTTTTGCAAATATTAATGGAAAATGTAGCATTTACTCCAAAAGAGGAAATGCTTCATTTTCCATAATATTTCAAAAAGGCGTCAAAAGGTGTTCTTATGGAGTAAAGGGTTAATGTAATATAAATAAACTACTTTATTTTACTGTATAAAACTTCTATCTTTTTTCTCCAAAACTCTTACTATCAAGATTACATTATATAACCATGAGATTCTAAAACCTGTAACCATGAAGTTCTGAAACCTACAAAATAAAAATCATCAAAATAATCTACTTTTAATTATCACTTAATAATCACTTTTAATATATATAGACAGCTGTATATAATCACTTAACAATCACTTATAATAATAACTTTTCTCCTTATTTACCACAGGAATTTTCCTACATTCAAATTAGCCCTGATTCTGCAGTTTATTTGCCCTTTCCCAGGCTTAGAAATATACAAATATTTTTTTCTTAATTTTCATATAAATATAATTTTCTTACCTTGTCTACAGATAGTCTATATGCTGGTGCTGATAATACTCAGACAAAACAACTGAAGACAAGTACATTTAGAGACTAGCCATGAGCATAACCATTTATAAAGAATACATGATTACAAAAATATACACATATTACAAACAACAATTTTATTAGCAGGCTTGTACTAGTCTAAAGCAAGGCAGATGGATGCACAAAGTTGAAGATTAATGTGGACACAATATTGATGTTTCAAAGACGCATAGTAATAAGGCAATTCTGTTTTTCTTATAAATAGGTAAAGCATGACTATTCACTGCCTCGTGCATATGCAGTAATCTGTGGTAGGCTCAATATAACTGTAAACTGAGACTTATACCTGCACACCCAAAATCAAAGTAAACTCGCCATTGTTTGTTTACAACGATTCTCATCTATCTTTGAAAGTACAATACTACAATTGGCTCCTTTCAGATATTGTGCACAATATACTACTGCAATGCAGCTTCTTAAGTATATTTTTGACACTATAGTATGTGGCTCCTTAAGATTATTGTGGGTTCTATACTTGAAACTAAAATGTGGCTCTTTAACATTACAGTACTGTAATGCAGCTCCTTAAGATTCTTGGGGACACTGTACTATATATTATGTTGCTCCTTTAAATTATTGTGGACACTATACTTCTAGTTATGCAACTTCTTAAGATTATTATGGACACTTTACTACAGTGCAATTCCTTAAGAATATTTTGGACACAATACTACAATGCAGCTCCTTAAGATTATTGTGGACATTGTATAGTATGTTGCTCCTTTAAATTTTGTGGACACTATACTTCTAGCTACAATGCACCTACCTATGATAATAATGGACTCAATACTACAATGTGGCTCCTTAAGAATATTGTGGTCACTGTAATACAATGCAACTACTTAAGATTATTATGGACACAGTAATACAATGTGGCTCCTTAAGATATTTTTAGACACTGTACTACAATGCCATTCCTAAAGATTATCATGGACACAATGCTACAATGAGACTCCTTATGATTATTATGGATGCTGTAATACACTGCATCTCATTAAATTTATTTTGGACACAATACTACAAAGAAATTCCTTAAGATTATTGTGGACACTATACTACAATGCAACTCCTTAAGATTGTTGTGGACACTTTACTACAATGTACCTCCCTAAGATTATTGTGGACACTATACTACAATGCACCTCCTTAAGATAATTGTGGACACTTTACAACCATACAACTCCTTAAGATTATTGTGGACACTATACTACAATGCACCTCTTTAAGATTATTGTGGACACTATACTACAATGCACCTCCTTAAGATTATTGTGGACACTATACTACAATGCACCTCCTTAAGACTGTTATGGACATTGTACTACAATGCAACTCCTTAACATTATTGTGGACACATTACTACAATGCACCTCCTTAAGATTATTATGGACACAATACTACAATGTCCTTCTTAAGATTATTGTGGACACTATAATACTACAATGTACCTCCTAAAGATTATTGTGGACACAATACTAAAATGCAACTCCTTAAGATTATTATGGACACAATACTACAATGTCCTTCTTAAGATTATTGTGGACACATTACTACAATGTCCTTCTTAAGATTATTGTGGACACTTTACTACAATGCAACTCCTATAGATTATTGTGGACACTGTACTACAATGCAACTCCTTAAGATTATTGTGGACACATTACTACAATGTCCTTCTTAAGATTATTGTGGACACTTTACTACAATGCAACTCCTTAAGATTATTGTGGACACTTTACTACAATGCACCTCCTTAAGATTATTGTGGACACTTTACTACAATGCACCTCCTTAAGATTGTTATGGACACTTTACTACAATGCAACTCCTTAAGATTATTGTGGACACTTTACTACAATGCACCTCCTTAAGATTGTTATGGACACTTTACTACAATGCAACTCCTTAAGATTATTGTGGACACAATACTACAATGCAACTCCTTAAGATTATTGTGGACACTGTACTACAATGCAACTCCTTAACATTATTGTGGACAAAATACTACAATGTTCTTCTTAAGATTATTGTGGACACTGTACTACAATGTCCTTCGTACAACCATGCAACTAGCAGGTTAGCAAAGAGGTATTTCATGAACTGGAATTTGGAGATAAAGCTGTCATGCAAATATAAACAATTTGCAGTAGAGTGACAGGAATTTTAATACTGATTGGCAGTTTGGGATGTTTAAAAGAGGTAAAGACAATGGACAATGTATTATTTCCAAATAGTCTTCTTCCTTATTTTCAGTAACTTATGTTGTAGATGCATATTGGAATTGCCTCTATGAGGTAAATTCCAATGTGTACCTACAACAAAATTTAATGTCTTCTCAAAGCAAACAATGAGTTTTTCACCATAAACTTTTTTAAACCAATTCTCAACCACTTTCACTTATTCAAAGAATGAGCATGTAGAAATGAACAACTTTTCATGTAGTTTGGCAAGCACCTGAATGACATAATAGACTGTCTATTTTACACTTCTGACAGCTTTTCTTGAGATGTTTCATGGAAGTATATTGCTAAACTGCTAGTTGTGTGGTTGTAAGATTATTGTGGACAAAATACTACAATGTCCTTCTTAAGATTATTGTGGACACTTTACTACAATGCACCTCCTTAAGATTATTGTGAACATTGTACTACAATGCACCTCCTTAAGATTATTTTGGACACGTTACTACAATGCACCTCCTAAAGATTTTAGGGACAAAGTACTACGGTGCAACTCCTTAAGATTATTGTGGACACTTTTCTACAATGCACCTCATTATGATTATTGTGGATACTATTCTAAAATGCAACTCCTTAAGGGGATATATCTTTCAAAAGCTCTTACTTGCATGAAATTTTTCCTGTATAAACAGAAATTGCTTTTTTATCAAGGAGAGGGATACCTTTGGCCACATTGTTGTATGAACAATTTATACATCTCACATAGATCACTTTACACCCCAACATACAGCTTTTGAGCAATCCACAGCATGCTTATCAGTCTTTTTAGAGTAACTTCCTGGTTTGATACCGTTTGCAATATTGTGACACGCTGGGTGAACTTTAGAGAAAACCATTTGCATGATCATGAACTACAATTATCTGACTGCAATATTTACAAGTATTTAGACCCAAATATTACGTATATCTGGTATTATTTACAGTTTTTCAATTTGACCTTGAAAAATTTAAAAGCAAAAATTGAAATTATATATTTTTCTACCAGAAATTTAAACATTTTGGGTGAAAATACTTCTTAATATCATAGTTGGATAATTCTAGTTCATGTTCATGCAATTGTTTTTTCTTAAGTTCATCCAGCACGTCACAACATTATAATCGGTATCAAACCAGGAAGTAACTCTAAAAAGACTGATAAGCATGCTGCGGATTGCTCAAAAGCTGTATGTTGGGGCTAAAAGTGATCTATTTGAGATGTATAAGTTGTTCATTCAACAATGTGGCCAAAGGTATCCGTCTCCATGACAAAAAAGCAATTCTTGTTTATACAGGAAAATTTTCATGCAAGTAAGAGCTTTTGAAAGATATATCCCATTAAGGACATTGTGGACATTATATTACTACAATGCAGCTCCTTAAGTTATTATGCACAAAATACTTCAATCGAGCTCCTTAAGCTTATTGCGGATACAATTCTTCTGCTACTATATGCAATATGAGAACACTATATATTACTACTATGTGGCTAGAGTTCAGATTGTTTCATCTTATTTGTGACTGTCAAAGAGATCAATAACAGAATCCATTAGGTGATTATCTCTTTTTTATGTTCTTTCTTCACTCAATCCAGGGCTTAGGAGAAAGCCAATCATTCTTGATCCAATCTTCCAATCAACATGCAATAAATTAGCAATGTTTTGGAAGCCTATTATAACCAACTCATTCAGACATTTCTGACGAATGCTCATATGATACCATTCTAATGAAAAACTACAAACTAATACCATCTGAGAGCTTGTGTTATTTGTAGAAAGGGCAATCAACGGCCTTTGTATCCAATTCTCTACCCAAACTGTATTATAAGTGCCTGTCATTCCTACAGACAGGCTTGCTTAATCAAAGTTTCTACCATAGCATGTATTTGTATTGAGACAAAAGTGATTGGCTCAGTTCTTATCTTTATTAAAGACTGAATCAGGCCTAAACCAATATTATGAAGCATCAGATAGTATGATGCTGTCCTGTCCAGGTTCATTGTATTCAACAGTGTCATATTTTCTTAATTTATTGATCCCTGAGGCCATTAGATTCTCATCCCCACCAGCCCTATGAAATATAAGCAAATAAAAAAAAAATGGAGTGGAATGTTTTTCAGAACTATTGAAACTTTAGGGAAATAGTCCAGAAATACCTTCCACGCCAACTTTTTTTATTTGCTTATTTATAAGGAAAAATATGTTTGTAAAAGGCTGAAAATTGTTGTGAAATTTTTCTTGCCAGCAGCGGGAATTTTATTTACTCAATTTAACAATTCAATTTCAAGGTAAATAAAGTTTCTGTTCTGTTCTTTAAAGCAGTCAGAAAGATAAAAGATAAAAACCTCCCGCTCGCCCCAAATTCTCAAATTTTGGATGAGAATCTAAAAAAAATTTTGCTGTGGCCTTACCAAAATGGTAATATTTCATCTCCCCCACTTTTCCTGTAACTAGCAATTTCGGTGCCATGAGTTGGTATGTAATCAATGATTGTGTCATTTCCTGGTCATACTCACTTGCTTATTTTTGTGTGCTTGTTCTATGAATGAAATAATTCATCCATACCGTTGCCCAATATTTTTCTTATTCCTCAATCTTTAATTTTCTTTGTTTTTATTAATAACATTAACACTATAATGTTTGTTGTTTTCTATTTTAGAACAGACAAACCCAGGTGAAAGTCCGCTTGCACAGTCTTTTTTTTCTATGCCATGCGGGTACAGACAATTATTTTTCGAAGAGCAACAGAGGCGTATGATACTCTCAGGTAGTATCATACGCCTCTGAAGAGCAACCCATTAGTGAATCCACTGTGCAGCAATTTTTAAGACTACCTGTAATGACAGAAATCTGAAACAACACTAACTGTGTTAGACATTTTTGATCTTGATATAGAGAATGACAAGTGGGATTCTAATAATATTTCTTCTCAAACCTACTTTACAAGAAAGTACAATTATGCCACAGCAATTTACAACTTTAACAGACATGTCTGGCTCTCTTAAAGTCTCTTTCACCTCAATTTCTTGATCTAATAGGAAAGTTTGCCATGATAACAATTTTCTGCAGATTGTGTCTTAATCAGTAAAGTGCCACCTATAATTTGCAGCAGAGGACAATTTCAAATTTTGCCGCTTTTTCGAAAATAACCAATAAGGCATGATATTTCATGAGAATCGTCTGCTGGCAGACGATTCTCATGTAATATCATACCTTATTTTTGTCGAAAATCGGGGAAAATGTCACAAAATTTGTCGTCTGCTGCAGTCGCGATTGGCGCTTTAAGGGTTAATCAGTAAGAGATTGCTAGTTTCCCTTAAGTTTCAATAGCTCTGAGTAAACTAATCAAGTAATTTCAATGTCTCACAACCCAATTCTTGCATGTTAAAAACTTAAAATCTTGCATTTCTCTGTGAAATAATCTGATTAACAGTTTCAACTCTGCAACCCTTAAGGGCTTTTCTTCAAACTTGAACTGGTAAATGGCACCCAGTTTGTGTGAAATTAAACTAGAGCAGAAGTCGATGGTACACCATCGCAAATACCCGCTTTTTGACCTATAACCTTTACCTTGGGGTCAAGGTCACACAAAATGTTGCTCAGTACCTTCAACATAATATAACCTATGCACCTGTAAAGTTTGAAGTTGCTATGTCCTATGGTTAAGGAGAAGAAGCATTTACAAAAAATACACTATATGACCTTGACCTATGGGTCAAGGTCATACCAAATGTTGTCTAGTGCCCTCCAAATCATATGACCTTTGCACCTGCAAAGTTTGAAGTTGCTACGTCCAACAGTTTAGGAGAAGATGCATTTACAAGAAAGTACATTATTTGACCTTGACCTTCACGTCAAGGTCACACTAAATGTTGCCCAGTGCCCTCTACATCATGTGACCTATACACCTACAGAGTTTGAAGTTACGTCAAAAGCTTTAGGAGGAAATGCATTTACAAGAAAATTCAATATTTGACCTTTGACCTTGACCTTGTGGTCAAGGTCACACAAAATGTTGCCCAGTACCCTCTACATCATGTGACCTATCCAGCTACAAAGTTTGAAGTTGCTAGATCTAATCGTTTAGGAGGAGATACATTTACAAGAAAATACATTATTTGATCTTTGACCTTGACCTTGGGGTCAAGGTAACACAAAATGTTGCCCAGTAACCTTTACATCATGTGACCTTTTCTGCTACAAAGTTTGAAGTTGCTACGTCAAAAGGTTTAGGAGGAGATACATTTACAAGAAAATTCAATATTTGACCTTTGACCTTGACCTTGGGGTCAAGGTCACACAAAATGTTGCCCAGTACCCTCTACATCATGTGACCTATTCAGCTACAAAGTTTAAAGTTGCTACGTCTAACCGTTTAGGAGGAGATACAATTACAAGAAAATACAATATTTGACCTTTGACCTTGACCTTGGGGTCAAGGTCACACGAAATGTCGCCCAGTACCCTCTACATCATGTGACCTATTCACCTACAAAGTTTGGTGTTGCTACCTCTAACGGTTTAGGAGGAGATACATTTACAAGAAACGTGACGGACGGACGCACGGACGGACGGACAGACGGACGGACGGACAGACGGACGGACGGACGACGGACCGACTTTGACAAGAAATTAATATACCCTTTTTTTCTAAAGAAAAAAGCGGGTATAATCACACTAAAGAACCACTGTATGGTAAATATTCTAAAGTTTCGAAAACTTCTCTTTAATTTCTTTTCTAAAAATAAAATGCTGGTTATCAGAGCCTGAATTTACACTCTGTTTGTCGAGGCCCATTTGGCAGGCAATTAAGGTACAAAATTTTAATACATCTACCATACTCTGAATTTGCAGTGGTCTGGAGCTGTCCCTGTTGATAATGGCATCTATGCTGCAGATGTTAACTATCTGGGTAATCAAGGGGGCACTGTCTAAAATATGCACCCGTCATCTATTACATAGCACTTGACTACTGGGACAGTGTCCAGGATAATACTGTACCCTTTAGATGTTAATAGTCAGATGATAAATATGCACCTGTCTACTGTTACAGTGCACTTGACTACTGGGACAGTGTCCAGGATCATCCTGTACCCTTTAGATGTTAATAGTCAGATAATCAATATGCACTTGTCTACTGTTACAGGGCACTTGACTACTGGGACAGTGTCCAGGATCATCCTGTACCCTATACATGGTAACTATCTGGGTGATCAAGGGCACTGTCTCAGTAGTCACAGTGCACTTCACTACTGGGACAAAGCCCAGGATCATCCTGTACCCTTTAGATGTTAATAGTCAGATGATAAATATGCACCTGTCTACTGTTACAAAGCACTTGACTACTGGGACAGTGTCAAGGATCATCCTGTACCCTATAGACGTTAACTATCTAGGTGATATTGGGCACTGTCTCAATAGTTAGATGATAAATATGCACCTGTGCACTTGACTACTGTGTCTGAGTGTCCAGGATCATACAGTACCCTATAGATGATAACTATCTGGGTGATCAAGGGCACTGTCTCAGTAGTCAGATTATAAATATGCACCTGTCTACTGTTACAGTGCACTTGACTACTGGGACAGTGTCCAGGATAATCCTGTACCCTATAGATGTTAACTATCTGGGTGATCAAAGCACTGTCTGAATAGTCAGATGATAAATATGCACCTGTCTACTGTTACAGTGCACTTGACTACTGGGACAGTGTTCAGGATCATCCTGTACCCTATAGATGATAACTATCTGGGTGATCCAGGGCACTGTCTGAATAGTCAGATCTGTTTACTGTTACAGTGCACTTGACTACTGGGAAATACCGATCTGGTGTGCGAGAAAAGCATTGGCTTTGTACATAACTTTCTCAATAGAACTCATTCTAATTTTCTCACTTTAATAATTAATGAGTTGTCCTATATTTTAAGCTCTAAATTAGGAAAAGCTTGGTAAATGAAGGCACCAGATTTTGCTAATTACGGTACATTGTTTTGCAGGAATTAATGGTTTCTGGAAAGGCTACTGTCCTATTCGTTTTAGCAAAAACACAGTCAGTTTCATATGAGAGTAAACTTGCTAGTATCAGGACAGACCACTAAAGATTGACAAAGTAAGGAAGATGGCAAAGATCAGGAATTGATACAATCAAGCACCACATCCGACCAACCCAGGACACCGTATGGGAAAGTGACAAAAACACAAGAAAACATCACTCACAGGGGAGTCAAGAGATCAGCCCTTTCCCAGCATGTGAACACAAGGCTGCAAGATACAGACAAGACAACATGGCAAAGACAAACACAAAATGATAAAGTTCCACAAAAGATGTAACGCCTTGGAACTGTCAGTTAAGAAAATTACTAGAGGGTTTAACTAGTTTCACGGTACCAATCTCACCCTTAATTCTGATGTGGATCAAGACACATAGATGTTTGTTTCGCATGAAAAATCCCTAACTTATCCATGAATCATCTCCTAGTACATATAAATCCAGACATAAAAAGGAGATAAAACAAAGATTAGGACTCAACAGTACATAAAACTGAATACCAGAGCAAAAGAAATCCAACAGTTAAACCCCCGTTGGCCCGACAACAGACGCAACTTTTTAATCAAAGTCCCATAAACAATGTCAATACCTTGAATAAAAGGAAGACAAAAGCCAATCCTAGCAGTGTATTCAGAAAACAGAGATGCCCTAGCCCCCTCTCAAAATAGTATAAAGTGGCAATTTCAGTTATGACCTTGAAAACGAAGTCCATGGTCATCAATGATTTTGTCCAAGTTTAAGATGTTGCCAATGCTCGAGGAGATTATGAAGAAGAACGATTTTGACAGTGACCAATAAGATCAATGTCATTCAAAAACTTATAGCCATTAAAGGTTATACCCTTACAAATCTGGTTAATTTTTTACTCTGTTGATAGTACTCATAAACATTTTTTGCCTTGAATTATTTGGTAATTTAAGTTACAGATTAACCTTTCATAGGGAATCACCAAGTTTTTATAGCCACTTTTCCCTATATGGGCCTCGATGCGAGATAACCTGTCTTCAGGGGGTTTGCGAACAACAAAGGCACAGACTCTGATCAGTGCCTTTGTCATTCGCTTATTGAAAAGTATATCTAGACTTGCTATGAGCGAAATTTCAATTTTCTATCTAATCTCTGTAGCTGAACAGGCTTGTTTGAATATCACTTTGTTGGAAACCTCAGGCCTGGAGGTTATAAAAGTTGAGTTGTCTCGGACTCAAAATAAAGCGCAATGATTGGCTGCTTGCGGACACATGTCTGCAAGCAGCCAATCATTACGCTTTATTTTGAGTCTGAGAATGAACTCAACTTTTATAACCTCGAGGCCTGCGGGTTTTTTTGCGTTGCAACCCATTTAATTCCAGAGCTCTGATTCTAGCTGTTGAAAGAGATTTCAAAGCTGATGAGAACTGACAAGATAATGTGCTGAAACTGAAATGTTCAGGTAAAAATCTATGAGACTTCATTAATGATGTATCATCTTGTAAATCTTATTGTGAATCAGCACATCATATTAAACTCTCTTTTTTTTTTTACATTAGATAGTTTTTCGCTTGAATAAATGAGCATACTATCCCTATTAAAGGAAAAAGTTTATGTAATACACTAAATTTCAGTGCAATTTTACTGTCCAAATACTAAGTCAGTGAAATGCATTTCAGTCCTTTGTAACAATTGCAGCTCATTATATGTATTATGTTGTATAGGAAAATAATTCCTTTGTAAAATTATCCCCTCAACATGATTTATTAATATTGCTTGTAACACAGTCCATTTCTATGGACACCAAATATAGCATTATAAAGGGACTGCACTGTGTCATTGAAAATTTAATGTGACCACTTGATGATGTCATAATCAGATGGAAGATGGGAAAAACATGGCTGCCAGAAATGGAGGGATTTTAAAAGGTTTCATCCACTCTTTTTCAGACCTTGAAATATGTTCAAATAGGCACTTGCCCTGCATCATGGAAAAAGTGTTAATTTACATTGAAAATTATCCAAATTTTCACTTGCCCTGCAGCCTGAGGCACTTGTAAATACCGGCAAACAAGTAGACTTTTCTAGCCCTGCTAATCTAGTGTTCTAAAACTTTTTTCTTTCTCCAAAGAGAAACATTATCAACCTACAATAAAGATAATTGGCTCATATTTCCTTCCTTGAGAAACATTCTGCCATAACACTTACTCTCAAAGGAATCTAAATTAGATTCTCACAAAATGTTAACACAATCATTTCACCTTAAAAACTGGAAGACTTTTCTAGTACATTGCATGACCCCATTAGGTTATGGTTAAGAAACAATGGCCCACTTCGAATTGAACTATAGTTCATACTAAAGTTTTTACGTAATAGGTGCGCAGGCACGTTTACACCTGAACGGCTACAGTTGCAATGGAAACACAATAATTACATCATTAATCCTGCGATCATGACAAATTGGCAATGAAAATGATGTTTTGGAAGGGTTTAAGATGAATGGTAAGACCTTCCAATTTTCAATGAAAAATCTAATTGGAAGGAAAATCCATCCATATTGAAATTGTTATGTTGAAGACTTTTCCTTCCAAAAAGACATACTTTTCGCTCGGAAGGTTTTCCTTCCAGTGCCTGACTGATTAACATGCATATTTAAGCTCTGTGTATTTTTGTCTAGGTTAGTTGTAAGCAAATCAAAAAGGCCCATGTTTGAGCGATCCAGTTTAAATAAAATAAGAAGAAACGTCCCCAAGTCAAAGCGTCCCAAAATTTGTCAAATTGTCCTTATCTGTGTATATTGATAATATGCCCACAAAAATGCTCTAGTTTAAGAATTGGTAAAGAGGGTGAAAGGGGATCTATGTAGAGTAAAAAATGTTGAGCCCCTGCGAGCACTACACATGCGGCCTACTGCATCATGATCTGAGTGCTCAAAGTAGTTGTATCTGTTTCACAGCCAAATAAGGTGATCTCACTAAACCTTGCATACACTCCCAACATTGTGTAGATATAGATGACTTATTTGGTACACTTTTAAAAGGACCCATTCCCCATCAGTGCTCTCAGTGCTTTGATTTAAAAATCTAATATGAGGAGCTATTGGAGTGTGACCAGGGCCTGGAATTACAATGCCTCCTTAAAGTTAAACAAGACTTAAGCTAAGTATTGATTTTTCAACATGCTATAGTAAATGCTAGTTAAATTGCCTGGATCGATGTGGTATTTGTGGTCAAAGATATTATTGTGATCTTCAGAAATATTAAAACTATTTTGATTTTAATCAGTTTTAAACGTTATTTTTTGCATCCTGAAAAATCAATACTTAACTTAAGTCTTCCTTAACTCTAAGGAGGCATTGCAATTACGGGCAATATAAGCAATGCAAAATTAAGGAGATTAGAAGTTTATATACTCAATGTCAGTGAAAGTTATGAGTTAATCACATACACTTAACATAGGACAATATTTAGTCCATTCTGAACGAAGAACGGCGGATACTTCAACACTCAATTTTATGGCATAGAGTCCCATGCATCACCACTTTGGAAAACCGTATCCATCACACCGGAATGCATTATAATAATTCCTTGATGGACCCCTGTAGTTTCCATTGCATTGTATAGGAAAATGCAAAGTTTTGGTGCAACCTTAAAGTTTGATCCTCATTTTTCTCGATTAATGGGATAACCTAAACCATTTTGCTGGCTTTTTCAATGAAAATATCTAGGGCATGTCCTGGCATGTTGTCCTCTAAAGATGATGATTTCAAATCTCACTTTAATAATTAATGAGTTGTCCTATATTTTAAGCTCTAAATTAGGAAAAGCTTGGTAAATGAAGGCACCAGATTTTGCTAATTACGGTACATTGTTTTGCAGGAAAAGTAATGGTTTCTGGAAAGGCTACTGTCCTATTCGTTTTAGCAAAAACACAGTCAGTTTCATATGAGAGTAAACTTGCTAGTATCAGGACAGACCACTAAAGATTGACAAAGTAAGGAAGATGGCAAAGATCAGGAATTGATACAATCAAGCACCACATCCGACCAACCCAGGACACCGTATGGGAAAGTGACAAAAACACAAGAAAACATCACTCACAGGGGAGTCAAGAGATCAGCCCTTTCCCAGCATGTGAACACAAGGCTGCAAGATACAGACAAGACAACATGGCAAAGACAAACACAAAATGATAAAGTTCCACAAAAGATGTAACGCCTTGGAACTGTCAGTTAAGAAAATTACTAGAGGGTTTAACTAGTTTCACGGTACCAATCTCACCCTTAATTCTGATGTGGATCAAGACACATAGATGTTTGTTTCGCATGAAAAATCCCTAACTTATCCATGAATCATCTCCTAGTACATATAAATCCAGACATAAAAAGGAGATAAAACAAAGATTAGGACTCAACAGTACATAAAACTGAATACCAGAGCAAAAGAAATCCAACAGTTAAACCCCCGTTGGCCCGACAACAGACGCAACTTTTTAATCAAAGTCCCATAAACAATGTCAATACCTTGAATAAAAGGAAGACAAAAGCCAATCCTAGCAGTGTATTCAGAAAACAGAGATGCCCTAGCCCCCTCTCAAAATAGTATAAAGTGGCAATTTCAGTTATGACCTTGAAAACGAAGTCCATGGTCATCAATGATTTTGTCCAAGTTTAAGATGTTGCCAATGCTCGAGGAGATTATGAAGAAGAACGATTTTGACAGTGACCAATAAGATCAATGTCATTCAAAAACTTATAGCCATTAAAGGTTATACCCTTACAAATCTGGTTAATTTTTTACTCTGTTGATAGTACTCATAAACATTTTTTGCCTTGAATTATTTGGTAATTTAAGTTACAGATTAACCTTTCATAGGGAATCACCAAGTTTTTATAGCCACTTTTCCCTATATGGGCCTCGATGCGAGATAACCTGTCTTCAGGGGGTTTGCGAACAACAAAGGCACAGACTCTGATCAGTGCCTTTGTCATTCGCTTATTGAAAAGTATATCTAGACTTGCTATGAGCGAAATTTCAATTTTCTATCTAATCTCTGTAGCTGAACAGGCTTGTTTGAATATCACTTTGTTGGAAACCTCAGGCCTGGAGGTTATAAAAGTTGAGTTGTCTCGGACTCAAAATAAAGCGCAATGATTGGCTGCTTGCGGACACATGTCTGCAAGCAGCCAATCATTACGCTTTATTTTGAGTCTGAGAATGAACTCAACTTTTATAACCTCGAGGCCTGCGGGTTTTTTTGCGTTGCAACCCATTTAATTCCAGAGCTCTGATTCTAGCTGTTGAAAGAGATTTCAAAGCTGATGAGAACTGACAAGATAATGTGCTGAAACTGAAATGTTCAGGTAAAAATCTATGAGACTTCATTAATGATGTATCATCTTGTAAATCTTATTGTGAATCAGCACATCATATTAAACTCTCTTTTTTTTTTTACATTAGATAGTTTTTCGCTTGAATAAATGAGCATACTATCCCTATTAAAGGAAAAAGTTTATGTAATACACTAAATTTCAGTGCAATTTTACTGTCCAAATACTAAGTCAGTGAAATGCATTTCAGTCCTTTGTAACAATTGCAGCTCATTATATGTATTATGTTGTATAGGAAAATAATTCCTTTGTAAAATTATCCCCTCAACATGATTTATTAATATTGCTTGTAACACAGTCCATTTCTATGGACACCAAATATAGCATTATAAAGGGACTGCACTGTGTCATTGAAAATTTAATGTGACCACTTGATGATGTCATAATCAGATGGAAGATGGGAAAAACATGGCTGCCAGAAATGGAGGGATTTTAAAAGGTTTCATCCACTCTTTTTCAGACCTTGAAATATGTTCAAATAGGCACTTGCCCTGCATCATGGAAAAAGTGTTAATTTACATTGAAAATTATCCAAATTTTCACTTGCCCTGCAGCCTGAGGCACTTGTAAATACCGGCAAACAAGTAGACTTTTCTAGCCCTGCTAATCTAGTGTTCTAAAACTTTTTTCTTTCTCCAAAGAGAAACATTATCAACCTACAATAAAGATAATTGGCTCATATTTCCTTCCTTGAGAAACATTCTGCCATAACACTTACTCTCAAAGGAATCTAAATTAGATTCTCACAAAATGTTAACACAATCATTTCACCTTAAAAACTGGAAGACTTTTCTAGTACATTGCATGACCCCATTAGGTTATGGTTAAGAAACAATGGCCCACTTCGAATTGAACTATAGTTCATACTAAAGTTATTACGTAATAGGTGCGCAGGCACGTTTACACCTGAACGGCTACAGTTGCAATGGAAACACAATAATTACATCATTAATCCTGCGATCATGACAAATTGGCAATGAAAATGATGTTTTGGAAGGGTTTAAGATGAATGGTAAGACCTTCCAATTTTCAATGAAAAATCTAATTGGAAGGAAAATCCATCCATATTGAAATTGTTATGTTGAAGACTTTTCCTTCCAAAAAGACATACTTTTCGCTCGGAAGGTTTTCCTTCCAGTGCCTGACTGATTAACATGCATATTTAAGCTCTGTGTATTTTTGTCTAGGTTAGTTGTAAGCAAATCAAAAAGGCCCATGTTTGAGCGATCCAGTTTAAATAAAATAAGAAGAAACGTCCCCAAGTCAAAGCGTCCCAAAATTTGTCAAATTGTCCTTATCTGTGTATATTGATAATATGCCCACAAAAATGCTCTAGTTTAAGAATTGGTAAAGAGGGTGAAAGGGGATCTATGTAGAGTAAAAAATGTTGAGCCCCTGCGAGCACTACACATGCGGCCTACTGCATCATGATCTGAGTGCTCAAAGTAGTTGTATCTGTTTCACAGCCAAATAAGGTGATCTCACTAAACCTTGCATACACTCCCAACATTGTGTAGATATAGATGACTTATTTGGTACACTTTTAAAAGGACCCATTCCCCATCAGTGCTCTCAGTGCTTTGATTTAAAAATCTAATATGAGGAGCTATTGGAGTGTGACCAGGGCCTGGAATTACAATGCCTCCTTAAAGTTAAACAAGACTTAAGCTAAGTATTGATTTTTCAACATGCTATAGTAAATGCTAGTTAAATTGCCTGGATCGATGTGGTATTTGTGGTCAAAGATATTATTGTGATCTTCAGAAATATTAAAACTATTTTGATTTTAATCAGTTTTAAACGTTATTTTTTGCATCCTGAAAAATCAATACTTAACTTAAGTCTTCCTTAACTCTAAGGAGGCATTGCAATTACGGGCAATATAAGCAATGCAAAATTAAGGAGATTAGAAGTTTATATACTCAATGTCAGTGAAAGTTATGAGTTAATCACATACACTTAACATAGGACAATATTTAGTCCATTCTGAACGAAGAACGGCGGATACTTCAACACTCAATTTTATGGCATAGAGTCCCATGCATCACCACTTTGGAAAACCGTATCCATCACACCGGAATGCATTATAATAATTCCTTGATGGACCCCTGTAGTTTCCATTGCATTGTATAGGAAAATGCAAAGTTTTGGTGCAACCTTAAAGTTTGATCCTCATTTTTCTCGATTAATGGGATAACCTAAACCATTTTGCTGGCTTTTTCAATGAAAATATCTAGGGCATGTCCTGGCATGTTGTCCTCTAAAGATGATGATTTCAAATCTCACTTTAATAATTAATGAGTTGTCCTATATTTTAAGCTCTAAATTAGGAAAAGCTTGGTAAATGAAGGCACCAGATTTTGCTAATTACGGTACATTGTTTTGCAGGAAAAGTAATGGTTTCTGGAAAGGCTACTGTCCTATTCGTTTTAGCAAAAACACAGTCAGTTTCATATGAGAGTAAACTTGCTAGTATCAGGACAGACCACTAAAGATTGACAAAGTAAGGAAGATGGCAAAGATCAGGAATTGATACAATCAAGCACCACATCCGACCAACCCAGGACACCGTATGGGAAAGTGACAAAAACACAAGAAAACATCACTCACAGGGGAGTCAAGAGATCAGCCCTTTCCCAGCATGTGAACACAAGGCTGCAAGATACAGACAAGACAACATGGCAAAGACAAACACAAAATGATAAAGTTCCACAAAAGATGTAACGCCTTGGAACTGTCAGTTAAGAAAATTACTAGAGGGTTTAACTAGTTTCACGGTACCAATCTCACCCTTAATTCTGATGTGGATCAAGACACATAGATGTTTGTTTCGCATGAAAAATCCCTAACTTATCCATGAATCATCTCCTAGTACATATAAATCCAGACATAAAAAGGAGATAAAACAAAGATTAGGACTCAACAGTACATAAAACTGAATACCAGAGCAAAAGAAATCCAACAGTTAAACCCCCGTTGGCCCGACAACAGACGCAACTTTTTAATCAAAGTCCCATAAACAATGTCAATACCTTGAATAAAAGGAAGACAAAAGCCAATCCTAGCAGTGTATTCAGAAAACAGAGATGCCCTAGCCCCCTCTCAAAATAGTATAAAGTGGCAATTTCAGTTATGACCTTGAAAACGAAGTCCATGGTCATCAATGATTTTGTCCAAGTTTAAGATGTTGCCAATGCTCGAGGAGATTATGAAGAAGAACGATTTTGACAGTGACCAATAAGATCAATGTCATTCAAAAACTTATAGCCATTAAAGGTTATACCCTTACAAATCTGGTTAATTTTTTACTCTGTTGATAGTACTCATAAACATTTTTTGCCTTGAATTATTTGGTAATTTAAGTTACAGATTAACCTTTCATAGGGAATCACCAAGTTTTTATAGCCACTTTTCCCTATATGGGCCTCGATGCGAGATAACCTGTCTTCAGGGGGTTTGCGAACAACAAAGGCACAGACTCTGATCAGTGCCTTTGTCATTCGCTTATTGAAAAGTATATCTAGACTTGCTATGAGCGAAATTTCAATTTTCTATCTAATCTCTGTAGCTGAACAGGCTTGTTTGAATATCACTTTGTTGGAAACCTCAGGCCTGGAGGTTATAAAAGTTGAGTTGTCTCGGACTCAAAATAAAGCGCAATGATTGGCTGCTTGCGGACACATGTCTGCAAGCAGCCAATCATTACGCTTTATTTTGAGTCTGAGAATGAACTCAACTTTTATAACCTCGAGGCCTGCGGGTTTTTTTGCGTTGCAACCCATTTAATTCCAGAGCTCTGATTCTAGCTGTTGAAAGAGATTTCAAAGCTGATGAGAACTGACAAGATAATGTGCTGAAACTGAAATGTTCAGGTAAAAATCTATGAGACTTCATTAATGATGTATCATCTTGTAAATCTTATTGTGAATCAGCACATCATATTAAACTCTCTTTTTTTTTTTACATTAGATAGTTTTTCGCTTGAATAAATGAGCATACTATCCCTATTAAAGGAAAAAGTTTATGTAATACACTAAATTTCAGTGCAATTTTACTGTCCAAATACTAAGTCAGTGAAATGCATTTCAGTCCTTTGTAACAATTGCAGCTCATTATATGTATTATGTTGTATAGGAAAATAATTCCTTTGTAAAATTATCCCCTCAACATGATTTATTAATATTGCTTGTAACACAGTCCATTTCTATGGACACCAAATATAGCATTATAAAGGGACTGCACTGTGTCATTGAAAATTTAATGTGACCACTTGATGATGTCATAATCAGATGGAAGATGGGAAAAACATGGCTGCCAGAAATGGAGGGATTTTAAAAGGTTTCATCCACTCTTTTTCAGACCTTGAAATATGTTCAAATAGGCACTTGCCCTGCATCATGGAAAAAGTGTTAATTTACATTGAAAATTATCCAAATTTTCACTTGCCCTGCAGCCTGAGGCACTTGTAAATACCGGCAAACAAGTAGACTTTTCTAGCCCTGCTAATCTAGTGTTCTAAAACTTTTTTCTTTCTCCAAAGAGAAACATTATCAACCTACAATAAAGATAATTGGCTCATATTTCCTTCCTTGAGAAACATTCTGCCATAACACTTACTCTCAAAGGAATCTAAATTAGATTCTCACAAAATGTTAACACAATCATTTCACCTTAAAAACTGGAAGACTTTTCTAGTACATTGCATGACCCCATTAGGTTATGGTTAAGAAACAATGGCCCACTTCGAATTGAACTATAGTTCATACTAAAGTTATTACGTAATAGGTGCGCAGGCACGTTTACACCTGAACGGCTACAGTTGCAATGGAAACACAATAATTACATCATTAATCCTGCGATCATGACAAATTGGCAATGAAAATGATGTTTTGGAAGGGTTTAAGATGAATGGTAAGACCTTCCAATTTTCAATGAAAAATCTAATTGGAAGGAAAATCCATCCATATTGAAATTGTTATGTTGAAGACTTTTCCTTCCAAAAAGACATACTTTTCGCTCGGAAGGCTTTCCTTCCAGTGCCTGACTGATTAACATGCATATTTAAGCTCTGTGTATTTTTGTCTAGGTTAGTTGTAAGCAAATCAAAAAGGCCCATGTTTGAGCGATCCAGTTTAAATAAAATAAGAAGAAACGTCCCCAAGTCAAAGCGTCCCAAAATTTGTCAAATTGTCCTTATCTGTGTATATTGATAATATGCCCACAAAAATGCTCTAGTTTAAGAATTGGTAAAGAGGGTGAAAGGGGATCTATGTAGAGTAAAAAATGTTGAGCCCCTGCGAGCACTACACATGCGGCCTACTGCATCATGATCTGAGTGCTCAAAGTAGTTGTATCTGTTTCACAGCCAAATAAGGTGATCTCACTAAACCTTGCATACACTCCCAACATTGTGTAGATATAGATGACTTATTTGGTACACTTTTAAAAGGACCCATTCCCCATCAGTGCTCTCAGTGCTTTGATTTAAAAATCTAATATGAGGAGCTATTGGAGTGTGACCAGGGCCTGGAATTACAATGCCTCCTTAAAGTTAAACAAGACTTAAGCTAAGTATTGATTTTTCAACATGCTATAGTAAATGCTAGTTAAATTGCCTGGATCGATGTGGTATTTGTGGTCAAAGATATTATTGTGATCTTCAGAAATATTAAAACTATTTTGATTTTAATCAGTTTTAAACGTTATTTTTTGCATCCTGAAAAATCAATACTTAACTTAAGTCTTCCTTAACTCTAAGGAGGCATTGCAATTACGGGCAATATAAGCAATGCAAAATTAAGGAGATTAGAAGTTTATATACTCAATGTCAGTGAAAGTTATGAGTTAATCACATACACTTAACATAGGACAATATTTAGTCCATTCTGAACGAAGAACGGCGGATACTTCAACACTCAATTTTATGGCATAGAGTCCCATGCATCACCACTTTGGAAAACCGTATCCATCACACCGGAATGCATTATAATAATTCCTTGATGGACCCCTGTAGTTTCCATTGCATTGTATAGGAAAATGCAAAGTTTTGGTGCAACCTTAAAGTTTGATCCTCATTTTTCTCGATTAATGGGATAACCTAAACCATTTTGCTGGCTTTTTCAATGAAAATATCTAGGGCATGTCCTGGCATGTTGTCCTCTAAAGATGATGATTTCAAATTCTTAAAAGCTGCGAAAAACATAAAATGTACGTGCATCATGTGCACCATAGTTCCAAGGCTAGTGTAACGGTTTCATCTCTCCAAACCAGCTTGTTGTTGACCAGAAACATGAACGCAACAGTAGCTAAAGAGCTGTATCATATTTTCCGAAATATCGAAATTTCGATACTGGTAACTTTTCATTGACGCTGAGTATAGTTTTCTGTTTAGTTTCGTTTTGATTGGTAAACTAAATGAGCCGCGCCATGCGATAATGTGTCTTCGGGAGATTAATTACGTCATGAAATATGACGTCGTAAATTCTGACGTAATTATTTTGCGCCGCGCGTAATTAAAGAGAGCGTCATCAAAGATTACGACAATTTAGACAAGTCATTTTTAGAATAAAATGCAATTAAAATCAAGGAATTTTAGGCCGATTGTATTCTGTTGTAAATTAGTCATGGTCTGATCCAGCACGGGTTCCTGGTGAAAAATAAACTGTCCAAAAAGATGATGCTTGGTAAACGCTAATTGACCCTCAATCCTAAACATCTTTGCACTCCAAAGACACTCTAACAAAAAAAAAGAATTAAATAAAATAAAATAAAATAAAAAATAAATAGATAAATAAATAAATAAACGCCGGATACATCCCAGCTTTCCTTAGTGTGTCTGAACCTTTCGTATTTGGACGTCAATTCTGAACGGAAGCAGTTTCCGGTACACAAAGCCGCATTTACGATTGGGCAAAGGCTCCAACGAGACTGCTAGACATGTTTGAGTCTTCGCTGAGTGACTGTGCGTGAAATAAACTAAAATCTCACGAGGTAGTTCTCATGTATAAAAAAGTTCTAAGTATAATACACGATTAAGTTTCACTCGAGAAACAAAAGTTATTATTCAAATGCCCTACTTTTTATACAGCCAGAATCCTTTTCTTAAAGCCTACGTGGGTGCATAAAACTGGGGGTAATGTGCAAACTCAATATACATGTATGCAAGAGGCAAGGGCGCACTACGCCGATATAAAACTACAAAATCGAAATGGAATAGGTATGAGTACCCGCACTGCCATAGCAACCAGATATCTTTTTGTCTTGATTTTTTTTTTTTTTTTGGGGGGGGGGGTGTGAGAAAGTTTGAATATGAATTTGTTGTTCGGTATAGACTGAAATCCTTTTTTTCAGTGAGAAGTATCATACGATTAAGGAATAATGAGGCATTTCGCTCCGGATAGCAAAGTCGGGTACAGTGTGGCAAACAAGCAATCCTGCTTCTGTAGGCTGAGATTGTGAGCTCGAGCCACTGTCTGGTCAAACATTTCATCAAGATTATTATTCTCAATCATTGCCCCGGTTCAAGTAGGGTAGTTGTCCGTTCCTGGCGAAATACGCATACACTATGAACTGGTCGCCGTGATATGCCGACTGATAATGTTTTGAAATAATATTAACCAATTTATATTAGCCAAGCGCCCTTTTTGTGTGTCATGGGCAAACAGTGTAGAACCAGATCAGACGCCGCACTGTTTGCTTAGTGCATTGGGCGAAATTGTAAATTACCACCCAACAACCCTTGAATCAGAAATGGATCCGTCCTTTTGGCTGTATTGTGAAATTCCATTGGGCATATATGGGTTTAGCCTAAACAACAACAACGACAACAACAACAGTGAATAAAAGAATATTCCCATCGCCGAATCTTTATTGCAATACAACTTTGCAAGAACGCATTTTTGTGATTTTATTTTTCAGATCCAGTTTTGTGTTGATTTTTAATTACCAAGTCAACATTTTTGCATCATGTCCGACTAGAATATTCTCTGCTGCATTGTGGTCGAACTTCAACGCGATGGTAGAAAAAAGGTTGACCTAAAACTAAGGAAATACGCTCGTGAAAGCTTGTAATACTTTTGGTCAGGTGTGGTACTTGATTGTATCGATTCCTGATCTGTGCCCTCTTTCTTATTTTGAAAACTCAGTATATATTAACAGATGTAGCTAACTGACCCTAGGGCATGTGTAACTACAGAACATATCATTTTGTAGAAACAGTTAGACGGTTTTGCCTACATCATACAGGCCATCAAATAACAACGTACATGTACCTGTACCCGATTTTCTACTAGTGCAACATTTTGAGCCCGGTTGAACAAATGAGAAATCATTGCGAAAATCCTCGATGTCACACTCCGTTGGCTAATACCTTTTTTTTCTTTATTACTTCATGTTTATGTACTCATCTAAATCGTCATTTGCGGCATTTCAAGTGAGCTGAAAGGCAGCCACTGCTTTGAGAAGAAAATGCCTTCAGTTTTTAAGTCGCAACCTATTTAATCTAATTTTGATCTACCTTTTCCACAGAACAATTACCATGCCGATTCTGCTGTTTGTTTGCTTGATTCTTTACGTCCCATCAACAATCTGTCAGTTATGTGGGGACGGGTCGTCCTTGGTTGAACCAGTTCTTAGCTAGGGTTAATGAATGTGTCTTGCTCAAGGACATAACACAGTGGCGCTGGTGAAGCTCGAACCCGTGGCCCCTCCGTCTCGAGTCAAGCTCTCTACCACTGAGCCACTGCGCTCCCCCGATTCTGCTGTTACAATGCGAAGGACAGGCCCTGCCAAATGCCCGAGAGGGCGTATATAGTATACAAAGTATCAAAACCTGCTCCAGGTCCCGAAGTTATAATATCTTTTGGTGCTCAACTCAACTGAGCATGGAATTTATGCTGTTCATAAATGTAAAGAAATGTTGGCATTTAAACACTTTATTTAAAATCGGAGTTTCTCCATGTAAACAAGAAAACATTTACGTTCAAGTAAACATTTTAGTTTTCACGGGCAGTTGAACATATATTTTCCCGAATTTCAAAAGTCAATGTGCAAATTTGTGCCCAATTTTATACGGAGATGTGTCCGTGATAAGCCATATTTGTGCTGGCAAAATATTGGTGCAGGAAAATATCGCACCAGTCGACGGCTACGTCCATTTACTGCACATTTTCAAACGAAGGGTGACATGGCATCGCACCTCAAGGAATCATTTATATGTCAAAATTTAAGAATACGCAAGAAATGAAGTACGTTTGACTTACGATTAAATTCAATTATTTTGTTTTACCAGCATCAGTAGGGGTAATCTACGTCGCTATCCAGTTTCATGCTAGTAACAGCGATGGTCGGATGTCTAAAGGCGTAAACACTTCGCAACGTTGTGAGTTACTCATCGCGACGTCACGCAACATAAGTTCTAAAATCAACGTCAAGCCGTTCAAAGTTCAAATTCCAATATCTTTTCTAATAATTTGAATATTTTGATCAAACAAAAACGAGTTTACTCTTTATATAATGACCTGTATGAAAATCACAGAATCTCAAAATGGCCAAATTTACCCCGAAGACACATTTTCCCATGGCGCAGCTCAAATAAATTGTAGAAGTGAAGTAGGTAGAAATCCAAAATCAAAGAACTTTTAAATTTTTGGAGCTTGCCAACAGCTCAAGCTTGTGAGATGAAAACTTGCATGTAGCTGTTACCTCACATATAAAATACAGGTTCTGCCTGCTGACATATCACTACCACCAAGCTACAAATGGGTTTAAATTAAAAAAGCAGGAAGGATGTCCTAGATTGCTTTGTCTGACACACTACTTTTCTAGAGGTTGACCATCATAAACAGCCTGGGCAACATAAAGTACTATTGTAGATTTAAAATACAATAATATTGTTAATTTTGAGTAACAGTAGTAAAACCTGCGTAAAACAGCCACTCAAAAATAAACAAAACAAAGATCTTCATGACAAATGGTAGCTTAATGAAGGTCGAAAGTATTGCAGAATGCTCCCCTTGGAGCATTCTGCAATACTTCTGACCTGCATTAAGCAATAATTAGTCTTGCAAACCAATTTGTGGTCTTTTTGAAAGTGGCCGTTTTACACAGGTTTTACTGTACTGTGTCCATAACAAAACCACCAAATGGACCTTAAAGAATCATATATGGGTCTCGTCATGAGAAAATCTGTCTTCTGGGATTTGCAAACAACACAGGCGCAGACAAGCCTGCGCATCCGGGCAGTCTGATCAGCGCCTTTATTATTCGCTTATTGGAAAATTTCATATGTAAGCTTGCTACTGGTGAAATTTCAATTTTCTAGATTGTCTCTATAGCTGAGCAGTCTGGTTTGAATCTCCCTTTATCGGAAACCCCAAAGACAGGTTTTCTCGCTACGAGGCCCATATGTCTTAATTGGCATCAACCCAGTCAGATCAGAGTCTTCACTGTGCACTAAATGGGTAGCTGAGGACTCAGTATTGCTTCATGCCTATATCCAGGCTTATCCAAGTCTTCCCTGAGCTCACCAGTCATTTTGTTAGTTTTGTCATGGACTGGATCAATTTGATCAAATCAAGCATGTGACAGCTGGCGTAATCTCAGATATCTCTGAAATTGCTATTAGTTTTATAGTACAGTAGAACCGAAGAATCATATTGATAGGAGATTATATTGAAACAGTTAAGACTCTGATCTGATCCTTCCCTGGGCTTTCATGTCATTTTGTAAGTTTTGTCATGAACTGGATCAATTTAATCAAATCAAGGGTGTCACAGCTGGCGTAATCTCAGATATCTCTGAAATTGCTATTAGTTATATAGTACAGTAGAACCGGAGAATAATACTGATTAAAAGTACAGTACAGCCTAGAGGGCAAACATGGTATACCTCATTTTGAGGGAGAGTGCCTATAAAATCTATCTAGCAGATGCTTATCAGCAAACTAATTGTGTAGGACTGAGTATAGAAGATCATTTGTTTGTGTTGATAGAGCACGTCCCAGGTAACAATTTTTCAATTTCCTTTTTTCTTGGGTTGAACCTATACTAAGCAGAGGATAAAGTGTTTTGCTCAAGGACAGTTTCTGGTGAGTCTCAAACTAGCAACCTCTAGATATCTTGTGTAACTCTCTACCACTGAGCCACTGGGCTCCTCATATGGGAGATCAGGCATCGAGGTTATAAAACACGAGTACAGTCTCAAACTCAAAATAAAGCACATTGATTGGCTGCTCAAATGAGTAAAAACCATAGTGAAAAAGCAAGCTGACCAAGATCCGAGCTTTTTTCATCCCCATGATTGTCATGCTCTGGAATTGACTAAGCTTGCGACCTGTATGGTAGCAAATGCCTTTCTGTGAAAATTACCTTAAGTCAATAGAAGATAGCAAGATTTTTTGAAAAGCTTATACTTGTGAAACAGCTGTGGTTAGTGATAGTGGCATTTCCTGGTCATACTCATTTGTTTTTTTGGTTTTGTTTGTTTTTGATTTGATTCTTTACGTCCAATCAACAATCTTTCAGTTATATAGGGGCGGGTCTTCCTGGGTTGAACCAGTACTAAGCTAGGATTAATGTGTCTTGCTCAAGGACACAACACAGTTACCCCAATGAGGCTCGAACCCGAGGCCCCTTGGTCTCGAGTCAAGCACTCTACCACTGTTTGTTTTTTGGTCATAATGTAAAAGATAAAATATAAGTGATATTTACATGTGACATATCCAGTCCCAGCAGAAACATTCTTCCATCTTCAACCTCCTATAAACTTCCGTATGTCTAACCACCAGTCAAATTCTAACTTCCAGTCAATCTCATTTCGAATTTTCTCAACATTTTAAGCACATAATCCACTTTAAGACCCAGTCTGATATATGTATAAACTATAAATGGTTTCCATATAAGAATAAAACATCACAGAAGTGTAGTTAAACGAAAAAGCAATCTTAGCGCAAATTTGGTTATCATTCAGACTGTTGTCTTTCTCATTTCATCAATGATATAGCTCTTTGATATGGGTCTACTCTTGTACTTATTCCCCTGAGAACCTACAGCATACATATCTATTAACCCTTTGTATACTAATGGATTCTTCCAATAAACTTGGGATAGTCAATTGTACATATCTAAGGGTGTCAGGTTATAATTTTAAAAAAGAATTGTATTCTTTTTTCTGAATATCTTTTTTACCTTTACAAAAAGTGTAGACCCTGATGAAATGCAGCATTATGCTGCATTTCATCTGGGTCTTCACTGTTTGCAAAAGTACTCATTTAGGGGTTTCCCAAATACAACGGATGAAAAATATACCAAGACGCTATTCCATAGTGACCAACTGCAGTCATATCTCCAATTGAATAGCAGATCTTCACTCTTTGCAAGCTGGGTAATTTTTATGATTTTTGAAAATTTCTTTCAGAAATACCATCAGAGTGTCAAGCACTGCTTGGCTCCAGATCAGACCAGATGTCTTAATGCAAAGGTGATCAACAGATGACATCTGGCAGGTAAAGAGATAACCCTTTGTTGAGTGATTAATGTTGTTTGTTTTGATTCTTTACGTCCCAGTCAACAATTTTTTCAGTCAAGTTGAGACTGGTCTTCCTGGGTTGAACCAGTAATCAGCAGAGGATAAAGTGTCTTGCTCTGACACAATGCAGTGCCTCTAATGAGGCTCAAACTTGCAACCCCTTGATCTCCAGTCACTGAGCCACTGTGCTTGATCTTCTTTTGTTGAGTGATGAATATTTATTCAGTTAGATTCATTCATTTTGACGTTTAGAGATTTTTAATAAAGCTAATACAAACTGTATTATGGGCACAAAATGTCCCATTAGAATTCAAAGTGAATGAAAAAAGTGGCAATAAGCAATGCTTATTAGATACCCCCCGGCAAAAAGTAAGGGTCACTGGGCAGTGAAAAAGACCCATATAAAGATACAGAAAGAGAAAAAAAAGTCAGCCATTTTGTCAAAAATTAATTTTAAGGCAGCTGTCTACATCTTCAATGTGTCTACATTGTGTGTACAAAGTATCAGTTGACAATTGTAAAAGCTTTGGCACAAGTAAGGATGTTCTCCTATTGAACCAATAATTGCATCTAAAAATGCTTGGGCATTTATTAGAGCAAGTATGGTAGTTCTATAGACAATGGTCTGAAAAGTTCCAAGACCAAAAATACCAATAGATTGTTGGGATATTCAAAATCATTGGGATAGCATCAGAAAGCATTAAAAGAACATCAGGAATCACTAGAATAATCTAATATTAGTTTGATTTCTGGCTTCAAATTAGGCATAATTAGATCAAATGATTCCATTGGTCTCACACTAAGTACACGATATATTGTAAACAGAGACGTCCATCTCTTCCAGTTTTTTCCCCATGCATAGATTTATCTGAAAATAAGCCCACTTTTTTCTCCTCTGTTGCTGTATTAAAGCTTTGTATCATCTTGATCTACACAATTCACATTCGTCCTCAATTCAGTAACCAGGCACAATTGAAACAATAACCGATGTTAGTCTGGCCAAGAAAACTTGCACACTCTATTTAGACTTTCACTTCTTTGGTGTATTCTTTGCTTCCAAAGGATTACCTTTTTAAGAACACATTTCAAATGCACTGCCAAACCAGACTGCTTTTTACCAATTTTAAACATTCGGATTTGTTACTATTATTGTTTTGACTTTCACTTTTTTAAAATATTCATAGCTTGCAACAGTCGTCATTCTGCTACCTATAGAGTTAGTGAAACTTCTACTCTTTTTCTCCCTTACAGAATTCAGCACATATAGTAAAACCTGTGTAAAACAGCCACTCAAAAATAGACAAAACAATGATCTTGATGACAAATGGTAGCTTAATGAAGGTCGAAAGTATTGCAGAATGCTCCCCTTGGAGCATTCTACAATACTTTTGACCTACATTTAGCGATAATTGGTCTTGAAAACCAATTTTCGGTCTTTTTTAGAGTGGCCGTTTTACACAGGTTTTACTGTATATTATTCCCTTACAAAATCCAGCACACATAATTTTCCCTAACAGAATTTAGCAGACATATTTCAAGCCAAATTACAAGTGTACCACATCTATAATTTTCCAAGCATGCACACCTGCTTCACCTAACTTGGTATGAATTTTTATACAGTCTTTGTTCCCAGCTCTTGTCATTAAACTTTTACATCACAGCTGTTGCTTTCCGAACAGACACAGTAAAAAAACAACAGGAAATGTCCATAAGAATCTTATACGATGGCTGTGAGGGGGCTGAGCAAAAAAATCTGACCCAAAGATCACAGTTTGGCATACTATGTGTAGGCTGATAAGATCTGTATCCAAACTGTTTGCAAAAATTATCAGCAAAAGATGAGTTATATATGTAACTGGCTGAGTGACAACAAAAATTTCAGCATATATGTTTTATAGCAAAAAACAATAAAGTCTATTCAATTCCATATTTCAACTTTTGAGAACTTTAAGCTTCAAGAATTAAAGTTTAAGGAGGCACATTTGGATTATTAAACCAGAATTTTGGATTCCCAAGTCCCTACTTAGACATATGCAAATACCCCAACAAACATCAATATATGGGCTGACTGGCACACAAGAATTTGGTCTTAATCCCATATGCATTCAGCTGAGGCTCCAACAAACCCGAGCCTTCCCTGCTCGCATACACAATCTGATCTTGATCTACAATTTGGAGCTTATGTCAGTGAGGACAGTTTTGATCTAATGATCATGCAGCTTTTTTCATGATGGGAATTTTTTGCATGATTTACTGTTTACTGCAGATTTTTTTTTAAAATGATCATTTGCAAAAAAATTCTCAATGTCAAACAGTTTGGACTCAGATTTGGCCTGCATTTTGTTTCAGGCTTGACCTTGGTCCAAACTCACACTGGGTAGGCGGCAATCCAAAACATTAATATTATTGACTAACGCAGACAAAAAAAAATTGTTAGAAACAGAGTTATCGATTGCAATCAAAAGCACTGTTTCTAGCGATTTTTGATCCACATTCGTCGAATATTAAGAGCATTTTCGCTTGCAGCCTACCCAGTGTGAAACTGATTGCAAAGTCCATCAGCAGAAGACAAATGTCACTTCTAGAGTAAGCATGCAGGTACAAAGATAGTAAATTCAGCACAATTATAACAATTCCTAGTAATGTCAACAATCAGCAAAAACTCCTCTTTTAATCCAAGCACTGGCATGGGAATCATGAAATCCACAACTAAAAGCTTCAATTATACAATGATCCGGCTAACTTTCAATATAATTCCCTGGAAATATTGTCACTACGATATCATGTTCCAATCCATTGTCGGAGCCATTGGCAGTGAAAATCTGCATAGTGAACCATGCAGATCAGCCTGTTCAGGCAAAAAAAAAATTTATTAATTGATTTATGAACCCTCCTACTGAAATTGTCCCGAAAGTAGAAAAAAAAATAATTTCTAAAAATTTTTTTTTATTTAATCCGCCGAATAAATATCATTTGTTTCGTTGAAAATTTTTTAATATATATATTTTTGAGGTTCTGTCTTGTGTATATTTGAGAGTGACACTGTTAAAAGTGATTGTCCTGTCCAGATTTTTCGGAAAATAATGACATTTTTTAAAGATTTAATACAGACTGTTGATATAATAACAAGAAAAAAACCCTCTGAAAATGACAAGTTAAATGGTAATTTTCAGAGTTGTTTTTGTTTTTTTCGTCCCCCCGACCCTAAGTCTGAAAAAAAAAATCCCCCTATTCCTAAATCAACTAATAAAAAAATTCTGCCTTAGCAAGTATAGACATGAGACAAAAGTATAGACTTGATTTACATGTATCCAGAAAACGGCAAACAGTGGGAGAGGAAAGTTGATTACAGTTTGTCCCAGCAACTTAGCGCATTCAATTAGTAACATTATATCTATGGCAGAATATGGCGTAAAAAGGTTGCCAGATAGAAGCTAGATAAAAACAGTTTTCAAACATTTGTCATAAATTTTGCCACAAAAACCAAGCTTTATTTACTCAATCAAAAATTTATTTTGGTAAATTAAGCATTAACAAATATAGAATTTGGTGGAAAAAAAACACAACTACATCAAAAACATTTGATTATTTGAAGCGAGAACATGCAGTGTATGCTATGACCAGATTGGCAGTGCATATATCCTGTTCAGTGGATACCAACTTTTTATTTTGCTTGGTATGTATTCTAAATTATTTCTCAACCAAAACAGATATTGTGGGTACTCAAAAGAACCATAGCCATGAGGCAGTTCTTTAGAGCACCAAACTAATGGGTAAGAAAAAAAAGTACAATTTTACGCTAAAAAGTTTTGCTTAACTAGTATCTACGTCCAAAATAATATGAAAGATCCACACTGGAGAGAAGCAAAATCTCTCTACAACTGTCATAGTACTCCTAGTGACCCGATTTCTCACTAAGCAAAGCCTATAATCTCTCAGCAGATTGCTCCCTTACAAAGTCAGCAGAGAGAAAAATCTCAAATTTCCGGAGAGAAACAATGCCACCAATTTCGAAGTCAATGTCTTGTTCAATATCCAATACTAATCTGCAGCTTACATAATTGAGTTAGTTCTTCAAACTGCTTAACTCCTTTTTCTAATTACAGAGAATTAAGGCGGCAATGAATCAATGGGAGATGTTTGTGAAGCATTCTCCGAATTTACAGCCCATGGACCTCCATATATTGTTAAAATTAGCTCAGAGAAATTACAGTAAAACCTGTCTTAAGCAGTCACTCAAAAATAGACAAAACGAAGGTCTGAAAGACAAATGGTAGCTTATTGAAGGTCGAAAGTATTGCAGAATGCTCTCTCTTAGAGCATTCTGCAATACTTTTGACCTGCATTAAGCACTAATCGGTCTTGAAAACTGATTTTTTGTCTTCTTTTTGAGTGGCCACTTAAGGCAGGTTTTACTGTATAGCCACCTCAGATTAGGGGAGTCAATGTCCAACAGCAACCACACTGGTGAGGGGGGCTTTAATTAATTCTATTGGCTAAATCTTCGCCCTAGATTCTGCTGTAGTCAAAACACAAGAATTGTTTAGCTCTATGGAGACTTCCTAACTTATGCAATGTATCATCACAGGGAAACAACCAAAGTAAGTAAGGGTGCAAAGATCAGGAATTGATACAATCAAGTACCACATCTGACCCAGGATACCAATAGGAAAGTGACAAACTCACAGTCAGACACCACAAACGAGAGCCAAGAGGTCAGCCCTTTCCCAACAGGTGACCACAAGGCACACATAAACAGACACCCACAAAGGCATAGCAAACACAAGACAGAAAAAAAAACATAAAAGATACACAAAAGAAGTACCGCCTTGGAACAGTCAGTAAAATATTTTACTGGAGGGCTTAAACCGGTTTCACGGCGCCAACCTCACCCTTAATTCAGATGTGGATCAAGACACATAGATATTTGGTTTGCATGAAAGACCCCTAACTTATCAATGCATCATCTCCCAGAACATATAAATCAAGATATAACAAGGAGATAAAGCAAAGATAAGGACTAAACAGTAAATAAAACTGAATACCGGAGCAAAAGAAATCCAACAGGTAAACCCCGGTGGGCCCGACAAACAGCCAAAGCATCAGGCCCCTACCGTCTCATCAATAGATAAGTCTTTAAGTCGGAACCGTTATAGAGTCTGAAGTCCGACCCACCAAACAAATTAACATACTGGTATGAAACAAAGAAAAGGGCTCTTGATTTGAAATTCTGTCAGATAGAACACCAAAATTGGTTTTCAAGACAGGTTATGGCTTAATGCAGGTCAAAAGTATTGCAGAATGCTCCAAGAGAGCATTCTGCAATACTTTTCACCTTCATTAAGCATCCATTTGTCATTAAGATCTTTGTTTTGTCTGTTTGAGTGGCTGCTTGCCCAAAATGTACTAAATGTCTATATACTGTTTAATAGATAATTATTTTTTGTATCATATCTGGAGACTACATGTACACTGATTCCATATGGATTACCCACCAAGTGCCAATTTATTAATTGTATGCCCAACTACCTCTGCAATACAATCTGATATGGATTATATGTATCATCAATATGTCCATCAAATATGCCTATTCTTTAGGTACATTGCCCTATGCCTATGCCCAAAGCATGTTGTCAGTTATGTATCATTTCTATCAATAAGTGATTCTTGCAATTTAATTAATCTCATTCTTTCATGACTGAATTTACTATAAAGCCCTTCAGTTATTGCAATATCATCAACTCTCCTATGTTATAGCTCTATATAGCATACATATGGTCAATACACTACAGCTGCCATATATCTAGCCATATCAAGGTACAGTAAAACCTGTGTAAAACGGCCACTCAAAAATAGACAAAGATCTTCTTAATGACAAATGGTAGCTTAATGAAGGTCAAAAGTATTGCAGAATGCTCCCCCTTGGAGCATTCTGCAATACTTTTGACCTGCATTAAGCGTTAATAAGTCTTGAAGACCAATTTTCAGTCTTTTTGAGAGCAGCCATTTTACACAGGTTTTACTGTATTACAGTTAAAACTTTACCTGCTAGCGACTTCTGCTGATAACCTTTGCAATCAGTTTAAACCCAGATCAGGCCTGACAATATGTCAGGCCTGATTTGGATTCAAACTGTTTGACACTGATGGTATTCCTGAAAGAATGTTTTGAGAAAGTTGGTTTTTAGACATAAAAGAAAATAGGAGATGAAAAATAACATTAAAAATTATCCAGCACACGCCTTGTTAAAGGGTAATTTCTCTATCTAATTGCTGCTTTGAATTTCATAAGGGGACACTCATCATTAAATTTGAGGAAAAAAACTAATTCTAAAATCAGGTATACGTATATTTTGAAAATAACATTAAAAATTTGTTCATTGATTTGTGACCAGACTTTTAAGGGTTGTATATAATTCAATATGTTGCCAAGTGTCATGTATAGTAAAACAGATCAATTTTTATTTGATGTAGAATACGCCCTTGATACAAATAAAGATTTAACTCATAATTCAACCAGATATCCAAAATCACACTTTCATGCAATTAAGCACTAAAATCGTTGTTCTTTTTGGTATAAAATACATTGTTTCACAGATAATCCAATACTAATCCAGATGAGTTTCACATAGATAGGTAATCAGTGTAGGACAACAGCCAGTGAAAATCCATTTATCCCATAAATAAATGAAATTCAATATTAGCAGACAGTTTTTTTTCAGCTGATGACGGGAGGGAGGATCCAAGTACCACTGTAAGCGGGACATCATCGGCCCGCCAGTGAAACGCCATTAAATGGCGTTTCGCTGGCGTGCTGATGATGGCCCAACATTGAATGCTGGCTTGGTAGCTGCGATTTTTCAGGAGATCTGGACATGTATTGCTAGAAAATCCTATATTTTTGTGATTTTTCAGGGGGTTCCAGACCCCCTGTCCCCCCCCCCCCCCCCTCTGGATCCGCACATGCATATGCTTATCAAGTCCTATTTCTACTCTGCAATTTCATTCTCACTACAAAAATGTTGTTTTTGCAACATGTGTGCAAAGGTTCAAGGAATATCCTTCAATTGAAAATCTCCAATAAATCATTGAAACTGCACTACCAGCTATAGATGAATCTCCTTTATCATTGACTAATTAAACCGGTAAAATGCTGACATTGCCTCAGGTATTATCTTTTTACTTAGGAGTGGAAGCCTGCAATTTAATGCTGTTTCTTCATGTATCTATTAATGGAAGGTGTGGAAGTCTCTGACAAATAGGTACCTTCCTTTTATTACTGCAGTAGTCCTCCAATTAATAAAAGGATTAAAAAGTAAACCTTTGTATACTGGTGAATGTGTTCTTTGGCAAACAGTGTGGACAGAAATGAAATGCCACATTATACATAATGCATAAGTAGTATGGGTGGCAGTATAGCCCCAATGACGTCACAAAATCCAAAATCCAAATAAGGGCATGAAATGGCCACCATCTGATTAAGGATATGACAACTGGGGTTTAGGAGACCTCTTGACCTCAGATGACCCGCTGACCCATTGGATCTCCTCCTCCCCACTTCCAGCTACTCCCCGCCTTTTTCCCTCCTCCTCATGTGCCATCGAATTTTTAGATACAATAAATTACCTTTGATGTGAACACCATCAATGAAATGTCACTCAGAGCATTCTTGTCAGCTACCTTATATATTCAGACAACTACAGTATAACCTGTGTAAAACAGCCACTCTCAAAAAGACCAAAAATTAGTTTTCAAGACCAATAATTATTATTGCTTAATGAAGGTCTAAAGTATTGCAGAATGCTCGAAGGGGAGCATTCTGCAACACTTTGGACCTTCATTAAGCTACCAATTGTTATTAAGATCTTTGTTTTGTCTATTTTTAAGTATATGTTAACACAGGTTTTACTGTACTCACAAATTTCAACATTAAATTGCTAAACTATGTTTTTGCAGTTTGCATACAATAAAGCAACATTACTGTTTCCATGGTAAAAAAAATGCACCTATTGGCTTGAAACAAGAACTGTAGTAGTACAATTATCTGCAAATAAGACAAGTTACTGTTTCCAAGGTAAAAAAATGCACTTATTGGCTTGACACAAGAACTGTAGTAGTACAATTATCTGCAAATAAGACGTTGTGTTTAGGCATGACAGATATCATCAATATAACGACAATGATATATTCCCAAGAGGTTAAGAAAAGTAGAAAAGCAATAGGAAATGTAATTGAAGTGAATATCTACATCTGGTAACTGCTGATCCTTGAGGAATACTCCTAATCTGCTGATCAGCAACTTCTGAAAATTGTTTAGATGTTTTGACATGGCATTTACTAAATAGTTTTTTCAAATTAAACAGCAGAGAAAAAATCTAGTACTTTTGAAAAATCATAAAAACTCAGTTTGAAAGTTCATCATGAGAGGAAATACAAAATGTGACGATCCTCCTCCAACTGAAGCCAAGAAACAAGTGAGTATAACCATGGGGAAATGCCACAATCACAGATCAAAGCAGGGGACAAAAATTCCACTCGTCCGCTGGTAATTATGAGTGAAATCTAGAAAGGATGAGGAATTCTTCCCGAAGCCTGTCATAGGTTTAGTTAAACAAAATTTTTTAGCGTTAACTTGTAAATATTTTCTTACCCATCAGTTTTAACATATGTTTTGAGATGGTTCTTTTGAGTACCCACAACATATGTTTTGGTTGAGAAATAAGAAAAATAAAATTTTTGGTACACACTCTTAACTGAAGTCCTGCATTAATTTATTTTTCATCACACTACAAAAGATGAACAATTAATAATATTTGCAGAAACTAGATACAGTATTGATGTGGAGATTTAACTAATTGCCAATTATAACTGCTGAATTGGCTGTTACAGAAAGTAAATATTGCAGCACAAGACAAAAAGGCACATTCTGACATAATATAGCAGCAATTGCACGTTTGTCTGGTCTGAGATTTTTTTTGCCAATTAATTCTACAGAATACAAAATAATGTTAATGGCTAGAATACCAATGGCATTAATTCCCA
The DNA here is from genome assembly GCA_964019695.1 of Loripinus fragilis. Classification (NCBI taxonomy): domain Eukaryota; kingdom Metazoa; phylum Mollusca; class Bivalvia; order Lucinida; family Lucinidae; genus Loripinus; species Loripinus fragilis. The sequence goes on from OZ026517.1 coordinate 110,730,829, forward strand.
AGCTGAAGGATATGGAAACTTCCAAGACAGACAGGGTTCATGCAGGGAACCAGAAAGTTTTGTCAGGGGTCTTTTTTTAGTTGATGAGGGGAGGGAGGTTCCAAATACCACTGTAAGCGGGCCATCATGGATTCCATGGTGGAGGGGGGGGGGGGGGGTCCATGGTTAATACTTTGACATGTGCCTGTCTGAATTAGATAGAGCAGGGTATATATAGAGCTGCTGTCCATTCTATGGCATTGGCAGTGATTCTCATGCTGTTTGCAAAAGTATCTGTCTTTTCTTTTTTCTTTCTTTTTTTTTTTTTGGGAGGGGGGGGGTCCAGTGTTCAAAGAGTTTTAATAGATTCTAGGTACAGTTTAATAAAAGTCATATGCAACAACCTGTGAGCCCTCAATATATACAATGGACCATCCTGATTTAACTGTATCAACAGGTCTGAAAATTTTAGGTAGGTAGGTAAATATATTTTTTTTTCGTTTTTTTTTTTCAAAATGCATAAAATTACACTTTTTACTGACAACCTGAAAAAAATCTAGGTTTCACCAGTAAATTAATTTAGGTAGGGTCCGGTTACTCTAAACACAGGAATTTCTTTTTTTTTGGCCTAAACCTAGCTGATACATAAACATATAAGGTCCATTTCTGTAAGATAAATTGAAAATATTTTTGTATTTACAACTGAAAACACTTAATATCATTTAGTTTGCTATAAAATCAATTCATAACAAATGAAGGATTGATTTCTAACTACTGGTGTCTTTTACGAAATTCATCAGAATTGAATTTGTAGCCACTTAACTAAAGCTAAGTGTTTATATGTGCTTTGTGGTCACCTACTGGGAAAGGGCTGACCTCTTGGCTCTCGTTTGTGGTGTCTACTGTGAGTTTGTCACTTTCCCATTGGTATCCTGGGTCAGGTGTGGTACTTGATTGTATCGTTTCCTGATCTTTGCGCCCTTACTTACTTTAATACAAATATATTTTAAACTAGCAACTTCTCATTTTTTATATTATACATTGAACTTTATCAAGTAGCTCTGATATATAATAATTGTTACTGGATCTAAGCAATCAAGATATTTAAAATACTTCATGAAGAATCTATTTACGCCAACCAAAGTATTCAACGTTTAACTCTTGCTTGATTGCAAAGTTGTAAAAGGATTGGTTTAGAGTTTAAAGTCGGTTTCATCAATTTTCATTCATAAAATAAATAACCAATCAAGCAGACTCCTCAGTGGTTAGTTAACCAGTAATTGACAACTGTCCTACTTGAATCCCTGGATTGGAGAGAATGATCTCTAAGACCTCAGGGTTTGAACTTGTGACCCTACTCACATCCATTTAGTCAGATTATTAATCTGACTCACTATCAATAGTTAATCAATAATTAAGCTTAGATGCCCTGCCCAGTAAAAGGGATATATTGACAAACAGTAAAGATCTAGACAATATGTCACACACTGCAGACCAACCTATATCACCGTAAGGAAGAGCCAAAGAACACTAACAGTCACAAGACATCAGGAAGACAATTAAAGTAAAGCAACCAGATCTGTCTTCCCTATCAAGATGATTGCAAAATTAGAAGGATACAAAACACTGAATAACAAAACAAGGACCATCACAGAACCCCCAAAAAATGTGAGCAACAATAAACAATTAATCAACGACAACAGAACCAGGGGACAAGAAGAAAAAAAATCTGAAAATGACCAGTTGACTGGTCATTTTCAGAGCTTATTTTTCAGAGTTTTTTTTAATATCTCCAGAGCAGAGCAAAAAGCAAAACTAGTAAGGTAAACCAACAGTCTGTATCAAATCTTAAAATATCTTTAAAAAATTCATTATTTTCCTAAAAATCTGGATAGGACAATCACTTTTAACAGTATCACTCTCAAAAATACACAGCCAGAACCTCAAAAATATATATATTTTTTTTTTTAACGAAACAAATATCTAGTCGGCGACTAAAACAAAAAAAATAATTTTAGAATTTTTTTCTTTCAACTTTCTGGAAAATTACAGTAGGGGGCTTGTAAATCAACTAATAAAAGAATTCCGGCCTAAGTATTTTTAGCATAGTGTCCTACAGCCTTTGATAATGCAATTGTCTTCTGTACTGTTCTGATATAAATCATACAGGGAGACACTAAATCTGAAGTATTCATGGCCAGGCTGAATGCTTTAAGCCATAATCTCTAGCTGAATATGATCATTGTCTTTGGATGAAACTAGTCTACAGACAACAGTGGAGCTAAAGCTGTCTACCTTTCAAGAATGCTATGAGATGCTAATAAAAATGCTCATTATAACACTGATTTTTATGATATAAATGGTTTTTTTGACTCCTGCACAAATAAGCTACAAAGTAATATGGCCATAACTTTGGCTACCAAAGTAAGATATTTAGCCACAATCTTCCATCCATCATGAAATGTTAGTGTCTTAAAGAAGAGTATATTGCTATATATTTCATTATCTAGTGCATGTCATTGATTTTTCATCTGGATATTACTTGGTTTGCATAGCTTAAAAAACATAAGTTGATTGGTATGGTCAATGTACTAGTATTTTGATACATTTCTATCATTTCTACAAACGTTTGATCATCTGATCTTTGATTCACAAAATCTTTGTATTACAGATAGTGAAGACCCTGACAAATCTGCTTCTGTACTGAGTAACTAGGCTTTTGTCAGGCTACTATTTTTTAGAGTTGATCATATACAAATAATTCCTCAAACACATGAGCCAGCTGATGAGATAAATCAATCTTGCAATGTGGATGTTCAGGTACTCTGTGAAGGATATGAAATAATGCATACCAAAAACAAAGACCAACACAGAGCCCCCACAAACAATGGTATAAAACAATAAATCAACAACAACAAAACGACCACCTTCGAATGGACAGCAGCCTAAGCCACATTCAGTAAAGTTAAAGGCATTACCTCTCAACCATGATATATCTATTCAATGGGTCTTGCACACCGGATCTGAGATTTTACCCTTGGATAGAAAATCTTTTCTCCCACCTTTGCCCATGTAAGATAGGCTGTCAGCTCATGTAATAAATTTCTATTTTACATGACCACATGACAGCTTTCTTACATGGGCAGAGCAAAACTCGAAAAAGGATAAACAAAGAACTAACATTATGCTTTTAAGTAATTTGAAGACTCTTAGCAAGATTAAGCATCACTTATTGACGTCACTGAAAGGTAATGACGTCACCAAACGTGCGCAACGTGCCAATATCAGAAATGTGACGCTAACAATACAGGGAGCATAGCAGGATTTTCTTTTGCAATTTGCAACGTTAACCAATGCTCCAATCGTGTTTTCAAGTCAATAACAAGGTGCAAACTATGTTTACACCCATTCTCATACCCAATAAACACGCTCGTGAACTCAGAATTAATGTAAATCTAATGAGTAAACAGTCGATTTTTTCACTTTTATTGCCTTTTTTATGTTTCAACAAAAAAGCTTGGAAAAGTGGTAGAAAAAAAATCCATCATGAGCCTGTCCATGTAGGATAGAGAGATTTTATCCTGGGATAGAAAATCATATCTTACCCATGCTATCTTACCCAGGATGTCAAGTAACGTCATCATGTGGAATTTCACCTTAGTGTATTCAGGGACTTCTGGAAGCTTATTTTAAAATAAATAAATAAAAACAGTGGTAAGCAAGATAAAGATGATAGATTCTTATTATCTATGTGCTTCCTGTTGAATTGCCATTGTATGCAGCACTAGTTAGATTGAAGGAAATTGGAGCTGCATCATGTTATCAGGGAATATGCTAGGGAACGACTAGGGTGAAATAGTCACCCTAGGGGCCAAAACTTCACGCTAAATGGGACCCAGGGAGAAGTGGGAGTTTGTTTTTTTATGGAGACTCATTTTCATTCTGTCACCACACAAATGCAAGCTGTGGTGACAATCTCCTACCACTGCATTGTATTTCTGCTTCCATTTAATGGCAATAGTACGTGTAATGGCTAATTTACTTCTAAACTGACAGAAAATGCCGTAATTTTGCGCTGTAACTTCTCCCTATCTGACTGTCACTTCTCCCTAATTTTCCCGGAGGGAGAGGTCACTTCTCCCTACTGTCAGGGCCGAGCTTGAACCCTGATGTTATTAGTTTTTTTTTTTTTTTTCAAAACTGAAATGTGAGTAGCCCCAACCTTTCATGAAGCCTGGCTGTTCTAGATATAACTCTTGCTGATCAATGGTCTGTTAGTCAAGCTGCCCTTTTGTAATGAGGTAGTAATCTAGTGTGCATGACTGCAATTATTCAATGTATTGTTCCCTTGATGCAGATTAATGTGAATCCGTTGAGTTAATTAAACATTTGTTTCCAACATTCTTTCCATTAATGGTAGCTTCCATTGCCATTTGGGCCTGCTTTACGTGGGAACTGCCTGCTGCACTTATGTTACATTGTACATCTTAGGCCAGATTTTTTTTATTAGTTGATTTACAGGAATTTTTTTTTACAGATTTAGGGTCAGGGGATGAAAAAAAGCTCTGAAATGACCAGCTGACTGGTCATTTTCTGAGCTTTTTTTTTTTTTTTTTTTTTTTTTTTTTTTTTTTTTTTTTTTTTTTTTTTTGTTAAATATCTCCAGAAAAAAAACAGTAAAACTAGTAAGGTAAACTTAAATCTATAAATATTTCACAATTTTTCTAAAAATCTGGACAGGACATTTATCACTTTTAACAGTATCTCTCTCAAAAATACACAGACAGAACCTCAAAAATAAAAAAAAAATGTTCAACGAAACAAATAATATTTAGAGTCGGTGGATAAAATAAAAAAATAATTTTAGAAAAAAAAATTTTCTACTTTCCGGAAAATTACAGTAGGAGGCTTGGCACCAAGCTCTATAGACAAGTTGTTGGGATTCCTATGGGCACTAATTGTGCTCCCCTGGTTGCAGATTTATTCCTGTTTTGTTATGAAAGGGACTTTATGATGTCTCTTTCTGATGATAAGCAGGCTGATGTTATTGATGCGTTTAACACTACTTCCAGATATTTGGACGATATTTTAAATATTAATAATGTTTATTTTGACAATATGGTTAGTCAAATATACCCTTCAGAGCTCCAACTTAATAAAGCCAATGCCTCTGATACCGAAGCCGCATTTTTAGACTTGCATTTGTCAATTTCTAATGATATTGTTTCTACCAAAATTTATGACAAACGTGACGACTTTGATTTTGAAATTGTCAATTTCCCATTTTTAGATGGTGATGTTCCTCGTTCTACATCCTATGGAGTCTATATCTCTCAACTCATTCGTTTTGCTAGAGCATCTAGCTATGTTGCTGACTTCAACACTCGCAATAAATTGTTAACTCAGAAACTTCTTAAACAAGGCTATAGGTATCATAAACTTCGCAAAACATTTTCAAAATTTTATAGACGATACTTCGATTTGATTTCTAAATTCCAAGTTGGACTTAAATCTCTCTTGCGCCAAGGACTTTCGGAACCTGATTTCTATGGTGACTTGGTGTATAAGTTGAAGAAGATTGTTGGCTCTAATAATTTTTCAGCGCAGTTCATTAAAATAATTTCCCATTATAAAAAGATTGGCTATAACATTAATGTATTGCAACAGACTGCATGCTCGGTAGTCAACCTAATCACAGTTGGCAACTTTGCTTTCCTCTTTAATTGCACGCCGGTGGGTCGGACTTCAGACTCTATGATGGTTCCGACTTAAAGACTTATCTATTGATGAGATGGTAGGGGCCTGATGCTTTGGCTGTTTGTCGGGCCCACCGGGGTTTACCCGTTGGATTTCTTTTGCTCCGGTATTCAGTTTAATTTACTGTTGAGTCCTTATCCTTGCTTTATCTCCTTGTTATATCTTGATTTATATGTTTTAGGAGATGATGCATTGATAAGTTGGGGGTCTTTCATGCAAACCAAATATCTATGTGTCTTGATCCACATCTGAATTAAGGGTGGGGTTGGCGCGGTTGGGCCGGTTTGGGCCCTCCAGTAAAATATTTTACTGACCGTTCCAGGGCAGTACTTCTTTTGTGGGTCTTTTGTGTTTTTGTTCTGTCTTGTGTTTGCTATGTTTTGTGCGCGTCTGTTTATATGTGCTTTGTGGTCACCTGCTGGGAAAGGGCTGACCTCTTGGCTCTCGTTTGTGGTGTCTTCTGTGAGTTTGTCACTTTCCCATTGGTATCCTGGGTCAGGTGTGGTACTTGAATGTATCGATTCCTGATCTTTGCACCATTACTTACTTTTAATAAATCAATTAATAAAAAAATTCTGGCCTTATAGATTCTGTGATTTTTAAATTCGTAATGGAAAAAGTGTTTTTTCTGCATTTCTATAGGCCTGACATATGTCTACTGGGATTTCTTCCCATATCTCAGCTTTGACAACTTCACAAAAAATCAATTTCAAGGAAATAAACCTTGACAGACTGGATGTCCAATTTACATTTTAAAAGGCATTTGAATTTTTATTACAACAGACCAAGTTGTTGGAGCAGAGTTACAATAAAAGCGCTGCAGGCATGCAACATACACAGCCACGTGATATTTTCAATGCAAAGAAAATCATTTTGAAACAAGGGCTATAACTCTGTACTTATTTGTCAAACTTTACCCATCTGCAATCCCAGAACACTCCTTCACAATATCGACTCTCATACCAAGTTTGAAGAAAATCGGTAAAGGAATGCCAAAGATAGAGAGTGAAAACCAATTTCTTACGTCAATCAAGGGCCGTAACTTTGTACTTATTTGCCAAAATTTACCCATCTGCAATCCCAGGACTCTCCTTCCCAATATCAACACTAATAGCAGGTTTGAAGAAAATTGGTTAAAAATGCTCCCAGCAGAGAGTGAAAACGATGCACTGACGGATGGACGGAAGTAAAGACGGATGGACAGACAGAAGGACAGATGGATCCGACAGAAGGACCGGCACTCGAACACATTTTTTTGAATGGAGGGTATAACATTATACCCCACACTTTTTAATGTGGCGGGGTATAAAAAAGGATAAGAAAAATGCTGAGTCTGTTGCTCATGAACAATCTATACCTTTAAAGATATGAGCAGCCTGGAATCCTGGTCTATGATAATGTTCTAACATTTCAAATACCCTTTTCCTCTCTTTTTTCTCAAGTAAAATGAGGGCTGTAATCACAAAATCAAATCCAGTGAAGACCCTAATTAGACTGCTTCTCAGAAGCAATCTGATCTTGGATGATGCTGTTTGTCAAATAAGAAAATATTCACAATTTTACATTAGAAATTTTGTTGATATAGACTTATGAAACAGTGAATAAACTTCATAATTCTATATAATTTGATGGCCTGAATTATTCATGAATTACATTCCATGATAACAATGGATAATCATGGATTTAAATCTTTATTTGCAGCATATTGCATCAGATCCCACAGGAATTCCTATCAACAAGGAAAATCAATGGAATTCATAGGACAAAATAAACAATTTTTTGAGCATAAAATTTTGATTTTTTTTCCTAATCCGTCAATTTTAACATGTATTTCGGGTGCTCAAAAGCACTGTCTCATCGAGACAGTGCTTTTGAGTACCCACAATATATGTTTTCATTGAGAATTTAGATGATTATTTTTTAATTAAGAACTCTTATCCAGAGGCCTGTCAATGGTATTGCGAAAATCTGATCACACTTAAACCAGAGGCATTTGGGAAACTGCTAAATACCCTGACAGGTACCAGGTGGATTTTATTGCCATACCTGGCTGTGATTGTCTGTAATTGATTTTTTACTACTTTCATCCTGTTCATTATAGAGCCTTTATAATGAATAGCTCATTACAGAGTAATTAATACCTTAATAATGCATATATAGGCATAACAACTGAAAGGGTTGTAAAAATGATAAGGTTTATACAACAATAGGATATTTGCAACCAAAAACAAGGCTTGTAACATAGCATGCAGGGTTTGTAACAACTATGGTATTTATAACAACTACAGGGTCTGTAAATATTACAATGTCTGTCTGTATATAACAACTATATCATTTGCAGTGAATCAAAAACATCAAGTTTGTAACAACCACAATCACAGTTTATATTATCAGCAATTACAAGGGTGGTACTTCTTTTGTGGATCATTTGTGTTATTTTCATGCTTTCATGTCTGTTCATTGCTGCCTTGTGGTCACCTGCTGGGAAAGGGCCGACCTCTTGGCTCTTGTTTATGATGTTAAATTGTGTTTTTGTCGCTTTCCCGTGTGGTATCCTTGGTCAAGAGTGGTACTTGATTGCACCTTTCTTACTTTGTAACAAATTCATACTTTGTAACAACTACAGGAATATTCAATTGAAACATCTGCAGGGTTTGTAACATCTGCATGCAGGCATTGGTTTGCAATACAATAAACCAATTAAAAAGTTTGTAACATATATGCAAAATTTGTGTTTGTTAAATCTACAGGACTAACAACATTACAGCTAAAGGGTTTGTAATATATGCAGAATCTGCAACAATTACAAAGGTTTCATCACAATTACAAAGTTTGAAACAACTACAGTGTTTGAAATATCTTCAAGTACTATAACAATTGCAGGTATTAACAGAACCATTTGAGCTGTGACATGATATTTCCAACATTTCAAACAACACCTAAGGGAAACATATGTGTTGTGATATGTTTTATTATAAAGCTATTCCGTCACTGTATCATTGTCCCAGACTCTTGTAAAGCTAACAGAGATAGCAACCAGTTGTGAGCATGGCTAGACAGTCACCCAAAAGCCGATTAATACATACTCCTCAGCAAAGAAAGAGTTAAATATTACGCTGCTAAGTGAAAAATCAATTCCTGATGTATTACTACTATAGTAAGGGAAATAATCGTTACAGGCTTATTGAGCGTAACATCTTGTCATTGTCAATACATTGATTATCAGATGCCATCACTAATAACCTCTCATTATATGACAGCACTGATGACCCCAGGTGAAAATTTGTTGTTTTGAAACGTTTATGATGACCAGGTATTTCATGCACTGTGTATTGTTTTTTTGGTGTGTTTTTTTCAACAAAATAGCACGATACAGTTGCGACATGACAAATTACTAAATTGAATTTTAATGAAGTTTAGAGTTTTTCATTCTGTGTGCAATTTCAGATGTGGATCTATCCAGTTTATTTTCAAAATTTATATAGCATGCAGTTAATTATCTTATTACTTTATGTTACCATACTTTTAAACGTTCAGTAAATGTTCTAAAATTTCGAACACTTTTCTTTCTGTTCTAAAATAAAATGGTTGTGATCAAGGAATGCATGTAAGAATAGCAAACAGAGAAGATCATGATTATGATCTGAAGAAGCAGTCTAATCTGGGTCTGCTCTATTTGTCTAGGCCTTTTTGGCAGGCAACTTGTGTTCAAAATTTAAGAACATTTATCGTATAAATATCACATATTAAAGCACATCTATTACTCACTTTACATGTTACATAATACAGATTAACCAAGTTCTATCTGTTAGTTTCTGACATTTCATATATTCACAACTGTTCATCAATAAATGTACATGTTTTTGTCATTATATGAATGAGGAAAAAAATCAGTAATTTTTGATGATTCTTTGGTGATTTTTGGACTGTCTTAACCAGGTTAGTTTGGTTGATCTGTATTTTAATCTACCACAACCATATGTGTTCTGGAAAATCTATATACAGCAAAATTATGCAGTATGGGACAAAAATTATATTGAATTGTTTCTCAGACCACTTTTTTGAAAAACAGATGCAGCAGGGCGGGTTTTTATTTTCATTCAGGCAAAAAACAGATGCGGGAACTTTTTTTTTTTGAAACTACTAACTATATATTTTAAAAGTTGTGCTTGTGCAGTCATTTCATCGGATATAATTCAAGTTAGGCCATAAAACTTGAAAGAGAAAGCATCTGCACATTAAATAAATTTGATTTCATCACAGATGTATAAAACTTAGGTTGTTGGGGCTCAAAAACAGTAAAAAATATCGGTCCATTCAACCGGAAATGGATGTGAGAAATATTAAACCACCCGACATTACCCGCAATGGACCACAACCTCCGAGTGGAACAGCATTACCTTTACCCATAACGATGTTTTGAACTGGAAATGTGGTTTTTATTTCATTTTTATTTTTCAAAGGCAATAAATAGATGTAATGCAGGACGTTTTAAACAGGTGTGGCAGTGCCTGAAAAACAATTCATTTTTTTTTGGCCTAAACTCATTTTTTTCTTAAAGTTCATACTTAAACAATGTTAAAATAAAATAGGATTATTTTCCCCAACCAGCACAATCAAGTGTCTAAACTACTCAAATGCCACTATTATACTCAACTGAGTTTTGGACAATATGTGAATTACCTCATTAAAGAATTGACACCAAATGAGAGGAGGGGGGAGGGTTTATGAAAGTATAAACATTTTATTCAAAAACTTGCAACTTGATCACAAATTTTATAATTTTTCCTGCATGATTATTTAAGAAGCACATTTCATGTCCACATACTAAGATATGCTTCATGAAAATAAAAGTAATTCCTGACGGATCTAGAAATTTTCATCAGGGGTATCCAAGCCACACAAAAATTGATTTGTTATCCCTAGAGGGTGCCCCTTTTCCCAGTTTCCCATGGAAAAAACGATTGGACCCATTTTACCAGGTGGGGTCCAAGCCTTTTCAAGGGGGTCCTAATGCTTATTCCTAAATCCCTGCCCCCCCCCCCCTCCACACTGGATCCGCCCATGAAAAGCATACAAGCAGGATTTGAACATAAAGTAAGTTAACCATATTGCTTCAGAATCATCATGACAAAAGCATAGTGAAAGCCATTAAAATGATTCAGAACAAAAAAAACTGAACCATTATTTAATAAACTTCAAAACACCTTTAAACTCCGAAAGGTTAGAGTTTTTACTCTTCTGAATAAAAATGCCTTGTCAGTAAAATGATGTACCTAACATGCTTTTGCCAGTTTCATACAATAGATTTTCCAGAAGGGGAACACAATGTAATACTGGGTGGAGTGTTTCACCAAGAACTATGATATTTACCTGTCCAGTAATCCATTTATTATGCTGCAAAGAAATTTTCAACACTATCATATAAAATAATAGAAGAAATTGTTCTTTCCAGAGCAAAAATCATTAATCCAATTTCAGTGTTTGGTCCATGTTTAGTGGTGTTTCCATTCAGGAGATAACTGTATTCAAAATTTTCATTTGACTGATAGGAGTGGAGCCATAAAAGGTGACTTTTGAACGTATATACCTCCCCAAACGAAAAATTTGAATATGGATATGCCCACTCTTCAGCACTTCTGCAGTTTGAGCTCAAATTGGAGCATTGCAAGCTGCATAAAGCCGCACGTCATTCAGCCAAATGTGACGTAATTAATGACTTCAAACTATTTTGGACAGTATATCGCATATTGCAGGAAATACTGTCGTCAATTTTTGACGTTATGTAATCAGAAATCGCATTACAAACTCAAGTGCATTGGAATGTGCCATTTCTAGTCTTGCAGGTGTCTCACTAAAGAGGGTAGAAGACTATTTACTTTGGCTGTGTTCTTGCTGTGTGTTGTGTATTAGAGCCCTTTCATGTGATTTCCAACAATGTGGCATTTTGACAAGTGTAGACTCAGACAAGCCTGTGCAGCCTCTTAATTAGCTTAGAAACTCCAAACGTTGTTCAGTTAGTAGCTCAAGACTCATAGAATATTCAAGGGACTAACAAGGGCTCTGATCAGACTGTGTGTATGCGCAGGCTGATCTGAGTCTTTGGTGGTCGCACATACCACATTGTTGAAAATCTCATGTCACAGCTCATTTGTTTGTCTTCCACCCCCTTCCTTGGCTGTTGTCTATTCTAAGGGGCTGATTCTGTTGTTGTTGATTCGTTGTATGTTGTTGCTCCCAATTTTTGTGGGAGTTTTCCGTGTTTGGTACTATGGTTTTGTGATGTACGTATACAAAGCTTAAGTGTCCTTTCTAGTTTTGCAACCATCTTCAGGAGGAAAAGAGAGCTAGTTGCTTTACTTTAATTGTGTTATTTGTGTTATGTGCATGTCTTTCCTTCTGTTGTTGTAGGTTGGTCTGTGACTGTGACATTTACTGGTCATACTTGCTTGTTTTTTTTGGTTATACTAGGGCTGTAGCTATGTATAAGCAAAAATGCATTTGCGTACACATTTGAACCAAAATTATGGGAAGATTCTTTCATAATTCTGATGAATTCTTGATGCTATGTGTACAAAACGTGTACATAGAACCAATATTATGCCTCAGTTACATTTGCCTTACGACGAGTATGCAATGCCCGTACGATGTCCAAAACACCGTTTCCATGCGGCCTCTGCAGGGAGACCTTGCGATCATTGCACGGATTTACGGGCATCGTGGCCTCTACGATTTTGTTTAACTCCGCACAATGACAAATTTGAAAAGATCGTAAGCCCGTAGCCCGTAGAGACATCGTAGTGACATCGTACGATCCCCGTACGGGCACCACACGGTGATCGTGAGGACAACGCATGGTTTTAGATTGCCTATTGGCCCACAAAAGATCTTAGACTCTTGCGATAATCGTAAGGAGCCCGCAAGGTCGCCGCACGATGCCTTTGCAGGGCCCATAAAATAGTACGGACATCACACGGTCATCCTGCGGTAACCCCAAGGCGATGGCACGATGATCGTGCGGTCGCCTTGCTACGTGTCAACAATTTCCAGACTTATCATTAGCTGTTTGTTTCATTTCAATATTTGTCTTCAGGCGATGTCTCTAATACAATGTACCACCACTCGGTGTGACTCAATATGGACCCAGTTCAGTTTGCTGATGGAAGCAGTCTAATCAGGGCCCATAGAGTATGCTGCCATGATAAAATTGACTGAAGTGCAATTCAAAATATGCACCTAACGTGAAATGCATTTGCATTTTCAGTATATAAAATGCTGGTTGGATAAGGGGTTTAATAAATTAGGTAAGATTAATAAAAAGTCCAGACATTTTTTTGTGATTTATAACTCTGGTATTTCAATTTGAGCATTAATTCAGGGAATAAAATATATGGGTTTCGTAATGAGAACATTTGACTAGTTCGAACATTGAAATTTGAATGTATGAATGTTCTACAAAATGTTTTTTCCTGAAAACGGTGGAAGAAAGCGCATTCTGGTCAGTACCTTTGTTGTTCGCATGAAACAACTTCATCTTTGCTTATGACGAAGATTTTATGTGTTGCTGGCCGTAGAGTGCCTTTGGATGATTAAACTAGATAAAACCATAATGAGCGTTTTGTCCACGCTGATACAATTAAAGCATCTTTATATTTTCAATTAAAGTGATACTTTTCAAATTATAAAAGTGTACTATAAAAAGGGGGTTGTAATATTCTGTGATGTAAACTTTATGAAAACTGCAGAACTTAGAAATTGACATTAAAATATACACAAACGTATCACGCTGTTCCATACCTTGGGACCATGTTCAGCTAAAAACACTAGCCTCTTCATAACACGATTTGTGACTTATGACTTTGAAACACAGTTCAAATGGACTGCAAAAATGAACATGGATAGCCATTTAAATGCATGCACATAATTACACGACAATTGCACAGCGGGCGTACCGACTCCTTGCGACTTCCACAAGGTCATCGTACAGGCATCGTGTCGTTTATATAGGGAGGTCGTGATGATAACACGATGATTGTACGATAACCTTGCGGTTGTCGTACGATATCCGCAAGGTCTCTGTAAGGTTTTGTCCTAGTTTGTCGCCGAAAGAAATCATAAGGTGATCGTAAGTAATGTAAACACATACGTCGTAGCTTACAGCCGCCTACGACGCCGAAAAAATCGTAGAGAAAATCGTAGACAAAGAAATCGTACGACGACCGTGGCAAATGTAACCGAGGCATTAATCTCTCTAAATCCAATTTTGATAGGAAGTATCATCTCCTCAAAGGCACCACTTAACGTAAAGTGAATGAGGGCCTGATCATATACAATTTTTATAATCTACCATTATCAAGAGTGTGTTTATCTTGGCCAACAGTGCAAACCCTGATGAGACGCCACATTTTGCAGTGTCTCATCTTGGTCTACGCTGTTTGTATATGTTCCTTTTTCACATGCATTCAGCCTGTTCCACAAGTGTGTACTTTGAATTTTAGACTAGCTACGCCCCTGGATACAATAACTATAAAATCTATTGCATTTTGTTCATTTGGTTTAATTGAATCTGATTTGAACAATTTGTATTGAATTGTACACTTAAGTCTCACTGAGATCAACACTGTTAACATTAGGTAATTATTTTAGTCTGCATTTCTGAAACAAGATAGGTAACATGGCACTGAACCTGAGAAGCAAGCATTATGTTCATAAATGGAAATCTTACTGGATAAGTCTGGTGCTTATAGCCAACAAAAGACAATAGAAATTATTGAACTGAACTGAACTTTATTATCTATGGTATTGCCCAGGCTGTACAGATATGGCATATATGGGATTAATTGAACATAACTATTTGCTGCATGTTACAGCTTACTGGGGCATGTCAAGTATAATTGATATAAAGGGTGTTAAGAAGCTTTGTTCTGCAATAAAAACCAATTTCTTCAAGTTAAATTAATTAAACAAGAAGTTGCAACAATTCTATTGACAATATTCCCAATAAAATAATCAAATGAACCAGGCTAGCAAATTGGTTGTTTCATAAAAGTAAGTAAGGTTGCAAAGATCAGGAATCAATACAATCAGGATACCAATGGGAAAGTGACAAACTAACAGTTAGACACCAAGAACGAGAGCCAAGAGGTCAACCCTTTCCCAGCAGGTGACCACAAGGCACATATAAACAGAAGCGCACCAAGGCATAGCAAACACAAGACACAAAAAACATGAAAGATCCACGAAAGAAGTACCGCCTTGGAACGGTTAGTAAATATTTTACTGGAGGGCTTAAACCGGTGTAACGGTCAGTTTTTTCCCCAGTCAGTTTTTTCCCCGGGGAAAGAATGGGCCGGCCCATTCTTTCCCCGGGGAAAAAACTGACCGGTCAGTTTTTTCCCCCGGGGAAAGATTTGACTAGTCAGTTTTTTCCCCACCCAGTCAGTTTTTCCCCCCATGTTATTTTTTCGGAAAAGGCTTGAAAATGATATATGTGTCATTGTGTAGTTAAATCAAATTAAATATCATTCTGAAATAGCTGTATTATAACTCTACCACCCTCAACACAGCACAAAAGTGCAGAGGGTGTAGAAGGATTTGATTATAAATGGTTAGCCTATTCAAAAAACAAAATGAGTATGTTCTTAATTCAAAATGGTTATTTGAATGGGTTAAAGGAAAATCAAACCAGTCTTTCCCCAACCCACTATTTGGAAGAATCAATTCACTAAGATAAAATACAAAGGCTGGAACACTTTGGAGGGAGATAACCAATAAACTTTTTGGTTTGAAAATTTGATTATCTCTTTGGAATGAGTCATTCATAAGTCTTCAGATACAGTAAAAGAATAACATTAACTGAAAGACTGAAAGATAAATAGAAAGATCAGAACATTTTGGAGGGGTGAGGGGGGGGGGGGGAAGAATGGGCCAGCCCAGTCTTTCCCCACCCCACGATGTAGCAGTACAAATAAAATGTTTGGTTTGTTTGTTTGTTTGTTTGATTTGCTTCTTTACGTCCACTCAACAATCTTTCAGTTATGCGGGACGGGTCTTCCTGGGTTGAACCAGTACTAAGCTAGGATAAATGTGTCTTGCTCAAGGACACAACGCAGTGACGCCGGTGAGGCTCGAACCCGCGGCCCTTCGGTCTCGAGTCAAGCACTCTACCACTGAGCCACTGCGCTCCCACATGTTTGGTTTGAAAACTTGATTCTCTCTGTTAAGATACAGTGAAAGAGTAACATAAACCGAATGACTACAATTGTAACTGATCAATAGAAAGATCTGAAGATTTTGGAGGGGGGAAAGAATGGGCCGGCCCAGTCTTTCCCCACCCAACAATGTAGAAGTACCAATAATCTTGTTGGATTGAAAACTTGATTCTCACTTTGGTATAGGTCTTTCATAAATGTTAAAAAAGAGTGAAAGAGTAAAATAAACCAAAAGACGAAACGATCAACATAAGATCGAAAGATTAAGGAGGGGGGAAAGAATGGGCCGGCCCAGTCTTTCCCCACCCTACAATTACGAATAAACATGTTGGTTTGAAAACTTGATTCTCTGCTTGGTATAAGTCAAGAGAGTTCAGATACAGCAAAAGAATTACATAATCCAAAAGTCTAGAGGATAAATAGAAAGATCCCAACATTTTGGAGGGGGGAAAGAATGGGCCGGCCCAGTTTTTCCCCACCCCACAATGTAGAAGTACCAATTAACTTGTTGGTTTAAAAACTTGATCTCTCTTTGGAATAGGTCATTCATAATTGTTCAGATACAGTCAAAGAGTAACATAAACCGAAAGACTAAACAATAAATTGAAAGATCAAAGCATTATGGAGGGGGGGGGGGGGGGAAGAATGGGCCGGCCCAGTCTTTCCCCACCCAACAATATAGAAGTACCAATCATCTTGTTGGATTGAAAACTTGATTCTCACTTTGGTATAGTTCTTTCATAAATGTTAAAATAGAGTGAAAGAGTAACATAAACTGAAAGACCAAACGATCAATAGAAGATCAAAAGATGAAGGAGGGGGGAAAGAATGGGCCGGCCCAGTCTTTCCCCACCATACAATTACAAATAAATTTGTTGGTTTGAAAACTTGATTCTCTGCTCGGTATAATTCAAGAGAGTTCAGATACAGCAAAAGAATAACATAATCCAAAAGTCTAGAGGATAAATAGAAAGATCCCAACATTTTGGAGGGGGGAAAGAATGGGCCGGCCCGGTTTTTCCCAACCCCACAATGTAGAAGTACCAATTAACTTGTTGGTTTAAAAACTTGATCTCTCTTTGGAATAGGTCATTCAAAATTGTTCAGATACAGTCAAAGAGTAACATAAACCGAAAGACTAAACAATAAATTGAAAGATCCAAGCATTATGGAGGGAGGGGGTAAGAATGGGCCGGCCCAGTCTTTCCCCACCCAACAATGTAGAAGTACCAATAATCTTGTTGGATTGAAAACTTGATTCTCACTTTGGTATAGGTCTTTCATAAATGTTAAAATAGAGTGAAAGAGTAACATAAACCGAAAGACAAAACGATCAATAGAAGATCGAAAGATTAAGGAGGGGGGAAAGAATGGGCCGGCCCAGTTTTTCCCCACCCCACAATGTAGAAGTACCAATTAACTTGTTGGTTTAAAAACTTCATCTCTCTTTGGAATTGGTCATTCAAAATTGTTCAGATACAGTCAAAGAGTAACATAAACAGAAAGACTAAACAATAAATTGAAAGATCCAAGCATTATGGAGGGGGGGGGGGAAAGAATGGGCCGGCCCAGTCTTTCCCCGACCAACAATGTAGAAGTACCAATAATCTTGTTGGATTGAAAACTTGATTCTCACTTTGGTATAGGTCTTTCATAAATGTTAAAAAAGAGTGAAAGAGTAAAATAAACCAAAAGACGAAACGATCAATATAAGATCGAAAAGATTAAGGAGGGGGGAAAGAAAGGGCCACCCCAGTCTTTCCCCACCCTACAATTACAAATAAACTTGTTGGTTTGAAAACTTGTTTCTCTGCTCGGTTTAAGTCAAGAGAGTTCAGATACAGCAAAAGAATAACATTATCCAAAAGTCTAGAGGATAAATAGAAAGATCCCAACATTTTGGAGGGGGGAAAGAATGGGCCGGCCAAGTTTTTCCCCACCCCACAATGTAGAAGTACCAATTAACTTGTTGGTTTAAAAACTTGATCTCTCTTTGGAATAGGTCATTCAAAATTGTTCAGATACAGTCCAAGAGTAAGATAAACCAAACTACTAAACAATAAATTGCAAAAATCCAAGCTATATGGAGGGGGGGGGGGGAAAGAATGGGCCGGCCCAGTCTTTCCCCACCCAACAATGTAGAAGTACCAATAATCTTGTTGGATTGAAAACTTGATTCTCACTTTGGTATAGGTCTTTCATAAATGTTAAAATAGAGTGAAAGAGTAACATAAACCGAAAGACGAAACAATCAATAGAAGATCGAAAGATGAAGGAGGGGGAAAGAATGGGCCGTCCCAGTCTTTCCCCACCCTACAATTACGAATAAACTTTCCCCACCCCCTTTTTAGAAGAATCATTTGGCTGAATGCTTGTAACTTGAATTTTTCCTTGAGATATGTCAATCATGAGTAATCAGATTCAGTGTAAGAGTAGTTTAAACCAAGGACTGACAGATAAATTGAAAGGTTAGAACCCAATGGAGGGGGGGGAAAGAATGGGCCGGCTGAGTCTTTCCCCACCCCACTATTGAGAAGGAACTTGCAGTTAGCTAAATGCTTTCTTAACGTGAATTTCTCCTTAGGACAAAACAATCATGAGTGTTAAGATACAGTGAAAGAGTAGGTTAAACCTTAAGACTGAGAGATAAATAGAAAGGTTAGAAAATAATAGAGGGGGGAAGAATGGGCCGGCCCAGTCTTTCCCCACCCCCTATTTAGAAGAATCATTTGGCTGAATGCTTGTAACTTGAATTTCTCCTTGAGATATGTCAATCATGAGTGTTCAGATTCAGTGTTAGAGTAGTTTAAACCAAGGACTGACAGATAAATTGAAAATTTGGAACCCAATGGAGGGGGGAAAGAATGGGCCGGCCCAGTCTTTCCCCAACCCACTGTTGAGAAGGAACATGCAGTTAGCTAAATGCTTTCTTAACGTGAATTTCTCCTTCGGACAAGACAATCATGAGTGTTCTAATACAGTGCAATGGTAGGTTAAACCTTAAGACTGAGAGATAAATAGAAAGGTTAGAAAATAATAGAAGGGGGGAAAGAATGGGCCAGCCCAGTCTTTCCCCACCCCCTATTTAGAAGAATCATTTGGCTGAATGCTTGTAATTTGAATTTCTCCTAGAGATATGTCAATCATGAGTGTTCAGATTCAGTGTAAGAGTAGTTTAAACCAAGGACTGACAGATAAATTGAAGGTTAGAACCCAATGGAGGGGGGGAAAGAATGGGCCGGCCCAGTCTTTCCCCAACCCACTATTGAGAAGGAACATGCAGTTAGCTAAATGCTTTCTTAATTTGATTTTCTCCTTAGGACAAGACAATCATGAGTGTTCAGATACAGTGCAAGAGTAGGTTAAACCTTAAGACTGAGAGATAAATAGAAATGTAAGAAAATAATAGAGGGGGGAAAGAATGGGCCGGCCCAGTCTTTCCCCACCCCTATTTAGAAGAATCATTTGGCTGAATGCTTGTAACTTGAATTTCTCCTTGAGATATGTCAATCATGAGAAGTTCAGATTCAGTGTAAGAGTAGTTTAAACTAATGACTGACAGATAAATTGAAAGGTTAGAACCCAATGGAGGGGGAGGAAAGAATGGGCCAGCCCAGTCTTTCCCCACCCCACTATTGAGAAGGAACATGCAGTTAGCTAAATGCTTTCTTAACTTGAATTTCTCCTTAGGACAAGACAATCATGAGTGTTCAGATACAGTGCAAGGATCATGAGTGTTCAGATACAGTGCAAGAGTAGGTTAAACCTTAAGACTGAGAGATAAATAGAAAGGTTAGAAAATAATAAGGGGGGAAAGACTGGGCCGGCCCAGTCTTTCCCCACCCCCTATTTAGAAGAATCATTTGGCTGAATGCTTGTAACTTGAATTTTTCCTTGAGATATGTCAATCATGAGTGATCAGATTCAAAGTAAGAGTAGTTTAAACCAAGGACTGACAGATAAATTGAAAGGTTAGAACCCAATGGAGGGGGGAAAGAATGGGCCAGCCCAGTCTTTCCCCACCCCACTATTGAGAAGGAACATGCAGTTAGCTAAATGCTTTCTTAACTTGAATTTCTCCTTAGGACAAGACAATCATGAGTGTTCAGATACAGTGCAAGAATCATGAGTGTTCAGATACAGTGCAAGAGTAGGTTAAACCTTAAGACTGAGAGATAAATAGAAAGGTTAGAAAATAATAAGGGGGGAAAGACTGGGCCGGCCCAGTCTTTCCCCACCCCCTATTTAGAAGAATCATTTGGCTGAATGCTTGTAACTTGAATTTTTCCTTGAGATATGTCAATCATGAGTGATCAGATTCAAAGTAAGAGTAGTTTAAACCAAGGACTGACAGATAAATTGAAAGGTTAGAACCCAATGGAGGGGGGAAAGAATGGGCCGGCCCAGTCTTTCCCCACCCCACTATTGAGAAGGAACATGCAGTTAGCTAACTGCTTTCTTAACTTGAATTTCTCCTTAGGACAAGACAATCAGGAGTGTTCTGATACAGTGCAAGAGTAGGTTAAACCTTAAGACTGAGAGAAAAATAGAAAGGTTAGAAAATAATAGAGGGGGGGAAAGAATGGGCCGGCCCAGTCTTTTCCCACCCCCTATTTAGAAGAATCATTTGGCTGAATGCTTGTAACTTGAATTTCTCCTTGAGATATGTCAATCATGAGTGTTCTGATTCAGTGTAAGAGTAGATTAAACCAAGGACTGACAGATAAATTGAAAGGTTGGAACCCAATGGAGAGGGGAAAGAATGTGTTGGCCCAGTCTTTCCCCACCCCACTATTGAGAAGGAACATGCAGTTAGCTAAATGCTATCTTAACGTGAATTTCTTCTTAGGACAAGACAATCATGAGTGTTAAGATACAGTGCAAGAGTAGGTTAAACCTTAAGACTGAGAGAAAAATAGAAAGGTTAGAAAATAATAGAGGGGGGAAAGAATGGGCCGGCCTAGTCTTTCCCCACCCCTATTTAGAAGAATCATTTGGCTGAATGCTCGTTACTTGAATTTCTCCTTGAGATATGTCAATCATGAATGTTCAGATTCAGTGTAAGAGTAGTTTAAACCAAGGACTGACAGATAAATTGAAAGGTTGGAACCCAATGGAGGGGGGAAAGAACGGGCCGGCCCAGTCTTTCCCCACCCCACTATTGAGAAGGAACATGCAGTTAGCTAAATGCTTTCTTAACGTGAATTTCTCCTTAGGACAAGACAATCAGGAGTGTTAAGATACAGTGCAATGGTAGGTTAAACCTTAAGACTGACAGATAAATAGAAAGGTTAGAAAATAAAAGAGGGGGGAAAGAATGGGCCGGCCCAGCCTTTCCCCACCCCCTATTTAGAAGAATCATTTGGCTGAATGCTTGTTACTTGAATTTCTCCTTGAGATATGTCAATCATGAGTGTTCAGATTCAGTGTAAGAGTAGTTTAAACCAAGGACTGACAGATAAATTGAAAGGTTGGAACCCTATGGAGGGGTGAAAGAATGGGCCAGCCCAGTCTTTCCCCACCCCACTATTGAGAAGGAACATGCAGTTAGCTAAATGCTTTCTTAACGTGAATTTCTCCTTAGGACAAGACAATCATGAGTGTTCAGATACAGTGCAATGGTAGGTTAAACCTTAAGACTGAGAGATAAATAGAAAGGTTAGAAAATAATAGAGGGGGGAAAAAATGGGCCGGCCCAGCCTTTCCCCACCCCCTATTTAGAAGAATCATTTGGCTGAATGCTTGTTACTTGAATTTCTCCTAGAGATATATCAATCATGAGTGTTCAGATTCAGTGTAAGAGTAGATTAAACCAAGGACTGACAGATAAATTGAAAGGTTAGAACCCAATGCAGGGGGGGGGGGGAAAGAATGGGCCGGCCCAGTCTTTCCCCACCCCACTATTGAGAAGGAACATGCAGTTAGCTAAATTCTTTCTTAACGTTAATTTCTCCTTAGGACAAGACAATCATGAGTGTTCAGATACAGTGCAATGGTAGGTTAAACCTTAAGACTGAGAGATAAATAAAAAGGTTAGAAAATAATAGAGGGGGGAAAGAATGGGCCGGCCCAGTCTATCCCCAACCCTATTACGAAGAATCATTTGGCTGAATGCTTGTAACTTGAATTTCTCCTTGAGATATGTCAATCATGAGTGTTCAGATTCAGTGTAGGAGTAGTTTAAACCAAGGACTGACAGATAAATTGAAAGGTTGGAACCCAATGGAGGGGGAAAGAATGGGCCGGCCCAGTCTTTCCCCACCCCACTATTGAGAAGAAACAT
Source organism: Loripinus fragilis (assembly GCA_964019695.1). Classification (NCBI taxonomy): domain Eukaryota; kingdom Metazoa; phylum Mollusca; class Bivalvia; order Lucinida; family Lucinidae; genus Loripinus; species Loripinus fragilis. The sequence goes on from OZ026517.1 coordinate 110,753,059, forward strand.
GCAGTTAGCTAAATGCTTTCTTAACTTGAATTTCTCCTTAGGACAAGACAATCATGAGTGTTCAGATACAGTGCAAGAATCATGAGTGTTCAGATACAGTGCAAGAGTAAGTTAAATCTAAAGACTGAGAGATAAATAGAAAGGTTAGAAAATAATAGAGGGGGGAAAGAATGGGCCGGCCCAGTCTTTCCCCACCCCCTATTTAGAAGAATCAGTTAGCTAAACGGGTTTTAAAGTCGAAGATCTCTTTGACATGTCATTCGAAAGTATTTCGATACAGTGAAAGAGTACAATAAACCAAAAGACTGATAGTAAAAGTGAATGGTCTGAACCCCTAAAAATCACAACCAAACGCAATAAGTATTAGTACTTTTGAGTCCTATCGCTGTTTTAATAGCGGCTTTTTAAATTTATGCAAAGACATAATAATTCCATTATGATTTTTGAAATTATTAGGGGGGGGAAAAACTGACTGGGTGGGGAAAGAATGGGCTGGCCTATTTTTTCCCCGGGGAAAGAATGGGCCGGCCCATTCTTTCCCCGGGGAAAAAACTGACTGGGGGGAAATTCCGGCCTGTTACACCGGTTTAACGGCGCCAATCTCACCCTTAATTCAGATGTGGATCAAGACACATAGATATTTGGTTTGCATGAAAGACCCCTAACTTATCAATGCATCATCTCCTAAAACATAAATCAAGATATAACAAGGAGATAAAGCAAAGATAAGGACTCAACAGTAAATAAAACTGAATACCAGAGCAAAAGAAATCCAACAGGTAAATCCCCGTGGGCCCGACAAACAGCCAAACCACTAGGCCCCTACCATCTCATCAATAGATAAGTCTATAAGTCTGAACCATCATAGAGTCTGAAGTCAGACCCACTGGCGTGCAATAAAATCAATTTTGGTGATAATTAGTTGTCTTGTGAGTATACACAATTTGCCATATAGTGGCAGGTATTTTACCACTGTTTGCCCATATAAGCCTAGCGTCATTTTTGAGGGACAAAAACAAACAGTGCAAACCCAGACCAAACGCTGCAGAACACAGCGTCTGATCAGGGTATTCACTATTTGTTAACAGAATGATCTACCAAAATTTGAACAAAGTGAAAAATACCACCCAACAACCCTTAAAACGGAAATGGACTGGTCCAATTGATAACAGTAGGAAATTCCTTTGGCATAAATGGGTTAAAAGAAGCAAAGACAATTTAAGTGTAATATGGCAAATTGTTTATATAAACATGACAGCTATATCGCCATATTTGATTTCATGAGCAAGGCTTTTGCTAAGCTGGTAGTTGCATGATTGTAAGATGTTTAAAAGAAGCAAAGACAATGGACATGAAACTTGATAAGTATTAATAAAATTTATGATAGTTTTCAATATTTTTCAGCAACATATGAACCGTGACATGTTATTTCCAACAATGTGGTATTTTGACAAGTGTAGACTCCTTTTAAGCTTAGAAATTCAAAATGCTGTTCGATCAGTAGCTTAACAGCCATAGAATATTCAAGCAGCAAGCAAAGGCTCAGATCAGTCTGTGCATGTGCGGCCTTTGCTGGTCGCATATACACGTACCACATTGTTGAAAAAATCATGTCACTGCTCATATGTCTTTTCAATAAATGAGTTTTTCACCATGTGTTGACTGTGTTGTTGATGTTAAAAAATTGATCTGTTTATAAATAGGTTCAAAATAAATAAGTAAGTAAGTAAGTAAGTAAAGACTTTATTTAAAGAGGGTTACTACATTTAGCAAATACATACGAGCACAATGTAACAGCTAATCTTCCATGAGGCCCTCTATAATGGTATATACATTATACATATGTACATAAAATATACATGTTCTTATACAAAAAATAAATAAATTACAAGTATCAATTATCACAAGTTATTACAAAATATATATGTACACAGTTTGAATACTCCTATATAATGATCCTAAGGGTTTCATACTGTTTAAACAGTAAGAAATCAACCATTTGAAGTGGAATACTCCAGTAGTGAGTAACTGTCAGCTGCCCTATTTGAATCAGGGCTTGACGAGGAAGAGAGAGCTGGTTGCTTAGCTTTTATTGTCTTTTGGATGTCTTGTTATTGTAAATGTTCTCATGGTGGCTCTTCCTCACGGTGCCATCAGAGCTGGTCTGCAGTTTGTGATTGTGGTATTTCCTGATCATACTCACTTTTGATTCTGAAAAATGGAGTTTTATACCTTTCTCATATCTACCAATTCCTCTCCTTCATAGCATAAAATTCAATAATGCGTTATGAAGAAAAGGAAGCTATTAAATATGAATGAAATGGGCTTCAATATTTTTTGTCAATAGAAAATTTTAGAATTAAGAAAATGCTATTTGATGGCCTTGATGTTTTACCTTTAGTACACCTTAAATATTGTGCATTATAAGACTGACTGAATCTATACCCGACAAAAAAAGAAACACACCACTTAGAACTGTTCAACTCTCAGGAAGATCACAAGTGATAGGCCAGTTTAGTTTATATCAGTGCAAAGGTATGTCATATACGGTTGCTTCACACGTCTTTTGCAATCTGGCGACAAATTTGTGTTAAAGAAAATTGGTCATGAACAAAGTGGGGGTCAAATTGTAAAGTCACTGGAGATAAGCGTTTTTATAATGCTTTCAAGCTGGATAAGTTCAAGCAATTGGAATAATCTCAGTAGACCAAATTGTACCCAGACACTTATTCTTTGCAAGTGATATCTTTGAATTCATCATACGCGATAATTGAACGCTAGGTACCCCTGTACTGTGACTACCCTTTAGATAGTGATTCCACACTGGAGATAAACCTTACAAAACATTTAAAGATTTCAACATTGTTTTCTTCAATATAAACGGTCCTAACTGATGAAAATGGCTTTTGGAATTACAAAAAAGCATCAATTAGCACATTGGTTGTCTCACATAACAACAACATATCGTTTACATACTTTGCAAATGTCAAACATACTTGGAATTCCATGCAGACAGTAGCTTTGAATTAACGCTTCCAAAACTGGTTAACCATTCGCCTTGATGTGTTTTGTGCTTACACAGGGAAAGTACAGATACTCATCTAAGTCACACTCAAGTTTTAGTAAGATTTGATCAGAAATGACAATTAACATTTTCGTATTAAAAGGAGACTTTAATGGGGAAAATTGTAGTGGTGCGTTTCTTTTTTTGTCGGGTATATTTCATATAATTATGGAAAATAACTTCCAAACCATGGCCAGGTCCTAGCATCACTTACCTGTGAACCAGCTGGAATCCATAAGTTATCCAGTCCATATCCAGTGGATACATTCGAATTTAATTTCTAAGTACACAGGTTTAGATAAACACAATTTTTCAACGTTCAATTGTAAATATTTTCTTACCCATCAATTTTAACATACGTTTTGGGTGCTCAAAAGAACCGTCTCATTGAGACGGTTCTTTTGAGTACCCACAACATATGTTTTGGTTGAGAAATAAGAAAATTAAATATTCTTTACGCAAAGTCCTGTAAGTACATCCGCAACACAAGTGTCAAACTAGCAATAATCTATGTTTGCTGCTTCTTCAGATTTTGTTTTAGAATATTTAATATTGTTCTGAATCAGTGCCCATTATACCAATCCTCTCCTGCCAATAATTATTCAACAAATGTTATAAATTATGCATTTTAACTAAGAAAATATTTGAGTTGTGTCAATGGCAAAGCATGTCTTCAGATCTTTATAAAAGCTGGCCATGCTCCGTTGCAGTGTAGTCTTTTGTTGGGTGCATGCAATCCACCACAAACTGTCCATGTGCACAGTTTTTCAAATGCTAATTGTCTGCTTATAGATGCAAATTCTAGTTGGTGCATGTGCAGTTCCCATGGGCCTGGAAGACAAATTGCCTTTGTAACTTGTGATAACAGTTTGTGAAAACAATATTGAACAGATTCCGTTATTCAAATAGTGTTAGCTTTAACAGAGTTGCTGCTTTCACCATGATTCTGTCCCTCAAGACTGCTAAAAGGGATTGTGTTGCCAACAATCAGGAACTGTTTATGACATTATTAACAGTGGCGGATCCAGATGGTATTCAGGGGGGTCGCCCGAATCCCTCTCCCCACCCTCTGTTTTTAAATATCCTATGAAAATGAAATAATTTGGTCTCACTGAGACTAAATTATTTCATTTTCATGGGATATTTAAGAAAAATGAGATAAAATCAGCAAAGTGAACCACCCACACCTTTATATATATGAACCCCCTTTCCAGGAATCCTGGATCCGCCCCTGATTACAATTAAAATTAAAACCATGCAGTGCGATTAATATTTTACACCTACATGCCATTTTTTGCAGGTTTATGTGTACTTATATGATATGGGCCTTGATGTGAGAAAAGTAAGTAAGGGTTTCAAAGATCAGGTCTGGAATCAATACAATCAAGTACCACACCTGACCCAGGATACCAATGGGAAAGTGACAAACTCACAGTTAGACACCACAAACAAGAGCCAAGAGGGCAGCCCTTTCCCAGCAAGTGACCACAAGGCACATATAAACAGACGCGCAAAACCTGACTTCAACAAAGGTGCAGACCAGCCCTGATCAGTACTTTTAGTATTCACTATCTGAAAGAACTGAGCATTCAACCCTGCTCCATGCACAAAGCAATACTCTAGCTAGTTGACTGATTTGATTCTTATGTGGTTAAAAACCCCAAAGACAGGTTTTAGCATGACAAGGCCCATATATGATATGACAGTATGGGTCCCCCAGGGACATGCAGCAAGAGAGATTCAAGTGCATATTGTGACAACAAGTCCAAAGCCAATATTGAAAAAAACTGTTATGTCATTTGAAACTTGTCTGATAAAATCAAAGAATTGGTCTTGACTGACCTAAAATTTTGATCAATGCATATAGGTTATAGATCATATGCATATATTACAATTATAAACTTTGGAATTACTTGTGAACAAGCACTATCAAATGAACCACTTAATTTCTTATAATTGTAAATTATGATCTATGACATACACATAGTTTTCTCCTCCTCCTTTGGAAATGGTTGCATTGACCACTTAACAGATTTACTTACTGATTTACTTTATAGATATTACAAATATCATAATTGACAAAAGACAATTAAGTTGGCCAAAAATCTAAATTTCAGTGCAATCTGATTGGTTGTGAAGCACAGGAAGTAAACTTTAAGAGTCACCAGAGAACTGTAAGGTCCTGAAGCCCTCGCCTGACACTGAGTCAAAAAATCTAGGTCAAGGTCATCATCATTCGACCACACTTTGTAGGTCACACAACCCCAAATGATACTTACCAATACCTAAGGTCATTGGCCCTTTGGTTCTACAGAAGAGAATTTTAAGGGTTTTACGTAACTTGTGCATGCAGCCATTTTGGTCATTTGACCTGGACCATACAGTCACCCTTAGGGTGTCTTCTTATCCAATGGATGTTCCATTTGAAATTTAACTCAATTGCATGGCTCGATCAGTGTTGATTCAAATATGTTTGAATGTACTGATGGTAGTCTAATATGAACAACCTTTACTACCTTCACTCAAAGGTCAAAGGTCAAGCTTGACCATTGGTCCGTATTTATAGTCTTTGTCTCATAATAAATCAAACATATCTAGCAAGTAAAACAACTATATAGAAGAATCAAACTTAAAAGATTTTTCCCTTAAAAAACAAGTGAGGTCAATGCCATAATTTAGGTCAAGGTCAACATTGGATCATCATTTAAACAAACTGGTAGGGCCCACAACCCCAATGCTACGCGCCAAGGCCCAAGACTCCTGATTCCAGAGAAGAATAGACATTTGGAATAAGTTTAAAAAAGTATCAAAATTATAACACAGAATCTGAAATGCTTCTTGAACACTCAATATTTTGGAGAAAAAACTCTCCATGGCATCAACATTCCCTCAAAAAAAACTTCTATCCAAAGGTCATCATATAAAACAAAGAATCCAATCAAATATCTTTGCTGTTTTGAGACAAAACATCCAAAAATTTCTATCTTTGGGCTGCTATCCAAAGGTCAACATAATCAAAGAATCCAATTGAATATCTTTGCTATTCTAATTCCTCTATTTTGAAACAAAACATCCAAATAACTTCTATCCTTGGGCTTCTATCCGAAGGTTATAATATAAAACAAAAAATCCAACCAAATATCTTTCCTGTTCCAAACCATCTATCTTGAGAAAGAAAGCTATTATATAGCTATCAATAATAGTTATAACCAATTTAGGATCATTTTGCCAAAATTAAGCAGGAGCATAAAAATCTGATTCAGGCACTATCAAATGTGTCCGAGATAAGACGAAACACCAGATACAGGATAGGCATGTTCATAAGCGGCAGATTTGTATAACCCGCATCCCATTTTCAGCCCCACTTCTTGGGGAAAAACTTAACCCTTGTCCAAAAGATCATGAATGGCCAATGCCACACATCAACTCATATACCAAAATAGTACTCAAAGGATCAAAACTTGCTAAAAAAAATATTATTTGAGGACCTGAAGAAGCAAATTCTGGTGTGTAACCCATACCTGATTTTCTCACTACACTATAAGGAAACAACTGCCCGTTATACTAAATATGGTACATATGAGCCGCGACATGTGATTTCCAACAATGTGGCATTTTGACAGGTGCAGACTCAGACGGGCCTGTGCAGTCTTCTTTTAAGCTTAGAAACTCTAAATGACGTTCAGTCAGTAGCTTAACACTCATAGAATATTCAAGCAACTAGCAAAGGCTCTGATAAGACTGCGCGTATGCGCAGGCTGTCGCACATACCACATTTTTGGAAATCTCATGTCGCTGCTCATATCATGTTTCCAAACAAATTCAGATCCAAATCAGCAGGCTTTCCACTATGATAATACATGCTAAATCAATTGATTGTTAATTGAATAACAATTTGGAAGAGTGTAGTACATCAAACTTTCAAACATGATATGGTTTAAATAAATGGTACCAAAATTTTTTTTTTTTTTTTTAAAAATCCAGTTGGTAAAAGCATTCACTATTGTCCGTTCGCCCTGCACTTTCCGATATTAATATATACCTTTGTGAAGAATGAAAATGTTAGCTATATGTATCTTGAAATGAAATGTTACATTCCAATGAACAATAATTGTGTGATATTGAATTTCTCTCATCTATTCTAGATACCGACATCCATATTTTTCAACAATATTTCAAAATTTATTTCACAGAGCTAATAATACATGCCAAATGTTCTAAAATTTTGAACACTAGATGCCTAGAAGGCCTAGACAAACAGGGCAGACCCAGATCAGACTGCTTCTTCCCTGTTTGCTATTCTGACAAGTTTTATTTAAAAAATCCAGCCCTGATAACCAACATTTTTGAGAGCAGAAAGAGAACAGAGTTCATAATTTTACAACATGTACTGTGATAGAAATTTTCAAGTACGTAAAAGGTTCCACCATGCTGTCACTGGAATGGGTGTTCACAATTAAAGCTACAGCGAATTCGGAAAATTTTCGCGAGGGTTTGTTTTTGCGAAACTTCGCATATGCGAAGTTTTGTGAAAATCAAATCCTCACCAAATGGCAACATCACTCTGTCAATTACTATTATAGGTAAATCATGCACTAGTCGCGAAATTTTAGCGCCGCAAACATGTCTTATAACGCTATTCCCGAAAATAAAATTCTCGCAAAAAAATCCGGATTTACAGTATCAGGTCAGGACTAAAAATGTATATAGATTACCTCTCATTCATAGCTCTGTGCTAACAGATACAATCTTAATACAGACAATAAGAGATTCTGAAACCTACTGTCAATACTGTCATTTTACTCTAAAAGCATGCTGGTGAATTTAAATATTAGCAGAATGAAACAGTTGAAGCTATTTTCATGTCCAAACAATCAATACATATGTGCAACATCATGCGTGGATCCAGAAAGTTTTGTCAGAGGGGGTCCAACTTTGATAACGTTTTTTTTTTCTTTTTTAGTTTGATGAAATACAACTATTAGCTGGCCATCATCGGCCCGTCACAGAAAGCTGATGATGGCCAAAAATTGAATTGCTGGTTTAGTAGCTTTGTGATTTATCAGGGGTCTGGACCAGAATTGCTAAGAAACTCTACATTTTTGTGATTTTTCAGAAGGGGTCTGGACCCCCTGTCCCCACCCCACCCCTCTAGATCCGCGCATTAACATGCAAGTATTTGACTGTCAGGCTGAGATTAATTCTTCTTTTAAGTTTGAATCTTATATAAGTTCAAGAACAATTTTTTTTTATATTTTACAATTTGTTAATCTTTCAGCAATAAACCAAAACTATTCTAAACTCTATAAAACCCCCAAATCTAACTCTCTCTCACTGGGCATCACGTGATATACCATAAAGTCACATGATATTAGCTGACCTCAGCACTAATGACATCATCATAAGCCAATCGTATTTTTAGTTATCAGTAAAGCGCCCTCTACATATGTAAGCTTCCATTTATATCAGCCAATAATATGATACAAAGGTGACTCGTAGTCCTACCAAATGCCAATATGGCTAAGGTCAAGTGCTTGGATGTTTGTCAAATCCTGCCTATCAATGTCAAACTTGGCATGGTCTATTTATTTGGTTGATGTAATATTACCACACAAAGTAACATTTATCAATGTGACCTTTCAAAGAGACCCAAAACAATCTCCCAAAATTCATCCACTAACCCAATTTTTTTTAATTCCTAGACAGAGCAACAGAAGAGGTATGCTCAGGACAAGTTTTTACTAAATTGATGTTAAATGTCAAGGTCAGATAGGTTCAATAATAGAAACTGACACTGTATTTTCCCAAGATAAAAAGTTATGGGCTGTTGTTATGATAAGCATAGGAAAGTCAAAATACCAACATCATATTGCAGATTTATTAAAGAATTGAATACTCTTGTTGCTATGTATAAAAGCAATTAGAAAAATGATATAATGAGATTTTTATACACTTATCGCATGGTACCACTGATAACAAGCAAAGGCTCAGATAAGCCTGTGTATCTGTCCAGTGTCTCAGCAGAGCCTGTCCTGCATCCACATATACATGTTGTACCAAATTCCAACCATCTTGTCTAAGTGGAAAGCTGCACATGTATGTTTGATGTATGGCTTTACACAAAATTTGTGACAAATGAAATATGTACCATTTTTCTCATGCTCTTGGTGAATAGCTTTAATTTCATCTGTTGGCGTGACTGTCAGTGTCAAATGGTTTGGATTCAGGCCCTTATCTGGGTCCAAACTGATACAAAGGTTATCAGCAGAGAACCAAAGCCACCGCTAGCAAAGAGAGGGGGAAATAAGCACCATTTTCTCGTGTTCTTGGTGAGTTGCTTTTCACCTGTCATTAAATATTGCCTGTCATCAGTCTCAATATCAGTAGTATTGCTACATCAGAAATCCATATAACAGTCAATTAGGCAACAGATAATAAATTTCTTGATTCACATCTAATATATTAATGGATGCAAGAAAAAAAATCCTACCAATGCATAACTATGATTTTTTTTTATTATTAGTATTATTTAATGGATGCAAGAAAATTTTCCAACCAATGCATATTGTTTTCACTCTTTTTTCTTTTCTTTTTTTAAATGGATGCAAGAATTTTTTATTTTTTTTTTTATTTTGAAATGGATGCAAGAAAATTTTCCGGACAATGCATATGATTTTTACTTCTTTTTTCTCTTTTTTTTAAAAAAAATGATGCAAGAAAATTTCCAAAAAATTCATATGGTTTTTACTTTTTTTTTCTTTTTTTTAACTTTTCCTACTTATGCATATAATTTTCGATGCAAGATTTTTTTTCTTATTTGGAAATGGATGCAAATGACATTTTCCGGCCAACGCATATGATTTTTTCTTCTTCTTTCTCTCTTTTTTTCAAATAGATGCAAGAAAATTTCCTACAAAATTAATGCTTGCATGGTTTTACTTTTTTTTTTCCTTTTTTTTTTTAACTTTTCCGACCAATGCATATGATTTTTACTTTTTTTTTTAATTTATTTATTTATTTTTTTATTTATTTTTTTTTTTTTTGCAAAAAGTGAGAGGGGTGTTTATAAGAGGTTGTTTAGCTGGTTGCCTGACAAAGTAGCTAATTAAGATAATCAGCTTATAACAGTGAACCTTTTTCCCCTCTTTCTAGTCTCTTCTTCTGATAGATACATAAATATGGTGAAAATGTTGTCATCATAACCTTCAGCCCTATCCCCTTCGACCACCTAAAGCTAAGGGTCTAAGTGATAACACAATTATCGTAATATCAACGCTTTATGCACTAATGGAATCTGCTTTCAGGTTTGATACAATAAACTTGGGATGGTCCATTGTGTATATTGAGGGGTCACAGGTTATAATTTCCAACTTTCTTTTGCTGAAGATCATTTTTGGCATAGCAACAGTGTATATTGTTTGCTAAAGTATGCGTTTATATACGAGGGCTGTTCAAATATGAATGCATATAGCTTAATAACTTTCTTCACATATATGCTACGACAAAATGTTATACCTTTCTGGAAAGAACTATTTGCCACCTTTAAGATAGCACCAAACATAAAGAAACACTAACTATATTTCTCGAGTTACAGACTCTTATATAAAGTCCATTCCTGTATACTGAAGTTTTTCTGAAGCAAATTGCAATGCACGTTTTGGTACATCTATGATATAGTGTCATATCTTTGTAAGTTTTAGACAAAATGGCACCGAATTTTAAATGCAAGTTTAAGTTACAATTTAAAAGTTGCTTGCAGGAAAAAGTTTATATAATCCTGTTTCAATCTCGAGTAAACAGGCACGTTTGTGACGTCATTTATTTTATGATAAACGTCATTTTGAGTTATCTACTGGTGATGGAATAATACGCATCGCTGTGTCGTTTTCTTTGCGTTTTGCAGAAAACATGCTAAATATGTCATAAGGGAGTTTTCAAAATAATCCGTCCTCTATTTACAGAGTTATCCCACTTTATATAATTTTTCAAGCATGTTTCTGCTTCTTAATGACGCGCGCGTTTACATTAATAAAAATATGTTCAATCTGTCTAGTCCTCAAGACCAGGTAAGTAATTTTATTGTAAATAATGCCTAAAGTGGTCAAACTTAAAGTTTACGTTCAAATTTAGAATAAAGCCGCAATGTTGTAATATAAAAATAAGTATAAATTCTAAAACCCCTTTCACTAAAGGCATTTTTGACTTGATAAAAATGCTTTTCAGCGGTTAAAAATTACCCACTATCCATCAATAATTTGTAGCAACAACTCAGTATGAGCGATCAACATATTGTCTTTGAGTTAAAACTAGTTTAAATGTTGTTTCGTGCATTTTGTTATAGATAAGTTTAACTGAAAACTGAAAGGTGATGTTTTGTTTACCATTTATTTGCAAGCATAAAGAGACTCTAGTGAAAACGATTCGTTGTAATTTAACAAAAGCATGTCGGATTTTCGCGACTTTCACAGAATCATTATGTAAGAGTATGGGGATACTTCCTTAAAAATTTCAGGAAATTTCACCTGTTCTTCGAAGAATTATACGCTCGTCTCTATCACTGGTCTATGTTCGAGCATTGAGTTTGTTAGTATTCACACGTGACCCTCATTCAAAGGGGTATAACTCGATAAATATACTGTATTTTTCTTTTGGTTTGGTGCCACTTTAAAGGTGACATACAGTCCTTTTTAGAAACGTTTACCATTTTGTCGTAGCATATATGTGAAGAAAGTTATGAAGCCACTTGCATTCATATTTGAACAGCCCTCGTAAATGGTTACTTTGACTATGAATTGTGTGTTTCGTTCTCTTCCAATTCCATTTAGGTTTGTGTGGCCTAACTGTTGACAAAGCTAAAGCAAGATGTAGAGCTGAGACCATTAGTAAAGGTCAAAATAAAAACATTAAATTAGATTTGTTTGGCCTTACTGCTGACAAAGCTGAAGCAAAGTAAGAGCTGACACCCTTAGTGGAGGTCAAAACATGGCAATATAAAGAGAGAACATCATTAACAGGAAAATAAAGAATATGGATAGATTAATAAAGACTTACCCAGCAAAACAAAAACATTAAGTTAGATTTGCGTGGCCTAACTGCTAAAGATGAGGAGCTGAGACCATTAGTGAAGGTCAAAGCTTGGCAATATAAAGTGAAAACAACAGTAACAGGAAAATAAAGAGTATGACACCTTTTATGAAGCTAATTAATCTTACAAGATAATTTTTGTCTAAAAAGATTTCATTAAAAAGAAGCTTTGTCAATTATGACAATCTGGGGAAATATCTGTTACAAAAAGAAGTAAAAGCTTTTAGAGAGAGCATCAAAGAACTTGATGTAACAGATTTAAAAATGGAAAACCATTTCTTTGCATAAAAAAAAACAAAAAAAAACACTCACATAACTAAAAAAATATTACTTGGAATTCACCTTTTAATACAGAGTTTTGAAAAAAAAATCAGAAAGATAAATTTGATGCACCTGCAAAGTACAATTTTTCTCATAAGCTGGACTATTCAATTCAACCTTTTGGAAAGGTGAACAATTTTTTTCTTATGATTCTCATAAACAGTCCTCTCTTTAATGTTGCTGTCACATAGGTTGGTATGTATATGTCAACATTTATTTAAACAAATTAGTTCAGGAAGGTATGTACTAGAAGACAACATTCAATTGAATTGTTCTGGGAAAATAAATGGTTACAGTCTGAGAGACTCCGAGACCTTCAGTCATCGAGGACATTTCGGGATCCTGGTTAGTCTGATAAAAACAATTAGGAAACAAATATTGATACATTCATCTGAAGACTACTCCATAAAACTGTAATGAGAAGTCAGGGCTTGTTTTTAGGCGAAACATGTCTCCAACGTCCAAGTCCCACCACTTTTCGTATTTGGTATGGTGGGCATTGATGGCATGTAAATCTTTTAATGGATAACCTTTAATATTTGAAAATTAAATACATCAAGGGCAGCTTCTTCCCCAAATATCAGTGAAGCAGAAAATCCTGATGATAGACACAAGTAAACCAACAACAAATAACATCTGTATAGTTTGGTAGAAATCAGGCCAGATGATTCCATAGGCTTGTGCTGCCATCCAAGCAGATGGACAGACAGATGGTCAGCACAAAATCATGTTTCTGAAAGACATAATAAACGAGGTCAAAAACATCAAATCAGACCAATGGCTACAGAGATACCGTTCCTGATAAATGGATGGTGGACAGATGCATGGATGATGCCCAAACTATATCCCTCCGACTATGTCAAGGGTTAAAAAAAACAAGACTTAGTGAATATGAGCAGGAAATGCCACAAGGACAGAACACAGACCAACCCAGAGCACCAAGAGGAAGACACACACACAGGGGACAAAAAATTCCACTCATCCGCTTGTAATTACGAGTGAAATCTAAAAAGACGAGTAATTCTTCCCAAAGCACTCGTCCTGTAGGATGAGTGCTTTGGGAAGAATTACTCGAGGGAGTCATATTACATAGATATTACTGCCTTATGTTCCTTATTGCATACGCTTTTAAAGGACATTAAAAAGTACATGTGTTTGCAAGACAAGTGAAATTAAGTCTCTAGTCCTGCAGGACAAGTGCAATATTGAAATATTTTTGTCCCCTGACACAAGAACACAGACAAACCATCAGCAAGACACAATACAAGAAAGAACACAATAAGCCAGATTTAAAGTAAGTAATGAGGCAAAGATCAGGAATCGATACAATCAAGTACCACACCCTACCCAGGACACAACACGGGTAAGTGACAAAACACAACAAAACTCCACACACAAGAGAGCCAAGAGGTTATCCCTTTCCCAGCATGTGACCAAAAGGCTGCATTGAACAGACAAGAAAGCATGACAATAACAAAAATGATCCACAAAAGAAGCACCACCTTGGAATGGTCAGTAAAAAGTTGCTTTATGAAATTATTGGATTAATGACCTGGTTGAAGAAACATAACATCTCTTATGCTGAGTATTTTTATGTACTACACCCCTCCCCACCCCTCCTCCAGCAATCCAGTCGTTAGGCATGTATTTTCAATCAGATTTGAAAACAGTGTGGTTCCTGACAAGATGGCCTCATCAGAAGTAAGTAATGGTGCAAAGATCAGGAATCGATACAATCAAGTACCACACCTGACCCAGGATACCAATGGGAAAGTGACAAACTCACAGAAGACACCACAAACGAGAGCCAAGAGGTCAGCCCTTTCCCAGCAGGTGACCACAAAGCACATATAAACAGACGTGCACAAAACATAGCAAACACAAGACAGAACAAAAACATAAAAGATCCACAAAAGAAGTACTGCCTTGGAACGGTCAGTAAAATATTTTACTGGAGGGCTTAAACCGGCTAACCTGGATTGACAATGTTAAAAAAAAAAAAGGATAAATACAGGTTGCAGTAGAACTGTTCTTATATCAGAACAGTTCTACTGCAACCTGTATTTATAGCGGAAACAATCAACAATCCTTATTTTGAACAAAGTTAATGGTCAGTCAGAATTATCCATCTGCTTCAATTAATTAATTCTTTGACTTTTCAGATTTTGGTTTGGTTTGGTTTGTTGCTTTACATCCCAGTCAAGAGCTATGGTCATGTCAGGACAGTCAGTTCTCCTAACCATACTTTTTACCTCCTTATAATCTGAACTACTGATGATTGGAAATAAAACCTCTAGGCCCGAGGACTGTAGTCAGAAAGAAATACATTTAAACACACCTGAATCTTATCTTTCTAATTGCTTATAAAATCCAAAAAAATATTATTAAAGTACACTTAGTATACACTTAGTCTAAAGCTGTGGGAACATTTAAAAAAAAAACACAAAGTCACAAAATTAATCCTTCATCATTGACCCTATACAGAACAAAACACATATGACCAATCTTTTATCAGCTGCCAAAGTCTGATACTTGATTCCTGAAGCAATGACATTGCTGCGTAATTGCTTTGAATATTGGAACATAATGCAACCTTATGTAGCAAATAATCACAAAATTTTCTAGAAAAAAAGTACAGTAAAACCTCGATTATTCGAAGTGCAAGGGACCGCAGGAATCCTTTCGAATAATCGGTAGTTCGAATGATCGAAATCGGAAGTTTTCGGATATTTTCGGAAAAGCTCTGATGCTTTAATAGAACGTCACTGTTTTGCCAGAGTTTGCAAGTTCAACTCTTGTTTTCTGCGAAGTTATCGGAACATCTGTCACAGTATTAAAAAAAATGAGCTCCTTGGAGGTTATGCTTTGCAGGTCTAAGAACGCAGAAAAGAAAAGAAAATCAGAGCTTACACATTATATACATGTAACAACATCGATAACAACAATGGAAATAAAAGTTAAATGAATATTGACGAATCAAATTTACTGACGAAATATTGTCTCCTTTTTATCGCCCTACTGCCATAAGGTCTCCACCAAGCTAGTACACAACGTCGGGCCATCAACGGCCCACCAACGATAGGCCATTGAGATGGCATATCGTTGGCGGGCCTTTGATGGCCCGACGTTGTGTGCTTTTTCGGCTGGTGACTTTTCTTTTATTTCAGCGAAAACATACGATTTGGGTGTTAAAAAGGACCGTCTCGATGAGAGGGTCCTTTTAAGCATCCTAACCTAGGTTTTTTGATTGTTTTCCCTCAATTGTAAAATTGTGTTTTATGCATTCAAAAGAAGTGTTTCGATGAGACAGTTCTTTTGAGCACCCAAAGCACATGTCCATGATATTCGTCTATTATCGAAATGTGTTGTTTTTGTTGTAACCTGTTTGTGCGCTTGGCGTGTTCGCTTAATGTACAGTGGTCAAGAATAAATCAAAGGATGAGAGTGGATCAAATTAAAATCAATTTTAGCTCATTTATGCCCTTAGTTAGACATTTTAAAAACATCAAACAAAACCATCATATTTAAGACACCATTTTCTCACTTAACGGTTGATCACGTAAAAGTGTGAACGTTAATCCGGTGTCAATTACCTGTTGCAACTTTGTTTGCTAAATCACTCGTGTGTGTTAAATCGAACTCGACCAAACAAAGAAAGCATGATCATCATGCGTGACATTTGGACTTCGAATCTTGAAGGGTAATTTAAATAGCAATTTCTTTCATCGGGACTGACGAATCACTTCGAAAAATTGATTTTTTCGGATAATCGAAATTCGAATAATCGGTAGTTTTATTGCAATAGATAATAGAGAAAAAAGTCGGGACTGTCCGTCGTCTTCGAATAACCCAGTAGTTTCGGATAACTGACGTTCGGATAACCGAGATTTGACTGTATTTAGTAGTGATCCACAAATGGCAAATCAAATAGATCAAGCACTGTAGACCCTGATGGGATTTTCTGACACACTGTCTGATATGGATGAACACCCAAATTGAGTTATGCTGTTAGAAGCTATAATCAGTTAAAACAGAATGAAGACAACCCTAAGGCAAAACGACAGAATTAATCAGAAAATTCTGAGACAGTTACCAAGACAAATTATCAAGGGATATAAAATTATACTGGACATAATAGGATGTGAGAGCCCAAATCCTATAATCCTTAAATAAAATGTGACCCTGGCCTAAAACACCCGGGCTAAAACATGTCTTTTGCAATGAATCTGAATATCAATTTTCAAAATTTTTTCCAAGTTCAAATGAATGTTTACATGAATATAAAATTACAAGCAACCTTTTTTTCATGAAAAAATGATTACTAGTATTTTTTTTATAATACTCTTTAATTAATTTTTTCAACAAAAAATAAAAATTTTTAATAGGAAAAACTAATAAAGCAATTAGCATGTGATTGTGCAGGCAACCTTTAAAGTCAACAAAATCTGGCCATGCGTGGATCCAGAATGTTTTGTCAGACGGGTCCAACTTTGACATTTTTTTCTTTTAGTTGATGAGGGCAGGGAGTATCAAAATACGACTATAAGGGGCCATCATCGGCCGGCCAGCAAAACGCCATTTAAATGGCGTTTTGTTGGCGTGCCGATGATGACCCAACATTGAATATTAGCTTGGTAGGATTATGATTTTTCAGGGAATCCGGACCAGTATTGCTAAGAAACCCTATATTTTTGTGATTTTTCAGAGGGGGGGTCCCGACGCCTTGTCCTCCCCTCTGGATATGCGCATTTTGGTAACAAATTATTAAGATTCTCAACTGTCAGCAAGTTTCCATCAAGCTTACTGCTTTGCATTAATGATGTTTTTTGTTTAGAATAATCAATATCATATCAAATATGAAATGCAAAATAATTATTCAAATCAGATTTTATTCAATACTTTAAGCTCTGCAGACCTGAAAATTATTCCTGCATAAAAAATTCAAGGATGATCAGTGCACAAGTTAACTTTAAAAGGGTGACTTAAATCCAAAACAGCAAAAAAATGAGTATGATCAGGAAATACCACAATCTCACAGTGCAGACCAACCCATGGCAGCATGAGGAAGAGTCAAAGTACACTATAACAAACAAAGAGTCAAAGAACACTGACAAGACATCAGGAAGTTAATTTAAGTCAAGCAACCATCAACACGGGAAGGAAACATTTAGACAGTGCCGTCAGCTCTGATAAAGAAATCTTATGAGGTATATGGAGGCTGAAAAAATTGCCTAAAACCATTTAGTGCTTTTATGGTGCAAAATAGCAAAAAAAAAGAGTGTAGTGCTTAGCTCTGGTCTTTTTGATGGGAGCTGCAAGTTGTGTACGATTTTGTCTGAATCGTTTTTGTCGTGAGGTAAATGAAGGTTGTTTACCTCACGACACAAATGATTCAGATAAAACCGGAGACAATTTGCAGCTCCCATCAGCTTGGATTAGCAGTTGAAAGATCAGAGCAGAGCACTACATTCTCCTTTTTTCACTATCTTACATGATAAAAGCACTAAATGGAAAACTTAAGTTTTTAGGCGATTTTTTCAGCCTTCACAGAACTGGTGGTTCTGTTTATGAAGTTTCCTACCCGTGATTAATGGGAGTGATGGGATTTTGATAGAACTATGAGAGTTAAAATGAAATAACTAAAAGAGTAACACCATTATCTTAACTTATAATGAAGAGGCCCTATATGTTGACAATCAATATGAGTATGAAGAAGAAGGGGCATTATGGGAAATGTTTAGGAGTGGTCTTCAGGAGGTCATAAAAAGAAAAGTTATCTGATGATTCATGACAGACAAAGATCAATCAAAATGGCTCTCATTCAAGCACTAGGAGCTAAAAAGCAGAACAAGTTGTTATAAGAAATCCTCATCCACCTTACAGGGCTGTGGAAATACCATGCCCGACTTGCCCGACCTGGTCCCATTTCATTCAGGACAAGTTGAAAATTTCTATTTACTTGTCCTTGGACAAGTACAAATTTATGTATAAAGTTAACACAATTCTGTATTTCATATTTTGATTAATTATTACGAGTTCACATGTTGCATTGAAAACAGTGTGGACCCTGTTCAGCTGGCTTCCTTGGAAGCCAGCTGATCTGGATCTACACTGTTTACACAAGAGTTCATATCTGGTTTCATATTTCGAAAGAGTAAATTGTTTAAGTGTATAAGCTAATATGTTCTTTCGGACAAGTGAAAAAATTTTCTTTGGACAAGTACATTATGGCCATTTACTTGTCACTGGACAAGTAGAAAATTTTACTATTTCCACACCCCTGCCTTAAAACGGATGGAAATGTAGTTTATCATCATATTTGAAACAAAAGCTAAAAACAATTAATTTCCCTAATACCTCATGTAATTTCCTGACAACTCCCTGAATTATTTTCTTAATTCCCTAACATTTCTTTCAAGCATATGAAACCTTAAACAGCAACATTGACAGGCTTATCAACATGGAATTATCTCTGTGTGCCCAAAGAGCCCTTTGCTCAAATAGCAACTTGATATAGACCATCTGCGTATGTGACAATATATGTTCCAGAAGATTACAGAAATATTGAGAATGTCTACAGGAAATTGCAAGAATCAAGCCTTTACGCATTCAACCATTGTGTTTCTGAAGACGATTCATGTGGTTGTAACAGACATAAGAACAGAAGAAAACTGGCACTGAAGATTAATTTTGTTTTCTATGACCCTTTGACCCTGGGGGTCATAACTAGAACTGTCTGAATCTAACATAGGACCCCTGCATATTGCCCTACAGCGAAAAGGGGCAAATAATCCACATTGAATATTGTTACTGTGACCACAAGTGCAATCAGTGGACGGCAATTCTAGTGGCCATCTTTGTATTATAGGAACCCATAATTGGGCACTTAACAAAACCCACATTTAAAGTTGGCAAAGAGATAGATTTAAGTAATGCATATATGGAATTTGAAAGCAATCAGGTGACAAATGACTTAGTTTTGTAGTCATCTTGATTAGGAAGACAGAGCTGGTTGCACTTTACTCTGATCGTCTTGAAGTTAGTCTTGTGTGGCTCTTCCTCATGGTGCCGTGGGTTGGTCAGTGATGTGTGATTGTGACGTTTCCTGATTATACTAGTTTACTTTTTGAGTGTCCACAAATACAAACAGACTAGCGTCAGCCATTTTGGTGGCCATCTTGGTTAGTGTTCTTAGACAAAACCCATATTCCACCTTGGGTAAGTAAATGCTAAAAGTAATTGATATATGAACTTTTGGGAGAAAATTGGGTAATGAATGACTTAGTTCCTAATAAAGGCATGGTCTGTAACTTGAAAATGGATGTAATTTGAAAAAGATGGGTTCACAAAGAGCCTGGATGACCCACCAACGTCTCTTGAACTGGTTGTACTGAGAAAGGGATTAATAATCCTTCAAAATGCGGTTTCGTGATCTACTTGGGTTGTGACTTCTATTAGAATGGTGTAAAACCAGATACACTAAATGTAAAACTAACTTTGCTCCTTTTTTGTGTAAGGAACGGACATGAATTTTTGTGTGTTTAGCTCAATGGGTTTTTAGGCTAGTTATTCATCTATTATGACAAATTTCCTTTTGCCAGAGCTAAATTACTTTTTTTCATGTATTTAGATATAAGTATAATTGTGTCAAAACTTCACAAGAGATTTTGTTTGTTTGATTTGATTCTTTACTTCTCAGACAACAGTTTTTCAGTTATCCTGGGTCAAACCAGTACTAAGCAGTGATTAATGTTTCTTGCTCAAGGACGTCGGTGAGGCTCGAACCCGCATTGGCAAAGCCCCTCAATCTTGATTCAACCCCTCAATACTCCCACTTCTCAAAAGACAGGAGGCCAACTGAATGTCAGGTAATATTGTATATTGCTCCATATCCAGATAATCTGTCTTCAGGGATTGCAGCAAGCTCAGGCCAGACTTTTTTTATTAGTTGATTTACAAACCCTCCTACGGTAATTTTCCGGAAAGTAGGAAAAAAATAAAATTTAATTTTTAAAAAAAAAAAATTATTTTATCGGGCAACTCTAAATATTATTTGTTTCGTTGAAAAAAATAATATTTTTTTGAGGTTATGTCTGTACATTTTTGAGAGTGACACTGTAAAAAGTGATTGTCCTGTCCAGATTTTTAGGTAAATGATAAAATATTTAAAAATTTAATACAGACTGTTGGTTAACCTTACTAGTTTTACTGTTGTTTTTTTCTGGAAATTTTACAAAAAAAAAAAAAAAAAAAAAAAAAAAAAAGCTATAAAGAAAAAAAAAAAGCTATAAAGAAAAAAAAAAGCTCTGAAAATGACCAGTCAACTGGTCATTTTCAGAGCTTTTTTATTTATTTTTTTATTCCCCCGACGTAAATCTGAAAAAAAATCCTTTAAATCAACTAATAAAAAAATTCTGGCCTTATCTGTCTTCAGGGATTGCAGCAAGCTCATACTCAAAGTAGTTCTGCTCCAAGTCTGTCATAAAATAGACAGAACTGAATTCAATCACAGTAGTTTCCTGCCTGATGCCCATATTTAAATCAAGGTTTTGAGAGATATAATCTTCCAAAAAATGAAAGGACAACAACAAAAAAAACATCAGCCTGTGAAATAGGCACATGCTGACCAGTCTAGTCTTAAGTGTTAGCTACTGATGAGTCTACTGCATACACTGGTGTGATATCAACTGCGGTTAACATCCTAAAATTTGGAACACTTTTCTCATTCTGCTGATCTGGGTCTGCTCTGTTTATCTATGCCTTTATATGGCAGGCAATTACATTCACCAGAACATACATTTGCAGTCTGATTTTGATCTAGACTGTAGGAACCGTTTTCTTGCAGCCTGCATCAAATTCAATTATATGACCACAATAAGTGCACAGTAAATATTGGTTGTCACTCCAGAATAATGATGTTCTGCTGGTGTGGATTCTAATACCATTGCAGCTATTAACAACATTTTAACCAATGCAACAGACACATCTAGACGTGCTTTGTCTGATTGTCTCAGCTTGGCTGTGAATTATCTCTTCAAGGGTACAAAAATGTACTGTAGATGTTCTAAATATTTTAAGGCCAGAATTTTTTTATTAGTTGATTTACGGGAATTTTTTTTCAGATTTAGGGTCGGGGGGGGGGACGAAAAAAATAAATAAAAAAGCTCTGAAAATGACCAGTTAACTGGTCATTTTCAGAGCTTTTTTTTTAATATCTAAACAAGTAAGGCAAACCAACAGTCTGTATTGAATGTTTAAATATTTTATCATTTTCCTAAAAATCTGGACAGGACAATCACTTTTAACAGTGTCACTCTCAAAAATACGCAGACAGAACCTCAAAAATATAATATTTTTTTCATATTTTTTTCAACTAAACAAATAATATTAAGAGTCCCGGATAATATAAAAAAAAAAATAGAGATTTTTTTTCTACTTTACGGAAAATTACAGTAGGAGGGTTTGTAAATCAACTAATAAAAAAAATTCTGACCTCATCTATGCCTTTATGGCAGGCAACTAGTGTTCGAAATTTTAGAACATTCAACGTAACATACATTTGCAGTCTGATTTTGATCTAGAATATCAGATTAAGCTGTAGGAACCATTTTCTTGCAGCCTGCATCAAATTCAATTATATGACCACAATAAGTGCACAGTAAATATTGGTTGTCACTCCACAATAATGATGTTCTGCTGGTGTGGATTCTAATACCATCCGCAGCTATTAACAACATTTTAACCAATGCAACAGACACATCTAGACGTGCTTCGTCTGATTGTCTCAGCTTGGCTGTGAATTATCTCTTCAAGGAACAAAAATGAACTGTAGATGTCCTAAATATTTTAACACTAGTTGCCTGTCCAAAATGCCTAGACAAACAGCACAGACCAGGCCTCAAGGTTATAAAACTTGAGTACAAGGTCGGACTCAAAATAAAGCGCAATGATTGGCTGCTTGCGGACACATGTCCGCAAGCAGCCAATCATTGAGCTTTATTTTGAGTCTGAGAATGAACTCAAGTTTTATAACCTCAAGGCCAGGTTTTCCCTGTTTGCTATTCTGACAAGCATTTTGTGAATTCTCGCTCTAATAACCAACATTTTATTTGAGAACAGAAAGAGAAAGGTGTTTGAAATTTTAGAATATTTACCATATTATGGAAACCATGCTCTCAAAATCAAGATAGAAATTAAATCATTTAAAACCAGCACAAACTGAAAACCCCAGGTCCTGGGTCGCTCAGCTGAGAATGACTGTTTATAAGGGTGTAGTGGACAGCATAGCTCCTGTCAAAGTCCAGCTATGAATTTGATAGATCAGCAGCTTTATTAAGACTTATATGGAAAAGTTTCCATATGGAAAAGTTTCCATTAATTATGCTGACAAAATCTCCTCAACTTTTCTCTATATAAGCCTATGTAAACTTGGTAAAGTTCCACTAGATGATGCTACATTACTAAATATCAAGGCTCTAGGCGTAGTGGTTTTAGACAAGAAGGGTCTTTTTTATGTTTTCCCTTTTATATACTTTCACTTTCCACTAATAAAGAAAGATAACCAATGGTAATTAAGTCAAAGACAACCACGACTGCAAGTGTTGTCTTCCTTACAACATTTCCAGTTTTTCACCATATATACAACTGTTACAGCCTATGTAAAACAATTTTGTTACCCCAGGGACATAGTTTGAACAAACTTGGTAAAGATCTACTGGATGATGCTAAATACCAAATATCAAGTCTTCTTGGTGTCTTGTGATTGTTATTGTTCTTAGGCTGTTCTTCACGGTGCAGAGGGTTGGTTTGCAGTGTGTGATTGTGGCATTTTCTGATCATACTCACTTGCTTATTTTAAGCATGGTGAGGAATTTTAGGTTATCATGGTACTCTGGTATACCACTGACTGTGTCATTTAAGAGCTAATGTGCTGGCAAAATAAGTAGCAGCTTTTTTGGCTTTAACCTATTATTGTTGTCTAGTGACATATTTACAGACTCTGACAGGTCCATCTTCAGTCAAAAGTCATATTTTCCTTTCCTCTAGAAGTTCAGCCTGATGCTGTAGCAGACAGTAAAAAGCTTATAGATTTGGCATCAACCCACTTGTATATGTCCTTTATTACAATAACCATGTAATTTTCTTTCAATTTCTGAAGCCTCATCAATTTTCTTATATCTGAACACATATTAACCTTCTTTGTGCCTATCACAAAATTAGCAGAAGGGAAACGTCGTGTGTGACTTCTATCAAGGGTATCAAACCCTCCTACCAAAAAAAAAGAGATTTTATGCCTCCTTTTTTATATGACATTGCGTCTGAGAGCAATGAAACGTCGTGTTTAAAAATCGATAAACCACTAGTCGTAACATTAAGTAATGGACGCCCACAATAACGTTAGGTATATATGGCAAAACCTTAGCATTTTGAAATTTCATGCAAAAAGAAAAAAAACGATTTCAAAGCTTTAAGTATTGTATGATAAATAGAATCTAACATCCGTGCTCATGTAACATCCTCTATATATCAAAGAGTGGGGGCATATTGTTTTGACTGGTGTATAAACAATTACAGTGCAGACTCTTTATAATACACCTCATTCTAACACAGATTTGGATATGACACGGTCATATTGTGGCTCCCAAATTTTGTTACCATGGAATTTTACAAAATTATAAAATTAACAGAGTCCAGTAGTATGGACCCCAAACAGTGTTATAAAGGGACTAAACTGTAGTTTTTAGAATCTGTTTGCCATAAATAGCTGGTCCAATCACTGTGGATGAGTAAGCTTGAACATGATGTCAAGGGTTAGGTTAGAGTACAAGGGCGTAACCATAACTCCAAGCTATTTACGCACATAAAAGGGAGACAACTGAAATAAGTAGTGATTTATTCAATTGCGTCCCTTTTCAAAATGGTGACTTCACTTAAAGGAAAGAATTTGCTCCCAGAGGGAGCGAATTCTTTCCTTTAAGTGAAGTCATTTATTGTATGGAAAACAGTATCTCCACCTTTGGTAATCTTCCTTCAATATGTACATTTTTCCATTACGCAAATGCATATTGTGCGAAATGGCAGATACGCCAATGAAGTATATATCATGCATAGCATCTGAACATACACTGCTCAAATTATTTTAAGGAACACTATGTGTTTTGCCATTTGATACCACGCAAATGCACTCATAGTCCAACCCTCAGCAAGGGTAAGTTATAAAAGATAAGAACGTGTTTGTCTTGCGATTAGTCTGGTTAATGTTTGTTGATAAGAATGTTGTAATCCTTTCCCAGAAATCTCCATGGAGCGTTTTGCGTAAAAATGATTTTTTGTTAAAAAATACCTCTTTTTTCAAATCAAATTATAAGATGAATATCTTATATATACTCAAACACCACAAGAGCATCGTTTCTGTATATTCAATATATTTTTAATGTGGCAGAAATCATTAGGTCATGCTATAAACAAATTCCTAAGATTCTACAGATTTCCAGGAAAAGTTGCCATTTTGAAGTAAATTATTACAAAATCTAAGAGCCATGGACTCAAGCAGCATTTGTTGATTGATGGTAGAAATTGTGTTTCTACCTCTGTATGACTTAATTGTCTATTAGACATGGGTTAACATTATCATCTGGTTGCTCCTTTAAATATTTTGAGCAGTGTATACCTTAAATTCTATGGAGTGGTGGACAAAATAATGACATAAACTGTTATCAGAGTTTTGCACTAATTCAATTGTCCAAACTGATTCAATACATACCCAGTTGACTGTCCCCAGGTAAAGGTCCAAAGATGCTGACCAAGGTTGCTGCAGTACATCTGTACAGCTGACAGTTTATCCATCATTTCACACATTAGAACAATAAAACTTTTATCAGTTATTAACCTTCGAGTTGCTAATCACTCCATACTAGTCTAAATAAATTAGGAAAGATGGCACCATTATTTCAGCATACAATTTAACTCTTTCCCACCAAAAAAAAAGAAAAAAAAAGCTGATGGTATTCACCTTTGCAAACACTCTGGATCCAGATCAGGCCTGACAAAACATGGGGTCTGATCTGGATCAAAACTATTTGACACTAAATATCTTTTTTTAAAAAGTATTCTAAAATAATAATAGAAGATGACAAACACAGGTATGCAGATTACTCTGCATGTAAAGAGCTAAGTTGAACATACTTGCACTTTCCAGCTTTGCCAGTCAGTTAGAGTTCGAAATTAAATAATAGGCTGTGACATAAGGAAATCTGAACTGTCCGATTGCTCTATTGTAATGATTCTAACTTATCCAACACAGCCAGGAATCACGTCATTATCTTAATTCCACAAGGTTTAGATAAATAAAAAAATTCGGCGTAAAATTGTAAATATTTTCATACCGGTAATTTTTAGCATATGTTTTGGTTGCTCAAAAGAACCATCTAATTGAGACGGTTCTTTTGAGTAATCACAACATATGTTTTGGTTGGGAAATAAGAAAATTATTTTCCTGTTACACACTCTTAACTAAAGGCCTGTAATTCAAAACTTGGTAAGTCTGTCCTTAAAACAATACATCTGCTTCAATCTTTTTTCAAATGTAAATTGATGTGCCCATTTTGTTTAAAAGACCAAGCCTGTAATCTTGGAAGCCTCTGAATGTATTTTAAAATCAAATTAAAACTAATCATATAAGCAGTTTGAGTGTAAGAAGATAAAAAAAATCCAGAAAATATAACACTTAATATTTATATGTATGAGAAGGAGAACAAAAATTATCAAAATTTATTTTAAACTAAAAATTTAACAATTGCTTATTTAGAGCTACAGTGCTAATTTTGAACTCTGAACATTCTGAATATTTTCATGTATTCCACTCCTTCCCAATTTCTATCCAATCCTCTTGCAGAATTCCAGTAATTTGCTAGTACCTGTGTTTGCAAGCACCGTGAAAAACAGTGTGGATTCTAATCTCATGGCTTCTGAAAATCCATCTGATTAGGATCTACGCTGTTTTCAAAACAAGATATATCCAGGTTTAATATCATATAAGGGTTGATACATGTACTTCTCAAGGAAATGGCAGTGCTTTAAGCTTTTAAAACAAAAATCCATGCCGCCCTGATGTCAACTTTAATTATCACAAGTCACATTCCAATAATTAAGTTCTAGGTGGCTAAAGTTTTAATTCCCCATTATTATTCTCAGATCATTAAAACTTGGCTAGTCTTGAATCAAAAAATTCTAGACCTAATAATAATATGGAGAAATTAAAGAAAATACCATACAGTTTGTTTTTTTTATTATTATTATTTTATTTTTTTCCTTTTTTTTTTTTACTTCGCTACTTGACTCCAAAAATTCTAGACTTTAACAGAGAAATTAAAAATAATACCATATATTTTGATTAATTGTCAAATTATGTCACTGTCCACCTACAGCCTTGATCATTCCTATAAAAATAGAGAGGAAGGCAAAGATCAGCAATTGATACAATCATGTACTTTACCTGACCACGACCACTTTACAAAAAGGTGACAAACACACAATTTATTTTAGTACTGCATAAATTATTATGATAACTGGCTCTTGTTGCTTAAAAAATATAACAAAACAAAAGAAAATTATTGAGAACCATCAGTTATAGAATCATAATTCATGAAACGTCTGAAATGAATTAAATCTGGCCAAAACATGACACACTGCACATAATCCTTGTTATCCATTCAAAAGAGAATAAAAGACAGGCCTCTACTTCCACCTCTTTTATACAGTAATCATGTCACAGAATTCTCTAATCAGGAACTTTAGCCTTCATGGCGCCAGTTAAACATGCTGTCATCAGTATAGAATACAGTGTAGATCCAGATCAACTGGCTTCTTACAAGAAGCCAGCTGATCAGGATCCACACTCTTTTCTACTCTGATCACGAATACATGCTAATAATAAATTAATAATTGGATACAATTTGGGGGAGAGTGTAGTCTATTTAAATATCTAGCATCGTAAGGGGTAATTTTCTTTTCTCAGTTTTGAGGCACTTCCTGGTTATACTCCCTTGTTTTTCTCCGAATCTTGCATATCAATTGGATAAGATTCGGGGAGAGTGTAGTACACGGTAAGGAGTAATTTTCTTTTCTCAGTTTTCTGTTAGCATCCTTGGTAACAATACGAAGGTTTGCCTAATGATATTTCAATATTTTATATTTGAGGTAACTCATGTGAAAAACAAAAGAAAGCAAAATGGTAATGCCATAGCCACATTTTCATTACATGTTTCAACATGTTATTTCTACATATTTGAAAGATGTTTCGCAAGGTCCCGAGTTCTAGACTGTCAATATATATAATCAACTGACCGTAATGTGCTTGACCCGTGGCCGGCTGAGTCTTCTTGCAACGCATAGCCACCTGGTGGGAGCACAGTGGCTCAATGGTAGAGTGCTTGACTTGAAACTGAGGGGTTGCGGGGTTCAAGCCTCACTGGCGTCCTTGAGCAAGCCACACTAATCCTTGCTTAGTACTGGTTCAACCCAGGAAGACAAATCCCAACATAACTTAAAAATTGTTGACCGGGACTTAAAGAATCTAATCAAACAATTGAACATTATTTGACATTATATATTACCAACCTGTTTGAAAATGGTATAACATGTGCGTTAAATGGCACCATGGTCATTGCAACTATAATAATCATATAAATAACATGATCAAACATACTGAAACATGTTTTTGAAAATGTGTCAAAAACATGTTAGATTAAAACATGTTCAACTATGTCAAAATTGGATTCAAGAGCATTTACAAAACATTCAGAGTAGATCTGGAGCTACACAAATTAACTGTGCCTTAACTTAGTTGCCGTCTGCTGATAACCTTTGCAAAATAGTTTGGACCCAGATCAGGCCCGACAAAACATCAAGCGTGATCTGGATCCAAACTGTTTGACACTGCTGGTTTTCCTGAAAGAATATTTCGGAAAAGTTGATTTTGAAAAAAATCAGCTGATGACAAAAAGCATAAAGATTACCCAGTAGGCAATGGCGTAGCCAGAACGCTGAAAGTTACGCACATCAAGGGAAGACTACTGGACAAAGCAGTTTATTCTCTTCAATTGTGTCTCTTTTCAAAATAGGAACTTCTCTTAAAGGAAAGAATTTCTTTTACTAGAAGTTCCTTATGGTAAGGTAAATCACTTTTACCCCTCTGGGTGACCTCCCTTGAATGATACTATTTTTATTACACACATGCGTAACTGCGTAATGGGAGCTTCGCCAAAGCAGTAGGCAAAGAGTTAAGACTTTGTTAGAATCAAGCCAATCAGTGCATTATCTAACTTTCCCAGACATGTCCCAGTAGGATACAAGTTGACCACAGACAAAACGTGCTGCACTTTACAATCAACAAGAATAAAGCAATCAAAATTCTGCAGACTGACTACTGAGTAAATTTCAAGATGCGAAATTGAATTAAGAATGATTAATTTACGCTATAAACAAGAAGGCAGTCTGAAGACCCCCATCACAGATTGACAGTCAGAGTGGTGAGATCATTGGTTGTAGATGGGACCACATGGCCAAAGCACACTCAACTTTGGATCACAGAGTATGATCCTGCTAGACCTAAACAGAACTTCATTACACTGAGGTGAACATCCCATCGAACTGGGGTGGACATCTTATCAAAGTTTTATGAAAATACTTCCATATGAAGTGGACACAAAATTAAGCACTCAAACTTGTGACCTTCAATTGCAATCTTGACCTTGAGTTGGCATGGTTGAATTATTGATTCTGCACATCATCTCACTGAGGGGAAAATTTGACCAAAGTTTAATGAAAATCCTTCCATGCATAAAGGCAATATGGAGTGCACTCAATCCCATGACCTTCCACTGTGACCTTGAACTTGAGTTTGCATGGTTCGGTAATGGGTTCTGTACACTACCTCACTGAGGTGAACATCTTACTAAATTTAAATGAAAATCCTTCAAGGGAAAAGGGAGATATGGAGTGGACACAAAATTAAATGCTAATTTCCATGACCGTTAATTGTGACCTTGACATTAAGTCTGCATACTTGAGTCATGAGTTAATGAGATGAACATTCGACCAAAATCTTTCAAAGTGTTCAGGAGATATGGGGCAGACAGGAAAGTATTATGGACAGACAGATCAGTGAAGACAGATGAAAGGACAAATGAAGGCCTCTCCACTTCACCGAGGGGATTAAAAATTTTAATCTGACTTTAAATGGAAATTTGGTGAGCAGCCAGTACACAGTCTGATAAATGTATTTGTGATGGAAACATCTTCAGTTGACCCTGTTTCACTAAGATCAAGTTTAACAGACTAGCAGTGGAACCCAGTGAAAAAATGCTAACCACCTTTGGCCCAGCTGGGGATTGAACCCAGGCTGTTGGGTTTGAAATCAGACACTCTACCACATCACCATAAAAGCCGGCTTGTTCAACGCAAGCGCTGATAAAATTAACTCTCCATTAAATTCCCCTTACACTTTTAGATTCATCCTGCAGAATCTCAGTTCAAGTTTACCAGACATGGATGTGCACCAAGTCCGTCTGATGGGTTACTTAAATTCAGCGCCAAATGTGTCAAAAAATGCTGATCACCTGACCACAGCTGGGGATCGAATCCAGGCCGCCGGGTTTTAAATCAGACACTCTACCACATCACCATAAAAGCTGGCTTGTACAGCAAGGCAGAACAGGTGCTGATAAACTTAACTCAACTACATATGGAGGTGTCAAATTTGCATCATTTACTTGAGCCATATTATCATTCATGCTCTGACCCAGAAAGTTTTGTCAGAGGGGTCCAACTCTGACTTTTTTTTTTTAGTTGATGAGGGGAGGTAGGATCCAAATACCACTATAAGAGGGCCATCATCGGCCTGCCAGCAAAATGCCATTTTAATGGCGTTTCACTGGTGTGCCAATGATCGCCCAACATTGAGCGCTGGGTTGGTAGCTTTGAGATTTTTCAGGGGATCCTTACAAGTATTGCTAAGAAACTCTATATTTTTGTGGTTTTTTCAGGGGGGGGGGGGGGCAGGTCCTGACCCCCTGTCCCCCCTCTGGATCAGCCCAGGTGCTTTTCAACAAAGATATTTTGAAGAGCATCTGGAAAGGTTAGATCTTGAGTGAACTAGGTTAAAGGAATGCAATTTTAAGTTATCAGCAGGGAGATGTGACTTCATGCTTTCTTGGACATGTTGTAAGTGGAAGTGGAGTGGAAACTGTATCACAGGGATTTTCTACATAAATTTTGGTTCAATGATTTTAATATTTCTTTAATTTTGTCACTGATAAAAATTAGCACTTTAAAGATTGAACAGCTTTTAAGGTATTCTCAAGGAAATACACAATCTATATTCTACGTAATAATTTCAAACCTGTTATTTCTATTTCCTCAATAAAAATAAAATTAGTAAGATTTGAAAGATACTAGCTCAGAGCAAATTGCATGATTGACTGATCTGTAAAACATGAATTGGCTCTGAGAAAGAAGATAGAATAAGTTTTACTTTTGAACAGGGAACATCTAAAATCATATACTTGATGACTGTGCAGAAATGTAATATGTAAAGTTAAAGTACTTTCCAGTGTGCAGGGGGCTGTGCCCCCTGGCTATATGTAAATAAAGATTGAATAGAAATGGGACTTGTGTTTATGTGTAGCTAGCTAGAATACCAAAACAATAGAAGAACTTGCACCTGCAAAAACTACTGAAATTCCCCTTGTCATAATATGGTGGAGAATCCGGGTAGTGACTTTCTAGCTCACTACACGTTCCTGCTACCTCGAGCATTCCCCATAGTTAAGAAGTACTGCATTGTTGGAGCAACTGCTGGATGAAAAAGAATACAGAACAGGAGAATGGACTTTGGAACAATTGACTGTGTCTTGACAATTTTGGAATTACCCTCATGGATGTGAAGTAGATGACATGGACACAAACTCTTTGGACAAATTTTTGAACTTAGGAGTGACGGAAATGTGTGAATATGGAAATTAATATCTGTATAAACTTGAAGAAAATGGTGTGAATCAAACCAAAGGATTAAACTACAAAAGTGATATTAACTTTACTGCTTAATTTTCATCTTGGTATTTCTATTGTTTTGCTTGTATTGTTTAAATGTCAAATGTATATGTATGTATTTATGTTCCATGTTAAAATACAAAGCATTTCTGCACAGTCACCAGAACAATTTGATCTACTTAATTATACTTAAAAAGCTAAATGATTGAGTCAAAAATAACTTTTTCTCATTTGAACTAAATGACTATTTAAAAAATATTTTATTCAAGAAATCCTAAAATATGGAAATGAAAGGAATATCTAAAATAGTATTTTTTTTTAATCTAAG
Organism: Loripinus fragilis; assembly: GCA_964019695.1. NCBI lineage: Eukaryota > Metazoa > Mollusca > Bivalvia > Lucinida > Lucinidae > Loripinus > Loripinus fragilis. The sequence continues at coordinate 110,784,906 of OZ026517.1, forward strand.
TTCTTGATAAATCATAATGTTAAACTCTTCATCAAAAATTTGAAATTAATTGTTAATATTGACGTATCTCTCTAATTAAGCGAGTTTCCCAATATAATGTTAAAAACACATATAAAACTTAATTATTGAATGACCAGTTATATAAGTTATTTTGCATGCTTATCCATTTAATAGTGCATTACTTAACCCAGATTAATTTAAGAAAATTTTATGTTTTATATAAAATAATAGTAAATGGCAATTCAAAATGTATTTCGCTAATGCTGAAATTGTAAAGCCACTTAAGCCAGTAATTAGTATAGATATTTTGTAATTAAATACAATGGATCATAATCCTGGGACTGTAAAGACAAACTTTTTCGTGTGAAAGAAGGGTGTGAGTGAAAAGAGAGAAAGGCAATAAAAAAAACTTAATTATTGAAATAAATAAAGTCTAGTACAGTCTTCCGGGGTTATGCGTGTTCAGGTTTCCTGCAGCGTTCCTGGATCATCTTTTGATTTACTTACATGGTTTCTTGCTAGAGTCAGGCTTAATTTTTACTTAATGTGTGATGACTTGATAGATAATAATTAAAAGCATGTTATCTGATTATTATTGAAGATAAAAGAATCTGGCTGATCTATTATGTATATATTTATGTATAAAATAACTGCTTGTCAATCAAAAATATATAATGGTGCCTGAATTACGCATCTGCTGATAAAATCACTAAAAGAAAAGAAGAAATGTGAATCAGACAGATGGTAAGAGGGAGGCATTCATTGGATAAAACAATGGAAGGTGTTTATATAGAAATAAAATAGTGTAATGACACAATAAAATACTTAGTATTATGATTGAAAGCAAAAATGTTATCATAAGATGTGTCATATTAGCTGAGCCAGAGTCATTTTTAAGATAAAAGTTCATTATTAGTAAATGAGAAATTTGACAAATATTTCATCATAAGAACTGTTTACATTTTAAAAATAATAATTACTTCTGAATAAAGTTTGTGATGGGGACATCACAATTTAAAAGTCGGGGAATATTATCACAGGGATTTTCTACATAAATTTTGGTTCAATGATTTTAATATTTCTTTAATTTTGTCACTGATAAAAATTAGCACTTTAAAGATTGTACAGCTTTTAAGGTATTCTCAAGGAAATACACAATCTATATTCTACGTAATAATTTCAAACCTGTTATTTCTATTTCCTCAATAAAAATAAAATTAGTAAGATTTGAAAGATACTAGCTCAGAGCAAATTGCATGATTGACTGATCTGTAAAACATGAATTGGCTCTGAGAAAGAAGATAGAATAAGTTTTACTTTTGAACAGGGAACATCTAAAATCATATACTTGATGACTGTGCAGAAATGTAATATGTAAAGTTAAAGTACTTTCCAGTGTGCAGGGGGCTGTGCCCCCTGGCTATATGTAAATAAAGATTGAATAGAAATGGGACTTGTGTTTATGTATAGCTAGCTAGAATACCAAAACAATAGAAGAACTTGCACCTGCAAAAACTACTGAAATTCCCCTTGTCATAACTGATCCAGACAAAATAGAGAGAGTGAAGAATTGGCCAGTGCCAAAGAATGCTGATAAACTAGGTTTTTTCATAGCATTTACAGGATATTATACTGGAGATTTCAAGCTCGCAAAACCACTTACAGATTTGTAATTCCCTACCTCAACAAAGAAGAAATCCAAGAGAACCCAGAAATAATGGTATTGGACAGAGACAGAACAGGAAACATTTATAAGGCTAAAGACCATGTTATAGCTTAATACCTCCAAATGTAGTAGAGTTAAACCCCCACTCCAGCCGCCAGTCGGGCGACAAATGGCAATCAAAAACTCTGTTTCTATCTATTTTTGATCTATGCTTGTTGACAGTATTAACGATTTCGATTGCCGCCTTACCGGTGTGTGCACTACCAAGGAAAATATGGTACTTTTATTAACTCTGTATAAAGCAAAATCCGACCATATTCTGACAATGCACAGCTTAATTGTTTTTATCCCTTACTGGAGAGAGCTTTTAATGTTTGATGTGTCTTAGGCCATATTCCCAGGATGGCTTGTTAATGAGAAATATGGAAGATAAATGGATTCACACAACATTCCAGAAACTGTTTGTTTAATCTTGGAAGATGTAAATTGAAGCAGATTGTATGCACGCAGATCGCAATATCATAGAAAATATTACCTAATTTGTTTGGAGCGTGAGTCGGAATGAGACATTTATGACAGAACTACTGCAATAACTACCCTAATTATTCATATGAAATATTAGAAAGGCACAGTGCTTATATGTTTTATACCTGCTTCAGCAGCAGAGACGACGAGTACAAGTTTCAATTAAGTATATGTTTGCTCTTTTATGTTATAAACACTTACGGTCACAGGTGAGATGTACACTGTGCATGATTTAAACTGGTCAAAAAGTTTAGCTTTGAAGTCTCACCTGTGAACCAAAGTATTTATACCATGATTTCTGGAACTACCAAGAAAACTGTAACCTCAGCCAATTGTGATCCTCAGGATGGGGCTATTTATGGGAACATAATTTGAACAAACTAGGTAGGGGACCTACCTTTAGGTGGTGCTTATACCAAATATGTGTGTTCAGACTGAAAGATCATTCTGAAAATCTATTTCAGCTCATCTGACCTAATTATGCAACAGCTAGAACTGAACCATTTGAAGTTTTATCAAAAAGGGCCATAGGGATCATTCTTGCTAAGTTTGGTACAAATCCAGCCAGTGGTTTAGAGGGAGATGTCATTAAAAGCATTTGATGACGAAATATGACACTCTCTTTGTTTGGTATGGATTACTTTATGTCCTTTCTAGTTTTGCAATCATCTTGACGAGGAGGTGAGAGCTGGTTGCTTTTCTTTTATTGTCTTACGAATGTCTCGTTACTGTAAATGTCCTGTAGCTCTTCCTCACGGTGCTGTGGGTTGGTCTGCAGTTTGTTATTGTGGTATTTTATGAGCTCGAGCAGCAAAATATATCTGTCTGTATGTCTGTCTGTCTGTCACAAACCTATGTTGGCCTTTGCTTTAAACATGACTTAAATTTTTCAGCATAACAAATTAATATAATAAAAAAAAGAAATATGCTTAGGGTATACCAAGCTTTTTGTGAAAGCTTATACTTGTACCACTTTAACCATTGCTTGAGATTCTATTTTCTGGATCAATCTCACCACGCAGACAAGTTTCATTTAGGGATTTCGTTTAACAACACCCATCACATTTCGATCTTATCTCTCCATTTGGATAGAATTCAATTCCCTATATGTTCATTACTTACCATGAGAGACCAAGACAAATCAAATCAGCTGCCAAACAGATATAAAACTAAAGACACTTATCTCAAACTCTGCCAAAATTACATACATACTGTATATCAGTGTTGCTTGCCAGAATGGCAATCAGGGAAGACCCTGATCGGACTGATATAGGTCTGCGCTTTGTCGGCAAAAATAGTCCATCAACCCAGCTGCCAAACACATATAAAACTAGAGACACTTATCTATTACATACATGAGGGTCTGAATGGGTGGGGGGGGTCTGGTATTCACTATTCATTAAAAATTTAGCCCATTATTCATCTCATTAAAATTTTGGGTTATTCATTAAAATAAGACCAATTAGTCATTAAAAGTAAGAAAGGTGGCAAAGAAATCTGATTATTCACTATTCATTATTTTTTTCTTAAATTCATTAAAAAATAGGATTATTCATTAATTTTTAGGCCCTCGTTATTCACTATTCATTATTTTTTGGCTCATTATTCACTATTCATTATAAAAAAGGGCCATTATTCACTATTCATTATACCCCATCCAGACCCTCATACATACGGTAAATGCTCTATTATTTGAACACTTTTATCTTTCTGTTCTCAAATATAATGTTGAATATCAGGACTGAAATTCACAAATTGCTTGTCAGAATAGAAATAAAGGAAGACCCTGATTAGACTGATATAGGTTTGTTCCATTTGTATTGGCCTGCATCGATGTCTTTGTGGCAATGGAAGAAGAACCCATCAGAATACAATGGTTTATGGTTATAGCTGTCTTCAAAATTCTCATTTAGGATGGTAAATTGTTGGTTTTAAGGTTAAAAATATTGTTCTACCAAAAGCATTAGAGCCTAACATGCAATTAGTGACCATAAAACTAAAGATTTACCTCCCTAAAGACCATTTTCAAAAATTATTGCTTTTTTTGTCTTGAAATGGCACTATTTTTGCACAAATAGGACAATCATTGCAAGGGCCATACTACGTGAAACCATATTTATGCCAGAATTTTTTTATTAGTTAATTTACGAACCCTCCTACTGTAATTTTCCGTATCAAAAGTAGAAAAAAAAAATCTAAAATTATTTTTATATTTTATCCGCCGACTTTAAATATTATTTGTTTCCTTGAAAAAAATATTATATTTTTTAGGTTCTGTCTGTGTATTTTTGAGAGTGACACTGTTAAAAGTGATTGTCCTATGCAGATTTTTAGAAAAAGTTTGAAAGATTTAATATAGACTGTTGGTTTACTCTACTAGTTTGGAGATAAAAAAAAATCTTGAGATATTAAAAGGAAAAAAAAGCTCTGAAAATGACCAGTTAACTGGTCATTTTCACAGCTTTTTTTATTATTTTTTTCATCCCCCTGACCCTTAATCTGTAAAACGATTCCCATAAATCAACTGATAAACAAGTTATGGCCTTATGCTAAAAAATGCTATGTAATTGTGTACAGTTGATAAGTTCGTTAATATTACATCTTGTAAAAATTAGTGATGTTATCACATCAGATGTCGTCCCATATATGGTAATGCATTAAAAAAAAATTTTTTCCCTTGTTTTCTTTGAGAAAATGAAGCAACGTTAAGCGAAAATGCGGTTATTTTATTCCCACTAGAGACAGTATCAGTTTCAATGAAAGATAAGAACTAACGATATTGGTAAACCATTATATTTTGCCTTGTGGTAAGAAAAAACGTAAATGCCACATACTTTACCCTTTAAGCGCCAATCACAACTGCAGAAGATGACAAATTTTGCAACATCTTTCCTCCAAATTTTCAAAAAAAAAATAAGGTATGATATTTTGTGAGAATCGTCTGCCAGAAGATTCTCATGTAATATCATGCCTTATCTGTTATTTTTGACAAAGCAGCAAAATACAATTCTCATGAAATATCATGCCTAATTTATTACTTTTGAAAAAGCAACGAAATTTGAAATTGTCGTCTGCTGCAAATTATAGGTGGCACTTAATGGGCTAAACAACAAAGATATAGGTCAGACCAAGTACTTTGTCGCAAACAGGAAGCTCGCTAGCACGAACAAACCTGTCGCCTTTCGCTTGGTGCACACTGGGATTGAGCCGCCATTTTTATTTGAAATATATTATGCGATCACTGCTTGCATGACTCGGGGCTTTACATCCAGAAAATATGGACTAAAAGAGAAATGATAAACTGTCAAAAATTTAACTTTTTGCTATTTTTAACAATAAATTCTGTCACTACAGCAGTGCGAGAATTGAACGGGACTAGCCAAATATCACTAGTTACCCATGATGCAAAGGGCAAAATGCGAGAGATCTAGATGAGGTATCGTCAGGTCTCGCGAGAATGGACCAAGTAAGCACACTTACTTTTTGGTGCAAAGAAACTTATATTGTGCGTGTATGAAAATCTCTCTCTGATAATGCCTATATATCCGCTGCTCTAAACCCAAACCATCTGATCTTGACTTGAGACCGAGGGGCCACGGGTTTGAGCCTCACAGGTGTCATTGCGTTGTGATCTTTGAGCAAGACACATTTATCCTAGCTTAGTACTGGTTCAACCCAGGAAGACCCGTCCCTACATAACTGAAAGATTGTTGATCAAATCAAACAAAAAACAAAACAAAAACCATCTGATATCTATATACTGTGACTGAACTGACCAATTTCAATATTTAGCATAATTTACCCCTGATCCAGAGGTCAAGGGTAAAGTGTTTGCTGGCAAATTTTGCTCCTTGTTCCCTTCAATTTGATATGCAAAATGACCATTTTTCATAGGTTTAGATAAACAAAAATTTTCAGCGTAAAATTGAAAATATTTTCGTACTCATCAATTTTAGCATAAGTTTTGGGTGCTCAAAAGAACCGTCTTATTGAGATGGTTCTTTTGAGTACCCACAACATATGTTTCGGTTGAGAAATAAGAAAATTAAATTTTCGTTACCCACTCTTAACTAAAGTCCTGATTTTTAAAATAAGTTCATTTTCTACCTCTGGAACCCCCACCAATTTGATACTTAGCAACATGACAATTATAAATTGGTATTTTTTTGACCCCTGATCTCATCTCTGGGATAAGATGGAGGTAAAAAAATGTTTCATGTTGTTCTATTCTTCATTCCTTTTAATTTGACATGCAACATGACCACTCCAGGTAGGCGACACCGAAAATGCCAATACTATCGAGGATTGTAGATCAAAAAGCAATAGAAACAGTTTTTGATTGCCATTTGTTGCCCCACTGGCGACAAATGGCAATCGAAAACACTGTATCTATCGATTTTTTATCTGCATTCGTTGATTGTTGATAATGTTTTCAATTGCCACCTACCCGGTGTGATGACCTGTTTCTGAAAAAGTTGATATTTTTTTGACAGAGCCCAAACTGTTAAAATTAGTCCATGCATCCAGGGGATTTAAACCAGGCATCCAAATATAAATCCTATTATATGTGTTTTGTATCTTTTGTTCCTCTGTTTGCATACAAAAGATGCAGAGCCTATGCCCAAGCTCATCTAAGCCTTCCCTGGTCACCTGAATGTAATAAGAAATAAACATTTGTGCAATAGTCCATAAGGGCCACATCGCAAAAAAACTGACTTTGTTGCGTGCGAACATAAAATACGCCGACCTAGCCTGTGTGGAGCTGCGCATCCGGGCAGCTGATCATCGCCTTTGTTTTTCTTTCCCTACAAAATATAATGTCTAAACTTGCTTCATACAAAATTTTGACATTCTAACCAGCCTCTGCAGCAGAGCATGATGGTTAGAGAATGACTTTGTCCAAAGCCCCTCCCATCGAGGCCCATATAAAGTTAACCCTATGCTGGAACATTCTGACATTTGCTGTTCCCTGAGGCCTAGCGACTATACACTTTAGTTAGCTCCCATATACATTATTTGTTCCAACTCTTTGACAATATATCATGTGATCATTCTAAAATAATATAATTAACCATGAAAATAAAGAGAAAACATCAGAGAGACAAGTTACCAAATCAATATTGTGTCTGTTTCCATGATAAAAAAAAGTCATTGTTAAATATATAGTTAACCGTTATGTGTTATGAGACAATCAGTGTGGCTTGTATATCGGGTTTATGGCACATACTGCGTGGTATGACAAGAGAACTTATCTTTGACTTAAAGAATTACACTTCAAGAGTTACTGGTATTGGATACAAAAATTTGCTTTTGCATGCTTTTTCATTGTCAGGCGGGTAGCCAGGCAGAGGCCAGGAAGCCTGGACTTCAACATCATGCGGGCCTTCATGCGAGAAACCCTGACTTTGTGGCTTGTGAACACGAAAGACCCGGATAGTCTGCTCAGCGCCTTTGCTATTTGCTATCTTAAAATTAAAGTAACTAGGTCAGATATCTCTTAATTTTCCATTTTTTGGGGGTGGGCTTCAACGTGTTAAAGCCTCTGGCTATATGCCCCTGATTATCAACTGAGTTTTTCAAAATTAATGATTTTTTTTCCAGGAATAATCTCCGCTCTGAATTTCCTTGTATAAGTGGCAACTTCTATGCATTAGTGGCAATTTCCTTGCATAAGTGGCAAGGCTTGCTCCTGTGTGGTTAAATGGTAAATGTTCTAAAATTTCAAACATATTTCTCTTTCTGTTCTCAGATAAAATGCTGATAATCAGGACTATGATTTACAAAATGTTTGTCAGAATAGCAAACAAGGAAGACCTGGATCAGACTGCTTCTTAAGAAGCAGTCTGATCTAGGTCTACACTGTTTGCCTTGGCCTTTTTGGCAAGCAACTAGTGTTCAAAAGTTTAGAACATCAACCGCACTCAGATATTTTGTGACAAGTTATCTGGCAATAGTTCTAGTGTCAAAGTCAATGTGGGTGTTTCAAATTGTTGTGAATCCTTTTCAAAGAGGTGAGAGACAGCTTGGTGCTTGATTGATGACACGATACAGTGATACTGGTGTGATACAGGGAAACCTGTAAGATGATCCACTAAGAAACCTCAGTAACCAGCATTACAAATCTATATACAAACTGTTGTGAACCCTTGCCATTCTATTTCCCAAAGACAAAGAGGTGAGAGACAGCTTGGTGCATGATACAGAGAAACTGGTAAGGTGATCCACTAGAAAAACTCAGTAGGCTTAGCACTCTGAGCTGAAGTCACAAACCAGCGTTTCAATTTGAAATGCTGCTATATACAAACTATTGTGAATCCCTCTCAATCTATTTCCCAAGGTTAAGACAATTGGTGCCTGATTGATGGTATGATAAAGACATAAAGGGAAACTGGTAAGGTGATCCACTAGGAAACTTCAGTAGGCTTAGCACTTGGAGCTTAAGTCACAAACCAGCGTTTCAAATTGAAATGCTACTATACTGAGGTAAAAAAGTTTAGCAATCTACTTTGGGTATTCACAGTTTAGAAGAAATAGGACTTTCAATTTCATAGTGTAAAAAATATATGTTGACAAACGTTCACGTGTACGATGACATGAACAGGTTGAAATTCCACATAACGTAAAGTCTGATTTTATACCCCTTGCTAAAACAGCTTATCTGGCAATAGTAAGAATAATTTTCAACTACAAGTTTCATTTTTCTGTCAAATGTTTAGAGCCAAAAGCCAGAATGTGAAAAACGGTTTAAAACTGAATGTTATGTTCACCCTTTTCATACAGTTTTTAGTTGAAAATCGTTTCAATCGAATAACGTTTGAAATTAAAATGCTCAGCAGATCAAATCCTCACTATGAAGTTGGATTGTGTTTCTTTTGATCCCTTGCAGGTAGCCATTAGTTCATTTTCAAACGACTGTCATGATTGTGAACTTGCCAATTAAAAAGATATAATGCTTCAAAGATCGCCTATGGGAAACTCCATTATAAATAATTGCTAAACTTTTTTCCCTCAGTATATATACAAACTGTTGTGAATCTTTGTCAATCTATTTCCCCAAGGTAAAGAGGTGAGCAACAATTGGTGCCCGACTTATGGCACAATACAGTATTATAATACTGGCATGATACAGGGAAACTGGTAATTCTCAGTAAGCTTAGCATTTGGAGCTTAAGTCACAAACCAGCATTTCAAATTTAAATATTACTGTATACAAACTGTTGTGAATCTTTCTCAATCTATTTCCCAAGGTAAAGAGGTGAGCGGCAACTTGGTGCCCGACTTATGGCACAATACAGTGATACCGGCATGATACACTGAAACTGGTAAGGTGATCCACTAGGAAACACCTCAGTAGGCTTAGCAATCGGAGCTTAACTCACAAACCAATGTTTCAATTTGAAATGCTATATACTTGACAGCAAAAGAAACACATATTATTCAATATTTATCTAACAATAGAAACCGTAATGAAAACTTACCCTGAATTATATGATTATGTTGCATTCATTCCGGGCCATTTTATTCGTTGTTACACAGTTAATAAAAAAAATGTTAGATAATGGTAAAAACGCAAAAACAGTGCAGTACATTGGGCGAGTCATGTTTCGAATACGATTTTGCTGCATGTTACAGCAGCACAATGTAACAAAATAAGAAAACACCATAAAACTTTAAAATCATTGCTGTAGGTAATATACTGTAGATCCAAAAATCTTAATTTTTTTATATTTTTTACATTGATCAGAATCTCTGGGATGCAAGGAAATCTGGTACATAATGCTTGATGCCAAGTAAGGTATTGTCCGACAAAACCGTTTAAAACAATTGTTTGGATATCTATTTGAATGTCATATGCACACTTCCGGTTTAATGTTCAACAATTTAACTCATTTACATTGGTTTGCCTTGAAAAATTCTTGACAATTCAACCTTCAACAATAGCCTGTATGTCCTAATGAAAACGCAGAATGATTTTCATTAAAATGTGTTTTGTGGTTTTAGGTATACAACATCTTGAAGTTCACGTTAATAATGGATTATTGCATAATGCACAGAGTTATCCCCCTTTACTAACAATCTTCCAATGAGCCTACCATTTGAGATGTAAATGTTTGTACACATATTCCATACATCATTGATACCTTTCATATATTATTAATTAGATCATTATATAACACCCAATTTATACAATATACCAAGTATGTTAATATGCGTTTCTTTTGCTGTTTAGTATACAATTTGTTGTGAATCTTTTTCAATCTATTTCCCAAGGTAAAGAGGTGAGAGACAACTTGGTGCCCAATTGACGACCTGTGGAACTAAATACTGACGAAATGCAAATCTGAAACTCCCAGTGCAAGACATTTGCGCACTGCTGTTGGACACAAGGGAATTTCAGAGACAAAATAACAAATTAATTGATATAAATTCCAATTCCAATCCAACAAAAAAGAAAACGCTCTATGTCTGAACAGAAACAAAAGAAAACTGTGCAATACAGTAAAGACTGTGTAAAATGGCCACTCAAAAATAGACAAAACAATGTCTTCATGACAAACTGTAGCCGAAATGAAGGCCAAAAGTATTGCAGAATGCGAGCATTCTGCAATACTTTTGACCTGCATTAAGTAATAATTGGTCTTGAAAACCAATTTTGGTCTCTTTGAGAGTGGACGCTTTACTTAGATTTTATTGTATTTTCAAGGTAATGTGCAAATGTTGCAATGTTTTGGCAGTTTCCCAGTAATGTGTCCCCAGGAGTTTGCATTTGTTTCATCATATGCAAATGTGTCTTCAGTATCAATTGCAGGGTGATTCTATTCAATGAAAACTGTCATAAAACTGCATATTTTCTCATAATCTAGTTTCTCGGCACTTTTCTCTTGCTGAAGCAGCCCAGAAATGTACTAGATTACCTCTTTACTTGCATCATATATCATATCATAATCAGATTTTTGATTAACGTGCAGGTGCAGGGGCATCATCCACATCAGTGGGCCCCTTTCCAGGTAACTGGCTAACTGCACGCATAGCATATTTTACACCTGATCTCCAGGTGCTCCTTTCTTGAGGGTCAACTGTGGTGAGCTTCCACTCACGGCAGTCTTTCTCTGTCAGTTTCTTCCATGTTTGCTTGGGCCTCCCTGCCCCCCGTTTGCCGTCAATCTGCATATCATATGCCGTTCTGATTGCACCACTCGAACGCGCCACATGCCCAAACCAGCGAAGCCTCCTCTCTCTCAAAATGAGGTCAAGGTCCTCAAGCTGAAGCTTTGCCACTAGCTCGCTTGACCTTACCCTGGCCACATCCTCTGGCTTGATACTGCAGATATGTCTGATCATGGCCCTATCATTGCGTTGCAAGCGCTGCAGGTTCGTCTGAACCTAAACCGTTTGACACTCTGATAGCATTCCTGAAATAATTTTTAAAAGAGTCTCAGCCAGGTCCTTTGGGATATTCGATTCTGACGGAAAGCAGAATACTGAGTTGATTCTAGGATTTGTCGAGAAGGGGCCAACTCCCCCCTGTGTTCCCAAAAGGGGGCCAACCTGCAATCAAATGGGTAATGGTGTTTTTCTAATAAAAAAACGCCAACCAACCCTTCACCCCTTAAAAAAATCGAGCAGGGGTTGTCCTTAGACTCAATAAACCGAGTCTGCTGTTTCTAATATTGTAGGTTCTCTCTGTTTCTGAAGGATCTGTTTTTCCTGATTATTAAGAGGTCACAACAGCTGTCGTTGTTTCTGTGTGGAGTTGGTAAAACTTCTCCCCATGCATCAATATAGTGTTGATATTTTCATACTCTCGTCCTTCAGGAATTTTGGGTTCTGACGGAAATCAGAATACTGCTTAAGCTGGTACTAGGGAACATGAGAACTGTTGCACTTAATTTTCCATTAGTTCTCATGATGATGAACAAACTCAATAAAATTATTTAATTTAGAAAAAAATGGCAGCAGCCGGTAACGAAAGTATGAAAACTTACCCAGCATGCAAAAGAGTTAAAGGGATTTCATTGGCCACAGGAATACTTAAATGGGGCTGCCAGCTCACAAGATTTTTGTGCTTATTGCATATGTGGAAAAGCCTCCTCCAGATGCCTATGTTGAATTTTCTAGTGGGGCTAGAAGCAGGGAGTGCATACCAAAACACTAATTTTCTTATTTCTTAACCAAAACATATGTTGTGGGTACTCAAAAGAACCGCCTCAGCACCCGAAACATATGTTAAAAAGAATGGGTAAGAAAACATTTACAATTTTACGCTCAAAAATTTTGTTAATCTAGACCAATGTTTGTCTAATTCTTCATCTACTTTCAAACTTTCTGTATGCATGCAGCAAAGGCTCTGGTGAGACTGTGCCGGATGTTCAGGCTTGTCTGCATATTCCCTGCTCTCCTCTGCAAAGTAACAAAATAATGCTCTGTTGTTTGCTCAGCTGGTAGAGTGCTTGACTTGGGATTGAGGAGTCTCTGGTTGGAGCCTAAGTCCCAGATTTATATCATCTAACTTACGATAATATTACTTATGCTACCCTCTATTCCCCCAGAATGCGCCGATCTAATTACCAGCCGTGACAGACCGCCGATAGTAGAAGAGACATTGGTAACCGTGAATAAATCAACCACGGTAAAGTCATGCACTTCAAAACAAAATACCTGTAAACTTCCTCTTTTGCTCGGCGCTTATCAAAGCGGAAGGACGTGTTGAGTTCTTACTCTTCTTTATATCCTTGGCTCGAGCAGCTCTTTGACCCCCAGGATTGCGTTTGCAAATAAATTTGCTTTTGTCGATTTAAATTACTGTGCTGTTTTCTCATTGTTGTTTAATTTTCATTCTATTTTCAGATAGCTGAAATGTTGCGACAATGTGTAGGTATCAAAGGGAAAGGTTGTTCCCGTTTCATTGCGGACTGGGACAACCATTCTCTTTGTTTTGCGTGCAGGGTTTGTTCTCAGAACAATCCTTGCGAAGTTTGTTCCGTTTGGACCACCTTTCTTTGGTCTAAAGCTTCGGCTGCCAAAGCTAAGGCTGATTCTAGACGGTCAAACTTATGTAAGGTTGGGGAGACTGTGCAGCAGGTCGGTTCTTCTAGGGATTCTTCCTTGCCCTTTTCTGAGGGTAACGAGGGTCCTGTTGCCAACAACCATACGGTTGTTGGTGTGGAAGTTCCTACCTCCCAGGCTTTGGCCTTAACTGGTTCAAACTCTGGGGCGCTTTCTTCAGAGATTTCCACTGCCGGGAACGGTACTGGTAACTCATCCCAGCCGTCGTGTCAGAAGGTCCCCGACTCTTGTTCAGGCACCTCTAGGCCAAGATCTCGATCCCCATCGGCACATCCAGATCTGGCCGTTACACACGATGATCGGTCGCATGGCTCCCGTGCTCGTTCGAGGCGGTCCCATTGCTCCCAGTCAGGTAGTGCGAAGGTTCCACGAGCGTACCGCGTACGCTCAAGGAGCCGATCTTATCGCTCTTCCAGGAACCATCGATCGCCGTCGCTAACATCGAGCTCTGGCTCGGAACGTAGCCTTGGCGGCTCGCGCGCTCACAGCCCGCGAGCCTATGGCTACCGTGCTATGCACAGTCATAGCCGTCGTTCTAGGCGGGATGGTAGTCCAAACTACAGGTCTCGACGAGGCCAGCGCTCCCGTTCGAGCCGTCGCTCCCATCGTAGGCGCCACGGATCTCGATCACACGGCAGGGATAGGTCTCGATCTTATTCAAGATCAGAACCTTCCCGTTCTAGGTCCCGAGAATCAAAGTCTCGGCACGTAGATAACCCTATTTCACAGGCTACTAGATCTAGTGAATTTTCTGGGTTCTCCGCAAATGATATCCAGGATCACCGTGTACAACCTGGTCACGGTATACAACCGGACATGCGGAGTTTAATTCGACAGCTTTTGGCTGAAGAATTTTAAAACTTTCTCAGGTAGCCGGAAGAGACTTCGCTCCCGTTCTACATCGGTAGAAAGGGTGCCAGTGCGCTCCCATACGGCTCCTGATCCGGACCCAATGGACGAGCATAACACTGCTTGCGTTCAGGGTTCAATGGGGAATAGTTCTGGGAAGGTTATACCTTCTGAGAAGACAATTCCCAATAATTTGAACCAGGTTTCTTCAAATTATGAAGAACCAGAGATTCAAATAACACCTCTTCCTGGTGAGACCATCGGATCTGATGATAACTCAGATGATCAGGACCAGGAAAAGCAGGAGGATGATGAAAGTGGCACTTCTGAACAGGCCTCAGTGTCTGCTCAGTTACCTTACTTTGAGGCCTTAGAGTCACTTCGTGCTCGTTTAGGCACTCATCTTTGCCCTGATATTGTTCAAGAAGAACCAAAATCAGGGGCTTCAGCTTTGGATTTTTTTGATAAAAAATCCAGGGCTAATGTCCTCCCAGTTCTGCCTGAAAGCAGACTAATTTTGGATTCTGTATCTAAAATTAATTCTAGGATACAGGGGCCTAATCCTATTCAAGGATCCCCTTTAGATAGTTATCCTAAAGGTTTGATGACTAACAGGTTTCCATCTTTACACATGAAACCTAAAGTCTTTAGTCAAGAGTCATATAAAATCTCTGACCCGACTATGGTTATTGACCACCCACCTATAGATCCTTCTTTTAGAGAAGTTCTGAAGCAGGGTGCATTATTTCCAACTTCCCATTCCTTACAGTTACAACAACTAGAAGGATGGGAAAAACTTGCTAGAGCTGGTATACACATTAATTCACATGCAGACATGTTTCTTTATGGAATTCTTTCTGCTTTGAATTCTCCTGCTCCCTCACAAACTGATCTTGTTGAGGTGCGTAGGTACCTGCAGGCCTTAGCTCAGTCGCACATGCACATGTTTGATGTTTTAGTACGTCTTGCTAGTGGCCCTCTACTTGCTAGACGTGATGCATATCTAGACAAGTGTGCTTTGGACGCTTCAGTTAAATCTTCCCTTAGGGTTCAGCCTATCGAGTCTGCAACCCTATTTGGTCCTAAGATGCCTGAAGTGGCCAAGACCTACAAAGAAGACTTAACAAGGCGGTCTTTGCAAAATGCTGCAGTGGCTCACCTTCCTGCTAAGAAGCAGAAGAAGAAGGGGGTCTCTAAACCAGCAACTGTTAAAATGGTAGTTAACAGTTCTGACAATGACAAACGCCAAGTTTTATCTAAACCTGCCAGACCATCACAGTTTTCCCAAGGCTCTTCCTCTTATTCTAAGAATAAGAGTAATAAGAAGTTCAAGGGAACTGGAGGTCAAAAATAGGGATGCCCGTTTCTTCCAGGCCTGCCCAGACTCTTCGGAGTCTTTGGGCTCAGACAAGTACAGTCTGCCAAAGCCACACATACCGACTGGCGGCAGACTGTATCATTTTCGGAAGGCTTGGAAAAACATCTCAACAGACAAATGGACACAGTCTGTAATAAGAAACGGGTACAGGATTCAATTTCGTGTCCGTCCCAAATTGACAAGGGTAGTGCCTCAGTTTTTGAGAGCAACACCCTCAGATCCAGAGAAGATTCAACTTCTACAGACAGAAGTAAAATCTATGCTGGACAAACATGCCATAGAACCAGTTTCCTCTTGCCATCCAAAGGGTGGCTATTACAGCAGGCTCTTTCTGGTTCGCAAGAGGTCGGGAGGATGGAGACCAGTAATCGATCTGTCCCGACTAAATCGGCATGTAATCACTCCTCATTTCAAGATGGAAACTTTAGACTCGGTTCGTCTTTCTTTACGGAAGCACGACTGGGCCATTTCCCTCGACTTGACAGATGCATACTTTCATATACCAATTCATCGCAAGTCAAGGAGGTTTCTTCGTTTTCACTTCATGGGGAAAACATACCAGTTTCGAGCTTTGCCATTCGGCCTGGCTCCAGCTCCTTACGTGTTCTCCAGAACTGTGAAGGCAGTGGTCAAACATTGTCGTCGCATGGGCATGCGTCTACATTCTTATCTAGACGATTGGCTCCAGCCGTCTCGATCTCAAGTGATGTCTTTGTTTCACAGAGATCAATTACTGAGCACGGTTTTGTCCCTGGGATTTGTTCCCAATTGGGACAAATCAGAGCTAGTTCCCAGTCAGAGGTTTTCTTTTCTGGGAGCACGTTTCTGTCTAGAGGAGGGACTGATAGGCCCTTCTTTGGACAGGTTAACAAGACTGGTAACCTTGATTCAGAGAATGCTGTCAGCTCGATCAGCATCAGCCAGACAGATTCATTCTCTTCTGGGTCAAATGGAGTCTATGGCTCGTCTCCTGCCAGATGGCAGAGCCCACAAGCGTATGCTTCAGTGGTGCATCAAGGACCGTTGGTCTCAAGCGGACCAGCCTTGGGATTTTCACATTTCTCTAGGTCCTTGGTTCAACAAGGCCGTAATCCAATGGCTGAACAGGGACTTCCTGTTTACCATGGTGCCACTGTGTCGGCCCCAACCAGACTTGTTTCTATTCACGGATGCGAGTCTGGTGGGCTGGGGTGCCCATATGGGCGATCTCTCAGCCTCCGGCCTATGGTCTGCCTATTGGCAGACTCAACACATAAATGTCCTGGAACTCAGAGCAGTCATGTTGGCTCTGAAATCCTTCCATCAGATAATTCCGAACTGTCATATTCTGCTGTCAACAGACAATACGACTGTAGCGGCTTATCTGAACAAAGAAGGGGGGGCGCGGTCACGAACTCTGTCTTTCATGGCGACCAATCTGTTAGAATGGTGTATGAAAAGACAGGTGTCTCTGACAGCCAAGTTCGTGCCAGGGAAACTAAATTTTCTGGCAGACTCGCTATCCAGGAAAGGGCAGATAATCCACACAGAGTGGACTCTCCACAAGGGGACTCTGTCTCAGATATTTCAATTCTGGGAAGTCCCTCACTTAGATCTGTTTGCCACGAGGTTGAACAATCAACTTCCGGTGTTCATTTCTCCATTTCAAGATCCACGGGCTTGGGCAGTGGATGCCATGTCTCTTTCATGGGAGGGAATGATAGCTTATGCATTCCCTCCAGTTCCACTTCTCATGAAGGTACTTCTGAAAATGGAGAAAGAGACTTGTTTGGTCATCCTCATTGCACCGTGCTGGGAAAGCCATCCGTTTTTCCCAGTTCTGCTTTCTCTGCTAGTTGCCCCAGCAGTCAGGATTCCCATTCGGAAGGATCTTTTGATCCAGCCTCATTCCCGCCTTCCTCATCCGAAGCCGGAGATATACAACCTGCACGCTTGGCTGTGCTGCAGGGAGGTCTCGAGAAGGCAGGATTTTCTAAGAAATCTGCCGAGAGAGTCTGTGCTGCGAAGCGATCTTCCACACAGTCTCTGTACAATTCCCGCTGGAACACTTGGATGGATTGGTGTCTCCAGCGGGAGATGGATCCCATCGATCCAACTGTGACCTCAATGGCAGATTTTCTAATTTTCCTTTTTGAGGAAAAGAAGCTTTTGCCTTCCTCCATTAAAGGGTATAGGTCGGCTATTGCTTCCACCCTGAAGCATTTTACTTCAGTAGATTTTTCTTCCCATCCAGTCCTCTCTGATGTCATCAGGAGTATGGATTTGGAGAAACCTGCTGTAAGCCGGGTCGTTCCCCATTGGGATCTTGCCCTGGTTCTCGACAGCTTGAAGAAATCCCCTTTTGAGCCCTTGTCTTCATGCTCTTTAAAGTGCCTAACTCAGAAGACAGTTTTTCTGATAGCACTTGCTTCTGGCCGGAGACGCAGTGAGATTCATGCCTTTTCTGCTGCTCCTGGCTCAGTTAAATTTTCAGCCGACTTTAGTGCGGTTGAATTACACTTTTTTCCAGGGTTTTTAGCTAAAAACCAGTTGCCTTCTGTAGCAGGTGTTCCAATAGAGATCCCTGCTCTTTCTGGTTCTGACATGAATTCTGTTTTATGTCCAGTCCGTGCCTTACGTATTTATATGCGAAGGACTAGTTTTTTCCGTAGAAATAGGAAAAGACTTTTTATCTCTTACATAAAGGCATATGATAAAGAGATATGTGCTTCTACTATATCAAGATGGATAGTAGACACTGTACGCTTCTCTTATGAGGATTCTGGCTCTTCATCAGGCAAAATTTGTGCTCTTGAGCTTAGAGCTTTGAGTTCAAGCTTTGCTTGGTTGAACAGAGTTCCGTTGGATTCTGTTCTCAAAGCGGGATATTGGCATTCTGAGAACTCTTTTATAAGATTTTATCTGCGGGACATGGCAGGTATCAATGAGAAAATGTTTTCTCTTGGTCCCGTGGTAGCTTCTCAGAAAGTTATTAATTCTTAATTACCTCCAGAAAACGTCCATTCCGACGTTTCTGATTTTACACGGTGTTTTTCATAATATTTTTATCCAATCAGCGCTTATTGTGTATTTACTTCCGGTTTTATTACACATGGCGCATATTATGAATTATTTTAAACTCCTGTTAACGCAAGAGGTGCTTCTGTACAGAAGGAAAATACATTCGAAAGAAAGAAAGAAGATGAAATGTGAGAAACATATCTTTCTTGATTTGTTTCTTTTCTATTCGGTGGAGCTATTTGGAATTAGAGTTAACAGCACCGTTTTATTCTGTTTTCAAATATTTTCTGTGGCATCCCGGGTTTCTTTGAGCATATGCTCTTTCCAGCCTGGATTACATACGGTCAACCGTCCAATTGGCATTGATCTTGTGTGCCTAGAATATACATCCGCCGAGGACATTGTTTCTGTGTTCGTTGAATGGCAAGTCTTAGACTTAAGTTATTTTCCATTCATTGACAGATTCGCCCACCATCCAGAAAGATGAAATCTGTTTTAGCATAAGTAATATTATCGTAAGTTAGATGATATAAATTTTATATGTTTGTTCCAACATAAATATTTATGAATCTATACTTACGATAATATTACGATGAGGCCCGGGCAAGCTTAAGCATGCTTCCCACCTCCCCGCATATCTGTAAGTTTTCTCGCAAAAGAGGAAGTTTACAGGTATTTTGTTTTGAAGTGCATGACTTTACCGTGGTTGATTTATTCACGGTTACCAATGTCTCTTCTACTATCGGCGGTCTGTCACGGCTGGTAATTAGATCGGCGCATTCTGGGGGAATAGAGGGTAGCATAAGTAATATTATCGTAAGTATAGATTCATAAATATTTATGTTGGAACAAACATATAAATTTTCTCTGACATTTTAGTGGGTTTTCTTTATTTTGATATTTGCCACTATTAGTGGCAAATATCAAAATATGGAAAAGCCACTTAAACACCAGAGAAGGCTTGGATTAGTTGGAGCCTTACCATATCCTTGAGCAAGACACTTTTTTCTCTGCTTAGTACTGGTTCAACCTAGAAAAAGTCCTGATTGTCTTAGGCATCAACACAAGTACAGTAACCCTCTGTCTTCTTGCGTTTTGCAATTTTCTTTATTTGCAAGCATTAAGAAAGCCAGTCAGTTTCAATTCAATTGTAATTCTGCAATGAACCGCATATTTCCCACTTGTCTTTCAAACTCTGGTACACTTAAGCAATAAGACTGTCTACGCAAAATTAAATAAACATACATCTGAAAACATTGATTATCTGTTACTGCCAAATAGACAGAAAAATCTACAAAGCATTGCTGCAGAACATGCAGAAGAAATGCCCATTCAGGGTTCCCACAGAAATTCAAAAACACAATTCCATGATTTTCCATGATCAACAGTGTAATTTCCATTCGTGACTGTTTAATGCATGGCCTCCAACCTCCCCTTTTAGAAGCATCTTCACCACAGTGAGATAAATGCGGGATGCAGTAACAGTAATGTATTTAAATAAGCATGCTTGTAGACCATGCATGCATTTTGAAACAATTCAAACTAGAAACCACCAGTAGCCAGAAAACTAAGCTGTCAGAAACACAAGTTTTGTGTGTCTGACAGCTAGGTTGCTGGCTACTGGTGGTTTCATCAAATTATTTCACAAAATTCCATGGTTTTTCCATGATTATTCAAGGTTTTTCAAAATCCATGATTTTTCCATGCATGGAAACTTTTTTGGTGATTTTCCAGGTTTTCAATGATTTCCAGAGCTTGTGGGAACCCTGCCATTGCATAATTGTAACAGTCTAGTACATACAGCCTAACATACAGACAAGGTTTTAGACCATTTGAGAAAGGGTGAAAGGCCATCTGACCACTCTTTCAAATGAAACATCACTTATCATATGACGTCGCGTCTGGGAGTGAAATAACACCATGCAATAAAATCGATAAACCACTAGTGGTTTACAGATGTACGGGAAACGTAATATATGACGTCCATAACAACATTGCGTACATAATGACAAAAATTTATAACCTTTTTTACTGCAGATATGAGATTTCAAAGTAATCTTAATGTCATTTGATAAATAGATAATTGTATTATTGAATTTATTAAACTTGTTGCGAAAAAGAGATAAAATGTGAGGCTTGCCGAGCATTTTATCTCTTTTCCCCAACTCGTTTTATAAATTCAATAAAACATGAGCACTCATGTAAGATCCTCTTTATATTCAGATAACCAATGTTTTTCAGCTTCTAGACCAGAAAACAAAAAAATATTCTTGAGCATCACATAATGTAAAAATTTCCTTAACCAATTTAGGGCTCAATATTGGTCCTCTTTGAACTTTAAATGAAGATTGCCTTGATAATTTATCACACAGTATCAGGTACATTCAGCCAAAGCTATGTAGCATTCAAGGACTTGTCAAGGAATTCTTAAAGCCTTGATCTTTTACAGTTTTTAAGCACTAAAGTTTATGAAAAAATACCAACTTAAGGGCAGGATACCTCCACCCCCACCAGGAGCTGCAGTAGATGTTGACTGACTGTTATTTGATTTGTGAGGCAGTAAGTGGGTGGAGCTTAGCTACTGTCAGATAAGATTAGACCAATGACCTGACATAGCTGATAAGCAGCGTGGTAAATGAGCTAGTAAGAGCCTCAACCTATTTCACAGGTTAAATTTCCACCAACCAATCAAATTAGAGATATTAGCTACAGGAGCTGCAGTAGATGTTGACTCTTTGACTGTTGGACAGAAGGCTAAGTAACAGTTATACCATGGGTTGTCCACCTGTATGTGGAGATGAACCACAAGCTTTAGGGAGTGGATTTCTGTACTGGTGGACAAACATGGTAAAACTATTTTATACCACATACATCAGTGTACAACTTGAACATAACGAGATAGTTCATGCTTAAGTTGGTAAAGGTGATATAATTTTGCATTTTGTAGTCCACTCCTAAACTCGATTTTTTATGTTTTTCACATTGATTTTCGGCGATAACTTTTTTATTATTAATTTTAACCAACTGTGTTCGCGTTGAAAGTTATAGAGAAAAATTAGCGCCGATTTCTCCAAGAGGTTCGAAGTTTCTGGCACAAACAGAATTTTGTGTACATAGATGAAGATTTTGCAATAAATTGAATTCAGCCCAATTTTCTAAGTCTTTTATTGACAGGTAAATTTCGTAGAGGCGTGACAGAAAGGGTTCGTCTCAAAAGAATATTCACAAGCGGTGTATATACCGTTATTCAACGGTTGTTTATAGCATAACCCTTCCGTATGTAGACTCAGAATGTACCGTGCATATTCAGAATCTACTATGAGCATGATTATTTGTAAGTACGAAAGCTGTGATATCGCATGACGCGCCATTTATCTCTCATGCAGGTGCTCCTAAACGGACAGTTTCGAGATGACCCAACTAGCTTAACGTACGGGCGAATCAGGCGCGATTTCCAATATATTCGAACAAGCCATCCATCGCCTTTCTTATTGAATCGGGGCGGTGCAATGTAACTTTTTGACTGACACATTTGACTTAGTTTATTTGCGATTTGCTTAAAATGCTCTAAGAGTGCATCTATGCGCAGAGTTAATTGCAGTTTCTATGATGTTGGAACCGCTTGGAGAAGTTGGCGCTAATTTTTCTCTACAACTTTCATCGCGAACACAGTTTCTTAAAATCAATAATAAAAAAGTTATCGCCGAAAATCAATGTGAAAAACATAAAAAATCTAGTTTATATTAATTTAAACTTAAAAATTTAACTTCTCAAATGCTAGACTGAGTACAATGTAAATGGATAAATAATGTTCAGAAAACTAGCATAAATTGTATAGTGACATTGATAGATATGAAGACCAAAAATGTCTTAATAAGCGACAAAAACTAATTTCAGGATTATTATTAAAAAAGAAAAAAAGAGAAGACACTTTGTATAAAACGGTAGGAAGAGTGGCACACACAATTAATTTCAGGATTATATAAAAAAAAAAAAGAAGACATTTTCAAACCATAGATACTGTAGGTGGAGTGGCGCACATATGCACAATGTATTCCCTGTCCTATTCTATGTCCCCTCACTTTGTTCAAAAAAAGATAGGGACAAAAAAACATGGTAAAAGAACAGATTAGAACCAAATGAATATTATTGTATAAGTAATTCAATTTTATGATAACATAACCAGTTGCTACAGGCCCTACATCAAATTTTCTTGAAACAATTGAATTAGAACATATCAGGCAGAAAATATGTGACAGAAATTATAATTATTATGAAATAAATCCAACTAAGAAGCCAACCAAATTGCTTCCAACAAGACGGTTGCATCATTTCCTCCGATAAAAGCCTCAATTACCATAACAGAAAGCTTTTTCATTACAACAATTTATGGCATATAAAGAAGGCCTCCAGAATAGAGTGCATTATCAAAAAAAAAAAATTCTTAGTTCTCAACCAAAACATACCTTGTGGGTACTCAAAAGAACCGTCTCAATGAGGCTGTTCTTTTGAGCACCCAAAACTTATGTTCAAACTGAAAGAAAAGAAAATAATAGCAATTTTATGCACAAATTTTTTGTTAATCTGGACCAATGCATGCTTATAAAGAATTCATTTTTATATACTTAACGCCAGTAAAAACGCAACTTTTACAATATAACCTACCCTAGATTTAAAGCATTTTTAGCATTTTGTATTAAATGAAAAGCACGAAACTATGGTCGCGATATCAAGGCAATATCCTTTTGGTACTGATAAAGCAGTCCAGATAAGCCAGGCTGCATATTGTGATAAAGGGACACAATCCCAATACTTTAAACAACAAAGCAAAATCACCTTATTAATCAGGACATCATATCTTAATATTGCCTGGCTGTTTTGGTTTCAAACTTTCTGAATATTTCAATAATGCTCTACGCTTTAACCAAACACAACTAGAAAATGTGTCGTGAAGCTTGACCTTTAAAATGGCCACCAAAGTTTGAGCCTGAAAACCGGAAGTTGACGAAAATGAGAGATTTTCGATGGTTGATATCGTGATAAATCATAACCACAGGTAATGACTAAACAACTTATGTATGCCAATTACGAAATGATTCAATTTTATTTAAGTTTTAGTCATTTCTCAAATTTAGCGAAAAATTTGCAAAAAACTGAACTTTAAAAATTATTTTTAGACCCCTTAGGTAAACGGAATTTTGGCTTTTATTCCGTATTTTGTATGTTTGAGTGACATAATGTTCATTCAAATTGAAACTGAGTAGAGTTTAAATTTGAAAGAAGGTTAAGAAATTTGTTTGATGAATTTGGCATTTTTTACCAAAACTTTTAGCAGATGTGCGTAATCAAGCTCAAGTTTTACTAAAACGTTCTTGTACGTTAGGGAAGCTTGTAAACACACAGATTAAGGGAATTACGTTGATATGTAAAGGAAAAAATAATATATGTATCAGTTGCATTTTTAATGGCTTTAAGTATATATGGGACAGCATGTGAGATAAAGGTACTTATCACACATGCATTCAAGGGTTTAGGTAAACAAAAAAAAATCAGCGTAAAATTGTTAAAAAAATTCTTACCCATACTTTTAAGCATATGTTTTGGGTGCTCAAAAGACCTGTCTCATTGAGACGGTTCTTTTGAGTACACACAACATATGTTTTGGTTGAGATATAAGAAAATTATTTTCTGTTACGCACTCTTAACTAAAGGCCTACATGCATTAAACATGTAAGCCTAGCTATCAGTGGGGCAAAAGTTCTTATTTTGGAATTAAACTTCATCAAATTCCATGCATTTTGACTGTGACTTTATGTGCACGAGCACTCTGGGTGATGCATGGTACTGATAAGACCCAGAGGCTGTGGAGGTTTTCCTGAGCCATCACTGGTGGCCAACCAAAATCTCATGTACTGCCTCATAATGTTGTTTTTATCACGGATGGGAGACAAAAAATTCTTGGGAGACATTTCTTGAAATCAGTCTGGTTAAACATTAACAAAATAGAGTCTAGGAGTTGAACTCGAAAGCAAAAGATATTCTAGAACCTAAATATGGAACAATTCTAGAACTGTTCTTGATGTTCTAGAAAATTCCAGAACTGTTACTATTTCTAGAACATATACTGAGAGACTTTAGAAACGCACCCCTTATGTTTTATTAAAATTTCTATTCTTATACCAACACTTCTTGGTCATTTGGGGTTATTTGATAACATCAGATGTCTAATGGGCACATGAGCATTGCTTTAAACACCAAATCCCCTATTTCAAAAGTCACAAATAACCAGGCAACATTTAACAAAAAAGAGTTGGTTTGAATTAGTTATAGAAGTATAAAATTTTAACAGAATAAAAATCCTGCGTTTCTAAAGTCTCTCAGTATAATTTTACTGAAGGGCTGGTGTGAATTTCTCATTTTTTCTAAATTAACTCCATAACAACAAGCTTTATAGGGAATTAAATTATTCTCTAGCTACTTTGCTGTACGAGGTTTCTGAAAACGATTCTTCGGCTCAATTTCCTTCTGCAAATTTAATTTCAATTGTCAAGGAATTGCTTCTTGAACCAAACTTTCAATTTTAAGTCCCATTAAAGAAACAGAATGAAATTAGCAGATGAAATAACATCAATCACATAGTTCTCTAGCAATGGCCATCAGATATATTACACCCCGTCTGCTTGAACACTTGGATGCATAAAAAAGACAAATGTGTAGCCATCATAATGCCTAACCTTTCTAGCAGCTTTATCATCAATATTATACAATATATCATCATTATGTCTGACTTTCCCGTCAGGTTATAACCTATGTATCATTATATCTGACTTTCCTGTCAGGTTATATCATACATCATTATGATTGACTTTCTTGTCAGCTATATCATCAATGTATCATTATGTCTGACTTTCCTGTCAGCTATATCATCAATGTATCATTATGTCTGAATTTCCTATCAGCTATATTATCAATGCATCATTATGTCTGATTTTCATGACAGCTATATCATCAATGTATCATTCTGTCTGACTTTCCTGACAGCTATATCATCAATGTATCATTATGTCTGACTTTCTTGACAGGTATATCATCAATGTATCATTATGTCTGACTTTCCTGTCAGCTATATCATGAATGCACCATTATGTCTGACTTTCCTGTCAGCTATATCATCAATGTGTCATTACGTCTAATTTTCCTGTCAGCTATATCAACAATGCATCATTATGTCTGACTTTCCTGTCAGCTATATCATGAATGCACCATTATGTCTGACTTTCCTGTCAGCTATATCAACAATGTGTCATTACGTCTAACTTTCCTGTCAGCTATATCATCAATCCATCATTATGTCTGACTTTATGGTCAGCTATATCATCTATGCATCATTATGTCTGACTTTCCTGTCAGCTATATCAACAATGCATCATTATGTCTGACTTTCCTGTCAGCTATATCATCAATGTATCATTATGTCTGAATTTCCTATCAGCTATATTATCAATGCATCATTATGTCTGATTTTCATGACAGCTATATCATCAATGTATCATTATGTCTGACTTTCCCATCAGGTTATAATCAATGTATCATTATATCTGACTTTCCTGTCAGGTTATATCATACATCATTATGATTGACTTTCTTGTCAGCTATATCATCAATGTATCATTATGTCTGACTTTCCTGTCAGCTATATCATCAATGCACCATTATGTCTGACTTTCCTGTCAGCTATATCATCAATGTATCATTATGTCTGACTTTCCTGTCAGCTATATCATCAATGTATCATTATGTCTGAATTTCCTATCAGCTATATTATCAATGCATCATTATGTCTGATTTTCATGACAGCTATATCATCAATGTATCATTCTGTCTGACTTTCCTGACAGCTATATCATCAATGTATCATTATGTCTGACTTTCTTGACAGGTATATCATCAATGTATCATTATGTCTGACTTTCCTGTCAGCTATATCATCAATGTGTCATTACGTCTAACTTTCCTGTCAGCTATATCAACAATGCATCATTATGTCTGACTTTCCTGTCAGCTATATCATGAATGCACCATTATGTCTGACTTTCCTGTCAGCTATATCAACAATGTGTCATTACGTCTAACTTTCCTGTCAGCTATATCATCAATCCATCATTATGTCTGACTTTCCGGTCAGCTATATCATCTATGCATCATTATGTCTGACTTTCCTGTCAGCTATATCAACAATGCATCATTATGTCTGACTTTCCTGTCAGCTATATCATCAATCCATCATTATGTCTGACTTTCCTGACAGCTATATCATCAATGTATCATTATGTCTGACTTTCCTGTCAGCTATATCAACAATGCATCATTATGTCTGACTTTCCTGTCAGCTATATCATCAATGTATCATTATGTCTGACTTTCCTGTCAGCTATATCATCAATCCATCATTATGTCTGACTTTCCTGTCAGCTATATCATGAATGCACCATTATGTCTGACTTTCCTGTCAGCTATATCATCAATGTGTCATTACGTCTAACTTTCCTGTCAGCTATATCATCAATCCATCATTATGTCTGACTTTCCGGTCAGCTATATCATCTATGCATCATTATGTCTGACTTTCCTGTCAGCTATATCAACAATGCATCATTATGTCTGACTTTCCTGTCAGCTATATCATCAATCCATCATTATGTCTGACTTTCCGGTCAGCTATATCATCAATGTATCATTATGTCTGACTTTCTTGTCAGCTATATCATCAATGTATCATTATGTCTGACTTTCCTGTCAGCTATATCATCAATCCATCATTATGTCTGACTTTCCCTTTCAGCTATATCATCAATGTATCATTATGTCTGACTTTCTTGACAGGTATATCATCAATGCATCATTATGTCTGACTTTCCTTACAGCTATATCATCAATGCTTCATTGTGTCTGACTTTCCTGTCAGCTATATCATCAATGCATCATTATGTCTGACTTTCCTGTCAGCTATATCATCAATCCATCATTATGTCTGACTTTCCTGTCAGCTATATCATCAATGTATCATTATGTCTGACTTTCTTGACAGGTATATCATCAATGCATCATTATGTCTGACTTTCCTGTCAGCTTTATCATCAATGTATCATTATGTCTGACTTTCCTATCGCTATATCATCAATGCATCATTATGTCTGACTTTCCTGTCAGCTATATCATCAATCCATCATTATGTCTGACTCCCGGTCAGCTATATCATCAATGTATCATTATGTCTGACTTTCTTGACAGGTATATCATCAATGCATCATTATGTTTGACTTTCCTTACAGCTATATCATCAATGCTTCATTGTGTCTGACTTTCCTGTCAGCTATATCATCAATGCATCATTATGTCTGACTTTCCGGTCAGCTATATCATCAATCCATCATTATGTCTGACTTTCTTGTCAGCTATATCATCAATATATCATTATGTCTGACTTTCCTGTCAGCTATATCATCAATGTATCATTATGTCTGACTTTCTTGACAGGTATATCATCAATGCATCATTATGTTTGACTTTCCTTACAGCTATATCATCAATGCTTCATTGTGTCTGACTTTCCTGTCAGCTATATCATCAATGCATCATTATGTCTGACTTTCCGGTCAGCTATATCATCAATCCATCATTATGTCTGACTTTCCTGTCAGCTATATCATCAATGTATCATTATGTCTGACTTTCTTGACAGGTATATCATCAATGCATCATTATGTCTGACTTTCCTGTCAGCTATATCATCAATGTATCATTATGTCTGACTTTCCTGTCAGCTATATCATCAATGCATCATTATGTCTGACTTTCCTGTCAGCTATATCATCAATGCATCCTTATGTCTGACTTTCCTGTCAGCTACATCATCAATGTATCATTATGTCTGACTTTCCTGTCAGCTATATCATCAATGCATCATTATGTCTGACTTTCCTGACAGCTATATCATCAATGCTTCATTGTGTCTGACTTTCCTGTCAGCTATATCATCAATGCATCATTATGTCTGGCCTTCCTGACATCTATATTATCAATGTATCATTATGTCTGACTTTCCTGTCAGCTATATCATCAATGCATCATTATGTCTGACTTTCCTGTCAGCTATATCATCAATGTATCATTATGTCTGACTTTCTTGACAGGTATATCATCAATGCATCATTATGTCTGACTTTCCTGACAGCTATATCATCAATGCATCATTGTGTCTGACTTTCTTGTCAGCTATATCATCAATCCATCATTATGTCTGACTTTCCGGTCAGCTATAACATCAATGTATCATTATGTCTGACTTTCTTGACAGGTATATCATCAATGCATCATTATGTCTGAGTTTTCTGACAGCTATATCATCAACGCATCATTGTGTCTGACTTTCCTGTCAGCTATATCATCAATGCATCATTATGTCTGACTTTCCTGTCAGCTATATCATCAATGCATCATTATGTCTGACTTTCCTGTCAGCTATATCATCAATGCATCATTATGTCTGACTTTCAGGTCAGCTATATCATCAATGTATCATTATGTCTGACTTTCTTGACAGGTATATCATCAATGCATCATTATGTCTGACTTTCCTGACAGCTATATCATCAATGCATCATTGTGTCTGACTTTCCTGTCTGCTATATCATCAATGTATCATTATGTCAGACATTCCTGTCAGCTATATCATCAATGTATCATTATGTCTGACTTTCCTGTAAGCTATATCATCAATGTATCATTATGTCAGACTTTCCTGTCAGTTATAATAGCAATGTATCATTATGTCTGACTTTCCTGTAAGCTATATCATCAATGTATCATTATGTCAGACTTTACTGTCAGCTATATCAGCAATGTATCATTATGTCTGGCCTTTCCTGTCAGCAATATCATCAATGTATCATTATTTCTGGCCTTCCTGTCAGCTATATCATCAATGCATCATTATGTATGAACCCCCTGTCAGCTATGCCATCTGTGAATCATTATGTCTGACTTTCCTGTCAGCTATATCATCAATGTATCATTATGTTCCTTGCAGTAGCTTATAGTATCAATGCATCATAATGCAGATCTTTCCTGGCACCTTTAGCATCAAATCATCATAACGATCCATATCTTTTCTGGCAATTATCTCAATCATTATGTCTTTCCTTGCAGCTATATCTAACTATGCCTAACTTTTCTGGCAGCTATATCATAACTATACTATTAAGCCTTACATTCTTGGCTACTTTATCATCAATGTGTCATTATGTCTTACTTTCCTGGCAGCCAAATCCTTGATGTACAGTTATGTCCAACTTTCCTCACAGCTTTAGTATCAATGTATCCTTATGCCTGACTCCCTTGACAGCTATATCATCAGCAACTTTCCTAAATCTGTATCATCCGTATAACATTGCATATGACTTTCCTGAAAGTTTTAACATCAATGAGGAATATGGAATCAAGTTTGATATTGAAAATGAATAACTAGCTAACTTGCTACATTCGTCATATTATATCATAATCAGATTTTTGATTAACCTGCAGGTGCAGGGGCATCATCCACATCAGTGGGCCCCCTTCCAGGTAATTGGCTAGCTACATTCTATATTATTAATCAAATACTGAATTATCTTTCGCACCCACCCCTGTCAGTTATTCTTATAAACTGAAATATTTCATTTGTAACAGAGGTGTTAGAACAGCCAGGGAGCGAAACTCGTGAACATAACCTCGTGGCGACACGTAAATGGCGTTAACTTGCTTTGCACTTTTATTTCCTGTTTTGTATTCATGATGGAAGCAGCAGTTACCATGCACTGCACTAAGACGTTTGTCATTTTTGAAAAGCTTATTAAACCTCCTCAGGCCTGAAGCCTATTACAGGTTTCCAATTGCTGAAAATTGCCAGTTGCTGCCTTCTTAATCAATATGCTCACAAATCTTCTTTTATTCCTTTATGATATCAGGGCTTCGTCCCGAGAAAACCCGATTTCGTTGCATGCGAACAACAAAGGCGCAGACCAGACTGCACCTGTGTTGTTTGCATACCCCAGAAGACAATTTTTCTCGCGACGAGGCCCATATTTGATTCTTCAATTTCCATCCAGGGGTTTTGTTATGTACACAGTACAGTAAAATTTTGTTGCATGTGATCAACAAAAGCGCAGACCAGCGCCTTTGTTATTCGCTCTCTGGAGAGTATAAAAGTTGATTCAGAAGTAGTTATATGCCAAATTTCAATATCCCAGCTAGTCCCTAGCTGTTGCTGAGCAGGCCGGGTTGAGCCTTACCTGGTCGGAAACCCAGACCAAAGACAGGTCTTCTCTTACATTGCAGCCCATGTTATGTCTCCATCTATAGATCTGCTGGATGCTAAAAAATCTGGTTGGTAAGGATCTTCACGGTTCTGTTTTATTTATTTATTTTTTATGTAAGTTTTCGCAATATATATTCAATCAAACAATCTGGTCTAGAAAATAGAATTACATGTAAAATAAAGTCGGTTTTCCCCGTTTTGTGTGGAGGAGAAAAAATAATTAATCACCAGCCTGCATGCACAGATCTAAGTAATGTACATCAAAGATGTTTTCAAATTTCATCAGTATAATTTGCACGGCAACTTTTGGTATCAGCGAGTGAAAATGCCTTAATGTTTACATAAAAGTGAGATGGCATATGTAACATGTGTTTATAAATTAATCAAGATTGTGGTTTTGAGAAGCTGTGCATTTTTAAATGTGGTATTTTCTTTCAAAATTCAATATATAGGAAACTTGCTTGATCCGTCAAAAGATGACTATTTACAAGAATTTATTTCCTTTAAAAGTTGGATATTGGGATAAGAGACAAGAGGCAATAACCTCATGTAAATTTTCCATCATTGTACGTCATATAAATTCATCAAGTTCTATTAATTTAGTTTTGTGCTGAGTTGCAAGTCAATGAAATGACACTTGATTGAATCAAATGCAATTATTGCAAAATACAATAAAAGGACAAATCATTTGGGGGAGACCATCAACACTTTCATTATCGAAAATTTCTGCATATTTAGAGATTAATACATGGCCACCGTCGCATTAACAGGCATATCTGCCAGGCATCTCCATATCTGCATGTAGATCCCTAGGTCCGAGGGCAAATACTGAGTGCCAGGCTGATATACCTGGTAACACAAAACTTACAGAGGCCATGTTTTAAACTTTTTATAACATATTATGGGTGCATGCGCTGGCAGTGAATCTGTCAACGTGAATGACGTCATTAAAGATACTGATGCGGACTGTTACAAGTGACATGCAGGCCGTTATAGGGTCATGTGACTTGGCAGTTATGGGTCTGGAATCAGGTGCGGAATCAGTCCAGGTAACTAAGCTTATTACTTATTTAAGTAAAATACGTTGTTGTTTTTTATTTGATACTTTACATCACAGTTAACGTTATTCAGTTATGTCGGGATGGGTCTTCCTGGGATGAACCAGTACTAAGCAAGGATAAATGTGTCTTGCTCAAGGACACAATACAGTGACGTCGGTGAGGCTCCAACCCGCAGCCCCTCGGTCTCGAGTCAAGCGCTCTACCACTGTGCCAAAGTAAAATATGTAATAATGTGACATAGCTTATTAGCAGAGAGAAAAAAATAATTTGAAATGCCTTGCCAACCAAGAAGCACTGGAATACAACACAAAGAGGGACTAGCTTCACTTCATGCACATGCAGGGACTTTTTTGTGTTCTCAGGGGCCAAAATTCCCATTCCCAATGGAATTTAGGTGACTTTTTCCCAATTTTGAGAAAAAAATCCCAATCTTCAAACAAAAAAAAAAGAAAAAAGATTGGGCTTTTCATTCAGTCACCACACACACAAGCTACATGGTGACAATCTACTACCATTTTTCCATCTTATTTCTCCTTCAATTTTTTAATGGCAAAAGAATGTGTAACAGCCAATTTGTTTTTGTATTGACCAAAAATGACAAAATTGTGCACTATAACAACTTTTCCAATTTGAAGTTTACCAAGCTAATTTTCCCAATCTCATAGGCCCGAGGGCCCCTTCCCATAATTGCAAAAAAATCCCTAACATGGTATGAGCTTAACACTTTTTTACAAGGAGATTCTTGCAACCTTAACTCTGCAGGGAATATAAGACCATCCATTAAGGATCTGGTGGAATATCCAGTTTCATAGGAGCTAGATAATCAATTGTTGACAAATAAAATGGGCCTAGACGCGTGAAAACCTGCCTTTGGGGGCTCGCATCCGGGCAGTCTGATCAGCGCCTTTGTTATTCGCATTTTGAAAAGTATCATATCTCAATTTGCTTCAGACAAAATTTAGATTTTCTAGCTAGTCTCTGTAGCTGATGAGACTGGTTTGAGTTTCGCTTTGTTGAAAACCCTGAAGACAGGTTTTGTCGCGTCGAGGCCCAAATGATGAATGGACAACTAGACCATGATGGACAACAGACATCCAATGATCACAACAAAAGCTCATCTTGAACATTATGCTCAGGTAAGCTACTAACAGACCACACCACCATCAATCAGCATCATTTATAAAGATGTCCCAATAAATCAATAGTTAAACAAAAGGCTTAAGGACAAAAAATATAGAATTGTTTCTTGGGCACTGCCATATAGATCTGGTAACAAAAAGTCCCTCATTGTGAATTTATCGCTTTCTAAAAAAATGAAACAAACACACCATTTCCTGTTCAAGCCATCATTATTGCTAACTGTCCTGCAGTTCTGGATTTTAACTATTCGGACATTGTGGTCCATTACTGGTATTGTTTTTTCGTTTTCACTTACATTTGTGCCGAATTTGTCATATTTTCCAATGCTTTTGTTAGTTTTGGAGCCCCAGCAGTATAACCTACTTGACGTCCACTATTTCCTTTTTTTTTGCATAACTCTTTACCCGCTAGTTTTGTCTGCTGATAACCTTTGCAAACAGTTTGGACCTAGATCAGGACTGACAAAACATTAACTGGTCTTGATCTGGATCCAATGCTTTTGACACTCTGATGGTATTCCCACAGGTTTAGATAAACATTTTCAGCGTAAAATTGTAAATATTTTCTTACCCATGATTTTAGCATATGTTTCGGGTGCTCAAAAGAACAGCCACATTGTGATGGTTCTTCTTAGTACCCCACAACATGTTTTGATTGAGAAATAGGTAATTATATAAAAGTTCTGTATAATCGTTGAAATAATATTTTGAACAAGGAGCAGACTGATCAGGGTTCATATTTTTTGCTTTTCATGATAAATTCTAGTCTGCAATGCACCTGAATATATGAGCCGCAACATGAAATTTCCAACAATGTGGTATGTGCTACCAGCAAAGCCTGATCAGCCTGCGCATACAGGCAGTCTAATCAGAGCCTTTGCTAGTCGCTTGAATGTTCTATGAGTGTAAGGCTACTGACTGAACATTATTTGGAGTTTCTAAGTTTAAAAGGATGCTGCACAGACTCCTTTGAGTCTACACTTGTCAAAATGCCACATTGATGGAAATCATGTGTCATAGCTCAATTATGCAGCAGAAAAAAGCAGACAACATTATTCAGGAAAAAAATATTGGCTGGTTAAGGTATATAACCATATGAGAGAAATAATGAAAATATAATAATATGAGAGAAAATATGAGAGAAATGGACTGTAATGATGTTCAATCAACTATACTTGGGCCTCAACGCGAGAAACCTTTCTTCGGGGTTTTGCGAAAAGCACGGGCGCAGACCTGCGCGTTCTGATAAGTGCCTTTGTTATTTGCTTTTTGAAAAGAATCATATCTTGCTTTGAGCCAAAATTTCAATTTTCTATCTAGTCTCTGTAGCTGAGGAGACTGGCTTGAGTTCCGCTTTGTTTGAAACCCCAAAGACAGGTTTTGTCACGACAAGGCCTATTTAATATCAAGTCAAGAATTGCATGCTCTGTAAGCTATTCTAACACCCCCTCATGCATGATAGCCAATCTTTATCTAGGGCATTTGAGTACTGTTGGGTAGATGCCCTCACACCGCAAATCTTGACTGAAAACTAAGCAACATTACATCACAACGTAAATGCATCTCTTGTTGGTCTGAGGGACGGATTTTTCTATCCCATTCTCACACGAATAATGGATTCTTTTTCTTGCTCACCATAAAATACCGCAAAATACTGTTTAAAAAAAGGCTCCCAGAAGATCCTGAATACGCTGAGATGGGACATGACATGATGACCTCGCTTTAACTTAACATTGACGTCACTTGACGACCATGTGAGGGAGTTCCAATACAACCAATGTACAGCCTTCATGTGACAGCCTGGGTAAGATAACATGGGTAAGATAAGATTTTCTATCCCAGGGTAAAATCTCAGATATCTGTATCCGGTGTGCAAGAACATTTTCGTTATAATGAATGAAGATTGTTGTCATATACTTGAGCATACTCAATGTTGGAATACTTCACCGAAACGCGCGAAGATCACAAATATTTTGGCGGAATTTAATCAGTCCTGGGTCAATTTGCCAAATTATACTACTGCCACTTCACTGGAAGACCAGGTAAAAAACATATCCTCAAAACAGTGGTGTATTATTAAGCTGTAATTATGTCCTACCTTTTCTTGAAGAAAGCATCCATATTAATCCATTCCCGATATAGGAGAGCAGGATAGAGCAGGTGTCAACAGAGAGAAAAAACTGCTAGAATATAGTGTTTATAGAAATGCAATAGTGTGATCTGGAGTATCAAGGAATGATAACATGAGGCAATCAATACCATGGTTCACAAAGTCTCTCTATGATACAGATCAAAGCAAATGCGCCATATTAGGCCCTGAGAAAAATATACATTGAAACCACTCAGGTTATTATAGAGCAGGGCTCATCCTGCCATTAGCCATTGTAGCCATTTGCTACTAAAAATGTAGAGTGGCTACAAATATAAGTCATTGGCTAAAAGTACATTCTAGGGGGGTCAAAAAATAAATATTTGCAAAAAAAGTATATTTTGATCAGCTTTTGGATTTTCCAATATTGCTTTTATTATTCCTTCACACTTTATTATTGTGCCATATTTTACTCTTTGAATACTGGATTTAAATACCATCAGGGTGTCAAACAGTTTGGATCCAGATCAGGCCCGACATTTTGTAGGGCCTGATCTGGGTCCAAACTGTTTGTAAAGATTATCAGCAGACAACAAAAGTCACCCCTGGCGGGGAAAGAGTTAAATACAAAACAACTTGTTGATACTACTTTCTGGCTAAAACCTTGGCTAAGGCTCCAACTTTTTACATTTGCTTAAATTGTTGGCTACATCAAATTCTGAGCCAAAACTGTAGAGTCAAATGGAATATTGTCAGGAATGTTAAGATCCTGATCATGCTTTCATTTTATGCTTATCTCTTTGCCTGCTGGTGTTAGTATCGTCTGTTGATTTGATTTGATTCTTTATGTCCCATCAATAATCTTTCAGTTACAAAGGAACGGGTCTTCCTGGGTTGAACCAGTACTAAGCTAGGATTAATGTGTCTTGTAGTGACGCTGGTGAGGCTCGAACCCGCCGCCCCTCGGTCTCGAGTCAAGCACTCTACCACTGAGCCATTGCCCTCCCTATCATCTGTTGATGATCTTTGCAAACAGTTTGGATCCAGATCAGGCCCAACATTTTGTTAGGCCTGATCTGGATCCAAACTGTTTGACACTCTGATGGTATTCCTGAAACAGTTGTTTGAAAAAAATCAATTTGGAAAAAATTCAACAGACAACATGATTTCCCAGCATGTGAAGATCTAAAGATTCAACAGGTACTCTTCTAATGAATGGCAGTAAATCATAAATGCTTTGGTTTGGTTGATCAAAAAAAGGTACATAATGTTTTTTCTAACGATACATGTGCATAATGAACAGAATGAAGATTTAGCAATATGTGCAGAATGAAGATTTAGCAATACTTTCAGTATGAACAGAAGGAAGATTTAGCAATACGTGCAGTATGAACATTAAGCAATATGTGCAGAATGAACAGAATGAAGATTTAGCAGTATCTGCTGAAAGAACAAAATGAAGATTTAGAAATACATGCATAATGAACAAAATGAAGATTTAGCAATACATGCATAATGAGCCAAATGAAGATTTAGCAATATGTGCAAAATGAACAGAATGAAGATTTAGCAATACATGCAGAATGACCAGAATGGAGATTTAGCAATATTTGCAGGATGAACTGAATAAAGATTTAGCAATATGTGCAGAATGAACAGAATAAAGATTTAGCAATAAATGCAGAATGAACAGACTGAAGATCAGGCAATATGTGCAGAATGAACAGAATAAAGACGTAGCAATTTGTGCAGAATGAAGATTTAGCAATACATGCAAAATGAACAGAATGTAGATCTAGCAATATCTACAGAATGAACATAATAAAGATTTAGCAATATGTGCAGAATGAACAGAATAAAGATTTAGCAATAAATGCAGAATGAACAGACTGAAGATCAGGCAATATGTGCAGAATGAACAGAATAAAGACATAGCAATTTGTGCAGAATGAAGATTTAGCAATACATGCAAAATGAACAGAATGTAGATCTAGCAATATCTACAGAATGAACATAATGAAGATTAAGCAATATGTACAGAATGAACAGAATAAAGATTTAGCAATATATTTAGAATGAACAGAATGAAGATTTAGCAATATGTGCAGAATGAACAGAATAAAGATTTAGCAATATCTACAGAATGAACATTGTTTGATTTGATTCCCATCAACAATCTTTCAGTTATATAGGAAGGGTCTTCCTAGAATGAAACAGTACTAAGCTAGGATAAATGTCTTGCTAAAGGACCACAACACAGTGACGCCTGTGAGGTTCAAACCCGCGGCCCTTCAGTCTCGAGTCAAGCACTCTGTCACTGAATCACTGTGCTCACTGCAGAATGAAAAGAATGAAGATTTAGCAATATCTACAGAATGAACAGAATAAACATTTAGCAATATGTGCAGAATAAACAGAATAAAGATTTAGCAATACGTGCAGAATGAACAGAATGAAGATTTAGCAATATCTGCAGAATGAAAAGAACGAAGATTTAGCAATATCTGCAGAATGAACAGAATGAAGATTTAGCAATATCTGCAGAACGAACAGAATGAAGATTTAGCAATATGTGCAGAATGAACAGAATGAAAATTTAGCAAAATGTGAAGAATGTACAGAATGAAGATTTAGCAATACATGCATAATGAACAGAATGAAGATTTAGCAATATCTGCAGAATGAACAGAATGAAGATTTAGCAATATCTGCAGAATGAACAGAATGAAGATTTAGCAATATGTGCAGAATGAACAGATTGAAGATTTAGCAATATATGCAGAATGAACAGAAAGAAGATTTAGCAATATCTGCAGAATGAACAGAATGAAGATTTAGCAAATTCTGCAGAATGAACAGAATGAAGATTTAGCAAAATGTGAAGAATGTACAGAATGAAGATTTAACAATACATGCATAATGGCATAATGAACAGAATGAAGATTTAGCAATGTCTGAAGAATGAACAGAATGAAGATTTAGCAATATCTGCAGAATGAAGTTTTAGCAATATGTGCAGAATGAACAGAATGAAGATTTAGCAATATGTGCAGAATGAACAGAATGAAGATTTAGCAATTTCTGCAGAATGAACAGAATGAAGATTTAGGAATATCTGCAGAATGAACAGAATGAAGATTTAGCAATACGTGCAGAATGAAGATTTAGCAATATGTGCAGAATGAACAGATTGAAGATATAGCAATATATGCAGAATGAACAGAAAGAAGATTTAGCAATACATGCTGAAGGAACAGAATGAAGATTTTGCAACATGTGCAGAATGAACAGCATGAAGATTTAGCAATCTGTGCAGAACGAAGATTTAGCAATATGTGCAGAATGGACAGAATGAAGATTTAGCAATATGACTGAGCAGAATTAACAGAATGGAGTTTTAGCAATACAAAAGGGCTGTAAGACAATGACTGCAATATTCACTTCCATAAAAAGTCATACAAAATCTATAAAATTATATTCCTGCTTGAACTGTCAATCTTAGCTAGGTAGGAGCTGGCAATCTCTTTAAAATTTCAAATCCTGGAGACAATGTCAATAAACTGTAAAGCCCTTGGAGACAATTTGCATAAACTGCCAAGCCAAAGAAGACAATTTACAAGAACTGACAAGCCATAGAAGACCATTTGCATAAACTGTCAAGCCCTAGGAGACAGTTTGCATAAACCATCAAGCTCTATGAGACAGCCCTAGGAGACATTTTGCATAAACTTTAAAGCCATAGAAGACAATTTACATGAACTGTCAAAGCCCTAGGAGGCAATTTGTATAAACTTTCAAGCTCAATGAGACAGCTTGTGTAAACTGTCAAACCCTAGGAGACATTTTGCATAAACTGTCAAGCCATAGAAGACAATTTACATGAAATGTCAAGCCAGGTAGAAGAAAATTTTGCATAAACTGTCAAACCCTAGGAGACATTTAGCATAAACTGTCAAGCCATAGAATATCGTTTACATGAACTGTCAAGCCCTAGAATATATTTTGCATAAACTGTCAAGCCCTCGTAGGCAATTTGCATAAACAATCAAGCCTTAGAAGGCGATTTACAAGGAATGTCAAGCCCTAGAAGACAATTTGCATAAACTGTCAAGCTAGAAGACAATTTGCGTAAGCTGTCAAGCCCTAACAGATTTAATGTGAAATTTGAATGAACTGTCAAACCCTAGGGGATAATTTGCATTAACTGTCAAACTCGGAAGAGACAATTTGCATCAATCCTGGGAGACAATTTACATGAGCTGTAAAGCCCTAGGAGACAAATATGCATAAACTGTCAATACCTAGGAGACAATTTTGATGTAGCATTTGGCCCTAGGATACAATAAACTGTCAAGCCCTAGAAGACAATTTGCATAAACTGTCAAACCCTGAAGAGATATTTTGCAAAAACTGTCGGCCCTGGGAGACAATTTACATAAGCTGCCAAGCCCTAGGAGACACTTTGCATCAATTGTCAAACCATAGAAGACAATTTACAACAACTGTCAAGCCCCAGGAGACAATTTGCATACACTGTCAAGCCAATGAAGACAATTTACATGAACTGTAAATCCCTGAGAGACAATTTGCATAGCTGTGATGAGCCCTAGGAAATAATTTGCATGAACTGTCAAACTATAGAAGAAAATTTACTTGAGCTGTCAAGCCCTAGAAGACAATTTGCATAAACTGTCAAGCCCTAAGAATTAATTTGCATATCCTGTCAAGCCATTGAGGACAATTAACATGAACTGTCAAGCACTGGAAGACAATTTGCTTAAATTTCTAAGCCATAGAAGACAATTTTCATGAACTGTAAAATCCTAGAAGACAATTGGCATAAATGTAAAACCCTAAATTTGCAAGAACTGTCACGAGCCCTAGGAGATAATTTGCATGAACTGTCAAGCCATGAAGACAATTTGCATAAACTGTCAAGCAAAAGGAGACAATTTGCAAAAACTATCAAGCCAAAAGACAATTTACATAACCTGTCAATTTGCATAACTGTCATGAGCCCTAAGAGATAATTTGCTTGAACTGTCAAGCCATAGAAGACAATTTGCATAACTGTCAAGCCCTGAGAGACAATTTACATGAACTTGAACTGTCAAGCCATAGAAGACAATTTGCATAACTGTCAAGCCCTGAGAGACAATTTACATGAACTGTCATCTGCCCTAGGAGATAATAAGCATGAACTGTCGTGCCCTGCAGAACCTGGATTTATCCTTTTTTAAACAACAACAGTAGATCCAGATCAACTGGCTTCTGAGGAAGTCATCTGATCAGGATCCACCCTGTTTTCTACTTTGATTGAAAATACATGCTTGCAATTGGAATATTGGGATGTCCTGGTTAACAGGATTAAAATAGGGAAGAAGGATTATAAGATATTCAGCACGACGAGTCTTAAAATATGCAAAATTTGATACAGAAAAGTCATTGATAGCATCCAGCAATGACCATCTGATACTAGACTACAGATGGTACTCTATTGAAAAAAGTAAAAAAAAAAAACATAGAATATATTTACTATAATTAATCAATATTGTGGCAGGGCTGAATGAAGCTCTAAAAATGTTCACAATAAGTATTTGAGTTGGTTTATTAATATTTAATGATTTTGCATGCAGAATACCGTAAATTGTCCATAAAAATCTAGCAATTTCTTCGGATTACCCTCAGAATGTCAAACAGTTCAAGGGCGTAGCCAGAATTCTAAAATAATTACGCACATCAAAAGGGAGAAAGAATTCGCTACCAGGGGGAGCTTCTCTTAAAGGAAAGAATTTACTCTCTCTTCTCTAAAAGGAAAGAATTTGCTCCCTATTCTCTTCAAGGCAAGAATTTGCTCCCAGAGGGAGCTTCTCTAAAGGAAACAATTTGCTCCCAGGGGAAGATTCTCTTAAGGGAAAGAAATTAACCCCAGAGGGGGATTCTCTTAAAGGAAACAATTTACTCGCTCTTCTCTTGAAGGAAAGAATTTGCTCCCTACCCTCTTCTTGAATGAAAGAATTTGCTCCCTCTTCTCTTAAATGAAAGAATTTGCTCTCACTTCTCTTAAAGCAAAGAAGTTGCTCCTTCTTCTCTTAAAGCAAAAAAATTTCTCCCTATTCTCTTATAGGAAAGAATTTGCTCCCAGAAGTAGCTTCTCTTAAAGGAAAGAATTTGCTTCCAGGGGAAGCTTTTCTTAAAAGAAATAATTTGATCCAAGAGGTAGTTCTCTTAAAGGAAAGCATTTGCTCCAAGGATGAGCTTCTCTTAAAGGAAAGAATTTGCTCCCAGAGGTAGCTTCTCTTAAAGGAAAGAATTTGCTCCTTAGGATATGGCATTAGGTGATTTCCACTGAATGTGAACAATTTTTAATTTGCAAATGCATAACTGTGTAATGGGAGCTATACCTATACAGCTTGATCCAAACTATTTGCAAAGGTTATCAGCAAAAGACAGCAGCAGACATTAGAGCTAAGGATCAAAAGAGACAGAAACGAGGAATAACGTGACATATTGTATCTTGTATTGACCAGATTTGTACGACAATGGCTCACGTAATCATCCAAACTTCTCCGTCCTGTTAATATTGGTACTGACAACGCTTAATGAGTTTTTGTGGAATTATTGTATTTTCTATAAATACCATAAAACTGCTTCTTTACAGTTCTATGGAGAAAATCAGACAATTGGCCTGGTAATCACTTACCCTATGTTTGCAGTCTCAATCACCAGTTTGAGCTTTAACAACCCTGTCAGTAACCTTTCTGTCCTTTTAGGCTATATCACAAAGAGCAGGGGCGGATCCAGAATTTCTGGAAAGGGGGTTCGTATGTTTAAAGGTGTAGGGGGTTTGCTTTGCTGAATTATCTCCTTTTTTCTTAAATATCCCATTAAAATGAAATAATATGGTCTCACTGAGACCAAATTATTTCATTTTCATAGGACATTTAAAAATAGGGGGCAAGGAGGGGGGTTCAAGCAAACCCCCTTCTGGATCCGCCACTGAAGAGATAGATAGAGTTTGTGAAGCACAAAATGTCTCAAGAGCATGACACAATTCACAGTATAGCCATGTTCAACTTTAAGTTATTTTCAAAAGTAGGTCAAAGGTCAAGGTCATAATTATATCTTGGCATGTTTGTAAAGGTCATCCCACAAGGTATGAAATATCAGGCCCTCCCCCTGCAAAAAAAGCTCTAGTACTAGGATGAAGTTCTTGAACTGACAAATCAGTCTTGAAGTGACACACGCTATTAACAGTCATGTTTTAACCGGCAAAAACCCATGTATTAATCAGGAAATTCATGTGCTGTTGATGCACAGCTTTTGATCCCTAAATTGATTTGACAGACAGATATTAAGTGAGTTGCATTTGAAGTTCTAGTACTGTCCATATACATATATATTGATATAGAGAACAGAATTAGACCATTTATATCATCTAACTTACGATAATATTACTTATGCTACCCTCTATTCCCCTAGAATGCGCCGATCTAATTACCAGCCGTGACAGACCGCCGATAGTAGAAGAGACATTGGTAACCGTGAATAAATCAACCACGGTAAAGTCATGCGCTTCATAACAAAATACCTGTAAACTTCCTCTTTTGCTCGGCGCTTATCAAGTGGAAGGACGTGTTGAGTTCTTACTCTTCTTTATATCCTTGGCTCGAGCAGCTCTTTGACCCCCGGGATTGCGTTTGCAAATAAATTTGCTTTTGTCGATTTAAATTACTGTGCTGTTTTCTCATTGTTGTTTAATTTTCATTTTATTTTCAGATAGCTGAAATGTTGTGACAATGTGTAGGTATCAAAGGGAAAGGTTGTTCCCGTTTTATTGCGAACTGGGACAACCATTCTCTTTGTTTTGCGTGCAGGGTTTGTTCTCAGAACAATCCTTGCGAAGTTTGTTCCGTTTGGACCACCTTTCTTTGGTCTAAAGCTTTGGCTGCCAAAGCTAAGGCTGATTCTAGACGGTCAAACTTATGTAAGGTTGGGGAGACTGTGCAGCAGGTCGGTTCTTCTAGGGATTCTTCCTTGCCCTTTTCTGAGGGTAACGAGGGCCCTGTTGCCAACAACCATACGGTTGTTGGTGTGGAAGTTCCTTCCTCCCAGGCTTTGGCCTTAACTGGTTCAAACCCTGGGGCGCTTTCTTCAGAGATTTCCACTGCCGGGAACGGTACTGGTAACTCATCCCAGCCGTCGTGTCAGAAGGTCCCTGACTCTTGTCCAGGCACCTCTAGGCCAAGATCTCGATCCCCATCGGAACATCCAGATCTGGCCGCTACACACGATGATCGGTCGCATGGCTCCCGTGCTCGTTCGAGGCGGTCCCATTGCTCCCAGTCAGGTAGTGCGAAGGTTCCACGAGCGTACCGCGTACGCTCAAGGAGCCGATCTTATCGCTCTTCCAGGAACCATCGATCGCCGTCGCTAACATCGAGTTCTGGCTCGGAACGTAGCCTTGGCGACTCGCGCGCTCACAGCCTGCAAGCCTATGGCTACCGTGCTATGCGCAGTCATAGCCGTCGTTCTAGGTGGGATGGTAGTCCAGACTTCAGGTCTCGACGAGGCCAGCGCTCCCGTTC
This sequence comes from Loripinus fragilis, assembly GCA_964019695.1. Taxonomy (NCBI): domain Eukaryota; kingdom Metazoa; phylum Mollusca; class Bivalvia; order Lucinida; family Lucinidae; genus Loripinus; species Loripinus fragilis. Next base: position 110,828,623 of record OZ026517.1, read on the forward strand.
GAGCCGTCGCTCCCATCGTAGGCGCCACGGATCTCGATCTTATTCAAGATCAAACCATTCCCATTCTTTGTCCCGAGAATCAAGGTCTCGGCACGTGGATAACCCTATTTCACAGGCTACTAGATCTAGTGAATTTTCTGGGTTCTCCGCAAAAGATATCCAGGATCACCGTGTACAACCTGGTCACGGTATACAACCGGACATGCCGAGTTTAATTCGACAGCTTTTGGCTGAAGAATTTAAAACTTTCTCAGGTAGCCGGAAGAGACTTCGCTCCCGTTCTACATCGGTAGAAAGGGTGCCAGTACGCTCCCATACGGCTCCTGATCCGGACCCATTGGACGAGCATAACACTGCTTGCGTTCAGGGTTCAATGGGCAATAGTTCTGGGAAGTTTATACCTTCTGAGAAGACAATTCCCAATAATTTGAACCAGGCTTCTTCAAATTATGAAGAGCCAGAGATTCAAATAACACCTCTTCCTGGTGAGACCATCGGATCTGATGATAACTCAGATGATCAGGACCAGGAAAAGCAGGAGGATGATGAAAGTGGCACTTCTGAACAGGCCTCAGTGTCTGCTCAGTTACCTTACTTTGAGGCCTTAGAGTCACTTCATGCTCGTTTAGGCACTCATCTTTGCCTTGATATTGTTCAAGAAGAACCAAAATCAGGGGCTTCAGCGTTGGATTTTTTTGATAAAAAATCCAGGGCTAATGTCCTCCCAGTTCTGCCTGAAAGCAGACTAATTTTGGATTCTATATCTAAAATCAGGGTCTTTTTATCATTTCCATCGTCAAATGGTATCAAATTCCATTTAATTTGACAGATATGGGCTAAAATCCTTCGAACCTTGGGGAAAGTTGGTCCGATGCTCAATGGGGAAACACGAATCTAAAGAAAGAAAATAACTTTTCAAACAAAATTTTGGGCTAGAGGGGACGCTTAAACATATTTACACGGAACCACATTGTCGGATTTCACAATTGTTCGTTCTTAGTTGTAAAATAAAACAAAAATGAAAGTGACACCACCATTTCTTTATCCAATTTTTGGCCTGGAAACTACCACGACGTGTCCCGGATGTGGCTTGGGAACAAAATTACGTTAACACAATTTCGTGGTAGTTCCTAGGTTTACCACCCAGTCGCACATGCACATGTTTGATGTTTTAGTATGTCTTGCTAGTGGCCCTCTACTTGCTAGACGTCATGCATATCTAGACAAGTGTGCTTTGGACGCTTCGGTTAAATCTTCCCTTAGGGTTCAGCCTATCGAGTCTGCAACCCTATTTGGTCCTAAGATGCCTGAAGTGGCCAAGACCTACAAAGATGACTTAACAAGGCGGTCTTTGCAAAATGCTGCAGTGGCTCACCTTCCTGCTAAGAAGCAGAAGAAGAAGGGGGTCTCTAAACCAGCAGCTGTTAAAATGGTAGTTAACAGTTCTGACAATGACAAACGCCAAGTTTTATCTAAACCTGCCAGACCATCACAGTTTTCCCAAGGCTCTTCCTCTTATTCTAAGAATAAGAGTAATAAGAAGTTCAAGGGAGCTGGAGGTCAAAAATAGGGATGCCCGTTTCTTCCAGGCTTGCCCAGACTCTTCCGAGTCTTTGGGCTCAGACAAATACAGTCTGCCAAAGCCACACATACCGACTGGCGGCAGACTGTATCATTTTCGGAAGGCTTGGAAAAACAAATCAACAGACAAATGGACACAGTCTGTAATAAGAAACGGGTACAGGATTCAATTTCGTGTCCGTCCCAAATTGACAAGGGTAGTGCCTCAGTTTTTGAGAGCAACACCCTCAGATCCAGAGAAGATTCAACTTCTACAGACAGAAGTAAAATCTATGCTGGACAAACATGCCATAGAACCAGTTTCCTCTTGCCATCCAAAGGGTGGCTATTACAGCAGGCTCTTTCTGGTTCGCAAGAAGTCGGGAGGATGGAGACCAGTAATCGATCTGTCCTGACTAAATCGGCATGTAATCACTCCTCATTTCAAGATGGAAACTTTGGACTCGGTTCGTCTTTCTTTACGGAAACACGACTGGGCCATTTCCCTCGACTTGACAGATGCATATTTTCACATACTAATTCATCGCAAGTCAAGGAGGTTTCTTCGTTTTCACTTCATGGGGAAAACATACCAGTTTCAAGCCTTGCCATTCCTCCTGGCTCCAGCTCCTTACGTGTTCTCCAGAACTGTGAAGGTTGTGGTCAAACATTGTCGTCGCATGAGCATGCGTCTACATTCTTATCTAGACGATTGGCTCCAGCTGTCTCGATCTCAAGTGATGTCTTTGTTTCACAGAGATCAACTACTGAGCATGGTTTTGTCCCTGGGATTTGTTCCTAATTTGGACAAATCAGAGCTAGTTCCCAGTCAGAGGTTTTCTTTTTTAGGAGCACGTTTCTGTCTAGAGGAGGGACTGATAGGCCCTTCTTTGGACAGGTTAACAAGACTGGTAACCTTGATTCAGAGAATGCTGTCAGCTCGATCAGCATCAGCCAGACAGATTCATTCTCTTCTGGGTCAAATGGAGTCTATGGCTCGTCTCCAGCCAGATGGCAGAGCCCACAAGCGTATGCTTCAGTGGTGCATCAAGGACCGTTGGTCTCAAGCGGACCAGTCTTGGGATTTTCACATTTCCCTAGGTCCTTGGTTCAACAAGGCTGTAATCCAATGGCTGAACAGGGACTTCCTGTTTACCATGGTGCCACTTTGTCTGCCCCAACCAGACTTGTTTCTATTCACGGATGCGAGTCTGGTGGGCTAGGGTGCCCATATGGGCGATCTCTCAGCCTCGGGCCTATGGTCTGCCTATTGGCAGACTCAACACATAAATGTCCTGGAACTCAGAGCAGTCATGTTGGCTCTGAAATCCTTCCGTCAGATAATTCCGAACTGTCATACTCTGCTGTCAACAGACAATACGACTGTAGCGGCTTATCTGAACAAAGAAGGGGGCGCGGTCACGAACTCTGTCTTTCATGGCGACCAATCTGTTAGAATGGTGTATGAAAAGACAGGTGTCTCTGACAGCCAAGTTCGTGCCAGGGAAACTAAATGTTCTGGCAGACTCGCTATCCAGGAAAGGGCAGATAATCCACACAGAGTGGACTATCCACAAGGGGACACTGTCTCAGATATTTCAATTCTGGGAAGTCTCTCACTTAGATCTGTTTGCCAGGAGGTTGAACAATCAACTTCCGGTTTTCATTTCTCCTTTTCAAGATCCATGGGCTTGGGCAGTGGATGCCATGTCTCTTTCATGGGAGGGAATGATAGCTTATGCATTCCCTCCAGTTCCACTTCTCATGAAGGTACTTCTGAAAATGGAGAAAGAGACTTGTTTGGTCATCCTCATTGCACCGTGCTGGGAAAGCCATCCATTTTTCCCTTTCTCTGCTAGTTGCCCCAGCAGTCAGGATTCCAATTCGGAAGGATCTTTTAATCCAGCCTCATTCCCGCCTTCCTCATCCGAAGCCGGAGATATACAACCTGCACACTTGGCTGTGCTGCAGGGAGGTCTCGAGAAGGCAGGATTTTCTAAGAAATCTGCCGAGAGAGTCTGTGCTGCGAAGCGATCTTCCACACAGTCTCTGTACAATTCCCGCAGGAACACTTGGATGGATTGGTGTCTCCAGTGGGAGATGGATCCCATCGATCCAACTGTGACCTCAATGGCAGATTTCCTAATTTACCTTATTGAGGAAAAGAAGCTTTTGCCTTCCTCCATTAAAGGGTATAGGTCGGCTATTGCTTCCACCCTGAAGCATTTTACTTCAGTAGATTTTTCTTCCCATCCAGTCCTCTCTGATGTCATCAGGAGTATGGATTTGGAGAAACCTGCTGTTAGCCGGGTCGTTCCACATTGGGATCTTGCCCTGGTTCTCGACAGCTTGAAGAAATCCCCTTTTGAGCCCATGTCTTCATGCTCTTTACTCAGAAGACAGTTTTTCTGATAGCACTTGCTTCTGGCCGGAGACGCAGTGAGATTCATGCCTGGCAAAATTTGTGCTCATGAGCTTAGAGCTTTGAGTTCAAGCTTTGCTTGGTTGAACAGAGTTCCTTTGGATTCTGTTCTCAAAGCAGGATATTGGCGTTCTGAGAACTCTTTTATAAGATTTTATCTGCGGGACATGGCAGGTATAAATGAGAAAATGTTTTCTCTTGGTCCCGTTGTAGCTTCTCAGAAAGTTATTAATTCTTAATAATACCTCCAGAAAACGTCCATTCTGACGTTTCTGATTTTACACGGTGTTTTTCATAATATTTTTATCCAATCAGTGCTTAATGTGTATTTACTTCCGGTTTTATTACACATGGCGCATATTATGAATGAAATGTGAGAAACATATCTTTCTTGATTTGTTTCTTTTCTATTCGGTGGAGCTATTTGGAATTAGAGTTAACAGCACCGTTTTATCCTGTTTTCAAATATTTTCTGTGGCATCCCGGGTTTCTTTGAGCATATGCTCTTTCCAGCCTGGATTACATAGGGTCAACCGTCCAATTGGCATTTATCTTGTGTGCCTACATCCGACAAGGACATTGTTTCTGTGTTCGTTGAATGGTAAGTCTTAGACTTAAGCTATTTTCCATTCATTGACAGATTCGCCCACCATCCAGAAAGATGAAATCTGTTTTAGCATAAGTAATATTAGCGTAAGTTAGATGATATAAATTTTATATGTTTGTTCCAACATAAATATTTATGAATCTATACTTACGATAATATTACGATGAGGCCCGGGCAAGCTTAAAGCATGCTTCCCACCTCCCCGCATATCTGTAAGTTTTCTCGCAAAAGAGGATGTTTACAGGTATTTTGTTATGAAGTGCATGACTTTACCGTGGTTGATTTATTCACGGTTACCAATGTCTCTTCTACTATCGGCGGTCTGTCACGGCTGGTAATTAGATCGGCGCATTCTGGGGGAATAGAGGGTAGCATAAGTAATATTATCGTAAGTATAGATTCATAAATATTTATGTTGGAACAAACATATAAAACTCAGTACATCAATGGATACTCATGACATTTGTCTGATTCTGAGGCACGAAAAAAGAAACAGTGCTCTTAACCTCATAGAGACGCCTTTTAACGCTTTTGCAAACAGAGCAGACACAAACCAGGCAGCTCTTGAGCTGCCTGATCAGCGTCTTCTCTGTTTGCTTATGGAAATATGATATATCTGTTCCTACATGAAGGAAGGGTTAACTCTTAAAGCGCCAATCGCAACAAAAGTCGTCTGCTTTTCTCGTCTGCTGAAATGTTTAAGAAGCCTCTATGGCAAACAGTGTGGACCCAGATCAGACTGCTCCTAGGAGCAGTCTGTTCAGTGTCCACACTGTTTGCTTCTATACTAAATTGGTCGGTAATGTAAGGCAAATATTTGCAGCAGATATTTCAGCAGACGACATTTTCAGATACATTTTTTCTTGGCGCTTTAAGGGTTAACTCTTTCCTGGCTAGTGGCAACTTTTGCCGTCTGCTGAAAACCTTTGCAAAGAGTTTGACCCAGATCAGGACTGACAGAGCATTGGTCATGATCTGGATCAAAACCATTTGACATTCTTATAGTGTTCCTCTAAAGAAATTTTTGAAAACATCAATTCTAAAAAAACTCGGCGGATGACAACAAAATCAGGAGAAATTACCCAGCATGCAATGAGTTAATTAATCAAGAAAGACTGACCAAGAGACACATTCCTAGCAAAAACTAATTAACTCTCAGTAAAGCTGATTATGAAAATTTAGATGAATGCAAACTGAAACTGATTGCCTAGTGCACTTATTCCAAGACAAAAACCCTTGGAGTGTAAGATACACAGTAAGATAAGTGAAGATACTCTTGAAAAAGCCAGTGAATTTAGTGCGTATTAGAGAATTAAAATAACTCTTGAAAAGCCAGTGAATTTAGTGAGTATGAGAGAATTGAAGATACTCTTGAAAAAGCCAGTGAATTTAGAGTGTATTAGAGAATTGAAGTAACTCTTGAAAAGCCAGTGAATTTAGTGCATATGAGAGAATTGAAGTAACTCTTGAAAAGCCAGTGAATTTAGTGTGTATTAGAGAATTGAAGTAACTCTTGAAAAGCCAGTGAATTTTGTGTGTATTGAGAATTGAAGTAACTTGATAAAGCCAGTGAATTTAGTGTGTATGAAAGAATTGAAGATACTCTTAAAAAAGCCAGAGAATTAAGTGTGTATGAGAGAATTGAAGAAAATCTTTAAAAAAAGCCAGTGAATTTTGTGTGTATTGAGAATTGAAGAAACTTGATAAAGCCAGTGAATTTAGTGTGTATAAAAGAATTGAAGATACTCTTGATTCAGCCAGTGAATTTAGTGTGTATGAGAGAATTGAAGATACTCTTGAAAAAGCCAGAGAATTTAGTGTGCATGAGAGAATTGAAGATACTCTTGAAAAAGCCAGTGAATTTAGTGTGTATTGAGAATTGAAGAAACTTGATAAAGCCAGTGAATTTAGTGTGTATGAGAGAATTGAAGATACTCTTGAATAAACAAGTGAATTTAGTGTGAACGAGAGAATTGAAGATACTCTTAATAAAGCCTGTGAATTTAGTGTGTATGAGAGAATTGAAGATACTCTTGATTAAGACAGTGAATTTAGTGTGTAATACCAGAAAATGCCACAATTACACACTACAGACCAACACATGGCACCATGAGGAAGAGGCAACGAATAACAATAGCAAGTTTATTTGTTTGATTTGATTCTTAACATCCCATCAACAATCTTTCAGTTAAACAGGGACGGGTCTTTCGGGGTTGAACCAGTACTAAGCTAGGATAAATGTGTCTTGCTCAAGGACCACAACACAGTGACGCTGGTGAGGCTCGAACCTGCGGCTCCTCGGTCTCGAGTCCAGCACTCTACCACTGAGCCACTGCGCTCCCCAGTAGCAAGTTTAGATATGATGCTTTCCAATAAGAGAATAACAAAGGAGATGTGCAGGCTGGTCTTCATCTTTGTTGTTCGCAAACCCCATAAAGATAGGTTTTCTCGGGTCGAGGCCCATTTCATTACACCTATTGGTAGGCAGAACTAATAATCAATTGATGCTTATTGTTGATAGATTCTTGACAACAAAGTCACACCTTTCTTATGTTCTGTCCAGTTAACCTTTAATAGACTGAGGCCAGAGTTTTTTTATTAGTTGATTTACGAACCCTCCTACTGTAATTTTCCGGAAAGTAGGAAAAAAATAAAATTTAATTTCTAAAAAATTTTTTTTATTTTATCCTCCGACTCTAAATATTATTTGTTTGGTTGAAAAAAATTTTTTTTTGAGGTTCTGTCTGTGTATTTTTGAGAGTGACACTGTAAAAAGTGATTGTCCTGTCCAGATTTTTAGGAAAATTTAAAAATTTAATACAGACTGTTGGTTTGCCTTACTAGTTTTACTGTTTTTTCTGGAGATATTGAAAAAAAAAAAAAAAAAGCTCTGAAAATGACCAGTTAACTGGTCATTTTCAGAGCTTTTTTATTTATTTTTTTTTCGTCCCCCCGACCCTAAATCTGAAAAACAATTCCTGTAAATCAACTTATAAAAAAATTCTGGCCTGATTACAATCTATCCAAATCAGTCAGTATTGGAGTAAATCTAAGTTACTGAGACTTAAAGAATAAGCTGTCAAGGAACTCTGACACTTTGATAGGGTATCTGCCTTTTTTTCAGATGCTTCCCAAAACTTCCCAATGCATAAGATATCACTGGTATCCTTTTGAATAGGACGCTTGATGTATTAGAAACGAATTAAGGTTATAAATAGACAAGACAGACCCCAGACGCTACCAAAGGGGGTAGGGGTTGCAAAATTTGACTTCACCAAAACATTTAGAAATCAATTCTTTTCACGTGTAAGGGTATTATATCATCAATACTTGATTACAAATCACAGTGAAAGTATTTTAAAGTCCAAAATCATGAGCATTTTAATGATTATTTTTGTTGATGTTTTTTCTATCTGAGTGGGGGGGGGGAGGTGTTTTAAAAATATTTTTCTATTTCCTATGTGTATAATACAAAAAGTGACCAATTTAGCCCCAAAATAAAGTTGTAGATCATCGAAATAGGAAATCAAATGCAAAATCATAAAATAGAGACCAACAGCGACCTTATATATGGAGATGGAAGCATTTGATTGACTTTACTTTTTATCCAAATTATAGGCAGCATTATAGGCAGCGATACACTGTGATTCCCATCACCACTGTCAGAGGCCCTTTAAACAAGATATGCAACAGTCAAATGCCCACCTTTTGTTGAAAGTTATTTGACAGACTATTTTTCACGATTTTTCACAATGACACAGAAACAAAATGTGACACTCCACAACCCCAAGGTGTACCAGTATTTAACTGAAAAGTATTTTAACTGTATCTTGAAGAACACTGTATTTCAAATATTGACTTTATGTTGTATCAGCTGAATTTTGTCTTGAGACTTTGTGTGGTTTTGCCCTTTTCTCCAATGAACAGTATTCAGACTTTAAAAGTACATGTATTTCCTCTTTATGTTTACTACATGTAGCTGTTCTGTATGGCCAGTCACCCCGCCCATAATGCATTTTCTATTTCCTGCTAATTTAATACTGAACTGAGGAGACCTCATACAAAGAATGAGGTGTTTTGTAAATAATAACAAATAATAATTTGAAAACAAAATTACACTATCAGAATGTCCCTGATTGAATTCCCATATCTGTCTTGTGTATTTCATCTATCTTTTTCTCTTTTAACCTGTTACTCCACACAAGCGCCTTTGGATGCCTTTGAAATGTAAGATTTTTTAAAATATTACACATATTCTCAAGACAAAATTCAGCTCATACAACATAAAGTCTAAAAACTTCTTATTTGAAATAGTGCTCCTCAGGAGCAAATGTTCCATTTTTCATATTATTTTCAAAACTATTGAAATGTAAAAACTATTTGTGGAAAATATTTGAAAATTTGAATTATTTATAGAAATGATGCAAATTTCTAAATATAGCATATGGGGTAAAGGGTTAACCCTGATGTACACCTATGAATTATTTCATCTAGTTTGATATGATGCACCTTGGATGGTTCCTTGCACATATCAAGAGGTCAGAGGAGCGTGGTGGCTCAGTCCTAGAGTACTTGAGCCCAGATCCAGTGGAATTGCGGGTTTGAGCCTCACTGGAGGCACTATGTTCTGTCCTTGAGGGAGACACTTTATCCTCTGCTTAGACTGGGAAGACCCATCCCACCCTGACTGAAAATTTGTTAACTGCGAAGTTAAATGAATAAAAAAAAAATGGGTTAAAAACTCCATTTTAGAATACTTCAGGCCCTTTAGATTGATCAGCAAAGACACAGCTATTCAGCAGCATTTCATCTGGATCTTCACTGTGTGACTTTTAATGTACCTTTTTCGCATTTCCAGTATTCAAAGGGTGTATATCTTTTTTCTCCCTCACCCTGGGAGACCACTTTTACACAAGTCAACAACAAACAACTTAAACAAAAACACCAGGAAACATCACGAACCAACCCACCTCACTGCAAGGAAGAGACAAAGATACACGACAGCAAGAAAACAACCAGCTCCCTTCAAGTGTGATGACAACAATCAGCATTCAGTTGTATACAAATTAGTACAGAAAACCCTTCCTAAAGCAACCACTCAAAAATAGACAAAACAAAGGTATTAAAGACAGATGGTAGCTAAATGCAGGTCCAAAGTATTGCAGAATGCTCTTAGAGCATTCTGCTATACTTTTGACCTGCATTAAGCGATGATTGGTCTTGAAAACCAATTTTGGTCTTTTTTGAGTGGCTGCTTAAGACAGGTTTTACTGTATTACTGAATAAAATTTGCATCAGTTTTGTCCATTCTGATCTAACAGTGTCAACTTACCTGAAAGGGAATGATGAGCAGGTTTGCATCTTCTTCTTATTCTTTGCACTAAGAAATGTATGATCTCAACAAAATTGTTATGAGCGTATATTATCTGTACATCACTAGTAGCCCGATACCGGGCCGCGTAGCGCAAACAAAAACAAAACTAGTAGCCCAGCATGAAAGTCCAGGTAAACAATAAAGATGCAATCTGACCACTGTAGGGCCTTCATTGTTTGCTATTCGAATTTTAACATGAACCAAAGCATTTAAAGAGAAAAGTTCAAATTTAACTCCAGAGAAAATTCACTCACACTTTTCGTTACAAATCCATTTTAGATGTTCTTTTGAGCAAGAAAATAATTACGATTTTATTTTACTGCAAAATACACATACAGTACAACCTGTGTAAAACCGCCACTCAAAAATAGACAAAACAAAGATCTTAATGACAAATGGTAGCTTAACGAAGGTCGAAAGTATTGCAGAAGGCTCCCATTGGAGAATTCTGCAATACTTTTGACCTGCTTAAGCGATAATTGGTCTTGAAAAACAATTTTCTGTCTTTTTGAGAGTGGCTGTTTTACGCAGGTTTTACTGTATTTTCTAATCTGAACCTAAGTTAATTAATTACTGCTTCTTTCTCATCTTTTTCACCTGCAAATTTCATTGTTGTATTATAGTAATGTCATCCTTAATTCCACAATAGAGATATTGGAGGAGTGTCTCAATAAAAGGTTCTTTTTTCTTCACTGATATTTTCAATCAAGTTAGTTTGCAACCTTGTAGTCACCTGCTGGGAAAGGGCCAACCTCTTGGCTCTCATGTGTGTGGTGTTTTCTTGTGTTTATGTCACTTTCCCAGGTCAGGTGTGCTATTTGATTGTATTGATTCCTGATCTTTGCCTTCTTCCTTACTTAGTTTGGATGGTCCCTATTAGATTCTGAGGTGTCTCTGCAAGTTTTATTGTCGATTTATTCCAATGATTTGGGGATTCTTGTGTTTCAAACGAGTCCTTGTTTTTTGTGCAGTATTTAGTGACATTTCTAGTTTTGCAATCATCTCACTAGGGAAGAGAGAGCTGGTTGTTTTGCTTTGTTTGTCTTCTTGGTGTCATATGGCTGCTGTCGTTCTATGTCTCTTCCTCATTATGCTGTGGGTTGGTCTGCGGTCTGTCATTGTGACATTTCCAGGTCATACTCACGGTTTGAAATTTAAAATTCTCAAGTTGTTTTTATATTATCAGATTAATAGTGCAGAACCTAAGGAAATGCTGCATGTCTCGCCAAGTGTAATATTGGCTTTGTTTGTCTGAATATGTATGGTATCTGAAATTTGCCTCCTTTTTCAGAGTGTGACAATGGTGTGATATTGGCCATATTTGTCCAAATATGTTGAACTGTTATTGATTCCTTTTGTTGCAGTGTGATATGGGTGTAATATTGGCTTGTCCATGCATTTCTGTAGTTTTTATCCTGGTCGGGTTTGTCAGGAGTTTGAGCCAATAAGGCATTTTTCACTTGTTTCAATAGATAATAAGGTGTCTGCTGAGAGCAAGAGACAATGATGAGATGGTGTCATGATGCAAAATCAGAAATATTATCTCCTCATATAACCTTTTTGTTGAATATGTACTTTGACAACCTGTGGAGATCCTGATTAGAGGCCACACCAGGGTCAGCACTGTTTGCTACAGTAAACAATAGTGTTAAATTAGTTTGAAATTCCAACTTGTGACCCCTTAAAATGTAAAAAGGGTCAGCTAGACATTTTTTGAAGAATCTGTTGGAATAATAAGATTTCAAAGATATTTCAGTCAATATCCACCCACCTAAAGGAGCTACCACAAAAGGCTACATTTTGTAAAAATTGCAGAATAGACTTTTACAAAACTGACCAGTGCCATTTAAACAAACTTCAGCATGTCATGTTGTATTAAAAAATATTGGGGTTCTTTTTCCAGAGTCAGCTGTATTTGATAAAGTATCTAACTAAAATATCTACAATTGCAATTATTATGAGAATAATTAACAATAATTATTGTTGAAATGAATACAGTGAAACATGTCTTAAGCGGCCACTCAAAAATAGACAAACAATTAAAGGCCTGAAAGCCATTTAGCATCTTAATGCACGTCCAAAGTGCTGCAGAATGCTCCACGGTAGCATTCTGCAATACTATAGACCTGAATAAAGCGATTATCGGTCATTAAAACCTATTATTTGGTCTTCTTTTGAGTGGCCGCATAAGACAGGTTTTACTATACTATGAATTGCCCTGAATTCGATCTCAGCCCCGGTTGGAAACAATATTCATGTTACTACATGTCTTAATTTATTTACTGGACGCACCTGTGAAAGCAAATGGCATAGGGCTCTTTATTTTTTACTTTCCTGTGGGCGTAGGTGTCCGCTCATTGCACACTTGGAAGACAGTTGAGGCCCGATCATCATGGGATGGATCATTTTGATTCCGTTAATGAGTATTTGAACAACTGTGCTGAGTCAATCAGATTTCCCCAACTTCTTATGGGATATGTCACAAATACCAGCGATAATATCTTATATAAACTGTAAATTATGGCGGAGAACAAAAAGAAACAATAATTGTGTCATTTATCACGGGAATAATGGAGTTTCTTGTTCTTATTTGACAACCACTAAAAAGAAGTATGACCATTAGGTCAGTGTTAGGATCCATCAACAAACTTGGCCTTGAAGATAGAGAATACTAGGTGAGTGTCTTTTGATATCAAGTTTACCAGGCATGGCTTTGAGAACACTTGTTGACATTGTGAGGCTTGCCGAACAATGCAACATGCGTTCTCAAAGCTCTGACACATATTGTTTATACATGTTTACACTCAAGAATACTTTTGATGATTCATTAATGTATTGTAATGCCATATATTTTTAAGTGTCAGTTGTAAATCCATTCTTTGCCATTAAGTGCCCAAGGAATACAACTTCTTTGGTGAAAATGATACATTTGGTAAGAGTGTTGCTTGTGTACCAGTGGTGAGTATGAGAGAGATAGATCTCAGGATCCCAACAGCACCATCATGCTTGGATCCAGAAAGTTTTGTCAGAGGGGTTCCAATTTCAACAACATTTTTTTCATATTCTTTTTCTTTTTTATTTTGGTTGGTGGGGGGAGAGGATCCAAAACCCACTAAGAATGCCATCATCGACCCGCCAGCGAAACGCCATTTAAATGGCTTTTCGCTGGCTTGCCGATGATGGCCCAACATTGAATGCTGGCTTGGTAGCTTTATGATTTTTCCGGGGATCCGGACCAGTAATGCTAGGAAACCCTACCCCCTGTCCCCCTTCTGGATCCACCCATGACCATAGGATCTCTCAAAGGTGTGACCAGAACTTGGATATAAAAATCTGCTCCAAGGATCATTTTTTGACATCAAAAGGCTTGCATGACAAATGGTTAAGGATTGCACTTTGGAATGTATTCAGCACATTTTTCTGTTGTTCCTATTGTATCCCTGAGTTCATAGAGGCAAAATATTGTAGATGAAATTATTTTATAATCAATCTTTTATGACAGCAGAGAGCTCTGAAATCAAACAAAAGCATTAGGACAAGAAATTAGGCCATCAAAAACTCTGAATGTATAAGCAAATGCTGAAAACAATCCAATAGTAATGAAAAACATCTTTCTTAGGGTCCTATTAGAATTTCTGCCTTAATTAGCCTCCATAAGAATACTGGAATGGGACCATAATGTCATCGACCGGAAGCATTTTATCAAATACTGACCTGTCTGATTTGAGCACTGTGGGTACATGTGACATATTTATTTACCAAATGCGTCACATTATCATGTGATTCGCCCGATTGGCTGATTCAATATTGTTTATCAAGCGCGTCATCACCTGTCACTGAAACGATTTCAATGAAAATGCCATGCGGAGAATGTTTTCAAAAATGTTTTAGTGCATACAATATGATCAGTCTATGGCTGAATACCGTAATACCTATCATTGTTATGATTTGGCTACCCAAAATGACTAGATATCTATATTGAAGGATTATCTATAGGCATTTAACGCTTGTTACTTTTTAACGTGTTTTGAGTAATGCGCACCGCATAACAGCACAAACCCGACTTTTCAGTCGTGATGTCCCATAGCAGACAGGTCGATCCTTTAGTATCGCACATGCGCAGACAATGGGAATGGGTCACTAAAACAATCATTGCTTTTGTTTGTTTGATTTGATTCTTAACATCCCAGTCAACAGTTTCTCAGTCATGTCCGGATTGGTTTTCCTTGGTTGAACCAATACTAGGCAGGGATTAATGTGCCTTTCTCAAGGACACCATGCAGTGCTGTGGGTGAGGCTCAAATCCACAATTTAACCCCTTGATCTCTAGTCAAGCACTCTACCACTGGGCCACTGTGCTCCCAAAAACAACGACAATTGTTGCAGAATGATAAGCTTAAGAAGGTTCTTTCATTATCCCAGTCTTCCAAGAATCTTGACCCAATAACTCTTTGCTTGTAGGGTAATCTTTCATGCTTTCTTGCCATATCTGCTGCTGTTTTTTTTCAAAATCAAAATCAACCTTTTCAAAAAAGTCTTTCTGGAATACCATCAGAGTGTCAAACAGTTTAGATTCAGGCCAGGCCTGACTTTTTGTCAGGCCTGGTCTGGGTCCAAACTGGTTGCTAAAATTGTCAGTAGACGACACTAGCAGGCAAAGAGATAAGTAGAAGCAATTACTATTTTCCTTGAACTATAAATAATGAGGGATATCTTCCTGTCACTTCTGATTATTAAGATATAGACATCATTCCCTTCTAGGACTAGCCAACTGCAGCTTACATAAGGGAACAATGAGCTTTCTGCTATTCTACTCCTATCAATTTAGAAAAATATAAAATTCCAAAAGATTATAAAAGAAAAGATTTTGTCTGCTAGTTAGCTGTCTGGACAGATTAAATGGAGAATCAATAGAATAAGATCAATTGAAAACAGAGCTGATGGACCCAGATTATGTTCACCAAACTATTATTGTCACAAAAACAATAGCTTTATATGAACTGGAAAGGGGATGGAACATATACCCAATACCCAGATGGTTGTCAAAGAATATGTATTATCAATATGAACAATAATATATGTGATTTAATGGTGGTAATCTGAACTGTTTCTCAGATATCAAACATTTAATTTACTGGGGTGGGGGATAGGGCATACCCTCAGGAGTTTGCCTTTTGGTGTAATGAATGTCTTTTAACATTTGCAGCAATATTATATAATTTTATGGTTTAGGGCAGTGATCTTAACAGCTTCTTACAAACTGGGGGAGGTGGGGCATACCCAAGGGGATCATAAGTATGTCATTGAATGGGTCATAGAATTAGGAACAATAATATATATATGGTTAATTTGGCTTTGAGCTAGCTGGTCCACAAGTACTATGGGCATCTATTTTTGTTCTTATATTTCACTCCTATAAGACGAGCAATACTGCAGACTTCTGGTTATTTATCAACTCATTCCATGACAAAATCCAATGAAGCTAAAATTGTAGCAGGACCAATTCCTTGGAGATATCAGTAGCTTATCATAGTGTCTTAATACTTCAGATGTGTTAATTGTCTTACATTTCTTGCTAAAAATCAATTACCCTGCTTTAGCATTCACTTTTTCAACTATCGATCAAGCTTTAAGATAAACAAAATTTGAGCATAAAATTGTAAATATTTTCTTACCCGTCAATTCTAACATATGTTTTGGGTGCTCAAAAGAACCATCTCATTAAGATGGTTCTTTTGAGTACCCACAACTTATGTTTTGGTTGAGAAATAAGAAAATTACTTTTTAGGTACACACTCAATCTTATCTAAAGGCCCTACATATAAATGGGAACCGAACAAGAAAACATAGCTGTATAGGCCAGACCTATTACAATTTTCAGGGACATAAATACAATGTTACTTGAAAACTGTAACCTGTGACACCTAAATAAAAATGGACTATCCATACTTCATTTTACCATATGATGTCGCATCTGGGAGTGAAATAACGCCATGCAATAAAATCGATAAACCACAAAATCGATAAACCACTAGTGGTTTACAGATTTACGGGAAACGTTATGACGTCCATAACAACGTTGCGTACATGATGACAAAATCAAGACTTTTTTTATGCCAGAAATGAGATTTCAAAGTATGTGTTATATGATAAATAGAATCTAACATTTGTGCTCTTGTATTATTGAATTTATCTAACTCGTTGCGAAAAAGAGATAAAATGCGAGGCTAATCAGTTCAATAAAACATGAGCACTCATGTAAGATCATGTATTAAACTTGAAGGAACATTCTATTAGCCAGGAAGGAGGGTTAAATTCAAATACAAATTTTGAGAACTCTCCAACATCCTAGACCACTGTTTGATATTGAAGTCAACTTTTCATTTTCTGCTTTCTGATTTTCTGCAAATTGACAGGATTTCAATTCCTAAATCGGGCTTACTTCCAATCTTCCGAAAAAAAGTTAATAATATTTCTGACTTTCTGATCTAGTTGAAATGGATTTTATTGTGAACATGAGTGGAAAGGTTTAAGACATCAGCTATATCGAACCATTTTAAGATCAAATACACTAGAAAATACCGAATTAATGTAAATTATTTGGACAG
Source organism: Loripinus fragilis (assembly GCA_964019695.1). Lineage (NCBI taxonomy): Eukaryota > Metazoa > Mollusca > Bivalvia > Lucinida > Lucinidae > Loripinus > Loripinus fragilis. The sequence goes on from OZ026517.1 coordinate 110,845,194, forward strand.
AGTAGTAAGAGAAAAGAGTATGAGCCACTATATGATCAGCGTCTGTACTGTTTGCCATCTCCACCCCACATCAAACTGACATATCCTATGCAGTGCAGTCTTTTTATCACACTTCATTGTAACACAGATTTCGATATATTACACAGTCAAGTTAATGCATTTTTTCTTATTCTTCACATTATTGCATGTTTTCTTACTCTTCACATTAATTTAATGCTTTTTTCTTATACTTTACATTAACACATTTTTTCGTACTCTTCATATTAATGCATTTTTTTTACTCTTCACATTAATGCATTTTTTCTTACTCTTCACAATTATGAATTTAATGCATTTTTTCTTATACTTTACATTAATGTATTTTTTTTTTACTCTTCACATTAATGCATTTTTTCTTACTCTTCATATTAATGCATTTTTCTTACTATTCTTAGGGAAAACATTTTTATACAGACTTCAGTGATTTTATTTGGCCATTTTTAAGGCCTTATATGGGAGTCATTCCCAATCCGAAAGTGGCCTTTATTTTCCCAATTTCATGTATTTTAGCACTTATTTTCCCATCTTTCATAAAATATTTTCCCAAATATGGAGGAAAAGGTAGCTTCCTGAAATCCCAAATAAAATCACTGGACAGTCATGAAAGATGTTCTAAAACTTTGAACACTAGTTGCCTGCCAAAATAGCCAATTTGCCATTCTGTTATGAGAATCAAAATTAGCATATATTTTACACATTCAACAGAACTACAAACATCTGCTTTACGAGTGTTTGCAGAATAATATCTTTAAATGCTTTCAACGCTTATGGCACTTAAGCCGTTTGAATCCAAACTGCATGTGTGCATTTTATTTTCAAAATTCAGATTAGTTTGCATTATCAAAAGAGATAAAAACCAATTTAGAAAAGGTTCTGCAATATGCTCTAATGGATTCAGAAATGGATATAACCTTTACAATAGTCTGCAGCATTAGAGATTATCTCCATGAAATGCTATTGTACTTGAACAACCTTCACAGGACTGAAACTGGAGTAAATAAACAACAACAAACCAACAGAGCAATGAACCAATCAGTACCTTAATTTGCCTATTTACCCAAATTAATTATCAAAAAAGCAATTTGAACTGAATCAGTAGCGTAAAAAAACGCAAAAGAAATTCTAAATAGGCAATGTGAATTAATAGTGGTGCGTACCATCTTTTATCACTTTGCCGTCCGTAAACTCCCCAATTTTCCGGTACAAGATGGACTGGAAGTATATATACGTTTGGCACTATTTGGGAATTTGCACTGTTTGCGGTTTGGTTTTAGTTCAGAGTGGCTAAAAGAACACAGTCAACTAGTTTTAATCGAATGATAGCATCGTGTTTGCCCAAAATGGCTGCCAAGTCGCAGCGAGCATGAAATAAGGCTAAGCAACAGAATAACGGTTATTAGAATCGGTCTTCGTTCAGGTATTGTTGATACCATTATAGTGTGTCAGACCAGCATTCAGAATTGTATCCTCAAATTTCAAAGAGAATAGCCATCCCTGAAATGGAGACTGAAAGTAGCTTCCATTCGGGCATGAATGTGTCGAAAACAAACTGTAAAATCATGGAAAGTTTTAAGATCTACGAAAATACCCAATTGAAAAAAGCAAAATATGCAAATAAGCATTTCGTAGAAATTTTGAATACCCAATTAAAATTTGAAATACCCAAATTAATGAAAAAGGAGTGAGTAGCATACCCAATTGCTCAAAAAATTAATTAAGGTAATGACCATTGAACAATCCCTCACTTGATCAGATATAAGAGATCTGCACAAACTTAAGTTAAAAGTGAGTAAGTTTCACTTTGGACAAACCATCTATCACTTTATTCACACTGGGTAGGCAGCAATCCAAAAACATTAAACACTGTTTCTAGCGTTTGCCAATTGTTAAGAGCGTTTTTGATTGCCACCTATCCGGTGTGTTATTCATCAAGTGAAATAGGGCAATATTGACTTTTGGGCTGATTTCTTTTGAGCTTTGCTTTATTATTCAAAAAGTGCATCTTTATACTGAGTTAAAACCATTTGCTAATTTAGAAATGAATGATAAAATCATTATCCCCCAAAATTAATATTAAAAACATTAAAAAAAACAAGATTAATGTATCTTCTAAATTTATACATGTTGCCAAAAAAAAAAATCTGTTTTTCTTTTTTGACTGATAAATTTACCAAGGAGACACACGACCAGAGTTTAAAATGTTGGGAGGAGCTTCAAAATCAGTGTTTGTTTTAGTGTTAAAAAATCTGTCAACATCAATTTGATAGCAAGACTCTCAGTTGTTAAAATAACAATCTGCATCCTACATTGTGACAAGCATTTTTACAAAACTACATTAATCTTTAGCCAGCAATATCTTTTTTTCTAAAAATGTCGTCTGCATTTCTAGTCTGCTGCAAACATTCAAATGCACTTTAGACTAGATTTTTCATAAAGATTTCTTTTCATGGAAGACAATGTTACGGAGGAGCAATCTGATCTGGGTCCATATTGTTTGTAATATCATCAACAGACTAGGGAGAAGACAATAAGTGGCGAAATAATGGTTCATTTGAAAACTAGAGGACCTGAAGGTCCTGAGGCGCTCACCTGATCTCCTTATTTATGTTGAAATAAGTCAAGGTCAACTACAGCTTATTATGTTTTACCATATATGGAGGTTGCAGCCATTTTGGTCAAGTGACCTAAACAACCTAATGAATAATCCATCAAACAGCCCAGTGATTTCTGAGAAAAAGATGTTTAGATAGGTGTGTGGCAGTCCAAATGAGTGGCCTTGGATAAAAGGTCACAGGTCAGCTTGACATTTGGCAGTTAATATAAAACCATTGTCTCAATAACTATTATGAATTCGGCTTAAACAGTATAGAAAAATGAACATTTTAAGATTTTCTGCATATAAATGCATTAGGAATCATATTTGACCTTGCCATAAAGTAAATCAAGGTCAAGCTAGATTCATCATTTGTGCAAACCTGGTAGGGCTCACATATCCAATGCTACATACCAAGTCCCACAGCCAATGGCCTTTTGGTTCCAGAGTAGAAGAGATTTAAAGAGTTTTTACCATATATGGGTATGGTGGCCATGTCAGTCATGTGACCATAACAATTTGTATAAGTTTTGGCTAACCAATCATAAGGAGTTGTCATATGAAATTTGGTTTCAATTGGACAAGTGGTTTCTGAGAAAACTATGTTTTAATATGTTGATGGGACTCGAATATGAGCGACCTTGGCTGAAAGGTCAAAGGTCAACCTTGACCTTTGACACTTATTTATAGACACTAGATTGAACATATCAAGTGATAATAATGACTTTGGCTTCCACAGTATTCAAAAAAATCAACTTTTCAAAAAATTTCCCATTCAAATGCATTAGGAAGCAAACTTGACCTTGACGTTAAGTATGTCAAGGTCAGCCTAGGATCATTATTTGAACAATCTTGGTAGGCCCTACATCCCCAATGCTACATACTAAGTCTCAAGGTCACAGGCCTTATGGTTCTGGAGAAGAAGATTTTTAAAGGTTTTTACCATATATGGGCGTGGCGGCCATCTTTGTCATGTGACCAAAATATTTTCAATAAATTTTGGCTAACTTATCATAAGGAGTCTTCACATGAAATTTGAGTTCAATTGGGCCAATGGTTTATGAGAAAAATATGTTTTAATATATTGAGGGGACCACAATATGAGCGACCTTGGCTGAAAGGGCAAAGGTCAACCTTGACCTTTGAAACTTATTTATAGCTATTGTCTCATAAGTTTTAACTTTTCAAGTAAAAATAATCACTTTGGCTTTAACAGTATTCAAAAAAATCAACTTTTTAAAAAAATTCCCATTTAAAAGCATTAGAAGGCAAATTTGACCTTGACGTTAAGTAGGTCAAGGTCAACCTAGGATCATTACTTGAACAAACTTGGTAGGCCCAACAGCCCCAATGCTACATACCAAGTCCCAAGGTCATCAGCCTTCTGGTTCTGGAGAAGAAGATTTTTAAAGGGTTTTTACCATATATGGGCATGGCGGCCATCTTGGTCATGTGACCAAGACCATTTGAACAAACTTTTGTTCCCGCGTCCTAAGGAGTCTTCATATGAAATTTGAGTTCAATTGGCCCAGTGGTTTCAGAGGAGAAGATGTTTGAAAATGTTGACGGACGGACGACAGACGACGGACGGACGGACGGACGGACGCCGGAGTGACTGGTATACTATTAGCTCACCCATGAGCCTTCGGCGCAGGTGAGCTAAAAAGTTAAATTAGGCCAAGAAAAAAAATACATTAGATTCTCAAGCACCGCCGCATTGTCCTCAAAGTCCCCGCATCACCGACTTTTTTAAACCAAAAAAAGAAGAAAAAGAAAAAATCCGCATTAAAAAAATTCGTTATTTCGTTTCGTCCGTGTTCGTCCAATATCTAATATTCCTCATACATTTACCCGATCTTCTGAAAATCGAGTAGGCGCTTGGTATTGATTTTTTATGTGGTTTAGTGCAGGTATACAAGCGTCGCATCTCTCTTTACAATGGCGTCTTCCATCGTGAAGTTGTGAAGGGCCGTTTTTCAAGAAAATCGTCTGATTTCATGTCCAACATGGCTCTTGTATCGGTCAAAATATCATCAGGGGCCGTACATGTAGAACATCTCCCATGGAACATTGTCGGAGAGTATAACGGCTCATGTAAATACATGCCTCGTCTGTTTTTAAAGAAATAAAACAACAAACCTGCGTCCCGCATCTGTTTTTGAGGAAATAAAAAATAAATAAAAAACCTGCCTCCCGCATCAGTTTTTTTCAAAAAGTGCTTGAGAATCTAATGATTAATTTTTTTTGGCCTTATGCAAACTGCATAACAGTAATCTTTAAGTTAATTTATGTGTGTTTTGTAAAACAAATGACTATTCATAAGACTACATATGTATAAGCTTTCAACCAAATTAGGTGGCAGCTGAACTGCCACCCCTTATAATATGAACTTACGCTTATTTTTTAAACATTTTTCAATGAAAAGTCCTTATCATTTCTACCTGAAATATGGTGGCAGCTGAACTGCCACCACTTATGGTATAAACTTACACTTATTTTTGTGCAATAAACAATCTGGGGTGAAACATTTTTCAATGATAAGTCTTAAATATTTCTACCTGTAGTTAGGTGGCAGCTGAACTGCCACTCTTTATGGTATAAACTTACACTTATTTTTGTGCAATAAACAATCTGCGGTGAAACATTTTTAAATGAAAAGTCCTTATTATTTCTTCCTGAAATATGGTGGCAGCTGAACTGCCACCCCTTACGGTATAAACTTACACTTATTTTGTGCAATTAACAATCTGCCAAAGACATTTTCCTATGATAAGTCTTAGATATTTCTACCAGTGATAAGTCCTTAATATTTCTTCCTGTAATATGGTGGCAGCTGAGCTGCCACCCCTTATGGTATAAACTTATGCTTATTTTTGTGCAATAAACAATCTGTGATAAGACATTTTCCAGTGATAAGTCCTTTATATTTCTACCTGTAATATGGTGGCAGCTGAACTGCCACCCCTTATGGTATAAACTTACGCTTATCTGTATGCGATAAACAATCTGCGGTAAGACATTTTCCAGTGATAAGTCCTTTATATTCCTACCTGTTATATTGTGGCAGCTGAACTGCCTCCCCACATGGTTAAACTTATACTTATTTTTGTGCAAGAAACAATCTGCGGTAAAACATTTTCCAGTGATAAGTCCTGAACATTTCTACCTGTAGTTAGGTGAACTGCCACTCCTTATGGTATAAACTTACTTTGTGCAATAAACAATCTGCGGAAAAAAAAATTCCAGTGATAAGCCCTTAATATTTCTACCTGTAATATGGTGGCAGCTGAACTGTCACCCCTTATGGTATAAGCTTACACTTATTTTTTGTGCGATAAGACATTTTCCAGTGATAAGCCCTTAATATTTCTACCTGTAATATGGTGGCAGCTAAACTGCCACCCCTTATGGTATAAACTTACTCTTATTTTTGTGCAATAACAATCTGCGGTAAAACATTTTCCAGTGAAAAGAACTGCCTCCCCATATGGTTAAACTTGTGCAATAAACAATCTGCGCTAAAACATTTTCCAGAGATAAGTCCTGAACATTTCTACCTGTAGTTAGGCGACAGCTGAACTGCCACTCCTTATGGTATAAACTTACTTTGTGCAATAAACAATCTGAGGTAAAACATTTTCAAGTGATAAGTCCTTAATATTTCTACCTGTAGTTAGGTGGCAGCTGCACTGCCACCACTTATGGTTTTAAACTTACGCTAATTTTTGTGCAATAAACAATATGCGGTAAAACATTTTCCAATGATAAATCCTTAACATATACCTGTAGTAAGGTGGCAGCTGAATTGCCTCCCTAATGGTATAAACTTACACTTAAATAGCATAAATTTCCGAATTTGATGACAGCAGAACTGCAACTGATCCTTGTGTAACATTACAATTGCTTTAAAAGCTATGTTTTATTCGATTGTCACGATCTAGATTACAGCAACAACAATAACTGGTAGAAATGGTAAGGATTTATCACTAACAAGTGTAAGTTTATACCAAAAGGGATGGCAGGTCAGTTACCTACTAATAACAGGTAGAAATGTTAAGGATTTATCGCCTGAAAATGTTTAACCTCGTATTGGTTTAGTACAAATCTATACCTGTTATTTGGTAGCAGCTGAACTGCCATCCCTTTTGGTATAAACTTACACTTGCTGCTGTGAAGATGGATTTAAAGGGATAATTCACACCTTTTTTCAAATGTGATTATTATAGACTTTACAGTATGGCAGGAATAATCCCTCATTAAATGTTTGTGAATGCTCTTCTATTAGCCGGTAATCAATCACTTTTGCTTCTGAATGGGAGTCTGGTCATTCTCAGGTCAATGATCTCTACACACCAAAACTGGAATCACTTCCACCTGCTTACACACTACCAAAGGAGAATTATAAATCAGTCAAAAGGCAAAAAATAACAATGTTTCAGAGTAATGCTTTTAGCAGTGTGTGCATTGATGAGTATATGTTGATACTTGGTCCATATTTAATAATTAATTCTAAAATTAAAGTCTTAAAGCACTAATTATTACTATAGCAGACGACATATTTTGTAACAATTTTCTTCGTTTTGATAACAAAAAGACAGAATAAAATCAAATGAAACTTATTGAAAAACAAAATACTTTTCATTTGACAGTTGTTACATTTTAATTTGCAATGATTTGGCTGTTGATTGTAACTAAAACGGAACACCCATTATCCAATATTGAAATAAAGAAATTGACTGAAAGGTGCCGCTTCAATCATTTGCCAGACCAGCATATTGAGGTTGAGGTTAACTCAGGTTAATGTGTGCCAATAGCTGTAAGATGGCTGCTCCCTGAACAGCTATAAAAGCTTCTGTAATTAACAAACCAGATAGATAAATGATCTGTGAAAATAAAATTAGTCCATAACGAAATATCTATTTGTGAATAAAGTAAAATGTTAAAAAGCATGAAAATACACTTTAATGTTAATTGACTTACTAGAATCTAGTAAGGCAAATGGTCTCTGTCCTATGGGTAAATTTTTAAATGCAGATAGTAAGATCTAAAATAAGCCTAAAGAGTTGCAGACTATAATTCCCAAATAAAGGTATCACTGTACAATTAGACACCGTGGTTTTGGGTGCAATAGGATTTATGAGCATTAGAAACAAGTTCGGGGGTACTTTGGTCAACCCTGATTTTCACTCTCCTAACACTTGGTCATAATTTCTTTTTCAGACTGGAAGCCCTCCCTATGCCAGGCAGCTCCAGAAGGTTTCAGTAAAATCTGTGCTCTTTCCATTTCGGGAAATGAATTTTGCCAGGTCAGTGTATTAATGAGCGGGAGAAGCTGAAAATTTGAAAAAAAGTACGGTCTCCCTAAACTCTAAAGAATTTTAGAAAAGCAATCTGGCGAAATCGAGACTTTTGACACTTAGTTTGTTTTTCTTGAGTTTCTGAACAAGAATAAGTGTAGATTGATGTTCCAGAAGTTGTCATTTAGAAATTACATGTGTTCTTTGCACATTAAACTATATAGGAAATTCCAATAGTACAGTGAGACCTAAAGTTCCATTATATATTTCTAACAATAAACATTGCTTTTATGTTAATTTACCAGCAGAGCAGACCATGCTGAGTCGTTACAGCATTGGCGTAACTCCCATTACCCAGGTTACGCACTTGCGCAATAAAAATAGTAACAATCAAGGGAGGTCACCTAATGTGGTATACATGATTTTTCATACCATAAGGAACTGCTCTTAAAGGAAAGAATTAACTCCCTCTGGGGGCAAATTCTTTCCTTTAAGCGAAGTTCCCACTCTGAAAAGCGACGCAATCGAAGAGAATCACTGTGTGGTACAGTAATCTCCCTTTGATGTGCGTAACTTTTTCAGCATTCTGGCTACGCCATGGTACAGAATGCAATACTTCATCAGAGTCTGTCCTGAGGGAGCGCAGTGGCTCAGTGGTAGAGTGCTTGACTCGAGACGGAAGGGCCGCGGGTTCGAGCCTCACCGGCGTCACTGCGTTGTGTCCTTGAGCAAGAACATTAATCCTAGCTTAGTACTGGTTCAACCCAGGAAGACCAGTCCCTTTATAACTGAAAGATAGTTTGTGGGACGTAAAGAATCAAATCAAACAAAAAAACAGTCTGTCCTGTTTGTCATAACCCCTCTAGGGGAGTATCTATTTTTCTAAGAAAAGTATGCAATCTCACAGCTCCCAATTAAATAATGTAAATTCTGAAATTTTCGCAAGTGTTTTATTTTCGTGAAACTTCCCATATGTGAAAATAAAACCTTCGTGAAATGGCAGGATCACTCTGTCATGTACTGATATATGTAAATCATGCCCTAATCGCGAATTTTTAATGTCACAAGTATGTCTCTTAACGCTATTCGCTGAAATAAAATTCTCACGAAAAATTCCGAATTTACAGAACCAAAATTAAAATCCCAAACTTTTAAAAATATCCAAGCCGAAGCTAGTGAAGTGTCACAGATCTGAAGCAGCAAAACAGATTGCATGATGGAATAAAATCAAACTTATATACCAGAAGACATGGTGAGATAAAAATGACCAAGGTGTCAATGGTTATTCTCATTTCCATTAAACAGTATCCTGTGGTGTGAGAAATTACAACCAAAATCCTTAAGGACAACCAAGAAAAAAGTGAACGATACCCTACTAAGCACATAAGGATCTTCATGATCTCTATTTAGCAAATTAGATGAGACAGGCATTTTTCAAGCTACACATCAGTATAACAATGAATATATTAGCCAGTTGTTTTATAGAGATGATGCAAAACTTGTTAGCAATGCATGCTGACATAAGGCTAGGCGGTTCTACTTTTGACACCATACTTGTTAGTGGTGCTGACATAAGGCTGGATAGTTCTACTTCAGACACCATGCCTGTTAATGGTGCTGACATAAGTCTGGATAGTTCTACTTCAGACATCATGTTTGTTAATGGTGCTGACATAAGGCTGGATAGTTCTACTTCAGACACCATGCCTGTTAATGGTGCTGACATAAGTCTGGATAGTTCTACTGCAGACACCATGCCTGTTAATGATGCTGACACAAAGGTAGATGGTTCTACTTCTGGCACCATGTTTGTTAATGATACTGACATATAGCTAGAAGGTTCCACTTCTGACACATGTTTGTTAATGATGCTGACATATGGCTAGATGGTTCTACTTCTGGCACCATGTTTGTTAATGATGCTGACATATGGCTAGATGGTTCTACTTCTGACAACATGTTTGTTTATGATGCTGACACAAGGGTAGATGGTTCTACTTCTGGCACCATGTTTGTTAATGATGCTGACATATGGCTAGATGGTTCTACTTCTGACACCATGTTTGTTTATGATGCTGACACAAGGGTAGATGGTTCTACTTCTGGCACCATGTTTGTTAATGATGCTGACATATGGCTAGATGGTTCTTCTTCTGGCACCATGTATGTTAATGATGCTGACATAAGGCTAGATGGTTCTACTTCTGGCATCATGTTTGTTAATGATACTGACATATAGCTAGAAGGTTCCACTTCTGACACATGTATGTTAATGATGCTGACATATGGCTAGATGGTTCTACTCCTGACACCATGTTTGTTAATGATGCTGACATAAGGCTAGATGGTTCTACCTCTGACATCATGCTTGTTAATGATGCTGACACAAGGGTAGATGGTTCTACTTCTGGCACCATGTTTGTTAATGATGCTGACATATGGCTAAATGGTTCTACTTCTGACAACATGTTTGTTAATTATGCTGACATATGGCTTGATGGTTCTACTTCTGACGCCATGTTTGTTTATGATGCTGACATAAGGCTAGATGGTTCTACTTCTGGCATCATGTTTGTTAATGATACTGACATATAGCTAGAAGGTTCCACTTCTGACACATGTATGTTAATGATGCTGACATATGGCTAGATGGTTCTACTTCTGGCACCATGTTTGTTAATGATGCTGACATAAGGCTAGATGGTTCTACTTCTGGCATCATGTTTGTTAATGATACTGACATATAGCTAGAAGGTTCCACTTCTGACACATGTATGTTAATGATGCTGACATATGGCTAGATGGTTCTACTTCTGGCACCATGTTTGTTAATGATGCTGACATAAGGCTAGATGGTTCTACTTCAGACACCATGTTTGTTAATGATGCTGACACAAAGGTAGATGGTTCTACTTCTGGCACCATGTTTGTTAATGATGCTGACATATGGCTAGATGGTTCTACTTCTGATACCATGTTTGTTGATGATACTGACATAAGGCTAGAAGGTTCCACTTCTGACACATGTATGTTAATGATGCTGACATATGGCTAGATGGTTCTACTTCTGGCACCATGTTTGTTAATGATGCTGACACAAAGGTAGATGGTTCTACTTCTGGCACCATGTTTGTTAATGATGCTGACATAAGGCTAGATGGTTCTACTTCTGGCATCATGTTTGTTAATGATACTGACATATAGCTAGAAGGTTCCACTTCTGACACATGTATGTTAATGATGCTGACATATGGCTAGATGGTTCTACTTCTGGCACCATGTTTGTTAATGATGCTGACATAAGGCTAGATGGTTCTACTTCAGACACCATGTTTGTTAATGATGCTGACACAAAGGTAGATGGTTCTACTTCTGGCACCATGTTTGTTAATGATGCTGACATATGGCTAGATGGTTCTACTTCTGATACCATGTTTGTTGATGATACTGACATAAGGCTAGAAGGTTCCACTTCTGACACATGTATGTTAATGATGCTGACATATGGCTAGATGGTTCTACTTCTGGCACCATGTTTGTTAATGATGCTGACACAAAGGTAGATGGTTCTACTTCTGGCACCATGTTTGTTAATGATGCTGACATAAGGCTAGATGGTTCTACTTCTGACAACATGTTTGTTAATGATGCTGACATATGGCTAGATGGTTCTACTCCTGACACCATGTTTGTTAATGATGCTGACATAAGGCTAGAAGGTTCCACTTCTGACACATGTTTGTTAATGATGCTGACATATGGCTAGATGGTTCTACTTCTGACACCATGTTTGTTAATGATGCTGACATAAGGCTAGTTGTTAATGATGCTGACATATGGCTAGATGGTTCCACTTCTGACACATGTTTGTTAATTATGCTGACACAAGGCTAGATGGTTCTACTTCTGACACCATGTTTGTTAATGATGCTGACAAAGGCTAGATGGTTCTTCTTCTGACACCATGTTTGTTAATGATGCTGACACAAAGGTAGATGGTTCTACTTCTGGCACCATGTTTGTTAATGATGCTGACATAAGGCTAGATGGTTCTACTTCTGGCACCATGTATGTTAATGATGCTGACATAAGGCTAGATGGTTCTACTTCTGACGCCATGTTTGTTAATGATGCTGACATAAGGCTAGATGGTTCTACTTCTGACATCATGTTTGATAATGATGCTGACATAAGGCTAGATGGTTCTATTTCTGACACCATGTTTGTTAATGATGCTGACATATGGCTAGATGGTTCTTCTTCTGACACCTTGTTTGTTAATAATGTTGACATATGGCTAGATGGTTCTACTCCTGACACCATGTTTGTTAATGATGCTGACATATGGCTAGATGGTTCTACTCCTGACACCATGTTTGTTAATGATGCTGACATAAGGCTAGATGGTTCTACTTCTGACACCATGTTTGTTAATGATGCTGACATAAGGCTAGATGGTTCTATTTCTGACACCATGTTTGTTAATGATGCTGACATATGGCTAGATGGTTCTTCTTCTGACACCTTGTTTGTTAATAATGTTGACATATGGCTAGGTGGTTCTACTCCTGACACCATGTTTGTTAATGATGTTGACATATGGCTAGATGGTTCTACTCCTGACACCATGTCTGTTAATGATGCTGACATAAGGCTAGATGGTTCTACTTCTGGCATCATGTTTGTTAATGATGCTGACATATGGCTAGATGGTTCTACTTCTGACACCATGTTTGTTAATGATGCTGACATAAGGCTAGATGGTTCTACTTCTGGCACCATGTTTGTTAATGATACTGGTATATGGCTAGATGGTTCTACTTCAGACACCATGTTTGTTAATGATGCTGACATATGGCTAGATGGTTCTACTCCTGACACCATGTTTGTTAATGATGCTGACATAAGGCTAGATGGTTCTACTTCTGGCACCATGTTTGTTAATGATACTGACATATGGCTAGATGGTTCTACTCCTGACACCATGTTTGTTAATGATGCTGACATATGGCTAGATGGTTCTACTCCTGACACCATGTTTGTTAATGATGCTGACATAAGGCTAGATGATTCTACTTCTGACACCATGTTTGTTAATGATGCTGACATAAGGCTAGATGGTTCTACTTCTGGCACCATGTTTGTTAATGATGCTGACATAAGGCTAGATGGTTCTACTCCTGACACCATGTTTGTTAATGATGCTGACATAAGGCTAGATGGTTCTACTTCTGACAACATGTATGTTAATGAGGCTGATATAAGGCTAGATGATTCTACTTCTGACACCATGTTTGTTAATGATGCTGACATAAGGCTAGATGGTTCTACTTCTGGCACCATGTTTGGTAATGATGCTGACGTAAGGCTAGAAGGTTCTACTTCTGACATCATGTTTTTTATGATGCTGACATAAGGCTAGATGATTCTACTTCTGGCACCATGTTTGTTAATGATGCTGACATAAGGCTAGATGGTTCTACTTCTGACACCATGTTTGTTAATGATGCTGACATAAGGCTAGATGGTTCTACTTCTGGCACCATGTTTGGTAATGATGCTGACGTAAGGCTAGAAGGTTCTACTTCTGGCAACATGTTTGTTAATGATGCTGACATAAGGCTAGATGGTTCTACTTCTGACACCGTGTTTGTTATTGATGCTGACATAAGGCTAGATGGTTCTACTTCTGGCACCATGTTTGGTAATGATGCTGACGTATGGCTAGATGGTTCTACTTCTGGCACCATGTTTGTTAATGATGCTGACATAAGGCTAGATGGTTCTACTTCTGACACCGTGTTTGTTATTGATGCTGACATATGGCTAGATGGTTCTACTTCTGACACCATGTTTGTTAATGATGCTGACATATGGCTAGATGGTTCTACTTCTGGCACCATGTTTGTTAATGATGCTGACATATGGCTAGATGGTTCTACTTCTGGCACCATGTTTGTTAATGATGCTGACATATGGCTAGATGGTTCTACTTCTGGCACCATGTTTGTTAATGATGCTGACATATGGCTAGATGGTTCTACTCCTGACACCATGTTTTTTATGATGCTGACATAAGGCTAGATGGTTCTACTTCTGACACCATGTTTGTTAATGATGCTGACATAAGGCTAGTTGTTAATGATGCTGACATATGGCTAGATGGTTCTACTTCTGACAACATGTTTGTTAATGATGCTGACATATGGCTAGATGATTCTACTTCTGGCACCATGTTTGTTAATGATGCTGACATATGGCTAGATGGTTCTACTTCTGGCACCATGTTTGTTAATGATGCTGACATAAGGCTAGTTGTTAATGATGCTGACATATGGCTAGATGGTTCTACTTCTGACAACATGTTTGTTAATGATGCTGACATATGGCTAGATGGTTCTACTTCTGACACCATGTTTGTTAATGATGCTGACATAAGGCTAGTTGTTAATGATGCTGACATATGGCTAGATGGTTCTACTTCTGACAACATGTTTGTTAATGATGCTGACATATGGCTAGATGATTCTACTTCTGGCACCATGTTTGTTAATGATGCTGACATATGGCTAGATGGTTCTACTTCTGACACCATGTTTGTTAATGATGCTGACATAAGGCTAGTTGTTAATGATGCTGACATATGGCTAGATGGTTCTACTTCTGACAACATGTTTGTTAATGATGCTGACATATGGCTAGATGATTCTACTTCTGGCACCATGTTTGTTAATGATGCTGACATATGGCTAGATGGTTCTACTTCTGACACCATGTTTGTTAATGATGCTGACATATGGCTAGATGGTTCTACTTCTGACAACATGTATGTTAATGATGCTGACATATGGCTAGATGGTTCTACTTCTGACAACATGTATGTTAATGATGCTGACATATGGCTAGATGGTTCTACTCCTGACACCATGTTTGTTAATGATGCTGACATAAGGCTAGATGGTTCTACTTCTGACAACATGTATGTTAATGATGCTGACATATGGCTAGATGGTTCTACTTCTGACAACATGTATGTTAATGATGCTGACATATGGCTAGATGGTTCTACTTCTGACAACATGTATGTTAATGATGCTGACATATGGCTAGATGGTTCTACTCCTGACACCATGTTTGTTAATGATGCTGACATAAGGCTAGATGGTTCTACTTCTGACAACATGTATGTTAATGATGCTGACATATGGCTAGATGATTCTACTTCTGGCACCATGTTTGTTAATGATGCTGACATATGGCTAGATGGTTCTACTTCTGACACCATGTTTGTTAATGATGCTGACATAAGGCTAGTTGTTAATGATGCTGACATATGGCTAGATGGTTCTACTTCTGACAACATGTTTGTTAATGGTGCTGACATAAGGCTAGATGGTTCTACTTCTGACACCATGTTTGTTAATGATGCTGACATATAGCTAGATGGTTCTACTTCTGGCACCATGTTTGTTAATGATGTTGACATATGGCTAGATGGTTCTACTTCTGGCACCATGTTTGTTAATGATGCTGACATATGGCTAGATGGTTCTACTTCTGACACCATGTTTGTTAATGATGCTGACATATGGCTAGATGGTTCTACTTCTGGCACCATGTTTGTTAATGATGATATCATATGGCTAGATGGTTCTACTTCTGACACCATGTCTGTTAATGATGCTGATATAAGGCTAGATGGTTCTACTTCTGACACCATGTTTGTTAATGATGCTGACATAAGGCTAGATGGTTCTACTTCTGACACCATGTTTGTTAATGATGCTGACATATGGCTAGATGGTTCTACTTCTGACAACATGTATGTTAGTGATGCTGACATATGGCTAGATGGTTCTACTTCTGACAACATGTATGTTAATGATGCTGACATATGGCTAGATGGTTCTACTCCTGACACCATGTTTGTTAATGATGCTGACATAAGGCTAGATGGTTCTACTTCTGACAACATGTATGTTAATGATGCTGACATATGGCTAGATGGTTCTACTTCTGACAACATGTATGTTAATGATGCTGACATATGGCTAGATGGTTCTTCTTCTGACACCATGTTTGTTAATGATGCTGACATAAGGCTAGATGGTTCTACTTCTGACAACATGTATGTTAATGATGCTGACATATGGCTAGATGGTTCTACTTCTGACAACATGTATGTTAATGATGCTGACATATGGCTAGATGGTTCTACTCCTGACACCATGTTTGTTAATGATGCTGACATAAGGCTAGATGGTTCTACTTCTGACAACATGTATGTTAATGATGCTGACATATGGCTAGATGGTTCTTCTTCTGTCAACATGTATGTTAATGATGCTGACATATGGCTAGATGGTTCTACTTCTGACAACATGTATTTTAATGATGCTGACATATGGCTAGATGGTTCTTCTTCTGTCAACATGTATGTTAATGATGCTGACATATGGCTAGATGGTTCTACTCCTGACACCATGTTTGTTAATGATGCTGACATAAGGCTAGATGGTTCTACTTCTGACAACATGTATGTTAATGATGCTGACATATGGCTAGATGGTTCTTCTTCTGTCAACATGTATGTTAATGATGCTGACATATGGCTAGATGGTTCTACTTCTGACAACATGTATTTTAATGATGCTGACATATGGCTAGATGGTTCTTCTTCTGTCAACATGTATGTTAATGATGCTGACATATGGCTAGATGGTTCTACTTCTGGCACCATGTTTGTTAATGATGCTGACATATGGCTAGATGGTTCTACTCCTGACACCATGTTTGTTAATGATGCTGACATATGGCTAGATGGTTCTTCTTCTGACACCATGTTTGTTAATGATGCTGACATATGGCTAGATGGTTCCACTCCTGACACCATGTTTGTTAATGATGCTGACATATTGCTAGATGGTTCTTCTTCTGACACCATGTTTGTTAATGATGCTGACATATGGCTAGATGGTTCTACTCCTGACACCATGTTTGTTAATGATGCTGACATATGGCTAGATGGTTCTTCTCCTGACACCATGTTTGTTAATGATGCTGACATAAGGCTAGATGGTTCTTCTTCTGACACCATGTTTGTTAATGATGCTGACATAAGGCTAGATGGTTCTATTCCTGACACCATGTTTGTTAATGATGCTGACATATGGCTAGATGGTTCTACTCCTGACACCATGTTTGTTAATTATGCTGACATAAGGCTAGATGGTTCTACTTCTGACAACATGTATGTTAATGATGCTGACACAAGGGTAGATGGTTCTACTCCTGACACCATGTTTGTTAATTATGCTGACATATGGCTAGATGGTTCTACTTCTGACAACATGTTTGTTAATGATGCTGACATATAGCTAAATGGTTCTTCTTCTGACACCATGTTTGTTAATGATGCTGACATAAGGCTAGATGGTTCTATTCCTGACACCATGTTTGTTAATGATGCTGACATATGGCTAGATGGTTCTACTCCTGACACCATGTTTGTTAATTATGCTGACATAAGGCTAGATGGTTCTACTTCTGACAACATGTATGTTAATGATGCTGACACAAAGGTAGATGGTTCTACTCCTGACACCATGTTTGTTAATTATGCTGACATATGGCTAGATGGTTCTACTTCTGACAACATGTTTGTTAATGATGCTGACATATAGCTAGATGGTTCTACTTCTGACAACATGTTTGTTAATGATGCTGACATATAGCTAGATGGTTCTACTCCTGACACCATGTTTGTTAATTATGCTGACATATGGCTAGATGGTTCTACTTCTGACAACATGTTTGTTAATGATGCTGACATATGGCTAGATGGTTCTACTTCTGATACCATGTTTGTTAATGATGCTGACATATGGCTAGATGGTTCTACTCCTGACACCATGTTTGTTAATGATGCTGACATATGGCTAGATGGTTCTACTCCTGACACCATGTTTGTTAATTATGCTGACATAAGGCTAGATGGTTCTACTTCTGACAACATGTATGTTAATGATGCTGACACAAGGCTAGATGGTTCTACTCCTGACACCATGTTTGTTAATTATGCTGACATAAGGCTAGATGGTTCTACTCCTGACACCATGTTTGTTAATGATGCTGACTTAAGGCTAGATGGTTCTACTCCTGACACCATGTTTGTTAATGATGCTGACATAAGGCTAGATGGTTCTACTCCTGACACCATGTTTGTTAATGATGCTGACATATGGCTAGATGGTTCTACTCCTGACACCATGTTTGTTAATGATGCTGACATAAGGCTAGATGGTTCTACTCCTGACACCATGTTTGTTAATGATGTTGACATATGGCTAGATGGTTCTACTTCTGACACCATGTTTGTTAATGATGCTGACATATGGCTAGATGGTTCTACTCCTGACACCATGTTTGTTAATGATGCTGACATAAGGCTAGATGGTTCTACTTCTGACAACATGTATGTTAATGATGCTGACATATGGCTAGATGGTTCTTCTTCTGTCAACATGTATGTTAATGATGCTGACATATGGCTAGATGGTTCTACTTCTGACAACATGTATTTTAATGATGCTGACATATGGCTAGATGGTTCTTCTTCTGTCAACATGTATGTTAATGATGCTGACATATGGCTAGATGGTTCTACTCCTGACACCATGTTTGTTAATGATGCTGACATAAGGCTAGATGGTTCTACTTCTGACAACATGTATGTTAATGATGCTGACATATGGCTAGATGGTTCTTCTTCTGTCAACATGTATGTTAATGATGCTGACATATGGCTAGATGGTTCTACTTCTGACAACATGTATTTTAATGATGCTGACATATGGCTAGATGGTTCTTCTTCTGTCAACATGTATGTTAATGATGCTGACATATGGCTAGATGGTTCTACTTCTGGCACCATGTTTGTTAATGATGCTGACATATGGCTAGATGGTTCTACTCCTGACACCATGTTTGTTAATGATGCTGACATATGGCTAGATGGTTCTTCTTCTGACACCATGTTTGTTAATTATGCTGACATATGGCTAGATGGTTCCACTCCTGACACCATGTTTGTTAATGATGCTGACATATTGCTAGATGGTTCTTCTTCTGACACCATGTTTGTTAATGATGCTGACATATGGCTAGATGGTTCTACTCCTGACACCATGTTTGTTAATGATGCTGACATATGGCTAGATGGTTCTTCTCCTGACACCATGTTTGTTAATGATGCTGACATAAGGCTAGATGGTTCTTCTTCTGACACCATGTTTGTTAATGATGCTGACATAAGGCTAGATGGTTCTATTCCTGACACCATGTTTGTTAATGATGCTGACATATGGCTAGATGGTTCTACTCCTGACACCATGTTTGTTAATTATGCTGACATAAGGCTAGATGGTTCTACTTCTGACAACATGTATGTTAATGATGCTGACACAAAGGTAGATGGTTCTACTCCTGACACCATGTTTGTTAATTATGCTGACATATGGCTAGATGGTTCTACTTCTGACAACATGTTTGTTAATGATGCTGACATATAGCTAAATGGTTCTTCTTCTGACACCATGTTTGTTAATGATGCTGACATAAGGCTAGATGGTTCTATTCCTGACACCATGTTTGTTAATGATGCTGACATATGGCTAGATGGTTCTACTCCTGACACCATGTTTGTTAATTATGCTGACATAAGGCTAGATGGTTCTACTTCTGACAACATGTATGTTAATGATGCTGACACAAAGGTAGATGGTTCTACTCCTGACACCATGTTTGTTAATTATGCTGACATATGGCTAGATGGTTCTACTTCTGACAACATGTTTGTTAATGATGCTGACATATAGCTAGATGGTTCTACTTCTGACAACATGTTTGTTAATGATGCTGACATATAGCTAGATGGTTCTACTCCTGACACCATGTTTGTTAATTATGCTGACATATGGCTAGATGGTTCTACTTCTGACAACATGTTTGTTAATGATGCTGACATATGGCTAGATGGTTCTACTTCTGATACCATGTTTGTTAATGATGCTGACATATGGCTAGATGGTTCTACTCCTGACACCATGTTTGTTAATGATGCTGACATATGGCTAGATGGTTCTACTCCTGACACCATGTTTGTTAATTATGCTGACATAAGGCTAGATGGTTCTACTTCTGACAACATGTATGTTAATGATGCTGACACAAGGCTAGATGGTTCTACTCCTGACACCATGTTTGTTAATTATGCTGACATAAGGCTAGATGGTTCTACTCCTGACACCATGTTTGTTAATGATGCTGACATAAGGCTAGATGGTTCTACTCCTGACACCATGTTTGTTAATGATGCTGACATAAGGCTAGATGGTTCTACTCCTGACACCATGTTTGTTAATGATGCTGACATATGGCTAGATGGTTCTACTCCTGACACCATGTTTGTTAATGATGCTGACATAAGGCTAGATGGTTCTACTCCTGACACCATGTTTGTTAATGATGTTGACATATGGCTAGATGGTTCTACTTCTGACACCATGTTTGTTAATGATGCTGACATATGGCTAGATGGTTCTACTTCTGACAACATGTTTGTTAATGATGCTGACACAAGGCTAGATGGTTCTACTCCTGACACCATGTTTGTTAATGATGCTGACATATGGCTAGATGGTTCTACTTCTGACAACATGTTTGTTAATGATGCTGACACAAGGCTAGATGGTTCTACTCCTGACACCATGTTTGTTAATGATACTGACATAAGGCTAGATGGTTCTACTCCTGACACCATGTTTGTGAATGATGTTGACATATGGCTAGATGGTTCTACTTCTGACAACATGTATGTTAATGATGCTGACATATGGCTAGATGGTTCTACTTCTGACACCATGTTTGTTAATGATGCTGACATAAGGCTAGTTGTTAATGATGCTGACACAAGGGTAGATGGTTCTACTTCTGACAACATGTTTGTTAATGATGCTGACATATGGCTAGATAGTTCTTCTTCTGGCACCATGTTTGTTAATGATGCTGACATATGGCTAGATGGTTCTACTTCTGGCACCATGTTTGGTAATGATGCTGACGTAAGGCTAGAAGGTTCTACTTCTGGCAACATGTTTGTTAATGATGCTGACATATGGCTAGAAGGTTCTACTTCTGACATCATGTTTTTTATTATGCTGACATAAGGCTAGATGGTTCTACTTCTGGCACCATGTTTGTTAATGATGCTGACATAAGGCTAGATGGTTCTACTCCTGACACCAAGTTTGTTAATGATGTTGACATATGGCTAGATGGTTCTACTTCTGACACCATGTTTGTTAATGATGCTGACATATGGCTAGATGGTTCTACTTCTGACAACATGTTTGTTAATGATGCTGACATATGGCTAGATGGTTCTACTTCTGACAACATGTTTGTTAATGATGCTGACATATGGCTAGATGGTTCTACTTCTGACACCATGTTTGTTAATGATGCTGACTTAAGGCTAGATAGTTCTTCTTCTGACACCATGTTTGTTAATGATGCTGTCATAAGGTTAGATGGTTCTACTCCTGACACCATGTTTGTTAATGATGCTGACATATGGCTGGATGGTTCTATTTCTGACACAGTGTTTGTTAATAATGCTGACATATGGCTGGATGGTTCTACTTCTGACACCATGTTTGTTAATGATGCTGACATATGGCTGGATGGTTCTATTTCTGACACAGTGTTTGTTAATGATGCTGACATATTGCTAGATGGTTCTACCTCTGACACCATGTTTGTTAATGATGCTGACATAAGGCTAGATGGTTCTACCTCTGACATCATGCTTGTTAATGATGCTGACATAAGGCTAGATGGTTCTACCTCTGACACCATGTTTGTTAATGATGCTGACATATGGCTGGATGGTTCTACTTCTGACACCATGTATGTTAATGATGCTGACATAAGGCTAGATGGTTCTATTTCCGACACCATGTTTGTTAATGATGCTGACATAAGGTTAGATAGTTCTACTTCTGACATCATGTTTGTTATTGATGCTGTCATATGGCTAGATGGTTCTACTTCCGACACCATGTTTGTTATTGATGCTGACATATGGCTGGATGGTTCTACTTCTGACACCATGTTTGTTAATGATGCTGACATATGGCTAGATGGTTCTACTTCTGGCACCATGTATGTTAATGATGCTGACATATGGCTAGATGGTTCTACTTCTGACATCATGTTTGTTAATGATGCTGACATATGGCTAGATGGTTCTACTTCTGACATCATGTTTGATAATGATGCTGACATGAGGCTGGATGGTTTTACTTCTGACACCATGTTTGTTAATGATGCTGACATATAGCTGGATGGTTCTATTTCTGGCATAGTGTTTGATAATGATGCTGACATATAGCTGGATGGTTCTATTTCTGGCATAGTGTTTGATAATGATGCTGACATAAGGCTGGATGGTTCTACTTCTGGCACCATGTTTGTTAATGATGCTGACATATGGGTAGATGGTTCTACCTCTGACACCATGTTTGTTAATGATGCTGACATAGGCTAGATGGTTCTACTTTCGACACCATGTTTGTTAATGATGCTGACATATGGCTAGTTGGTTCTACTTCTGACACTTTGCTTGTTATTGATTTTGACATAACATTGATAAGCTAGTTGTTGGTTCTACTTCTGGCACCATGTTTGTAAATGTTACTGACATAATGGCTGGATGGTTCTTCTTCTGACAGTATGTTTGTTAATGATGCTGACATAAGGCTTGATGGTTCTACTATGTTACAATGTTTGATAATGATGCTTACAAATGGCTAGATAGTTCTACTTCTGGCACCATGTTTGTTAATGATGCTGACATAAGGCTAGCTGGTTCTACTTTTGACACCATGTTTGATAATGATGCTGACATATGGCTGGATGGTTCTACTTCTGACACCATGTTAGTTAATGATGTTGACATAAGGGTAGATGGTTCTACTTCTGGCACCATGTTTGTTAATGATGCTGACATAAGGCTAGATGGTTCTACTTCTGACACCATGTTAGTTAATGATGCTTTTGTTGTTTGCGGAATAATTTTGGGGTGTTTTTTTACTGAAATGTTTATTCTAAAGAATTCTTATCTTATTTGTTCTGCTGCATGGTGCAGCACAGTGGCCAAAAGACTCTCGACTAAGTATTATGGGGTCAAAAGGGTAGATGTTAACCCACTGTAGCTTTAGAATTAATTTCCTTAACAATTCAAATGAAACATATTTAAGTCATTTATTTTGACATGAATAAACCAAAAATAACATGTATTAATGCACTTTACAAAGGCTATTTTATCTTGATCATGTCAAACATATATTCAGAAATCACTTCTTAATGAGCCATGCAGACCATAACAGCCTCTCTATGATCAGTATTTCTTTCTCAGAATAGATTTTCCTGTCTATAATGTCAAAATTTGTGTGAAATAATTGCTATAGCACAGACAGTTTATTGCATGTGCATTAATTACATGTCTACTGATTCTGGTTCCATTAAGACACCAGATCCTCTATCTGACACAGTCCATGAGAAAAGATTAACCCATTTAAGCAGAATGGAATTACCCACTATTATCAATTGGACCAGTCCACTTCCGCTTTAAGGGTTGTTGGGTACTATTTTTCCTTTTTATTCACAATTTAATAGAGCATTGTGGATCATTTGTGTTATTTATGTCTTGTGTTGTCATGCTTTCGTGTCTGTTCATGCTGCCTTGGTCACCTGCTGGGAAAGGACTGACCTCTTGGCTCTTGTTTGTGATGTTTAATTGTGATTTTGTCACTTTCCCGTTAGGTATCCTCATGGGTCAGGTGTGGTACTTGATTGTATAGATTCCTGTTCTTTGCCGCCTTTCTTACTTTGCTAATGTCCTATATTAGTGACCACAAGGTCAAGATCCAGTTTAACCAGTGAAGGAATGCCTAAACTTTGCAGACATTTTCAAACTTTGTTGCTATTTAAGTAACCAACTTACTATTATTTTCTCCCTTAATCAAGGAATTTACAGCAATTGGTAGTCTCTGCTGATTGGTGCTTAAACAAAAGCCGATTCCAGTCTATTAATGTAGCTAAGGGGAAGAAACTGCTACAAAAGCTTCAAAGAATTTCACTCAAAATCAGTTTCCCTTTTGAACGTCTCTCAAAGTTCACAATATTTTTCAAATCAGTGTAGTCATGTTATGATAGAGGCAGCTGATCAGGATCCAAACTGTTTGTCATCAACATGGTGAATTCATATCAACACCACTGGAATCATGGAATGGCTGGAAATCTGACGCTGCTTAGAATAGCATTCACATGAGGAATTTAGTGTATATTAACACATATAAGCCTAGCGTCCTTTTTGTGGGACATCAGCAAACAGTGGAGAACCAGAATGCGGCCTCTGATCAGGTTCTCCACTGTTCGCAATCAGAAGTTTCTTTTAAAATTTGAATAAGAATAAAAAATACCACCCAAAAAAGTTAGAAAGAGGGCAAAGATCAGGAATCGATACGACCCAGGATACCAATGGGAAAGTGACAACGTCACAATTAGACATCACAAACGAGAGCCAAGAGGTCAGCCCTTCCAAGCAGGTGACCACAAGGCATCAATAAACAGATGTGCGCAAAAGCAGAACAAAAACAGGACAGAAACAACATAAATGATCCATAAAAAAGAAACACCTTCGCCTTGGAACGGTCAGTAAAAGTAATTTACTGGAAAGCTTTAACTGATTTCACTTCATGCCAACCTCACCCTTAGTTCAGATGTGGATCAACCCTAAAATTGAAAATGGACTTGTCCAAGTGATAAGGATGGGAAAATACATTCGGCTTAAATGGGTTAATACATGTAGCAGCATGTGTGCTTATCAGGTTAATTATACCCGCTTTTTCTAAGAAAAATAGGGTATATTAATTTCGTACCAAAGTCGGTCCGTCGTCCGTCCGTCACATTTCTTGTAATTGTATCTACTCCTAAACAGTTGGGCGTAGCAACTTCAAACTTTGTAGGTGCATAGATCACATGATGTAGAGGGTACTGGGTGACATTTTGTGTGACCTTGACCCCAAGGTCAAGGTCAAAGGTCAAATAATGTATTTTCTTTAAATGCATCTCCTCATAAACTTTTCGAAGCATTAACTTCAAATTTTGCCTGTGCATAGGTCACATGATGTCAAGGGTATTGGGCGATGTTTTGTGTGACCTTGACCCCAAGGTCAATGTCAAAGGTCAAATAATGTATTTTCTTGAAAACGCATCTCCTCATAATGTTTTGGAAGTAGCAACTTCAAATTTTGCCTGCGCATAGGTCACATGATGTTGAGGGTACTAGGCAACACTTCATGTGACCTTGACCTTGGGGTCAAGGTCAAATACCCCAAAGTCAAATAATGTATTTTCTTGTAAATGAATCTTCTCCTGATCCATTGCACATAGCAACTTCAAAGTTTACAGGTGCATAGGTCACATGATGTGGATGGTACTGGGCAACATTTTGTGTGACCTTGACTCCAAGGTCAAGGTCATATAATTTACTTTCTTGTAAATCCATCTTCTCCTAAACTGTTGGACGTAGCAACTTTAAATTTGGCAGGTGCATAGGTCATATGATTTGGAGGGCACTGGACAACATTTTGTGTGACCTTAACAACTAGGTCAAGGTCATATAATGTATTTTCTTCTAAATGCATCTCCTCCTTAACCATTGGACATATCAACTTCAAACTTCACAGGGGCATAGGTCACATTATGTAGAAGGTACTGAGCTACATTTTGTGTGACCTTGACCCCAAGGTAAAGGTTATAGATAAAAAAAGCGGGTATTTGCGATGGTGTACCATCGACTGCTGCTCAAGTTGTGTTTTAATTTGTTCAGAAAAAATGTCTTGCAATCCAAATTAATGCATCATAATTCATCTTTCTGAAAACCAAGCCTACTTTAGCTTTTTGTCTAATAGTGCCTTTAGCTTTTAACCTTTGCAAACAGTTTGGAACCAGATCAGGCCCAACATTTTCTGCCTTTTGTGGCGGGCAGTTTAGAATATGTTTACCTTGAAGTTGATCTAAGGGAAAGAAATCACACAATCACTGGATTGATGTCTGTTACAGTTACACATCTTCGGAATAGGTTAGAGAACAAATGCGGCATTTTGACATGAATAGACTCAGGCAAGCCTGTGCAGCCTCCTTTTAAGCTTAGAAACTCCAAATGATGTTCAATCTGTAGCTTTAAAGTCATAGAATATTCAAGTGACTAGTAAAGGCTCTGATCAGACTGTGCGTATGCCCCGGCTGGTCTGAGCCTTTGCTGGTCGCACATACCTCATTGTTGGAAATCTCATGTCGCGGCTCAAATCATTTGCAACTATAAAAACAGCCATAAGTATGAACCCGACCGGGGTGGAGCTGCAAAGAGCAAAGTGCACTTCAGGCTAGATTTTTTTTCATGGATTGGGTCAATATTGTTTGCAATATAGGCTATATAAGAACATAAGCAGATGAGAGAGCAACTGGGGATAGTGTTAGAATAAAGACATATAAATTTGGCCTGAGGAGGTAGAAAATCTTTGGCAATTTTTTTGTTTTACCATTAATAATGCTCTGAAATTTTCCTATAATTCATTTGTATTATTCCATGGTAGTAGAATTTGGGTGGCATAATAACATGACCGTGTTATACTGTAGATTTTGAAACTTTTGCGAGAATATTTTCGCGAATAGCATTAAAAGACATATTAGTGATGTGAAAAATTTGTGACTAAGGCTAGATTGAATTATATCAATAAACGAAAGAGTGATTTTGCCATTTCACGAGGGTTTCACGAAAATAAAGTCCTCACAAAAATTTCCAAATTCACAGTATACAAATCTGCTTTATACCTAGGTGCATTATAAATGGACTGGACTGTATATGAAACTGTAATTTTTTGTTTAATCATGAATAATGATTTCCTGGTACAGAACAGAACCATCCTCATCAAACCCACAAATTAATCTGAATTAACAATATCCATTTATACAAGATTTTTGTTACACTGCAAGGGATCATCAATTATTAATATTGTTGAGATCAATACTAGAGAGTGAGCCTTATACAAAACTCTGTACTTATCACCTAAGAATATGCCACCAATTTCCCACGGGGTTTGATTTCAGCCATCATCTAACTCTCAGACTTTTTGTATGTGAGCAGGAAGGACTCTGCAGAGCCTGCACATCAGTGCAGGCTCTTCAGAGTCATCCTTGCTCAGAAGTAAGAAGTACCATTTTACCATGAGCCCACTCATTCGATAGCAATGCAAATTGCATGATGAACTTTGTAGCGCTGAAGGTAAGTAATGCAAACAGCGTAGATCTAAATCAGCTGCTGAAATTTAGATGTCTAGAGTGGCTGTCATTCTGTTTGGCTATTTGTGATGACAAATTTCATGGAAAATCAAGTCTCGCTTGATCATAAAAGAGGGTAGGACACAGATATGTACACAGTAGGATAAAGATTAAACAGTTCTCTAAAAGCATCAAAACAATAATTGCTTCCATAAATCATCAGAAAGTATAAGTGAGCCAAGTCGCAGCACAACCTCTCTTCTAAAGGCACAAATAAATTTGCAACCATTTAACCAGTATTCTGTGCTTGCAATCAGTTAACTTGTCTTCTGTGTTTGTAATCAGTTAAGGCTGACATCAACATGTCTTCTGTGCTTGTAATCAGTTAAGACTGACATCAACCTGTCTTCTGTGTGTGTAATCAGTTAAGACTGACATCAACCTGTCTCCTGTGTTTTTAATCAGTTAAGACTGACATCAACCTGTCTTCTGTGTTGGTAATCAGTTAAGACTGACATCAACCTGTCTTCTGTATTTGTAATTAGTTAAGACTGACACCAACCTGTCTTCTGTGTTTATAATCAGTTAAGACTGACATCAACCTGTCTTCTGTGTTTATAATCATTTTAGACTGACATCAACCTGTCTTCTGTGTGTGCAATCAGTTAAGACTGACATCAACCTGTCTTCTGTGTTTGTAATCAGTTAAGACTGACATCAACCTGTCTTCTGTGTTTGTAATCAGTTAAGACTGACATCAAAACCTGTAATCAATTAAGACAGATCAACCTGTCTTCTGTGTTTGTAATCAGTTGACCTGTCTTCTGTGCTTGCAATCAATTAACCTGTCTTCTGTGCTTATAATCAGTTAAGACTGACATCAACCTGTCTTATGTGTATGTAATCAGTTAAGACTGACATCAACCTGTCTGCTGCATTTGCAATCAGTAAGACTGACATCAACCTGTCTTCTGTGTTGTAATCAGTTAAGACTGACATAAACCTGTCTTCTGTGTTGTAATCTGTTAAGACTGACATCAACCTGTCTTCTGATATTTTATTAAGGTAAGACTGACTGTTGTTATAATAACCAGTTAAGACTGAAATCAACCTGTCTTCTGTGTTGTAATACATTAAGACTGACATCAACCTGTCTTCTGTCTCTGTAATCAGTTGAGCTGACATCAGCCTGTCTTCTGTGTTTGTAAACAGTTGAGCTGACGTCAGCCTGTCTTCAGTGTTTATAATCAGTTAATACTAACATCAACCTGTCTTCTGTGTTCATAATCAGTCTTACTGACATCAACTTGTCTTCTGTGTTTGCAATCAGTGAAGGCTGACATCACGTGTCTTCTGTGTTTGTAATCAGTCTTACTGACATACAACTTGTCTTCTGTGTTCATAATCAGTTAAGATTGACATCAACCTGGCTTCTGTGTTGTCATCAGTTAAGATTGACATCAACCTGTCTTCTGTGTTTGTAAACAGTTAAGAATGACCTCAACCTGTCTTCTGTAATTGTAATCAGTTAAGACTGACATCAACCTGCCTTCTGTGTTTGTAATCATTTAGGACTGACATCAACCTGTCTTCTGTGTTTGTAATCAGTTAATACTGACATCAACTTGTCTTCTGTGTTTGTAATCAGTTAAGACTGACATCAACCTGTCTCCTGTGTTTATAATCAGTTAAGACTGACATCAACCTTTCTTCTGTGTTGTAATCAGTTAAGACTGACATCAACCTGTCTTCTGTGTTTGTAATCAGTTAAGACTGACATCACCTGTCTTATGTGTTTATAATCAGTTAGGACTGACATCAACCTGTCTTCTAGGTTTGTAATGAGTTAAGACTGACATCAACCTGTCTTCTGTGTTTATAATCAGTTAGACACCAACCTGTTTTCTGCATTTGCAATTAGTCTTACTGACATCAACCTGTCTTCTGTGTTTGTAATCAGTTAATACTGACATCAACCTGTCTTCTGTGTTTGCAATCAGTTAAGACTGACATCAACCTGACTTATGTGTTTGTAATCAGTTAAGACTGACATCAATCTTTCTGTCTCCTGTTTTTGCAACCAGTTCAGACTAAAACCAACCTGTCTTCTGTCTTTGCAACCAGCTAAGATGAATCTAATATGTCGGTGTTGACCTGTCTAGTGTCTGAGCTTAATAAATTTTGTGTTTTGACAACAGCAGATATGACGGTATATGTTCTGTGTCTCTTCATCACTGTGAGGTAGGTTGGTCTGCAGTGGGTGAGTCAGGCATTTCCTGGTCATACTCACTTATTTTTTTTGCAACAAGTTACGACTCAAACCAATCAGTCTTCAGTTAAACTGACCTGTCTTCTGTTTTTGAAACAAGTTATGACTCATCCCAATCAGTCTTCAGTTAAACTGACCTGTCTTCTGTTTTTGAAACAAGTTAAGACTCAACCCAATCAGTCTTCAGTTAAACTGACCTGTCTTCTGTTTTTGAAACAAGTTAAGACTCAACCCAATCAGTCTTCAGTTAAACTGACCTGTCTTCTGTTTTTGCAACAAGTTATGACTCAAACCAACCTGCCTTCAGAATTTACAAGCAGCTCCCTTGCTGATGCTCCCATTAAAAGAATTGTGCTAGAAAGATATGGGCAACGCCGTGAGAAAACCTGTCTATGGGGCTTCTGTCAAAAGGAGTTTCAAACCAGTCTCCCCAGCTACAGAGACTAGCTAGAAAAATGAAATTTTACCTGTAGCAAGTTTACATATGATACTTTCCAAAAAGTGAACAACAAAGGCGCTGATCAGACTGCGTGGATGCGCAGGCTGGTCTGCGCCTGTGTTGTTCGCAAACCCCCGAAGACAGGTTTTCTCGCATCGAGGCCCATATATCAGTAAAGTATTCTGTTAAAGACAGTAAAAGCTCAACAGAGCTAATGTTTTCATTTTAAAGTGCTATGTTAAATAAAGTTTCTTAACTTTGAACAAAATGGTGTTGATCAATCAAGTTTTTCACATAACATGGCCCATGTTAATGTGAGCTCTGAGGATATTTGAAAATTAACTATTTCCCAGGAGACAATCAAAGCAAATTGCAGTTTATACATACGGAAATACACACAAATATAGAGTCGTGTCTGTATCAGATACAGATTCTGTTGAAATTAATTAAACTTTTTATAAAAAAGGATTCGAAATAGCATGGAAAATGAATGCACTTCAATACAGCACCAAAAATGTCTGCCACCATTCTGTATTGGAGACTGAAATCATCAAGTTCATATAAAAATATCACTTATCACATGGACAGCCATGTAAATTGCAAAATATGGATGCGGACACACATGACAATAGATACTCAATAGTGGACACACCTGACAACAGACACCTTATAGTGGATACTCCTGACAGTAGACACCTAAAAGTGGACACACCTGGCAGTAGACACCTTCTATTGGACACATCTCATCTGACAGTACACACCTAATAGTGGACACATCTGACAGTAGACACCTGATAGTACACACACCTGACGGTAGACCTGATAGTGGACACGTGGATACAACTGACAGTAGACAGTGGACACACCTGACAGTAGACAGTGGACACACCTGACAGTAGATCTAAGATAGTGGACACACCTGACACTAGACACCTAATAATGGACATACCTGACAGTAGACAGTGGACACACCGAACAGTAGACAATAGTGGACACACCTGACAGTAGACAAAAGTGGACACACCTGACAGTAGACAAAAGTGGACACACCTGACAGTAGACAAAAGTGGACACACCTGACAGTAGACACTTAATAGTGGACACACCTGACAGTAGACACTTAATAGTGGACACACCTGACAGTAGACAAAAGTGGACACACCTGACAGTAGACAAAAGTGGACACA
This sequence comes from Loripinus fragilis, assembly GCA_964019695.1. NCBI lineage: Eukaryota > Metazoa > Mollusca > Bivalvia > Lucinida > Lucinidae > Loripinus > Loripinus fragilis. Next base: position 110,876,425 of record OZ026517.1, read on the forward strand.
CCTGACAGTAGACAAAAGTGGACACACCTGACAGTAGACACTTAATAGTGGACACACCTGACAGTAGACAAAAGTGGACACACCTGACAGTAGACAAAAGTGGACACACCTGACAGTAGACACCTAATAGTGGACACACCTGACAGTAGACACCTAATAGTGGACACACCTGACAGTAGACACTTAATAGTGGACACACCTGACAGTAGACAAAAGTGGACACACCTGACAGTAGACAAAAGTGGACACACCTGACAGTAGACACTTAATAGTGGACACACCTGACAGTAGACAAAAGTGGACACACCTGACAGTAGACAAAAGTGGACACACCTGACAGTAGACACCTAATAATGGACATACCTGACAGTAGGCGACAGTAGACAGTGGGCACATCTTACAGTATAAAACACCTAATAGTGGACACACCTGACAGTTGACAGTGCTAACTGATTGACACTCTGATGGTATTCCTAATGGAATTTTGAAAAAAAAGTTGATTTTGAAAAGAATTAGCAGACGACAAATAAGGATAAAAAATTACCCAGAATGCAAAGAGTTAAATTAAAGTGCCACTGTTTCATGATACGTAGTTTAGATAATCTGCTGCTTACCCGGAGCTTAGACAACTGACAGCGATGAGCAGTCAACGTGAAATTGAGCTACCTTAGGCATTAACAGGATTATTATTTAAGAGAAAATCTATTGCCAGGCACTGAAATCAAATCAGATAGTCAAACAACATGAAAGCTTTATTTGAGTAATTAAACCATTTCAAAAAGCATTGATATGAAATGTAAACATCTGAACAGATTATAAATGGCTCTATTGTGACTGAAGTTAGATACTTTATGACTGTTTAACCCATGCCATGCTGAACCCAGATATATCTAGGGAGGCCCAAGCTGACATAGAAGAAACTGACGGAGAAGACTGCCAAAACATATGATGTGGGTATTCAAAACAACCGTCTCAATAAGACGGTTCTTTTGAGCACCCAAAACATATGATAAAACTGATGGGTAAGAAAATATTAACAATTTTACGCTGAAAAGTTTTGTTTAACTAAACCTGTGGATAACCCTAAAGGCAATCTATAAAAGTGAATATTTTACGGACACACATAATCATTTGATATCATCAATATGATCAGTGATTCAAATATTGATGATAAAATATATATATGGAAAGAAAAGATATCAAGTTGCATTTTGCATTATCAAAATAAGACTAACTTGCTTTTCTTTTTAGTGATGAGTTTTTGTTTGTTTGATTTGATTCTTTACGTCCCATCAACAATCTTTCAGTTAAACAGGGACGGGTCTTTCAGGGTTGAACGAGTACTAAGCTAGGATAAATGTGTCTTGCTCAAGGACCACAACGCATTGATGCCGGTGAGGTTCGAACCCACGACCCCTCGGTCTCGAGTCAAGCACTCTACAACTGCACTCCCTGTGAAGTTCTTTTTCTTTTTTTGTATATACAGTCAAGTGTACTCTTGTTAATGAATTAGAGGATTTCTACCTTGAAAACTGTTGGTCATTCAAAGGAGAAGGTTTCTGAGACACAACCATATAAACAAAAATAGACAAGAATAAAACTGAATCTTGCGATAATATTTCCATAGTGAAATTTGAGCCATAAGTAGACATGGTTTGACAAACTGTTGGACAGTTACAGAGGTCCCAGGACAGTTGGCCTGCATTTTGTCTACTGAAATCGATCAAAAGTACACAAGATCTTTAGTTTCCAAATCATTAAACAATGTATGCTGGGAGTCATAAAGACACCTAATTTGGTCAAGCTAACAAATTAACATTACCCCCATTATCATCTTTCTAACTACAAGGGGTAACTTGTTCCTGTAGCAAAAAACAATGAGCCGCGACATGAGATTTCCAACAAGGTGGTATATGCGACCAGCAAAGGCTAAGACCAGCCTGTGCATACGCACAGCCTGATCAGAGCCTTTGCTAGTCACTTCACTATTTCTATGAGTGTTAAGCCATTGACCGAACATCATTTGGAGTTTCTAAGCTTACAAGAGGGCTACACAGGCTCTTCTGAGTCTACACTTGCCAAAATGCCACATTGTTGGAAATCAGATTATTAGAGACACTTCATGAGAATTTTGGCACCTATCATAAATGTAAGCAATTAAGGCTCAGATGAGCCTACGCATCTGCACAGTCTCATCCCAACGTTGGCTGCCCACACACACAAAGTGGGGACAAAGATGAAAGATCAGAACAAATTCTAGGCTTCAAGCTCTGCTAGGTAGCTGTGTATTCGTGACTTTACACTCAAATTCTCATGAGCTCAGGTTCGTATGAGCCATGTTGTTTAGAGTTTGTAAAACTCAAATATGTGAGTTGGCTCAGCTGTATACAGGTCAACACATTTATGCTTTCCTTAAACATAATAATGTAAAAGTGCTGATGATAGTAAGTTCTCTATATTACAAGTTTTTTTTTTAATTATTAGTTCCTGTCGTTGACAACATTTTTTCTGAACCAATACTGATACGAAACAAGTTAAAGATGCACTCTACAGTGGTCCTATCAGCAATCCCTGGTATCTTCCGTAGAGTTGAAAAAAATTCTAAGATGAAGAAATCATTGAGTTAAAAGCTCCATGAAGTCAAAGGTTGGGAGTGAAAACAACTCCCAGAATTAACAGAAAAACACCCTTAGCTTCAAAGTAAGGAGTCAAAAACTCCCAGCTTCAAATTTTTTATTTGGAGTTCAGATGTGATCAGGGGACCCTTTCCTATGTAACAAACAGAAGAGAGAGAAAAAAAGTAAGTCCCTCAGAAAGTACACTAGCTTCTCCAATATTAACAATTGGGCCTCAACACAAGAAAACATGTCTTCAGTGTATGCGAACAACAAAGGCGCAAGCCAGCCTGCATGTGTGTGCAGTCTGATCAACAATTTTGTTATTTGATAATTGGAAAGTATCATATCTGAGCTGGCTACAGGGGGGATTTCAATTTTCTAGCTAGTCTCTGTAGCTGCATTTTTTAGCGTAAAATTGTAAATATTGCTGTTTAAACCAATATGAGAACAACAATAGCACAGAACAGCATGCGCATCTTTGTTATTGGTAGCCTAAAAATCATTATCTTTTTTATGATTCAAGATTATAGTCTCTGTAGCTGAGCAGGCTGGGACAGGTCTTATTTGGTCACAGACCTTTAGTTAAGAGCCTGTACCCCAAAAAATAATTTTCTTATTACTCAACCAAAACATATGTTGTGGGTACTCAAAAGAACCGTCTCAATGAGACGGTTCTTTTGAGCACCCAAAACATATGCTAAAAATATGGGTAAGAAAATATTTGCACTTTTATGCTGAAAATTTTTGTTAATCTAAACCTATGGGTCCGAGGTTTTCTAATGATGAGACTCTATTGTTGTTATTGGTTTATCGTGGCTTCCTTTATTTTTCTCTACCAAGGAAGGAAATGTTATTTCTTTCAAAATTGATTTCACTTGTTTTCAACAAGAGAAAACATGTGAGGTGAAGAACAGAGAGATAATTGTCTAATTGACCCAAGTTGGGTACAAGTACATTAGGTATTGTATTATGACCACAGAAAGAAGGATGATTAAAAGTACTTTAATTCTTATCATAAATATCATATGACGCTGGATCTGGGGGTGATATAAGGTCATGCATTAAAATCGATAAACCACTAGTGGTTCTTGAAAACAAGGTCAAGATCACAGTGCTCTTGAAAACTAGATTAAGATCACCAAAACCTCGGCAAAGCTCTCTTCATCTTGTCTCTATATTGTATCCAAGAAAATCTGTATAAAATCTGCCAAGGTATGTCAACAAGCACTTTTTAACTTATATTTGTCATTTCAGCCAGAAAATTCCAATTCTATGCATTTTTGGCTAAGGATCTGTATATATGAGAAACTGTCACACAAAGTCCAGCACCTACAGGATCCCCACCCAAACACAATATGCCATCATCCTCCCCTCCCATTATGAGATATAACCCTCGACCCCTTCCAATGAGGGCCATAAAATGTCTATTTAATGGTCGGTTAAGAATCTGCATACATAAGAAATACAAAGGTCAGCACCAACTAGACCCACACCCAAACACAACATGTCATCCTCCCCTTCCATTGAGGGTCACTGTAATAACAAAATTTTTATCAAGACTTGCCCCTTACCTTATTGTCTTTCTGTTCATCAGGGGTGATGATTTAATCTTCTCAACGGCTGGTTTCCCCTTCTCATCCCAGGATCTCTTCTGTAGCTGTCTAACATCTGTGTCACTTTCCAGTTCAACAGGCCGATACTTGGAACCATTCTCTTCATCCCGGTCCACCTGTTTCTGTCGCCATTTTTTCCAACATCTCCGACACCAGAGGCAGATTATGGCGAAGACGATGAAAACGAGGACTGATGAAATAGACACGATCACCGTCAACGTTACTGACCTGTCCATCCCTGAAAAATACATAGAAATATAATATCAGGCCCCGAGATAAGAGTGCGTATAACTGAAAATTATTTTTCTTATTTCTCAACCAAAACATATGTTGTGGGTACTCAAAAGAACCGTCTCAATGAGAATGTTCTTTTGAGCACCCAAAACACATGTTTAAACTGATGGATGAGAAAATAATCGCAATTTTACGCTGAAATTTTTTGCTTAACTGGACCTATGTAATACAATATAATACTGAAAATACATAGAAATATAGAATAGAACAAGTAGGCACAATTGGATTGGATTTTTCCTTTCCTGGAAATAACATTGAGCCGCGACATATGATTTCCAACAATATGGCATTTTGACCAGTGTAGACTCAGAAGAGTTGTGTGCAGCTTCCTATTAAGCTTAGAAACTCCAAATGATGTTTGGTCAGTCATATCATATTCAAGTGACTAGCAAAGGCTCTGATCAGACTGCACATATGTGCAGACTGGTCTGAGCCTTTGCTGGTCACACATACCACATTGTTGGAAATCTCATGCGGCAGCTCAATTATTATACTCTTTGCATGATTGGGTAATTTTCATGCTTTTTATTGATGTCTGCTGACTTTTTCAAAATTAACTTTTCAAAAAAATTATTTCAGGAACACTATCAGAGTTTCAAACATTTTAATCAGTGCTGATTTGAATCCAAACTGTTTACATAGGTTATGAGCAGACGACATGTTGCCACTAGAATGGAAATGGTCTTTGAATCTGACATAGACCTTTCCATACCTAGACATAGACATAATTACTGCCAGAAATATGGATCTTTCCATATTTGGAAATACACAGAAATCTATACGATCAATGAAATGGACACAATTACTGCTTGAGTTATGGATCTTTCCATATTTGGAAATACACAGCAATGTATAGGATCAATGAAATAGACACAATCACTGTAAGAATTATGGATTAATACACAGCAATGTATAGGATCAATGAAATAGACACAATCACTGTAAGAATTATGGATTAATACACAGCAATGTATAGGATCAATGAAATAGACACAATCACTGTAAGAATTATGGATTAATACACAGCAATGTATAGGATCAATGAAATAGACACAATCACTGTAAGAATTATGGATTAATACACAGTAATGTACATAGGATCAATGAAATCGACACAATCACTGTAAAAGTTATGGATCTTTCCATATCTGGAAATAAACAGTAATGTATAGGATCAATGAACTAGACACAATCACTGTAAGAGTTACTGTGAAAATCTATGTTTTGAGTTATAGACCTTTACAACCAATGATTTCAAACCTTTTTTTTTAACCAGGACAATGTGACACATAACAAATGTAATTTCAAAAGGGATGAGATACAGTTAATGCCATCCACACATACAATTCTGGCAGACTATATGTGGGTTTGGGGCAAAAAAAACTAGGAATATCTTCAGTAATTTGATGAGATGCAAACTTGAAGTGGTCAGTTTGTCACCAGGGTGTGATTAGTCTGTCTGCTGATCCTGGTAATACTTTCAATATTGGGAGAAAACTATCCAACTGTTCACAAGGTGCTTATTAACCTTAGTTCCCCTGAATAAAAGTCACACCATGAGAAACAGTGCGCACGTACCAGTAAATGCCCTAAAATTTCAGACACTTCTCATCATCTATTCTCTGATTAAAATGGTTTTCAAGGCTGGAAAGCACAAACTGCTTTTCAGAATCAAAGGGACCCAGCGCATTTTTGGGTTGATTTGTGACACATATTGAGCAAAAAAAAAGTATATTATAAAATCGTGCCGGGCCCCTATGGTCAGAATAGCAATGCAATTTTTGAGAACTCTACCATATTGCATTTACATAAATCTATTCTTTGAAACTCTATGCACAGTAAAGCTGCCTAGATTTTGGTCTGAACCTTTAAAAGCTCCCAGCTGGGGAGTGGCTGCTATATGATGCAGTAAGTGGGCGGAGATTAGACCACTGGCCTGATCTATGTGCATGGTCACTAACCTGATAAGAGCTGTCAATTAGTGAAGGTTCAAAATTTCCAAAATCCTGAACTTTTGAAATTCAAATTTTTAAACTTGCAGTATGCCTTCAAAATATTAATATTTTAATTGTCTTTAGATCAACTGTAAATATATCAGAAAAGCTATTATAATCTACCTAATTCAGTATTTTGAGGCTGACTTTCCATAGAAGTCAGCCTACTTTCCATAGAAAGTCAGCCTTAAAATCCTGAAAACTTTCACCCATGCTACAGGAGCTGCTGTAAATAGTGACTCTTTGACTGTTATTAGATTTATGAGAAAATGTGGCTTAAATCTTGCCTTTTTATAGTCCACTCCTGCCTTTATCTACTATCATACTTTGTGTACCCCAGCCATCAAGCTTTGGCAAGACCAAGCAAACTGCACAAGGTCATCTGAGTATTCCCTGGTTGCCCACAGGTATTTGTATCATAGCTTAGACTTTATGAAATGTTTTAAACTATAAATGTAATGGAAAAAATGAAAAAAAAAATACAATTTTTTTTTTCATTTTTTTTCTGACATTTTATAGTTTAAGTCTAAGCTTTTATACAAATACCTGTGTGGCTGCCAATGCAGCGAGTACCCAAGTCCCGTAATCTGGCTCAAAGATATATACCAGTCACTTCTGTTTTCCAGCTGGTTCAATTGCATGATGTTATTTTAAAATTACATTGGATTAGGAAGCTGTATGGATATCTGTATAGATACAGAACAGCTGGCTTTTGATGAAGCCAGCTAATCCAGCCAGGGATCTGTATCTATACTGTTTTCAAAAGAACCCATATGTTGAGTTAAATATTTTTCCTGCTGTAAACAAAATAAGATGGAGGGCAGAATATTACTGTCGACATCACCTAGTATAAGCCTCTGGATGCCAGAGAAGCTAGAGTCCGAAAAAATAAAAAAAATAAAAATGAATTAAAAAAAAAAGATAAAAAATAAAATAAAGGAAAAAAATAAGAGAGAAAAAAAGATAAAAAAAAAAAGATTATTTTTCCCAACCTACTTAATGGAGAGCAATAAAGCATATGTGGCTGTTTAGTGCCTTTGGTTGCCAGTTTGATATTGTAATGTTTCCTAGGGGGATAGTTTTAACTGTTTTCCACCTTGATGTGTCTGACCAATTTTCTTTAACGGTTGGTTTTCAAGTTAGTATGTGCTTGCATTTAGAAACAATGAGAAATGGAGAACCAGACCTTCTAAGTAATTAAGCAAAACCCTGAAAATTCGAAGTTGGGTTTTTAGAAGTAGGGCACTCCCTAATTCAGGGTACTCCCTAATTCAAAATAAATGTGGGGCACACTGAATTTAGAGAATAGGACCTATTCATGATCTTTTTGATAACTGTCTATCATAACATATGTTTTAGGCGAGTACAAGATTTTATATTGTCCACAACTTATGTTTAATGGGGGAAAAAAACAAAGTGAAAAATAAACATTTTAGGGGGTTGTATAATTTTGTCTACTTCCCTATAAAATGAACTACAGATGATTGGAAATAAAACATCTATTTATAGTCCCAAGGACTTCGACTTTACCGGGGTTCAAGCTGGGCCCTGACAGTAGGGAGAAGTGACTTCTCCCTCCAGTAATACTAGGGAGAAGTGACAATCAGTTAGGGAGAAGTTACAGCGTAAAATTACAGCATTTTCTGTCAGTTTAGAAGCAAAAAAGCTATTACATATACTATCACCATTAAATGGAAGGAGAAATACGATGCAGTGGTAGTAGATTGTCACCACAGGTTGTGCTTGTGTGGTTTGATTTGTTTGATTTGATTCTTTACGTCCCATCAACAATATTTCAGTTATATAGGGACGGATCTTCCTGGGTTGAACCAGTACTAAGCTAGGATAAATGTGTCTCGCTCAAGGACCACAACGCAGTGACGCCAGAGAGGCTCGAACCCGCGGCCCTTCGGTCTCGAGTCAAGCACTCTACCACTGAGCCACTGCGCTCCCGTGCTTGTGTGGTGACAGAATGAAAAAGAGTCTCCCTAAAAAAAAAATACACTTCTCCCTGGGTCCCATTTAGGGGCAAAATTTCGGCCCCTATAGGGTAACCATTTTGACCTAGTCGCCCCCTAGCTTAGTCCCTGTTGAAGAGATGTTTGCTTCCTATAAATTTGCTATTTAAATTGCAAGTATTTGTTGGGCTAGTTTCTGTATGTTCTAATGCACTATTGACATGCAACAGCGCATCATCAGGGAGCGCAGTGGCTCAGTGGTAGAGTGCTTGACTCAAGACCTAGAGGCCCCGGGTTCGAGCCTCACCGGGGGACTGCGTTGTGGTCCTTGAGCAAGACACATTTATCCTAGCTTAGTACTGGTTCAACCCAGGAAGACCCATCCCTGTTTAACTGAAAGATTGTTAATGGGGCATAAAGAATCAAATCTTTCAAACAAAACAAACAAAGCAACAGCGCATCAACATCAGAACAATGTTGATGGGCACATAAAACAAAAAATCTTACCTTAAGATATAGTATTTGACTAAGTACAATAAGTCATATAAATATTTAATAGAAATAATTGATTTTGGTATGAAAACCTCATAAATGGGAGAAGTCACTAAATCTAGGCCAAGGCACAATAATAATTATTGTGAGTGTAAAAAAATTAATCTTGCATATGAAACAACGGTCAAATGAGATCATATTGTTTTGAAATATCCAATGTTAGTATGCGCAGATCCAGGAATTTTTGCCAGGGGTGGTTCAGGCCTGACTGTCAGAAAGCAGCTCTGACAGTATTTTTTTTGTTTTTTTTAGTCCTCAACTTATTTTACAATTTTTCACTGGGTGTCCGAATGTCATTTCAAAGAAAACTATAATTTTCCAAGGTTTCAGAGGGGGTCCAACATTTTCCAGGGGGGGGGGGGGGGGGGGGGGGTACACATTTTTCCAGAGGTGGGTCCAAATGCTAATTTCTATAGAAACCCACATAACTTGTGATTTCCAGCCCGATCCCCCCTCTGGATACGCACATGGTTAGAACCAAACAGCAGTTAACAACCCTTATCTAATCAGTATTTTTTGTCCAGGAAATGTTGTCTGCTTTTTATATCTGCTGCATATATAATCAAATGCGCTTCAGACTAGATTTTATGACAAAAGTATAGCCCACTAGATAGCTGCACATGCAGGTTTATAGCCTGGGTTCCAGTCTGATCATTTTTTCTTCTTTTTTATTTTTCCGCTTCTTGGTCAATATTAATCGAATCAATAATGGACAACCGATACTTTGATGTTGTACTTTTTATTAGATATTAGCATTAGAAAATATTGCCAAAATATTGACGACTGGACTCTGAGGCTAGCATGTATAAAAGAAGAGGTCAAATAAAGTGTTAAAAGGTAACTCGACCCTACCTAGATTTACTGTTGAAACCTAGAATTTTTTCAGGTTTTCTGGGGAAAATATAATTTCATGCATTTTGAAAGGCAACATGCCTTTCAAAATGCATAAAATTAACTTTTTTCCAGAAAAAAAAAAGGATGTGCGCCTACCTAACTAAAATACCTGAAACACACTTATTTTTTTATTTGGCCAGATCAATTTATCACGTGGCTCATAGTGAGAGGAAGATTAGCAGCAGAAATTTACTTGAGTTTAAGACTTCTTTTGGTAAACTTACATAAAATATTCATTCTCAATTTAAATTTAGCTTGACACCCACAAAGATCCATTCATTATAGTGTCAAGGATCAGCTCGGCTTCCTGAAAATTCAGTATCACATTGTGCATATACGTGGTCTGAAATGTATGCTGAGGCTATATCTGTTCCTTACTGTTTGTTTTAGCAGAAATGATTGTCATGACAAGAAAGTATAATAAATGTTCTAAAATTTTGAACACTAGTTGCCTGCCAAATAGGCCTAGACCCATATCAGACTGCTTCATCTGAAGCAGTCTGATCAGGGCCTTTCCTGTGTACTATTCTGACTTGTGTGAACTCCAGCCCTGAAAACCAACATTTAATTTGAGAATAGAAAAAGAAAAGTGTTTGAAATTTTAGAACATTTACCGTATGTCACATTTAAAACTTTATTTGAAGGTCATTTTCTTTCAAATTCCTGGTCCCCACTAAGGGTCCACTTAGTTCCATATTGATCAGAGCTGAGCACACAGTGGCTCAGTGGTAGAGTGTTAGACTTGAGATCCAGGGGTCCCTGGTTAGAGACTCACTGGAAGCAATTAATTGTGTCCATGACCAAGACACTTTATCCTCTGCTTAGTACTGCTTCAATCTAGGAAGACAGCAAATCGTCCGAGATGACAGAAAATTTGCTGACTGGGACATAAAGCATCAACACAAACAATCCTCTCTAATGTTATGCATAAATCATGTATGTGCTCACTCTATTGCGCTCAGAGTATTTACGACTTTACGGAAATTCTAGTCATTTCAAGCAGACAACCAGCTCGTATCTAGTAAAGATATCTGTCAATGTAGTTAACTATTGCACAATCATGACCTGGTATAAAATAGTCATAGATAATTGTTTTTTGTGATTGACAAAGTTCCAAGGGAAATAACTCAAAGAGTATAAACGACAGAGTTACTTTTATTGCACTCTGCACGTCGATGCATGTTGGTTGATACATGAATAAAGTTTCATGAATATAGCTTAAGCGGTTTTCAAGTTATAGAGCAGACACAGTTTTTGTGATGGACAAAGTTCCAAGGGAAATAACTCAAAAAGTATAAAAGGCAGAGTTACCATACTTGCACTCTGCACGTCATCTAATGCTGATTGATATTTGTATAAAGTTTCGTGAACATATAGCTTAAGTGGTTTTCAAGTTATAGAGCGGACATGATTTTTGTGATGCACAAAGTTCCAAGGGAAATAACTCAAAAAATATAAAAGGCAGAGTTACCATTCTTGCACTCTGCGCGTCATCTCATGCTGATTGATATTTGTATACAGTTTGGTGAATATAGCTTAAGCGGTTTTCAAGTTATAGAGCGGACACGATTTGTGACAGACAGATAGACAGACAGACGGACAGACAGACGGACAGACAGATGGACAGACAGACAGACGGACGCCCGGGGAAAAACATTATGTCTCCCGACCCTAAAGGGGGGAGACATAATGTACCACATTTGACCTAGGACACCATATGGGAAAGTGCCCAAAACACAAGAAAACATCACACACAAGAGTCAAGAGGTCAGCCCTTTCCCAACAGGTGACCACAAGGCTTCAAGGATCAGACACGTACGACAGTTAATTATGACAAAGACAAACACGAAACACAAATAACAAAAATGATCCACAAAAAAAGCACTGCTTTGGAATGGTCAGTAAGAAAATTACTGGACGGCTTAAACATGTTTGATGGTACCAACCCCACCCTTATTTCTGATGTGGATCAAGACACATAGATGTTAAGTTCACATGAAAGATCCCTAACTTATCGATGTATCATCTTCCTAGTACAAACAGAATAAAAAGGAAATGAAACAAAGCATAGATGTTAAGTTCACATGAAAGATCCCTAACTTATCGATGTATCATCTTCCTAGTACAAACAAATCCAGAATAAAAAGGAAATGAAACAAAGTTATAAGGACTCAACAGGACATACACCAAACATAAAACACTTCTGGTGATTAAAAAAAAAACCTGAGACTACATTGATTTAGTAAGAGGCTAACCTGATTTCATTGATTCAGAAGAGAAGTCATCTCTTGATGTACTCATAATGTCCATAAATATTTTACAACATAAACATCATCAAGGAACAAAACAATCTTGAGTAAAAGCACTCCACTCCGTCCCGGAATCTTGCAACAAATCATTTTACATATACATACATTGTTGAATATGGATCATAACATTGTTAGGATTAATAATTTAGTATTCTCGGTAATATTAGTCCTGACACCGAGACCAGATCTACTCTAGAGATATTAACTCTAGCCGCTCTCAGACAATTTAACGCTTTTCGTGCTATAGTGGCAACTTTTGTCATCTGCTGATCATCTTTACAAACAATTTAGACCCAGACTGGACCTGACAAAGTGATCAGATCAACTCCAGTGGTATCAACACAGGTTTAGATAAACACAAATTTTCAGTGTACTATTGTAAATATCTCTTACCCATAATTTGTAGCATATGCTTAGGGTGCTCAAAAGAACTGTCTCATTGAGACAGTTCTTTTGAGTACCTACAACATATGTTTTGGTTGAGATTAAATAAGAAAAAAATTCTGTTAGGCACTCTTAACTAATGTCCTGTAACAAGTCTATTACCACTCTCAGACAATTTAACTCCCCCCCCCCCCCGCTAGTCACTGGCCACTTTTGTTTTGATTGTTTGTTTGATTTGATTCTTTACATCCCATCAACAATCTTTCAGTTATGTAGGGACGGGTCTTCCTATGTTGAACCTGTACTTAGCTAGGATAAATGTGTCTTGCTCAAGGATACAAGGCAGTGACGCTGGTGAGACTCAAACCTGCGAACAGTTTGGATCCATATCACGCCTGATGAAACGTCTAGCCAGATCTGTATCCAAACATTTTGACATTCTGATTGTACTACTAAAATAAAAAAAATTAAAGTTTACATTGAAAAAATTCAGATGTCAAAAAAGCATGCAAAATGTTCCCAGCATTCGAAGAATTAATCAACCGAAACTATGACTTCCTCAAACAAATTCTAACTGGGTTTTGAATGGTTGAAAAACCTTTTGAATATATTGTTTCTGTAGCACTGGGAAATATTAATCGATTCTTGCAATAAATGTTCCTGGGTACTTGCTTTTATCATTAGGGATAATATACTATAGGTAAAAACATCTCTATAATGCACAATTATTGTAAAATATAGAGATCAAACCAGTATCACATCTCAAAAATTGAAAAATATACTGGGTAATAAACCATCAAAGTTGTCTTAGAATGGAATTAAAGACAAGAAAATGTATGCTTTCTATCTTCGACTTCTTATGCGGAATAGGTTGTAAACAAAGTAACAGCAAACGAAACAAAATAAGACGTTAAACAAAGAAACAGCAAACGAAACAAAATAAGACGTTAGACTTCATATAACTGCATTACTAAAACGTCTACTTTAGCGCTTAGATAATAACAAGAGTCTTAAAAACAGTGCAAAAGGTACAGTGGACAATTAAACCATTTAAATCTTCAAAACAATTTGCAAAACACACTAGAGGATAAAACCATTATTGCAAAACATACTGGGGGCAAAACCATTAAACTGCAAAACATACTGAAGGACGAATTTTCAAAATCTTTAAAAAGTTGTTGGGTGAAAACAATTGAAATGTCCATAACATTGCAAACCATACTGTGAAACAAACCAAATGCAAACCATACTGTGAGACAAACCAATGGCAAAACATACTGGGGGATATACCAATTGCAAAACATACTGGGGGATAAACCAATTGCTTAACATACTGGGGGACAAACCATTGGCAAAACATACTGGGGGATAAACCAATTTCTTAACATACTGGGGGACAAACCATTGGCAAAACATACTGGGGGATAAACCAATTGCTTAACATACTGGGGGATAAACCAATGGCAAAACATACTGGGGGATAAACCATTGGCTAAACAAACTAGAAGATAAACCAATTGCTTAACATACTGGGGGATAAACCAATGGCAAAACATACTGGGGGATAAACCAATGGCAAAACATACTGGGGGATAAACCATTGGCTAAACATACTGGGGGATAAACCATTGGCTAAACATACTGGGGGATAAACCATTGGCAAAACATACTGGGGGATAAACCCTTGGCTAAACATACTGGGGGATAAACCAATGGCAAAACATACTGGGGGATAAACCATTGGCTAAACATACTGGGGGATAAACCAATGGCAAAACATACTGGGGGATAAACCATTGGAAAAACATACTGGGGGATAAACCATTGGCTAAACATACTGGGGGATAAACCATTGGCTAAACATACTGGGGGATAAACCAATGGCAAAACATACTGGGGGATAAACCAATTGCAAAACATACTGGGGGACAAACTATTGAAACCTTCAAAACATACTGTGAGACAAACCTATTGCAAAACATACTAGGGGATAAACCAATTGCTAAACATACTATGGGAAAAACCATTGAAACCTTCAAAACAAACTGGGGGACTAACCAATTTCAAAGCATACTGGGGGACAAACAACTTGCAAAACATACTGGAGTATAAACCAATTGCAAAGCATACTGGGGAACAAACCAATGGCAAAACATACTGGGGGACAAACCAGCTACAAACCATGCTTGGGGACAAACCAAATGCAAAACATACTTGTGGATAAACCAACTGCAAAACATACTGGGGGACATATCAATTGCAAAACATACAGGAAACCTTCAAAACATACTGGAAACCTTCAAAACATACTGTGAGATGATCCTGTTGCAAAACATACTGGGGGATAAACCAATTGCAAAACATACTATGGGAAAAACCATTGAAACGTTCAAAACATTATTGGAGACATGTCAATTGCAAAACATGGGGAACTGGGAAACAAACCATTGAAACCTTCAAAACATACTGTGAGTCAAACCTATTGCAAAACATACTGGGAGATAAACCAATTGCAAAACATATTATGGAACAAACCACTGAAACCTTCAAAACATACTGGGGGACAAATGAAATGTAATACATACTGGGAGACAAACCATTAGCAAAACATAGTTAGGACAAACCAACTGCAAAACATACTGGGGGACAAACCATTGAAACCTTCAAACTATTGCAAAGCATACTGGGGGACAAATCATTGAAACCTTCAAAACATTGCAAAACAGACTGGGGGCCAAACCATTGAAACCTTCAAAACCTTGCAAAACATACTGGAGGCCAAACCATTGAAACCTTCTAAACATTGCAAAACATACTAGGTACAAACCATTGAAAGTAAGTAAGGTTGCAAAGATCAGGAATCGATACAATCAAGTACCACACCTGACCCAGGATACCAATGGGAAAGTGACAAACTCACAGAAGACACCACAAACGAGAGCCAAGAGGTCAGCCCTTTCCCAGCAGGTGACCACGAAGCACATACAAACAGACGCGCACAAAACATAGCAAACACAAGACAGAACAAAAACATAAAAGATCCACAAAAGAAGTACCGCCTTGGAACGGTCAGTAAAATATTTTACTGGAGGGCTTAAACCGGTTTAACGGCGCCAACCTCACCCTTAATTCAGATGTGGATCAAGACACATAGATATTTGGTTTGCATGAAAGACCCCTAACTTATCAATGCATCATCTCCTAAAACATATAAATCAAGATATAACAAGGAGATAAAGCAAGGATAAGGACTCAACAGTAAATTAAACTGAATACCGGAGCAAAAGAAATCCAACAGGTAAACCCCGGAGGGCCAGACAAACAGCCAAAGCATCAGGCCCCTACCATCTCATCAATAGATAAGTCTTTAAGTCGGAACCATCATAGAGTCTGAAGTCCGACCCACCGGCGTGCAATTAAAGAGGAAAGCAAAGTTGCCAACTGTGATTCGGTTGACTACCAAGCATGCAGTCTGTTGCAATACATTAATGTTATAGCCAATCTTTTTATAATGGGAAATTATTTTAATGAACTGCGCTGAAAAATTATTAGAGCCAAAAATCTTCTTCAACTTATACACCAAGTCACCATAGAAATCAGGTTCCGAAAGTCCTTGGCACAAGAGAGATTTAAGTCCAACTTGGAATTTAGAAATCAAATCAAAGTATCGTCTATAAAATTTTGAAAATGTTTTGCGAAGTTTATGATACCGATAGCCCTGTTTAAGAAGTTTCTGAGTTAACAATTTATTGCGAGTGTTGAAGTCTGTAACATAGCTAGATGCTCTAGCAAAACGAATGAGTTGAGAGATATAGACTCCATAGGATGTAAAACGAGGAACATCACCATCTAAAAATGGGAAATTGACAATTTCAAAATCAAAGTCGTCACGTTTATCATAAATTTTGGTAGAAACAATACCATTAGAAATTGACAAATGCAAGTCTAAAAATGCGGCTTCGGTATCAGAGGCATTGGCTTTATTAAGTTGGAGCTCTGAAGGGTATATTTGACTAACCATATTTTCAAAATAAACATTCAAAAGAAACCTTCAAATTATTGCAAAAAATACTGGGAACGAACTATTAAAACCTTCCAAACATACTGGGGAACAAACCATTGAAACCTTTGAAACACAGGACAAACCAATGAAATCTTAAAAATATTGCAAAATGTACTGGGGGGACAAACCATTGAAATCTTCAAAACAGGGGGGACAAAACATTGAAACCTTCAAAACATTGCAAAACATTCTGAGGGACAAACCATTGAACCCTTCAGAGCAGACTGGGGGATAAACCATCAAAACCTTCAAAACATACTGGAGGGACAAACCATTGAAACATTCAAAATTTTGCTGAGACATACTGAGAGGAAAATCCATTTAAACCTTCAAAACATTACAAAATATACTATGGGGCAAACCATTGAAACCTTCAAAATATGCTGGGGCACAAACCAATTGCAAAACATACTAAGGAACAAACCAATTGCAAAAAAATACTGGGGGACAAATCATTGCACCCTTTAGAGCATACTGGGGGACAAACCATTGAAACCTTCAAAACATACTGGGGGTCCAACCATTCAAACCTTCAAAACTTACAGGGGAACAAACCAATGGCAAAACATACTGGGGGACAAACCCATTGCAAAACATACTGGGGACAAACCAATTGCAAAACATACAGGGGGACAAACCATTGAAACCTTCCAAGCGTACTGGGGAAGGAAGCAATAGCAAAAAATACTAGGGGACAAACGATGGAGACCTTCAAAACATACTGGGGAAAAACCAATTGCAAAACATACTGGGGAAAAACTAATTGCAAAACATACTGGGGACAAACCAATTGCAAAACATACTGGGGGACAAACCAATTGCAAAACATACTGGGGGACAAACCAATTGCAAAACATACTGGGGGACAAACCAATTGCAAAACATACTAGCGGGTAAACCAATTGCAAAACATACTGGGGGATAAACCAATGCAAAACATACTGGGGGACAAACCAATTGCAAAAAATACTGGGGGACAAATCATTGAGACCTTCAAAACATACTGAGGGACAAAACAATTGTAAAACATACTTGGGGACAGACCTATTACAAAACATACTGGGGAACAAACAAATTGCAAAAACATACTGGGGAACAAACCAATTGCAAAACATACTTGGAGACAAACCATTAAAATCATCAAAACATACTGGGGAACAAACGGGGGGACAAACCAATTGCAAAACATACTGGGGGACAATCCATTGAAACCTTTAAAACATACCGTGAGAAAAACCTATTGCAAAATATACTGGGCGACAAACTAATTATAAAACATACTGGGGGATAAACCAATTGCAAAACATACTTGGGGAACAAACAATTGAAACCTTCAGAACATGCTGGGGAAAAAACAATAACAAAACAAACTCGAGGGCAAACCAATTGCAAAAAATACTAGTGGCCAGACCATTGAAACCTTTAAAACACACTGTGAGACAAACTTATTGGAAAGCATACTGGGGGGGCAAACCATTGAAGCCTTGAAAACATACTGGGGGACAATTCAGTTGTAAAACATACTGAGGGACAATCATATTGCAAAACATACTGGGGGACAATTCAATTGCTGGGGAACAAACTATTGAAACCTTCAAAACATACTGTGAGATAAACCTATTGCAAAACATACTAGGGGATAAACCAATTGCTTAACATACTATGGGAATGTATATAATAAAACATACTGGGGGATAAACCAATTGCAAAACATACTTGGGGACAAATATACCATTGAAACCTTCACCACATACTCGGGACAACCAATTGCAAATCATACTGTGGGACAAACCACCTGCAAAACATACTGGGAGACAAACCATTGAAACCTTCCTTACAAAACATAATGGGGGTACAAACCATTGAAACCTAGTTCAAAACATTGCAAATCATACTGGAGGTAAAACCATTGAAACCTAGTTCAAAACATTGCAAAACATACTGGAGGTAAAACCATTGAAACCTAGTTCAAAACATTGCAAAACATACTGGGGTACAAACCATTGAAACCTAGTTCAAAACATTGCAAAACATACTGGGGTACAAACCATTGAAACCTTCAAGACATTGCAAAACATATTAGGGGAACAAACCATTGAAACCTTCAAAACATTTCAAAACATACTGAGGGACTAACCATTGAATCCTTCAAATTATTGCAAAACATACTGTGGGAAAAACCATTGAAACCTTCAAGACATTGCAAAACATACTAGGGGACAAACCATTGAAACCTTCAAAACATTGCAAAACATACTGGGGGAAAACCATTGAAACTTTCAAAACATTGCAAAGCATACTGGTGGCCAAACCATTGAAACCTTCAAAACATTGCAAAACATACTGAGGGACTAACAATTGAATAATTCAAATTAATGCAAAACATACTGGGGGAAAAACCATTGAAACCTTCAAGACATTGCAAAACACACTAGGGGTCAAACCATTGAAACCTTCAAAACATTGCAAAACATTCTGGGGTACAAACCATTGAAACCTTCAAATTATTGCAAAAAATACTAGGGGCCAAACCACTGAAACCTTCAAAACATTGCAAAACATACTAGGGAACAGGCCATTGAAACCTTCCAAACATTGCAAAACCTACTGGGGGACAAACCATTGAAACCTGCAAAACACACTGTGGGACAAACCATTGAAATCTTAAAAACATTGCAAAACATACTGGGGGGACCATTGAAATCTTCAAAACTCTGCAAACATACTGGGGGGACAAACCATTGAAACATTTAAAACATTGCAAAATATACTGGGGGACAAACCATTGAACCCTCTGAGCATACTGGGGGACAAACCATTTAAACCTTCAAAACATACTGGGGGGACAAACCGTTGAAACCTTCAAAACATTGCAAGACAAACTGGGGGACAAACCATTGAAACCTTCAAAACATGCTGGGGCACAAACCAATTGTAAAACAAACTAAGGCAAAAATCTATTGTAAAACATACTGTGGTACAAACCATTGAACCCTTCAAAACATTGCAAAACATACTGGGGGACAAACCAATTACAAAACATACTGGGAGACACACCATTGAAACCTTCAAAACATTGATAAACATACTGGGGGTTTGGGGACAAACCATTGAAACCTTCAAAACATACTAGTGTACAAACCATTGAACCCTTCAAAACATAGCAAAACATACTGGGGACAAACTATTGAAACCGTCTGAAGAAACTGAGGGACAAACCAATGAAACCTTTGAAACACACTGTGGGTCAAACCATTAAAATCTTCAAAACATGGAAAAACATACTTGGGGGACAAACCATTGAAACATTCAAAACATTGCAAATTATACTGGGGGACAAACCATTAAAACCTTCAAAACATACTGGGTGGACAAACCATTGATTTGATTTGTTTGTTTGATTTGATTCTTTACGTCCCATCAACAATTTTTCAGTTAAACAGGGACGGGTCTTCCTGGGTTTAACCAGTTATAAGCTAGGATAAATGTGTCTTGCTCAAGGACCACAACGCAGTGACACCAGTGAGGCTCGACCCCGCCGTGCCTCAGTCTGGAGTAAAGCACTCTACCACTGAGCCACTGCACTCCCTACAAACCATTGAAAGCTTCAAAACATTGCAGGACATACTACGAGGAAAATCCATTGAAACATTCAAAACATTGCAGAACATACTGGGGGACAAACCATTAAAACCTTAAAATATGCTTAGGCACCAACCAATTGCAAAATATACTGTGGCACAAACCAATTGTCAAACAAACGGGGGCACAAACCATTGAACCCTTCAAAATATTGCAAAACATACTGAGGGGACAAACCATTGAAACCTTCAAAACATTGCAAAGCATACTGGGTGACAAACCATTGAAACCTTCAAAACATACTGGGGGCACAAACATATGCAAAACGAAATGAGTAACAAACCACTGAAACCTTCGAATCATTGCAAAACATACTGGGGGCCAAACCATTGAAACCTTAAAAACATTGCAAAGCATACTGGGGGACAAACCATTGAAACCTTCCAGACATACAGGGAGATGAACCATTGAAACCTTCAAAACATTGTAAAACATACCAGGGGACAAACCATTAATCAAAAAATGTTACGAAAAAAAAAAAGAACAAACCATTAGACCCCTATTAGCCCAATTAACATACTGCTGCATACAGGTTTTAAGACTGACATTTCTTGCCCATCGGATAAGGACATCTCAGATTTTACCATGGGATAGAAAATCTTGTCTTACACATGTTATCTTACCCAATCATTGGAACTCACGCACACAATTATCAAGTGACGTCATTGTTATGTTAAACTGACATCATTATGTCATGTCACATTTTAGCAACTTGGAGCTTTTATTAAACATAAAACTGTAGTATTAAATGGTGATCGCAAGAAAAAGAACCCATGATTGGTGTGAGGATGGGTTTAAAAAGTTCTGTCCCTTGTGATCACTGTTTGTCATCACTCAGCAAGCCTTGTGATGCCAAACAGTGATCCTTGGGACAGATTTTTCTATCCCACCCTCATACTCATGATAGATTCTTATACCCAGGGGACAAAAATTCCACTCATCCGCTGGTAATTACGAGTGAAATCTAGAAAGGACGAGTAATTCTTCCCAAAGCACTCCTTCTACAGGACGAGTGCTTTGGAAAGAATTTCTCGAAGAAGTCCTGTTCTTTATTGCAAATACTTTTAAAGGACAAGAGCATGTGTTTGCATGACGAGTGAAAATTGTAAATCACTTGCCCTGCAGGACAAGTGAAATATTTAAATATTTTTGTCCCCTGTATACCGGTATTCTCATAGGCAATAAGTACCATTTAGCCATAAGTTGGCACATACAGAGTCCTAGCCTGTCTGAGCACAGTTTGTGTTGAATTGCACAAACAAATGAGCCGCAACATGTGACTTCCAACAATGTGGCATTTTGACAAGTGTAGACTCAAACAACCCTTAGCAGCCTCCTTTTAAGCTTAGAAACTCCAAATGCTGTTCAGTCAGTAGCTTAACAGTCATAGAATATTCAAGCGACTAACAAAGGCTCTGATCAGACTGCGTGTATGCACAGGCTGGTCTGAGCATTTGCTGGCCCACATACCACATTGTTGGAAATCTCCTGTTGTGGCTCAAATCTAATTTGGTAATATAATTTGAAATTAAAGAAACTGTGTTCCTATCATTAATTGATCTATCTGAACAATCAAACATATATCCTAAAATAGGCATCCATTGAGACACAGGGGTCAGAAAGATTAGCAATCTATTTGTCTTAGAGAGAAACAAGCAGCATATTGAAGATTGTCCTGTTTTAAATGGGCCGCTATTCGAGAAAGCCCGGCTGCTGCATGTGAACAATAAAGGTACAGGCCAGATAGAGGATAACAAAGGTGCAGGCATCCAACAAAATGCAAGGGTCAGAAAGATTGGCATCTATTTGGTCTTTGAGAGCAACAGGCAGCATTTTGTAGATTGTCCTGTTTTAAATGGGCATCTACGCAAGAAAACCTGACTGCTGCAAGTGAACAACAAAAGCACAGACCAGACAGAGGATAACAATGAAATGCAAGGGTATTTGGTGCTTTTGGTATCATCTGGATCCAAAAGGAAAGATGTTATACCCAAAGTGACTAATGATCATGCTTTACATTCGCTATGTAAAATTCTAGATGGTAGCAAAGATGCAAGTTAAAACTAATATCTATATCCTTATGAGATTGTCTTGAACACAATTGAGAATTTTTCCATTTTTTTCTACTGTAATTTCGGAAATTTTCGCGAGGATTTATTTTTGCAAATACCGCTTAAAGACATATTTGCGACATTCAAAATTGGCAAATAGAGCATTTTTCACCTATATCAGTAAACAAAAGAATGATTTCTCCATTTTGCAAGGATTTTATTTTCACGAAACTTTGCATATGCGAAGTTTCCTGAAAATAAAACCCTCGAGAAAATTTCCGAATTTACAGTATATTGCTTTTGTGAGCATCTGTTCTAGAGGTCTCCACAGAGTAATTTAAATAGACATTTCTACTAAATCAGCGATTGTATTGTTTATAATCCTCTCAATAAAGCCTCTTTAATCAGACTGGCTAGTAAAAGTAGGACAATATCAAGAAAGTCAACTAATTATTCTTTGTTATATAAGGGCATGTTGGAAATCTTCAAGCATACACACTCATTTAACCTGAGCGGTAGGTCTTTAGTTAAGAGTAAGAAAAAAATGAGATGGTTCTTTAGAGCACCCAAAACTTATGTTAAAACTGATGGGTAAGAAAATATTTATTCCTTTACGCTAAAAAATTGTTTATCTAAACCTGTGCAGTGGGCGTCTGAGTCTTCATTGTGTTTTCAAAGTAGTCCATGGCTCTGGTCTAATTGTCTATTTGTACAGGTTAATCAGAGCATTCCATTATAAGGTGTTGCTTACAATTATAAGTGTTCTGTGGGTCTTCCGGGTTGATCTGCAGTGTTTGATGTATTTCCTGATCATACTCACTATTATATTAATTTCTAGCAGTTTACAATGCTCTTAGAATGGCCAAACTCCTATGGTAGTTTATAATGCACTCAGACTGGCCCAGTTGATGGCAGTTTACAATTAATTCAAAATGGTCAAATTTCTGGCACCGTGAAACCGGTTTAAGCCCTCCAGTAAAATATTTTTACTGACCGTTCCATGCATTACTTCTTTTGTGGATCATTTGTGTTATTTGTGTCTGTGTTTGTCATGCTTTCACATCTGTTCATTGCTGCCTAATGTGGTCACCTGAAGGGAAAGGGCTGACCTCTTGGCTTGGTTTGTGATGTTATTGTGATTTTGTTACTTTCCCATTTGGTATCTTGGGACAGAAGTGTGGTACTTGATTGTATCGATTCCTGATCCTTGCTGTCTTTCTTACCTTTACAAAGCTCACAGAATGGCCAAATTCCTGGCAGTTTACAACTGACTTCAAATGACCAAAATTCCTGACAGTTTACAATACTATCAGAATGGCCAAATTCCCGGCAGTTTAAGATGCACTTAGAAAGGCCAAATTCTTATGGTAGTGCACAATGCACCTAGAATGGCCAAACTCTGGACAGTTTTCAATGTACCCAAAATGGCCAAATTCCTGGAAGTTTTACAATGCACTCAAATTGACTAACTTCATGGCAGTTACGATGCACTCAAATGGCCAAAATAATTGACAGTTTACAATGCACTCAAAATGGCCAAATAACTGGCAGTTTACAGTGCAATCAAAATGGCCAAATTGCAGGCAGTTTACAATTCACTCAAAGGCTAATTTCCTGGCAGTAAACGGCTAAATTTCTGGCAGTTTACATTGCACCCAGAATGGCAAGATTCCTGAATTTACAATTCACTCATAATGGCCAAATTCCTGGCAGGTTACAATGTACACAGAATGACAAAAATCCTATGGCAGTGTACAATGCACTCAGAAAGGTCAAATTATAATGCACACAGCATGGCAAAATCCTATGACAGTTTAAAATATGCTCTTACATTGGCATTTCTATGACAGTTTACAATACTCGTAGAATGGCCAAATGCCTATGAGTTTACAATGCGTTTAAAATGGCCAAATTCCTGGCAATTTAATTACAATGTACTCAAAATGGCCAGATTCCTATGGCAGTTTACAATGCACTCAAGGGAGCGCAGTGGCTCAGTGGTAGAATGCTTGACTTGAGACCGAGAGGCCGCGGTTTTGAGCCTCACAGGCGTCACTGCGTTGTGGTCTTTGAGCAAGACACATTTATCCTTGCTTAATACTGGTTCAACCCAGGAAGACCCGTCCCTGTTTAACTGAAAGATTGTTGATGGGATGTAAAGAATCAAATAAAACAAACAAACAATGCACTCAAAATGGCCAAATTCCTATGACAGTTTACAATGCATTTAAAATGGCCAAATTCTTTGCAGTTTACAATGCACTCGAAATGCCCCAATTCCTGGCAGTTTAAAATGCACGTAAAATGGCCAAATTCCTGTCAGTTTACAATGCACGTAAAATGGCCAAATTCCTGTTAGTTAACAATGCACGTAAATTGGCAAAATTTCTGTCAGTTTACAATGCACTCAAAATGGCCAAATTCCTGGCAGTTTACAATGCAACCAAAATGGCCAAATTCCTGGCAGTTTACAATGCATTCAAAATGGCCAAATTCCTGGCAGTTTACAATGCATTCAAAATGGCCAAATTCCTGGCAGTTTACAATGCACTTAAAATGGTCAATTCTTTTATGAAAATTGAAAATCATACAAGCACTCTCTCTGACAATTATTGGAACCACTCATTTTATCATCATTACCATATATGGAACAATATTTACATATCTAACTAATCATATTACTTATTCCCAATTATAATGTAGGTCATGCTCTATCCAGCTTGGTACCAGCTCTTTATCTTCTAATTGAAGCCAGCATAATAACTGTCCTTATAGATACTGCCGTAAATTGACAGCTGACAAGTGAACTACAGCAATAGAAAGCAGTAACTAGATTGACCCAGTACTTCCTTCAGGCCTTTAGCTAAAGAGTGTGTAACAGGAAAATATTTTTCTTATTTCTCAAGCAAAACATATGTTGTGGGTACTCAAAAGAACCGTCTCAATGAGACGGTTCTTATGAGCACCCAAAACATATGCTTAAAATTATGGGTAAGAAAATATTTCAATTTTACGCTGAAATTTTTTAGATACTGCCGTAAATTGACAGCTGACAAGTGAACTACTGCAATAGAAACCAGTAACTAGATTGACCCAGAACTTCCTTACATCTTTCTTATTCAGCAATCAGAGTCTTTCTTATATAGCATCCATGGTTCAAGCTGGGCCCTGACATTAGGGGAAGTCACTTCAGGAAAATTAAGGAGAAGTGACAGTCAGATAGGGAGATTTAACCCGTCTCTAGATTTGCCATGGCATTTTGTTGTTTTCCATGAAATTTGTAAAATTTCCTACGGATTCCACAGAAAATCATCAAATTTGCCGTGGATTCCATAGAAAACTGCCGTAGATTCTACAAAATAAGTTACTTTCCGTAGAAAACGTTTTCTATGGATTTGTTTTCCATGGAATTAATGGCATTTTTTCTATGGTTTCACTTTTTTTCTATGGATAATTGGTTTTTGGCCATGGATTTCATATTTTATGCCGTGTAAAATGGACTTAACAAATTTTCAGAGCCAAAAATGAAGGGCAAAATAACTTTGTCAATTTTTGGAATGGAAAATTGGTAAATTTGTAAACAAGTTACAATTTTACGAACAAGCTTTACTTACCATTCCGAAGATACTTTTGAATTCTCCCCCATTTATCGATTCATAAACCCGCGAAAATGTTTAAATGCGCATGCGTCAACTATACATCTCTTAGCGCATGCACTAACAATTTAGTTTTATCTGGCGGAGAACAGAAAATCTCCACCAAACAAAACTGAAAATTTCCCAGGGGTGGAAGGTGGGAAGCCGGAATGGTAAGTAAAGCTTGTTCGTAAAATTGTAACTTGTTTACAAATTTACCAATTTCACTTTACTGCGCTTTACTTACCATTCCGAAGATACTTTTGAATTCCAGATTCCAAAGCAGTCCCTCAAACCAGGAGGCGTGTGGAAATTTCTTCGTCTGTTAGTTCATATATATACAGTTAAAAACCTCTTCTTGAGAATTTTATACACCTAAAACACTCTTCTTGAGCAATCTATAACATGTACAGTATATCTAATCACCAATGTTGTTTATTTTATTCTTTTTCACTTTTTTTTTTTTTTTTTTTTAACCTTCCTTTGTCCAGTATCTATCATTTATTAAAATGACAATCCTCTATGAGTATCGGATAACTTCACCCCTTCATAACTGGTATTCCACTTTGAGTATACCCAAATCACCGATCCAATCTGATCACACAATCCACATAAAATGAATAATTGTACCAAATATAGAAATGATTTCCAAATGGCAACCCGCCAGATTGAAAAACCGTGTTCCAATTAAAACAGCTGTATTATTATCACATATTTACATACGTTACTTTATTGCTTTAACACTTCCACATCTAATTTTCTCAAATAGAACTGTGTAAATGTAGACTCTTTGCTCCAATCAGCTGCGTCCAAAATAGACTTCATAGAAGCTCCTTTATAAAGAGCCCAGGAAGGGCCAATTGCTCTTGTAGAATGTGCTTTTACTTTCAATTTTTGATCATCATATGCCATTCTTATAGTCTGAACAATCCAATTTGAAATTGTCTGTGTAGACACAGCCTGATGAGGTTTATTGAGAGCTAAGAAAATTTTCCTTTCCACAGTTCCATCAGAACTAACTCTTAACAACTGAGTTTTCTTTAAATACCAATATAATGCCCTCTTTGGGTCTAAACGATAATTCTCCTCAAAAGCAGGAACAAATATTTTAGATCCAAAATGACTTTCTCTGTCTTGTTTTGCCAAACCATGGCGAATAAAAGTGATTCCCTTTTTCTGTACACAAACTGAGCCTTTCCCAATTTTCAAAGACTGTAGATCACTGCATCTTCTGAAAGTAGAAATAGCCATAAGGAAGATCAGCTTAAAAGTAATGTGTTTCAAGGAAGCCTTACTCAAAGGCTCAAAAGGCTGTTTCTGTAACATATTCAAGACCAACTGTAAGTCCCATTCTGGTAGAATTTTGACTTTAGGAGGTCTTGAATTGAAAACCCCTTTCAGAAGTCTGATTATATATGGGTGCTGACCTACTGGGGTATTATTTATTGGCTGTAATACCGCCGAAAGCATCGACCTATAACCAGCAATTGTCCTGTATTGTAAGCCATTATTGAACAAATCTGTCAGAAAATCTGCTACCTGTACTAAAGAGGCACTATAGGGATCAATTTGTCTTGTACTACACCAGCTACAGAATTTATTGAATTTTCAGTGTAGTCCCGTTGAGTACCTGACCTCCAAGAGGCTGAAATGAGCTTTCCAGACTGGTTAGAAAAGCCCTTCTCTTGGAAACTTCTGTCGATAGTAGCCAGGCATGCAGACTGAATACTTCTGGATTTGGATGACTGATCATTGTTTTGGGCTGTTGTAACAGGTCTGGCCACAGAGGTAGTTTCCTTGGACATGCTATCAGGAATTTTAGAAGGTCTGGGTACCAATGCCTGCGAGGCCATTTTGGTGCAATGAGAATAATCTGACAGCGAAACTGCTCCATATGTTGCAGTACTTTGGGTATGAGACATATTGGAGGGTACACATATGCAAACATTCCTTCCCAAGAGATTGACAGAGCATCTATTGCCAATGCATCTTGGTGTGGAATCCAAGAACAGAAGACTGGAGTCTGTTTGTTCTCGTTGGATGCAAATAGGTCTATCAGGGGTGTCCCCCAGATCTGAAACAGTGTTTGTACTACTACTTTGTGCATTTGCCATTCTGTAGGTCGTACTCTCACGCGACTTAATTGGTCTGCCAAGATGTTCCGAGCTCCCAATATGTGCGCTGCTTTTAGATGCATGTTGTTTTCTAGTGCAAAATTCCACAAATCCCAGGTTCTGTAGCACAGAGGTGGCGACTTTGTGCCTCCCTGTCGATTCACATATTGACAGACGGTTGTGCTGTCGCTCCTTATCAGGACATTTTTGTTCTTTAGGACAGGTAGAAAATGTTTTACAGTTAGAAATACTGCTTCCAACTCCAGGAGATTGATATGAAGTTCTGACTGGGATTTGGACCATGTTCCCTGAATAAAATCTTTGCCCACATGGCCCCCATAACCGTGTTTTGATGCATCCGTGGCTATGGTTATCTGTGTATGAGCCTGTTGCAAAGAGAGACCCTTCATGGTGTTGGCTGGATCTGACCACCACCGAAGATGCGATTTTAGATGTTGCGTAATGGGAACCACAACTTCTAGGTCCATTGATGCTGGACGCCAAAAAGCTAACAGATGTAATTGTATGGGTCTCATGAAAAGTCGGCCATTGGGAATTAATTCCAGACATGAAGCCATTAGGCCTAGTAGATGAAGAAAATCTCTTGCTTGATTTTGGCCCGAGAGTAACCTTTGTATTGCTAAATCTAACTTTCTTAATCTCTCTGGAGTTGGAGTTACTATTCCTAGCTTTAAGTGGAAAGCACCCCCTATGTAAACAATCTCTTGTTTGGGAATCAGTTCTGATTTCTCTTTGTTTATTATAAAGCCCAGTGCTACCAGAAGATTCAGGCATTTCTCTTGATCTTGCACCAACAGTCTTTTTAGTTGATTCAGAGCCAACCAGTCATCTAGATAAGACGCTAGTCTGATATTCTGAGCCCTTAAATGCGCTGCAATCACTGAAATTACCTTGAAAAATACCCGAGGCGCAGTCGAAGGACCGAAGCATAGGCATTTCCATTGCCAGCATTGTCCTGCTATGCAAAAACGGAGATATTTCCTGTGTTTCTGAAATATTGGTATGTGTAGATATGCATCGCTCAGATCCAGAGAAATAGCCCAATCGTTTGGTTTCACCAGGTTTATGACTTTTTTCAATGTGTCCATTTTGAAATGTTCTTTCTTCAGATACCTGTTTAGGGGTCTCAAATTTATTACTGGTCTCATTTTTCCGTTCTTCTTGGGAACTAGAAAGAAGGTGCTGTAGAAACCGCATCCCCTCTCGTTTGGAGGTACTTTTTCTATAGCATCTTTTCTTAATAATTCTGCCACTTCTGCATTTAAAATATCTAAATTCTTTCTGGGCACTATTGTTTCCTTCATCCCAGATTGAGGGGGTTTCTGAATGAACTCGAGTTTGTAACCCTCCTCTATTAAAGATAAGACCCATTGATCGTCCGTTATTTTTTTCCAATTTTCCAGAAAAAATCTGAGACGACCCCCAACTGGTATCTGAGGACATTGTTGTATCAAATTTACCTTTGAGTCATTTCCGCTGTTTAAGAGGAATCCGAAAGGAATGACCTGTGTCTTTTGGTCCCTTCTTGTAGCCATAGCTGGACTTCTTGTCATCATTGAACCGACTATATGCCGAGTATGCTGTTTTAGGCTTGGATTGAAAAGCTGTCTTATTGGACAAATCAGTCCGGGATCTTTTGTTGTTCCAAGAGTTCCTGTTGTCAACAAACTTCCGCTTACGACCACTGTCAGACCTAGCTTGTGCGAAGTCTGGAACCAGATCACTCAGTTGTTCTTTCTGCTCTTTACGCTTTTGTAGATTACCTTCCAAGCCTTTGCCAAAAACTCCTTCACCTGATAACGGCAAATATAAAACCTTGGCCTGCACATCTCTCAAATTATTCAAGCCTGTATCAGAAGCTGCGGCTTTCCGACGTACGATATGATGAAAAGCACCGGCACGGCCTACTTGATCCAGGGCTTTTGTAGACATGGCAAATATATCTCTGACTGACTGAATAGCACTGTCAATATTAAAATTATCTGACTGAAGTTTATTCAAAAGAGATCCTAAAGCTTGTTGTATATATGAAACTGCTATAATACCGTATCTAGCAGCAGATTGACCTTGAAAAGCTACACTTTCAATTGCTTTCAATGGCTGAGTTGCTAAAGTTCTATTTCTACCCCAAGCTTTCACTACTTTAGAACCATGTCTCTTACTTAACATCGGTTCCAATAAATCGTCTAAACTAGGAACCTGTAAAGTTAGTAAAGAACTGTCATGTACTGGAAAAACAGATCTATATTCATCTCTGAAAGCAGATAATCTTTCTGGATGTTCACAACGCCATGTTTTAGATAAAGTGTCAATTTGAGCCTGGTCAAGACAAATGCCGGTTTCACTGGATTGTTTCAAGCCAGCCTCTTCCCCGAATAAATGAGCAAGATTATTCTGAGATTTTCCAGGGGTATCTGACAAATATTGACAGAATCGATTCGCTTTCCTTGCCTCTGACAATGAAAGCACCGAATCTGTACCAACACTTTTACATGACACTGAATCGTCATTATCTGAAAGTAGACCCAGAGAATCTTTTTCTCTCTGAGCTGGAGTTAAAGACAATGTATCGTCAGGATGATCTTGTCTCAAAGTAACAGGTTGAATGGCAAAATCTGAGTCAATATCATTTTCCAGTGATATGAGAGGTCTGCGCGTCCCTATAGGTCCGGCTTCCTCAGAAACAGGTCCACTCACCCCAGCTGGGTGGTCATCCTGTAAAACGGGTCTCTGGCCAGGTGCAAGCACCCCAGTATCCCGTTGAGAAGAGCTTGGGTTAGCTAAAGTTTGTACCAAGTGTAAAATAGAACCCAGCTGTTCGTCCATTTTCTTTTCCAACAGGTCAATACGAGAGTCTACTGAAACTTTGGATTTAGTGCTCTTGTTTTTCGAAGCAGAAGTCGACGAGCGAGACTTTGACGAACTTTTCTTGCTAGGAGTTTTGACATTAGCACACGTGTCACTGGTGGCAGCCGCCATATTGTTTACATTTTCAGAGTCGGACTCCAGACAAACTGAGTCAAATTCCCTCATAATGTCCACCGCTGAAGCCGTTTTCACTTGCTTCTCAGACATGAGGACAGGTGGTCGTAGCCAACTTACCGACCTTACTAAACACAAAAAGAAAACTAAGAAAAAATAAAGTCTTCTTTGTTTCATTCGCGAGTGTTCTCAGTATCGATGTTTTCTGTTCGACACCAGAGGAAAAACTAAATTGTTAGTGCATGCGCTAAGAGATGTATAGTTGACGCATGCGCATTTAAACATTTTCGCGGGTTTATGAATCGATAAATGGGGGAGAATTCAAAAGTATCTTCGGAATGGTAAGTAAAGCGCAGTAAAGTGAAATGACTTAGTTTTATTCTGGTACCAGTGAGAGCATTGAACAAATGACTTTAAATTTCTTTCAAAAAAGTGTGAATGAGTGCCTTGAGATATTGATAATAATTATTGTTATTAAGTACAGGCCTTGCATTTAGCTACATCTTTGTACTCAGTGGTGATTTTCTTATTTCAATTGTTAGCAGTGGTCAATACCAAAGAGGTACATTTTTACATAAGGCACATTGGGTGTTGTCAGAGACATTCAAAAGTATTGTACTTTCAAAGATAGATGAGAATCATTGTAAACAAACAGTGGCGAGTTTACCTTGATTTTGGGCGTGCAGGTAGTCTCAGTTTACAGTTATATTGAACCTACCACAGATTACTGCATATGCGCGTGGCAGTGAATAGTCATGCTTTACCTATTTATAAGAAAAATAGAATTGCCTCATTACTATGCATCTTTGAAACAACAATAGACTTTAAAACAAAACACAGGCTTTACCTAGCAACCCACGCTGTTTTGGGTGCTTTTTATGTGATATTTAAGACTATACACTTGTATAACTGGATCAGAAGGAAAATATGAATTCTGCAAGGTTAAGTGAAAATCTCTCTTATATATTTGCAAACAATAAAGTGACAGGTCAGCCTGAATAGCTGCCTACTCAGATCAGAATCTTTGTTTAAGAGCCAATGCTGACAATATCAGTTGGCACAAGTACCTATTTGTGTAGGCAGTAGAAAGATAGCCATAGATTCCATGGAAAAGAATCACGGCAATTTTCTACGGAAAAAAAAAGAGTGACATCACTTCCTGTTTTGATTCAATTTGGAGGGAAGCATTTGAAGCACATATTTGGTATGTTGTTTATTTCAATTTCTGATATTATTTAAGGCTAATTTGATTTCTCTTCCATGCCATAAATGTATTATGGTTTCAATATTGCCATAGCATTGCCTGGTCTATTCACGTGAGTGATACTCAACTTTGTTTTGAATAATAATTTAATGGCTCTTAGGTTCCTATACCCCACCCATCACAAAACAATGTATATATCTGTTCAATGTTGTTTTTGTTAGTGTGCTTTTCGAAAATATGTTTTCTGCCTTATGTACAATAATCTTATTTGCTCATTTTTTTCAATTTTTATTCACTTAAAATTTAATGGTACATGTATTATCAAATCCGAATAAGATTTCAATTAACAATGTTTCAGTCATATTGAGCCAATGAGTACATTGGTGAGAAACTGTTCTGCTGGTTTGTGGAAATTGCCCGTGGAATTGATGGAAGATTTTCCATAGAATCTACAGAAACTTTCCATGGAATCAACGGCATATTTCCGTAAAATCTACTTAAACATTCCATGGAATCAACGGCATATTTCCATAGAATTTACGGCATTGTTCCATGGTATCCACTAAACTTCCATGGAATCAACGGCAAAAATCTATGGCATTTCATGAACTTCCACAATTTTTTGTTGTTGGTTTATTTGCCATCAACTGCCATGGAAACCTTAAAAACACCGTCCGAATTCTCCGTAGATTTTAACCGCGGATTTCAAGGGGTTTCCATGGCAAATCTAGAGAAGGGATTGGTTATAGCGCAAATTTTGGCATTTTCTGTCAGTTTATAATCAAATTAGCCATTACACATACTATTGCAATTAAATGGAAGGCAAAATATAATGCACTGGTAGTTGATTGCCACTACACCTTGCGTTTGTGTGGTGACAGAATGAAAATGAGTCTCCCTAAAAAAAAATTATTTAGAGAGACTCCCACTTCTCCCCGGGTCCAATTTTGGGCAAAATTTCAGCCCCTAAGGCGACTATTTCGCCCTAGTCGCCCCCTAGCTTATTCCCTGGCATCTTTGCAGGTCATCAGTAAACCAATGAATAGGAGCTGGGTAGTAGATATACCACTCAAATTGTAAACCATGGGTAGCAGGTCCGATCCGCGGCTTCTCCAGTCAGTCGGATGAGATTTTAAGCCATGGCCCTGTCTCCATATGACTTTAGCTGTTGACAGGACGCTAAACACTAACAAACATTAAACCAATGAATGAACAGAAAGCACAAGATCTTGGCCTTTGCTGTCCATTTTCTTGCATCAAGATTGATAAAGCAATGTCATTTCCATTTTCATCCTTTACTCAATAAGTCTATTTAAAACAGATCAACCTCATTTAAGAGCTCTAGTCAATTCTTAGTTATTAATATCAAAGAAATAATGGAAACTCATTGACATCTTGCTGAAAATAGATCTTGTTTAACCTCATCAAACACCGTAAGTGGATCCAGAAAGTTTTGTCAGAGAGGGTCCAACTCTGACAAGGGTTTTTTTTTGTTTTTTTTTAGTTTGATGAGGGGAGGAAGGATCCAAATACCACTATTAGCAGGCCATATACGGCCCGCCAGCAAAACGCCATTTAAATGATGGCCCAACATTGAATGCTGGCTTGGTAGCTTTGTGATTTTAAGGAGATCTGGACCAGTATTGCTAAGGAACCCTATATTTTTGTAATTTTCAAGGGGGGGTCCGGACCCCCTGTCCCCCCTCTGGATCGGCACATGAAGACTGTCACATAGATGATTCTATATACTAAGCAACAACGGAGTTAACAGTCTATTAACTCTTGTACTCAGATCAGTAGACTTATTTGCCAGACAGTTTTCTGTATCTGTATCGTAGCCAATCATCTCCAGGAAATCAGTTTTTGCTTAAAGAAATGACAAATAATTAACAAGTAAATTTGGTCAGACTTCTCTTTAAGCCATCTTTTAATGTACCATCAAACTAATAGGGTCTGTTTGTGTCATAGGCGGTCAGAAACAACCACGCAAACACAATGGTGCATCAATGCTCAATAAACATGGGGTGAACGCTGAAAACTTCCAAAATCCTGAACTCTTAAAACATGAATAGTATAGTAAAATAAAATAATTTTAAGAGTAAATGGCTTAGTATCCTTAGATTATTGAAATACAAAAAAGAAATTATAATCATATTAATTCAGTATTTTGGGGCTGACGTTCTACAAAAGTCAGCCTCAAAATCCTGAATTCAGAAATAATCCTGGAAACATTCACCCATGAATCAATGTTATTAGGGTTAGGGTCAGTCCTCAGACTGAATAACAACCCTAAGCTTAAACAAATTTTATAGTAAAATCAATTTTAACAAGAATTGGGTTTTCTACAAAAAACAACAGATGTCTCCCCCATCCCCCCACCCCCTTTGGCGTCTGAAGATCCAAATGTCAGTGTCTATATGCTTTGGTAGAAATTGAGCCAAAAATTGACCAAATTCAAACTGCAAAAATAGTGACAAAAAAAATGTGAATTACAGTCAAACCTCATGCACATCTTTAGACCATGACAAAAACACCTGCAAATTTTCAAAAAAACCTGATTAAAATTGTTGGAGGAGTTTCACTCACAAGATACCCAGTGTAGAAGTTGACCCAAAAAACGACTAAGTTCAAACTGCAAAAAAAGTGACAAAAAATAATCAGCAATCTGGAGACTTCTGGTTCTTCAGCTCTTCTTAGAATTCAGGGTTCCCACAGAAACTCAAAAACACAATTCCATGTTTTTCCATGATTTTCCATGATCAACAATGTAATTTTCATCATGACTATATTTAATTCACGGCCTCCATCTGACAGCTAGTTTTCTGGCAATTGGTGCACGGCCTCCAATCTCTGCCTCCTTCTCCAAAAAGAGCAGAACGTAAAGGGAGGCGAAGGCCCTTCCGGGAAGCTGGCAGTGGGCATAAACAATGGAACACTGTAAGTTGTGTTGACACATGTTCAATCATAAGTAAATTTTCAGCGCAAAACTCGAAAATCTAAGAATGCTATGCTTCGGGCAATTGTTCAAGCTATCCGTAGAGCATGCTGTTTGCACATTTGAACTTGCGCCTGCTCCTCCTCTTCCAGCCTCCTTCTCCTGCCCTTTGCCTCCTGCTCCTAAAGAAATTTGGCTCTAAATCACTCAATTATCACTGAAATATCTCGAAAAATTGCATTTGGGACAACATGGGTGTGGAGGGGCCTTGGTAGTATGAATAAGGGTCCAAACGCTACTATACGTTTGGTTAGAAGGCAAAACCATGCGGGAACCACCGTTTTTTTGGACAACTGTGCAACGGAAGAAAAGCTCTCACGCTTACAAACTAAGTTCAAATGTGCAAACAGCATGCTCTACGGATAGCTTGAACAATTGCCCGAAGCATAGCATTCTTAGATTTTCGAGTTTTGCGCTGAAAATTTACTTATGATTGAAAATGTGTCAACACAACTTACCGTGTTCCATTGTTTATGCCCACTGCCTGCTTCCCGGAAGGGCCTTCGCCTCCCTTTACGTTCTGCTCTTTTTGGAGAAGGAGGCAGAGATTGGAGGCCGTGTGGTGATTTCATTGAATTATTTCACAAAATTCCATGATTTTTCCATGATTAGTCAGGTTTTTTCAAATTCCATGATTTTTCCATGCATTGAGCTTTTTTGTGATTTTCCAGGTTTTCCATGATTTCCAGAGCTTGTGGGAACCTTGTTAGATTGACATTGATTTTAATTACTTTAGCCTGATTTGTTGGCGTGGGCAATGTTTGTCACAGTGCCAGAAGAGACAACAGATTGTGCCACCACAAGTGGGCCCAGCAGGTACAGATTGTCTTGCTGGCGGCACTCAAAGAATCGAAGATAGAATGCAGAAAAAGTGAGGGGATTCTTGGAGTACATCTGCTTCTGGGGTGTACTTGACAAACGCACATGAAGCAGATAAAGCTCTTAAGTCATGAGGCCTTATCTTATATAGAGATAGATCTGGTTCTGAGAGAGAAGTATAAGCTTTCTTTATTATCATTGTCCTGGAAGAAGCACTTGCAGAAAAGCATTTCTTTCTTAGAGATTCCCTGAAAATGGCTAGATGTGTAGTAGTAAGGCCAGAATTTTTTTATTGGTTGATTTACTGGAAATTTTTAGATTTAGGGTCAGGGGGACGAAAAAAAATAAATAAAAAAGCTCTGAAAATGACCAGCTAACTAGTCATTTTTCAGTGCTTTTTTTAGAGCTTTTTTTTAATATCTCCAGAAAATACAGTAAAACTAGTGAGGTAAACCAACAGTCTGTATTTAATCTTTATATTTCATCATTTTCCCAAAAATCTGGACACAGGACAATCAATTTTAACAGTGTCACTCTCAAAAATACACTGACAGAACCTCAAAAAAAAAAAAACTCAACTAAACAAATAATATTTAGAGTCGGCGGATAAAATTTTTGAAATAATTTTTTTTCTACCTTCCGGAAAATTACATTAGGAGGGTTTGTAAATCAACAAATAAAAAAATTCAGGCCTAACATGTCTGGGGATGTGTGAAGAGTGCCTTTCTGGGAGAGAAGATTCTATTCTGAGTGGTAGTTTTCTGGGAAGGTCCCTTAGAAGACTCATCAGATTTTTGAACCAGGGTCTTCTGTGCCACCACAGGGCTATTAGAAGAATCTGACACTTGCGTGTTCTGAGTTTTCTCAGAATTTGAGGAAGAAAGACTGGCATGGGAAGTGTAGGCGGTCAAATGGTCCCAGTCTAATGAAATCATGTCTATTGCCATGCTGCTGGGTCCTTGAAAGGACTGACATAAAGAGGAAGGTCATGGTTGGACCTGGTTGCATACATTTCAACCATTAGTTGGCCCAGCACTCGAAATATCAGGTTGGATACTCCTTGGTGGAGAGTCCACTCTGATGGGAGAGTTTGGTTCTTGCGAAATAGACTGATGCAAGGACGTTTAGCCTGCCCGCAATGTGTGTGAATGATGCCCCTGCTCCTAAAAGTTAATCAAAACCCGACAATGATGCCAATTGTTGGTGGTGGTGGTGGTGGTGGTGGTGGTGGTGGTGGTGGTGGTGGTGGTGGTGGTGGTGGTGGTGGCGGCGGCGGCGGCGGCGGCGGCGGCAGCGGCGGTGGTGGTGGTGATGATGTGGGAAAGTGGTTCAGCTATGACAAAGAAAAAGTCCCGGACTAATAATCATAATATCTCATGTTTGAGCACTTCGAGCAAACTTTTAAAAAGTTACGGTATCTCAAATGTACTGCATGGTAAACTATGGCACTACTAAATGTCACTGTCATTATGGCAGTAATGACTCTTGGGGGAAATAACAGCATTTAAAACTTGCAGACTTATTGCATGCCAATGTACTGACAATTAGTGAGGTTATTTAGCTAGCGCAATAGAAAAATAACAACTAAACATTGAATTAGTACATTAAACATGTTTCTAATACAGAAGATGCCAAATATTTTGCTATTTTGGTCAACTTTTTAGATTTTGTCAATTAAAATTTCTTTGTATAGATGTTGGCAAATCAAACCCCCTTTAACTGAATTCTTCAATCTGGTTTGATACAATGAGGCTTCTTGATGGTTCATTATACATATCAAGGAGTCACAAGCTAAACATGGGCAGATCCAGAGAGAAGACAGGTGGTCCAGACCCCCCTCTGGATACCATGAAAAATCACAAAGCTACCAAGCCAGCATTCAATGTTGGGCCATCATCGTTTCGCTGCCAGGCGGGCCAATGATGACCCCCTTATAGTATTTTGGTATTTGGATCCTTTCTCCACCTCATCAACTTTAAAAAAAAAAAAAAAAACACCATAAAAATTGGACCTCCTCTGACAAAACTTTCTGGTTCCGCACATGCTAAAAAAGAAAAGCATTTGGATCAAAATTAGGCTGAAATCAACTACAGATCATCTAGAATGTGAACAACTGTTATTTTAAGGACCCACACCCCCAATGATAAATACCAAGACCCAAGATAATTGACATTTTGGTTCTGAAAAAGAACTACAGTAGAACCTGTGTAAAACAGCCACTCTCAAAAAGATCGAAAATTGGTTTCCAAGTCTTGAAAACCAATTATCACTTAATGAAGGTTGGGAGCATTCTGCAATACTTTCGACCTTCATTTAGCTACCATGTGTCATTAAGATCTTTGTTTTGTCTATTTTTGAATGGCCATTTTACACAGGTTTTACAGTATTTGAAAGTTTTTAACAATATGTGGGCATGGTGGCAATCCTGGTCCTGGTCAATTGACCAGAACCATGCAGTTGAACCAAATTTGATTTTTCCACCTTCAGTAGTCTCCTATATGACATCTCATTGGAATTGGCCCAGTAATATCATCAAATATTGACAAAATTTCAACCTCAGCCTACTTGGCCAAAAGGTCAACATTACTAAATTTCAATTTGACAACATTACTCTTGTTTTATTAGAAATTGGTTAATCATGATGGCTAGTTAAATAACAATTCAGGCCCATCAAAACACCAACCTGAGAAGATAAGAAATAAATCAGTCAAACAATCCACTTAAAAATGCAAACAAACTGCCAAATTATCAGTTTGTGGTTTTTGTTTTAAAAGATTGTGTTAAAAAGAAGAAGGCATGGTATCCTTTTTTAACAATTTCAATGTCACCATGGTAAGAATAAAGCCCTTACATAAAACCCTGGTTTCATTAGGCCAAATAAAAAAATACCTGTGTTTACGGTAACCCTAACCTACCTGAATTTACTGGTGAAACCTAGATTTTTTCTCAGGTTTTCTGAAAAATATATAATTTTATGCATTTTGAAAGCTTTAAAAATACATAAAATTATACTTTTTTCCAGAAAAAAATATGTGTGCCTATCCTACCTAAAATGTCCAGACTCATTACCCGAAACACACTTATTTATTTTATTTGGCCTTACATTTTCTGTACTCTGGCTAATCAGAGCCTTCTCTGATGTTTAAGTGGCTTTTCCATATTTTGATATTTGCCACTAACATCAGAGTAACTCCTACTACGAAAATCCAGAATTTTCTTCAGCTATCAAAAATTGGATATCTTAACCAAAAATATTGACAGATGAATGATGTATTCATTAGGTAACTGCTTCAAATGATAAAACTAGTGAACATACAACTGAAAAATAAAAGAAGTTTCACTTTTTAAGTGATTAATGGGAAATGATGGGTAATGAATATAGCTTAATCACCAACAACATGTGTACAGAGCGTAGGTTACAATAGGTGTGGATAATTTCCATCTTTGTAAGATTTACAAATGTAAATGAAAAATATCATTTTATTTAAGAGATAAATCATAACTCGACTCTATTTTAACTTTTCATGTCACCGACCTTTAATTCAATTACCATATTTTTCATTGAAAGTGCCCAGCCACGACTGGCTGGGAGAATTCTGGATTTTCGATAGCTAAGTTGCTCTGACGGTAGTGGCAAATATCAAAATAAAGAAAAGCCACTAAAACGTCAGAGAAAACTCGGACTATACTCTGGCATGCATGTCATGGATTTGATTTTATAAATCCATGTTATGTCCATTAGCAGTCCTACTGAAACTGAATTTGTTTGTTTGTTTTCTTGCTTTACGTCCCAAGTCAAAAGCTATGGTCATGGCAGGATGGTCAGTTCACCTAACCACACTTTCCTGGGAAGGCTTGAACAAGCGGTTAACCTGAGTAATTTGTGCACATACTTTCGCTTCCAACTGACAACAAACTTTCTTGAATGAATCAGCGGAAGGGAGGAGAATGACCGTAGAAATTATTACATGATCAATCTCCACGAGAGTATGGGACCGGGCCTGGATCCAACTCGCGACCCCTGATTCTGCAGTCAGACAGGCATCTGTAGCCAGAGACTGAAGATAATCATATTGAGCACCATAGCCCAATTGATAGTGTGCCAGATTCGTGACCAACAGGTTGCAGGTTTGAATCCTAGATGACATTGTGGCACTGTGTTGTGCCCTTGAGCATGATCATTGTCCTCATCGCATAGTTAACCAAGTTCAAAACTGTAAGCGAGTATGACAAGCCCTGAAAATGTCCCAGCTGCCATGATTGAAAAATTGTTGACTGAGACATAAACATCAACTCAAGCCAAGGAAAGCGGAGAATAAATAGTGATATCTCAAATAGATAGACAACCATCAATGAAGCCCCTCAAGCTTAAAAGTAGGTCTAAATGATAACAAAGTCGCAGATCTGGTCCTAAACTCAAGTTCCAACAAGGCTGCATAACAGTAAGCTGTCGAATGGCAGTGAGGACTTTGATCAGACTGTGCATGCATGCATGCATGCACAGTCTGATCATGGTCCACACTGTCCAGAATATATAATGCATCATCATTTTACGGAGTGTACTCCAGCCAGGATACAAGTTAATTTGGATCAACAGATATAATGGAAAAATTGATTGCCAATAATTACAATCTGATGATCAATTCCTACACCTTGTAATACATGTAAGTTAGAAAGCTACAGGATACACTGAACAACCGAGGACATTAGGATTAGACATCTTAACTTCTTAAGCTATCTGCCACTCCTACACAGAGGAATGAGAGAATCATTCTAAAAAACTCCTTTTTAGGATTTGTATAGAGGTCAAGTTATATATGGGCCTCTGAGCGCGACAAAAGTGAAACTGAAAACCAGTCTCCTCAGCTCCAGAGACTAGCTAGAAAATGGAAATTTCGCTTTTTGCAAGTTTAGATATGATACTTTCCAAAAATTTGATAAAAAATGTTAATGCCAAATATGAGAAGTACATGCCATATATGGAAAAGTTTTTGAGATCCCAAAAATCCAGTTTTATATACAAAACTCTATATATACTTAAAATATATGATTGTTGGTTTTACAGCCATAAATAAAGAACATTTTCCATAAATTTAAAGTGAATTTGCGACCATTTAGAATACTTATAGTTTACACCCCCCCCCCCTTCCTTTGCTTCATAACCAATCGGTTGGCATGGAAATTTAAATTTTTGGCCAGCTTAATCACATATTTTGTCAATATGTGTAATATCTATTAAGTAAATCATTAAGTAAATCCGTGAAGTGGTCAATGCAACCGTTTCAAAGGAGCAAGGAGAAAACTATAAGTAGGTCATAGATCATATATTACAATTATAAAGAAATTAAGTGGTTCACTTGCTGCGCTTGTTCCCACTTAATTCCTTTATAACATATGATTTATAACCTATACAAACAAATTGAATATGGTTATCGCTAATCTGATAGTCCTGCACAATGATGTGATAATGCACAGCTTCCCAAACCCCACCCATGCTCAAGTACTTTATAAATACATAGTAATGCTCAGTGCCCCCGCCCCCTACCCCAGCCCCATCCCAATTCCCAAAAAATTTATAAATACATACATGCTGTGCTGAACTGTATTTGCAGTCTTACAGTATTATATATATATATTTGCAAATTTTAAATTATATGAAATTTAAATTTTAAAATTTTTGACAGTCTCTGGTCTTGCCCAGACTGGTTTGAGTATTTCATTGTCCCAAACCAGAAAGACAGGTTTTCTAATGATCTGGCTTCCATAAAGTGGACTTCCTCTTCTTTCCCATTAAAGCTGACCAATAAACCATCCTTTTTTGGATGTTTGGAGTTCATAAATTATTTACAAAAGTCTGCCACAACGCCTAATGGAATCAACCATCACTTTCTCATCTTCTGCCATTATCCCCTAACTATTTGCCAACAAGTGCTGTCTTCTAATAACCTTTGTAAACAGTTTGGACCCAAACCAGGCCCGACAAAATGTCCGACCTGATCTGGATCCAAACTGTATGACACTCTGAAGTGAAAAAAATTCTTGAAAGAATTTTTCAAAAAATTGGTTTTAAAAAAAATTAGTAGATGGCAAAAAAAACCATGCAACATTTCCCAATGCAAAAAGATGTGAAAAGAGCGAAAACAAGCAGGGGTATCTAGATTACTATTGGTTTTATTTCTTAACAAACATATGTTGTGGATACTCACTGGAAGCATCTCATGGAGATGCTTTCAGTGAGTATCCCAACAACATATTTTTTCATTGAAAAACGAGAAAAAAATCATCATTTTTTTCAGTTTGCATAAGGGTCTTTTCTAGATCTATATTTCATAACAGGAGCTCCTCTAAATTGTGACACCTACAAAGCTCTCTTAAGCAGATAAACAAGGAGAAGCTGAGAATAATTTTATATACTATCACTGGAATTTCCCTGGAAAGACCTAATGATGTTTTACCGTTCAATGACATTTCCTTATATAATAAACAACGAAATATATGACTTTTATGCTTCCAGAGAGTACCCACAACATATGTTTTCATTGAGAAATTGGAAAAATATCATCATTTTTCCTGGTGTCTTGTGACTGTTATTGTTCTGTGGCTCTTCCTCATGATGCCATGGGTTGGTCTGCAGTGTGTGATTATGGTATTTCCTGATCATACTCACTTTCATTTTGAAGAAACGTGGCCTTCAAAGTAGGCCTGAAAAGTAACAGGTGCATTCATTAGATCAAAGGGGAGATTCTTGAATTGATAGATGCAAAACACACTTTTAACTGGGCCATGGGGGTCGAGAGGCAACTGCCAAAATCTGTTTTTAAGGTCAAGCACTGAGAAAATCTCTGCTTTCGCATCAGCTGTTGTGTCAAAACATCAGAGATATGGGGGAGTGCGAATGACATGAGCTTTTTAAACCACGATAGTCTACAGCCAGTCTCTATTCATTAATTTTCTTACAGACCGATAAATTTTGGGTGTGCCAAGGTGAACTTGATTCTTCAGTAATTCTGTCCTCAAGCCTTTGTTTTGGTAACATCTCTGTCTCACCCCTCATTTCTGGCTTTGCATGTATGGTGCCTTACTGACTGGTCTGTTGTCCAAGGTTTCAGAAAAGTCCTTTGAATAAACTTTACAATTCTAACCAAGAAAAACATATAATTTGTATTTTTGCTCATCAAGGTTGACTCCTATTTCCTTGGCAATAGCTATATATTGTTCACCAGTCTATATCAGCGTTTATATGTTGTGAACCCCAGAAAAGGGGGTAATGTGTCATGTTATCATATTGATCTGCAGTACTGTTTGTGCTGTGTGCTGAACCCGATTTGAGGTGTGAAATAGTGTGTCTGTCTTGTCTGTACCTGCAAGTGTGTCTGTGACCCACTGTATATCTTTATTAATTATTTCTGTGTCAACAGCAACAGTAAAGTGAGGCTTGATCATACTCACTATTTATAAAAAAAAGGCAAATTGTTCTATATTTTGTTGTACCTTACTTTATGTCCCTTCTAGTTTTGCAATCATCTTGATGGGGAAGAGGGGCTGGTTGCTTTGCTTGGTTTGTCCACCTGGTGTCTATTGAGTGTTGTGTGGCTCTTCCTTGTGGTGCCATG
The DNA here is from genome assembly GCA_964019695.1 of Loripinus fragilis. Classification (NCBI taxonomy): domain Eukaryota; kingdom Metazoa; phylum Mollusca; class Bivalvia; order Lucinida; family Lucinidae; genus Loripinus; species Loripinus fragilis. Next base: position 110,920,180 of record OZ026517.1, read on the forward strand.
GGTTTGTCTGCAGTTTGTGATTGTGGTATTTCCTGATCATGTTCACTTACTATTTCTGGTGTAACGGTCAGTTTTTCCCCAGACAGTTTTTTCCCTTTTTCCCTACTCAGTTTCTCCCCACCCAGTCAGTCCCCCCCCCCCCCATCTTATTTTTTTTAAAAGCTTGACAAGTGATATATGTATCATTGTGGTGATTATTGGAATCAAATATCATTCAGAAACAGCAGTTTTTGTGTTTACGGGCCCCATAGCAAAGCTGGTAACAAGTGGGACTGCAGATCCAGGGGTGAGTGCGAGTTTGATTCTGGTCCGGTCCCATTCTTTGGTGGAGAGTGATAATGAAATAATTTCTACGGCCATTCTCCTCCCTTCCACTGATTCAAGAAGAGTTTTTGTCAGTCAAAAGCGAAAGTATGTACATGAAGTACTGGTTAAGGGCTTAGTCGAGCTTGCCCAAGAAAAGTGTGGTTATGTGAACTGATGGTCTCGACAAGACCATAGGTGTTGACTGAGATGTAAAGAGCCAAACCAAACCAAACCAAAACCAAACAAAAGGTTTATGAGCTAATAAAGTCTCTTGCCACCTGAAAGTGATGCCAGACATTTCCCAACAGTAACCTCGTCTCATTTATTAATTATGACAGGAAAGACATATTCAGACTGAGGTGGAATAACCAGAGAATCTATTGTTCTAGCCAAAGCAGTTTTTGCGGGGTAGGTAGGCATACGACAATTAAAAAACAAGTCCAGAATCTTTTTGTACAGTAATATTGTCAGTACCAAAATCAAGGTATATCTTTTCCTTTTTCATAAAGTGTCTACCAATGATAATTGGCTTATGCAGCTTAAAAAAAACCCTGAAAAGTATGTTCAAATGCATAATCATCTATGGTAAAGGACAAATTGACAGTCCTAAAGACAGGATGAACTTCACCACAAACACCAAGTATATCCGTATCCTGTCGTATTCTATTTTTGCCGTTCCTGTGTTTTTGCCGATATGTAAAATTCTGTTGTTGTTAAAACACTAAAATTGCTTAGCTCGCATGGAGGCTTCCAAACTATTGCAATGAACAAAACTAATAATAACTTATCAAATCATATAAATAGTAGCTCTGTAAACTTCTTAAAGCAAAATCTAATCTTCCATAGAACTTGGCAAATCATTTCTGAAGTTGTTTCTTTAGGCCTTCAACTTCACAGAATATACCGCCAGACTCTTCAACCTGTTACCTTATTGAGAAAAAGAATAGACAGTTCAATTCAAATCCTCTTTTCACTCTTGCATCAGGAGTCCAGGCAGCTACTGCCTGAGTTGCTCCGTGGGATTTGTCTTTTCAAACTGAACACATTTTACTTTTAAACATTCTTAAACTGAAAGAATCTGTCTCAAAGCGTACTGGTTCAACCAAGGAAAATGTCCTGACATGACTGAAAAAAATTGTTGACTGGGACATTTGCATAAAACAAAACAATCAAAAACAAGACATTATAGTCATTTTGAAAGAGGCGTGAAGTGTAAAACTCAATGGCAGTCAAACAAGGATATTGGTTCCCCGTCCCTGTGGAATACTTTTTCAATAACTCTTTGGCTAACAAAACAGAAAATAGATAATTGCAAATGATTGGAACAAAATATCAGTCTGGATATTAATGACATTACATGCAATGTTACTTTCAATTTATTCATCTTATATAGGGTGACATGGGACAGCATAACATTGCAATCAATGATGAAATGGTAACAATTTTTGAAGTCTACACTTTTCAATAATTATAGATCTACGGTAGTTGTTCTAAATTTTAGAACATTTGGTGCCTGCCAAAAAGGCTAAGACAAACTGTGCAGACCCAGATCAGACTGCTTCGGAAGAAGCAGTCTGATCAGGGTCTTCCCTGTTTGCTATTCTGACAAGCATTTTGTGAAAGTCAGTCCTGATAGCCAATATTTTATTTGTTTGTTTGTTTGATTTGATTCTTTACGTCGCATCAACAATCTTTCAGTTATATAGGAACCGGTCTTCTTGGGTTGAACCAGTGCTAAGCTAGGATTAATGTTCTTGCTCAAGGACACAACGCAGTGATGCCGGTGAGGCTCGAACCCGCAGCCCCTCAGTCTTGAGTCAAGCACTCTACCACTGAGCCACTGCGCTCCCTATAAACTGGTAACAGTTTTTGAAGTCTACACTTTTCAATAATTATAGATCTACAGTAGTTGTTCTAAAATTTAGAACATTTGGTGCCTGCCAGAAAGGTATAGACAAACCGTGCAGACCCAGATCAGACTGCTTCTGAAGAAGCAGTCTGATCAGGGTCTTCCCTGTTTGCTATTCTGACAGGCAATTTGTGAATCCCAGTCCTGATATTGAGAACAGCAAGAGAAAGAGTTTGAAAGATAGAACATTTACCGTATAGCTCATTATTATTCTGAAAATACTTTTGTTTCTATCTTTGTAATGTTGACTTTCTCATCATCAAACAGAATGATATACTGGGGCCTATATGACCTATTTCTGAAAACAGTAATTTTCAACCCACCCTCCAAGATGATTATGTTACTGATGCCTGGGTTACATTTGACATGGGAGTCGTACACTTTATTTGTCTACGATTTTCGTACGATTTTTCAGGCATCTTAGGTGTTTACATTGTTAATGATCACCTTGCAATTTCTTTCAGTGACAGAACGGGACAAATCTTACAAAGACCTTGCGGGGATTGCATGAAAACCACACAGTCATCATGCAGTCATTGTGTAATCATCACAACCTCCACACAGAAATTGCACGATGCCTGTGCGGCCCATGCAATGTCCTTGCGGGTTCCCTACGATTATCTCAAGAGCATATGATCATTTTTTGACCCAAATGACTATCTAAAAAAGTGCATTGTCCTCATGATCAGTGTGCCCTGCCCAGAGACAATTAGACAGACAGCAATTAATCAGTATGTCTACCCAGTATCCACTTTATAATTTTGCTATATACCAAATTACAGGAGGACATTGTGCAGACCGATGCTCAAACTATTGTTTCTATAGACAGTAGTAACAAATTCATAATGGACAGAGGACAGAAATTTTATCTGAATCATTCATAAGACAAACTCAATTATGCAACACTTCTATAGCACAGTGTCCAACCGTAACGCTGGAAGAACGGTCGAAACGCCGGAACTTCGGTCGTATAACGCCGAATTTTGGTCTTTTTCAATGGATTCGCCGCCATTTTTGGTGTTTTGACAGACGGCAGGTAGAAACTATCACTTTTTAAAAATATTAGGATACGTTCATCGAACATGAATAGTAGCCTATCCGGATCTACATGCATTATTCTAACTGCCAAATCTTCAACTGAAACATAAGCTTTGCTGATATTGTCAAACACTTCAAAAGAAAATTGGTGTTCAGTTTCGTACCATGCACTATGAGAGCTTTCGTACTGGGAAGTTTCGTACTTTTTTGATATTTTTGAAATTATTGATCAGTGATGAATGAAAAAGTATTTTGAAACTGACCTTGTATCATGAACTGGCCATTGCTTAGATATTTTTAATCCAGAAAGCAAGGAGAATGGCACAATCAACGAAATTTAAGGTAACGCCGGATACAACGGTCATGCATGCTTGCATTTGTAGGTGAGTGGAGCAAAAGACAGCTTTGAATGTGACGTGTTCCCTGGTCCATGCCATTGGAGCACAAATTCAATTTTAATGGAGATAAATAAGCATGCTGGCATGCTGCAAACATTCCAGAGAAATGTTCAACCTTTTTGCTGTTACATAAATTTTGAAATATAAGAGCTTGGAAATGGCTGGAATATTGCGTAAAGGCTGAATGCGAGAATTGGGCTAACTTCAATACTAATAGGTTCTTGCACAAAACGAATTGAGCCCAGTATTCTTGGTAATAAGTAAACACCATATGGGTCTTATCATTAGAAAAATTGAGTATGATGAGGAAAGACCACAGTCACGAACTGCATGCAAATCCCCTGGCACCATAAGGAAAAGCCACACAACATTCACAAAACACCAGGAAGACGAAAAAACGTAAGACAATCAACTCTATCTTCTCCATCAAGATGATTAGAAGCTATATGTGACTAAACATTGAACAATTACAGAATCCCACAAGGGCAGTTACAATCAACAACGAATCAACAATAACAGAACCACCACCTTAGAATTGTCAGAAGCCAAAGCCATTGGTTGGGCTGGCTTTAGTGCATTTTACTGGTACCAAATATTTGCCCAACATTATGCTGTTGTTGAAGCACACAAAATGTAACGATCACATGGAGGCTTCCATGGGTTTGGATAAATTAATTCAGCCTGCTCAGCTACTAGGACTGAGTAGCGGACCAAAATTTTGTGAATGCAACACTTCACATGATATTCTAAAATGGCGGATAAACGAAATCTTAGATGCGAAGAAAATATTTTTGCAACGCAGTATGATGCACAATTACTGTTGTTGAGCCATGGAATTATTAGGTTACAAGCCAATAGAATAGTTGGTAATGCGATTCTAATAATCATAAAACTTGAAAGCGAATTAGTATACATGTATATGTTCTCTAAATAAAAAGATATAATTAAATATATAAAAGATAAAACGAAAGTGAACCAAGCTTTAGTCTGAGGCTTTAGCCGATCTAATGACTTTGCACGGACAGTGTACTGTGACTAGAACTCGACTGTTACCCGCTGTTTTCTTACAACTTATATAAGTATAAGCTTTAACAAAAAGTCAGCTCAAAGCTGAACATATATAGAGTTGTCATTCCATTGTTTTAACCCAAACAGCAACCATAGTTTGCGACAGACAGACAGACAGACATAAAGACAGACAGGCATAAAGACATACATAAAGTCAGGCACGTAGGTAGTCATATAGATTTTGCTGCTCGAACTTAAAGCTCTCAGAACAATGGTTAAGCGCTAAACCCACCTGAGCTACCTTGGTGTTCCAAATTTTCTATTGCCAACTTTATTTGAATTGTTTGACTTTGGTACGTCTATGTCTGAACAAGTTTGATTTATAGTAAGGGTTTACTTTTGTCAATGCCATTTTCCCATATTTGTATACAGCATATGGCAAACACAAGGACGACAACCTACGTCACATTATAAGACTTTGGGTGATATTTTGATAACATGTTCTGGACAATTGTGAGTTTTGTTGAGATTGTTTAGTATTTTCCCTGGGGTTTTTGGTTGTTGTTTTCTGCTATGATTTAACTTTGTTTTGGTGGGGCACCAAAGAAGTCAATATTCAAGGAAAAGATATACTTCAAATGTCTCCATTGACGGTCTGTATATACGGAAACAAATATTGATCAACCAAGGGGGATGGGGGACTCTCATTTTTCTTCCTACGTAAAATTTTAGCAACCCAAAAATATCCCAAATTCTGTACATTAACCTTTAGAAGATACACTAAAATACATAGAAATGCCCCCTAAATCTAGTCCAATTTGTGATGACCTCTTTAAAGTATCCACAAAATCTTCATACCTGAAAAATATTCATTTATCTGAAAACCCAAAAAGATGTTGAAATTAAAAAAATTACACACCCCAAAATGGTCCGAGCCTACGAATGTATGAAAATATCAATGTATCCCCCCCCGCCAGATGCGTCCATGTCTTTTTCGTAATTTAATTAATTGGTCCAAGTGTTTCTCATATATTATTAATGGTCATTTTCAGTTTGGAAAGAAATGGCATATGTGATGTAGATTGTTAAAGGTGCATATTATACCCAGTAAAAGACCCCTACATTTTAGCGAAGTCTGAATCAAATGACCACCATTTTTACATCAATATTTGTCACAATCACCATTTTTTCAGTAAGGTTTGGGCGCTTCCTGGGTTGATCCTGTATTAAGCAGAGTATAATGTGTATTGCTCAAAGACAAAAGGGTGCAGTGGCTCAGTGGTAGAGTGCTTGACTCGAGACTGAGGGGCCGCGGGTTCGAGCCTCACCGGCATCACTGATTGTGTCCTTGAGCAAGAACATTAATCCTAGCTTAGTACTGTTTCAACCCAGGAAGACCCGTCTCTTTATAACTGAAAAATTGTTGATGGGACCCAAATAATCAAATCAAACAAAGACAAAATACAGAGCCCCAAAAGAGGCTAGGACCAGAAACCCACCTATGTGGAGCTGAACACATTACCACTGAGAGACTCTCCTTTTCTAAAATAACCAGCATTGTAAGGACTAAGCAAATGAACAGACTGGTTTACACAAAGCAGTTTTCAACCCCTGAAGACAGTTGTGCATTTTGAATCAAATGAAGGTGTATTCCAAGCATCAGAGAGAGCTCAGTGAATTTAAACAAGTCAAGGAGTGGCCTATCGTACTTCTGAATTATGTCCATTGTTCTTCAAGGCTGGGTCTCTTTAAAGAGTTCTTCCCTGAGAACAAGTCTCCCTGAATATTTAATCGACTTGTAAATATAAAAACAGGACGTGAGTATGATCAGGAACTGCTTCAATCACAAACTGCAGATTAGCCCAAGGAACAATGAGAAAGAGTCATGGAACACTAATAGTCAAAAGACACCAGCAAAGCAATTAAAGCGACCAGCTCCCCGTTCCCCATCAAAATGAGTGCAAAACTAGAAGGACAAAAAGAAGTGTAAACACATCCATAGATAATGGGTGCAACAAAAACAATGAATCAACAGCAACAGAGCCACCGCCGAAAATAGAGAACAGCCTAAGCTGCTATAAATAGCAAGTGCAAAGTCTGACTTTAGTAGCAACAATGGCATTATATTCTGGTCAGTGACTGGATCTAAATGAGCTTATTTATCTCCTTTAAAATTAAATTTGTGTTTCAATGGCATGGACCACGGAACACGTCACATTCAAAGCTGTCTTTCGCTCCACTCACCTACAAACGCAAGCATGCATGACCGTTGTATCCGGCGTTACCTTAAATTTCGTTGATTGTGCCATTCTCCTTGCTTTCTGGATTAAAAATATCTAAGCAATGGCCAGTTCATGATACAAGGTCAGTTTCAAATACATTTTCATTCATCACTGATCAATAATTTCAAAAATATCAACAAAGTACGAAACTTCCCAGTACGAAAGCGCTCATAGTGCATAGTACGAAACTGAACACCATTTTTTTTTTGAAGTGTTTGACAATTTCAGCAAAGTTTATGTTTCAGTTGAAGATTTGGCAGTTAGAATAATGCATGTAGATCCGGATAGGCTACGTTTCATGTTCGGTGAACGTATCCTAATATGTTTAAAAAGTGATAGTTTCTACCTACCGTCAGTCAAAACACCAAAAATGGCGGCGAATCCATTGAAAAAGACCGAAATTCGGCGTTATACGACCGGAGTTCCGGCGTTTCGACCGTTCTTCCAGCGTTACGGTTGGACACTGTGTATAGGCAGTGTGACAGAGTATTTTGATGGAAAGATAATCATTACAGCATTATTCTACGATATCGGCTAATGAGAAATTATTGGTTCTCTTTGCTACCAGTATTTTATGGCTCCCTATACTGTAATCTATTCTTATGGTATAAGACTAACAACAACTACTTTTTCACCACAAAACCACTCCAATGCTAATTCCTGATACAGTAAAACCTGTGTAAAACGGCCACTCTCAAAACTTATCACTTAATGCAGGTCAAAAGTATTGCACAATGCTCAAACTTGAAATTCTTAAAAGGACATCTCTTCCCGAAATATATTTATTGAATGAACTGAAACTTGGTGGGAGGCATCAGAGGAAAAATGAAGATTCAAAATAATTCCATTCTAAATGTAGCCAATATAATGGCTATCATTGCAGGTATCTTGAATTTCTTCAAACAACATCTCCCCAACCGTATGTTGGATTCAACTGAATCTTTGTGGGAGATATCGGGGTAACAAAGAGATACTGGGAAGCATCGGGGCAACAAAGAGATACTGAATTGCTGAAATCACAACATTCTGATATTCCAGATGGCTGCCACAGTGGCAGTCTAGGAATTCATCAAACAATATTGCCTCCTGAAATATTAGTCAGATTACACTGAAATGCTATGAGACAGCAGAGTCTTGACAGTTGTTACTTATCATTTATATGGTGGGCAAAATGTGATGATCTTGCAGAATGCTGAACTCATATGCACACACTACATTCTAAAGAACCTGCCCATCTGACATTTTCCTGAAATCATTATTCCACGCAAAAATGAAATGCATAATAGATTGATATTCTGCACATGTCATTATTGCTCTTTATAATTTAATCTTACTCTCCACAGCAGAATGCAGAAGTTCCTAAATTAATACCTAGATAGTAGCCATATAGTTATTATGGGCCCAGCTGGCAGAGCTCTATGGTTTTCTACTTGTCCGTCCGTCTGTCCGTCCATTGTCATGGTTACTCTAACTTAGTCATTTTTAAATGGATTTCTTCCAAATTTCATAAATTGAATGCTTCCATCAAACTAACAATAACCAAGATAGCCAACAAAATGGCCACCAACTATCAGTGTCCGCTGACGTGGTCACTCTAATTTTATTTTCAATCAGATGTCTTCCAAATTTCATATATGGATTGCTTCCATAAAATTCTCATTCAATTTCGAATATGGGTTTTGGCTGACGAACGATAACCAAGATGGCAGACAAAATGGCTGCCGTCTATCAGACACTGTCATGCTCACTCTAGTCATTTTTGATCAGATTTCTTCCTAATTTTCATAAATGGATTGCTTCCATCAAACTCTTGTTCAAGTTGGAATACTGGTTTTGTCCAACGCATGATAACCAAAATGGCCAACAAAATGGCTGCCTATCAGTTTGAGGACACTCTACCTTAGTCATTTATTACCCAATTGCTTCCAAATTTCATATATGGATTACTTTTATCAAACTCTCACCCAATTGTCACTAAAACCGATATCCCCTTTTCACTGCAGGGCATTATGTGGGGCCCATTGTCAGAGTCCAACTGTTCTAGTTGCATAGTAAATTTGAAAAAAGTGTTTCTGCCAGATGGGTTTCTGTATCTAGATACTGCCTCTCACTCTCAAAGACAGTGGGTTCTGACATTAATTGAATATGAGGTGATAAGGAAAATAGAATAAGAATTAGGGTTATACCCTGGCCAATTAAGTTATGTGTTTATAATGCTAAAAACTGCAGCAGTTTGCAAGATGACCAGACAAGGAACAGATGTTAGGTCTCATAACAGATTAACTGTCACAAAAGTCACAAAATATTTAAAAGGTGACCCTGCTTGCCCACATGCAGTATGGCTATAAATAAATGAGAATTTAGACCAAAACTCACTACAGAGAAAACTGTTTAAAGCGGCCACTCAAAAATAGACAAAACAAAGGTTTTAAAGACAGGTGGTAGCTTAATGAAGGTCTAAAGTATTGCAGAATGCTACACAGGAGCATTCTGCAATACTTTAAATATGCATTAAGCTATTATCTGTCTTGAAAACATATTTTTAAGTCTTCCTTTGAGTGAGGGCTTAAGACAGGTTTTACTGTATGCACATTTAAAGAATGAATTCAAGTTTGCGAAAACTAACCAAGCATGCCAACCTCATGGACTATTAAAACAGTAGGGAAATATTTTAACCTGTATTATGCAAGGAGTTTTCTCCCCTAAGCATCATTCATAAATCCAGTAATATTCTGACACACAGATGTGGCCTTGATCTGCACATTCATCTATAATATTATTTATGCTTCATTAAGTGTAATTTTGTCCTTTTAACTCCAGGGATGAAGCTAATTTCACACATAGTACGCATTAAACCAATACACTGAACCAAATAAATGAGACTTGCCATGAAAAGAAATTGCTCAAACCAGCCTGCTCAGCTGCAGAGACTAGCTACAATTGTCAAAGCTTGAATGGAACAGGTATAGCTATTATATAGGTTTCAATACCAGATAACCTGCCTTCAGGGTCAGCGATCAGGTAAGAATCGACCCGACCTGCTGTGCTACCCAGACTAAGTACAGTAAAACCTGTCTTAAGCGACCACTCAAAAAAAAAGACCAAAATTGGTTTTCAAGACCGATTATTGCTTAATGCAGGCAAAAAGTATTGCAGAATGCTCCAAGGGGAACATTCTGCAATACTTTCAACCTTCATTATAAGCTACCATTTGTCATTAAGATCATTTTTTGTCTATTTTGAGTGGCCACTTAAGACAGGTTTTACTGTAGCTACAATATTGAAATAGTGAATAAAAAAAAGGCACTGATGAGACAATATAGATGCACAGACTTGCAGGGTCTGCATTTTTGATGCTCGCGCATACAACAAAATCCAATTTCTCAAGTGGCCCATATTAGGCAGTGAATTACAATTACCCTGACAAACTGCACATGAATGTGGTTATGCATTGTCTTTAGTTGCTGATGGTTGCTGATAACCTTTGCATGCAGTTTAGATCCAAAACTTTTAACTCTGATAGTGTTTCTGAAACAATTTTTTTAAAAGATTATTTTCTAAAAAGTCAGCAGACGACAACAAAGGCATGAAAAATTACCCAGCATGGAAAGGGTTAAAGACTACCTGTATTCTGCAATCCCCTATTTTAAACCCCTGTCACACCAGGGAAGCGTCCTCACGGTGATCCCACGGTGTCCAAAAAAATTGCAGAATGCCGTGGTGCGCGCATTACGAACGCAAGCATCACCGCAGCAATGCAGTGGCATCGCCATTGGAAACGGTGGGGTCACATAGAACGCCGAGCGACGGTGCGCACTTTGAGCATACTCAAAACAAACACCGTCACTCAGCGTTCGCTCGGCGTCCTAATAGAGCGCAGAGGGGATGCCATAAGGTTACCATAGCCGCACAAAAAGGTCTCCTACAAGGCAATAGGAGCTCCTTGGGCACTCACAAGGGTCGTTGTGCAAACGCCGTGGTCGTCCGTGGCGTTTGCACGGAGACTGCATGGCGTTCTTTGAGATGTCACTGCGTCCTCAACGCAGTGGCAACGCCGTGAAAGCGCGGCACATGGGCTGTGAGCGCTGTGGACGTGCAGTGAAAGCAGTGTGAGAGCGCAGAGAATCTCCACCATGAACACCGTAGGAACGCGATAGAACGCCATGAGAGCTCCATGGCAACGCCTTGGTCACTGTAAGGATGCTGTGACAGACAATTTTTCATGAAAAATATCATGATTTTCTTGCGTTCTCACGGTGCTCTGGAAAATTAAACAACTCCGTGGCAACGCAGTGGAAATGCCGCCTGGTGTGACAGGTGTTTTAAGAGGCCAAAATCACTAGCAATTTCAAGTAGCAGCTTCAATATTTAAACAAGCACCCAAATTAAGCAAGCACTTTTTGCTTATCTCATATGTATCATATAAATGACTCTCCTTCTAAGTTTGACAGTACACAAGCAGTGAAAACCTGCATCTAAACTAAATCAAACATTCACAAATACTGTGAATCCCTACATGTGAATTCACAAGCATTGTGAATCTTCTCAGGTGAAGCCTGCTATCTTACACTTGATCACATGCTTAAGATAAGTTTGACTGTACATCCTATTTTTAAAGACTCTAGCTAGTCTGAGCCTTGGCTTAAGCCACGTCAAGTTTTCTTGCGATGAGGCTCATATTGGGTAAAATGTTGAAACCTCTCCATCACAATCACAACATCTGTACAGATCAGCAGTATTTCTATGGTTTATGATTATGTTATGGTAGAATGAATTTTGTTAACCCTTAGAGAGCCAACTAGGATTGCGCAAATTTATTGCGGTCTTATTTTTAATACGGTAGAAAATAAGGCATAACCCTTAAAGCGCCGACAAAAAAATGCATCTGAAAATGTAGTCTGCTGAAGTTATCAGCTGCAAATAATTACCTAACGTTACTGTCTAATTTAAGTATAGAAGCAAATAGTGTGGACCAAAATCACACTGTTAATTATAGAGGCTTATAGATCATTTCAGCAGATGACAAAAGCAGAGGACTTCTGTTGTGATTGGCGCTGTAAGGGTTTTAATTTAATGTGACATTCTGCTGTCCAAGCTGGGAAAGAGTAAAGAATGACACCATATTTTTTGAAGATTACAAGAAACATATCCTTCAAGGATTACTGTAGATTACTCCTTGTGCTGTGACTGGTAAAATTAGATTAACTCTTTCCTTGCTAGCGGCAGCTTTTCACGTCTACTGATGACCTTTGCGAACAGTTTGGACCGTTTGAAACCATTTGACACTCTGATAGTGTTCCTGAAAGAATTTTTTGGAAAAGGTAAGAACCCGTGCAAGGGAGGCAACTCTTAATCTTGTCCCCAAGAAGGCTTGACTCTTTCCTTGCTAGCAGCGACTTGTCATCTGCTGATAATCTTTGCAAACAGTTTGGACCCAGATCAGGACCAACAGAGCGACGGTCCTGATCTGCATCGAAACCATCTGATACTCTGATAGTGTTCCTGAAAGAATTTTTCGAAAAAAGTTGATTTTGAAAAAAATCACAGAAGACAACAAAAGAATGAAAAATTACCCAGCATGCAAAGAGTCAATCCAATTCAGTCTGATAAGCACAAATCCCACCAGGGTCAGACATCAATACAAAAATGAGCCGCGACATGTGATTTCCAACAATGTGGCATTTTGACATGAATAGACTCAGACCAGCCTGTGCAGCCTCCTGTTAAGCTTAGAAACTCCAAATGCCATTCGGGCAGTAGCTTAACAGACATAGAATATTCAAGCGACTAGCAAAGGCTCTGATCAGACTGCGCGTATGCGCAAGCTGGTCTGAGCCTTTGCTGGTTGCACATACCACATTGTTGCAAACCTTATGTGGCGGCTCAAATAATGAAACAAAAATCCCTATTGGCAGAATTGATTTATTTATTCACTTAATACTCACCATTTCTTCTAAATATCTTAATCTGATAAATATATTTTTTCAGTCTGCTGAAACCAGAGTCGTACTTTCTTGTGTTTTAGCAAGGCCATGTAAAAATTGTATTACAGCAAACATGTCACATTTATAGATATGACTTTGATGAATTCCTCTGTTTTAATGTAGGTTTCTAGCCCCGGGTTTCTAACAGATGGAAAATTCAAGCACCGTATCAACAATTTCTCAAACACATGAAGTTTTAAATGAGGAATTTCAGAATTACAAGGACTGATCGAGTACTGACAAGCAAACCATGACTACAACCACTTGTGTACAGGCACTGTATTTAAGACAGTCACTTCTGTTTAAACTGAAAGTATACAGACATAAATATATGATATACCGGGCCGCGTAGTGCAGTCGGTAACGTGTCTGGCAACAGATGCGAGTCTGACTGCAGATCCAGGGGTCGCGAGTTCGATCCCGGCCCGGTCCCATACTTTCTTGAGATTGATCATGAAATAATTTCTACGGTCATCTCCTCCCTTCCGCTGAATCATTCAAGAAGGGTTGTTGTCAGTTACAAGCGAAAGTATGTGCACAAAGTACTGGTTAACTGCTTGTTCAAGCTTGCCCAGGAAAAAGTGTGGTTAGGTGAACTGACCGTCCAGCAATGACCATAGCTGTTGACTTGGGACGTAAAGCAACAAACAAACAAACAAATAAATATATGATACTTTATTACTTCTCCATAAACCCAAAATACAGTCAGTGAAAAATTTAATGTAATCATGTATGCTTGTATACGTATGTGCATATATTTTACTTTTGCTCTATTTACTGCTCTGATACCAGTCTACATATAACAGAGAACACTGGGATGATAAAAGCTTTTTAGCTAATTCCAAATTGGCCATTTTGCCAGTTTCTCAGTTTTACCAAGTACTTGTCCATTTTTCATGACCAGAGTTGTAATAATCAAGCGCTACGAAAAAGACCATCCAAATATGAATGTTTTCTGAAAATGTAATAAGAGCAATTTTAATAACACATCTGCATGTGAAAGTCTCATTTGCTATAAACTAATATTAAAGCTCAAATGGAGCAGTCTCATAAATATTTGATGCCCTTACTGAATAGGCAGCTATTACTCCATATAACTCTTGGCAAGCTGAGTAATTTTGCATGCTTTTTGTCTTCTGATGTTTTTTTTCTTTTCAAACTTGACTTTTTCAACATCAACAAAGAACTAGAATGCGCAGTTGATGGGGGGCCATCGCAAATCCCCACGATATTTTACCTTTTGACCCACCCCAAGGTCACCAGTTTGACCCTAGGGTGAAAAATTTACTTGTATCCTGTTCTACTCACCATCCCCTTCAATTTGATATGCCACATGACCATGTTCGGAAGAATTAAATTTTTGACCCCCTGGAAGCACCCCCATGTCCCACCCCTGGGCATGACCCATATGACAGAATGAAAATCCAGTTCGATATTTTTTATATCTTTTATTTGTGAGAACACAAACAAAGTTTGGTATAAAAAATCTTTTAAACTGACTTTGTAATTGAAATTTAATGATATTTGACCTTTTGAAAAAAAATGTGCTGTTGCACACCCCATTGATGTGAGTAACTCACACACCAAATTTGGTTGGATTTTGTCCAATGGTTTAGGTTGAGATAGCATAATGGACAGAAGGAGGGACTGAAGGCAATTACAACATCCCCTTCACATGGGGATAACAGCAGGAATACCATCCTTCAGACCCAGATCAGACGACCGGCAACATAATTTATATCAGTAAATAAGGTTTAAACAATCTCTAGACACTTGCCTAACTTTTCCTTTTTGAAACTTGTTTTTCTTCTCATTATTCAAAACTCCTTACTAACAACATTCACTTATTGCCTCTAAAATAAAACAAGACCATGGGTCGCTCACACGAGAGTGACTGTTTATAAAGGTATAGGAAAGATAGCTCCCCGCAAAGTGCAGTAATGAATTTTGATAGATCAGCAGTTTCTTTAAGACTTTACATGGAAAAGTTTCCATTAATTATGATGACAAAATTAACAGCGTGTAGAACCACAACTTTTCTTTATATAAGTTAAAGTAAAACATGTGACCTCGGGCGGGCCATTTTTGGCCTCCAGGGGCATAATTTGAACAAACTTGGGAGAGGTTCACTATATGATGCTACATACATAATATCAAGGTTCTTTGCCTGTGGTTTTAGACAAGAAGATTTCTAGTGTTTTCCCTATATAAGCCTATGTAAAACATTATGACCCCCATGAAGGGCCACTTTTGGCCCCAGGGGCATAATTTGATCAAACTCATCAGATAATGGGAAATCAAGAAAAATAAATGTTTATCATCTACCCTACTAATCGAGAAAGATAACAACTGTGTTAAAGTCAACCACAAATGCAAGTGTTGTCTCCCTTTTATTTCCGTTTTAAAGTTTCCCCTATATTAACATAGGAAAAACATGCTATGCCACCCTAGTGGCCATGTTTTTCAACCAATCAAAATAATTTAAACAACTTTGTTGAAATCCGACCAGTAGTTTTTGACAAGAAGATTTTTAAAGTTTTTTCTTTTGGTTGCCATGGCAACCAGATTTCTTCATGGAATTGAATTTTTTATACAACTTTGAAAGGGGACCACCCAAGGACCATTCTTCTGAAGTTTCATGACAATCCACCTAGTTTTGTTTGTTTGTTTGTTTGTTTTGTTGCTTTACGCTGTGATCATGGCGGGACGGTCAGTTCATCTAACCACACCTTTTTCCTGGGCAAGCTTGAACAAGCAGTTAACCAGCACTTTGTGCACATACTTTCGCTTGTAACTGACAAAAATACTTCTTGAATGATTCAGCGGAAGGGAGGAGAATGACCCTAGAAATTATTTCATCATCTATCTCCACGAAAGTATGGGACCGGGCCAGGATAAAACTCGCGACCCCTGGACCTGCAGTCAGACTAGCATCTGTTGCCAGACACGCTACCGACTGCGCTACGCGGCCCGGTCAATCCACCTAGGGGTTTATGAGGAGATGAATATTATTCAAAGCAATTGTTGACCGACATCAGACTGACGGACAGACAGATGATGGATATCATAGGATCACAATAGCTCATCGTGAGCCTATGGCTCAGGTGAGCTAAAAACAACTTCAGCAGAGATCAATCTATTTTCTTGGAAGGCAAGTGTTGCAGGAAATTCTCTAAGTAACAATTACCAGTCTAACTTTTACAGACAAGTGTCAGCCCCAAGTGGAATATCAGGAATTTATGTGCTATATTTTCCCACATATTCCTAATTGTGCCTCCATGTTACACGCTAGAGAACCTCTGTACTCGAACAGCGCAGTCATCGCGTGGTGGTCACAGTCGACGGGTGGAAAAATTGGCGTGTTTATGTGCACCGTGCTGTTGAAAAACGTAATAACTTTCTTAATATTTTACTTCTGAGAGTATTTATTGCTGATTATTGTCAGTAATATATCCAGCTTTGTATCTGCGTAACAATACGTGTGTGGGTTAAGCGATAGCCAATACAGCGTCTTATTTATACAAAGAAGGTGATTTTTCTCCAAAAAAAAGGATGAAAGATTTTTTTTGTTTATATTCTGAAATTTATGCTTACTTAAGATAAATAGCTAAGTACCATGGCTTTAATGTGCAAAAGTTTGAAATCTGTGGGTAGAGCATTTTGAAAGTTATTCAAGATTTTATTACTGTACGCACATTTCTCTATATCGGGTGCTCTGGCCCAATAATCAGGTGCTCCTGTACACAGTCGTCTGGATTAGATAAAAGAGAACTGTACGCATATGTCGCGGGTTGTTCATGCTATATTTGAGCCAGCACATGTGTTTTGGGGTACGTGTTGCATTTTCGACCAACGAAAACCCAGGTAAGCCTGTGCAGACTCGCATCGGACTTTGTTACTAATATACACAGAGTATGGATGAAGATAAAGACTCGAAACAAAATTTGGACCTCTATAGTCCAACTAGATGCGTCGACAGTCTTGAACTGACCAACGCAACGACACCTTAGCAGGTGACATGCCCCCATTAACAAATTCAGAACTGTCCAATCAAATCCATGGCTAGTGGATTTAACTCGTTGCATGCTGGGGTATTTTCTATGCTCTTTGTCATCTGCTGATTTTACCTGATCTGGGTCCAAACTGTTTACTAAGATTATCAGCAGGCGGCACTTGTACATGTATATAAAGAGTGTGGTTAGGCGCCCTTATCAACTAGCTCCCCGGACAGTCAAAATCACTTTCATGGTATAGACCAATTCGCGCCGGTTCGACACGGGGGCTCTTTAAAATTGAAGGTATAGTTTCCAGTATCTCACTTCTGGAAAACGGAACAAACCTTAGGTAGCTCCACGCGTCAGGACGCGTCGAACTAAATATTTTCGCATTTTGGTAAATTTGTTGGCATTCCATTGCTAAATTACAGCCACAAAGCGATCACGGTCCACAAGGGGGGTGGGGGGGGGGGGGGGGGGCGGAGGTACTCTGATACTGTTTGATACATGCGTAGGATCGGGGCATTTTTTTTGTTTAAATTTTTGAATTATATTATTTTTGAATTATATTATTTATTTTTATTTTATTTATTTATTTTATTTTATTTTTTTTTTTTTTTTTTTTTTTGGGGGGGGGGGGGGGGGTCAGAAATATTGATTTTTTGGGGAGGTATGAAGATTTTGTGGATATTTTTTTTTGGGGGGGGGGGGGGGGGGGGGGGTCACGACGAAATTGGACTAGTTTTAGGTGTCTCTTCTATGTATTTTACTTGTTAATCATACATGTATTAAATCTGAACATACTGCGGGAGTTCGGCTTATTCTACAATCTGGAGCTCCTAATGGTCCGTGATCGTAGTAAAATTATGGGTTAATCCCACAATAGTTTTCAACCCCGTAAGGCCAAACTACCCACACCATAATCTAATATTCACACGCAGAACCGGTTTCATCCCCATGATGTTACATGGCAATGTATCAGCGGATGGACAACGCCAAATATCTCAAATAAAATATCTCAGATAAAATAAACAAGAATATTAAACAATGAACTTTAAAACACATTACATATTTTCCTTTTTCAGTATAAATGGGTAAGCACACGAGATGTTGGCGTGAAATTATATTTAATGCATGCATGTATAGCTGTCTAATGAGAATAGGCCTGTATTTGGGATAAAAATTGCATCTTCATACCTGCTTTGAGTATGCGAGCAGCGAATCCTCGGATACACAGGCTCGCATTAGCCTCGGTTGTTCGTCCAAGATCTCCTGTGCTGTCTTAGTGCCAGAAGAACTTTTTATTAGCCTGCGTATACCCAGTAGGCACGTCGTAAAATCTGACCACTATCGGCCCGCAAGCAAAATGCCATCCGAACGGCGTTTCGCTGGCGGGCCGATAGTGGCCCGAGATTGGATACTGGCTGGGCATATCATCTGCCGAGGTCGACCGTTAAATAGCTTTGCTGTCATTAGAGCGGCAAACAATATTGACCCAGATCAGACTGAGCCTACACTGTTTGCAAAACTATTTCTAAAATGTTCCAAGACAAGTTTTATTGTGATTAGCGTTTTTTCGGCCTTAGGGGTTTTGTTTATTTCTAAAATGTAATGCTTTTCTCTGAAAAATGCGCAGACCCTGATGAAAAGTCGTATTATGCTTGCGGCAATTCATCGCGGCCTTCACTGTTTGCCAAAGTGCCTCTTTTAGGAGAAAGAATAAAGAGTAAACAGAATTACTTTAGCTTGCGGAAGACTGCAAAAGTGGTCGTAAGTTACGTCATATACCATATACCCAACACGTATCATCGTGTTCCAAATATAGCAACGTTTTTGTCTTAACTCTTTGATTGCTGAGTAACGTTTTTTTTTTGTCCTAAACATTGTTTAAATCTTACGGACCTTTCTCCTTCGGGTCCTATCAGACGTTTTTGCTGATCCTGATCTGGGTCTAAACTGTTTGTATGATCATTCTCAGACATTTTCATTTTAAAAATGCTTCCAGAAATACATTTTTAACATTTTGCATGCTGATTCTTTTTTCCGCATACTGTTTTGTCATCATAACCAGATTACAGCTATATCGAGCCAACATCCCATCACGGGCCAGCGACACGCCAGTTGCCTGATTTCTAATATAATAGGTACTTACTGGGTACAGGCTCGAACATTTGGGTATGATCAGAAAATACCACAATCACAAACCGAAGACAAACCCATGGCATCGCGAGGAAGAGCCACACAACCATCACGAGACACCAGGAAGACAAACTAAGCAAAGCAACCAGCTCTCTCTTCAGATCCAGATCGTGATGACATTTCAAGCTTTCGTTCGACCATCCGTTTATTCGCATATCGGCCATCTATTGGCCTCTTTTTTATTCTACGTGGTACATGTAAGCATATGGCCAGGGGTTTTGGGAAACAGGCGAAATGACATTTATTCCAGGGGAACAGGGAAAAAAGGTCAAATTTTGAGTGGAACAGGGTACAAAGGCAATATTGGGGAACATGGAACATAAGAAAACAATTTTCGATTCTTAGGGAACAGGGAAACAAGCCTATTTATTTCAGTGGAACAAGGGAACGGTTATCCCCCTAAGAGGGTCTCATAAGCGTTCCAATTTTCAAACCATCCACCAGTTTGTGTGTCTGTTCATCCGTCTGTCAACACGTCATACTAAATTGTGATAGCATGTACGTCAAAACATGCATTTCATACTCTTCAAACATACACTGAAATGTGTGACCCCATACCATGATCAACACTACATTTGCAGAAAAGTATGCAGTAGAGATATATGAAGTGTCATTGTTGTCCTGGGCATACTCCTCAAGCACGCACTATGCCCTAAATCGCATGTTTCATTGATTTTTATGATTCTGTAAAGCGCATATATTTTTTTTTATGAAATCCGTAAAATTGTAACCTTGATCTTCTTATCACTCGCCAGTGACCCTGGTTATTTTATGCACTAAAATGCATGTCTTGTCCAGCAGTGATAAATTAAGTAGCAAACCTTGCAATGGTTATAAGAGAGTGTGGCACAGCTTGTTTTATGTATTGGCTTTGCTTTGAAATTGTTGCCGAGACGGTTTGGCATCGTTGGAGACAAATAAACAGCAGTTCAATCGCTCTGGCTTTGTTAAAACCGCTCATGCTCCCATCGACTGCGTCCAGATACAGCTTGACGAATGCGTACAAAGTAAATATTTAGGCACTCGACATATGGGACAGTCCACTTGACTACTCAAAATTTGCGTACAGAAGAAAAATGGCTTGCCAATTCGCAAATAATAAACAGAAACATTTCAAACTTTCTAGTCCTTCACTTATACGTATTCTTTATTATTTGATGACATAACATGATAATTGATGACTTTAATGGCACATTTATTAGTCATTGAACACATTTTAGGCACATAAAATCCCATTGACTAGCCAGAAACTGACTGGTACTCTGCTGGTTTTAAAATTTAAAGGCTCTTATTGGGCCAGAATGGACTACAATACCTAAGCAATAATTCCAAATGAAAAAAACATCGTGAAAAATAAAAGTTGTAAAGAACTGGCTCGTAGAATGGACCACAGTAAACCAAAATAGTATATTTTGTGCACCCGTCGACTGCGAACACCACGGGATGACTGCACTGTTCGAGTACAGAGGTTCTCTAGCGTGTGTTATAGCCCACTGAAGAAGAGTTGGATCAAGATCCATATTTAGGATGCCATAATCATAGCGCCAGTTGAGCAAATATTTTTAGTGTAAAATTGCGATTATTTTCTAACCACTTAATTTAAACATGTGTTTTGGTGCCCACAACATATGTTTTGGATGAGAAATAAAGAAAATAGTTTTTCAATACACACTCTTATCTGGAGGCCTGAAGATCCAAATTTAAGATCCATATTTAGGATGCCAATTTTTATTCTATAAAGCCCTCATTGGGGACATTGCAACTGACAAGAGAGTCATGAGTAGCCAGGAGGTAGTCTTCTTTGCTCAGGTTATGTTTTCAATTTGTAATTGAATTTGGAGAATAATACCTACCATTAAATACAGGTCACAGTCACATGAGCCTTATAGTGAGAAAACCAGATTACCTTCAGGGGACAAAAATATTTCAATATTGCACTTGTCCTGCAGGACGTGTGACTTACAATTTCCACTGGCCCTGCAAACACACGCACTTGTCTAGTAAAAGCGTATGTAATAAAGAACATAAGGGAGTAATATGTAATATGACTTCCTCGAGTAATTCTTTCCAAAGCACTCGTCCTACAGGACGAGTGCTTTGGGAAGAATTACTTGTCCTTTCTAGATTTACTTTGAAATTACAAGCAGACAAGTGGATTTTTTGTCCCCTGACCTTTCTTAGCAGTTTCCAAACAGGTAATACCAAACCAGCCAGAGACTAGTTAGAAAACTGAAATTTTGCTTGTAGCAAGTTATGTAGTTAAGATAATTCTTTCCAATACGTGAATAACAAATGTGCTGATCAGACTGCGCACTGTTGTTCACAAACCCTGAAGACAGGTTTTCTGGTGACAAGGCCCAAATTACATGATGTCAATTTTTATGTCACACTGACTTATTATCCAAAGTATGACAATAATTCAAGAGAATCAGATATGTATAAAGACCTTTATGAAATATGCACAATGTTCAAGCGCACATCATGACACTATAACCTTTGAAGTAGCCACATGGGGATTCCAAGTTACAAATTATTTGATATGGTCCTCTTTTGAGCCATTTCATGAGATTTTCACATATTTGCACGCCTACCAAACAATCTAATGCTCAACCATTGGTGAATTTAAAGAAAACCCGCCCTAGGAAGAGGATCAAAAATCGAGGAATGGATTTCTATGTTTATGGTTAATACGAGATCAAAAAGTTCTCTCCTTTCATCAGATTTACTTTTCACGTAATAAATGTGAATCAGATAGAAGCTAGTCTATCGCGTAATAGTAAATAAGACATAATGAGAATACTTTCTGAGTTCGTATTTATCCTAAAAAATTTGTAGACATCCATAGGCTATTGCATGACATTCCCAGATTTTTTATTCTCTTCCTGGGGCAGTTGTTTTGCAAGATTCACCAACGGTTGAGCATTAGATCGTTTGGTAGGCATGTATGTATTAGGCTCCCCATTGCTTGCTAACACATAGAAGGGATGCAGATGAGGCTCAGGCCAAACTTTAGGCATCTATTTATATAATTATTCATAGTGGGTGGAGCCTAGCATGAATATTTATGAAGGAAAGAGTTAAAGCATTATTTTACACATATGCGATGAGAACCAAATTCTTATGAACTGGCTTTAAACTATTTCTAGCTTCATGGAATGCTCTTTTGAAAACGAAATCTTTACTGTAAAATGATGGCAAGGGTGACAGTGACATTATGTTTAGTTTATTAATTTATCAGGGATTAATAATCAATAGATTACTTGTGTAATTATCCTATGGATAGGATAAATACAGAAGTGATCTTTTGATTCCCGTTAGCTCAAGTGGAGTGTACAAGTTAATGTTTTACTTAACAATCGTAAACAAAATATTACGTTACTGTAACTCTTGGTTGGCAAAACAGTAACAATTATTTTTAGACAGACATTTTGATATGAACATCTAGCAATTGCATCAAAACATTTTTTGAATCCTAAAAATGTATATCTGACAGGTCAATGAACTGCATAAGGGGCATCAGGTCAAATGACACAGCCAAGTATTATATGTTGTGACATAGACAGGTTTGCACCTACAAATTATATGAAATACTCTTCTTTACAAGAGCCTCAATGAGCTTAACCATTCACCTGAGCCTTCATGGTTTCAGAGAAAGAAATTAATATGAGTCTACGGAAGCTAAGTATACCACCGGGTCATGGTCAATATACAGGTAGACCCAAAGGACATGGTTGGCAGGATTTACGACCTACATAGGAGATCACTAAACATAGTTACTAAATACAGTGAAAATTCTTTATACTGACACTCTTTATAACAGCAAATTTCTTTACAACATCAGTAGTATTTGCACGAATGTACCAGTATAGCTTGAATTTGAATCCATTAACAAAAATTCAGTAAAAGCTTTTCCCATAATAAATCTACGAGAGCAGTAGATCCCAACAAAGTGGCCAGTTTTGACCCCAGGGGCTTGATTGGCAGGATTTATGCAGGGGACCACAAGACATTGCTACATATTAGATATATTAGCTGTTGGCCTGATGGTTTCAGAGGTCAAGATTTTTTAAAGTCTTTCCCATTATAAGACTATGGGGGATTTATGTTGCAACAAGAATTCAAACCCAGTCAACCCCGAAACTGTATGCAGATAATTCCCCCAACCTGATGATGCTTTACACAAATTTTGATTACAATTGGCCTCCTGACATACGAGATATACTTCATTGAAAATGTGAATGGAGGATGGACAAGGGACAATAGACCTTACATATATTTTTTGAGTAAGAAGTACAAACATATGTGTAATTTTCATTTTCAGAGCTTTTTTTTAATATCTCCAAAACAAACAGATAAACTAGTAAAGGAAACAAAAAGTCTGTATTTAATCTTTAAATCCTGCATAGGACAATCACTTGTAACAGTGTCACTCTCAAATATACACAAACAGAACCTCAAAAATATATTATTTTTTTCAATAAAACAAATAATAATTATAGTCGGCGGATAAAATAAAAAAAAAATTAGAAATCAATTTTTTTTTTCTTTCTACTTTCTGGAAAATTACAGTAGGAGGGTTCGTAATTCAACTCATAAAAAATTCTGGCATGATTTTGGTATTATCATTCAATATGGATGCTAAAAGTTGACTTGCTGACAACTCACCATGTCCTTGCAATTCTCAATACCATAATACAGTAAAACCTGTGTAAAACAGCCACTCTCAAACAGACCACAAGTTGGCTTTCAAGACCAATTATCGCTAAATGCAGGTCAAAAGTATTGCAGAATGCTCCAAGGGTAGCATTCTGCAATACATTCGACCTTCATTAAGCTCCCATTTGTCATAAAGATCTTTAATTTGTCTATTTTTGAGTGGTCATTTTACACAGGTTTTACTGTATATTATTTATTATTTAAAGGTAAAATCCATGTTTCAATAAGCTTGAGTTGTTGTGGGCCATGACGCAAGAAAACTACAACAAGGGCTCAGACCAGCCTGCAAATCTGTGCAATCTGATATGCACTGTTGTTATTCACTCCAGGTAAAATTTCAGTATTCTAGCTAGTCGCCGTAGCAGAACATACTGGTTTGAGCATTTTGACAAGTGTAGACTCAGATGAGCCTGTGACTTTCTGTGATCAAGTATCTTAATCAGGACACAACGCAGTGCCTCTGTTGTGCCGTTGGCGGTTCAAACCTCATCGGAGGCACTGTGTTGTGTCCATGAGCAACACACTTATCCTCTGCTTAATGAAATAAAATAAAAAGAAAAAAAAAAGAAAAAAAGAATCAGCTTCAAAATATTGCTTAACTACTGACCACTACTTGTTTTTGTTTGGTTTGATTCTTTACATCCAAGTCAACAATTTTTCAGTCATGTGGGGATGGATCTCCCTGTGTTGAACCAGTACTATTAAGCAGCAGATAAAGTGTCTTGTCATATGACAATAAAAGTAAAATGTAGTACCTGTAAGATAGTTCCAATAAGTCCCAGAGAGAAACTATATTAGACTGCCAGAGACTCGTTTATACTTCTCCCACTCCAAAAGCAGCAATATAATTTTCCAATAACTTCATTATGGTAGGCATAAAAACTACTTTTCTCTTATTTATTTGAGACAAGTAACCACCCTCTGTATCCAAGCTTAATGATCTACACACCGATGGTTTGGCATCCTAGCTATTGTGGCTTGGCGGACGACTCTGTATAAGAACAACGGCAAGGCACACTGCCCGAGTGAGGGAACGGCGGAATCTCAGAGGCCGTCAAAGATCTGAGTTGGGATGTCAGCTAGGACAGGCGATCCCATAAAAACCTTAGTTCCAAAAACAATCATGGCAGAATCAACAAATGAAGTCACGTTAGGCGATGCTGGCAGAAACCAGATTTCTGTCAGTGGCGTCTCCGGCTTGGCCCCCTCTCAGGTGTGAGGGGCAGGGTCGGGCCATTGCGGCAAATCCAGCAAGCATCTGAGAAATTTCAGGGTGGGCACTCTTAATGTGAACACTCTAAAAGGGAGGGTCTGCGAGGTGGTGGAAACACTATCTCGTAGAAAAGTAGACCTTTGTTGTGTCCAAGAGACCAGATACCGGGGTGGTCATTGCCGTATAATAACGGGCAAAGACTCAAGGTACAAACTGTTCTGGTCTGGAAACAACAAGGGTACTGCTGGTGTTGGAGTGTTTGTGGCAGAGAAGTGGATAGAGAAGGTATTTGAGGTCAAGCGAGTCTCCGACCGGATCATCCTTGTGAAGATCATAGTCGGTCAGCGGGTGCTTTGTCTTCTGTCTGTCTATGCCCCACAGTGTGGTCTCAGTGATTCTGTAAAGGATCTATTCTACGACCAACTTAGGGCTGTGACTGGAACGATCCCAGCATCGGAATTCCTCATCCCATGTGGTGATTGGAATGGCCATGTAGGCAGTACAGGCTCCGGTTACAAAGAAGTTCATGGAGGCTATGGGTATGGCAAGCCAGACCCTGATAGTGAGGGTGAGAGGATCCTGGAATATGCACTAGCATATGACCTGTTCCTCGGTAACACATGTTTCAAGAAACGTGACAGTCACCTCATCACATACAGGTCTGGTAATACAGCAACCCAGATAGACTTCATGTTATTTCGAAAGAGCCTGCGCAAACTTGTTATGGATGTGAAGGTGATTCCTGGAGAGGAGGTTGCTCTGCAGCATCAGCTCCTTGTGTGCGACATGATGATTGATATGCCGCCCCAAATTAAGCGCAAATTCACCCCACGTCCAAAAGTGTGGAAGCTCAGAGATCCTCAAACGTGTAGCCGATTCCAGGAAGTCTTCAAGGCACATGTGCCCGCTGTGGAAACTGAAGCGGCTACTACTACTGAGGAAATCTGGGCGAAACTCAAGACAGGTTTGCTGAAGACAACAGAGGAGGTGTGCGGCACAACAAAGCCCCACCGATGGCGACGTGAAACTTGGTGGTGGAATAAGGAAGTAGATGATGCCATCACAGCCAAGCGCCAAGCTTTCAAAGCATGGAAGGCTGGCAAATGCACACGAGCATCGTATAACACTGCCAAGCGCATCTCCAGACGTGTGGTGCACCATGCACGCCACGAAGCAGACAAGGTGGTCTATGAGGGCATTGACCACAAGTCGTCTGATATCTTCCGCCTCGCCAACCAGATGAGGAAAGAGAATGTTGATGTTGTAGGCGAAAAGCCAGTGAAGAATGACACTGGGGAAATGTCAATGAGTGAGGAGGCAAAGCAGAATGCATGGGCTGAACATTATGAAAGGCTTCTCAACGTTGAATTTGATTGGGACCCTGATCACCTGTCCAATGAACCTCCGTTAGAAGGCCCGCCTATCCCAATCACTATTGACATGGTGAAGAAGGCCATCTCGAAGATGAAGTCGGGCAAAGCTGCAGGTCCATCAGGCATAGTGGTGGAGATGATCAAGGCAGCAGGTGATACAGGGGCCACCATGATCCGAGATCTTGCTACTGCGATTATCCGTGATTGCAAGGTCCCATCTGACTGGGAGGAAAGTTTCATTGTCTGCCTTTACAAGGGCAAGGGTGATGCTTTGGATAGAGGCAACTATCGAGGCCTCAAGCTGACTGAGCAGGCCATGAAGATCCTAGAGAGGATTGTCGATGGTCTCATAAGACAGGTGGTGTCTATTGACGACTCCCAGTTTGGCTTTGTCCCAGGAAGAGGCACTACAGATGCAATCTTTGTGGTCCGGCAGCTGCAGGAGAAATACTTAGCAGTGAACAAGAGGCTTTATATGGCCTTCGTGGACCTAGAGAAAGCATTTGACCGTGTCCCTCGGAAGGTTATCTGGTGGGCCCTGAGAAAGCTAGGCGTTGAGGAATGGATTGTTCGGTTAGTCCAGGGAATGTACGCTAATGCACGAAGCCGGGTTCGTGTTGGCGAGGGTTTCAGCAAAGAGTTTGAGGTGAAGGTCGGGGTCCATCAGGGATCCGTACTCAGTCCCTTGCTCTTCATCATTGTGCTGGAGGCCTTGTCACGTGAGTTTCGGGCTGGTGTTCCCTGGGAGGACCTATATGCAGATGATCTTGTCATCATTGCTGACTCCCTAGAGGAATGTGTCAGGAGGCTCTTGATATGGAAAGAAGCCATGGAGAAGAAGGGATTGAGGGTGAATGCAGGAAAGACAAAAGTCATGATCTGTGGTACAGGCCTGGACCTCTTGCAGAGTTCAGGCGAATACCCATGCGCTGTCTGTCGTACAGGAGTAGGCAACAACAGCATCTACTGCAATGGCTGCAAACTTTGGGTGCATAAGAAATGCAGTGGGCTACAAAGACTGACACCAAATCCTGATTATAGGTGTGCACGGTGCATGGGAAATGCTCGCCCTATTGACGGCAGACCACAGAGTGAAGTCCAGGTTGGACCTGATAAGCTTGAGGTGGTAGCTTCCTTCTGCTACCTAGGTGACATGCTTTCTGCTGGTGGAGGCTGTGAAATGGCGGTCACTACTCGTGTGAAAACTGCCTGGAAGAAGTTCAGGGAGCTACTACCAGTTCTCACATCCCGCCACCTCTCTTACAAGACCCGTGGCCATGTGTACAGCTCTTGCGTGCGGAGCGCCATGCTCCATGCCAGTGAAACTTGGCCACTTACCAAGACGAACCTGCAGCGCTTGCAACGCAATGATAGGGCCATGATCAGACAGATCTGCAGTATCAAGCCAGAGGATGTGGCCAGGGTAAGGTCAAGTGAGCTACTGGCAAAGCTTCAGCTTGAGGACCTCGACCTCATTTTGAGAGAGAGGAGGCTTCGCTGGTTTGGGCATGTGGCGCGTTCCAGTGGTGCAATCAGAACAGCATATGATATGCAGATTGATGGCAAGCGGGGGGCAGGGAGGCCCAAGCAAACATGGAAGAAACTGACAGAGAAAGACTGCCGTGAGTGGAAGCTCATCACAGTTGACCCTCAAGAAAGGAGCACCTGGAGATCAGGTGTGAGATCTGCTATGCGTGCAGCTAGCCAGTTACCTGGAAAGGGGCCCACTGATGTGGATGATGCCCCTGCACCTGCACGTTAATCAAAAATCTGATTATGATATGATGAATGAACCACCATGCAGCTTTTAGTTAAAAGCATGTAACGAAAGAAGCACCCAAAACATATGTAAAAACAAATGGGTAAGAAAATATTTACATTTTACTTTCAAAAAATTTATTTATCTTAACCTGTGAAAGAGGTTCACTGTTATCATATACCAATTTTTCAGGTTGGGTTGAATAAATGTCCAGAAATTTGTGCAAGAGTCAAATGTTCAAAAAAAAACATTTTAGCTATTTTTCAGCAGTATACTAAGATTTTAATTATCAAACTCCTTTTGGAAAATTTTAGACTTGCTATAATTCTCTTGACTTGATTATATAAGACTACAAAAATGTCACAAAGGGTATAAGAGCATGAGGTGTCCATTTTAAGTTCATTCAAGGGAGATTAATTAAACAGGAAGCAAAGGATATATGGGCTAGGATGTGAGAAAACCTGTCCTCAAGGTTTCCAACAAAGTGAGATTCAAACCAGCCTACTAAGCTACAGAGACTAGCTAGAAAATTTAAATTTTTGCTTGTAGCAAGTTTAGATATGATACTTTCCATTAAGCAATTAACAAAGTCGTGCAGATGCGGAGTCTGGTCTGCGCCTTTGTTGTTTGCAAACACTCAAAGGCAGAATTTCTCGCGTCAAGGCTCATATATAATCCTACCAAATATCATCAAAATATCTTTAAAGATAACAATACATGTAGTTATTTCCTCTTTAAAGCTCATTCAAGGGAGATAATTTAATTAGGAAGCAAGAAAGAGTAACCATGCTTGCAAGAAGATACACCAGCTTGACATGATATGTATGCCTACCAAAGATCATCAAAATATCTAGAAGGGTATATTAGAGCTATTGAGCCTACAAGTTCATTCAAGGGAGATTACATCAAACAGGAAGCAAGGGAGAGCAAACATTCTTGCAAGAAGATACACCATCTTGACCTGATATGTATGCCTACCAAATATCATCATAATATCTCGAAGGGAATAAGAGTTATCATTCAAGGAAGATTACTCAAACAGGAAGCAAGGGAAAGCAAACATTCTTGCACACTTTATACCATACATGCCTACCAAATATCAAAATATCTCAAAGAGTATAAGCAAATTCATTCAAGGGAGACTACTCAAAGAGGAAGCAAGGGAGACCAAACATTCTTGCACACTTTACACAGTCTTGACCAGATATACATGCCTACCAAATATCATCAAAATATTTCCGATGGTATAAAAGTTATTGAGTGCACAAGCTTTTGTCTATGGGTGGCAGACAGACAGACGGAGACAGATGCCAGGCTGTTTGCTATATCCCCCAAACCTTGACAGTTAGGGGTAAGGGGTAAAAAGCAGACAATTCCCAGGATAAAAAATTATTACCAGGTTAAGGATTTACTCTGTGCCAGGTTATGGCTCACAAGCTTATGCATGTAAGATACATATTGCAGATAAAATCCAATCTAGAGACATTTCAGAGGATTCTTTATCTAAGATTTAAAACTTTTGTCAATCTCCATTGATGGGTATAAGAGGAATCAATCTGGATTCAGATCCTGGTAAAATATAAAATCTTAGCCGGCTAGTGTCGTCTGCTGATGACTTTTGCAAAAAGTTTGGATCCAGATCAGGCCTGACAGAATGTCAGGCCTGATCTGGATCCAAATTGTTTGACACAATGATGGTATTCCTGAACTTTTTTTAAAAAAAGTAACGTTTAAAAAAAATATCAGCTGACCTCAAAAAAGCATACAAAATTACCCAGCATGCAAAAAGTGAACAGGCAAGAAGATGAATAAGAAAAAAATGTTTCCAGACAGGATACTGAGTTCAGCATGCTGCATCTGCTGGGAGCATGCAAATTTGATTGATTGAGTTAAGGCTTAAGTTCTAGTCAACATTATTTGAGTCATGCTGGGACTCCTCCCAGGGAGAGAGAGTGGGAGGGAGAGAGAAAAGAAGAAGGGGTAGACTAATAGGCCCCAAGCCCCACCAAAATTTGCCTCAAGTGAAGCAACTTTCCTTCTTCCAAAAACAAATATGAGGGGGGGGGGGGGGGGGGGGCATCTCTCTGAAAGCTGCAGCAGGGGAGAGCGCACCACTCTACTCCCCACATGCAATGTTGAAGTCTTCATAAATGTTATCATTAGGCAAAAACAAAAGGTATAAGATTATCAGCAGGGCTCTACAGTCAGCATGCTCCTAGTAGAATCGTGGTCAGGACAAGTAAATTCTGGGCCCTGGTACCCTGATAAGGCTAGTTCAAGGGAAAAAACTTTCAAATGTAGCACATAATGTTACTCACCCAATCATATGGAGCTCAACTTATTAATGAAGAAACAGATTTTATAAACAGACTCGGACATGCATAATACACAAGTTTACAGCTTTTGTGACACTTGCACATGGGTCGGCTCCTCTAATGTTCAATTTTATATAATTTGAAATTAGCGCATTTTAGGTCAGGGCTGGTGCATTTTAGGTCAGGACAAGTACATTTCACAAGATCCTTGTCCGACAGGGCTAGTAGGTTAAAATGTTAACGTAGAGACCTGATCAGGCTCTGCCGCATCTGCCAAAATGTTGTGCATGTGTAGCTTTTACTTGTGTCAATTAAAACAAATATGTCCACGTTAAAATTATTGGTAATTGCCATGCAGTTCCGGATTTTACCCATTCATACGCTGTGGGACATAATAGGGTTATGTCATTCCATTTTATATTAATCACCACCATATCTTAATAAAATGATCTATTTCCTATATATCTATATATTCTGCCTGACGCCCTCACGAGCATTATCGGCAGGGTGTACTTTGCACACTCAGGGTTGCAGTATGAAAGCCTACAAGTAACCATATCTAAATTACCCTACTAGGGTTCATTAACCTGCACAGGAGGTGACTTTTCCCTGCACAGGGGACATCCAGTTAACCTCCCGATCCGAAGGATGGCGCACTTATCTAGTGTCATCCCTGCAAATGACACTAAGAAAAGCCTGTTTGGACACCCAGTCTTTTCCTCAGCAGGGATGAAACCTCAGACCTCTAACACCAGAGGCAGCCCCAAAGTGCTCTAACCACTGAGCTACTATGCTGATCTGATTGAAAGTTGAAACAGATTGTCATTCTTTAGGAAGTCATACACTGCAGGAGAGATATAATCAAATTAAAAACAGTTCAGTAGTAGATTTATTAATGAAGGTTGATACCACTTAAGTGTTAAATATCCAACAAAACAAGCAATTTTCTAATACAAACATATTTCATGAGATAGATACAATGTACTTGCTCTAGGACAGCTAGGCCAATTCACACTGGTCAGGAGAAAAATTATTGACATTTGTGTTTGTTTTGGCATATTATGTCACTTTCAACAATCTTTCAAGCATATGGTCAGTTACATCATCATGTACGCTATCATAGGATGTTTTTATTCTCTACGATTTTGTCGGTAACTGACAACTGTCCTGCTTAAGTCAGACAAAGGTTTATTGTGGAGTCTGTAGACACACAAACTAAAATGGCTGGACAAAGGATTATTGTGGACACACAAACCAAAATGGCTGGACAAAGGTATATTGTGGACACACAAACTAAAACGGAAAATGGCTGGACAAAGGTTAATTGTGGACACACAAACTAAAACGGAAAATGGCTGGACAAAGGTTAATTGTGGACACACAACCTAAAATGGCGGATAAAGGTTAATTGTGGACACACAAACTAAAATGGCGGACAAATGTTTTTTGTGGACACACTAACTAAAACCGCTGGATAAAATTAATTTTGGACACACAAACTAAAATAGTGGACAATGGTGTTTATTGTAGACACACAAACTAAAATGGCAGACAAAGGTTTATTGTGGACACACAAACTAAAATGGTGGACAAAGGTTTATTGTGGACACACAAACTAAAATGGCGGACAAAGGTTTATTTTGGACAGACACACTAAAATGGCGGACAAAGGTTAATTGTGGCCACACAAACAAAAAAGTGGCAGACAAACGTTTTTTGTAGACACACAAACTAAATTGGCGGACAAAGGTTTATTTTGGACACACAAACTAATTGGCGGACAAAGGTTTATTGTGGACACACAAACTAAAATGGTGTACAAAGGTTTATTTTGGACACACAAACTAAAATGGCGGACAAAGGTTTATTGTGGCCACACAAACTAAAATGGCAGACAAGGGTTTTTTGTGGACACACAAACTCAAACGGAAAATGGCTGGACAAAGGTTAACTGTTGATACACAGACTAAATGGGGGACTAAGGTTTATTATGGACACACAAACTAAAATGGTGGACAAAGGTTTATTTTGGACACACAAACTAATTGGCGGACAAAGGTTTATTGTGGACACACAAACTAAAATGGTGTACAAAGGTTTATTTTGGACACACAAACTAAAATGGCGGACAAAGGTTTATTTTGGACACACAAACTAATTGGCGGACAAAGGTTTATTGTGGACACACAAACTAAAATGGTGTACAAAGGTTTATTTTGGACACACAAACTAATTGGCGGACAAAGGTTTATTGTGGACACACAAACTAAAATGGTGTACAAAGGTTTATTTTGGACACATAAGCTAAAATGGCAGACAAAGGTTTATTTTGGACACATAAGCTAAAATGGCAGACAAAGGTTTATTGTGGCCACACAAACTAAAAGTGTACATCATACACAATAAACTACAAATTTACTAGCCACCTTAGTATGCACCTGTGGGTGTGTATGGAAAGATGGACGGACAAAGCCAAAACTATATCTGTCCGACTTTACCGGGGGATAAAAATCTTGATTGGGGTTATAGCCAAGCATACATACATCTACTTATCTGGGGTTCTAGCGAAATGTCAAACATAAATAAATTTAACTATAAAGAAATGCACCACTTTATAAAATTTTAATTTGAGTGAAAATCAATATTTTCATGTCTTATGAACTATCATTAAAGGGGAATTCATGAAAATGAAAACAGGTAGCTCGGATCAAATTGCAAACAGCCTTGTTTGATCATGGCCTACACAATCTCTCTTGGGTATTGTAAGACTGAACATATTTTACCTTTAAGGATGACACGGTGACACCATTTTCCCTTTCGTAATCATATAAATGCCTATTGGATTGGACTATCTTCTAATACTTGTAAGTTGTAAGGTCTATTTTAACAAGACAAAGCTCATATACTATATAAGTTTGTACTCTTTAATGACATGGAACACTGACTTCCTAAAGTTGTAAACTTTTCTTGTGGGTGTCATTTGTTAGAATATATCAATAATTATAATATATCAATTTTTTCACAATCAGCAAACAGAAGAAAGTGAAATCCAATTAAATTTGTTAGCCCCTCAACAAAAACTGAGAAAGCTAACTTGTAAATTGCATATTATGTCAGAATTTATTGGACTATAATCATTTAAAGTCTCAAGATAAGAATGCATAACTAAAAGTTAATTTTGCTATTTCTCAACCATAACATATGTTGTTGGTACTCAAAAGAACTGTCTCTATTTCCCTGCCAAAAATTCAGAAAAGAGAGAGAACAATTGAAAAACAGAGTGGAAGATATTCTGAATGGTGCAGGACTGAACGAGAAGGCAGACATCGACCCATCGCAGTATTAGTGGGCATGTTGGAAAATGCAGACAGAGATACTCAAAATGAATTGATATTGGAGCTCTGACAACAACGATGGAATACATCAGGAGCTCCAAAAGATTCACAAAAATTTAAAGAAAAAAACAGCTGATCATTCGCATGTGCACCAGTGTAACATGTATAGAGCACAAAGAGTTCATGTACATAGAATTATAAGAGCACCAAGTGGGAGCCGTGCCATATTAGATCTATGACAACTTGCATTCAGGCTGAGCAACAAAGAATTATCAAGTGTGACATGTTAGTGTAACAATGTCGAAATAGCAATTTTGGGCCACCAAACAACTGTCTGACACATCTGGACATAGTTGCAGTGCACTTCCACTGGAATGTGACTCAAAGTTGACCAAAGTTGAAACTGAAAGCAGCAGCTTGAAGCACAAGTTGGCCTTTTTCAACTAAGTTGTAAAGTTGTTCAATTGCGCAATATGTATTTACAGTCTTACCGTTTACATTATTAACGGCCATTCTATGTTCTTCTATTTTTCTTTCTAATATCCAAGTAAAGGTGAAAAAAGTTCAAACTTTTCTGTTTGTTCCATTTCAGCTGTCTGCTCGTCACGAATATTGACTTCCGGTGTTGGTTGCATTCACAGTTAAAATCATTTTACTTGACGAAATATTTATAACGAATAATACGTTGTCAATATCTAACCGTTAGGTGGCATGACTATCGCATACTTTCGATTCTTTGAGTATCACCTGCGCAGACAAGGATACGTTGTTATTCCTTAAATTTCCTCCGTTATATTGTCAGAGTACCCAGATAGACTGTAATGGGGGGGGGGGGGGGGGGGTTGACTAGACACTACAGACCAACCATTCTAGCTTTGCAATCATCTTGATGGGGAAGAGAGAGCTTGCTGTTTGGCTTTGTTTGTCTTCCTGGTGTCTTGTGATTGGTGTGTGGCTCTTCCTCATGATGCCACAAGTTTGTCTACAGTTTGTGACTGTGATATTTCCTGATCATACTCACTTACCGACCGGGCAGCGTAGCGCAGTCGGTAACGTGTCTGGCTACAGATGTGTGTCTGACTGCAGATCCAGGGGTCGCGAGTTTGATCACGGCCCAATCCCATACTTTCGTGGAGATTGATCATGAAATAATTTCTACGGTCATTCTCCTCCCTTCCGCTGATTCATTCAAGAAGGGTTGTTGTCAGTTACAAGCGAAAGTATGTACACAAATTACTGGTTAACTGCTTGTTCAAGCCTGCCCAGGAAAGAAGGTGTGGTTAGGTGAACTGACCGTCCCGCAATGACCATAGCTGTTGACTTGGGATGTAAAGCAACAAAACCAACCAACCAATACTCACTTACTATTAAGAAAGATTGGTTGATCAATTATTGAACATAGAAACTACATCCATGCACTGTGTGAAAAATCTGAATAAATTAAAATCTGAAGGTTTTCTAGCATCTAGTGTGTCTACATATAATTTCTCTACTCTGCCTTATAATCTAAAAAAATAACCCTTACTGAATGTATTGAACAAACTTTAAATAGATAAGGCGTTCTTTTATTTACTTGTAATGAGAAGCACAATTTATTCACTTCTAAACAGCCCATCATGTGGTCATGTCAGAATGGTAGTAACGCTCTCCATGATCTTTTTGGCAGTATATTTATTAGATTTGGGTCTAAGTAAGTAAGGGTGCAAAGATCACGAATCGATACAATCAAGTACCACACCTGACTGGGAAAGTGACAAACTCACAGTTGGACACCACAAAACGAGAGCCAAGAGGTCAGCCCTTTCCCAGCAGGTGACCACAAGGCACATATAAACAGACGTGCACAAAGACATAGCAAACACAAGACAGAAAAAAGATCCACAAAAGAAGTACCGCCTTGGAACGGTCAGTGAAATATTTTACTGGAGGGCTTAAACCGGTTTCACAGTGCCAACCTCACCCTTAATTCAAATGTGGATCAAGACACATAGATATTTGGTTTGCATGAAAGACCCCTAAGTTATCAAAGCATAATCTTCTAGAACATATAAATCAAGATATAAGAAGGAGATAAAGCAAAGATGAGAACTCAAAAGTTCATAAAACTGAATACCGGAGCAAAAGAAATCTAACAGGTAAACCCCGATGGGCCCAACAAACAGCAAAAGCATCAGGCCCCTATCATCTCATCAATAGATAAGTCTTTAAGTCGGAGCCGTCATAGAGTCTGAAGTCCGACCCACCGGCGTGCAATAAAAGAGGTAAGCAAAGTTGCCAACCTTAATTAAGTCATATATAAAAAATGAAAGTATTTTCATAGGTACTTACTGTGCTGTTCTTGTTGCAGATCTTTTTTTGGTTTGTTACGAAAGGGACTTCATAAATAGTAAGCAAGTATGATCAGGAAATATCACAATCAGAAACTGCAGACAAACCTGTGGCCTCGTTAGGAAGAGCCACACAACAATCACGAGACACCAGGAAGACAAACTAAGCAAAGCAACCAGCTCTCTCTTCTCAATCATGATGAATGGACATAAAGTAACGTATAACAAAACATAGAACAATTACAGACTCCCACAATGGGAGTAACATTAAACAACAAGTCAACATCAACAGAACCACCCCCTTAGAACGGACAGCAGCCTAAGCCTGCGGGGGGGGGGGGGGGGTGTAGAACTTAAATGCATTTTACTGATACCAAATCTTGTTTCATCATGGTGTGTTAATTTGATTAGAGTGTTTCTCCATGATGATACATTGCATTAGTTAGAAGGCCTCCATGCGAGCTGAACATTTCTTGTACTTCAACAACAGCAGAGTGGCTTAGGCTGCTGACCGTTCTAAGGCTGTGGTTCCGTTGTTGTTGACTTTTTCTTTATTGTTACTCCCATTGAGGGAGACTTTAATTGTTCTATGTTTTGTTGTACGTTTCTTTATGTCCATTCCAGTATTGCAATCATCTTCATGGGGAAGAGTGAGCTGGTTGCTTTGCTTAATTTGTCTTCCTGGTGTCTTGTGATGGTTGAGTGGCTCTTCCTCGCGGTGCCATGGGGTTGTCTGCGCTTTTTGATTGTGGTATTTCCTGATCATACTCACTTACTATTTTTGCCCTAGATTCTGCTGTTTTTGAAGTACAAGAAATGTTCAGCTCGCATGAAAGCCTTCTGTCTATTGCAATGTATCATCACGGAGGAACACTAATCAAATTAACACACTATGATGAAACAAAGAAAATGGCTCACGACTCACAGATAGTCAGAGCTAAATAAAACCTCAAGTTGAGCTAAGTTGGGCCCAGCTACAAAGTAAGTACGAGTGCAAAGATCAGGAATCGTTACAATCAAGTACCACACCTGACCCAGGATACCAATTGGAAAGTGACAAACTCACAGTTGGACACCACAAACGAGAGCTAAGAGGTAAGCCCTTTCCCAGCAGGTGACCACAAGGCACAAATAGACATACGCGCACAAAGGCAAAGCAAACACAGAAAAAAAGATCCACAAAAGAAGTACCACCTTGGAACGGTCAGTAAAATATTTTACTGGAGGGCTTAAACAGGTAAACGGCGCCAACTTACCCCCTAAATTCAGATGTGGATCAAGACACATAGATATTTGGTTTGCATGAAAGACCCCTAACTGATCAAAACACCATCTCCAAGAACATATAAATCAAGATATAACAGGAGATAAAGCAAAGATAAGGACTCAACAGAATATAAAAAATAGTAAGTGAGTATGATCAGGAAATACCACAATCACAAACCGCAGACAACCCCATGGCACCGCGAGGAAGAGCCGCTAAACCATCATCAGACACCAGGAAGACAAGTTTAGCAAAGCAACCAGCTCTCCCTTCCCCATCAAGATGATTGCAATACTAGAATGGACATAAAGTAACATACAACAAAACATAGAACAATTACAGACTCCCACAATGGGAGTAACAATAAACAAAAAGTCAACAAAAACAGAACCATCAGCTTAGAACGGACAGCAGCCTAAGCAACCGGGGGGCTTAAATACATTTTACTGGTACCAAATCTTCGCTCTAGATTCTGCTGTTGTTGAAGTTCAAGAAATGTTCAGCTTGCGTGGAGGCCATCTAACTAATGCAATGTATCATCATGGAGAAACACTCTAATCAAATTAACACACCATGATGAAACAAAGAAAAGGGCTCATGACTCACAGATAGTCAGAGCTAAAGAAAACCTGAAGTTGAGCCACCGTGGGTCCAGCTACAGATTAGAATCAGGCACCAACCCACAGATTAAAGTTTTATGTCAGAGCCGTCATAGAGTCTGAGGCCTGACCCACCGTCGTGCAATTAAAGAGGAAACCATAGCTATAAACCGTGATTTGGTTTAAAACTAGGCATGCAGGCTGTTGCATGATATCTAAGTTATATCCAACCCTTATATAACGTTTTACTATCTTTTTGAATTGATCACTAAAATTAGGTTTTCCAACAATCCGTTTGAATTTATAAACTAAATCACCATAAAATATAGGTTCTGATATGCTTTGTTGCAGAAGAGTTTTTAACCCAATGCTGTATTTAACAACTAACTCTGATTGTCTGTGGTAGAATTTAGAAAATGCTTTATGAGTATTATGCTATCTATAACCTTGTTTTAATAACTTAGCAGTTAAAAATAAGTTTCTGTTGTTGAAGTCATCAACATTAGAACACACTCTAGCAAAACTGAATACCAGAGCAAATGAAATCCACCAGGTAGACCCCGGTGGGCCCGATAAACAGCCAAAGCATCAGGCCCCTACCATCTCATCAATAGATAAGTCTTTAAGTCGGAACCATCATAGAGTCTGAAGTCCGACCCACCGACATGCAATTAAAGAGGAAAGCAATGTTGCCGACCGTGATTGGGTTGACCACCGAGCATGCAGTCAGTTGCAATACATTAATGTTATAGCCAATCGTTTTATAAAAGTAAGTAATGGTGCAAAGATCAGGAATCGATACAATCAAGTACCACACCTGACCCAGGATACCAATGGGAAAGTAACAAACTCACAGTTAGACACCACAAACGAGAGCCAAGAGTTCAGCGCTTTCCCAGCAGGTGACCACAAGGCACATATAAACAGACCCGCACAAAGGCATGGCAAACACAAGACAGAAAAAAACAAAAAAGTACCACAAAAGACGTACCGCCTTGGAACAGTCAGTAAAATATATTACTGGAGGGCCTAAACCGGTTTAAGGGTGCACTAACCTCAGCCTTAGTTCAGATGTTGATCAAGACACATAGATGTTTGGTTTGCATGAAAGACCCCTAATATATCAATGCGTCATCAGATATACCACAAAACGCAAGTTCTTTTATACTGAAGCCCCCTTTTTGGACTTCGACTTGTCCATAATAAATGGAACAGTTTCATATTAAATGTAGGATAAATGAGATGATTTTTATTTTGAAATATCTAATTTCCCATTTCTGCGTGGAGATGTTCCTCGTTCCCCTTCTTGCGGTATTTGTATTTCGCTTGCAGCTTTTTTGTTTTGCATGAGTATGTTCTAATGTTAGTGACTTCAGTCTCATGGCGCTGTTATCGTTGTTTGACTCTTCCTCGTGGTGCCATGGGTTGATCTGTAGTATGGGACTGTGGCATTCCCTGGTTATACTCACCTACCAATTTTAACTGCTAACAATGCCATTGATATCATTAAACTTCGTAAAGCACTTTCTTAGTTATATAACAGACACTCAGTTAATCATTAAATACAGTGTTAGCCTGAAAACTCTTCTGAGATAATGAGGCTTTTCCCTGGTCTCTTTTTTATACTGATTATGGGGTTTTGTGTTGTGTATTGAGTTGTGGTTTGGTTCTTGGTGACTTTTCATACTGTTGAGGAAGAGAGAACAGGCTGCTTTACTTTAATTGTGTTGTTGCTGTCTGTGTTATGTGTTCTGCGTATCTTTCTGTCAGTGTCATATAATTTATAGTCATGTCAGAGTGTTTGTGACGCTCTCCATTATCTTTGGATAACATATTTATCAGGTTTTTTTGATAGGCATCGATGCCATATGGCAGCTAAGTTTGGGTTGTTTGTTGATGAGGACCATAGCAAGCTTCCTACGTTATACTGGTTACCTAAACTTCATAAACGGCCCTATAAATCGCGTTTTATTGCTAATTCTAGTGCATGTACAACTACTGAGTTGTCTATTCTTTTGACTTCTTGCCTCACTGCGATTAAAAACCATGTCATTAAATATTGCACAACTGTTTATGAAAGAAATGGTAAAAAATTATTTTGATCTATTGAAAATTCAGGTGAAATTCTTAATAAATTGAAGTCTAGAGGTTTTCTAGAATCTGGTTTGTCTACATATGATTTCTCTACTCTCTATACTACATTGCCTCATAATCTAAGAAATCTAATCAAAGAAAAACTAACAGAATTTATTGAACAAACATTTAACAGAGAGGACTCACTTCATTTGGCTTGTAATGATAAAAATGCCTTTTTTACTTCTGAACAACCTAAACGATATAAATTGTGGTCATGTCAGAAAATGTGTGATGCGCTCCATTATCTTTTGGACAATATATTTATAAGATTTGGCTCGAAATTATATAGACAAATTGTAGGTATCCCAATGGGTACTAATTGTGCTTCTCTTGTTGCAGATTTGTTTTTGTTTTGTTATGAGAGAGACTTTATGTTGTCTCTGTCTGACAATAATCAAACTGATATTATTGAAGCTTTTAACTCAACCTCCAGATATTTAGATGACTTACTTAATATTGATAATCCTTATTTTGAACAAATGGTAGGACAAATATATCCCACTGAACTTCAGTTAAATAAGGCGAATTCTTCTGATACTGAAGCTCCGTGTTTGGACTTGAACTTGTCAATAACAAATGGCATAGTTTCTTCTAAAATTTAAGATAAACGGGATGATTTTAATTTTGAAATAGTAAAAAATTTCCCCTTTTTTGATGGAGATGTTCCTCGATCCCCTTCCTATGGTGTATATATTTCTCAGCTTATTCGTTTTGTGAGAGTGTGTTCTAATGTTGATGACTTCAACAACAGAAACTTATTTTTAACTGCTTAGTTATTAAAACAAGGCTATAGATATCATAAAATTCGAAAAGCATTTTCTAAATTCTACCACAGACACTCATAGTTAATTGTTAAATACAATATTGAGTTAAAAACTCTTCTGCAACAAGGCATATCAGAACCTATATTTTATGGTGATTTAGTTTATAAATTCAAACGGATTGTTGGAAAACCTAATTTTAGTGATCAATTCAAAAAGATAGTAAAACGTTATATAAGGGTTGGATATAACTTGGATATCATGCAACAGTCTGCATGCCTAGATTTAAACCCCATCACGGTTTATAGCTATGGTTTCCTCTTTAATTGCACGACGGTG
This sequence comes from Loripinus fragilis, assembly GCA_964019695.1. Lineage (NCBI taxonomy): Eukaryota > Metazoa > Mollusca > Bivalvia > Lucinida > Lucinidae > Loripinus > Loripinus fragilis. The sequence goes on from OZ026517.1 coordinate 110,961,436, forward strand.
GGTCAGGCCTCAGACTCTATGACGGCTCTGACATAAAACTTTAATCTGTGGGTTGGTGCCTGATTCTAATCTGTAGCTGGACCCACGGTGGCTCAACTTCAGGTTTTCTTTAGCTCTGACTATCTGTGAGTCATGAGCCCTTTTCTTTGTTTCATCATGGTGTGTTAATTTGATTAGAGTGATTCTCCATGATGATACATTGCATTAGTTAGATGGCCTCCATGCGAGCTGAACATTTCTTGAACTTCAACAACAGCAGAATCTAGGGCGAAGATTTGGTACCAGTAAAATGCATTTAAGCCCCCCGGTTGCTTAGGCTGCTGTCCGTTCTAAGGCGGTGGTTCTGTTGTTGTTGACTTTTTGTTTATTGTTACTCCTATTGTGGGAGTCTGTAATTGTTCTATGTTTTGTTGTGTGTTACTTTATGTCCATTCTAGTATTGCAATCATCTTGATGGGGAAGAGAGAGCTGGTGGCTTTGCTTAATTTTTTTTCCTGGTGTCTCGTGATGGTTGAGCGGCTCTTCCTCGCGGTACCATAGGGTTGTCTGCAGTTTGTGATTGTGGTATTTCCTGATCATACTCACTTACTATTTTTGTTCTAAACTGTATAGACAACTTGTTGGTACATGTATTTACATTTAAAATAATTGTGACCCTTTCTTTGTAGATTTGTTTTGTTTTGTTATGAAAGAAAACCAAGACAAAGTTCCGTTACCTAAACTCCATAAAAACCTTTAAAGAAAGATTTATTGCTAACTCTAGTTCTTGTACGACCACAAAACTTTCGAAATTGTTAACATCATGTCTTACAGCTGTTAAAAAACATGTCATCAAGTACTGTGAAAAGGAATATGAGAGATCCCGTAAAAATCTATTTTGGTCTATTACTTTTACTTAAAAATTCAGGTGAAATTTTGGATAAACTTAAAGCTAGAGATTTCAATGTGACCAGTTTGTCTATTTATGATTTTTCTACTCTTTACACTACTTTACCTCATAATTTAATTAAAGATAATAGTATTGATCTTATTGAAAGGACCTTTAATAGAGAAGGCTCTACTTACCTTGCATGTAACGACAGAAACGCATTTTTACCCAATCACGGTTGGCAGCTTTGCTTTCCTCTTTAATTGCACGCTGGTGGGTCGGACTTCAGACTCTATGATGGTTCCGACTTAGGGACTTATCTATTGATGAGATGGTGGGGGCCTGATGCTTTGGCTGTTTGTTGGGCCCACCGGGGTTTACCTGTTGGATTTCTTTTGCTCCGGTATTCAGTTTAATTTACTGTTGAGTCCTTATCCTTGCTTTATCTCCTTGTTATATCTTGATTTATATGTTTTAGGAGATGATGCATTGATAAGTTAGGGGTCTTTCATGCAAACCAAATATCTATATGTCTTGATCCACATCTGAATTAAGGGTGAGGTTGGCGCCGTTAAACTGGTTTAAGCCCTCCAGTAAAATATTTTACTGACCGTTCCAAGGCGGTACTTCTTTTGTGGATCTTTTATGTTTTTGTTCTGTCTTGTGTTTGCTGTGTTTTGTGCATGTCTGTTTATATGTGCTTTGTGGTCACCTGCTGGGAAAGGGCTGACCTCTTGGCTCTCGTTTGTGGTGTCTACTGTGAGTTTGTCACTTTCCCATTGGTATCCTTGGTCAGGTGTGGTACTTGATTGTATCGATTCCTGATCTTTGCACCATTACTTACTTTCAGAAAACCCTAAAAAATATCATGCATGGTCTTGTCAAAATGTACGTGATGCGCTGACCTTTTTGTTGGACAACATTTTTATTCGATTTGACACCAAGTTGTATAGACAAGTAGTTGGGATTCCTATGGGCACTAATTGTGCTCCCTTGGTTGCAGATTTATTCCTGCTTTGTTATGAAAGGGAGTTTATGATGTCTCTTTCTGATGATAAGCAGGTTGATATTATTGATGCTTTAACACTACATCAAGATATTTGGACGATATTTTAAACATTAATAATGTTTATTTTGACACTATGGTAACCACGATCACAAACCCCAGACAGCCCCCATGGCACCGCGAGGAAGCCACTCAACCATCATGAGACACCAGGAAGACAAATAAAGCAAAGCAGCCACTTCTCTTTTCCCCATCATAAAGTAACGTACAACACAACATGGAACAATTACAAACTCCCACAATGGGAGTAACAATAAACAAAAAGTCAACAAAAACAGAACCACCACCTTAGAACGAACAGCAGCCTAAGCCACCGGGGGGTTTAAATGCATGTAAGTCAAATATACCCTTCAGAGCTCCAACTTAATAAAGCTAATACCTCTGATACAGAAGCCGCATTTTTAGACTTGCATTTGTCAATTTCTAATGATATTGTTTCTACCAAAATTTATGATAAACGTGACGACTTTGATTTTGAAATTGTCAATTTCCCATTTTTAGATGGTGATGTTCCTCGCTCTACATTCTATGGTGTCTATATCTCTCAACTCATTCGTTTTGCTAGGGCATCTAGCCATGTTGATGACTTCAACACTCGCGATAAATTGTTAACTCAGAAACTTCTTAAACAATGCTACCGGTATCATAAATTTCGCAAAACCTTTTATAAATTTTATAGATGGTACTATGATCTGATATCTAAATTCCAAATTGGACTAATATTTTTCTTGCACCAAGGACTTTCAGAACCTGAATTTTATGGTAACTTGGTGTATAAATTGAAGAAGATTGTTGGCTCTAATAACTTTTCAGCGCAGTTCATTAAAAAAAAATCCCATTATAATAGGATTGGCTATAACATTAATGTATTGCAGCAGACTGCATGCTTGGTGGTCAACCCAATCACGGTTGGCAAAAATAGTAAGTGAGTATGATCAGGAAATACCACAATCACGAACCGCAAACAACCCCATGGCACAGCGAGGAAGAGCCGCTCAACCATCACGAGACACCAGGAAGACAAATTAAGCAAAGCAACCAGCTCTCTCCCCATCAAGATGATTGCAATACTAGAATGGACATAACGTAACGTACAACAAACTATAGAACAATTACAGACTCAGACAATGGGAGTAACAATAAACAACAACAAGTCAACAACAACAGAACCACCACCTTAGAACGGACAGCAGCCTAAGCCACTGGGTAGCTTAAATGCATTTACTGGCACCAAATCTTCGCCCTAGATTCTGTTGTTGTTGAAGTGCAAGAAATGTTTAGCTCGCAACTTTGCTTTCTTCTTTAATTGCATGCCGGTGGGTCAGACTTCAGACTCTATGACTGTTCCGACTTAAAGACTTATCTATTGATGAGATGGTTGGAGCCTGATGCTTTGGCTGCTGTCAGCCCCACCGGGGTTTGCCTGTTGGATTTATTTTGCTCCGATATTCAGTTTCATTTACTGTTGAGTCCTTATCTTAGCTTTATCTCCTTTTATATCTTGTTTTATGTTTTCTAGATGATGATGTATTGATAAGTTAGGGGTCTTTCATGCAAACCAAACATCTATGTGTCTTGATCCACATGTGAACTAAGGTTGAGGCTGGTGCACCGTTAAACCGGTTTAAGACCTCCAGTAAAATATTTTTACTGACCGTTCCAAGGCGGTGCTTCTTTGTGGATCATTTATGTTATTCTGTCTTGTTTTGTTATGGTTTCATACACGTCTCTTTTTATGCCTTGTGGTCACCTGCTGGGAAAGGGCTGGCCTCTTGGCTCTCGTTTGTGATGTCTAATTGTGACGTTGTCACTTTCCCATTGGTATCCTGGGTCAGGTGTGGTACTTGATTGTATCGATTCCTGATCTTTGCCCTCTTTCTTACTTTAATGCTGTCTCTTTCTGACAAGATCCATGCCACTGTAATTGAAGCGTTCAAAAAGTAAGATCAGGAAATACCACAATCAGACCAACCCAAGGCACCACGAGGAAGAGCCACAGAACAATAACAGAAACAAGGTATCAGGAAGACAATTAAAGCAAGGCAACCAGCTCTCACTTCCTCAACAAGATGATTGAAAACTGGAAAGGACACAAAGTAATACATACCAAACAAAGACCAAACACAGAACCCCCCCCCCCCAAAAAAAAAAGGTGTTTCATAAAACAATGAATCACCAACATCGAAACCACCGCCGTAGAATGGACAGCAGCCTAAGCCACTGGGGGCTTAAATACATCTTACTGGCGCCAAATTAGGTTCTATTGTTGTTGAAATACAAAACTTGTTTAGGTCGCATGGAGGCTTCTTAGCTAATGCAATACATATTCACAGAGAAACAAACACAAATTAACACATTATGATGAAACAAAGACAAAGGATGAATCTCATGACTCACAGATAGTCAGAGCTAAAGAAAACCTCAAATTGAGCCACGTTGGGCCAAACCAAAGACAAACATCGGGCACCAACCAATGGGTTAAAGCTCTACGTCAGGGCGGTCGCTGAGTCTAAGGCCTCACCCACCGTCGCGCAACTGAAGAGGAAACCATTGCTATAAACTGTGATTGGGTTTGCAACCAGAAAGACTGTGATCGTTAAGTACAATGTTGACTTTAAAACTCTTCTGCAATAACCGTGACATTTTAGAGCCATTGTTTTATGGTGATTTGGTTTATAAATAAAAAAGAATTGTTGGAAAGCCTCCTTTTCATGATCAGTTTAAAATGAACATAAATCATTATTAAAGTGTGGTATATAGCATGGATGTTATGCGACAGTCTGCATGCTTGGTTTTAAACCTAATTGTAGTTTATAACTATGGCTTCCTCGTTTATTATAGCACTACATAATGTGACTCAAAGACGACACCGACTAAAAGTTTTATTAGGTGGGTCAGCGTCTGATAGTGTCTATGTGTCTTGCCCACCGTGGCTCAACTGGGGTTTTCATTTAGCTCTGACTATGTTGAGCTCTGTCTTAGGTTAATCACAATATGTTAATTGATATCTATCTATCTATCTATCTATCTATCTATCTATCTATCTATCTATCTATCTATCTATCTATCTATCTATCTATCTATCTATCTATCTATCTATCTATCTATCTATCTATCTATCTATAGATCGATCGATCGATCTGTCTGTCTGTCTGTCTGTCTGTCTGTCTGTCTGTCTGTCTGTCTGTCTGTCTGTCTGTCTGTCTACATACAGGCATGCATGCATGTATGTATGTATGTATGTATGTATGTATGTATGTATGTATGTATGTATGTATGTATGTATGGATGGATGGATGGATGGATGGATGGATGGATGGATGGATGGATGGATGGATGGATGGATGGATGGATGGATGGATGGATGGATGGATGGATGGATGGATGGATGGATGGATGGATGGATGGATGGATGGATGGATGGATGGATGGATGGATGGATGGATGGATGGATGGATGGATGGATGGATGGATGGATGGATGGATGGATGGATGGATGGATGGATGGATGGATGGATGGATGGATGGATGGATGGATGGATGGATGGATGGATGGATGGATGGATGGATGGATGGATGGATGGATGGATGGATGGATGGATGGATGGATGGATGGATGGATGGATGGATGGATGGATGGATGGATGGATGTATGTATGTATGTATGTATGTATGTATGTATGTATGTATGTATGTATGTATGTATGTATGTATGTATGTATGTATGTATGTATGTATGTATGTATGTATGTATGTATGTATGTATGTATGTATGTATGTATGTATGTATGTATGTATGTATGTATGTATGTATGTATGTATGTATGTATGTATGTATGTATGTATGTATGTATGTATGTATGTATGTATGTATGTATGTATGTATGTATGTATGTATGTATGTATGTATGTATGTATGTATGTATGTATGTATGTATGTATGTATGTATGTATGTATGTATGTATGTATGTATGTATGTATGTATGTATGTATGTATGTATGTATGTATGTATGTATGTATGTATGTATGTATGTATGTATGTATGTATGTATGTATGTATGTATGTATGTATGTATGTATGTATGTATGTATGTATGTATGTATGTATGTATGTATGTATGTATGTATGTATGTATGTATGTATGTATGTATGTATGTATGTATGTATGTATGTATGTATGTATGTATGTATGTATGTATGTATGTATGTATGTATGTATGTATGTATGTATGTATGTATGTATGTATGTATGTATGTATGTATGTATGTATGTATCTATCTATCTATCTATCTATCTATCTATCTATCTATCTATCTCTATCTGTTTGTCTGTCTGTCTGCCTGCCTGCCTGTCTGTCTGTCTGTCTGTCTGTCTGTCTGCCTGCCTGTCTGCCTACCTTACTCTTCTCTGTATATCTATCGGGCTAAACTACTTGTAATAGATGTGAGAAGTGAACTCATTGATGGCAGTTTTCTTCTTCTTCTTCTGCCATTTACTAGCCTCCTTCAACATTCTGAAGATTATGCTAGGTATTGCTTTAAAATGCTAGGTATTGCTTTAAAATTTCGTTAATGGTTTTTTATTCTCAATCATTATTTTACCTTTACCTTAAGCCACCGATTTCGAACAGCTTGTTGGTTTCGTTTTACTTTTGTTTTCTTATTATTATTGTTTTGTATGGCTTATCATAATTATTCCTTTCGCTACTGAATCGAGAAATTGTTTTTGTATGGCTTATTATAATCATTTCCATTTGAGCTGAATCGCGAAACCCAACTATTTAGAACGACATGGAGTTAAGAAAGAATCGTCTGCAAATGACCTATTTTTTCTTCTCATTTCCGCTGATCAGCTGATCGATGTAAACAAGCATAGGTCACCAAGGTAAAGTGCAGTTCTTAATTATTCATTCTTTGTTTTTTGGATATCATGGAGTGTTATGAATCAAAATTTTTGCTGGAATTTGTCTTGCAAGTCATTTTTTAATGAGACAAAAGTCTAGGTAGAAGCAACACTGCTAGCTGTCATGACTGCGGAACATTCTGAAAATACAGTATTTAACCTAAATATTGGAAATGTTTATCGGTTAAACATTTTTAGAGAAAACTGAATATTTTTTATTAGCTGATGATAGTTTTAACTTGTGTTTGGGGTGTTCAAACGAACTGTGTCATTCAGACGGTTCTTATGAGTACCCAAAACATATGACTAGAATGGTTTAGAAATAAGAAAAACTATATCACACACTTTTATATATCTAGATGTCTGCTAGAATTCAGTTGTGATGGAATAGAAATAACAAAGTTCTGTGTGAACCTTGATCAGACTGCTCCTGAACAAGTTGTCTGATCTGAGAATTACGCTCTTTAGTGCTACCTGTCCAATATTTATGGTAACTCTGTCTAGATCTCAGTAAACACTGAGTCCTTGAAAATGACAACAAAATACTGTATTAAATAACAAAAAGCGTTGCTGTGGATATTAACTCTTTGCCTGTTAGTGTCATCTGTTGCTGAAAACCTTTGAAAACAGTTTGGACCCAGATCAGGCCCAACAAAATGTCGGGCCTGATCTGGATCCAAACTGTTTGACACTCTGATTATTTTCTGAAAGAATATTTAATTTTTCGAAAAAGTTGATTTTGAAAAAATTGAGCAGCTGAAGGCAAGGAGTTAAGAATCATTTATATTTGTAGGACCAGATAGGAGACGTGATAGGGAGAAGATGACTTTGGACTGGTACACTGTTGTGTACTAATTAAATGTATACTATTCACAGATAACAAGAGTAATGTATATCTACATCTTGACACACTACATTTTAAGTTAATTTAACCAGTGCATGTGTTAACGGGATTGATGAACCATGGGGAAATCTGGAGAGAAACAAAAGAGAAAATTATTTTGGCGGAAAGATAAGAAGAATGCATCTCAAAGAAAACCCATGCTTGATGGTAATGACGTTGAGCAGGGAGTCGGTCAAGTGGATGGTGGTTTTGTTCCACCTGATGGCGGATGGGGATGGATAGTTTGTTTGACGTCACTATGGGCCAATGGAACAGTGTTTGGTATCATCAATACTTTTGGTATCATTTATGTACAAATGAGAGAACAATATGTCCAAGAAGAAGCAATGGGTGGTGAACTGATGGGTAATGGAACTTCAATAGAACAGCAAGACGTTTCTCTCAAAACAGGTGAGATTTTTTACTATTATAAAAGAGATAATCAACTTTTACAAAAAAAGTAAACAAAAATATAGAAATAATTCGGGGAACAAAATTGACTATAAAAATACTTTTGAATATTTTTTTTATTTTTAATTCACAAGTTAACATATTTCCTGTATATTATTCTAAAGGTTTAAATTTAACACAAGGATTGATACTCTGCATTCGTTGTATTATCATGTTGGAATGATCCATTATCTGTTAAAGCCAACTTAAAGGGTTGTCATTTGCGGATCCAGAGGGACCCCCCCCCCCCCTGAAAAATCACAAAAATATAGGTTTTCTTACCAATTCTGGTCCAGATCCCCTGAAAAATTATGAAGCTACCGAGCCAGCATTCAATGTTGGGCCATCATCAGCATGCCAGCAAAACGCCATTTAAATGGCATTTCACTGGGGGTCAATGATGGCCTGCTTATAGTGCTATTTGGATCTACCCACCCCTCATCAACTAAAAAAACGTTGTCAAAGTTGGATCCCTCTGACAAAATTTTCTGGTCCCCGCATGGTTGTTGTGCCGATTTATTTCTGTTTCTAATAAATCCTAATTTGATTTAACAAAAAGTGCAGATGGGATTCAGTCATTGAATGATGGGCTGACTGGACCTTTCTTTGGTTTAGCCCGCTGTGCTAATAGCAGATGAAAATCCAGATGACAAAGTCAACATACATGATACATGTTACGCAAGTGCTGTTTCTAGTTATAACTTTTTTCATGCTAGGTAATTTTCACTCTCTTTTGTCGTTTGCTGATTTTTTTTTTTCAAAAGTTTTTTTGAAAATGTACCATCAGAGTGTCAAACAGTTTGGATCCAGATCAGACCATAAAGATCAGATTATTTTAAAATCTGTTGGCATCAATTAATCAATAAATTTTAGGTCACAAATCATAGAGTAGCTACTGCTGTACTGCTGGCATGTGTGATGTTGGCTATAGGAAAAGCAAAAAAAATTAAAAGTAATGTTTGAGAGCTGTTTAATTGCAACTGCATTTGTAAACCTGATAAATAGCTATTTTCAAATTCACTTAAGACTGGTTTCTATTCACAAAGACGATCATTTTTTTATTATAAATTGTTAACTTTAGGCTAATAACTTCATAGACTAACAAAAAATTTACCCCTACTGCTGAAAAGAGCATCCATATATAATTCAATTGTACTGTTGGCAAAGGAACAGAGTTGTCTGAGATCTGTATATCTGCAACTGCACTTGTCAGCATGAGGGAATTATAGCTATTTTTGAATTCAGTTAAGACTTGTTTCCTTTCATGAAGACGATCATTTTTTAATGAAAAGTTGTTTACTGTAGGCTATCAACTTCGTAGACTAATGAAAACCCCGACTGCTGAATAGAGCATCCATATACAATTCAATTGTACTGCTAGCAGTACAACAGAGGATAATGCTACTGCCAACAGTACAATTGATTGTATATGAGCACGCTATTCAGCAGTTGGGGAAACATTTTTTGTTTCAAGTTGTAAGCCTAAAGTAAACAATTTAAATTAAAAAAATGGTTATTTCTGTGAATCAAAGCCAGTCTAAAGTAATTCCAAAATAGCTATTTATCATGTTTACAAATGCAGTTGCAGTTATACAGATCTGAAACGACTTTTAGAATATAACACAGTCTCTACTGCCAAAATAACAGCAAAAGCAGTATTGCAGTAGCTGGCAGCAGTAAACTGCTACTGCTAGCAGTACAGCAGTAGCTAGTGATTTTGCCAACAGTACAATGATCGTATATGAGCGCGCTATTGAGCAGTTAGGGAAACATTTTCATTTCAAGTTTTTAGCCTAATGTAAACAATTTATAATAAAAAATGATCGTCTTTGTGAATCAAAGCCAGTCTTAAGTGAATTCGAAAATAGCTGTTTATCAAGTTTACAAATGCAGTTGCATTTATAGTTTTTTATGCAGATCTGAAACAAATTTTAAAATATAACACATCAATTATAGTAGTATAGAAGTAGCTGGCAGCAGTATACTTCTACTGCAAGTAGCTACTGCTACTTACAGCAGTAGCTACTGCTACTGCCAACAGTACACTTGATCGTATATGAGCGCGCTATTCAGCAGTTGAGGAAAAGTGTTCATTTCAAGTCAATTAAATCCAAACCAGCCTAAAGTAAACAATTTATAATAAAAAAAATGATTGTTTTTGTGAATCAAAGCCAGTCTTAACCCTAAATGTGACAATCGCAACAAAAGTCGTCTGCTTTTCTCATCTGTTGAAATGTTTTAGAAGCCTCTATGACAAACAGTGTGGACCCAGATCAGACTGCTCCTATAGGAGAAGTCTGTTCTGGGTCCATGCTGTTTACTTCTATATGTAATTCGTCAGTAATGCTAGGCAATTATTTGCAGCAGACGACTTCAGCAGACAACATTTTCAGATGCATTTTTTTTCTTGGCGCTTTAATGGTTTACTCTTAAGTGAAATCGAAAAATAGTAATTTATCAGGTTTACAAATGCAGTTGCAGATATACAGATCTGAGACAACTTTTAAAATCTACTGCCAACATTACAGCAATACGTGTATGCAGACACAATAGCAAAAAGTGAAGGCCCTAATTAGACTGCTCCTCTAGGTCTGATATGGGTCTGCACTGTTAAGCTGTTTGCCGGAGAAGTCTGATATGGGTCTGCACTGTTTGCATAGACCTGAACTTCCAAAGGTTCATAATTTTAGACTCCTTTGTTGTTTTAAGCTGGCAGCATGGCAACATCTTATTATTTATCAATTTGTAGTGAACATGCAAGACTTGAAGAAAGACATGAAACAAAATTATTGTCTGGAACTTCAGATTTCCAGGGGGCAACCTAGCATCTGAGACTTGCAAATTCAACCCATGGCGGGCAAGTGAGCAATTGCTTATTTCTAACTATGTATAATCATATGTGCCCAATCTGCTGAGCTACAGAGAGAGAGACTTGCTGAAACATTGAAAAATTTGCATGGAGCAACTTGCTAGGAAGTGATTTGCAAAGGTGCTGATCAGACTGTGTGGATGCACAGGCTGGTCTGCACCTTTATTGTTCTCATCCAACACAATCTTCTTTAGAGGAGGCCTTTCTCATGAGTCATGACACGGTTCATTTGTTTTATATTTCAGCTTTTATTGGTTCTATGTGCACTGGTGTGACATTTCTGATGTGTACTGTCTCGAGTATCCTCAGTGATAGAATCGGTATCCGTCCTACGGCCATGACAGGAGCGGTACTTGCCTGTGTTGGACTGGTGTCAAGTATGTTTGTTAAGGAGATGGAGTACCTATACCTTACTTACGGTCTCCTCCTCGGATTGGGCTCCTCGATGGTGTACTCCCCATCATTAGTGATCCTTGGACACTATTTCAAGAACAGGATGGGGCTGGTGAATGGTATAGTTTCATTCGGAAGTTCTATATTTACGATAGCTTTGACTAGAATTTTGCCATTCTTGTTAAGATCATTTGGAATTAAATACACTTTCCTCTTCTTAAGTGGACTTCATGCGGTGCTTATTCTGTTCTCCTTATCATGGAAGCCGCTGTTTCATAAAGATGAGAATATAGCACGGCTAACTCTGTCAACCGAGAGTGTATATCAGCATTGTGATAACTGTTGCACAATGACAAAGAAGTTTTTGAATGTGAAAATATGGAGAAACAAGGCGTATGTGATCTGGGTTGGTTCATTAGGGGTGGCATTATTTGGATATTTTGTTCCATTCTTTCACTTGGTGAGTATTTACTCTTCATTTGCTAGTGCCATCTGCTGATTACCTTTGTAAACCATTTGGACCCAGATCAGGCCTGAAGAAACATTGGGCCTGATCTGGAACCAAACTCTTCGACACTCTGATGGTATTCCTTAAATCAGCAGATGACAAAAGCATGCAAAATATGCAGCAGATGTAATGAGCACACAACATTTTCAGGACAAATATTTTTTGAAGAATAAGCGTTAAAAATCAGTACAAATGTATTTTGATTGTCTCTTCATGAAAATACCATCAACATAAAGTATACACAGTTTTTTTTTATGCCCATTTTTTCTTTAGAAAAAAGGGCATATTTATACCGTACCAAAGTCTGTCTGTCTGTCCGTCTGTGCATGCTTGTGTCCGTCACATTTCTTCTAAATGTATCTCCTCCTAAACAGGTAGACCTAGCAACTTCAAACGTTGTACCTGAATAGGTCACATGATGTAGAGAGTACTGGACAATGTATGATAATACCTTGTTCCCCAAGGTCATGATTATGACCTTGACCCCCAAGGTCAAGATCAAAGGTCAAATAATGTATTTCTTATTATTGCATCTTCTCCTAAACTGTTCGACGTAGCAGCTTCAAACTTTGCAGCTGCATAGGTCACATGATCTAAAGATTACTGGGTAACATTTCATGTGACTTTGACCAGAAAGTCTAGGTCACGTCAAGGTCAAAGGTTAGATTCTGATTTTTTCTTGTAAATGCATCTCCTTATTTGTTGGAGGTAGCAACTTTAAACTTTGCAGATGCACAGGTCATATGATGTAGAGCGTACTGGGCAACATTTGTGTGGCCTTGACAACAAGGTCAAATGTCAAATAATGCATTTTCTTGTAAATGCATCTCCTCCTAAGCCGTTTGATGTAGCAGCTTCATTTGGGCAATATTTAGTGTGACTTTTATGTCAAGGTCAAAGGTCAAGTAATGTACTTTCTTGTAAATGCATCTCCTGAACCGTTGGCAGCTTCAAACTTTGCAGGTGCATAGGTCACATGATATGGAGAGTACTGGGCATCATTTTGTGAAACCATGACTCCTAGGTCGAGTTTTTTATGAGATTTAGGCATTTTTGCATGTTTAGCACCGTGATTCGGCCACACACTGCAGAAACTAGCTACTACTGATTTTCAAAAACCTGCAGTTAGAAGTCAAGCCTATTTCAGTTCAGACGGAACCAAAGTTTGGTAACTAGGTCCATTTAGGTAAGTTATTTTGAATATTTAGACATATACTGTCATATGAGAAAAAATAATTTTTGTTCAATATGAATGACCAGTCATTTGCAACCGCGTCCCCCTTGGCGCTGAGGATTAGCAGGGATATTGATTTTTTTCCATTTTGCAAAGCCCAGGTATAAGCCATACACTGTATGTGTGGCCTCTTTTGTCAAATCCTTGCAATCCCCTTAGAGATGGATTCATGATGTCAATAAGTATTACATTTCTAATAAAAACCATATGCAAAAATACAGAACTTTGTTGGCCTGCTTTGCCCACAAAAAAGTCAAATACTGGTTTGCATTCTGACCACCTCAATGTATTTATGTCCCCCAACCTAAGGTGGGGGAGGGGACATATTGTATTTTGGTGCAGATCCCATCGACGTAGCTTTGTTTCCGTGTGTTATCTTTTGAACCTGTCAATGGATTTTGACCAAACTTGCGAAGATACAAGTTTTGGAGGGCAGAATGAGTTAATAAGATTTTGGTGACCTAGACCTTATTTTCAAGGTCACACCTGCACTTTGAAATGTCCAAAATAGGGTTTCTGGAATGAACAATGACTTTTAGCCCAAATTTATGTGACACAGTAAAGAGCTGATTAGATTTTGGTGACCTTGACCTAATTTTCAAGGTCACCATCCTATTAAAACTGTAAAAATCAGCCATTTCGGCAAACTATCTTCTGAACCAGTCTGTGAATTTTGACCAAACTCGCAGGAGAGGGTTAGTGTTTTATAGATTTTGGTGACCTTTACCTTATTTTCAGGGTCTCACCAGCACTTTGACATGTTTTTAATTAAAATGCACAATTATGTCATTTTTTGGTCAATAAAGAAACATTTAGCTATTACACATACTTTTGCCATAAATTTGAAGGAGAAATAAAATGCAAGTGTAGTAGATTGTCACCATGTAGTTTTTTTGTGTGGTGACTTAAAGGTACTTGATTGTATCGATTCCTGATCTTTGCAACCTTACTTACTTAAATGAAAATCCCAATCTTCTAAAAATATTTTTTTTTGAAGATTGGGATTTTTTTTTTCAAAATTGGGACAAAGGATTAGGAATGCCGGCCCTTGAGAACACTTAATAAAATCCCTGGCTACAGTTTGTGATTGTGGCATTTCCTGGACCTTTCCTTCTGAAGTTTTTTATTGGGTAAAAGGGCGTACAATTTATAGTAGTCTATTTAAAATAGGACATGGTAATGTGACAGCATGTGATATTTTGGAAGTTATCGCATAATATGCACAAACTCATCATCACTACTAGTGTCGTCTATTGATAACCTTTGCAAACTGTGAGTCTGGAAGTCTGGCAAGACCTCGGACCTGATCTGGATCCAATTTGTTTGACACTCAGATAGTATTCCTGCAATAAATTTTTGAAAAAGTTTATTTTGAAAAAATCAGCAGACGACAAAAAAGAATGAAAAATTTCCTAGGGGGCAAAGTGTTAAATCCCCTTGCTGACATTACCAGGGAGGCTAGCGGTCGGAATTTAGGTCTGAGTCATCATGTACATCCATACTTTGTGTATGTGAGCAAGAAATGGTATGATGAATCTGCAGGACTTTTTCCAGCAATTTGGGGAAAAGGCCCCTGGCCAAAATTGGGAAAAAATGATATCCACTTAACATTAAAATTGGGAGAAATTAACGACATAGAACATAACAAAGGTGGCAAAATATATCCTTAAAATCAAGTTATTTTAAATTGTATTATGCCAAAAATGGGTCATTGTTACTCATAAGTAGTAGTCTCTAAAAAAAGTAAAAAAAAAACTATTTTTTTTTTACTTTTCTTAATTGGGAAAAACGGACATGGTACTGGGAAAAATTGTGGCTATTTTTGAATGGGAAGGGGGCCAAAATTCGACCACTAGAGATGGGCAGAAAAACCCCTGATCTATGCATTTGCACCAGCCTTCAATGCTTGACACTGTGATAAGTACCAAAATCTGGTGTCCTGAATATCTGACAACCTGCGATCTGACATCTTTTAATTTATTCTGTTAAGTGTGTCAATATTTGTCTTGCTTTTGTCATTAGATAGTAGACTAGATTAAGAATGAATTAATATGATGTGGATGTCCTTGGACCTATTGTGATAATATTCTCCCCCACTGATAAATGTACTGTAGTACCCATAGATATTAGGACAATATCACTAACAACTAGACCACTTAAAGTATCCTCATTATAGCTAATCAAGAAGCAGTGTATAGAAGATATTTTGAATGTTGAGTCTAAGCAAGCACATCTATCACTGACACTGTCAAATGGCTTAATCTACTGATAAATTAGTTATAGTTTACTCCGCCCCTTCCTGTGCTTCACAACCAATCAGATGGCACAGAAATTTGAATTTTTGGCCAACTTAATCACATATTTTGTCAATATTTGTAATATCTATTAAGTAAATCATTAGGAAAGGGGAGGAGAAAACTATAAGTAGGTCATAGCTCATAAAGTACAATTACCGTAAAACCTGTCTTAAGCAGCCACTCAAAAATAGACAAAAGGAAGGTCTTAAAGACAAATGGTAGCTTAATGGAGGTCGAAAGTATTGCAGACTGCTCTCTTGGAGCATTCTGCAATACTTTTGACCTGCATTAAGGGACAATCTTGAAAACCAATTTTTGGTCTTCTTTATGAGTGGCCCCTTAAGGCAGGTTTTACTGTATAAAGAAATTAAGTGGTTTACTCACTGCGCTCGTTCCCACTTAATTCCTTTATAATTGTAATATATGATTGATAATCTTTACATATTGATCCTAAGTCAATCAATATTGACTTGAGGTCAACCATATTAGTCTGAGGTCATCTGTATAAGGCTGAGGTTGAATTGAATATAAAGTGCTATAACTAAGAAGTTAATTAATAAAAATATCATTAATGAAGGGATTTTGAATTGGCCCAGATACAGGTCGGAGGTATATAGGTCAGCTGTATTCTGTATTGGCCTTCAGCCTCAGGCCAATACAGTGACCTTGGACATGTAACTGGTCCAATAGAAAATCACTTGATTAATAACCGAATAGTGTAAATTGAAATATTTGTTTGGCTGTTGCAGTTAAAGCATCGAGTGAAGACTTTTGTTGACTGCTGATAAGCTTTGAAAATCATTTGGAACCATATCATCTCGACAAAATGTTGGGCCTAATCTGGATCCAAACTGTTGACACTGATTGTATTCCTGAAATATTGTTTTAAAGAAAGTTAATTAAAAAGAATTCAGCAGATGACAAAAGGGGATGCAAAATTACACAGCATGCAAAGAGTCAAGGATTATCTATTCTAGCTGAAGCAATTCTGGCGTTGAATGTAATGGAAACCACACTGCAGATCACTTTACCTGACTGTGTCGGCTTGACTTTTTTCAGCTATAATGAAGGTGTGCCGCTGCCCAAGCTCACAAGGCATATAAAGCGCACACAACACCCCCAGTTTTATGCACCCACTGTGGCTTCAATAAAGGAATCCTGACTGTGTTGGTGATAGCATTCTGTATTATCTATTATCACATGACGTCGCGTCTGATAGTGATACAACGCTATGCAATAAAATCGATAAAGTGATAGTGGTTTACAGATTAAATATTTACATTCTCAATGTAGCTGCCTTAGATGAAACCATAATTCCTAGCTGCTTGCATTTCTCGATGCAAAACATTGAGCAGTCACGTGGTCTATGCCGCGCCTCTAGGTGGAGTAACGTCAACGTCAACCAATAGCTTTCTTTGTTTATCAACATTCGTGTGACGTCATTCACGTATCGCCACGACGTTATGTACAGGACTTTCGTTCGCTGGCTGTTCCAACACCTCCGTTACAATTAAAATATTTCATTTTTCAAGGATTACCAGAGAATTTGGCTGGAAGATAATTAAGTATGTTTGATTAATAATATAAAATGTAAATATAAGGATTGAAATTCAGTTTTTTAGCTTGCACTGGATGATGCAAAACATTAGCGTTTTAATGTCTCCGAGAAGCCCGAAAAATAAGATTTTAAGTACTATTGATGTCATGTGATGAATACAATCTAACATTCATGCTCCTGTATTATTAAATTAATTAAACTTGTTGCGAAAAAGAGATAAAATGCTCGGCAAGCCTCTCATTTTATCTCTCGTTTCCTCAACTTGTTTAATAAATCCACTAAAAAATGAGCACTCATGTATTACTAAGATCCTCTATTTTTATAGCCGAAGCATACAGAAAATACATTTCCCGGTGAAGATGGAAGTTGGCTGATCCTCTGTCTCAGTATAACATCTGGTGTGAGCTGTATCATCTTAGATAAACTTGCAGTATTATTTATTCTAGCCGAAGCATACAGAAGATACGTTTCCCAGTGAAGATGGAAGTTGGCTGATCCTCTGTCTCAGTATAACATCTGGTGTGAGCCGTATCATCTTAGGTAAACTTGTAGTATTATTTATTCTAGCCGAAGCATACAGAAGACACGTTTCCTGGTGAAGATGGGAGTTGGCTGATCCTCTGTCTCAGTATAACATCTGGTGTGAGCCGTATCATCTTAGGTAAACTTGTAGTATTATTTATTCTAGCCGAAGCATACAGAAGACACGTTTCCTGGTGAAGATGGGAGCTGGCTGATCCTCTGTCTCAGTATAACATCCGGTGTGAGCCGTATCATCTTTAGTAAACTTGCAGTATTATCTATTTTAGCCGAAGCATACTATTTTTGAGGCCTGATACAGAAGACACATTTCCCGGTGAAGATGGAAGTTGGCTGATCCTCTGTTTCAGTATAACAACTGGTGTGAGCCGTATCGTCTTTGGTAAACTTGCAGTATTATCTATTCTAGCCGAAGCATACAGAAGACACGTTTCCTGGTGAAGATGGAAGCTGGCTGATCCTCTGTCTCAGTATAACATCCGGTGTGAGCCGTATCATCTTTGGTAAACTTGCAGCTTATTATTTATTCTAGCCGAAGCATACAGAAGATACATTTCCCGGTGAAGATGGAAGTTGGCTGATCCTCTGTCTCAGTATAACATCTGGTGTGAGCCGTATCATCTTAGGTAAACTTGTAGTATTATTTATTCTAGCCGAAGCATACAGAAGACACGTTTCCTGGTGAAGATGGGAGTTGGCTGATCCTCTGTCTCAGTATAACATCTGGTGTGAGCCATATCATCTTAGGTAAACTTGTAGTATTATTTATTCTAGCCGAAGCATACAGAAGACACGTTTCCTGGTGAAGATGGGAGCTGGCTGATCCTCTGTCTCAGTATAACATCTGGTGTGAGCCGTATCATCTTTAGTAAACTTGCAGTATTATCTATTTTAGCCGAAGCATACTATTTTTGAGGCCTGATACAGAAGACACATTTCCCGGTGAAGATGGAAGTTGGCTGATCCTCTGTTTCAGTATAACAACTGGTGTGAGCCGTATCGTCTTTGGTAAACTTGCAGTATTATCTATTCTAGCCGAAGCATACAGAAGACACGTTTCCTGGTGAAGATGGAAGCTGGCTGATCCTCTGTCTCAGTATAACATCCGGTGTGAGCCGTATCATCTTTGGTAAACTTGCAGCTTATTATTTATTCTAGCCGAAGCATACAGAAGATACATTTCCCGGTGAAGATGGAAGTTGGCTGATCCTCTGTCTCAGTATAACATCTGGTGTGAGCCGTATCATCTTTGGTAAACTTGCAGACTTCAAGTGTGTCAGTCGGATCAAGATGCAGCAGCTCGCCTTTGCCATCCTAGGCCTGTCCACACTGTGTATACCTTTCTCAACTAGCTTTGGTGGGCTTATAGCGATCAGTTTGGTAATGGGGATCTGCGACGGGATCTTTGTGTGTCTACTGGGGCCTATTGCCTTTGATGTAGTAGGGCCAGGGGCAGCATCACAGGCTATTGGCTTCTTACTGGGAACCTTCAGTATACCCTTCACAGTAGGACCACCAGTCGCAGGTATGGTTTCACAGGTTTACATAAACAAAAAATTTCATCATGCAATTGTAAATATTTTCCTACCCATCATTTTTAACACATATTTTGGGTGCTCAAAAGAACCGTCTCATTGAGGCGGTTCTTTTGAGTACCTACAACATATGTTTTGGTTGAGAAAAAAGAAAATTAATTTTTTTGCTACAAGGCCTGGAAACATGATACAAGAATGATAGATTACATACAAAATATATATTTACAAATTAATTAAGATTTTGGTGTTTTTGAGAAGCTATGTATTGCACAGGATAGCTTCATAATATCAAAATCATCTGAAGTAATTTATACTATGCACAATAAGTTTAGCAATTTCTTATGTTTCGCATCTTTATGTGCTCATCTTTGTGCAATGTCAACAATTTCAAATGCAATGACGAGAACAGGCAAATGAAACCACACATTTACAGACACCAGCCTTTAAATAGGCATTTGGGGAGAGCAAGAATTGCAGGAAGGGTCAGTAAGCAAAAATGACATCCATTGTAAGTAATGCTAAATGATAAGTATGTGATTTTTCGTTTGGTGTCTTACATCTTCCTCATGCATCATACGCCTACATAAACTATTGGTTGTGTGACAGATGTGATAGAGATTCCATGCTGAAAAAATCAGCTGCCAACAATGACGTCAAACGGTAGTCATCATTTGATTACACTTCTAATGTTAATTGGCGTGCAAATTCAACAGAGACTCAGTTTACAAAGATGGCATAGGCTGACAATGTAATTGACCTTATGACTGATTAAAACCTTAAGTTGCCGGAAAATGGTGCGATGCATTTGCGAGATAATGGTGACGTTAGATTTTATCTTTCGACTCAAGCTCTATAGCCATGAAGATGTTTCATTCAACATTGTTTTTTAGAATGTGTTGGAAGGCATAATACAGTTTCACTTGTGAATGTGGTCAAGAAAAAACGACTAGAAACACCTTTTAAAGGCGATAACGTAAAAGCATTAATAAAAACGTCAAATTGTGAAAACTTGGTCCTTTATTTCTCTTAGACAGAACAGAAAATTGCAACATTTGCTATGCTTTTTTTGGTTTCAGTGACCAAACTATCGCTTGAAAATGTTTTTGGCTTCCCCCAATGATCAGAAATACCCACGTTACCCGCTAGCCTTAAACTTAACGTCACTATAGCATGGCCGCTGCGTTTGGTAATTCCATATTTTTTTAAATGGAAATTCTTGTCAGATGTACGGCACTTGTATCTTTATGACAGCAAATGAAACTTGAGATCTGATGTGGATGGGCTCACCCATACAAAACAATTGCTAAACTTATTGTGCATAGTATATATACTCATTAAAAAAAGAAAGCACCCACTGAGTAAAATTCTACGGACATTAAATTCAATACCTAGAGGATCTTACATGAGTGCTGATGTTTTATTGAATTTATTAAACTAGTTGGGTAAAAGAGATAAAATGCAAGGCTTGCTGAGCATTTTGTTGCTTTTTCGCAACGAGTTTAATAAATTCAATAATACAAGAGCACGAATGTTAGATTCAGTTTATCATATGACATTAAGATTACTTTGAAATCTCATTTCTGTCGTACAAACGCTATAATTTTGTCATTATATACACAACGTTGTTATGTACGTCATAGCGTTTCCTGGACATCTGTAAACCACTAGTGGTTTATCAATTTTATTGCATGGCATTATATCACTCCCAGAGGCGACGTCATGTGATAAAGAAAAAAATATTTTGAAACGATAATGCATTAAGACACTTCTTGAATTTTGACAATCTAAGAAACATTCTTGAATTGTTTAACATTTAAAGGGGACAGCAACCCTATATAATGATAAGTAGTTTATCAGAAAGAACTCTATGAACAATGACTTTTTGATACAAGTATCATCAAAATTGGTTCAAAAATGGGGAAGTTATGAGCATTTAAAGAATTCAATATGGCCAACACTTAGCCGCAATTTTGAATATTTAATTAGTTTTCAGAATATTTTCAACTGCTTAATTTTTAGTAATAAATACTACCACAGCATCTTAATTTCAGCAGATATGCAGCTTTATACATTATATCATAAGGAAAATGTTTTATTAAAGATAATTGCAAGTAATCCATTGGTTTGTCATTTTTTTGATTACACATATTTAATAAGACTGTAAGACCTCACTAAGCCTACAATATGGCCGCTTCCATTACAGTCCATTTGCAAATATTCAAACCCCCACAACTTCTACGTTTTTCAACCGATTTAGATGAAACTGGTATCAAATTCATGGTTTATTAAGATCTTTCATACAAAAATAGTAATCATCAGGGTTGCCGTCCCCTTTAATGAAGCTGTAGGTATATTCTGTATCAATATTAATTGTCTAAATTATCGTTCCAAATGACTGATGTTTTTAAAAATATGAACCTCTCATTATTTTAAGTGTCTGCTAAAATAAAAAGAGGTTACCAATTATGCTTACATATACAGTACAGTAATTTATTACAGGATTTTTGTATGACCAACTGGGTGACTACAGAATTGCCTTCCATGTGTCTGGTGCCCCGCCTATCCTTGGAGCCCTCCTAATGTTTTTCATACCTAAAGTTACACAGGTAAAATTTTTACTTTTATCGCTTTTCGCTATCTTCACTGATAGCGAGAGCAAACAGATAAAAGGTGATGATAGTTAATCTCAACACTATGCATGCTGGGAAATTTTTCATGCTTTTTAGTCTTCTGCTGATTTTTTCAAAAGTATCGTTTTTGAAAAATTCTTTCAGGAATACCATCAGAGTGTCAACAGTTTGGATCCAGACCAGGACCGACGATATGTCGGTCCTGATCTGGGTCCAAACGGTTTGCAAAGGTTATCAGCAGACGCCACTAGAAGGCAAAGATTAAAGTAAATCTTGACATTATTAATATCAGCATTTTATGTATGCCCATGGAAAATAACTGTAGCATGTCCTAACAGATCACAGAGGCCGTGCATATTTTGGGTGCATATGTACACTATCTTTTGGCATTCAATTGCGTTATTGTAAATGGGCCACATAGCGCAGTCAGTAACGTGTCTGGCAACAGACGTGAATCTGACTGCAGATCCAGGGGTCACGAGTTAAACCTCGGCCCTGTTCCATACTTTCGTGGAGATTGATCATGAAATAATTTCTACGGTCATTCTCCTCCCTTCCGCTGAATCATTCAAGAAGGGTTGTTGTCAGTTACAAGCCAAAATGTGTGCAAGAAGTGCTGGTTATCTGCTTGTTCAAGCTTGCCCAGGAAAAAGTGTGGTTAGGTGAACTGACCGTCCCGCAATGACCATAGCTGTTGACTTGGGACGTAAAGCAACAAAACAAACAAAAGCATTCAATTACCATTTTACCATCAGTAAAGCAATGCATGTTTGGTTGAGATAGAAGGACCATTATAAATCATCAGGATATTCCCTCAATAATTAATTTTGAGAGCCACTGTCATTCTGGTTTGTTTTAAGAGTTTCAAAATAGGACCAATGAACTGTTCAGGTCATTAAAATCAAGGATTTTCCTGTTTTGACATTTTGTTTTCTAATTGACATACACAAGTAATAATAACATTTAAAAGGATTATTAAATTTGTCTGGCGAAACAGAATCTTAGATAATATCATTACTGTTCTACTCTGTTTACTTTGAAAATTTAGCATGTTCTTGTTTATTATCATTTGATAGAAAATTAGCTTTAAAAGCATTGAATATACAAGTTAAGAAATAGATATTTTTCATAACCCCATCCCCCCCCCCCTCCCCCCACTCACACATATATATAATGGGCCTCGATGGAGAAAACCTGTCTTTGGGATGTGTGAACAACAAAGACGCGTACCAGCTTGAGCATCCAGGCAGACTTATCAGGGCCTTTGTTATTCCCTTTTCGGAAAGTATTATATCTAAACTTGCTACCAGCAAAATTTCATTAGCAAGTCTCTGTAGCTAAGGAGACTGGTTTAAGTCTCGCTTTGTTGGAAACCCTGAAGACAGGTTTTGTCACGTCGAGGCTCAAATATATAAAGTATCTGACCAGTCCTGAGGTTCAGTCAAATTTCTCTGGCTCAATCATGCTGTATATCCACATGGAGGAGACAAACACACATATGCATGCATGCACACATACACACTATGCGGGCCTGCACACACACACACACACGCATGCATGCACACATGCACACACACCTTATGATGAGTTATGTGTTTGCACAATGTTTTTTTTGTGTTAATTTTATAACTATTTGAGTTATATACTGTTAATCCTTGTCCTGCTGAACCCATATTTATTTATTAAACATGACAATGGTAAATGAATGTAGTGGGGTGCGTTTAATGATAGCATGCTTATTTTGATTTGGCTCCTGAAAGCTGTACAAGAATGGTGCTCCTTTGATATGTCATTAAAATATTTTCTTGACTTATAGAGATATAGGGATGATTAAAAAATATGTTCTCATGACTCAGATAGACATATTGGGATAATTAAAATATCTTTATTTACATAAAGATATGGGGATGATTACAATATGTTCTTTTAATTTACATGGAGATATGGGATGATGAAAATATGTTATTGACTTATGTGGAGATAAGGGGGGCGGGGTGATTAAAACATGGTCTTTTTTCTTAAATAGAGATATGGTGACAATTAAACACAATCTCTTGACTTACATGGAGATATGGTTATGATTAAAATATGTTCTAGATATGAAGATTAATAGACATGCCTCTTGACTTACATGGAGATATTGTGATAATTTGAATATCCTCTCTTGACTTACATGGAGATATGGAGAAGAATAAACATGTCTCTTAACTCATATGGAGATATGGTGATAATTAAAACATGTTTAATTGTTGGATTTCTTTTGCTCCGGTATTCAGTTTTATTTACTGTTGAGTCCTTATCTTTGCTTTATCTCCTTTTTATGTCTTGATTTATATGTTCTAGGAGATAATTCATGGATAAACTAGGGATCTTTCATGTAAACCTAACATCTATGTGTATTGATCCACGTCTGAACTAAGGGTGAGGTTGGCGCTGTGAAACTAATTAGTTTAAGCCCTCCTTTGTGTATCGTTTTTGTTATTTATATTTTGTGTTTGTCATGCTTTCTTGTCTGTTCATTGCAGCCTTGTGGTCACCTGCTGGGAAAGGGCTAACCTCTTGCTCTCTTGTGTGTGATGTTTTATTGTGTTTTTTTTGCACGTTCACATGTGGTTACCTGGGTCAGATGTGGCACTTATAATTGATTGTTACTCCCATTGTCAGATTATGTAATTGTTTTAGGTTTTGTTGTTTGTTACTTTATGTTGATTCTAGTTTTGCAATCATCTTGATGGGGAAGAGAGAGCTGGTTGCTTCGCTTTGCTTGTTTTTGTGGTGTCTCGTAATTGTTTTGTGGTTCTTCCTTGCGGTGCCATGGGTTTGTCTGCAGTTTGTGATTATGGTATTTCCTGATCATACTCACTTCTTATTCTTAACTTACATAGAAATATGGTGATGATTAAAATATGTTCTCTTGACTTACATGGAGATATGGTGATAATTAAAATATGTTCTCTTGACTTACATAGAAATATGGTGATGATTAAAATATGTTCTCTTGACTTACATGGAGATATGGTGATAATTAAAATATGTTCTCTTGACTTACATGGAGATATGGTGATGATTAAAATATGTATTAAAATATGTTCTCTTGACTTACATAGAAATATGGTGATGATTAAAATATGTTCTCTTGACTTACATGGAGATATGGTGATAATTAAAATATGTTCTCTTGACTTACATGGAGATATGGGGATGAATAAACATGTCTCTTCTCTCACATGGAGATATGGTGATAATCAAAACATGTTCTCTTGACTTACATTGAATTATGTTGATGATTAAACATGCTCTTCTGACTTGTATAGAGAAATGATGATGGTGCTAAGGAAAGTGCAGCTAAAACTGAGTTAGGAAAAGAGGTGGTAGGTTGATCACAGCAAATGCCAGTACTTAACTAGACACCTTGCTTACCTTTCGATTTTCAGCTCACCTTTCAGCCAATCAGAAATCTGCATTGCTTGCGCAAAGTGTTAGATCACTCACCTGCAGAGATGTTGGCTGGGTTTAAAACCCAAACCTGGTTATGCTTAAGAATTTTGAAGATGAACCATACCATATTTATCCTTCTCTTATAAATAACCTCTTTTTTTAGATTTTTATGCATCATGAATCAATTACCAAATTAAGTCCATTTCCTTGTAAACGTCATGATAACCAGAAATAGAGCCTTCATATTTTTACTCCATTTTGATATAGCAAGAACAGTAAGATGCGTACTGTAAGTTTGAAAATTTTGTGAGGGTTTTATTTTTGCGAAACTTCGCATATGCGAAGTTTCGTGAAAATAAAATCTTCGCGAAATGACGAAATTACTCTGGCATTTATTGATGTAGGTAATCATGCCCTAGTCACAAATTTTTAACGCCGCAAATATGTCTTTTTTTATGCTTTTTGCGAAAATGAAATTCTCACAAAAATTTGCAAATTTACAGTATGTGACAAGAATCTTAAGCAAGGTGCTGTAACCTCTGACCCAGTTTGGTGACACTTTAAAAAATAGATGTGCCAAAAAATAATTCTCTGACCATTATCAGTAGTTAGACTCATGGTCATCCTTTATCCTACAGACATTATATTGGGTCTATTAAGAAGACTACCTATTCGTGAAAAAGTAAAAGTTGAAGCCTTCTCAAGAAGCTATTAAGCCATCTTCTGTAATCAAGGTGTGACCCATTACGTACCCACTGCATTCACGATGAATGCAGTGGGTACGGAATTGGTCACACCTTGGTTACAGAAGATGCTATTAAGCAAGTCTTCAACAATCACTGCAATGTCCCTGGGGTGTAAATTTGAATAAATATGGTATGCTAGAGAGAGTTGCTTTAAATATTATATCTGCTTCTCTGCTTGGCAATTTGTCTTCAGACTGGAGGCAGTATCATGTCTTAATCAGGGCTGTTTATGATACAGTTTTTTATTTCTCAATCAAATACGCGCTTATCTGTCTTGAAAAACAATTTTTGGTCTTCTTTTTGACAGGTTTTACTGTAGTTTATTTAGTATAAATAACCCTGGTTGGTTTACTTGGTTTTCTTACGTCAATTTAGGCCCATATGGTATGCGATGGGGTTACTCAATATAAACCTCTCACCAAGATGTTTCTTTTGAGCCCCACAACAAATATTTTAATTTCAACAATTCTCATCTGCATACTCATCTGCTGATGTACTTTGGTAGCTTAATATAAATTAATGTCGCTTAATATACTGCAAACAATATGGACTCTGATAAGGAGCAGTCTGATCAGGGTTCATAGTGACCAGTATAAATATTGCCTGAAGTGCATTTGAATACTGGTACTGTGGGTTAAAGATGCATGATAATAGGACCATGCCATTTTTTATAGTAACTGGTTAATAACTAAATATATCATTTAAGGTAAAGGCAGTATAGAATATATACCTGTATAAAGCACCTATTACCTGGATTAGTATATATTTTCTGTTAACAAAGATTCTCATCTATCTTTGAACTGACAGTAGTTTAAAGATAGTATAGATGAGAACCATTGTATAATAAACCAAAAATAAACTTGTTTTGGGTGCATATGGCAATACCGACTAGAATCTAATAAAGTAAAATAGCCCTACTGTATACCTGATTAAGCACCAGACAGTCCAGTCACTTTGCTAGAGTCAGGAATTCATAGTATTCTGTGACAGACACTCATCACTTTGTTTCTGCGTTGCAGCCATTAGCATAGATCGATCATGATTCTGTTATTTACCCGTTTTTATGAAAAATGGTTTAGTTGTAATATAAGTGCAGTATATGCAGACGTTATAAGCAGAAAACTTTTTCAGGACATAATAATATTGGCAGGGTAAGGGTTAAAGCGCATGTGCACTTTGAAAAGTACAGTTGGACTTTGTTCAATAAGCTGTAAATGCACTTTAGTTCATTGTAATACAGATTGTTCAGGAAGCACATGCTATACTGGTACCTGGCTGTTTTTATGTAGAAATAGGTACTTGTAAAATGAGGGTATTTGATTACTGATGATTGCCTATCTTGTCACATCTCATGGCCTCAGCTTATAGCATTGGTACTATGAAGAAATTGCTTTCAGCTTTGATGTGTCTGCTACGTTAATTATGCAATATATTCTCCTGAGAGTGCTATATCAATGCAATATTCATAGTAGCCACAACTGTAGCCTTAACCCATTTATGCAGAATGGAATATCCCACTGTTATAAATTAGACCAGTCCATTTCGGTTTTAAGGGTTGTTCGGTGAAATTAATCATTTTTATTCAAATTTTAATAGAACATTCTGCAAGCAAACAGTGAAGACCCTGATCAGACGTCATGTCCTGCGGTGTCTGATCTGGATCTGCACTGTTTGCCTATGTCCCACAATAAGGACGCTAGGCTTATATGGGTTAAAGCAGAACAGGTGAGTGGGGCTTAAATGAAAGTGAGTATGATCAGGAAATACCACAATCACACACTGCAGATCAACCCACAGCACCGCCAGGAAGAGCCTAGACCATTAATAGTAACAAGACATTAGGAAGACAATTAAAGCAAAGCAGCCAGCTCTCTCTTCCTCATCAAGATGATTGCAAAAATAGAAAGGTAATGCATGGCAAAACAAAGACCAAACACAGAACCCCCCACAAAGAATGAGAGTGGGTAAATACTGTAGTAAATATGGTTGGCTTAAATAAAAATGAAATCAGAATTAATATGGGGTTTTAAAATGCAAAGTAAAGAGAATTATCATGGTTTTAATTAAACAAACAGAGCAGAATAAGTTAGTTTTTTTAAAAACAAGGGTGGTTATAAAAAAACATAGAAAGCAGAATAAATATTGGGCTCAGTGAACAGAATAAATGTGGGGTTCAACAAAACAAAGAAAACCGAATAAATGTGGATATCAACAAAACAAAGAAAGCACAAAAAAAAAATGTGGGGTTTAACAAAACAAAGAAAGCAGAATAAATATGGGGCTCAATGAAATAAATAAAGCAGAATAAATATGGGGCTCAATAAAATAAATAAAGCAGAATAAATGTGGGGCTTAACAAAACAAAGAAAGCAGATTAAATGTGGGGCTCAACAAAACAAAGAAAGCAGAATAAATATGGGGCTCAATAAAATAAATAAAGCAGAATAAATGTGGGGCTTAACAAAACAAAGAAAGCAGATTAAATGTGGGGCTCAACAAAACAAAGAAAGCAGAATAAATATGGGGCTCAACAAAATAAATAAAGCAGAATAAATGTGGGGCTTAACAAAATAAAGAAAGCAGATTAAATGTGGGGCTCAACAAAACAAAGAAAGCAGAATAAATATGGGGCTCAACAAAATAAAGAAAGCACTATAAATATGGGGCTTAACAAAACAAAGAAAGCAGATTAAATGTGGGGCTCAACAAAACAAAGAAAGCAGAATAAATATGGGGCTCAACAAAATAAATAAAGCAGAATAAATGTGGGGCTTAACAAAATAAAGAAAGCAGATTAAATGTGGGGCTCAACAAAACAAAGAAAGCAGAATAAATATGGGGCTCAACAAAATAAAGAAGATCAAATGTGTGACTCAACAAAACAAAGAAAGCGGATTAAATGTGGGGCTCAACAAAACAAAGAAAGCAGAATAAATATGGGGCTCAATAAAATAAATAAACCAGAATAAATGTGGGGCTTAACAAAATAAAGCAGATTAAATGTGGGGCTCAACAAAACAAAGAAAGCAGAATAAATATGGGGCTCAATAAAATAAATAAAGCAGAATAAATGTGGGGCTTAACAAAACAAAAAAAGCAGATTAAATGTGGGATTCAACAAAGCAAAGAAAGCAGAATAAATATGGGGCTCAACAAAATAAATAAAGAAGAAATGTGGGGCTCAGCAAAACTTTCCTTAAATATGGGGCTCAACAAAATAAAGAAGAACAAATGTGTGACTCAACAAAACAAAGAAAGCGGATTAAATGTGGGGCTCAACAAAACTAAGAAAGCAGAATAAATAAGGTATGCGACTTTGCTGATAGAATAAAGCAGCAAGAAGGTATAGTAGCAGGTAACATAAGAACACTTCAGGGACATAGTTTATTTGCTTTAGTTGTACTTCCTGCTTCTATTTAATCAGCTGAGATTGTTGTGTTGTTATATATACAGAAAAGTTCACATTGTGTAATAGAAAACTTAAAACTTCAAACTCTTGTCATGCTGAATATTTTTATGTCTACACTCCTCTCCAATTTTTACCTGCAGCATACCAGTTCTAAGCATGTATTATATCGATCAGTGTGACTGATATAATCACACTGATACTGGCTACATCTTTAGGACAATCAGGCTTCAGCAAGACAACAGTTAAAGAAGTATTTAGGTCACAATGTATGTCTTGATGACAAAAAAGAGGAAAAATCAGTCAGAATTTCGTTAGACCTGGGCCTTTTTTGTTCCCGTACAACAAATGGTGTTTTCTTGTGACCAGGCCCAAAGGTAAGGATTTGATTAAATGTCATTGATTTTTGGTAATTGCAGTTTGCCATACATCATAACATATATTAATAGGTTTTGCCTTCTTATATAAGATATGCTAATGTCAACTGATTCTTGTTTGTTCTTTACTTCCCAGTCAACAATTTTTCAGTTATGTCGGGACAGATCTTCCTGGGTAGACCCAGTACTAACCAAGGATTAATGTGTCCTGCTCAAGGACACAACGCAGTGACGCAGGTGAGGCTCGAACCCGCAACCTCTCGGATTCGAGTCAAGCACTCTACCACTGAGCCACTGTGCTCCCTGTCAACTGATTCAGGCACAAATATACTATTGGCATAAAGTTATTCTAATTAAAAGGGGCAAGAATTTGTCATTATTTAAAGCGATTCCAAACCCTCAGGCTTAATGGCTGTGTGATTTAGCAAGGATAGTTATCTGAAAACTTTGATAGACATGCAATGCAGTCAACAAAATTGTTTCTGTTATTTGGACAAAATCAACTTTTTGGTTATATGTGGGTGTCCTAGTACGTACAATTCTAGAGTTAGAATCTGGGCGAAACTCAAGACAGGTTTGCTGAAGACAACAGGGGAGGTGTGTGGCACAACAAAGCCCCACCGATGGCGACGTGAAACTTGGTGGTGGAATAAGGAAGTAGATGATGCCATCACAGCCAAGCGCCAAGCTTTCAAAGCATGGAAGGCTGGCAAATGCACACGAGCATCATATAACACTGCCAAGCGCATCTCCAGACGTGTGGTGCACCATGCACGCCACGAAGCAGACAAGGTGGTCTATGAGGGCATTGACCACAAGTCGTCTGATATCTTTCGCCTCGCCAACCAGATGAGGAAAGAGATTGTTGATGTTGTAGGCGACAAGCCAGTGAAGAATGACACTGGGGAAATGTCAATGAGCGAGAAGGCAAAGCAGAATGCATGGGCTGAACATTATGAACGGCTTCTCAACGTTGAAGTTGACTGGGACCCTGATCACCTGTCCAATGAACCTCCGTTAGAAGGCCCGCCTATCCCAATCACTATTGACATGGTGAAGAAGGCCATCTCAAAGATGAAGTAGGGCAAAGCTGCAGGTCTATCAGGCATAGTGGTGGAGATGATCAAGACAGCAGGTGATACAGGTGCCACCATGATCCGAGATCTTGCTACTGCGATTATCCGTGATGGCAAGGTCCCAACTGACTGGGAGGAAAGTTTCATTGTCTGCCTTTACAAGGGCAAGGGTGATGCTTTGGATAGAGGCAACTATCGAGGCCTCAAGCTGACTGAGCAGGCCATGAAGATCCTAGAGAGGATTGTGGATGGTCTCATAAGACAGGTGGTGTCTATTGACGACTCCCAGTTTGGCTTTGTCCCAGGAAGAGGCTCTACAGATGCAATCTTTGTGGTCCGGCAGCTGCAGGAGAAATACCTAGCAGTGAACAAGAGGCTTTATATGGCCTTCGTGGACCTAGAGAAAGCATTTGACCGTGTCCCTCGGAAGGTTATCTGGTGGGCCCTGAGAAAGCTAGGCGTTGAGGTATGGATTGTGCGGTTAGTCCAGGGAATGTACGCTAATGCACGAAGCCGGGTTCGTGTTGGCGAGGGTTTCAGCAAAGAGTTTGAGGTGAAGGTCGGGGTCCATCAGGGATCCGTACTCAGTCCCTTGCTCTTCATCATTGTGCTGGAGGCCTTGTCATGTGAGTTTTGGGCTGGTGTTCCCTGGGAGGACCTATATGCAGATGATCTTGTCATCATTGCTGACTCCCTAGAGGAATGTGTCAGGAGGCTCTTGATATGGAAAGAAGCCATGGAGAAGAAGGGATTGAGGGTAAATGCAGGAAAGACAAAGGTCATGATCTGTGGTACAGGCCTGGACCTCTTGCAGAGTTCAGGCGAATACCTATGCGCTGTCTGTCGTACAGGAGTAGGCAACAACAGCATCTACTGCAATGGCTGCAAACTTTGGGTGCATAAGAAATGCAGTGGGCTACAACGACTGACACCAAATCCTGATTATAGGTGTGCACGGTGCATGGGAAATGCTCGCCCTATTGACGGCAGACCACAGAGTGAAGTCCAGGTTGGACCTGATAAGCTTGAGGTGGTAGCTTCCTTCTGCTACCTAGGTGACATGCTTTCTGCTGGTGGAGGCTGTGAAATGGCGGTCACCACTCGTGTGAAATCCGCCTGGAAGAAGTTCAGGGAGCTACTACCAGTTCTCACATCCCGCCACCTCTCTTATAAGACCAGTGGCCATGTGTACAGCTCTTGCGTGCGGAGTGCCATGCTCCATGCCAGTGAAACTTGGCCACTTACCAAGACGAACCTGCAGCGCTTGCAACGCAATGATAGGGCCATGATCAGACAGATCTGCAGTATCAAGCCAGAGGATGTGGCCAGGGTAAGGTCAAGCGAGCTACTGGCAAAGCTTCAGCTTGAGGACCTCGACCTCATTTTGAGAGAGAGAAGGCTCCGCTGGTTTGGGCATGTGGCGCGTTCGAGTGGTGCAATCAGAACAGCATATGATATGCAGATTGACGGCAAGCGGGGGGCAGGGAGGCCCAAGCTAACATGGAAGAAACTGACAGAGAAAGACTGCCGTGAGTGGAAGCTCACCACAGTTGACCCTCAAGAGAGGAGCACCTGGAGATCAGGTGTGAGATCTGCTATGCGTGCAGCTAGCCAGTTACCTGGAAAGGGGCCCACTGATGTGGATGATGCCCCTGCACCTGCACGTTAATCAAAAATCCGATTATGATGAATATACTGTGATATCATCAGGATTAGTAGACTTTTATACTGTAAAACATTAAATTAATATTTGGCAGTTATTTTTATTTGACGCTATATTATTGAATAAAGATAGTAGATTTACATTTTGACATGCATTTAAACATAGGTTTAGATAAACAAAATTTTTGAGCGTAAAATTATAAATATTTTCTTACCCATCAGGTTTCAATGAGACAGTTCTTTTGAGTACCCACAACATATGTTGAGTACCCACAGCATATGTTTTGGTTGAGAAATAAGAAATTATTTTTTTTGTACACACTCTTAATTAAAGGCCTGAATAAACATTTTTGCTTAAATCGACAGTCTGGTAAAAATTAGCATGCTTAACTTTATGCCAACAACAGGTTACCAATTATGTTTGTACATGTATTACTAATATTGCACACTTCTCGCATGTTAATCTATCTGCACTAATTGATTTCATATCTGTAATTATTGCTCTAGTTTTCACCCAATCTCATAATGAGACCAATATATTGCCAGCAGACAAGTGCTGTGCCAAGGTTGCATATCTTTTCATAAAAGATGATGATTCTATTTTGTGGTCTGCTGATACAAATTTACAAACAGTTTATACCAAGATCAGGACTGACAGAATCCAAACTGTTGGTATTTCTGAAATAATTTTTCAGAAACGTAAATTTTGAAAACACTGAGCAAACGACATAAGCATGCACAATACGGAACCTTGAAATGCCTACTTATGCGTGGATATGTAATATTCTATTTTAAAATTTCAGCAAATATATAGCCGTGACATGAGATTTCCAACAATGTGGTATGTGTGACCAGCAATTAAAGCCTCAGATCAGCCTGCACATATGCACAGTCTGATAAGAGCCTTTGCTTGTCACTTGAATATTCTATGAGTGTTAAGCTACTGACTGAACATCATTGGGGTTTCTAAGCTTAAAAGGAGGCTGCACAGGCTCATCTGAGTCTACACTTGTCAAAATGACACATTGTTGGAAATCACATGTTGCGGCTTATATAGCATTATATACAGCTTTGTCATTAAATTATTAAAGATATCTCAATGTTGCAATAATGACAATTCGGCATGCAAAGAGTTAAAGAAGACATGTTTTGTTTTACTCTTTTCATGCTGGGTAATTTTTGCATGTTTTTATTGTCGTCTGCTGATTTTTTTTCAAATCAAACTTTTTGAAAAATTCTTCCAAGAAATACCATCAGAGTGTCAAACAGTTTGAATCTAGATTGAGTCTGATCTTAGTCCAAACTGTTTGCAAAGGTTATCGGCAGATGACACTAGTAGACAAATAGTTTAAAGGATAAACTAACCACTTTTAACTCTTAAAGCACCAATCGCGACTGCAGCAGACAAATTTTGCGACACCTTTCCCAATTTTTGACAAAAAAAGGTATGATATTTCATGAGAATTGTCTGCCAGCAGACGATTCTCATGAAATATAATGCCTTATTTGTTATTTTTGAAAAAAGCAGCAAAGTTTGCAATCGTCGTCTGCTGCAAATTATAGGTGGCACTTTATGGGTTATTCTCCATTTATTTCAGAGTTTCCCTCCAGTAACAGAGGCCATGGAGTTTGCTTCTATGTCAAATACGGACATCTTTAGTTCTCAAAAAGGTGAGTTTGAGTGTGCTTCTGTGTCAAATACAGACATCTTTAGTTCTCAAAAAGATGAGTTTGAGTGCTTCTATGTCAAATACAGACACCTTTAATTCTCAAAAAGGTGACCTTGAGTGTGAGCGCTTCTATGTCAAATACAGACATCTTTAGTTCTCAAAAAGGTGAGTTTGAGTGCTTCTATGTCAAATACAGACATCTTTAATTCTCAAAAAGGTGAGTTTGAGGGCTTCTTTGTCAAATACAGACATCTTTAGTTCTCAAAAAGGTGAGTTTGAGTGCTTCTATGTCAAATACAGACATCTTTTAATCTCAAAAAGGTGAGTTTAAGTGCTTCTATGTCAAATACAGACATCTTCAATTCTCAAGTGCTTCTATGTCAAATACAGACATATTTAGTTCTCAAAAAGGTGAGTTTGAGTGCTTCTATGTCAAATACAGACATCTGATTCTAAGTTGCTGCTAAGTCAAATACAGACATCTTTAATTCTCAAAACGGTGCGTTTGAGTGCTTCTATGTCAAATACAGACATCTTTGATTCTCTCAAAAAAGTAAATTTGGGTGCTTCTATGTCAAATACAGACATCTTATATTCTCAAAAAAGTAAGTTTGAGTGCTTCTATGTCAAATAAAGACATCTTTTATTCTCCAAAAGATGAGTTTGAGTGCTTCTGTGTCTAATACAGACATCTAATTCTCAAGTGCTTCTTTGTCAAATACAGACATCTTTAATTCTCAAGTGCTTCTATGTCAAATACAGACATCTTTAATTCTCAAAAAAGTGAGTTTAAGCGCATTTATGTCAAATCTCAAGTGCTTCTATGTCAAATACAAACATCTTTAATTCTCAAAAAGGTGAGTTTGAGTGTGCTTCTGTGTCAAATAAAAGACATCTTTAATTCTCAAAAAGGTGAGTTCAAGACAAAAAACCCCTGTAATTACTGATTATGTGAGTTGATAAAATTAGAGGGTCTTGCATGAGTACTCATGTATTGTTGAATATATTAAATGAATTTAGGATTAAATGTGAGGCCTACCAAGCATTTTATCTCTTTTTCACAACATGTTTAATAGATTCAGTAATACAGGAGCATGATAATGCTTAGCGAAACAAAAAAAATCATTAGATTCTCAGACTCATTTTTTTATCATAATCACAAAGCGAAGCCACACAGCGCTGCCCTTTAGCGTTGAGTTTTGCAGTTGTGAACACATATGTGAGATGGTTGTTATCAGTCAATAACCCAAACTTACTACCATTAAGATAGTCCTAAATTTCTCACAAAAGGCCAATATCAGTGCAAGATACTCAGTTGTGCGTGCAGATAGCTCTTTTCTAAAGTCTATAGACTTTGACTTGCATATCAGACTGTGACTCCCACTTGCTACAACTCTTTCTTTGTTGTCTAATTGCACCAAAAAAGCATCTGTTTGCACAGAAAAAGGCGTCTGAGTCTGTATAATGCAAGTACGGTGGCATGGTCTAACTTCTCAATATGTGTCTGAAAACTAAGTTGATTTTCCTCCTTCCAGTCAAAAGGCACTGGCTTTTGATCCTTTTCAATTTCTTTCTGGCCTGGGGATTGGTATAATGAACTCTTAAAGAGTAATTAAGTGGCCATGCAATTTGGCAAATCCCTTCACGAACCGGCGATAATTTCCTGTAAAGCCTAGAACTGCATCACCTCCTTTACATTCTTAGGCACTGGCCAAATTTGACTGGATCTGCTTGAATATCTTCTTCAAATATGACATGTCCAAGGTAGACCACTTGCTTTTAAAGAATTTACGCTTATTTTCCTTTTATTTTAAGGTTTGTAATGCAGGGGGGGGGGGGGGGGGGGAGAAAACTCCCCACAATTTTTCAAAAATGTTGATAAGAAGACTATGATGTCATATAAATGGAGACAGGGGCTGAGATTAAGCTCAACCATACAGCTTTCCATTAACCTTTGAAAAGTTGCTGGAGCACTGCAAAGACCAAATGACATCTGATTGCATTCATAAAACCTGAGTGGTCCAACTTGAAATGCTGTCTTGGGTTTATCTTCCTCTTTCAGTTCCACCTGCCAGTAGCCACTCTTTAAATTTAATTTAATGAAATAGTTGCACCAGCTAGCAGGGTGGAGCACAGTGGCTCAGTTGATAAGAGTGTTAGACCTGGGATCAAAGGGTTGCTAGTTTGAGTCTCACTACCTGTGGAGTCAATGTGTTGTATCTTTGAGCAAGACACTTTATCTGCTGCTTAGTATTGGTTCAACCCAGGAGACCTGTGTTGACATGACTGAAAAATTGTTAACTGGGATGTAAAAAACAAACAAACAAAACCAGCTAGGTGTAGTGTGTCATCTATAATTGGAATGGCAAAGCATCTTTTCAAGAACACTGATCAACTTTCTATAATCTGTACAAAAGCATATAGTGCCATCCTTCACAACAACTTCCGAAGAATAAAATGCATTGGAACTGAAAAGGCTATTCGATCTACTAATAGCATCAATTTCAAGTATCTTGAAGCGTTCCTTATCCCCTTGAATGAGTGTAGATGCTATACAGTGATGTGGTTCCTTGAATGGTTGCTCATTCTCCAAGTGTATTTCATGTTACCTACGACCTGTTAATCCAAGATCTGTATCACCCTGAGAAAATACAAGTTGCCAGTTATTGAGGAACTGTATCAGTTTATGCTTTTGCTCAGTTGGGAGTTTGTGACATCTATATTTATTGCATCTAAATTCTTACGTCTCTCTGTCTCAACCTTGTGTTGGTTGACATGAGTTGTCACACCTACCTTGTTGTTTAGTGGCAAAGTTCTTAGAAGTTTGACCTCTTGAAGTTCACAGATGTTGGTCTTTGGTGGTAAAGTAAGGGAAGCCTCTCACTACATATTACCTACAGTTACCAAAAGTATTACTATGACTACCTAGTTACCATTACACTACACTATCTGTTGTCATATACATTTGACAAAGTATGGACAGGGTTTTTGAGAGAGTGCAGTGGCTCAGTGGTAGAGTGCTTAGAGATCGAGGGGTTGTGGGTTCGAGCCTCAGCATCTTTCATTGCATTGTGTCCTTGAGCATGACACATTAATCCTTGTTTAGTACTGGTTCAACCCAGGAAGATGTGCCCTGACATAACTGAAAAATTGTTGACTGGGACTTAAAGGATCGAATCAAACAAACAAAACAAAACAGGGAGTTTGAAGGTAAGGATACAATAAAGGAGGTTACTTAAATGCACCCATTACAATTCGATCACACCATACATAACACTCTTGCAGGAACTTGTAATGTCATGATGTCATGATGACATATATCACAACAATGCATTTTTTTCATCAAATTTTTGTCCACTTTGAAAGCAATAAAGTACCATTTAAAAAGTCAGATGATAAACAGAATCTTACACCCGTGGTCATTTCATACGAAATTTATTTAATGATTTTTCACATGAAATGACCACTCATGTAAGATATACTCTATAATTGATTGTTGAACAGTACAGACAGACACTGATCTGGGTCTACAGTGTTTGCCTAAGCCTTTCTTTGAGAAAACTTTTAAGAACAATACCCTATTTAAGATACTATTATGTACTTTTAAATATTTAAGCTTTATCATGCTGATTATTTAATGTACAATTTTTATCCAATTAACTTGCGGTATTGCAGTTATAAGCAGAGTATAAATAGTGTGGATTCAAATCAGCTGGCCTCATCAGAAACCAGTAGATCTGAAATTATGAATCTAAACTGTTTTCAAGGGAGGGTATATAGTGATTCAGCAGGACTTGAAGTAATTTATTGAAATTAAAGCTGCTCTATATTCCTGTAGTGTCAGTTGGACTATCTATATTAAGTTTCTCTTAAAGACTTTTGTCCTACTGAACCCAAATTTATCCATATTTGAAAACATTGTGGATCCAGATTAGATGGATACTGATGAAGCCAGCTGATCAGGATCCACACTGTTTTCCACTCTGATTGAAAATACATGCTTATATTGAGAATGCTGCAGGTTAAAGGTATAAAAATCGGGAGGAGTGTTAAACATAAAAATATTCAGCATGATAAGAGTTAAGAACTAACACCTGTTTATAAATGAGCCACAACATGAGATTACCAACAATGTGGTATGTGCGACCAGCAAGCCTCAGATCAGCCTGCGCATACTTGCAGTCTGATCAGTGCCTTTGCTAGTCGCTTAAATATTCTCTGACTGTTAAGCTAATGGCAGAACATCATTTTGAGTTTCTAAGCTTAAAAGGAGGCTGCACAGGCTGGTACGAGTCTACACTTGTCCAAATCCCACATTGTTGGAAATCACATGTCACGGCTCAAACTCAGGAGAATATCTTAACACGCAACAAAGGTACAGATCAGCTTGCATATCCACACAATCTTGTCAGCACCTTTGTTATTCCTTTAGCTCTACCTGCTTCATCCATAGTTTCAAGAATTTAACTAATCTCTGTAGCTTGGCAGCCAGATGTGTGGTCCCACCAGATCCTATAGCCAGAAGAGAGGTTTTAGTTTTGTATTGACCAGACTCAAATCATTGACAGTATCATGCAGCTTGTGTATGATCCATCCATTCTATAAATATGGGTAAAAAATCATACACTAATTTAGCAACAGATATCTAATAGCTATAACATGAATTTTTACTCTATCTTAAACCAACATTTTTAAATAGTTACCTCAGCTGTTCGAATTTTGGCACTTGTTAAGAAATTTTTGGAAATGAATGAGACAGATATTGCATATACATGGTTGAAAGTTTTCAGGATTAAAAATAGTAAGTGAGTATGATCAGGAAATACCACAATCACAAACTGCAGACAACCCCGTGGCACCGCGAGGAAGAGCCGCTCAACCATCACGAGACACCAGGAAGACAAATTAAGCAAAGCAATCAGCTCTCTCTTCCCCATCAAGATGATTGCAATACTAGAATGGACATAAAGCAACGTACAACAAAACATAGAACAATTACAATCCTAAATTAAGGATTTTGAGGCTGACTTTCCATAGAAAGTCAGCCTCAAAATGCTGAATTAGGGAGGTCATAATAAACTTCTCTGATTAATTTTCAGATTATCTAAACACATTTAACCATTTAAACATGAAATTTTTAATTTTTGCAGGCATCCTGTAAGTTAAAAAATTTGAATTTCTGAAGTTCAGGATATTGGAAATTTTGAACTTTCATCCATGCATGTAAGAGTAGCTCTGATTTACTTTTATGTTGGCTCTTGCATCTATATGCAGTTTTGATTGACTTTAATGTCAACTGTTACATTCAGGGGCAGCTCTGATTGGCTTTCATGTCAGCTTTCAGGAGCAGTCCTGATTGACTTTTGCTCCAAGGGGAGCATTCTGCACTACTTTCGACCTTCATTAAGGGATTGGTCTTGAAAAAACAAAATTTTGTCTTCTTTTTGAGTGGCCGCTTAAGACAGGTTTTACTGTATACTGTTATGGTAGACATGACATATTACAACAGGATTTAGGTGGTCATGAATTTGCTTTGCATGCCATGAAGTTATCTCATCTGGCGCCTGTTTGATCTTTTTATGACACAAATATGTAGGAAGCTTGCCTCTGGTTTAAAAAAAAATGTTATGTATTTTCAAAAATGTCATT
Source organism: Loripinus fragilis (assembly GCA_964019695.1). Lineage (NCBI taxonomy): Eukaryota > Metazoa > Mollusca > Bivalvia > Lucinida > Lucinidae > Loripinus > Loripinus fragilis. Next base: position 111,001,197 of record OZ026517.1, read on the forward strand.
ACGGAAATAGTGTCAATGAACTAATGCTAGTATTACCCTAGATTATATGGTCCTCATCACAAAAAAACCTGTCTTTGGGGTAACTCTAAGCAAACTGCTCAGCTACAGAGACTAGCTAGAATATTGAAATTTTGTATGAAGCAAGTGTAGATATTATACTGTCCAATAAGCAAATGATAAATGTGTTAATCAGACTGCTTAGATGTGCAGGCTGGTCTGTGCCTATGTTGTTCCCAATGCAACAAATTCAGGTATTTTTATGACAAGGCCATATTTATTCTGTTGTCTACAGGCATTTAGATAAGAGTGCATTATTTAAAATATGAACCAAAACATATGATTTGGGTACTCAAAAGAACCGTCTTAATGAAATGATTCTTTTGAGCACCAAAACACATGTTTAAACTGATAGATATGGAAATATTCGCAATTTTGCGCTCAAATTTTTGTCTATCTGGTCTTACGTATCCATATTGATTCTATATCTATTGATTGTCCTTGATAAAAGACAAGCTTTTAATCCAGCAGCAGTAGAGAATAGCTGTATACTTCAAGAAGGATTTAGTGTATTATCTTGGCAGTTAAAATGACAATGAAACATCTTATGACTAAATACGGGCAATCACACAAGGCTAAATTATGGCGTCATTTCCCTCAAACTGGGCAATTTATCAATTGGCTATAAGTCCATGGCTCAGGTTCCATCTATTTGCTAAAGGCCCAAAGTTTAATAAAGAAAAAATTGTAAAACCTTTTAATGATTAAGCTCTCATAGAAGGTATTATATTTTTTGAAAAATAATAAAGACATTAAGCTTTCAAATAGAATGCGATCTGCTTTGGTTGTTATTTCCCTTTAAAGGTATCATCACTTTGTCACTTTTGGTCCATTTTGTAGTTTTAGCACAGGGGTATATGGCTGGCAAACTGAGGAATATAAAGAGGTTAAAGCTGATTGGTGGTATTGGCCAGGTATCTTTGCATGCTTGGCAATTTTTCAAGCATTTGTTGTCTTCTGCTGACTCTTTTCAAACTTTTTCAAAACTTCTTTCAGGAACACTATAATAAGGTATGATTTGTCTAATTATAAAAAATAATTTGATGAGGTGATTCAAATGATTACATACAACATACCTCTATTTTATGGAAGACCAAAATATTTTCCTCATATGCCTCCAGATTATAAACTTTTTTTAACTGCTAAATTATTAAAACAAGGTTATAGATATCATAAAATTCGAAAAGCATTTTCTAAATTCTACTACAGACACTCAGAGTTAATTGTTAAATACAACATTGGGTTAAAAACTCTTCTGCAACACGGCATATCAGAACCTATATTTTATGGTGATTTAGTCTATAAATTCAAACGAATTGTTGGAAAACCTAATTTTAGTGATCAATTCAAAAAGATAGTAAAACGTTATATAAGGGTTGGATATAATTTGGATATCATGCGACAGTCTGCATGCCTAGTTTTAAACCCAATCACGGTTTATAGCTATGGTTTCCTCTTTAATTGCACGACGGTGGGTCAGGCCTCAGACTCTATGACGGCTCTGACGTAAAGCTTTAATCGGTGGGTTGGTGCCTGATGCTTATCTGTAGCTGGACCCACAGTGGCTCAACTTGAGGTTTTCTTTAGCTCTGACTATCTGTGAGTCATGAGCCCTTTTCTTTGTTTCATCATGGAGTGTTAATTTGATTAGAGTGTTTTCCATGATGATACATCGCATTAGTTAGATGGCCTCCATGCGAGCTGAATAGTTCTTGTACTTCAACAACAGCAGAATCTAGGGCGAAGATTTGGTACCAGTAAAATGCATTTAAGCCCCCCAGTGGCTTAGGCTGCTGTCCGTTCTAAGGCGGTGGTTCTGTTGTTGTTGACTTTTTGTTTATTGTTACTCCCATTGTGGGAGTCTGTAATTGTTCTATGTATTGTGGTACGTTGCTTTATGTCCATTCTAGTATTGCAGTCATCTTGATGGGGAAGAGAGAGCTGATTGCTTTGCTTAATTTGTCTTCCTGGTGTCTCGTGATGGTTGAGCGGCTCTTCCTCGCGGTGCCTCGGGGTTGTCTGCAGTTTGTGATTGTGGTACTTCCTGATCATACTCACTTACTATTTTTGGTGTTATCATTTACTCTCAGTGGCTTGAACTACCCCCATCTCAAACAAATAGTGCAAGCCATTGAAGTATCAGCTGTTCATTCAATTGCTACATTTATAACATACATATTCTATTTCAGTTGCAAAGCCTTCTAACTCACACATGAAGAATGGAGCTCCATCGGGCCCAGTTACAGAGTTACAGCTGATCAGATCAAATGATCTTCTTTATCTTGGATCAAACAAAGATAAACAAGCAAATGGTGGACTCAGTCACTCTAGCCCGCCAAAAGATGACAATCAAGACAATCAAAACCTAGGTGATAGTAATGAAATAGATGAACCCGATAGTAAGTTAGAAAGTGAACCAATGTTACCAGTAGAAAGAGAACATGAAGGGAACCATTTGAAAGAATCATCACTAACTGATAAGAACAGTGTGTCAGAAAAGGAGATAGAGCTGGGTACCACTGAGTCAGAAAAGGATATGGAACTTGGTACCAGAGAATCATCCTTATTAGAAGAGATGTCAAAATATCTTGAGGTTAATAATATTCCAGTGTCAGATGTGAAATGATTCTGACAAAAGAGAATTGGAAACAGATATTGATCAAGTCCTATAGAAAACATATCTGACACAACTTATTCTATAATTTTCATATTTTCCTGTATTATACACGAAAATATAAAAATTATAAAGAAGTTGTGTTGGGTCTTATTTAGGACTTATATTGATCCCAAAACCTTGCCATAAAGTTTATCGGATAGTTTTCCTACAATTTTTGTCTCCCTACATATTGGAGAAGCAAGACAAAGGGTCATCTAAACACGCAAATGTTTGATTTCTGATGTCCGTCCATTCATTTCCTAAGATTGATGGGCTGTTTTCAGCCTTTCAAGCATCTACAACTACTGCAGCAAGGCATGATGTCTCATGTGAATCATATGCTGGCAGATAATTCACATGATATATCTAGCTTTATTTACACTCAAAAAAGAAGCAACCAATTTCTACTGCAACTTTAAATGGTTTTGGAAAGCAGAGTTTGCTAGATCTGTGTTAGCTCCTGGACGGCATCAGCTAAACATAGAAGGAAGGGGAGGCTATCTGGTCATGTTGCAGCTTACAGGAATTCTTGAGTACCTTTGTACTGAGTTATTATGGAGAAAATTAATGTTGCATTCTTCTGGTGCTTAATGAGTTGAACTGCATGATGTAGTAGTAGGACTCAGGTCATTAGTAGAGTGTAAAGGAGGAAGACCAGTTTTAAACTTTCTGGTGGGTCTGCAGTAAGTGATTGTGGCATTTCCTATAGGTTTTTTGAAGTAAAGATGGATGAAGAACAAATGCTTGAAAACACAAAGGTCTACATATGTTGGACAACCTACACATATGTTGGACAACTTCCTCTGGAAGAAATCGCCTTCTATACATTAAATATACCTATAATCAAAGATTGTACAGATTTTTTGGAATAGAACAAAATTTGTACAGATTAATAATAAGGAACAAAGTTTGTCTCCCAGGTAACAAAGTACAGTGCAGATACTTTATAACGCTATGTTTTGCGGTTCATAGGAATGGACCCTGTTGTAAATGAATGGGTTATAAATTGAAATTTTATGAAGGAATTGTAGGAAAAAGACAATTTCAGTCCATAGTAAAAATCTTTGGGAGGCATAACACGACTGTCATAACAAGGTGTGTTATAAAGGGAGTACTGCATTGTATTGATTATGTAATTTAGAAAACATCCCATCATCACTTTCACAACCGTCTAGCAAAGGTGAGGCTGATATGAAAATGGATTTAATTGGCATTGACGGTCCATTGTCTGAATCAGTGGCTGGAGTTGATGGGGTTTTTTTTTATTTGAGATGATGCTTAAGGTCCCATTCATAGTTTTTTAGTCATTTTTGGACTCTTTGCTCATTTGAACCAATACGAAGCAGTGAGAATAAACCCAGTAAGCATGTAAAATCGGGCCACTATCGACTTGCCAACAAAATGTCATCCAAATGGCATTTTGCTGGGGGGCTGATGGTGGCCCGAGATTGGATGCTGGCTGGGAAGTGTCTTGGTCAAGGACACAACACAGTAGCTGGGGTCACCAAGTGTGCTTGCAGGCTAATTTTTCAAACTTGGATCCCTCTGAAGCATTTTTCTCAGGTTTCGGATTGTTCTTTTCTTTCGTATATTTTCTTTTAAAGTTTTGTTTAGTATTATACAGGTTTAGTATATAGGTCACCTTATGTTTTAAATCCATGTGATCTGATAGACAACCTTGTAACTAGATCTTTTCCACCAACTCATCCTTGGAGTTCATTATGTTAGATGTTGGACTACTGCCCTACATACCATCCTTATAGGGTTTCAGGAATTACAATACACTAGTACATTTATGGTGTTACCATATTTTGGCCTCGTCGCAAGAAAACCTCTCTTAGTGATTCTCAACAACGTAAGGCTCAAAACAGCCTGCTCAGCTACAGAGACTAGCTAGAATTTTGAAATTTTGCATATAGGAAGGTTGGCTACTTTAATTTCCAGATAGCAAATATCAAAGGTGCTGATTAGACTGTGCAGATGACCAGGCTGGTCTGTGCCTTTATTGTTTGCATTCAGCAAAGTTGGGGTTTCTCCGGTCAAGGCACATTTAGTCTGATACTATACCAATGACTCCGGCATCTGGCCATCCCTCTGACATCCGACAACATTTTCAACCCATCTTCTCTGAAATCACTGGGCAAATTGAACTCAAATATTGAATGGAGACTCCTTAGGTTGGGGAAAAGAAAGTTTTCTCAAATGGTCCTGGTCACATGACAAAGATGGCCACCGCACTGCACCCATACTGTAAAATTCCTTTAAAACCTTCTCGAGACTGCAGGTCCAAAAGGCAAATGACCTAATATCATTGGGGATGTGGGCACTACCAAGTTAATTCAAATGATGATCCTATGTTGACCTTTACCTACTTTATGGCAAGGTCAAAATTGATTCATGATGCCTTTAAAAGGGGGAAAAGTTTGAAAAGTTGATTTTCTGGAAACTATTGGAGCACCCAAAAATTCTACTTGCAAGATAAGTATAACCTAATGAGGCAATGACTATATATAAGTACCAAAGGTCAAGGTTGACTTTTGATCTATCAGCCATGATCAGTCATATTATTTTGCCAACCATAAATTTAAACATATTTTTCTAAGAAACCACTGGTCCAACTAAACTAAAATCTCATATGGAGACTCCTTAGGTTAGGGGAATGAAAATTTGCACAAATGGTCTGGTCACATGACGAAAATGGCCAAGAGGCTCACATATATTAAAAAACCCTTCAAAAATCTTCTCTTGAACCAGAAGGACAATGACGTTTGGCATGTGGCAGTGAGCCCTACCAATGTTGTTCAAAAGATCCAAGGCTGACCTTGACGGATTTATAGCAAGGTCAAATTTGGAAAAAATCTTGAAGAAGTTGATTGTTTTTATTAATGTTAAAGCTAAAGTGATTATACTTACTAGATACAATAAACCTACTTGGGCAGTACCAATGGTCATAGGTCTTTGATTTTTTACCCAATGTGGCTCATATTTAAACATATTTTCCCCAGAAACCATTGGGACAACCTAAATATATCTACGAATATATGGTTCATGTCACATGGCTAAGATGGCTGCCATACCCATATTAGCATTTGAAATCCTGATTTTTTGAATATGGACACGTTTTTTTTGTCCAGTCACTTTTGGTTACATCACCAATAATTCTCCAAATGCTAAAATATCTTTTCTCTAGTGTGTCATGTAATACAAAATTTGTTTAGAAGCAAAAGAATAGTACCTTCTCTTATTGTAAAACTCCAAAGCTTGTGTTTTGTGTGAGCATAAAATAGGGAACAAAACAAAAATAAATGGCGATTTTAGACATTTCAGGTGAGATGGACACTAAGTGATTAGTGATGTAACAAAAAAGGGTTGGACAAAAAAATTGTGTCCATATGTTAATTTTGAAAAAAAAAGATAGCAGGCGACAACAAAAGCATGAAAGCAAAGAGTTAAAAGTTATCTGTGATAATTGTAGACTATTGTGAAAAATGCTCTTTTGTTAAAAACAATTACTTATTAATCAGTCCTGATGTAATGGAACAGGAAAAGTACACTCAAAAAAGTATAGTCATATGCTTGTACCTCTAATATTATATCAATTATGTGACACTACTGCTAATAAAAAAGGGCCTTGTTGCATATTAATAAAATAAAAGCCCAGACTGTACCCTACCCTTCCACACAAGGACTGGATTAAACAATACAAAAAGACCACCTTAAGAAGCTAGCTGTGAGCTGAAGCTGCTATTTTGATGTAGGGTCTAAGGGAGTTGCTCCAAGTATTCTTTCTGGCTGCAACATCAAACTTGCAGATAAAAGGGGTATAATTTTGAATAAATTTGCTTATTTCTCTCTCAAATCATTAGAGCCGCGACATGTGATTTCCAACAATGTGGCATTTTGGCAAGTGTAGACTCAGATGAGCCTGTGCACCATCCTTTTAAGCTTAGAAACCCCAAATTATGTTCATTCAGTAGCTTAACACTCATATAATATTCAAGCGACTAGCAAAGGCTCTGATCAAACTGCGCATATTTGCAGGCTGATCTGAGGCTTTGCTGTCCCACATACCACATTGTTGGAAATCTCATGTCTTGGCTCAATTATGGTTCTTTTGAGCACCCCAAAGTATGAGCCAGGACATGATATTTTGAAACTTATAGCATATGTGTGAATTTGCGAAAGCCTCCTTTAAATGTTTATACCTGTGTTGTTGGTGCTCAAAAGAACCGTCTCATTGAGACAGTTCTTTTGAGTACCCACAACATATGTTTTGGTTACGAAAAAAGAAAGCTAATTTTCAGCTAAGCACTCTTGTCTGGAGGCATGTATGGTGTATAATATTGTTATTTGGAGCTGTGCATGTTGGTCATATGCCTCTCCTCACGTCACATTGTCAGTTACACTGGACTTATGTCACACTGGCCTCATCATGTCATGTGGTCTTGACTCACTAGTTTATTTCATGGCAACATGTGTTTCTACCGTAGTCATTCAAATAAATGCCCTCTTTTAAGTACCCCATATACTCTTTTAATCTTGACTCAGTAGTATATTTCAAGGCAACATGTGTTTATACCTTAGTCATTCAAATAAAGGCCCTCTTATAAGTACCCCATAGACTATTTTATACCACCTTTACCAACTTTAGCACAAAATATCTCGTGATGTGCAAGGTCTATACTGATGTAGGTGGTATAAAATAGTTATACCATGTTTGTCCACCTGTACGTAAGATAATCCACTCGCTAAAGCTCATGGATTATCTCCACGTACAGGCGGACAACCCATGGTATAACTATTACTTAACCCCTTTCATTCTGATGGATTTTTCCATACATATTGATACAATAGGCATGGATTTGTCTATTTTGTATTTTAAGGGGTCACAGGTCAAACTTTCTAAATTTTCATATATATCTGTCCCTGAAGATTGTTTTTACCTTAGCAAACAGTGCAGACCCTGATGAAATGCTGCATCATGTGGTGTTTCATCTGGGTGTTCACTGTTTGCCAAAGTACCTGTTTGAGCCGTGACTTGAGATTTACAACAATGTGGTATGTGCGATTAGCAAAGCCTCAGATCAGCCTGCACATGCGCACAGTCTAATCAGAGCCTTTCCTAGTAGCTTGAATATTCTATGAGTGTTAAGTTACATGGAGTTTCTAAGCTGCGTAGGCTCGTCTGAGTCTACACTTGTCAAAATGCCACATTGTTGGAAATCACATGTCACGGCTCATTTACGGGTATCCAGGATGAAAGGGTTAATGAAAGTTAGCTAAGATAGAGAGAATCAAATTCTTTGTTTATGCCCCCAACTATGAAAAATTTGCCCACAACTTTGGGGGTATATTGCTTTTGGCCTGTCCATCTGTCCGTCATTCGGTCTGTCCATCTGTCACACTTTTTATACCTTCAACATGCCTTTATCATTGAAGCAAACACTATGAACCCCAATCAGACCTCTCCTGAGCATTCTGATCTGGGTCCATATTATTTGCAATATAGGCTACCGTAGAAAAAAAGCAGCAGTGAAAGTCATGACTGGCGGGAAAAGGGTTAATATTAATTTGTCCAGATATGGCTGTCTATAGTTTTATGCTCGTTTTTGTTTTCTGTTATGTTTTGTTTAGGACCAATAGATTATGGACACGTAATTGGCCACTTAACACAACAAAAACCAAAGTCTACGAATAGAGTAAAACCTGTCTTAAGCGGCCACTCAAAATGCAGATCAAAATTGGTTTTCAGGACAGATTATCGCTTAATGCAGGTCAAAAGTATTGCAGAATTTTCCAAAGGGAGCATTCTGCAAAACTTTCGACCTGCATATATCTACCATTTGTCACTAAGATCTTTGTTTAGTCTATTTTTGAGTGGCTGCTTAAGACAGGCTTTACTGTAGAAATGTCACTTTTGACTGATGTCAACGTACAGCTTCCAGACAAATCCATGTTAGCTATATTATTTATATTGAAAAGGTATTGATTTCTTTAATTGTTCTGTTTTAACTCTTTCCTTGCCAGCGGTTACTCTTGTCGTCTGCTGATAACCTTTGCAAACAGTTTTTGACAAATGTCGGTCCTGATCTGGATTCAAACCGTTTGACACGACGATAGTTTTCCTTAAAGAATTTTTTAAAAAAGTAAATTTTGAAAAGAAGTGAGCAGACGACAACAAAAACATGAAAATTACCCAGCATGCAGAGTTCTTGCATGCATGAGGAAACTGGTTGAGTCCCATGAGTTGATTTTTACCCTCGGGTGTGATTTCTCCATGTAAATAGGATTGGTATATGACAGAAATCTACCTAAGAGACTTACTGTAAATTATAATGTCTCTTTTTCTCTTAAAAGTATTTTTAAAAATGTCAACTACTGATAAAAATAGATAAAGTTGTCATTTTAAGATTGATATTTATAGTATATTGTCTGTATAGCAGTCTGAAGGGGGCCCTTTTTGTTATAAATAAACTAAAACATAAGTAAAACAAGTTCACATACCAGATTTAAGGTCACAAAAACTCATTTTTGGACAGGTCTGGGGTACAATGGCACATCATGTGGACCCAGGTGATACTGCACATGTGGGTCACCAATGGCGTAGCCAGAACGCTGAAAAAGTTACACACATCAAAGGGAGACTACTGTATCAAGCAATGATTCTCTACAATTATGTCCCTTTTCAAAATGGGAACTTCTCTTAAAGGAAAGAATTGGCTCCCTGAGGGAGCAAATTCTTTCCTTAAAGAGCAGTTCCTTAAGATATGGAAAATCACTTTTACCACATAGGGTGAGCTCCCTGGAGTGTTACTATTTTTTTTATTAGGCATGTGCGTATACTGCGTAATGGGAGCTACGTCACTGTTCACCTATGGTTTGAAATCATGACTAACTCTTTGCATGCTGGGTAGTTTTTCTTGCTTTTTTGTCCTCAGCTGACTTATTCAAAAAATTCTTTCAGGAACACTATCAGAGTGTCAAACGGTTTGGATCCAGATCAGGACCAATATTCTGTTGGTCCTGATCTGCATCCAAACTGTTTTGCAAAGACTATCAGCAGACAACAAAAGTTGCTGGTAGCATGGAAAGAGTTGAATCATAAGTTACAACCTCGAGTGTACACATCATCATCATGTTTTTGATTAAAATGCGAGTGCAGGGTCATCCACATCAGTGTGCCAGCTGGCTAGCTGCACACATAGCAGATCTTATGCCTGATTTCATGGTGGTCGACTGTCATGAGCTTCCACTTACAGCAGTTGTTCTCCATCAGTATTTTTCCACGTCGTCTTGGACCTGTCTGGCCCACCTATGGTTCTGAATATACCATAGAACACTCCACATGTCGATTCCAGCAAAGCCCTCTCTCTCTGAAAATAAGGTCAAGCCTCGTCAGTAGCTCTCTTGACCATATACTGGTCAAGTCTTCAGGATTGATATTGTAGATCGTCTAATGTGTGGCCCTATCGTTGCACTGCAAGTGCTGAAGATTCAGCTTGATCAAGGTTAAGTTCCACTGACATGGAGCATCAAACTGCACACAACAGCTGTACACATGGTCTACAGAGTTGTCGGTCCAGATCTGGGTCCAAACTGTTTTGAATAGGTTATCAGCAGATGACAAAAGTCACTGCTTTAGCAAAGAAAACTCTGTTATTGAGACTATTGCATCTATTCTTGGTATGCCTATAGCTGACGAGATTTCCCTTGGTACCAGCAATCAAACTAACAGACAGGTACCCTGAAGCATTTCAGCTTTCTGATCAGTGGTGTATAAACAAATTGGACTATCAGAAAACTCTTTCCAACTTATAACCTTATTTTTTAAAAAAATCATTTTAGGAATCCCAACAGTTCGTTCCAGATCAGGCCTGACATTTTGTCGATCTGAGTCCAATCAGTTTGCAAAAGTTATCAGCAGACGACACTAGCAGACAAAGAGTTAAACATGCATACTGCAAGCAACCAATCTTACCATCTGCTGATAACCTTCACAAACAGTTTGGACGTTAGATCGGTCCTGATCTGGATCCAAACCGTTTGACACTATGATATTCTTCATGAAAGAATTTTTTTGAAAAGTTTATTTGAAACAAAAAAGCCTGTTCAGCTTCAAGCTTATGAAACTTGAATTTTGGATGTAGCATATATCACCGTTATACTTCCCATACAAGAAATAAAAGTGCGGATCAGACTGTTGACCTGCACATTTGGTGCTGACATACAACAAAAGCAGGTTTTATCATGATGTGCAGCAATTGTTATACACCAGTCAATTAAAACCACCCCCACTGGGAATGATTGGGGATAGCAGGGTTAATTAATCCCAATCCCAATTTTGGTGTGAGAATGCATCTTAAGATGTTGGAGTGTTTTGTACCATTGATGGGTCACTGTGACCTTGACTTCTGACCTAGTTTTTAAAAAAATAGTGTCCGGAGCATATCTCTTATATTATTAAAGATAGGGATCCCAAATTTGGTGTGTGGATGCAACTTTTGATGGCGGAGTGTCACATACCACTTTTGGGTCACTTTGACCTTGACCTCGTTTTTAGAATAATCGTGTCCAGAATATATCTCTCATAGTATTTGAGATGGGAATCCCAAATTGCTGTATGTTACATATTTGGATGCTAATGTGTCGCATACCATTTTTAGGTCTCTGTGATCTTGACCTATGACCTAGTTTCTAGAATAATCATGTCTGGAGCATATCTCCTATATTATTTGATGCAGGAATCCCAAATTTGGTGTGTTGAGTTCTCTTGGGATGGCGGAGTGGTGCATACCATTTTGGGTCACTTTTACCTTGACATTGACTTCTGGCCTCATTTCTAGGTTTTTTGTGTCTGGAGCATATCTTGTATATTACAGCTAACTTTCCCTCGAATGTGTCTTATGCTAGATTAATTCCTTTGGGGGCATTCGTCACGTGACTGTGACATTTCTTGGTTTTTTTAGTTATTTTACTTGGTGTTATGGCTGTCTATGTTTTGTGTCTCTTCCTCATGGTGCTGTGGATTGGTCTGCGGTCAGTGATAGTGGCATTTCCTGGTCATACTCACTTGTGGGGCAATAACTTTTTCGTTTTTATCTATTTTGTCTTGAGTGTATGTATAGTGCTACCAATGTGTATACCGGGCCGCGTAGCGCAGTCGGTAATGTGTCTGGCTACAGATGCGTGTCTGACTGCAGATCCAGGGGTCACGAGTTCGATCCCGGCACGGTACTATACTTTCGTGGAGATTGATCATGAAATAATTTCTACGGTCATTCTCCTCCCTTCCGCTGATTTATTCAAGAAGGGTTGTTGTCAGTTACAAGCGAAAGTATGTGCACAAATTACTAGTTAACCGCTTGTTCAAGCCTGCCCAGGAAAAAGTGTGGTTAAGTGAACTGACCGTCCCGCAATGACCATAGCTGTTGACATGGGACGTAAAGCAACAAAAACAAACAAACAAACAAAAACCAATGTGTATAGTGTCTATTTTGTCTTGAGTGTATGTATAGTGCTACCAATGTGTATAGTGTCTATTTTGTCTTGAGTGTATGTATAGTGCTACCAATGTGTATAGTGTCTATTTTGTCTTGAGTGTATGTATAGTGCTACCAATGTGTATAGTGTCTATTTTGTCTTGAGTGTATGTATAGTGCTACCAATGTGTATAGTGTCTATTTTGTCTTGAGTGTATGTATAGTGCTACCAATGTGTATAGTGCCTGGGTATGGTCTGTGATAATGTTAGTCTGTTTTATTTGAAAAAGTTAAATGGTTCAGCCCCTTTATAACATACAATGTTATAATCACAGATTTGGATATAAGATGGTCATGTTGTAGCTCCCAATTATTTTTACCTTGAAATTTTACAAATGAATTATAGGAAAATGACCATAAATGGTCATTTTCCTATAATTCCTTAGTAAACTTGTCCATTTATAACATGATTCACTTATAACATGGTCCATTCCATAGCGTTATATAGGGACTGCACTGTATATGTATTAATCTGTAATCTGTAAGGTTTAGATAAACAAAATTTTCTGCGTAAAATTGGTCATATTTTCTAACCCATAATTTTTAAAATATGTTTTGGGTGCTCAAAAGAATCATCTCATTGAGACTGTTCTTTTGAGTACCCACAACATATGTTTTGGTTGAGAAATAAGAAAATTATTTTTCTGATATGCATTCTTAACTAAAGGCCATTAACCCTTTGCATGCTAGGCAATTTTGCACACAAATTTGTCATCTTTTTTTTTTTTTTTCAAAATTAAAGTTTTCAAATAATTCTTCCAGGAATACACATACAGTTTGAATCCAGATCAGGCCCAAAATTTTGGACCAACTGTTTGTGAAGGTCATCGGCAGACTGTACTAGCAGGCAAAGAGTTAACTTCATTGCTTACACAATAGAGTATATGTAACAAAATTTTGCTGATCTAGTTTAGACCAGAGAAGCAAATAATGCAGAACCCGATTCTGTAGAACTAAGGTAAGGTGTCTATATTCTATGTTTAAAGGACTTGAGACAAATATTTTTATCTACAATTTTATTGACTGTAAATAGTCTGTTAGCATGTTAACATATTTTTATGACTGTTGATAATATTGCATATGTACAATTTTTTAGATATATAGTTAAAAATTGATTTCAAAATCAGAAGTACTTGAAAGCTTTATGCTTCATAAATTTTAAACCCCCACTCCATAATGACGCCTTTGAAATATCACGTATTTCAAAATATTATGGAAAATGGAGCATTTGCTCTTTCTGAGTAAATGTTCCATTTTTCCCTATTTTCAAAAGTATTCAAAACTTAGCTGAAATTTTTCTTTAATTTTTTCAATGTTGTCTAAAAATAGAAAATGATGTCATGATCTAAAAATAGCCTATAGCTTTTGTTGTTTCAAAAAGCTTTGTATCACACTGATTTAATGCATATTTGCCTTCAGTATTTGCAGAAATATTTTTAGGCTTTGTCATTCAATACTTTGTATTAAAACTTCAAAGTAATTCTAATGAACTTTCAAATGAAAAGGGACGTCTGATTGGATAATGTCATAAATTTGTGACAGTATATCCTGTGATATACTGTTGCAAACTCGACGTCATTACGTAACGTCGCCTTTCATTGGTATATGGGTGATTATATGCAGCTGGTGAGCGGTTTAATGCAGCTGACAGCAGCTGGATATGTTCACTGTACATAGTACATTTTCACTGTCTTTTTAAAAGAAAAATATTAATAGTGCATTAGAATGGCAATAACCATATTCAAAATTTTCATTTGGGGAGGTATATCGTCGGCTATACATTCGGAAATTACGTTTTACGGCTCTGCTTACGAGTCACTGTAAAGCTCAATTTCCGACTGTATATCTGACGATATACCTCCCTTAATGAAAATTTTGAATAAAGTTATCCCCTAAATTACACTTAATTGTTTTTGTTTTATGCTGTCTTTACATAGTTTACACAGTATTGTTATTTAAACAGCGAAAGTTGTTAAAGTTTTAGTTGTAAAGCTGTTCATGAATTTGTTATAACTAATGGTGCTGTCAACCACTAATTCAAGTGCTTTGCATTTTGTTTGTTATATAAACTACAATACCCTTTTAATCTGTTGTTGATTTACCTTTGTTGCATATAGATGTCTTGAATTAAACCTAGTCTTGATTGCCAAAACATGCAGGTGTAGCATATTGTGTTTTTGGGGTCAGTGTTTAAGATATTGCCAAATAAACTTATGTTTGCAAGAGTGTTGTCAGATATAAACTAGTGCACAATTATGGCTCTGTTTTGCTGCTAACAACATCTTGAAACCAGGCCTTAAGATTATAAATCTGTTTTCATGCTCAACTGAACTGAGCACAACGTTTATCCTGCACATAAATGTTAAAATGGCAACAATTGTTGCCATTTTAACATTTATAAACAGGATAAATGCATCATCTGAGTGTTTTAAGGCAAGAAAAAGATTTTATTTTTTCAGTATTTTAGTTTTTATGAACAGTTGAAATTTCATGCTCAGTTGAGTTGAGCATGAAAAGTTTTATAATCTTGAGGCCTTGTCTGAAAAAACAGTGATACCATTCCTAGCATCAGTCCTATTTCAATATTCATACTTTTTCAGCCATTATTTCCCAATGTGCTATTAACAAGTAGGTCAAGCAAAATACATAGTCTCCCTGTACACTAGGTCACATAATTACAAAATCCATGCAAAATTTATATGAAAAAAAAAAACAACGCTGACTGCAAAGACCCAATACACTGCTTACCATGCAAAAGCACCATCATTTAGCCGTTATATCATACAGTAAAACCTGTCTAAAACGGCCACTCTCAAAGACCAAAATTTGTTTTCAATACCAATTATTGCTTATTACAGGTCAAAAGTACTTTTGACCTGCATTAAGCTATCATCTGTCTTTTAGACATTTGTTTTGCCTGTTTTTGAGTGGTCGCTTACAACAGGTTTAACTGTATTTCAAGATGTTGTTGCTTTAAGGAATGATATTTTTCTTAACTTGAGATGCTGCCAATGAGTAAACACAACATTTTGTTTTTGTTAAGTTTTTGTTAAGATTTTGAAAACCTTGCAGTGGTGGATCCAAGATTTCTGGAAAGGGGGTTCATAGGTATAATTGTGTTGGGGTTTCCCTTTGCTGATTTTATCTTTTCTTAAATATCCCATGAAAATGAAATAATTTGGTCTCACTGAGACCAAATTATTTCATTTTCATAGGATATATAAAAAATAGGGGTCGAGGCGGGGGGGTTCAAGGGAACCCCCTCTGGATCTGCCACTGACTACAAAACCTATTGTGCTTCATTGTAGCTGTATCTTGAAAGCACTAAAGTTCAAATTTCCTTTTCCCATTACTCTAACCAAACACATGACTTAAGGTTTGGCATGTTAGTTAAGTGCTTTTAAAATTACAGTAGTGCAGTCAAGGGTTATTTTCTCAGAAAAGTACTTGTTAAATGTTTTTGTTTATGATTTGAAGCATGTCATTAAAAAATTGTTTATGTCAACAACCTGCTCATTTATGCTGACTAATCATTGTCTTTATTGTTCCCTGTCTAAAAGGTATAATATTGATACATACTTAATCAAAATTCTAATGCACTTGCTTTTGTAACACGACGTCTGATTGAATAAAATAAAAAATTCACGACAATATATCCTGCGATATACTGTCAGAAATAGTTTGACGCCATTAATTACGTTACATTTCCTTAGATGACATGTGGCTTAATGGGGCTTGTAATGCTCAAAATTGAGATAAAACTGCAGAAGTGCACTAAAATGGGGATAACCATATTCAAAATTTTCATTTGGGGCTGTATATGGTAGGATATAGTTTTACAGCTCCGCTCGCGTGTGGCCGTAAAACTAATTTCCGACCGTATATCCGATGATATACCTCCCCAAATGAAAATTTTGAAAACAGTTATCCCCTAATTGTTCATTATTCTAGCTAGTCTGCGTAGCTGAGCAGGCTGATCACTGACTATTTTCATGTATCACATTGTAAATTGTGCATTTAAAGTTGTTTTGAAAATACACTATATAAGAAACTGTTGTCTTCTTGAGTTTGCTTGTTTCCACTTGATGCTTTATTTGGGCCTCGACGTGGCAAAACCTGTCTTCAGGGTTTCCGACAAAGCGAGTTTCAAACCAGTCTCCTCAGCTACAGAGACAAGCTAGAAAATTGAAATTTTGCTTGTAGCAAGTCTAGATATGATTCTTTCCAATAAGCGAATTACAAAGGCGCTGATCAGACTGTGCAGATGGGCAGGCTGGTTTGCACCTTTGTTGTTCGCAAACCCCCGAAGACAGGTTTTCTTGCGCCAAGGCCCATTTAAAGTTCCAGTCAACAATTTTCAGTCATGTGTGGGCATTTTGCAGGATTTAACCAGTTCTAAGCAGTGAGAATTTAACGATAAAGTGTCTTGTTTAAATTAACCCTTTGCCTCATAAAGACGCCTTTTAACACTTTAGGGAACAGAGCTGACACAGATCAGGCAGCTCTTTTAAGAGCTGCCTGATCAGGGTCTACTCTGTTTGCATATGGAAATATCATTAGATATGATCCTACACTAGTGGACTTAACAAGTAAATTCTTTGTTCTATGTACAAAAGTGAAAGTTTATTTATATAATTATTCATAGTGGGTGGAGCTTAGCATGAATATTCATGAAGGAAAGGGTTAAGGACACACCATGAAGTTGCATCCAGTCAACTTCATTTTGAAACTTACTGCCATTGTATGCGTTTATAGGTATATGGCATACTTTAAGGCATGTTCACTTTTTACAATCAATGAACAACTGTAAAACAAATAGAAAGTATGTTCCTTACATTCTTTACTTGTTACTAACAGTATGTCCACTTTTTCTTTGAAGCCTGGCCTTGAGGATATAAAACTTTTTCCTTGCTCAACTCAGCTGAGCATGAAATTTATTCCTGCTCATAAATGTTAAAATGCCAACAATTGTTGGCATTTTAACATTTATTAGCATGATAAATACAACATCTGAGAGACTTAAAGCAAGAAACATCTTCATTTGTTGGTATTTTATTTTTGAGCAGTTGAAATTTCATGCTCAATTGAATTGAGCATCAAAAAAAGTTTTATATGTAGGGCCAGTGTGTCCTACTTGAGAAGGCTCAGCGTTTGTCGCGAAGCCTGTGCATTTCCATTGACCAGTGGGTTTGTTTGATTTGATTATGTCCCAGTCAACAATTTTTCAGTTAGGTCAGGGACGGATCTTCCTGGGTTGAACCAGTACTAAGAGGCTTGAACCCCCAACCCCTCAATAGAGTCAAGCACTCTGCCACTGAGCCACTGCACTCCCCCATGGACCAGTGTGTATTTGATTATTTGCAGCAGACATAATAAGCAGAAAAATTGTTGGCAGGGTAGGGGTTGGGATATGATACAAACTCAATTCACTGAGGTTTGCGTTTATTTCAACAGAGAAAAAAGTTAACAAATGCATACAAGTGCACCAGTGACATAGAATTAACATTATCAGATCTCGTCAAATTTGTTTGTTGTTTATCTATAAATGTGTATCTTGGCAAATAGTGTGTGTGTGGGGGGCAAGGGTGCGATTTGCTGATTTTACTTCATTTTTCACAAGTATTCCCATAAAAATGAAATAATTTTAGCTCAAAGGAGGGTTCAAGAGAACCAGGCCTTAAGTTAAGAGTGCGTACCAAAAAATTACCAAATCATATGTTGAGGGTCCTCAAAAGATCCGTCTCAATGAGACGGCTCTTTTGAGCACCAAAAACATATCTTAAAACTGATGGGTAAGAAAATATTTACAACTTTACGCTAAAAAAAGGTTTATTTAAAGCTATAAGAACCCCCTCTGGATCCGCCACTGATATCCGTAATTTGGCATCATCATCATATTTTTAGATTTTTCTATCATTATCATAAATAAATTCATATACATTTTCTTTATCATTGACAATAACAGTTCATGAACATTTTTATCATTACCAGCAATAATTAGGGAGCATAGTGGCTCAGTGGTAGAGTGCTTGACTCGAGACCGAAGGGCCTAGAGTTTGAGCCTCACCGGCGCCACTGCGTTGTGGTCCTTGGGCAAGACACATTTATCCTAGCTTAGTACTGGTTCAACTTAGGAAGACTTGTCCCTACATAACTGAAAGATTGTTGATGGGACGTAAAGAATCGAATCAAACAAACAAAACCAGCAATAATTCATATACTGTAAATGTTCTTGAATTTCAAAATTTTGCTTTCTGTTTTCAGGGCTGGAAATCACAAAATGCTTGTCAGAATAGCAAACAGGAAGACCCTGATCAAACTGCTTCTTCAAAAGCAGTCTGATTTGGGTCTGCTTTGTTTGCCTAGGCCTTTATTGCAGCCAACTACTGCTAGAATTTTTTGAACATTTACCATATTTACAACAATTCATTTTATGCTTTTCAATGCTTTTTTTTTATGTGAAAAATGCAAGTTTGAATAAAAAAATGCACACTAAGTGTTGTCACCAGCATATTTATAATTTTCTTTATCAATGCCAATAAGGATTCATATTCAGTTTTTTATCACTGCCAATTTCAATGCAAATCAGAGTAAAAACATGCACCTTATAATATATTTACAATACAGTGTATACGGTAGATGTTCTAAAATTTAGAACACTAGTTGCCCGCAAAAAAAGCCTTGACAAACAGGGCAGACCAAGATCAGAAGCAGTCTGATCTGGGTCTTCCCTGTTCTCTATTCTGACTAGCATATTAAGATTATCAGCTGTGATAACGGATATTTTAGAGAACAGAAAGAGAAATATGTTTGAAATTTTAGACCATCTACCGCAGTTGACAAAACAACGCTAGAGTACCACTGTACTCGAACAGCACAGTCATTGCATGGTGGTTGCAGTCAAAGAGTGCACAAAATAGAGTACCTAGCTGTTAATAAAGGTAATATTTTGGTCAATTTTTTACTTCTGAAAATATTTGTCGGGAATTATTATTACTTATAAATCCAGCTGTGTATCTGCTTAACAAAATTTTTGTGGGTGGGTTGAGTGATAGGCGCTATAGCACCAGAGTATGCCAAAAAATGTGAATTTTTCCTGAAAGAGAGGATGAAAGAAATTTTTGCTTATATTCTGGAATTATGATTACTTTCGATAAAATGCAAAATAACAATCCTTTAATTTGCACAAAGTTTGAGAGCTGAGGACAGAGCAATTTGGAAGTTATTCAAGCTTTTCATACTGTATGCATAGTTCTGTATATTGGGTGTTCTGGCCCAGTAGTTGAGTGTCTAAATAAAATCAATATGAAACAGTCAACGACCCGACCACTGGGACAGAACACTGGTTATACAAAACTACGCGTACAGTTTGAAAAGCTTGAATAACTTTCAAAATAATCTAGCTTCAGTTTTCGAAGTTTTTTCACATTAAAGTACTGTCATCTTGCATTTTAGCTGAAGTGAGCATAAATTCCAGAACATAAGCAGAAATTTCTTCCATCCACTTTTTCAAGTAAAAATCACAATTTTGACATAACTCTGGAGTTGTTAAGCAGGTACATAGCTGATTTATAAGTGACAATATTTCGCGATGAATATTTTCAGAAGTAAAATATTGACCAAAATATTGCCCTTTTAAACAGCTAGGTACACTATTTTGTGCACTCATTCACTGCAACCACCACGCCATGACTGCACCTTTCGAGTACAAAGGTTCTCTAGCGTGAAAACGTCTACCAGTAATCTACCATAGGCAAGGTTTTTAGAAATTAAAATTTTTTCTTCTATTTCTAGAAAATTACAGCAGCAACTAATAAAGAAATTCTGGCCTTATCTCAAATTCTGTGTGACGAGTAAATTTGCACCATTATGGTAAAAATCTTTCATTTATAAGAAAATATGTACATAGAAGATTTTGTAACTGCATATTTATATCACAGTGTCACTGCAGATTCAATGTGAAAAAACAACAACACAACATTGTAAAGAGTTGCAAGAAATCATATTAAATTACACAAAAGTAATGGCTTAAATGCACCAAAATATCACCAATAAGCATACAGGAAACCCTTGCATGGTTTACCAAATGTAACACAAAGCAACCATAATATTGGCAAATCATAATTTAGCTAATAAAAATGTGACTTGGGAGTTTAGAAAGACCTAAAACCCTAAATATATGGGCTTGATGATTCTAGCGCAGATATGGTAAGGAGCTATGGTGTACAAATAATTAGGGATATTACAATTAATTTCGCTTCCTTTACACAAATATCACCATCTAACATACAAGTAACAATAATGAACAGAAAAAGAAACTGTCATGTAAAAAAATCTCCCTTCTATAGGTGTTTTTTGACATCCTAGTAAGCACAAAGTCTAGGGCCACCATTGCTCCACTAGCAAAATTTCAATTAAATAAAGTTTCTCTGGCAGGCTGATAGTGATCAGTTTTTACATGCAATCTGGCCCAGAGGTTATAAAACTTTTTTTCATGCTCAACTTATATTAGCTGAGCACGAAATTTCAACTGCTCATAAAAAATAAAATACTGACTTATAAAGAAATGTCTTGCTTTAAGTCTCTCAGATGTTGTATTTATCATGCTAATAAATGTTAAAATGCCAACAATTGATGGCATTTAAACATTTATGAGCAAGATAAATTTTGTGCTCAGCTGTGTTGAATATGAAAAGTTTTATAACGTCGGGGCCAGGGTACAGGGATTTTGATTTCGGCAAATGCAAAATAGATGACCTTTATAGAACACTATTATAGAGTCTGATTTGAATATGTTCGATGGGCTTTTTTGCCTTGAGCCTCAAACATATGCACAAATATGATACCCTTTTATTCTCCCGAAATTATCTGAAGGGCTACAGTAAAACCTGTCTTAGGCGGCCACTTGGAGCATTCTGCCATACTTTTGAGCTACATTAAGCAAAAATTGGTCTTGAAAACCAATTTTGTGTTCTTTTTGAGTGGCTGCTTAAGACAGGTTTTACTGTACTTTCAATCATGTTGACATAAATAAAATATTGAGATTGACATATAACAATAATGTTTGGGCCAACACACAAGACTTTGGTACTTATTGAATCAGCGAGCAGCGAAGGCTCGGACATGCCTGGGCATATGCAGTCTTGCCAGAGCAATCCCTTCTCCAATACAGTATGTACAAACCAGAAGTAAGCTCTGGTTCTTTGCTTGCTCCCCCCCCCACCCCCCCCCCCCCCCCTCTTCCTCCTGGATTTCTTGTATATTCTTAAAACGAAATATCTCACTGAAATGATTCTTTTAAGTACCTACAACTCATCTTTTTGTTTGTTTGAGGTTTCACATCCGAGTCAACAGCTATGGTCATGTTGATACTGTCAGTTTACCTAACTGTACTTTTTCCTCTGCAAGCTTGACTGAGCAGTTAACCAGTACTTTGTGCACATACTTTTGCTTGTAACTGACAACAACCCTTCTTGAATCAGCGGAAGAAGGAGAATGACCATAGAAATACTCTACAATAGTATGGGAACCAGCGGGATCAAATTAACGACCACTGGGTCTGCAGTCAGATTCGCTACTGACTGCGCTACGGGGCGTGGTGAAAATGCATCTTTTGATTGGAAATAACGAAAACCATAGACCCTTGGACAAGAACAAGCATTATTTTTGCATCAGACTTAAGTGTATTTGAGGTATTATGATTTTACATACATAGGATTATAAAAAATCATCTTGATTACTACACATTGCTTTTAGAAAAATATCTACTTTTATAAAGGATAGAATAAATATAGAATTCAAATACTTTAAAAAGCCATTTAAGAACACACCTATGTCAGACTACAAGTTAAGGAACATTCACATAGAGCAGGCCTCCAGATAAATGTGTGTAACTGAAATTTTTTTTCTTATTTCTCAACCAAAACATATGTTGTGGGTACTCAAAAGAACCGTCTCAATTAGACGGTTCTTTTGAGCACCCAAAACATATGTTTAGATTGCTGGGTAAGAAAATAATTGCATTTTTACGCTCAAAAGTTTTGCTTAACTGGACCTATGATAGAAGGATCTGACATTGATGCTCATGTATAAATGAATTTATTTAAAGAGATAAAATGTAAGGCTTGACAAGCATATGATTGCTTTTTCGCAAAAAGTTTAATAAATGTTACATCACTCCCAGACGCCAAGTCATGTGATAAACTTTACAACTCAACTTCTCAACTGCTAGAAAAGTGAGCTGATGTTCACAAATTCATATAAAATTGTATTTGCAGCACCATTATATAGGCCTTGACGCAAGAAAACCTGTCTTTGGGGGTTGGCAAACAACAACGGCGCAGAGCAGTCTGCGCATTCGCACAGTCAGATCAGCACCTTTGTAATTAGCTTTTCGGAAAGAATCATATCTAAACTTGCTACAGGTGAAATTTCAATTTTCAAGCTAGTCTTGTAGCAGAGGAGACTGGTTTGTGTTTGGCTTTGTTGGAAACCCCAACAGGTTTTCTCGTGTCAAGGCCCATATAAGTACAACAATTTTATACTGATCTTAGTCTTCATTAACAGGGTTTAGTCACACGACAAAATAGTAAAATTCAAGCGCTTTTTCAAGTCCTTAGAGTTTTTTTCAACACTTTTTAAAGGCAGACTTTATTTCAAATAGCTCAAGAAAGCCCTCCACTTTTATATATACAGTAATACCTGTGTAAAACGGCAACTCACAAAAAGACAGAAAATTGGTTTTCAAGACCAACTATCCCTTTAATAATGCAGGTCAAAAGTATTGCAGAATGCTCCAATGAGAGCATTCTGCAATACTTTCGACCTTCATTAAACTACCATTTGTCATTAAGATCTTTACAGTAGAACTTCAATGGCTCTAACAGGCTTGGGACCATGAAAAATTGTTCTAGTCACAGGTAGTTCCAGCCATCCAGGGTGGATTATGCATAAAATGACTTGTAGGGACCATGATGATAGCTCTAGTATGCCATGGTGAATGAGCCATCAGAGCTCGAGCCATTGAAGTTCTACTGTATTTTGTCTAATTTTGAGTGGCCATTTTACACAGGTTTTACTATACTGTTGGAGCCTGTGTTAAATCTTTAAGGACAGTGACGTGAATACAGATATATCAGAAGACATCACATTAAAGCAGGCCTTCAGTTAAGTGTGTGTACCAAAAAATTAATTTTCTTATTTCTCAACCAAAACATATGTTGTGGGTACTCAAAAGAACCGTCTCAACGAGACAGTTCTTTTGAGCACCCAAAACATATGTTTGAACTGATGGATTGGAAATTATTTACAATTTTAGGCTCAACAATTTTGTTTATCTAAAGTTATGATTAAAGTATTTGAATTCTTATCTAGACATGTTAAAAACAGCAGTAAAGTGACCTTGCATAATACAGTTGCCACATCAAATATAGTCAGCCATGATGTAGTAAAAACTTAATTAAGGATTGAGTTGTACAGAAAATAGTAATAGTCAAGGCTTGTGGTGATTTTTAACAACTTTCAAGGCAGTCTATTCTCAAGGACTTTCAAGAAAGCCCTCCAATTTCTAGTATTTTTCAAGGATGTGCAAACCCTATATTATGGTACCGACATGGTCATGAAAATGTGAAAGAAAATATGTTTTCATTCACATTTTTATGCAATTTTTCATGAGTTTTTGTGGTGGGCAATTAAAGCAACAAACATGTTATAGCTTTACACTGCAAATTTCTTATATGGTTTTAAAATGTTATTCCAGTTCTTTTAGACTGCATCAAGTTTTCCCAATTTTGAGGGTCCCAATGCTTATTTCCCAAATTCAAAAGGCCCCTAGCCCCGACTTTAGAAAGGTAGGAAAATCCCTGTTTAAACACACCTCATCATAACACGGATTTGGATATAACATGGTCATGTTGTGGTTTCCATTTCTTTTAAACCATGGAATTTTACAAAGGAAATATAATTCCTTGTAAAGTTGTCCCTGTTTAACACAATTCACTTATAACATGGTCCATTCCTATCGACCCCAAGCATATGGTATTATCCCTTTACTCCATGGGCTATTTTTAGATCATGACACCATTTTCTATTTTTAGGCAACAATGAAAAAATTCAAGAAAATTTTAAGTAAAGTTTTGAATACTTTTGAAAATATTATGGAAAATGGAGGATTTGCTCCAAAGGAGCAAATGCTCCATTTTCCATAATTTTTCAAATACATGATATTTCAAAGGTGTCAAAAGGCGTTATTATTGAGTAAAGGGTTAAAGGTACTTCACTGTATTTTGGAGAGTATGGTAGTTGTAGTCTGATGACGGCATTAAACAATTTAGGGTGAATAGAATAACATAGCAAACACATCAAAACTCGTGGCCTTCTCAAGGTGACGCTGACTTGTATAATTTAGCTTTGAACACACAAATGAGCTGCTACATGAGATTTCCAACAATGTGGTATGTGCGATCAGCAAAGCCACAGATCAGCCTGCGCATACGCATAGTCTGATCGGAGCCTTTGCTAGTCGCTTGAATATTCTATGAGTGTTAAGCTACTGGCTGAACATCATTTGGAGTTTCTAGGTTTAAAAGGAGGCTGCACATGCTCGCCTGAGTCTACACTTGTCAAAATGCCACATTGTTGGAAATCACATGTCACGGCTCATATGTGCACGCTGATTTGTACAATTTAGCACTGATTAGAAAATGCACCTGTATCCACCATGTCAACAGTAAATGCATTTGAGATTACTCAGTTAACCCTTATAGCGCCAAGAAATAAAAAAGCATCTGAAAATGTCGTCTGCTGAAGTCCTCTGCTGCAAATAATTGCCTAACATTACTGACAAATTAAGTATAGAAGCAAACAGCGAGGACCCAGAACAGACTGCTCCTATAGGAGCAGTCTGATCTGGGCCCACACTTTTTGCCATAGAGGCTTCTTAAACATTTCAGCAGACGAAAAAAGCAGACGACTTTTGTTGCAATCGGCGCATTAAGGGTCAAGGCAGAACACCTGTATTTACATTGATTGCACAAATTGCAACTGGGTATATTGTCTTTGAGATTACACAATTTCAGTACTGGACTAAGTTTCCGTCCTCTATCTCTCTGACTGCGAAGTTGTCTTTGCCGTTACCCAATTTCAGTACCGATCAAACTTTCCTTTCTCTATCTTCCACTGTACAATTTCAGTACTGGTCCAAGTTTCCATCCTCTTTATGTCCTCAATTGCACAAATTTATTACTGGTTTTCTACCTTCGACTGCGAAGTTTGTCTATGAGGTTACACAATTTCAGTACTGGTCCAAGTTTCAGTCCCATGTATTTCATCATCATATCACTATTCAACAGCAACAGAGCTTTTCCATCAATCTCCTACAAGAAATGGAGAACAAAACTTAAAATCCTATAAACACAACATTTACTTTGCAACAGATTACCTAATGCTACATACCAAGGTAATTGGATTGGCCCATTAGTCAGGCCACCAGATAAGAGTGTGTACTGGATTTTTTTTCTTCTCATTTCTCAACCCAAACATATGTTGTGGGTACTCAAAAGAACTGTCTCAGTGAGACCGTTCTCCTTATCTGGGTATATGATTAGTTCTAGAGAAGATTTTTGAATAGTGTTTAACTATGGAAGTAATTTTGGTCATATGTCATGGACAATATAGTCATTTTCTTACACACCGGATAAGGATATCTGAGATTTTACCCTGGGATAGAAAATCTTATCTTACCCATGCTATCTTACCCAGGACGTCAAGTAAAGTCATCATGTGAAATTACATCTTAGCGTATTCAGGGACTTCTAGAAGCTTATTTTAAATTAAATTAAATAAACAAACAAACAAACAAACAAACAAACAAACAAACAAACAAATAAATAAATAAATAAATAAATACAAACAGTGGTGAGCAAGAAAAAGAATCCATTATTCTTGTGAGGGTAGGATAGAAAAATCTATCCCTCAGGATCACTGTTTGTCATCGGCAGGCCTCGTGATGCCAAATGGCTATCCTCGGGACGGATTTTTCTATCCTACCCTCACACTCATGATAGATTCTTATATTACGGTTGTCTCATCCAAAGCATGCTTCATATTAAATTCAACTTTATTCAACTCTGATTTCTGAGAAAAATGTGTTTGAAAACCAATAAGAGCTAATGTGGCTGAAAGGTTAAGGACCAATCATGACCTTTGGTGGTTATATAATTATAGTCATTGTCTCCTTAGGTTAAATATCTCAATTAAGTATTATCACTTTGGCTTCAACATTTTTGTTAGTATTATAGTTGAAAGTTAATGGAATTTGCCTATTTACAATCCCAAACCACTCCTCCCCAAAATCAAAATACTTACACTAAATTTGAAGGAAATACATCATAAATTATTAAAGTTAGACATCGGAAACAAAAAAGCCATGGGTTGGACGCACAAAGAATGGTATAATATGGGCCGTAACTTGACAAACCTGTCTCCGGGATTTCAGACAAAGCAAGACTCAAACCAGTCCCCTTAGCTACAGAGACTAGCTAAAATATTGAAATTTGCCTGGTAGCAAGTTTAAATATATTTTCCAAAAAGCGAATAACAAAGGTGCTGATCAGTCTGTGTTGACACGCCAAAGACAGGTTTTCTTGCGCCAATGCTCATATGATACCCCATCATTTGCTTGTGGCTTTCAAACGGTTCTGACTTATCTATAGATGAGAGGGCTAGGGCCTGATTTTGTGTCAGTGGTCGAGCCCACGGGGTTTAACTGTTTGATTTCTTTTACTCCGGTATTCAGTTATACTGTTGAGTCCTAATCTTTGTTTTATCTCCTTTTATATCTCTTGGCTCTCTTGTATGTGATGTTTTCTTGTGTTTTTGTCACTTTCCCATGTGGTGTCCTGGGACAGGTGTGGTACTTGATTGTATAGATTCCTGATCTTTGCCTTCTCACTTACTTTGGTAAAAAAAAATCAAATCAATCTGGTATGAAGATAGATTTGTTATTTTACCTGTTTTCTAAATAACTCTGTGTGTGGGGCCAAGGCAGGATCCATATCACAGATATGCTGGACAACCTCTTCAATGGACCAATCACAAGGCTCCTCAGATCTGTGGGGTCGAGTATCAACTGTCGTAGAGCTTGCCTCGGCCTCATAGCTTGAGTGATGTCTGCGTACTTTTGTGGATTTGCTAAGTTTTTGACTATCTGCTGATTCTGTGGACCATCGTCTCTTCTGTCTGTGTGAATGACTGTTGCTCTCTGAAGAACTCTCTGAAAACAAGAAAATTGTTTAGATAAATGTTCTACCAAAAAGGTAGAATTCTCAGATGGGGAGAAGCTTAGCAGCTATTAGGGAGATGTTTTGGTCTAATTTTTGAAAAATATGTCTACGTTCAACACCCCCAAAAATAAGAAAACACCCATGAAATGTGCATGAAATAGAAGGTCTTCAGTATCTGAACAATCATTATACAAAGTTTGAATACAAAGGAGTGAAAACTGTTGGAGTTACAGACTACATAAACTAGGCACCCCAAAAGTGTTGTGAACAAAAGACGGAGAGAAAAATTGTCTAAATTCAACATCCCCAAAATGAGAAAAATATTCATGAAATGTGCACATAATAGGATGTGCACATCTTCAATGTGTGAACAATCGTGCAAAAAGTTTGAATATAAAGGAATGTAAACTTTTGGAGTTGCTGATTACACAAACTAGGCACCCCAAAAATGTTGCGGACGGAGTGGACCCACTACTAGCTCTGCGTTTCGCTAAAGCGACGCAGGTAAAAATTCTGATTGTAAAAGTTGATAAAAAGAATCTTACACTCGTGATCATTTAACATGAAACTTATGAAACTGGCTAAAGCTCATTCCATTAATTTCATACATTATCTCTGGTGTAATATCCTCTATTTATCACATGACGTCGCGTCTGGGAGTGATATAACGCCATGCAATAAAATTGATAAACCACTAGTGGTTTACAGATTTAGTAACGTTAAGACGTCCATTTTTACGCTGCGTAAAAGATGGCAAAATCTTGACTTTTCTACGTCAAAAATGTCATTTTCAGTAATTTTAATGTCATGTGAAAAATGGATTCTAACATTCGTGCTCCTGTATTATTGAATGTATTAAACTTGTTGAGAAAAAGAGATAAAATGCTTGACAAGCCTTGCATTTATCTCTTTTCAACTCATTTAATAAATTCAATAAAACATGAGCATTCATGTAAGATCCTCTATTTCTAGTATAATGGCTAAAAACCCAATAATAAATCTCAAATGAGCCGTGACATGAGATTTCCAACGTTGTGGCATTTTGACAAGTGCAGACTCAGACGAGCCTGTGCAGCCTCCTTTTAAGCTTAGAAACTCCAAATGATGTTCAGTCAGCAGCCTTATATTCATAAAATATCCAAGCGACTAGAAAAGGCTCTGATCAGACTGCGCATATGTGCAGGCTGGTCTGAGCCTTTGCTGGTCGCACATACCACATTGTTGGAAATATCATGTTGCGGCTCAAATGTTCTGACCACCAGAGCATTTACCTAATCTAAATATTTTAACACCTTAACACCTAACTTAACATCAGTGTTTATCATTTAAGTTTATTTCAAATTGAAGGGTTGCAAGCCATATAAAGTCGCACATCCTCCAAGGATATGTGACGTAATTAATGACGTCAAATTATTTGCAACAGTATATCACAGGATATAATGTCACAAATTTTTGACGTTATCCAATCAGAAGTCGCATTACAAGAGCAGGTGCATTAGAATTGTAATTCTAATGCACATGCTTTTGTAATGCCTCTTCTGATTGGATAACGTCAAAAATTTGCAGTACCTGATTTGTTTGATCTGCCACATCTCTGACACACATTACTGAGAGGTTGAGTAGCGAACAGGTTCTCACAGCACCCTAATTCTTCGAAGAATTTCTCTAATAGCACCCAGAAATCTGCCAGTTTTTCTGCTGATGGTACCCTCTTGTTGTAGGTTTTACTTCCATGGTTGGCTACAATGTAAGGTCAATTTCAACTCACTGAATGAATTCATTTTTTTTACCAGTATTTCAGTATTATCAATTTTTAAAAAAATCAGGATTATCATCAGAGAATCAAACAGTTTGGATTCAGATCAGGGCTGACATTTTGTCTGGCTTGATATTAGTCCAAACTATTTGCAACGGTAATTAGCAGTCAACAAATAATTGCCGCTAGTGGGGTAAAGAGTTAAGCATCAAAGCAGTTTTCTTATACTTTGGAATTAACATTAAAACAGGTTTATTTTACCCCACTCTTTACAGATTACCCATGACTGTTCATTTGACAAACAGTGGAAGCAGATGACTGAAGCAGCTTATCAGGAAGTACATAGATCTCTGATAAGAAATCTTACCCCTTAACCCTTTACTCCATAGGCTATTTTTAGATCATGACATTATTTTATGTTTTTAGACAACATTGAAAATAATTTAAGAAAAATTTAAGTAAAGTTTTGAATTCTTTTGAAAATATTATGGAAAATGGAGTATTTGCTCCAAAGGAGCAAATGCTTCATTTTCCATACTATTTTCAAATACATGATATTTCAAAGGCACCAAAAGGCATTATTATGGGGTAAAGGGTTAAAACATCAAACACAACTATTGCAGAAGACAATCTTTCCTTCTTTCTTTCTTTCTTTCTCTATATACTGCCAGACCCTCTTTCGAGTATTATCAACAGGTGTACTTTGTACACTCCGGGTTGCAGGATGAAAGCCTACAAGTAACCATATCGAAATTACCGTAGGGTTCTTTAACCTGCACAGGGGGTGACTTTCCCTGCACAGAGGACATCCAGTTAACATCCCAATCCGAAGGACGATGCACTTATCTAGCGTCATCCCTGCAAATGACACTAGAGAAAGCATGTTAGGACACGCCACGAGTGGGCATCGAACCTTGAACCTCTAGCACGAGAGGCAAGTGACTAACCACTGAGCTACCACGCTTCTCTATTAGCAAAGCAAACAAGTCTTGAGAAGTCTTAGTCATATGAAATATCAAGTATGTTTGGATCTTAAAATGTGCCTTCTGCAAATTTTAGAAGATGCTTTCAGATTTAATGGAAAGAAATAATTGAGCCATGTCATGAGATTTCCAACAATGTGGCATTTTGACAAGTGTAGACTTAGATGAGTCTGTGCAGCCTCCTTTTAAGCATAGAAAATCCAACTGATATTCGGTCAATAGCTTAACAGTCATAGAATATTCAAGCAACTAGCAAAGGCTCTGATCAGTCTGTGCATATGCGTAGGCTGGTCTGAGCCTTTGCTGGTCCACATACCACATTGTTAATAATCTCATGTCGCGGCTCAATTATAATGAAATTTCAGGGAAAGTCTAAATAACATTTTCATATGTCTGGTTCCATGATTTCATTTGACAAGTACATCTATTCTTAAGTTTCAATAATAGTTGAATTCTTTGGCATTTAAACTAAAACAGGTTTATATGCTTAAATGTGCCAATTACGTTATTTTCAGGCTTTTAAGACCTATCTTATAAATAATACGATAGAAGTGCAAGCATACCCAGACAAATCCTTTTCATATGATTGATTTCTGACACTAAATAGATTATGCCCCAACATGCCTATGCGCCTACATAAGTCCAGATAAGTTAAAAAAATTGTGTAATGTTATGATTTTTTCCTTTATCCATCAGTTTAAATATGTGCTGTGGTTGCTCAAAAGAACCGTCTCGTTGAGACGGTTCTTAAGAGCACCCACAACATATGCTTTGGTTAAAAAATAAGGAAAATAATTTTCTATTACACACATTTTTGTTTGATTTGATTCTTTACACCCCAGTTAGCAATTTTTCAGTCATGTAAAGACAGGTCTTCCTTGGTTGAACTAGTACTAAGCAGAGGATAAAGTGTCTTGCTCAAGGGCACAAAGCAGTGCCTCCAGTGAGGCTCAACCCGCAAGCCCTCAATCTTGAGTCAAGCACTCAACCACTGAGCCACTACCCTCCTCATAATACATTCTTATCTGGAGGCCTACTCATACCTACTCAATTAAAATATACCTTATTCGACATAATAAGCACACATGCTCTACTAAACTCACACTGAGTACTTTATTTTCAGGGAAAATAAGGCCAGCAAATTATTCACATGAAATATCAAGTCTTTTGTTTCTTAAATATATATATTGCTCTTCTGTAAACCTAAATTGGAGGTTAAAGAATAATTATGGCATAAATATTGCCATATACGAGGAGTACAGAAAACAGGAATTAAAGCAGGGTTTTCAGAGGGAAAACTATGTCCCCCAAACACAATTTGGTCACCCTTTGAAATAACAAAGTGCTGTGGTTACATTGTATCATGGCAAGTTTAGTGGAGAAAAACCCACTCGTTCAGAACACAGAGCTCAGAAAAGGCTGATTTACAGTTTTTAAGGATGGTGACCTAGATAATGAGGTGACCTTGAAAACTAGGTCAAACACACCAAAGTCATATCAAATCTTCATTTTGCCACAATGATACAGCTAGAATCCATTGTTCAATTTAAGAGATATCATACAAAAGTAAGTAAGGTTGCAAAGATCAGGAATCGATACAATCAAGTACCACATCTGACCCAGGATACCAATGGGAAAGTGACAAACTGACAGAAGACACCACAAACGAGAGCCAAGAGGTCAGCCCTTTCCCAGCAGGTGACCACGAAGCACATATAAACAGACGCGCACAAAACATAGCAAACACAAGACAGAACAAAAACATAAAAGATCCACAAAAGAAGTACCGCCTTGGAACGGTCAGTAAAATATTTTACTGGAGGGCTTAAACCAGTTTCACGGCGCCAACCTCGCCAAAAACCCTATTTTGGTCAAATATGACATTTCAAAGTGCTGGTGGGACCTTGAAATAACGTCAAGGTCACCAAAATCTAATCAACACTTAACCCTCTCCAAACAATACATCTATGCAAGTTTGGTTAAAATTGAACCACAGGTTCAGAAGGTAGTCTGTGGAAATGCTGATTTATACAGTCTTTATAGGATGGTGATCTTGAAAATTATGTCAGGTCATCAAAATCTAATCAACTCTTCCCTTCCTCCCAACAATGTATCTACAGTCGAACTTTGGTCGCTCGAACTCGCCTGTTTCGAACACCGGGGATCGCTCAAACTCGTTCGTCGGTCCCGGCAATTTTCCTATACATTTAATGTTAAAATACACCCCAGGCTCGAACAGCGATGGCTGGAACTCTCGAACTCAAAGCACGGTCCGCAGGGCGATTTTTCATGTTAAAACGCTATGATGGCTCGAACCGAATATTTCTATACATGAATCAGTCACACGCTTGATTAAAGTTTATTATTATTTTCATAAGCGCTCCGTGACAATGATGATTTCGCCCTTGGGTTACCTAACTGACGAGCGGAACGTGTGAAGCAATTAGCGGCAATTTATGAGTAAGTTCTCACTTGTCACCACTTATAGTAGGGCGGCCGAAAATGATTAAAGACAATTAATGAGATGTTTTGTAATCAAGAATTCGCAGGTCAACTGAGTAAAACATGCCTGGCTGGATAAAGACCGGCATCAGATTGTGCGGCGGTACAGTCTGATACGCGTCTTTGTTGTAAACATCCAGGGGAGTTTGTCATTTTTTCATGTTTTTATTCGTTTATATTAATTGAAACTTGCACATTGTGAATAAATAATAAGAAACAAACTTTTTTTCTTTTATTGTTCTAAAGGAAACGATAAACAACCGGACATAAGCTGTAGCGACACATAAATCACTAGAAGAAAAACAGTACAGCTTTCTTGATAGCTAATGCAATAATCAGCCTGCGCATATGCGCATGCTGATAAATGTCTTTACTTCCAAAAGTTTCATATGCTAACACATGCGGCTTATCAGTTCAACTCTAGCGTGCAAAGGGTTATTGATCACGTGCGCTTTGCAACTTTGGTCGATAAAAAAACGTGGTGTCCGTGATGACATAAAGTACACATGAACCAACTTGAAAAATCGTCAGGCTAGGTATCGCTCGAACACATGGATGGGTCAAACTCGCACCGACGGTCCCGACGAGTTCGAGCCATCGAAGTTCGACTGTATATAAGTTTGGTCAAAATCCATCTACTGGTTCAGAAGAAAATGCACAGAAACCATATTTCTGACATTTCTAAGTGTCGTTGTGACCTTGAAAATTAGGTCAAGGTCACCAAAATTTGATGCACTCTCCCCCTCTTCTCAACAATATATCTATGAATGTTTGGTTAAAATCCATCCACTAGTTAAGGAGGTAAGGCACAGATACCATATTTTGGACATTTTGGACTGTGACCTTGAAAAAAAGGTCACGGTCACCAAAATCTAATGAACATGTTTCCCCTCCTACAATGTATCTATACAAGTTCGGTCAAAATCTATCAAACGGCTCAGAAGATAATGCACGGAAAAGAAGCTACTCCGAAGAGAATTTGTTTGCTTGTTTGATTTGATTCTTTACGTCCTAGTCATCAATCTTTCAGTTATGCTGGGACGGGTCTTCCTGGGTTGAACCAGTACTAGCAAGGATTAATGTGTCTTGCTCCAGGCCACAATGCAGTGACGCCGGTGAGGCTCGAACCCACGGTGAATGGGAGACATTGTAAACTCTGCTTTCAATATCTTCCCTGGACCAGAGGAAAGTTAAAGAATGAAAAAACATGTTTGATCCTTATATTATAACTAAAAGAGCTGACCTGTTACAATAACTTTGCCATGTCCTTCTGGTATGAGGTTATATACAACCTTCTCTGTGAAGGCGGAGTCTATACAGGCCTTGAGAACATCATAGAGTACCCGTGTGATCACTCCTGGGCCGTACTGGGACGGAAGTTGTAGCACCTTTTGTTGATTAAGATATGGACCACAATTACAACCATGGTTTACATAGATACACACTGAAACACAAACATATACATACAGGGTTCATACAGGCAAGTATAAGTAAACTTCAAGGACTTTTCAAGAACTACTAAAAGCCCCTCCAACCGTTTTCAAGGACTTAAAGTTAATGAAAAAACTGATCTAAGCATTAAAATTCTACTTCAGAAAAGCTAGACTGATATAATGGAGACATTAGTATTGGAAAATTAGTATAAAATTGGTGCGCCTATATTTGGTGCAGCATATGCTGCACCAAATAAAGGCACAACAATTTTATACTGTTTTAGGTCTCTATCAACAGTGCTAAGTCCTACAGAAAATAGTAGAATTCAAGGACTTTTCAATGCTTTTGAGTGATTTTCAAGTACTTTTCAAGGCAAATTTAATTTTCAAGGACTTTTCAAGAAAGCCCTCCAAATTCAAGTACTTTTCAAGCTTGTGTGAACCCTGACATATGTTGAGATAAGAAAATCTTTTGATTGTAAAATTGTGAATATTTTCTTATCCATCAGCGGTTGCTGTTTATTGTTGCTCCCATTGTGTTTTTTTGTGTTAGGTCTTTGTTTTAATATGCAGTACAGTAAAGCCTGTCTTAAGCGGCCACTTAAAAATAGACAGAACATAGGTCTTAATGGAAAATGTTAGCTTAATGAAGGTCGAAAGTAGTGCAGAATGCTCCCCTTGGAGCATTCTGCAATACTTTTGACCTGCATTAAGCGATAATTGGTATTGAAAACCAATTTTGGTGTTCTTTTTGAGTGGCCGCCTAATACAGGTTTAACTGTACTTTGTGTCCTTTCTAGTTTTGCAATCATCTCGCTGAGGAAGGGAGAGCTGGATACTTTACTTGGGTTGTCTTCTTTGTGTTATGTGGCTGTTAGTGTTCTGCGTCTCTTCCTCATGGTGACGTGGGTTGGTCTGCAGTGTGTGATTGTGGCATTTCCTAGTCATACTAACTTTTAACATAAATACACTTTTAACTGTGGTCCATTTCTGGACTATGATGATTCTTGAAAAGAATTTTAGAAAAAACTAATTTTGGTATGAGATTATATACAACCTTCTCTGTGAAGGTGAAGGCGAAAAAAAATCAGCAGTTGACAATAGAGCTTGCAAAATTACCCAGCATGCAAAGAGCAAGGAGCAGCCATTAAACTCTAGAACTTTTAAAAGTTCTAGAGTTTAATGGCTGCTCTTACCTCTTCACAGCAGCAGACAACAATGGTAGTGGTAAGTCTTTGCAAATGCAGCCTAATCTGTACTGCGGCTGTTTCCAAATGGCAGCAGGCATCCAGATAAAAATATTTATTATATACCTATAAATGATACAATGTTTGAACTGTCTGTTTTCTGGCCATCTGATACAGAAAGTCAGATCAACGAACTGAGGTTTTCTGAATCCATATCACTATCCTTTAAAACGAGGCTTACGTCCGTTACCTGTTTTTTTGGCTACATTGCGTTAAGTAAATTTCAAGCATGGAACCAGAGATGGAAAACATGATGATGTAACATCAAGAAACGAAACGTAATGGCAAACATTCCCGCATTTTTTTCTGGATTAAAGACCAAAACAATTTATATAATCAGAAAAATGTGGGGAAAAGGTATATAATAAACATATAAAATATAAATAATAGCAACATGATCTGGCGTACTGTATCACCTCTCGTGGATGAGATCATACCATCAGATCACCCTCGACACTTCACGTCTTAGGTGATCCGATGGTATGGCCTCATCAAGTCGATGGGGTACAGTATGCCAGATATAGTTAATTTGCATTTGCTTAAATATAATCAGCATACTGATGTATGTATGTGTTTGTGTTTACCAGCCCACCAACAGCTAGGGTCATACTGAAACTGGGCCATGTCTTAAAAGTCTCATCAGACAGATTGGAGGATCCCAGCATTGAACCTCAGACCCCTGGGTACAAAGCAAGCATGTTTATCCACTATGCCATGGTGGCTCCTCAACTTAGTGATACCATCTCATGCTGTAGTATGGTGAAAGTCTTACCTGCTGGTGGTGTTGCTGAGCTAGTATCAGGTTCTGTTACCTTGACAACCGGAGAATGCTGTTCTCGTAACAACTTTCCTGCTGGTGGTGTTGCTGAGCTAGTATCAGGTTCTGTTACCGTGACTACCGGAGAATATTGTTCCTGTGACAACTAACCTGCTGGTGGTGTTGCTGAGCTAGTATCTGGCTCTGTTACCGTGACTACCGGAGAATGTTGTTCCCTTGACAACTTACCTGCTGGTGGTGTTGCTAAGCTAGTATCTGGCTCTGTTACTGTGACTACCAGAGAATGTTGTTCCCTTGACAACTTACCTGCTGGTGGTGTTGCTGAGCTAGTATCTGGTTCTGTTACCGTGACTACCGTAGAATGTTGTTCCCTTGACAACTTACCTGCTGGTGGTGTTGCTGAGCTAGTATCAGGTTCTGTTACTGTGACTACTGGAGAATGTTGTTCCCTTGACAACTTACCTGCTGGTGGTGTTGCTGAGCTAGTATCAGGTTCTGTTACTGTGACTACTGGAGAATGTTGTTCCCGTGACAACTTACGCTGAGCTAGTATCAGGTTCTGTTACTGTGACTACCGGAGAATGTTGTTCCCGTGACAACTTACCTGCTGGTGGTGTTGCTGAGCTAGTATCTGGCTCTGTTACCGTGACTACTGGAGAATGTTGTTCCCTTGACAACTTACCTGCTGGTGGTGTTGCTGAGCTAGTATCAGGTTCTGTTACTGTGACTACTGGAGAATGTTGTTCCCTTGACAACTTACCTGCTGGTGGTGTTGCTGAGCTAGTATCAGGTTCTGTTACTGTGACTACTGGAGAATGTTGTTCCCGTGACAACTTAGGCTGAGCTAGTATCAGGTTCTGTTACTGTGACTACCCGAGAATGTTGTTCCCGTGACAACTTACCTGCTGGTGGTGTTGCTGAGCTAGTATCTGGTTCTGTTACCATGACTACTGGAGAATGTTGTTCCCGTGACAACTTACCTGCTGGTGGTGTTGCTGAGCTAGTTTAAGGTTCAGTTACCATGACTACCAGAGAATGTTGTTCCCTTGACAACTTACCTGCTGGTGGTGTTGCTGAGCTAGTATCAGGTTCTGTTACCGTGACTACTGGAGAATGTTGTTCACGTGACAACTTCCTATCTATTGGACTAGTTGATTTAAGAATTGGGCTTTCAGATCGGGCAGCTGGTTGGTGGCCCACAGGAGTAGAGGTGACTATAGATGAACTAGACTCACGACTTCTACTGCCTTTTGATTGCGGTGTTTTATCTGAATATGCAAGAACATTTGGTGATTAACAAGTCCAGGTTAAGGAAATTTTTTAGGGTAAAATTGTAAATAATTTTCTTACCCATCAAGTTAAACATTTGTTTTGGGTTCTCAAAAGAATCGTCTCATTGAGACGATTCTTTTGAGTACCCACAACATATGTTTTGGTTGAGAAATAAGAAAATTAATTTTCCATTATCCACTCTTATCTGGAGGCCTGTCCATTTAAGCTGAAAATATTGGACAACATGCTTTAATAGCTGAACATACATGCATTAGAAAAATGTTGTGTTATTCTGAATATATACACAGCATCAAAAGTTAAGCACCACATACTTTCTAGCTAAATTTTTCAGAGCATTGTTATGTGGTGTAAATAAACCTTATAATTAAAGATAAATGTATCATATAGAGATAAGAAAGTGAAACAATCAAGCTTTTATGCCAAAGTATGTGATCGTGAGTTAAAAAAGAAGCATATAGGAGTCAACTTATTTTCATTGCAAAAATAGTGAGTATGATCAGGAAATACCACAATCACAAACTGCAGACAAACCCGTGGCAACATGAGGAAGAGCCACACAACAACCACGAGATACCAGGACGACAAACAAAGCAAAGCAATCAGCTTCCTCTTTCTCATCGAGATGATTGCAAAACTAGAATGAACACAAAGTAACGCACAGCAAAACATAGAACAATTACAGAATCCTACAATGGGAGTAACAATCAACAATGAATCAACAACAGCAGAACCACCGCCTTAGAACGCACAGTAGCCAAAGCCACTGGGGGGCTTAAATGCATTTTACTGGTACCAAATCTTCGTCCTAGATTCTGCCGTTGTTGAAGAGCAAAAAAATGTAAAGCTCGCATGGAGGATTCCTAACTATTGCAATGTATCATCATAGAGAAACAATATAATCAAATTAACACACTATGATGAAACAAAAAAAAGGGTTCACGACTCTCAGATAGTCAGAGCTAAAGAAAACCTCAAGTTAAGCCACGGTAGGTCCAGCTACAGCCAAGCATCAGGCACCAACCCACTGATTAAAGCATTACGTCAGAGCCATAATTGGATCTGAGGCCTGACCCATGTCGTGCAATTAAAGAGGAAACCATAGCTATAAACCATGATTGGGTTTATAACCAGGTATGCAGACTGTCGCATGATATCCAAGTTATATCCAACTTTTTTATAGCGGTTGATAATCTATTTAAATTGATCACTAAAATTAGGTTTTCCAACAATTCTTTTGAATTTATAAACTAAATCACCATACAATAACTTTGTGTACATGAATAAAGGTTGACATTTTTGTGTGAAAAGGGCACAAAATTTGTTTCAATATGTTTGGGATTACTTTTTGAATGTTCCAGGGCCATAGTGAGAAGTTTTGATAAGTCGTAAAAACTCATGATTTTGCAAAAAAATCTGAAGATCACATGTATTATTTAATTTTCATTTAAATATTTATGTAGAGTTTCACAACAGATAAAGATTATCATGTTCAATAAATTTTCTTCACAGTAGTTTGAAAATTGTTTCAGCAAAAATATAGGTGGTAGCTTTTGGTACTTAACTTTTGACGCTGTATATATTAGAAAGTGTGGTTATATTTCTTGAGATAAAAGGGCTAAGCTATGACTCAGACCTTGAAACATCTTTAAAAAACACTTGCCCAACATCATAAAATCTATTCGTATATTAATGAAAAAATGTTAACTTAAAATGGAAATCATCCAAATTTTCACTTACCCTGCAGCCTGAGGCACTCGTAAAAATGGGCAGATGAGTGGATTTTTCGAGCCATAATGTTCAATCCTAATTGATGTTATTGCTAAATATAAAAGACAAATAAGGACCATGCTGCTTCCTTGCTGAATATTACATGACAAGTCTTTTTTTTGCCTGTTTGGATGGCCGATTTTGGGTCATATTCCAAATGGCAAAAAGAATCTTTTTCCCAAAATTTCAAGCCAAGGAATAAAAAAAAAAATCGGCATTTTGTGACATCGTAACAGCACTA
The DNA here is from genome assembly GCA_964019695.1 of Loripinus fragilis. Lineage (NCBI taxonomy): Eukaryota > Metazoa > Mollusca > Bivalvia > Lucinida > Lucinidae > Loripinus > Loripinus fragilis. The sequence continues at coordinate 111,040,730 of OZ026517.1, forward strand.
TGCCAAAATAAATAGTATTTTGCACTCCAAATTTTACAATGTATTTTATAATATGAATGAAATGTAAAAGGAGTTGAATGAACCAAATATTTGATTTTTTTTGTTTTTATTGATTATATCATTTGGTATGAGTTATTCCCAATTTTGTATAAGACAACACAACAATTCCCATTTCTGGAGATAGGTTGGACCATGGTCCCCAAAAAGCTGAGAAAAAAACTTGTATGAAGATTATATGAGCAATGTTGTATTCTACCTGAATAAATATGACAATGTTGCATTATTTCTAAATTTACATGAATAATGTGGTGTTGTATCTAAATACATGTAAGCTGGGACATGTGTTTTCCAACAATGTGGCATTTTGTTTGGTGTAGACTCAGACAAGCCTATGCAGCCTCCTTTTAGGCTTAGAAAGTCCAAACGATGACAGTAGCTTAATACTCATAGAGTATTTAAGCGACAGTAGCTTAATACACATAGAATATTTAAGTGACTTGCAAAGGCTGTGATCAGACTGCGCATATGCGCAGGCTGGTCTGATCCGTTGCTGGTCGCACATACCACAATGTTGGAAATCTCATGTTGTGGTTCATGTATATATGAATGAGGAGTTCTATCTGATATGGGTCTGCACTTTTTCCTCTTAGCAATAGGCTAATCATTAGCATTTAAGGGTGACTAAACTTAAAATACATAAAATTGTTCACCTACTTACCTTTCTGTCCTGGTGGCTGTAAGGGATGACTAGTTTTAGCACACCAACCGACAGGAAAGATATCTCGGGAGTCAAACCTGCACCAGTAATCAAAGGCTCCCCTCCAACCATCAAATGTGATATGAACCTGGTCCCCATTAGTGCCCCCTATTGTGGCTGGACAAATCAACATAGGGTTCTTTCTGTCTACCGCTTCAAGCTTCTGACCTACTGTAAACTGGTTTTTATCTGGACCTTTAGGTTCCTGCAAATCAATCAAGCAAAAACATACTAAGACCAAATACAAAAATAAACATGTTTCAGGTAACAGGTGTGAAAATTTTAGGTAAGGTAGGGACACATATCTTTAATAATTTTAAGTATTTTGAAAGCCATCAGTGTTCGCGTTTACGCCGTAATAATATCTAAATACGCAACGAAAATCTTTGGTACGCAAAAAAGACAAGTAGCTTGCGTCCATGGAACGCAAGATCAAAAGCAGTCAACTTTCAACACATTTAAGACAGCTCAATAGTAAAGAGAGTTAAAACCCTTGACTATCGGTCTTTTGTACTTTGCAATGCTTTAAAATCACAAAGAGACTGCTATAAATAGTATTCAGTTGTGGTTTTCAGACATCCGTTGTTCATAGCAACGGTTGAAATCATAACAAGGCTCAGCTATAAATAATGATTTACGGTTTTTCCAAGGTAAAATGGCGTTTGTCTCGAGGAATCACACTAGAAACATTTAAATAACTTAATAAAGTGTATTCTGAAGCCAATACTATCACAAATCGATGTTTTATCTGTTAAAAAATGCGTTCACAGACAGGTTCAGCGATTTTCAACAGGCACAAGTAAAATAATCTTGGTCTAGAGCGTCAAGTAAAGACTTTTTAAAAGTGAAAAAGTTTAAAGCTGCATAGTCTGTAACTTTTGATCTTTTAATTTTAAAAATAATGTTTTTAGTTTTCAAGAACACAGTAAAAATACTCAAATTCAGGTAAACATTTTACCATTTTCGTAAATCTTAACAAGTTATCACTATCAAAACAACTGCATTTATGTTGAAATTCAACGGTCTAGAATTATTGGAGGGACGCAAATAATTACCAACAAGAGAAAAACACACCTATTTGATAAGATAATTCACTTTTCCATGCAGTTTTCAGCTGTATTGAACATTTTTATTGTGAAAACATAGCTTAATTCTACTTTTACAAATGATTTAAAAAGAAAATAAAATTTTTCGAAAAATGTTCATAGTTACAGAGTATGCAGCTTTAATAGTCAAAAACTCCATCACTGCTAAGTCTGCTATTTTTTTTTTTACTTTTTTTAATTGATCGTCAATCACTTAGTGTTAACTCAAAATGTTTGAGATTAAAGTTAATTGGTAGTTTTAGCTAACTTCTCTGTGTTTAATATTGCAAAAAATTAGGTTGAGAAACTTTCTGGGACTCAGTAAAATTTACATGGGACTCAACTTTTGTTGATGGCCTGGGTTCCAGGGACCCAATAGAAATCAAGCCTAAATCTAACACTGGCTATTACACTGAAAATAGTATAGGTTTAACCCGTAAATTTATGCAGGGTGGGGTTACCCTAAACACAGGTATTTTTTTTATTTGGCCTAATTTAGACCTCCAGGTAAGAGGCATAATTAAATGGGCTGAGATGCAAGAAAACCTGACTTCCGTGTTTCTGAGGTGAGATTCAAACCAGCCTGCTCAGCTACTGAGACTAGCTAGAAAATTGAAATTTTGCTTGTAGCAAGTCTAGATTAGATACTTTCCAATAAACAATTAATAAAGGCGCTGATCAGACTGATTTTCTCACGCCGAGGCCCAAATATTAATTATCTTATTACATTGCCAGTGCACAAGATTTTTTAACTTATCAAAAATATAAATTCATGAGCACTTCAGACTAGATTTTCATGGAGGCAAAAAATATGAACACTGATCAGACTGCTCAAAAGTGAGCAGATTATTTGCAATAAAGGCTACCTAAAACATAAGCAGATGAGCAGAGCAGACAATTAAAGTCGTGACTGGCAGTCTAAGGGTTAATTTATCCAAAATAGCACTTACCCTCTTAAAACAGGATTCTGGAGCATATCTAGCACCATTTAATGTTTTCTGCATAAAACGAGCCCAAGAGGAGGGATTTCTGTTGAACCCTAAAAACACATAATAATGCATAGGTTTATCATCCAGATAAACAACATTTTGAGTTTAAAATTGTGAATATGCTCCTATCCATCAGTTTGCCACTCAATATCCATTTCAAAATTTCCTCACCTTCCTACTGTTTTCCAGACCCTTTTTGAAGGCGAATAATAGCCAGTGTCATCCACCAAAAATTCGAAAATTTGGGTACGCCAGTGTAATCCATTAAATTTGGGTACAAATACTTAAGCTAGCTGATTTTTAAATCTTTAAAGGAAAATAATAAACCAAGAATATTAGAAAAATAATGTGTCTGAATATAAACTGCATGCAATTTATAGAGATTATAATTTTCAGAAGCCTGTTCAACATACCCTTTTTTGGATTTTTTAAAAATGCCATGACTTTTTTTCCATTTTTTCTAAATGTCCCTGACTGAAAGTGAAATTCTCTGACTTTTCCCTGACCTGGAAAAAATTCATTTTCCAGACTTTTTTCTCTGGCAGTCAACCCTGTTTAAAATGTCTTTGGTGCCCCTATGAAAATTGGAAATTTCTTTAAAGGTCCTCAAATTAAAAAAAAAATGGCAAAATTAAACTAAGCCAATAGGTCATATCTTTAAAATTGCTAAATGTTTATGCCGTGAATATATTTGGTGTTTTACTGTACTCACCGAGGGGAGGCTGTAGAAGATCACCATGTTTCTCAGAATGACCTATGGGATGTAGATCTGCAGAATCAACAAGCCGCCAAAAATCATTCTTATCATCACTACCATCCAGACGTAACCTTAACCGAGGGCCGACAGCTGATATCACCGTGGCTACACAGGTTGATGTTAGGTTGCGTGGATCTGCTGATTCAAGTTTCATTTCCGACTCAAAGTCATTATCTGGTGGATCTTGGCTCTGTAAATACAGTGAAGTCCCTTTATATATTAATGAGCCAGGGCATGAGATTTCCAACAATTTGGTATTTTGACAAGTGTAGACTCAGACGAGCCTCTGCAGCCTCCTTTTAAGCTTAGAAACTCCAAATGGTGTTCAGTCAGTAGCTTAACAATCATAGAACACTCAAGCGACTAGCAAAGGCTCTGATCAGACTGGGCGTATGGGCAGGCTGATCTGAGGCTTTGCTGATCGCACATACCACATTCTTGGAAATCTCATGCACTGGCTCAATTTTTATAAGATGGATTTGGATATAACACAGTCATGTTGTGGAATCCTATTTTTTTACCATTGAATAACTAAAGGAATTATTTATAACTCTTTGCTTACTAGACTTCTGCTGATAACCTTTGCAAACAGTTTGGACCCAGATCAGGATGGACAGAATGTTGATCCTGATCTGGATCCAAATTGTATGACATTCTGATTGTATTCCTGAGAGAATTTTTCAAAAAAAATGATTTTGAAAAAAATCAGCAGACAACAAAAAGCATGCAAATTTCCCCAGTTTGCAAAGACAGACAGACAGACAGACAGACAAATCTTTTATTCTCTTAGGTCATTTACATGACATATAAGGAACAACATATTAACATAGACAGTAGCTGAGGTGTGAAACAGTATCAAATATCAAATTAAATGCTAAACATTTTAGCAGCATCATGTTTGCCTTTTTGGGAGAATATGGAATTATGTAGCACCAATAAAATGCGTTTCATGCTACAACACTTCATATTTCATTATAAGCTATCGGTGTATTTGTCTTATTTTTCTGAGACAATTGCGTGATGCCATTTATAACCTTTATTCTTGCATAGATAGATTCGTGTGGCTGCTTAAACCCATTTTCAACTGAACGAAAATCCATGCTCAAATCAGGAGATCTTTGCTTGAACATGGTTATGAACTTGAACATACTTAAAATGGGCCCCGCATTATTTGCAAGACATTATATACGGAGAGTGTTGCGGACCAGACTGATCATTTCGCCGATGCTTAAGTTCGTGAAAAAGTTGCGTATGGTTATAACGTCGTGATGACGTTATGACAATCGTAATCCAATGTAAGAAAATGGTCACATAATGTTTTAGCAGCGTTTTCACTGCAAATTGGGTTGGAAAAGGGTAAAATATGCAAGAATAACGATCACACGTGTTTGTTTCATTGCATTAACACTTGCCAGTTCCCTCGGGAGGTCTTTGAACACTAGGTCCATCGGTCTCGTGTTCAAACAGCTTCCTCGGGACCCGGCAGATGTTAATGCATGAAAAAAACATGTGTGATCCCTATAATAACAGCAGGACGGCATATATTGCCGAGAAGCCCCGCACTCTAGTATACTGCATTTTGTGCAGGTAAAATTTGGCTTTTTAAAGACCATGATAATAATGCATGTCCATCTGAAAATAAGGAATCAAGTTCTACAATTTTGAAGTCATTTAGAAGTCTCAAGCTGTCTGCAGTACATAATGTGTAGTCTATCACAGACTTATCACGAAATGTTGCTGCACTGACTTCTTTGTCTTTGCCAAACCTTCCATTCACTATAAAGATGTTATTATTTTTGCATAAATCGGTCAGCCAGTACCCAGAATTATTAGTTTTATTGTCATGAGACACTCTGTGAAAAGGGATGCCGAAGTCCTCTAGAATGGTTGTTTTATCAAAGAAGCTTGCGATATCGTCATCTATATCGAACATGTCAACAACAAATGGGTCTAGTCTGGTAAAGTCACAAAGTCGTGCCGTTCGTGCATTAATATCCCCTGTAATAAACACATACTTATGGTTGCTGCACAGGGACATTATCTCGTTCTCTAATACTAGTATTTCATCATCATTATAAAATCTTGACTGTGCTGGTGGTACATATATCGTGCCTAGTATAATATTTTCATCTGTGTTAGTTATACTTTTGTCTAGTGATATCCACAGGATGTAATCAGACTCTGTTTCAAGGGGTTTGCAGTAATTAGCTATATTATCTTTGATAAATATAGCTAACCCGCCAGATTTACGTAGGTAGGGCTCTTTTCTAGGCTGTGAAATTAATTTAAACCCTGGGAACGAGATAATGTCCATGTCGTCAATTTTAGTTTCTTCAAAGCACAATATATCAAAATGTTTAAAGTAATCTATGAAGTCAGGATACTGTAGACGAGTTTTTAGTCCGCAGACATTTAGTGAAGCGATTTTTAACGTGCTTGGATTTTTATTGGAATTTAATGAGTCATTTCTCCTTATATTTGCATATTCTCCCGTCTGATCCTATGAGCTTTGACTGCTGTGAGTAAGGCTGCTTTGTGATTCACCTGAGGGAGGTTTGTTTTCAGCTGTTTTGTTGTTGTTTTGGTTAAAGCTGCATACTCTGTAACTATGAACATTTTTCGAAAAAAAATATTTTCTTTTTAAATCATTTGTAAAAGTAGAATTAAGCTATGTTTTCACATTAAAAATGTTCAGTACAGCTGAAAACTGCATTGAAAGGTGAATTATCTCATCAAATAGGTGTGTTTTTCTCTTGTTGGTAATTATTTGCGTCCCTCCAATAATTCTAGACCGTTGAATTTTAACATAAATGCAGTTGTTTTGATAGTGATACCTTGTTTAGATTTACGAAAATGGTAAAATGTTTACCTGAATTTGAGTATTTTTACTGTGTTCTTGAAAAATAAAAACATTATTTTTAAAATTAGAAGATCAAAAGTTACAGACTATGCAGCTTTAACAGGCTGGGCAGTTTTATTTGAACTGTATGACCCCTGTTGCGGGACGTTTACTGCCTTGGAGCTTCTTGATGTAGCTCTTCTCTGTGAGACGCCGCGGGTGCGACTATTTGAAGCGGTTGAATTTGACCTAGGTCTTCTAACAGAGGCCAATTTACGGGTTGGGCTCCTGCCACGGGACTCCAAAGTGGCTGCAGTTACATTGTTTTTATTTACAATTTGCGTAGGTGGCTGAGCGACCTTAGGTTCAACTGCTGTAGCAGAGAGTAATGATGGGGAATGTTGTTTGTCCTGTTCCATAAGTTCAGGGTTCACGGTTTGAGAATCCACCTGCTCCACATGCTCTCTCACAGTCCTAATTTCTTGTAGCAAAGTGTTAACATTTGAAGTATTTCCGCTCTGATGGTTAATGATTGGAATTTCGTTTGTGCGATCACGTGTACTATTTCGAGTTGGATCCGTTATTTTGTCACTTGCATAGCTATTTATGTCTTTATCGCCTGAGTGGTTTTGTGTATTGGTACTAATACGACTACCTTGCAAGATGAGGTACCAATCAGGGAAACAATCGGCCACAGTTTCATTATTCACTGTTATTCTAGCTGGATACCCCAGGGTAACTCTTTTAGTTGGGTTGGCGTCGCGGGTTGTTTTATATTGCCTCCATAATGACTGGCATGCCCTGGCGATTTTATTTGGGTAGTCCTTGCTAATACCATAGCTAGAATCTCTGAGAAAATTTGACGCATTCAGGATGTCCTCTGTGTCGCAATAATCTCTGAATGCGACGATAATAGGACGCGTTCTATTGACGCTGAAACGACCTATTCTGTGTGCCCTCTCAAGATACATGTCTCTATCGATATGAAGTTTTGATGAGATAAATTGCCTGACTGCATCGAAACAATTCTCATTTCTGTCTTCAGGAATGCCCTTAAACAACAGGTTTTTCCTCCTGCTTCTCGCCTCTATGTCAAGTGACCTGTATTCCAACAATTTCAATCTATCATGCTGTGACCTGATCGTATTATCAAGAGCAGATACTCTAGATTTTATAGTAAAAACGGAGTCTAGTCTATTCTGTATCAGTTTTACCCTACTTTCGTTCACTGAAACCTTTGAAAGGATAAGGGAAAGTTTTTCATCTGTTGTCAAACTTCCGCAGTCCGTCATATTGTCATCATCAATGTCAACAAATGCGTTATGCACAGTCTGGTCTGCACTGCCACTTTGACCACTGCTACTAACTCGTTGGCGTTTGGCTTGTTTGCCACATACTGTGGTAAAACCATCGTCATCATCTGCTGATGTTGTGATAAATATATCAGGCTGGTCGCCATCTTGATTATCGGCGGGATCAGGCAGAGATAAACCAAACTGAAATTGAGGCATACCTGTTTTAAACAATGCTCTGGGACTGGTTCCTGTTTGACACACCTGTTTGAAACAATGCTCTGGGGCTGGTTCCTGTTTGACATACCTGTTTGAAACAGTGCTCTGGGGCTGGTTCCTCTCCGGTCTCCTTCAAATAGTCCTCCCAAGAGAAACTCACATCTGTAAACACAGAAATATAAATTAGCCGCCATCTGTGAATCAGCCTTTAATGACATTTAGGACTTTTTATGTAAAAATCATTTGAAAAACATCAAGAATTAAGAAATTTGACATGTTTATATATTGCCTTAAACCTTTTCAGGTGGATAGTATAATAAAACTGGCAATTATTTCTGATTAAACTGCTTCCTAATCATGCCATATGTTTCCATGGCAACCACTTTACCAGGGAAAAAGACTAACAGGGGCCCAGTAGCCCAGTGCCCCTAAAATTTGGGCTGGGCCCCTTAATCTAAATAATTAGGGGCCCAGCATGCCCCTGTAAATTTGAAAAAGGGTAGTATGTATGTCAAATCTGACACTTGCTGTTAAGTTTACAAATCTTCATTCAGCTGATTCCAAATAGTTTATATGGTTGAGGAATACAGATTTTGAGGGTATGCGTAAAGCAAATGAATTTTGTTTAAATGAGTTCAATTTTCTGCCTAACCCTGGGCCTCTGAGTTTTGGGCTGGGCCCCAATAATTTTATTTTAGGGGCCCAGCTTGCTCCTGGTGAAAAAATGTTAGTCTGCATCCCTGTTTACCTTAAATAACATGTAGCAAACCTCAGAACTTTTAAAGTATGGTCGGTTGTTTTCAGATCATGCAAACTCTAGGCAAAAATGAATCATGCAGTGTCAACTTTTCTGCAAGTTCCATTGCAACATGCTACGGATAATAAAAAAGTATGTTGGCAAGAAATAGCATGATTTTCATGCACCCAACAAACGTGCAAATAGTGTAATGATGTTTTTGACGGTGCATGTTAACTTTAGACAGTGTACTAAGTTTCAAAAGACCATATTTCCACGAATAATGGAGATAACTTCATAAAATTTGCAGGATAACTTCTTAACACTTCCTAGATTAAATGTGTGTAATTAACTAAATTTTGATGACTTTGTCATTAAGCCTGGTTTTCACAGATTGTGGCTCAAATGCATTCATGAATTAAATTTTGTTTACCTCAACCTGTCAATAAGCAGAAATTTTCAAAATATTGGAGGTTAAGGTCATTAGTTCTGGATCCAAACTGTTTTCAAAGGTTTTTTTGCCAAAACAATGGACCCTAATCAAGTGCTGACAACAATGGCAAACAAAATCAGACACCTTGATAAGAGTGTGTACTTAAAAATTTATTTTCTTATTTCTCAATCAAAACGTATGTTATGGGATCTCAAAAGAATCGTCTCAATAAAAAGGTTCTTTTGAACACCAAAACATATGTTAAGATTAAAGGATAAGAAAATAGAATATTTGTAATTTTGTTTATCTTTACCAATGAAAATTATTTTCAGTTGCCCAAAAGCTGCACAAGAAAATGTTGATCTTACCAGGGTTCAAGCTGGGCCCTGACAGAAGAAAGAAAATTAGGGGGAAGTGACAGTCAGATAGGGAGAAGTTATGGCACACAATTACGGCCTTTTCTGTCAGTTTAGAAGCCAATTAGCCATTACACATACTATTGCCATTAAATGGAAGGAGAAATATGATGCAGTGGTAGTAGATAGCAGCTTGCATTTGTGTGGTGACAGAATGAAAATGAGACTCCTTAAAAAAAAATTCCCACTTCTCCCTCGGTCCCATTTAAGGCCAAATTTTGTCCCCTAGCTTATTCCCTGTCTTACTCTGTATTTCATAGGATCCTTTGGAGCCAGCAGGAGATACCGACATTTCTAAGCTCTTCTACTCTTTAACAACCTGAGAAAAAAAGAGGAAAATATTCCAAACTCTTATAAACCCTTTGTACATTTATGCATAGGTCTAAATATTAAGCATGATTTTTAAAGTTCTTGTGAATCTACAATAAACCTTTTTTAAACTCCTATTGATTGAAAAGCCAGGAATGAGAGAAACAGAATGTCAAAAGCCCCACCAACAAATTTAAAATAGTTTCCAAGTTATGAAAGTTTCAAGATTTTAATTAGATGAAAATATGCGAGAGTCTCATATGACGTCATTTGAGCTTTTTGAATGTTTAAATTTAATATGTTTCATTTATTTTATCATTATTTAATATTTTATTTGCTGAAAATGATTCAATATGATAAAATACAACATTTGCATGTAAAAGCTTAATTATGCTGTTTTTAATTACTTAGAAATTACACTAAATAAAATATGACATTTTGATAAAATCCTCTCAAAACAATAATGTGGGTGGGCTTTATATGCTAATTTGCATAATTTTAAAACTTGCATAACTTTTGATTCGGTTGGAATTTTAAGATGGGGTTTCAGCATTTTGGTTTTCTCATCAAACTCATTTAAATCATGAAGTTTTAAAAATGTTTTTGAAGATTCACAAGACCTTAAAGTGTAAAATTGTGAATATTTTCTTTTAATATCCATGATTTGTTAAAATATTTGTTTTGGGTGCTCAAAAGAACCGTCTCATTGATCTAGAGGCTTGCAAATGTATTCTCCCATCATGATGGAGCCTAGGGTGGATCTGCAGGCCTTTAGTTAAGAGTGAATAACAAAAATAATAACATTCTTATTTCTCAACCAAAACATATGCTGTGGGCACCAAAAGGGCGGTTCGTTAAAGCACCCAAAACGTGTTAGAACTGATGGGTAAGAAAATATTTACAATTTTACACTAAACAAAAATTGTTTATTTAAACTGTACATATCAAAACGTCAAAGGTTAGAATTTCCAAATTAGGAAATTACAGTAAAACCTGTCTTAAGCAGCCAGTCAAAAAGAATACCAAAAGTTGGTTTTCAATACTGATTATCGCTTAATAGTGCAGGTCAAAAGTATTGCAGAATAATTCTACCATTTTCGATTAAGACCTTTGTTATGTCTATTCTAAAGTGGCCGCTTAAGACAGGTATTATTGTACATCAGTACCAGAAGATTGTTTTTGTCTTAGAAAACAGTACGGACCCTGATCTGGGTCTTCACTGTTTGCCAAAGTATCTGTGTAGGGAAATTTAATCAGTCTACAAAGGGTTAATTGAGCCAGCACTTTGGCAGAGATTTAGAACCCATTTTAGTAGTAATGCTCAAATGACAATTGTAATCAGGTGATGACACACTGTTGCCTCAAAATAGCCTACGCTTTAAGCCTGGCAACACGCTATTAAGTGATGAGCGTAGAACAAGCTTTTTTAAGAAAGCTTAAACTTGTTATAGATTTTGTTTACTTTTTTATTTTTGAATGCCTTTCCATTATCACGAAAGGACATGCTTTGTTCACTTTATCGGCTGAAAGTTTATTTAAATCTGATACTTTTAGATGCTGAAAAACATCTGTGATTACCTTCGTTAATGTGTAATGTGAAAATAAATGGGCCACTAATTGATATCGTTGCAGTCAATTTGCGCCATTGTTGAAAATTGATGAAATGTGATATTACTCGAAGACTTCCGTCTAAAGTTCCCCCGTTGTATTGTCGAGGCACCGCCGTTCGACGTGAGGGTTGAATATTATTGTAATAGTTTAATTCGCTGTGCTGACACGGCCCATGGTGCTGGTAAAACAACAGATTATGTAATATTTACATGTATGTATGTGTGCGTGTGTGCGTGCGTGTGTGTGTGCGTGCGTGCGTGCCATGGGGTTGTCTGCGGTTTGTGATTGTGGTATTTCCTGATCATACTCACTTGCTGTTTTTGTTTTATGGGGTCATTGTCAGAACTTATTGGATGACCCTCGTAAAAGGATAAAATTAGATGTTCCTTTCTATGGTCATAACTGATCTTGCTCAATTCTCTCTAGATGGCAACATGTTCCACAAAATGAGAGACATTGGAAAAAGAATACCTGTAATAATCAAAAGAAACATGTAACTGGTGGAAACTTAGTTGGTGCATATTACGAGTGAATCTGCTGGGATGCTTGAAGAATGATGGCATAGGTACTGCAACAAGGTCATAGTAATTCTTAAAAAACATCGCGATTCTGGCTTCATAATGGCGATATTCGAGAGAGTGCCAGCCCAGGTTACTCAGCATTGCGGAAACGCTATCGTATGAGGAATAGTTGTTTGAAGCCCAACATGCAGCCCTTCTCTGGACCATTTCTATTTGTTGGGTGTTTTTCATTGTATAAGGGCTCAACACGGTGGAGGTATACTCAAATTGAGGTCTAACAAGGCTTTTGTAGGCTAATTCTTTAACTGGCGTATTTTAGTTCTGACGTTTCTTTTAACAAAGTAAGAAAGAGGGCAAAGATCAGGAATCGATACAATATAGCACCACACCTGACCCAGGATACCAATGGGAAAGTGACAACTTCACAATTAGACATCATAAACGAAAACCAAGAGGCCATCCCTTTACCCTCAGGTGACCACAAGGCATCAATAAACAGATTAGCATGAAAGCATAACAAAAACATGACAGAAAAAACATAAATGATCCACAAAAGAAGCTCCGCCTGTGGAACGGTCAGTAAAAATATTTTACTGGGGAGCTTAAACCAGCTTCACAGCGTGCCTACCGCACCCTTAGTTCACCCTAACTTATCAATGCATCATCTATTAGAGCATATAAAAAGGAGATATAGCAAAGATAAGGACACACCAGTAATTAAAACTGAATACCGGAGCAAAAAAATCCAACAGGTAAACCCGGTGGGCCTGACAACAGCCAAAACATCAGGCCCCTAATATCTCATCAATAGTTAAGTCTTCGGAAAAATATTTTACTGACCGTTCCAAGGCGGTACTTCTTTTTTACGGGGTTTTTATGTTTTATTTCTTGTTTTTCCATTGCCTTTGTGTGCGTCTGTTTATTTGTGCCTTGTGGTCAGCTGCTGGGAAAGGGCTGACCTCTTGGCTCTCGTTTGTGGTGTCTAACTGTGAGTTTGTCACTTTACCATTGGTATCCGGGGTCAGGTGTGGTATTTGATTGTATCGATTCCTGATCTTTGCATCCTTACTTTAAGTTGGAACCGTCATAGAGTCTGAAGTCCGACCACCAGCATGCAATTAAAGTGGAAAGCGAAGTTGCTAATCTTGATTGGGTTGACCACCAAGCATGTAGTCTGTTGCAATACATTAATGTTATAGCCAATCTTTTGATAATGGGAAATTATCTTAATGAACTGTGCTGAAATTTTTTTTGAGCCAACAATCTTCTTTAACCTATATACCAAGTCACCATAGAATTCAGGTTCCAAAAGTCCTTGGCCGAAGAGAGATTTAGGTCCAATTTGGAATTTAGATATCAAATCATAATATTGTCTTGAAAATTTAGAAAAGGTTTTGCCTTTCTTGTAATTTTGGTTATGTGGGTATTCCAACTCAGTTCATTGGATATAACTACCAAGTTAGCGGGCACAGTCAACAGACTACAGGATCTCGTCATGGGGGAACACTTGGAGTGTCTTGGCTGCCTGGCTCTACTAATGTGCAGAACCTGGCATTTATGCCTCGGTTACATTTGCTGCAGTCATCGTACAATTTATTTGTCTACGATTTTCTCTACGATTTTTTCGGTACCGTAGGCGGCTATATGCTACGACGTATGTGTTTACATTGCTCACGATCCCCTTACAATTTCTTTCCGCGAAAAACTAGGACAAAACCTTACAGAGACCTTGCAGATATCGTACGACAACTGCAAGGTTATCATACAATCATCGTCTTAACTTCACAAATCGCACTATGCCCGTACGATGACCTAGCGGAAGTCGCAAGGAGTCGGTACGCTGACTGTGCAATTGTCGTTTAATTATGTGTATGACTTTAAACGGCCATCCATGTTCATTTTGAATACACATTTAGTCATGTGATCGTGCTATGTGACATCAACTAAGGCTAGTGTTTTTAGTTGAACGTGGTCCCAAGGTATGGGATTGATGATACCATACTATACAACTTGTTACGTTTGTATATATTTTAATGTCCATTTTTAAGTTCTGCAGTTTTCATAAAGTTTAAATCACAGACTATTACAACATTTGAACAACCCCTTATTTATAATACACTTTTATAATTCGAAAAGTATCACATTAAATTGAAAATATAAAGATGCTTTAATTGTATCGCCTGGTAGATTCAGTGTAGACTTAAATGCTTTATATGGTTTTATTAAGGTTAATCATCCAAATGCACTCTACGGCCAACAACACATAAAATCTTCGTCAGAAGTAAAAATGAATTCGTTGCATGCGAACAACAAAGGCATTCTTCCACCCAGCCTGGTCAGCACATTTGCCATTCGTTTTCAGCAAAATACATTTTGTAGAGCATTTATACATTCAAATATCAATGTTCGACCTAGTCACATGTTCTCACTACGAGACCCATATATTTTATTCCTTGAAGTAATACTCAAATTCAAATCCCAGAGTTATAAATCACAAAAAAATATCTGGACTTTTTATTAATCTTATCTAATTTATTAAACCCCTTATCCAACCAGCATTTTATATACTGAAAATGCATATGCATTTTACGTAAGGTGCATATTTTAATTGCACTTCAGACAGCATACCCTATGGGCCCTGATAAGACTGCTTCCATCAGCAAACTGACCTGGGTCCATATTGAGTCACTCTGAGTGGTGGTATTAGAGACATCGCGTGAAGACAAATATTGACATGAAACAAACAGCTGATGATAACCACTATTTACCCATCTGGAAATTGTTGACACGTTGCAAGGCAACCGCACGATCATTGTACCATCGCCTTGGGGGTTCCGCAGGATGACCGTCCAATGTCCGTACGATTTTGTGGGCCCAGCAAGGGCATGGTGCGGTGATCTTGATGGCTCCTTACGACTATCCCAAGAGTCTACGATCATTTTTGGGCCAAAATGACAATCTAAAATCGTACGTTGTCCTCACGATCACCGTGCGGTGCCCCTACTGGGTTCGTATGACGTCACTGCGATGTGTCTACAGGCTACGGGCTTACGATTTTTTTCAAATTTGTCATTGTGCAGAGTTAAACAAAATCGTAGATACCACGATGACCGTAAATCCGTAGGATGATCGCAAGGTCTCCCTGCGGAGGCCACACGGAAACGGTGATTTGGACATTGTACGGGCATCGTATACTCGTCGTAAGGCAAATGTAACCGAGGCATTACTTGGATTGAATTCCATATACCAGGTTCGTTCCCAGTTTTGTAACTGGTCAGTGTCACTCTGGAGAATGCTGCTATCATTTGGATTTTCTACTGTGAGGTTAACTACTGTGGCATCTGCGAAAAGCCTGACCCATGATTGGATATTTTCAGCCTTTCAGGTATATCATCATACAGTTCACAGTCTTCTTTGAAGTGCTGAACACTCTACAGATCCCCAAATATACAATATGGTTAATCTTGCAAACCAGTCTAGTATCTATATTCATTCAGCCTGCATTTCTCTGTTCTGAGCTCAGATATACAAATCTCTGTGTCTTGATGCTTTGCACAGCTCAGGAGTGGGATAATCTCATCTTTTCTTTATACGTAGGCTTGGGCCCAGCATCTACTGTTTACCCCCAAAAAATATCAGGCATATCAAGCACCCCAAAAGAATCTTTGAAATTTTAGCAACCCCAAAAGATATCCTGATTCTGTATATTTACCTTAAGAAAAGACCCTAAAATACATAGAAATAACCCATAAAACTAGTCCAATTATGGGATGACCCCTCAAAAATATCCACATAATTTTCATACCCCCAAAAATACTCTTTTTCCTGACACCCCCCCCCACCCAATGGCCCGAGCCTTTGTATGTATGAAAATATCAGAGTACCCCCCCCCCCTCCTCCTGGGTCGCACGGGAACCGTCTGGACATTCACTGAAGGCAGGAGATCAAACAGCTGCCTTCCTGTGGCTCCAGCCTCCCATCTCTTCTGCCATTTTACAATGCAGAATTCTTGAATTTCTTCAACTCAGCAGGGCCTTCTGTTCTGTTCTGTAGTAAGTAAATCTCCTCCGCTGACTTTTCGGAGAACCGTCTAAGACGTGGTCTGCCAAGCAGTAAGAAAACACTGTTAGAGCTCTATATACACTGGTGTTAAAGTTTATATATATACATGCTAAAGTTTGTGATTAAAAAAAACAAACTGCCTTATTTGTATGTCGCTCAGAAGCTTATGATGATAATCTCTTTAATTCTGCTAGCCTTTTGTGGTGAATTCTGTGTATGTATTCCCTCGTCAACAATTCAAGCAACCCCCAAGTAATTTTATCAAACTGTTCTTTATCCAGTACGGCAGAAGCGTCGAGTGTTAACTGTGTCAAAAACTCTGGGTCTTTTATCAGTGACCTGTCGATGTATGCTGACTGAAAGACTGGGTTTTTGAGAAGCTTTTCAGAATATGCTGCTCTCTCGTTGTTGAGAAATGAACATTCACTAATGAAGTGTTGTCTTGTTTCCGGCTCGGCTTTGCATAACCTGCAAGTTGGATTGACCTGAAACTGGTTAAAAACCGCTCTATTCCCTTGCAATATATAAGTCCCTGTTAATAATTTACTCTT
This sequence comes from Loripinus fragilis, assembly GCA_964019695.1. Taxonomy (NCBI): domain Eukaryota; kingdom Metazoa; phylum Mollusca; class Bivalvia; order Lucinida; family Lucinidae; genus Loripinus; species Loripinus fragilis. The sequence continues at coordinate 111,057,307 of OZ026517.1, forward strand.
CAGTTGGGCCCTTCTGCTGTCATATATACTGTTTCGGACTGTTGACCATATATGATGAGTCCTGCCGACCTTCAGAGAGTCTACATTAACATACTTGAGGGAGGACTTGCTTTTGACGTCTTGCTGCCATCCTTCCTCAACGGCCTTATTCACAGCAGTATTCATTACCCTTTTCCATTCATTTTTGGATGGTGGGTTGCTTAACAATTGAAAAATTGACGGTAAGTCATACATATGCAAAATTTCCCTAACAAACATAAACCAGCTTTTATCCTTTACATCCTTCATCACAATCTGCCTTAACGCTATATCATTTTCAATTGAGCCTTTTAGTCTTATCATGTTTAAAAAAGTGGTAAGAGCATTTTTGTGTACAACAGCATCCAGAGGCAGGACCCCCAGAAGTGCAAGAGATATTGAATTGGCAGTTTTGTCCGGGAGACCCTGTATTTGCTTTAGACATTTCCTTTGGAACTTTTCGAGACATTCTACATCTTTCTTACTAAGCAATATTGATTCCAGCCCATACATGCTGATGATAAGGTGGTGTTGTGGCGCTTTGACTTGGGGACGTTTGATTTGTTCCGTTGTAGCATCGTTACTGGGGAGTTAATTCTGAAGCATTTGGGTATTGGATTTTATACAAAAGCGCCATTATTTACCCATCTGGGCCAAAACAGAATCCGGCAGTGGCCTAAAAAGAGATAAAAATGACCGAAAAGTCCAACGTAGCGGCGAAATGGGACCCTTGGAAGCTAATGAATGTATCAAGTGAAGAATTGGCGGCGATTAAAGAGCGCAGGAGTATGCGAGATGAATTGAAAACGAAGTGGCAGAGAATGTCAACAAACCCTCACATTGGAGGTCGTGGAGGACACCATGTAAATATTTCTTCTTCATTTGTTTGTTTGAATTTCGTTTAAATTTACATTCCCTTAGGCATAGACAATGTATCATACTTAATTCCCATGCTTACTGTGCATTCATGCTTACTGTGCATTAGGTCTATTAATTTTATTACGGCCTCCACCCCTGGGATGAATGCAGGTCAACTCGGTCTTGGGTCAAGTCAGGATATCAGTATCATTCTGGTCGGCATTGTGTTATACATATTAATAAGAAATGAACCCTGGTAAGATAAGACAAGAAAATTTATTTTAAGTTTGCAGGACAGACAGTACATAATAGTAAACATAAGCTCTGATGAGCTTCTGACCATCTATAGAAACATGCATACATGACCGCCCTGGATAGATCAGTAGATCAGATAAGAGTCTGACTGCTTCTGAAGAAGAGATAACTGAAGAAGCAGTCTGATCAGGGTCTTCCCTGTTTGCTACTCTACATTTTGTGAATTCTAGCCCTATTACTAGTACATGTAATGATAACCAACATTTTATTTGAGAAGGGAAAGGAGAGGAGTGTTCGGAATTTTAACCCTTTAAGCGCCAAGAAAAAATGCATCTGAAAATGGCGTCTGCTGAAGTCGTCTGCTGCAAATGATTGCCTAACATTACTGACGAATTAAGTATAGAAGCAAACAACCTATAGGAGCAGTCTGATCTGGGTCCACACTGTTTGCCAGAGGCTTCTTAAACCTTTCAGCAGACGACTTTTGTTGCGATTGGTGCATTAAGGATTAAAAATGATTTTTGTTCCGTTTCAGCTGGATCCTGCTGTACAGAGATGGTTGTCTGCTCGTGCTGTTCTTGCTGCCCATGATTACTTCAAAGTTACTCCAAGGACACTCTTTACAGCCATCTTCCTTGTGTGGGGGCCAATAATTGGTTTAGGCTACATGGTAACCAAATCTAGAGTAAGTCTCAGTAAGCTAACTGTCCAGCCTGTTGAATAACATTCACAACAATAATCATTAATGTATAAATCTCAGTGATTTTATTTGGGATTTTGGGAAGCTACCTTTTCCTACACAATTGGGAAAATATTTTATTAAAATTGGGAAAATAAGAGCTAAAATACATTAAATTGGGAAAATAAAGGCCATTTTTGGATTGGGAATGACTCCCATATACAGCCTCAAAAATGGCCAAATAAAATCACTGAATCTGCTCTCGTCTTGTCTTCTTATGTACTTTGAAAGCCAATATTACAATACTATGGACCAGATCAGACTGCGCCTGTTACAACTTGATCACGGTTCATAAAGTTTGCTTCCATGGCAACAGTAGACTTGCTCAGTTGAATATGTGCAGCAGACGTAATGAGCTGACAACATTTTTCAGGACAAAAAATATTGGTATTATAAAGGTAAATAAGAGATTCAGTCATAGGTTGGGATCACTCAATATTCATAGATACAGGGCAGAGGGCATTTACTTGGACAGAGGGCCAAAACAGTATTAAAAAGCAAAAAAAAAAACTTCATTAAATTGCTGTTATACACACTATTATCCAATTTTGATCAACAACACTTTTCCCCATTTTTAATTTAATTAACTCACAGGGTTCTGGTTATTAGGTTTGAACATTAATTTACAAGCAAATTGGAAAACAGTGTGAATCCTAATCTGATGGCTTCAATGTAGGATAAAGATTGAATCACAGGTTTAGATAAACAAAAAATTTCAGCTTAAAGATGTAAATATTTTCTTACCCATCAGTTTTAACATATGTTTTGGGTGCTCAAAAGAACCGTCTCATTGAGACGGTTCTTTTGAGTACCCACAACATATGTTTTGGTTGAGAAATAAGAAAATTAAATTTTCGTTACGCACTCTCATCTAAAGTTCTGATTAAATTGTAGATGCAGGCTTTCAAGTGCCCATCAACAGAAAAGTAGGGAAAAAGTAGGGATAAAAATTTGGAAAAAAGTAGTGAAAAAGTAGGGATTATCCGTGTAAAAAAGTAGGGATAGTATGGCTTTTCCAAATATAAAATTTATTGCAACGAGCTGTTTGAAATAAGAAATTCCAGATAAAATGAGCTGGATAATACCTGTGACAATAGTACTAGCCAAACAGAGAGACTTTTAGGTTAAGAATTTAAAATTGAGGTGTTAAGCGGCACCCTTCCTGAATGAACATAGAAGTTTATTTAAAAAATCTGAGCGAGTGAAGCGAGCGAGGAAAAATTCTGTATTTTTACGCGTAAATGACATTTTAGAGTTAAAAAGTAGGGATAGTATGGCATTTTCATGAAAAAGTAGTGAAAAGTAGGGGCAGATAAAAAAGTAGGGAAAAGTAGGGCCCGCTTGAAAGCCTGTAGATGTTACATGTAGCTTGCACTGGATGCTTAGGATCAGTATGATTTTTAATGTCTGAGACGCCAGAATTAAGACAGTTCTTTTGAGTACCCACAAGTTGTAAGCCACACCCACAACATATGTTAGGGTTAAGAGATACAAAAATTAATTTTTAATTACACTCTTTTTTCTGGATCTGAGTTCCTAAGGGCAGCTAGGTAGCCTGGGTTCCAGCCTGATCATTTTTCCTTTTTTTCGTTTCTTGGTCAATATATATCGATTCATTTTCTTGCTCATCGTTAAATACCACATTTTCATGTTTACAGCCGATACCGTTGATGTGTTATCTTTTTATTATCTTAATTTTTAGATTATTAACATAAGAAAATATTTGCAAAACATATTGACGACTGGACCCAGGCTAGCAGTTAGGCTGTTTGTCCTGGAGTTAGGAGTATAAGAATCCATCACGAGTGTGAGGGTGGGATAGGAAAATGCATCACGAGGCTTGTTGAGTGATGTCAAACAGTGATCCTGAGGGACAGGTTTTTCTATCCCACCCTCACAAGAATAATAGATACATTTTCTTGCTCATCGTTAAATACAGCATTTTCATGTATAAAAAAGGCTCCCATTGGCTCCTGAATACACTGAGATGTGACATGATATCTGATCACTTTAACATAACAATGTCACATTTTCATGTTTAAACAAGGCTCTCAGAAGTTCCTGAATACGCCAAGATGCAGCATGAAATGATGACGTCGCTTGACCACTATGTCGCATGAATTCCAATACAACTAATGTACAACCCTCATGTGACAGCCTGGATAAGGTAAAGGCAAAGGCTCAGACTTTGCTGCATGCATACATAATTTATGGCTTAAAGAGAACATGTACAGATCTAGAAAGTTTCGTCAGAGGGGGTCCAACTTTGATAACGTTTTTTTGGGGGGGGGGTTTGATGGGGGGAGGAATGATCCTTTTCATCTTTAAAATACTGTCATTTGAAAATAATTTCCATAATATTTTCCAAAGTATTCAAAACTTAACTTAATTTTTTCTTAAATTTTTTCAATGTTGCCTAAACATAGAAAATGATGTCATGATCTAAAAACAGCCTATGGAGTAAAGAGTTAAAAAGCAAAATTAGGCTTGATATTTCATGCCTTTTTTTATCATTCGATTTTCATGAAATTTCAAGCCTTATTCCAATGAAAACCAGATAGATATTCAAAATCTGTCACCTGCTGCAGTTGTGATTGGCACATCATACCCAGAGGTTATAAAACTTTTTTCATGCTTAACTTAGCTGAGCACATACTTTATCCTGCTCATAAATGTTAAAATGCCAACAAATTATAAATACAACATCCGAGAGACTTAAAGCAAGAAATTTCTTTATTTGGCAGTGGCAGAGAGCTTAACTCGAGACCAAGGGGGCGCGGGTTCAAGCCTCATCGGCGCTACTGCGTTGTGTACTTGAGCAAGACACATTAGTCCTAGTACTGGTTCAACCCAGGAAGACCTGTCCCTACATAACTGAAAAATTGTCGATGGGATCTGAAGAATCAAATCAAACAGACAAAAGTTTTTATGAGCAGTTGAATTTTCGTGCTCAGTTGAGTTGAGAATGAATAAAGTTTTATAACCTCGGGGCAAGGACTCCAACATGTCATCTGTGTTCTCATTTCAGGCGGAGCTTGATGCTAAATGTCGCAGTGGAGAAATAACAGCCAGAGAAAGAATATTTAAATGGAAACATTAGTGCCACAATAGACAAAGGGTTTAAAATTGTCATGCTTTTATTTGCTACTGTTTAAATAGACATGGTAGTTCAAGCAGGTTTAAAACAACAATCAACTGTTATATGGGCCTCGGCACAAAAAACCTGTCTTTGGTGGTTTGTGAACAACAAAGGCGCAGACCAGCCTGCGCTTCCGCACAGTCTGGTCAGCACCTTTGTTATTCGCTAATTGGAAAGTATCATATCTAGATTTGCCACAACCGAAATTTCAACATTCTAGCCAGTCTCTGCTGTAGAGCAGGCTGGTTTGAATCTCACTCTGTCCGAAACCCAGAAGACCGGTTTTGTTGCGTCGAGGTCCATATTGTCTGAACTTTAGGCTAGACTGCAATTAACCAGTCTCTACTAATTTTGGCTAAGCTTTATAAGTGGGTGACCGGGTTTGCCTCTACCCGGTAAATAATAGCTGTAGATGCTTACAATATGCTAACTTTCAATGTTGCGGGGGTTGTAAAATGACTGAAATTATTTTAAACAGAGACTGGTAAAGTGCAGCTGTCCTGAAATTTATTATCTGTCGATTGATTGGACTGAAGGTTAAATATGGCTGAAGGAACTTAAGTACTGATACCATTCTTCATTTCATGGAAAATAAAGCTTGATATTCTATGTGAAACAGAAGATTCACTTGAAAAATAAAACCATCATAGTTTGAAGTACATGCTACATGTAATTTGAATCAAGTTTAGCGATGAAGCCATAATGCTAGGCGAAAAAAGAAATGCTGCATATAAAAATTAAAATGCCTTTTGCAAAATTTAATCTGCTATGTTTTGCTGTTTTTCGTGCAGCACTTTCTTCCAATTGTACTATTGAGTTTAGTCAACTTAAACCAGTGTACTGACCGAATTTTTAATTTCTACATGCGCATTTAACAAGCAATGTTAAAGATGTTTTTAATTTTTACATGTGGCATTTCGTTTTTGGCTTAGTATATTTGAACTTTATTTCAAAAATTTCATATCATAACAAATGTTTCGTATCATGCTAAAAATGTCTTAGTGAGATGAAAGAATCCCAGAGATCTTCAGATTAATGTTATACTGTCATTACTAAAAATAGCAGCAAAAGTTTTTCTGCAGTAACTCATAGGTGGGACTCTTAAGTTAAAATTGTGGAAATATATCAGACTTTAAAAATACTTTATTGCATTTTGAAGAACATGTACTGCTGTGAAATATAAAGTATTTACACAGCTTTTTTCTCAAATAAAGCTCTTTGTCATATAATTAATCCTCTATAAACTTTTGAGAGGCAAATATATTACTAAAGACAAATTTATTTTGTCTTTAGTAATCAGTGCTCCAGCTAGAATCAGAAAAGGGCAGGGTGCTGAAGCCCTGAAAAGGGCACTTTGTGTCGCGTCACGAAAGTTTGGATACACAGGGAGCGGAAGGGAATGAACATCCCCGCATAGGGGGCTAGCATACTCAAAAATACTCATATCCCCCAAAAATGTTGACCTTTCTGAAAAAAAAAATCGAAATTTGAACCTAAAAAGATAGGCCAAGTATGTGTATATAAAAATATCACCCCTGACCCCCACCCCCTCTTTGGGTCTTTTCATGCAGGAGTAGGCTGCTCTGGAACTATTTTGGTTTCATGTTTTTCACGTCTGAGAAATTTAGTTGATAAAAAATTACAGTCACATTTAGTTCAAGTATCTTTCATTTGGAGATGTCAAACTGTGTCCCTTGAAAAGCCTAAGATTGAAAGATTCCATTACACATCTATGGATTACTTTCTACAATGTATCTATATGTTCTCTTTTATATGTGCCAGCTATTGATTTGAGCTGTAATACCCATACAACCAGTGACCAACGGCTTCATGTCATTCTAAACTAGTTACAAGATAGTCTATTTATCTGGAGCCCCTTATTTCTTTGATGTTGCCAAAACAAAAAAATGAGTTTAACAAGTAAAAATGGACATTACAAATATGAGGAAAAAGAAGGTTAATTGCGGAGTAAGCTTATTGAAAAGTTCCCATTTCTCCTGCTAAAAATCATACAGATTGCAATTCACCTGACTGGTCAGTTCTCCGCGAGATCTCAGTGGGGGATTTCCCATTTTTGACTGCAGTGTAAACAGAAAGTCGCTGAACCGATTCGCATCAATTTGAATACACAACTTCTGTGACCATATGGGAAGATAAAATAAAGGACTTGGTTGATTTTAGGGCAAGGTGCTATTAAAAGGGACAGGGTGCCAGGCAAGTAGGGCAGGGTGCGGCGCCCTTGTAAAACAGCCTAGCTGGAGCACTGGTAATATATTTGCCTTTCAAAAATATATTACTAAAGACAAATTTAATTCGTCTTTAGTAATATATTTGCCTTTCAAAAGTTTATAGAGGAAAAGCTTTGCAATAGTACATGTTTGATGGGAAATTTATTAGATTACGCTTATTTCACTGATATTCTGGGAATTCTAGCAGAGCTGAGATAGAATATTATGATAGTAAATTAATAGTGCATGTAATGTGCTAGACCAGTCTTTGTGCAGTTGTCTGGTTGTACATCATTACTAGCAGTTTACCAAAGTTTCAATGCCCCAGATAAGAGTGCTATGCAAATTGCCCCTTTTTCTGTTTTCACCACAAAAACCTGTTTTCTTGCAGTTGGAAGAGATTTTTTTTAGCGTAAAAAATTGTCATTTTCTTCCCCATCAATTTGGTTGGGAAATAAGAAAAAAAATCTTATTACACACTCTTATCTGGAGGCCCGTGATGGTAAAATATGTTAGAAGGAAAGCTTCAACCAGATTTTCATGTATGAGACTGATCATCCCTACTCTTTTGTTTTAATAAATTCATGAAAATGGTTCTGGTGTTGTTGTTGTTATTTGACAGCTACTGTCGTGCCAACCAAGAGTGACAGTGACATATTTTTTTGTTTATAATTGCGAAGTAAAAAATTAACTTGTACACTCACTTGAGCTTACACAAATTGATAGATCACTTGTGTATTAATCCTATCCTGTGGATAGGATTAATACGCAAGTGATCTATTGATTATAAGTCCCTTATTACTTTGTAAACAAAACATGACGTCACTGTCACTTTTGACTGGCAGGACAGTATATTAATCAGAGATCTTCAGCTTTTTGACAAAAAAAAAGCAAATGGAGCATGACCAGGAAATGTCACTATCACAAACCACAGACCAACCCAGGGCACCACATGGGCGAAAGTTCAAAATTTCCAAAATCCTGAACTTTAGAAATTCAATTTTTTAAACTTGCAGGATGCCTACAAAAATTGATAGTTTAAATGGTTAAATGTGTTTAGATGATCATCTCCCTAATTCAGCATTTTGAGGCTGACTCTCTATAGAAAGTCAGCCTCAAAATCCTGAATTTGGGAATAATCCTGAAAACTTTCACTCATGGGCACCATGAGGAAAAGACAAAAAACAGCACAATTAAAGCAGCACAACCAGAAGGGTCTTCAAGAACCACACTACAAAACAAGGACTCCACACAAAACATGTACACCGATTGGATGCAATTAGAATGAATAAACAAATCAGAATCACCAACTTAGCATGGACAGCAGCCAAGGCCATAATGGTCAAATCTTTGCCCTAGATTCTGCTGTTGTTAAAACACAAAAATTGTTTAGCTTACATGGATGTTTCCATATCATCACAGAGAAACAATCAAATTAAATAACTATATGTGTGTGATGAAATAAAGAAAAGAACTCAGTCAGTCCTAAAGAAAACCCCAAGTTAAGCTTCTTTCTGATCTTGTTTTGCAAGGGCATACAAGGGTTTCAGCTATGATTCTCATACCTGATTAGCAGTTAATTATTTCAGATACCATAGGAAAGAGATATTTTTAACCCTTAAAGCACCAAGAAAAAAATGCATCTGAAAATGTTGTCTGCTGAAGTTGTCTGCTGCAAATAATTGCCTAACATTACTGGCAAATTTAGTATAGAAGCAAACAGCGTGGACCCAGAACAGACTGCTATAGGAGCAGTCTGATCTGGGTCCACACTGTCTGCCATAGAGGCTTCTTAAACATTTCAGCAGACGAGAAAAGCAGACAACATTTGTTGCGATTGGCGCATTAAGGGTTAATTAACTTTTTGTGGAGGTAAAAAAAGGTCAAATACCTAGCTATCCTATCTCACCATCGTAAAACGATACTGAGGTGAGGAACCATATCTGCCGGGCTGGGGTATCACGCCTCCAGGAGAAATAAAAACAACAGGATAATTTTATAATTTTTCTTGATCATCATATATTTCATTCACATGTATAGTTTCTCAATTCCCATCTTAACATTTACACACAGAATTTCCCATTCATAAACACTCAATCATAAAAGTAAGCTTTCTTTCACACATACACCTATTGTTCATCAGCTCTAGCACATATTGTGGCTCTAAAATAGATATTTAACCGTTGCACTCACATGAAATGTACAAATTATGAAACCTGTCATGCCCAGATCCAGAGGGGGAGGGGGGTCCCCCCTGAAAAATTACGAAATAAAGGGTTTCTTGGCAATGCTGGTCCTGGTCCCCTGAAAAATCACAAAGCTACCAAGCCAGCATTCAATGTTGGAACCATCATTGGCCCATCAGCGAAACACCATTTAATTTCGCTGGCGGACCGATGATGGCCCGCTTTTAGTGGTATTTCGGACAGCTCTCCCCTCATCAAGGCAAAAAAAGTATTAAAAAAGTTGGACCCCCTGACAGAACTTTCTGGATCGGGGCACGCCTGTGCAAAATGCGCAAGTTTCATATGTTGTACATTTCACTTCGTGTTTTAAAGAATGGTTCTACACATATGCATGGGTGAAAGTTTTTCAGAATTATTCCTGAATTCAAGATTTTGAGGCTGACTTTCCACAGAAAGTCAGTCTCAAAATGCTATATTAAGGAGACCATAATAGCTTCTCTGATTTATTTTCAGTCTGTCTGAGGACATTTGACCATTTAAACTTGAAATCGTGAATTATTTAGTGGGCGTACTGCAAATTTTAAGAAATGGAATTTCGAAGTACAGGATTTTGGAAATTTTGAACTTTGAGCCATGCATATGTGATAAGCGTCATTTTCTTGTGGATTGACCAGTTTAACCACAACCTTTTAGCTCTATTGCACTAAAATGGCTAAAACTTGTGCAAAAAAAAAATCCCAGAAAATGTCATTTATACTTATTACATCTGTTCCATTTACATGGGTGAAAGTTTTCAGGATTTATCCTGAATTCAGCATTGCTGAATTAGGCAGATTATAATAGCTTCTCTTATTAGGTTTCAGATTATCTAAACACAATTAATCATTTAAACTTGAAATTATTCATTTTTGTAGGCATCCTGCAAGTTACAAAATTTGAATTTGTAAAGTTCAGGATTTTGGAAATTTTGAACTTTCACCCATGCATTTATCAAAAGCAGTTCAGGCTACTTTTATCATGGATGCCATCATTGTGAATCCTCAGTCAGATCTGGGTCCATAGTGTTTATGATATAGGTAACCAAAGTGCATAAGCATAGGGGAGAGCAGATGACATTTGTCATGAATGCTGGGAAAAGGGTTTAGGCCATCCTTAAACAAGAAATGTCACAAACACGTGACGAATGCCCCCAAAGGAATTGGTCTAGTATAAGACACATTTGAGGAAAGATAGCTGTAATATAGCAAGAAAAAACTAGAAATGAGGCCAGAAGTCAATGTCAAGGTCAAAATGACTCAAAATGGTATGCACCACTCCGCCATCCCAAGAGGAATCACCACCCCAAATTTGGGATTCCTACATCAAATAATATAGGAGATATGCTCGGGACACAATAATTCTTGAAAATGAGGTCAGAGGTCAAGGTCACAGTGACCCAAAAATGGTTTGTGACACTCAGGCATCCCAAGATGCATTTACATACCAAATTTGGAATTCCTATTTCAAAGAATATAGGAGATATGCAACAGTTTCTAGAAACTAGGTCAGAGGTCAAGTTCAAGGTCACAGTGACTAAATTATGGTAAGCGACACTTTGTCATCCCAAGATGCATCCACACACCAAATTTGAGATTCCTACCTCAAATAATTTAAGAGATATGCTCTGGACAATAGGTCAGAGGTCAAGGTCACAGTGACCCGAAAATGGTACATGACACTCCGCTATCCCAAGATGCATCCACACACCAAAATTGAAATTCCTAACTCAAAGAATATATGAGATATGCTCGAGACACAATAATTCTTAAAACTAGGTCAGAGGTCAAGGTCACAGTGACCCAAAAATGGTATGCTACACCCCGTCATCCCAAGATGTATTTACACACCAAAGTTGGAATTCCTATCTCAAAGAATATAGGAGATATGCACCAGACTCAATGCAGTTTCTAGAAACAAGGTCAGAGGTCAAGTTCAAGGTCACAGTGACCCAATTATGGTATGTGACACTTCTACATCCCAAGATGCATCCACACACCAAATTTGAGATTCCTACCTCAAATAATATAAGAGATATGCTCCGGACACGATTTTTCAAAAAACTAGGTCAGAGGTCAAGGCCAAGGTCACAGTGACCCGGAAATGGTACGCGACACTCCGCCATCCCAAGATGTATCCACACACCAAATTTGGAATTCCTAACTCAAAGAATATAAGAGATATGCTCCGGACACGATAATTCTTAAAACTAGGTCAGAGGTCAAGGTCACAGTGACCCAAAATTGGCATGTGACACCCCCTCATCCCAAGATGCATTTACACACCAAATTTGGAATTCCTATTTCAAAGAATATAGGAGATATGCACCAGACTCAATGCAGTTTTCAAGAAACTGGGTCAGAGGTCAAGTTCAAGGTCACAGTGACCTGATTATGGTACGCGACACTTCTTCATCCCAAGATGCATCCACACACTAAATTTGAGATTCCTAACTCAAATAATATAAGAGATATGCTCCGGACATGATTATTATAAAAACTAGGTCAGAGGTCAAGGTCAAGGTCACAGTGACCCGAAAATGGTACGCGACACTTCGCCATCCCAAGATGTATCCACACACCAAATTTGGAATTCCTAACTCAAAGAATATAGGAGATATGGACCGGACACGAAAGCGGGACGGACGGACTGACGGACGGACGGACTGACGGACGGACGGACAGTGCGATTACTATATGCCTCCCAAAGTTCCTTTGGGGGCATAAAAAATTGTTTGCTGTCACCCTTCTCATCATTTCTCAAGTGGGAAGGTAGTGAAAAAGATATTAAAAATAAAGAAAAAAATGTCTAAAAATAGAATAAAAAAATTCTCCAAATGGCCATACATTTTTTGGGGAAGAAGGCGTTTTGAGTGAGTCGGTCGTGTGGCAGCAAACAAACAAATTTTTAAGGATGGCCTTAGATAATAAAAATATAGCAGGTCAGTACTGAAGTTACAAAAAAGATGATATTACAGTTTTTGGATTGAATATGACGTTTACTGCATTGAGTGAAGTGAATAAATAGATCTATCCATTTCATGATCCGCAAAGCCATAAATGAAATACAAAATTTTTACATAATTAGAGATGAAAAACGTCATATTCATGAATTTTTTTTTAATTTTATCATTGAGCCGCGACATGAGATTTCCAACAATGTGGTATGCAAATCCTCAGACGTGCAATGTGATCGGAGACTTTGCTAGTCGCTTGAATATTCTATGACTATTAAGCTACTGACCGAACATCATTTGGAGTTGCTAAGCTTAAAAAGAGGCTTTACAGGCTCGTCTGAGTCTACACTTGTCAAATGCCACATTGTTGTAAATCACATGTTGTGGCTCATATATATACAAATTAAAAACATTAAAGATATTTGCACTTTGGACGTCAAGCATGACATCATATTGCCTCCAGGCGAGAAAACCTGTCTTCAGTGTTTGCGTATAACAAAGGCACAGACCAGCCTGCGCATCTGCACAGTCTGATCAGCGCCTTTGTTGTTCACTTATTGGATCTAAACTTGCTACAAGCAAATTTGCTAGCTAGTCTATGTAGCTGAGGAGACTGATTTGGGTCTCATTTTGTCGGAAACCCCAAAGACAGGTTTTGTCGCGTTGAGGCCAATATGAGCAATGACATGAGAAAACCAACAAAATGAGTGTGCACAAAGCGAAGAATCAGATCAGCCTGGGTATCCATTCAATGTGTGCTCAATGAGTATCTAAGGACCCAAGCTAGCAGACTCGGCAATCTCCCGGTATCCCTCCAGATGGGAGTTTTCCTTTTGAGGTTCTTATTACTTGAGACTTCTCGATGAAATAACGTCTTTTCTCGTTGATCAGGGTCATCGAGGCGCTTGCATACTAAATTCGGGTTTTTCCGTTTTACGGAATATGACGAGAATAACAGCGCGAAGTATACCATGTAGGCCAATACGTAACACCAACGAAAGCGCATTCCTGACTTCAATCACAAACATGTATGCAATTAAATTACAGAAAGTATATATATCAGTGCAACATTAGACCCATAGAAATGGGTGCGCAAATTCAGATCATTGGATTCGTCGTCTGAAGCCGCCTTGGCGTAGGGGATAATCCTATGACTTGTAAACTAGGGGTGGCAGGTTCGATTCCAGGCTTCTCCGGTGAGCCTTCATAAAAATTAAACACAAAACTCATAAACCATCCCGGCGGAACGGGTCTCTACCATGGAAATTAAACTTGGGCGAACGCATTGTGTTGTTTCAATGGCAACGCACTTTATTGCCTGTTTTTGCTAGTTCAACCCAAGAAAGAATACGGACAGGACTGAAAAATGTTGAACGACACGTTATGCAATAAATAAAGCAAACAATGAACAAATAAATGTAATTTACCTTCGTAACTTTTAATTTCTTTGCGACGCATGAACATAACGCCTAACGCTACCATCTAAATACTCATAGCGTCTATTTGTAACATTCCAAGCATACAATATATAGTTTGTGTTTGGGAACTGAACACGCAACAACGCTTCAAAATGCCTGTATGCACTACGATCTCTGCCTAATTCCAGAAGATTGGCCCACTCCAAAAAGATATCAGGGTTCAATCCATTGACGTAGACGAAGGCGCATATCAAAATCCTGTCCCAGTGTTCTAAATGTTTGGTCCAGAAAAGCCGCCTAGTAGAATGAGGCCACTGGTTAGCTGGGCCGACAATATCCTGAATAATTGTCCAAGTTTCATATATTTGTCTATCCAGATTTCTATCTCTTCCACCTTCAGCCATAACTGCCTAAATGACGCTCTACGAAAAGAGCTAGTTGTCGAACCAGTATGCATATAAGAAACCATATTTATCAGCCTATATGCCAACAGCAAGAAGCGTGTTTAAAAAGGGAAGACAGTGGCGGATCTAGAGTGTGTTGGGGGGGGGGGGGGGGGTTCGAGCGAACCCCCTTTGAGATGATTATTATTTTTTATGGAGATTTTTAACAAAAAATCAGGGAAAATTATAAAATAAGCAGGCAATATTAACAAATCGTACCCCTCATTGTAAATTTGAAACCCCTATCAAGAAATCCTGGATCCGCCCTGGAAGAAAAATGAACAGACACGCCACACAGTACCATGAAAATATGCACATTTATACAATTATCTCGATTGGGGTTGCTGGTTATAAGAATTTGAAAAATAAAGATTGCATTTCCCGCTTTGTCTTCGCAAACAGAGAAGACCCAGATGAAATGCCACATTACGCAGCATTTCACCTGGGTTTTCACTGTTTGCCAAAGCATTTATGAGTCACAAGTATGTGGTAAGGGTTTATAAAAATAATGAGCCGTGGCATGAAATTTCAAACAATGTGGTATGTGCGACCAGCAAAGCCTCAGATCAGCCGGCGCATATGTGCAGTCTGATCAGAGCCTTTGCTAGTCGCTTGCATATTTTATGAGTGTTAAGCTACTGACTGAATAGCATTTGGAGATTCTAATGTTAAATGGGGGGCCGCACAGGCTGGTCTGAGTCTACACTTGTCAAAATACCACATTGTTGGAAATCACATGTCACGGCTCAAATAAATTTAGGGTAGATAGGTAAGGATGGTCGAATGACTAGCGTTATCCTCCGGTGCGTTACCGACAACTCTTGTAATGATTATTTTTAAGCATGGCATGTTTCCCTCCCTTACACTATGGGGCAGATAAGTGAATGAGCGAGGCGTCAAGGATCAGAGGAGCCTGCGCATCCACGCAGTGAAAGCAGAGTCCACAATAGATCTTTTAACATTAAAGAGGAAAAATTAATCCTGTGGTCCCAATACAAAATAGTAAGTGAGTATGATCAGGATATACCACAATCACAAACTGAACAAAACAAACATGGTACCGCGAGGAAGAGCAACACAACAATCACGAGACTCAACTTTAAACAAACAAAGTGGCATATGTGTGTTAAAAGAGTGACGGCTTTACACATAGGTGGTAGGTGCTAGCCTATATATTACACCATGGTAGATTTGCGATGGTAAATCAACTACCTGTAACTCCAAAGGAACATAATTAAACTTGCTTCTTGCGGGAAGAGATCACGATAGTTTATGCTATATATTCAGTGGATGCCAGCAGTAATCTTCCAGTTACATAAATGGAATTTGCTTCTTACGGAATAAACAGCATTTGAACAGAGCATGCAGGATACTCCATGCTATTTATTCCGTAGAAGCTAGTCACTATGTATATACTACACTTCACCTTCCAGGAGCATGAATGGAACATGCTTCTTACGGAATAAACAGCATTTGAACAGAGCATGCAGGATAGTCCATGCTATTTATTCCGTAGAAGCCAATCGCTATGTATATACTACCCCTCACATTCTAGGAACATGAATGGAACATGCTTCTTACGGAATAAACAGCATTTGAAGACAGCAGGACACCCAATGCTACTTATTCCGTTGAAGCCAATCAGTATGTATATAGTACCCGTAAACTTCATGGAACATAATTGGAATTTGCTAATTACGGAATAAACAGCATTTGAAGTCAGCAGGATAGTTCATGCTATTTATTCCGTAGAAGCCAATCGGTATGTATATAGTACCCATAAACTTCCAGGAACATAAATGGAGCATGCTATTTACGGAATAAACAGCATTTTAACAGCATGCAAAATAGTCCATGCTATTTATTCCGTAGAAGCCAATCGCTATGTATATACTACCCCTCACCTTCCAGGAACATGAATGGAACATGCTTCTTACGGAATAAACAGCATTTCAAGACAGCAGGATAGTCCATGCTATTTATTCCGTAGAAGTCGATCGGTATGTATATAGTACCCATTAACTTCCAGGAACATAAATGGAACATGCTATTAATGGAATAAACAGCATTTTAACAGAGCATGCAGGATAGTCCATGCTATTTATTCCGTAGAAGCTAGTCACTATGTATATACTACCCCTCACCTTCCAGGAACATGAATGGAACATGCTTCTTACGGAATAAACAGCATTTTAACAGAGCATGCAGGATAGTCCATGCTATTTATTCCGTAGAAGTCAATCGCTATGTATATACTACCCCTCACCTTCTAGGAACATGAATGGAACATGCTTCTTACGGAATAAACAGCATTTCAAGACAGCAGGATAGTCCATGCTATTTATTCCGTAGAAGCCAATCGGTATGTATATAGTACCCATAAACTTCCAGGAACATAAATGGAACATGCTTTTTACGGAATAAACAGCATTTTAACACAGCATGCAGGATAGTCCATGCTATTTATTCCGTAGAAGCTAGTCACTATGTATATACTACCCGTCACCTTCCAGGAACATGTATCGAACATGCTTCTTACGGAATAAACAGCATTTTTAACAAAGCATGCAGGATAGTCCATGCTATTTATTCCGTAGAAGCCAATCGCTATGTATATACTACCCCTCACATTCTAGGAACATGAATGGAACATGCTTCTTACGTAATAAATAGCATTTGAAGACAGCAGCATAGTCCATGCTATTTATTCCGTAGAACCCAATCAGTTTGTATTTGGTACCCATAAACTTCCATGAACTTAAATGGAACATACTTTTTTACGCATCAAACATCATTTTAACAGAGTGTGCATGATAGTTAATGCTATTTATTTCATAGAAGCTAGTCACTATGTATGCACTAGCGGTTCCAGTAACATACATGGAACTTGCTACAACTATATTAACAGCACTTGAAGAGAGCAGGATAGACCATGCTATTTATTATGTATGTATATAATATACTACCGATAACCTCCAAATGGAATTGGTTACTAACGAATTAAACATCATTTGAAGACAGGAACCCCAAACCCTTCAATACCTTTAACGTGACAGGAACATACAAAATTGCTACTTACTCAATAAACATCATTTTTATAGAGGCTGAGCAATATCTATGATAATGCTATTTATTCCGTTGAAGCTGAATCATTATGTATGGATCACAATCGTCATATGGAAGCATTTAGTTGCTGGTAGGTGCTGGGAGGTTACCGGTAGTGTATCCTCCCATGGGAGGCTCCCTATATATACATGTACTACCACCGTTACTTTTCATAGTACATGTACATAGGAAACCTCCCATGGGAGGATACCGGTAGTATTTATACTACCGGTAACCTCCCACTGCCTCCGCTACTTTTAGATCGAAACATGCATTTTAAGACACTTGCCCCAAAAGATTTCCAAGCCCCATTTCTCTGTAGCAAAGGCCCCCGAAGAAAACCCTCTTCCCGGGGAAACTTCCCCTTGCTCAGCATGCTATTATTGTTTTCTCTACAAGTATCGTCGCTATATATATACTACCGGTATCCTCCCATGGGAGGTTTCCGGTAGTATATATAGAGAGACGATGTAAATAAAAAAAGAGAATAATTCATATGCCTCGCAAGGGGAAGTTTCCCCGGGAAGAGGGTTTTCTTCGGGGGCCATTGCTACAGAGAAATGGGGCTTGGAAATCTTTTGGGGCAAGTGTCTTAAAATGCGCGTTTCGATCATAAAGTAGCGGAGGCGGTGGGAGGTTACCGGTAGTACATATACTACCGGTATCCTCCCATGGGAGGTTTCCTATGTAGATGTTCTACAATTGTTACTTTTCGTATAAATTTATCACAAAACGAACATTTTAAGACACTTGCCCCAAAAGATTTCCAAGCCCCATTTCTCTGTAGCAAAGGCCCCCGAAGAAAACCCTCTTCCCGGGGAATCTTCCCCTTGCTAAGCATGCTATTATTGTTTTCTCTACAAGTATCGTCGCTATATATATACTACCGGTATCCTCCCATGGGAGGTTTCCGGTAGTATATATAGAGAGACGATGTAGAAAAAAAAAGAGTAATTCATATGCCTCGCAAGGGGAAGTTTCCGCGGGAAGAGGGTTTTCTTCGGGGGCCTTTGCTACAGAGAAATGGGGCTTGGAAATCTTTTGGGGCAAGTGTCTTAAAATGCACGTTTCGATCATAAAGTAGCGGAGGCGGTGGGAGGTTACCGGTTGTATATATACTACCGGTATCCTCCCATGGGAGGTTTCCTATGTAGATGTTCTACAATTGTTACTTTTCGTATTAATTTATCACAAAACGTACATTTTAAGACACTTGCCCCAAAAGATTTCCAAGCCCCATTTCTCTGTAGCAAAGGCCCCCGAAGAAAACCCTCTTCCCGGGGAATCTTCCCCTTGCTAAGCATGCTTTTATTGTTTTCTCTATAAGTATCGTCGCTATATATATACTACCGGTATCCTCCCATGGGAGGTTTCCGGTAGTATATATAGAGAGACGATGTAGAAACTAGAGGACCTGAAGGTCCTGAGGCGCTCACCTGATCTCCTTAATAATGTTAAAATAGGTCAAGGTCAACTACAGCTTATAATGGAACAAATTTAGTTTTTACCATATACATTTTGGTCAAGTGATCTAAACAATCTAATGAATAATCCATCAAACAGCCGAGTGATTTCTGAGAAAAAGATGTTTAGATAGGTATGTGGCAGTCCAAATGAGTGGCCTTGGATAAAAGGTCACAGGTCAGCTTGACATTTGGTATTTAATAAACCATTGTCTCAATAGGTTTAACTATTATGAATTCGGCTCAGTTATAGAAAATGAACATTTTAAGATTTTCTCCATATAAATGCATTAGGAATCAAATTTGACCTTGCCATAAAGTAGGTCAAGGTCAACCAAGATTCATCATTTGTGCTAACCTGGTAGGGCCCACATCCCCGATCCTACATACCAAGTCCCAAAGCCAATGGCCTTTTGGTTCCAGAGAAGAAGAGATTTAAAGAGTTTTTACCATATATGGGCCTGGTGGCCATGTTAGTCAAGTGACCATAACAATTTGTATAAGTTTTGGCTAACCAATCATAAGGAGTTGTCATATGAAATTTGGTTTCAATTGGCCAAGAAATGTCTGAGAAAACTATGTTTTAATATGTTGATGGGACTCCAACATAAGCGACCTTGGTTGAAAGGTCAAAGATCAACATTGACCTTTGAAACTTATTTATAGACACTAGATTGAACATATCAAGTGATAATAATCACTTTGGCTTCCACAGTATTCAAAAAATCAACTTTTCAAAAAAAATTCCCATTCAAATGCATTGGGAAGCAAACTTGACCTTGACGTTAAGCAGGTCAAGGTCACCCTAGGATCATCATTTGAACAAACTTGGTAGGCCCCACATTCCCAATACTACATACCAAGTCTCAAGGTCACTGGCCTTCCGTTTCTGGAGAAGAAGATTTTAACAGGTTTTTACCATATATGGGCGTGGCGGCCATCTTTGTCATGTGACCAATATATTTTGTATAAATTTTGGCTGACTTATCATTGGGATTCTTCACATGAAATTTGAGCCCAATTGGGCCAATGGTTTGTGAGAAAACTATGTTTTAATATATTGATGTGACCACAATATGAGCGTCCTTGGCTGAAAGGGCAAAGGTCAACCATGACCTTTGAAACTTATTTATAGCCATTGTCTCATTAGTTTCAACATATCAAGTAAGAATAATCACTTTGGCTTTAACAGTATTAAAAAAATCAACTTTTCAAAAAAATTCCCATTTAAATCTATTAGGAAGCAAATTTGACCTTGACGTTAAGTAGGTCAAGGTCAACCTAGGACCATTATTTGAACAAACTTGGTAGGCCCCACATCCCTGATGCTACATACCAAGTCCCAAGGTCATCAGCCTTCTGGTTCTGGAGAAGAAGATTTTTAAAGGGTTTTTACCATATATGGGCATGGCGGCCATCTTGGTCATGTGACCAGGGACATTTGAACAAACTTTCGTTCCCCCATCCTAAGGAGTCTCCATATGAAATTTGAGTTCAATTGGCCCAGTGGTTTCAGAGGAGAAGATGTTTGAAAATGTTGACGGACGGACGGACGGACGGACGACGGACGACGGACGCCAGAGTCACTGGTATACTAATAGCTCACCTCGGAGCCTTCGGCTCAGGTGAGCTAAAAAAAGAGTAATTCATATGCCTCGCAAGGGGAAGTTTCCCCGGGAAGAGGGTTTTCTTCGGGGGCCTTTGCTACAGAGAAATGGGGCTTGGAAATCTTTTGGGGCAAGTGTCTTAGGATGCATGTTTCGATCATAAAGTAGTGGAGGCGGTGGGACGTTACCGATAGTATAAATACTACCGGTATCCTCCCATGGGAGGTTTCCAATACACATGTACTACCATCGTTAGTTTTCATCCGTACATTTATCACAAAACGTACATTTTAAGAAACTTGTCCCAAAAAGATTTCCAAGCCCCATTTTCAGTAGAATAGACCCCCCCCACCCGAAGAAAACCTTCAGCTTCTCGGGAACCTTCCCCTTGCTAAGCATGCTGGTTTTATTTCTCTTAGTATCGTTCCTATATATATATACTACCGGTATCCTCCCATGGGAGATTTCCGGTAGTATATACAGAGAGACGATTTTTTTTCTTTTTTTTTTTTAAAAAAAAAGAATATTTCATATTTCTCGCAAGGGATTTCTTCGGGGTCCTTTTCTACAGACAAATGGGGCTTGAAAATGTTTTTGGGGAAAGTGTCTTAAAATGCACGATTTCAAATAGAGCTATCATTCTGAAAGAAGCGAAGGTGCTACCAACATTACATGGGAGGTAACCAGTAGTACATATATTACCGGTAGCCTCCCATGGGAGGTTTCCGTTAGTAACTACCGCAATCATTCCAGTTATCTAACATGTAGCATTACCGTTTGAATGTTAGATTTACAAGAAAAATGCATCTTAAGACAGTTGGTATAGAATGAAGAATGAAGGGTTTCGTGTTCAGGACCCACCATCGGGGAATTCTTTGTGTTCTCCGTCTCATGAGTATGACAGTTTATCCGCTTATTAGTACTCGTTCATCCTAGGAAGAGTCGTTCCTATATGACTGAAAAATTGACGGCTGGGAAGGAAAGAATGAAATGAAACAAGAACGAAACGAATCACCAGCTGTCTGCTGATGTATGGTATGCTAGGTTAGTACATATGGTCCTCATGTACATGTATATATTGTGCACATAAAAACTCGCTCGTGGCAATACCACGCCTACCAATCGCTCTGCTACTCCACCGCTGGTTTATTAATAATATGAAAGAAGAGAATCCAAAATCGGGGAATGCCATGCAAAAGCGTTTGGATTCGTACACTTGTGATATAAATTCCAGCTCAGAAGGTATTCTCAGTATGTTATTGTTATTTTTCCTGTACTGAAATGTTTTGTCACTTCTAGTACACCTCTATTACAATAAAAGAAAAATCTGACAAAACGAGAGAACTTGCGCAGTGTCCTCCGATTTGTACCAAAAACATAAGAATTCATCCTGATTTTCGGTTCTATTCTTACAGCATTTATTTTCCTAATGAGCGAGCGGTTGAGCATCAGAGCGTTCGGTAGCGTGGATAAACGACACGTTGGCTCTTTAAACTTAATGCTCTATTGCACCATGTCGAATGACCATAAATGGTCAGGATATGCCAAATGGGGCGGTGCATCACCAGACAATCTGACATTTGGAATATTCCAATATCCGAAATGGTAAGTTTTGATACATTCTAAAGTTGTTAACATGGCCATTCATGTTGTTTGTAGTGTTGCCCTACCTAAAAACCCGCTCGAAGTTGGTTTGTCCCTCGTATAAATGCCATCTTGCCACGTTTGACCATCAAACACGCCTGAAAATGTGGTCTGGTGAAGATATTGCTGGTGAATATTCTGAAGGAGAAGCGGGGAGCATACCCGTGCCTGACTCAGGAGATAGGTCATCTGGTAGTGGTGTTGGTGGGGGAAAGGGGAAGGGGCGGTGCAAATCTGGTCATGGAAATTTCAAGGCAAGAAAAAGTGAGGTTTCGATGATTACATTCTCAGATTTTTCGAATCCATGGAATTTTTTTCAAGTATTCCTAAATGAAGAGGCAGTGGCACATGACTGGTGTAAAAAAAATGGATTATTAGCATTGTCTCTTCCCTGTGAGACTTGTGATGGCCAAGCTACATTGAGAAAACGCGCGGGCTATGTAGCAAATGAATCTTTCAGATGCAACAAGAATTCGTGTCACGAAAGACAAACTCGCGAATATTCGTTCTTTGAACGCGCGAAGCTGAGTGTCAACGATATCATGCTGTTTGTCAAGTGTTATTTGGACGGGAATTCACTGCGGCAATGCGCCACATTCGCCGGAATCAGTTACGGTAGTACGTCTGTCGAGTGGGCAGTATACATAAGAGATATACTTAAAGATTACTTCAGGAGGTACGTTATTAATGAAACGCTATCTGGTGAGGTCGAGCTTGATGAATCGCTGTTCGGTCGTAAAGTTAAATACCACAGAGGAAACCCTAACCTTGGCACCAAAATATGGATATTTGGTATGGTGGACCGAAATACAAACTCCATTATTTTGTACCCGGTAAACGACCGGTCCCAGAATACGTTGATACCTCTTATTGAACGGCATATAGAGAAGGGGTCTACCATATACAGCGATGGGTGGTCGGCGTATTGTGATCTAAACAGCAGAGGCTATCGCCACTTCACCGTGTTACATAAATACGCTTTCAAGAAGATCTATGTGAACGTCGAAACGAAGGAAGAAATTGTAGTTCATACAAACCGCATCGAGGGAGCATGGAAACATGCCAAAAATCACTTCCGTAAGATGTCCGGCACTCTATCGTCCCAATTTGAGGGACATCTCGCAGAGATCATTTGGCGAAGTCGGGCAAAAGGACGCCTCTACGAAAGTTTCTTTGAGCAGATGAAGACAGTGTATGGTTTGGATGGTCCTCCGGTCTTTGCCTTTTCAAGGAGCCAGCCAGTTTTTGATTCATGGAATGGAGCACCCCAGAATTCACAATACAAAGAGATGGTCATGCCTGTGCCCACAGACGTCGAGTCCGAGGCCGAGAGTACTCCTCCTATGCCTTCCATGCTTGATAGTGCCTCATCCACGTCCCAACGAAATGAAGATGCTCAGTTTGCGTTAGAGATCAGTTCTGACGATTCCTACATACCACCGAATAGGCCACGGTCCCAGTTGCGAGCAGAAACTGTGCAATCATTATCGGAATTGTTTTCGGGAAGCAGCATCTCTTCCGATTCGGAGACCGCCGAACAAGAAAAAACACTTGTGGAACAACCATCGCCTGTTGTACGCCCCAAACGATCAGCAAGACTTATCGCACGCGCCGGCAGGACGGAACGGGATACCGAGTCATCATCATCGGCCGCTTCAAAACAGCCCACTGCCCTCAAGAAATGTACAAGACAGAAGAAAACGGCACCCGTTGTTGTACAGTCAGCAGCAGCAGAGGCACCCACCTCTACAGATCAACTGCAGCGACTGCCAAAGCAGCCAAAAAGGCCAAGCAGAAAGGAGCATGTATGCCATCCATCCGGCTTTGCGGAAAAAGAAGATCGCCCTGTGAGACGTCGATCAAAGTCGAAGAGAAAGACAGCCACAAATCCTTACTCCAAGGGAGCCTTTGCGTGGATTTCTTCGGACGACGACTTCCAATAAAATGGCAAAAAATATTTTAACTGTATATAGTTTTTTCGTTCTGTGAAGTAACAGTTCATTCTAAAGATTTTTTTCTACAAACTGCGAAGGAATCTGAATAAATTACAGTGGAACAAACAGCGCCAAGTTAGTGCGAATGCGCGATATTAGCAGATGAAATAATCTGAGAAATTGAATATACTTTATCTCATGACATTTATATATATATCTAGATCTAGCGCGAAGTTAGTGCGAATGCGGGATAAAAGCCTATCAGCAGATCAAATAATTTGAGACAATTTTAATAAACTTTATTTCATGACATTTATAGTTCTACTACACAAATGTTGGAAACAGTACGGTACTCTTCACAATCTGCACCGCCCCACAGCCCATGACACCACGTTAAAAACACGAAGTTCCTAGTCTCCACCAACTACGTTTAGTAAGTTTATCCCAAATTTAGTCCCTTGCATGATCGTAAAATTTACCTTTTTGCCCACTGCATTCGCCTGTTTCCAAAATTGAAACAGTTTGGACCCAGACAAGCCTCGACTAAACGTCCAGTCTCATCTGGATCCAAACCGTTTGACATATTAAATTCTCCGTTGATAAATTAGTTAATTTTATCAGGCTTTTAGCACAGCTGATTACGTGCATAAACAGGCGAGTGATTTTAATAGCTTACAACTGCGCATGCGTAAATGATTCAAGCGTCTGAATGACCATGATTCAGTTTCACGCCATCAAAACTAGTGTGAAATCGACGGAGAAAAAAAACACTGTTGGTAAACTCCCAGCTGGGAGGATTCCGGGAGATTGCCGCAGACTCTGATCAGATTAAGCTGGACAGGTGCCTAGGCTGATCTGAGTTTTCTAGTAATGTATGGCCATGTATTGGGTTTCTCATGTCATGGCTCATTTATGTTTGTGATGACGTTGGATAAAATGTCTATCTTCTAAAAGTGAAACTAAAGCAGAGCAAAAGACTTTTTATTTAGAAAAGCCAAATACTAGCTACAGAATAGCTAGAAAAATTGAAATTTCGCTTGTAGCAGGTCTAGATATGATACTTTCCAATAAGTGAATAACAAAGGCTCTGATCATACTGCCTAGATGTGCAGGCTGCTCTGCGCCTTTGATGTTCGCACGTAAAGGGCAAAATATTAAGGACCTAGCATTAACGGTTCTTATGCTATCTTGATTAAAATTTTGAATCTCATTTTTTAAGGGGCAAAAGTCCAGAAAAAGAGTCTCTTAAAGAAAAAAAATGCTTTTTTGCATGGGGAATCAACATATTGAAAGATCACAACCCAAACATGCATGTTTCAAAAGATGTTGGAGGCTTAGAAAATGTATGATAGACAGACAAACGGACAGAGAAGTCGGAAGCAGCACTTATGCTCCCTCAAATTTGATACATAAAAAGCAAAAGCATGTACGTTATACTTTTTACAAATAAATCAATAAACTGTAATTTGCAACCAATTTCATTGGGTCCCAATAAAAACAATACACTGAATCACAAAAACTGTACAATTGCAAAACATTAAGACCCAGATGAGACACTGCAGCTAATCTAGGTCTGCACTGTTTGTGTTGACAGCATGGTTTCTAATGAGATAGTTTACCCATATCATAAGAAAAATGCTTGAGACAGAAGTAGCATTGTGCTCGCTTGCTAACTCTTTGCATGCTGGGTAATTTTTCATGCTTTTGTTATTGTCTGCTGACTTTTTTCATAATTTTCTTTTTCAAAAAATTATTACAGAAAAGCTTTCAGAGTGTCAAACAGTTTGCAAAGGTTATCAGCAGACGACAAAATTCGCAGCTACTGTCCTGCCAGCCAAGAAATACAGTGACATCATGTTTTGTTTACAAGTTATTAGGGGCTTAGAATCCACTGATCGCTTGAATATTAATCCTAGCCTAATACAAAAGTGATCTATAGATTCACGTCAGCTCAAGTGGAGTGTACAAGTTATTGTTTTACTTAACAATTGTAAACAAAATATTACGCCACTCACTCTTGGTTGGCACGACAGTAGCAAGGAAAGAGTTAAGATCCTAGCACTGATTGCCAAGGGTCTGCAGCACTTTATCTGTTGTTGTTGTTATCACCAAGTCTGTGGGTGTCTTCATATCCTGCAGACTGGCTAAAATCGAGGTTGTCCATAAACTGCTGATGAGGTTGAAGTCTGTGACAAATTGCCCGATGTGAAGGTCATCTGTTGACTTCCTTGACCTTGAACATTATGCATATGCTGAAATTAAAAGAGAATGCATACATTATTTCGTAACATAATCAGCCTTAAAACCTTATGGAGGTAAAATAAAAAAAAAATGATATCTACACCAGGGTTCATACAGGGAAGTTTGAGTAAAATTCAAGGACTTTTAAGACTATTTTACAGTTTTCAAGGACTAAAAGTTTAGGAAAAATACTGATGACCACTGATTGACTGTTAAAATTCTTCTTCAAAAATGCTAGACTGAGATAATGGAGAAATTAGTACTAGAAAATGAGTATGAAATTGTTGTGCCTTTATTTGGTGCAGCTAAAGGCACAACAATTTTATACTCATTTAGATCTCTATCAACAGTGCTAAGTCCTACAGAAAATAGTAGAATTCAAGGACCTTTCAAGGTTTAGTGATTTTACAGTACTTTTCAAGGCAGATTTAATTTTCAAGGACTTTTCATGAAAACCCTCTAAATTCAAGCACTTTTCGAGCCTGTGCCAACCCTGGTGAAGGGTCCGCATTGTTTGCTAGATCAAAACGATCTTCAGAGAAAGCAATACAATTTTTTTTTAATTATATCCTGTGACCCCTTTATATATACAATGGGCCATCCCAAGTTTATTGTATCAAACTAGAAAGAAGAATCCATTAGTGCAATTTTTAATTTAAGTTCAATATTTAGCTTGTCTAAAAATAAAATATGGATCTTATTGCATTAAATTATTGCATTTGTGATTGGCCCTTATAGAGTTAACGTTTAAAGCAATGTGCTTGGCAGAATAAAAAGTCATATTGTTAGTATAGGTATTAATAAAAAAAATCAACCAACAAATTCCTCAAAAATATTGAGCTTCAATATAATTATCTTGAAGAAATTAATATGCTGTGATATAAAAATTCCAATGGTGCTTATTTACAGTATCGATTCACTGTGCGCCTGAAACGAGTGAAATCGACTGTATCAGTAGAATCGAGAGTTTTTGGCCTAAATTTGTGAGAGGGTGGTAAGTATTTTCGCATGTTTTCTTATAGTTAGATTTGTTCTTCCGCCGTGGATCTCATTATATTTCTTTGATATATGCATACATGTCATAAGAGCGTGCAAAAACAATGACAGTGTATCGTGGGAGCGTAAGAAATGCATTCTTTTAGAGGGATAGTTGTCAAAAAAGCGAAAATCCACAGCTTTTTATCTTTCCGTTTCCAATTCAAACAACTAAGCTAAAAATGATTTTCACCAGAAGTTCGAAAGGCTTATGATCCTACAATACCAGAAATCTCAGACTGATTCGATTTTGAGATATTCAGCTATATATGACTGAACCCCCTAATAGCAGTGAACTAGAAACTTTATCAGTAGATTCGACTGCTATTTATTTAATGTACGAAGTAAAAACTTCCAACTGCACGAAGTGAAAGAAAATGTTGGTTATAAATCTTCGAATTTAGAGCAGAAAGTAGGTTATTTATTTCATTCTGTGTATACCATTGACTTCTAAATGTGTACTTTTGCAGACATTGAAGACCCAAATATAATGCCGCATCATACGGCATTTCATCTGGGTCTTCACTGTTTATTTATACAAATATGATGTTCAGAGAGCCAAGATATATATATATATATATATATTGTACCACCCCAGGTTTATTGTATATAACCAGTAGGCAGAATTCAATTAGTACATAAAGTGTTAACAGTACGTCAATCTGTATCGCATTTTTTCAGTCTGTTAGAGACTTCCGCATCTGTTGTATGTGTGTAGGTTTGTAGGCTTACATTTTAATAATTTCATTCTGCTTTAAACAGCTGTATGGTAAGATAAAAAGGCAATGGAAAGTACATTTCATAAGACCCATTGTGGCAAACCCTATAATAAGGCTTCTGCGCTCAGCGAGCAATCAGATTACATTGAGCGGTCAAATTTTTCTTATGATATAATTTATACATCTTCCCCTGTGCGGCTCACTTTCAGTTTTGAATTTGTTGCATAGACGTTTACATGTCCAGGGCCGTCGCCGAGTGTTCAAAAGTGGTCCGGCAGAAGAAGTCATCGAGTGCAGAAGGCACGAGAAGGGGGATTAATCCCCCTCTCGACAGGGGGGTTAAGGGGGTCTCCCCCAAGTTTTTTTTTTAATTTTGAGCGCTTCTTAGTGCGTTTTAATGGGGGCTTATGCGTTTGGGACCAGATTTCAGTCGTTTTGGTCACGATCTTTTGCTAGAAAAGATATTTCTTGTCACGCAAAATACCAAATGCTGGGCAAAATTGTTTTCAGACAGTCACAATTTTTTTATACTTTTTTTCTACAGCATGTTTCCTTGAAATTATTTCATCTATGTCCCCACAGGTTTTGGAAAGTACTTTTAACACTGATCCTTGGTGGTACTTCAAAGAGTCGTGTTTTCGAAAAGATATACACTTTCAATTACATGTAGAACACCCGTTAAGGATGCAGGATTCATCTAGATTTTGGCTTCGGTAGGCATAAGATGAGATCTTTGGCTTAATCGTAATGGAGCCAGGGCCTACTGTCGAACCACGACGGCTAAACACTACTCTGCTCAGGCTTCTTAAAGTCAAATGAACGCTGGCAGAACCGAAAAGTCTTGGGCTGAATTGGAACAGGCGGTACTTGTTTATCCGTTACAGAATGCATTGTAACAACACAGGCTCATGATGCTCATATATGTAAAGTCAACTGGTTTTAAACATACTTTATCGCTCAACATTTTAATAATAAGAAGAAAAAACAAATTGTCAATTTAAGGGATCATAGAATTATCTGGACCTGAACGAAAAGACCTGTCTTCAGGGTTTCTGACCATGCAAGACTCAAACCAACCTACTTAGTTGCAGAGATTAGCTAGAATGCTGGAATTTTGCGTGTAGCAAGTTTATCTATTATACTTTCCTAGGAGCGAATAACAAAGGCACTGATCAGACTGCGCGGATGTGCAGGCTGGTCTGCGCCTTTGACGTTCGCATGCACCTACGTAAAGTATTCTCTCAACACAGTCCATAAGTATGATAACGTCCATTAAGGCCATCCGATTATGAAATTAATCAAGCAGGTGTCATTATAAATTTTCAATTGTTTTCACACGCGCAACGAGCGTTATTGATAACTGCATCAATAAATGGTTAAGCACAAAGTAAAGTGAGCCGAAACGAGCAAAAGGGACATGGGGGAGAGCATACTCTGCCAAAAAAGTGGTCTGACGCTCATCGGACCTGCCGGACTGGCGACGACGGCCTTGTGTACAGGTAACATGCTACTGTAAACATTTGTTATCCACCAGTTTCTAATTGCATGGTGTTATGCTCCACTGAATGGGTAGTATAGTATACAGGTCAGTTCACCTCGTGCTATACTTTCACAAAATGCTTTGAGGCCTGACTGTAACAGTAAATGCATTAAATGAATCGAGATCATTACTTAGAGATCAAGATCATTACTTAGAGGTCGTCATAGAAGTATACATGTATCGCTTTATAACATAAATGTTTATGAAGGTTGGATGTTTACAAAAATAGGTTTGTGAATTTTCGTTAGAACATCTTAACAATAACACACACACAAACGCACGCACAATCTCACGCGCGCACAGACCACACGCACGTGCACGTGCTGCCATCGCAAAAATCGACTGACAAACCTATCAACAAACTAGGGAACAAAACATTATCTCCATTGTTTTGGGCTTGTCCGTCCGTCCTTCTGTCTGTCCGTTGTCCTGGTCACTCTAACTTAGTCATTTTTATTCGGATTTCTTCCAAATTTTATATATGGATTCCATCAAACTCTCGTTCAAATTTGAATACAGTTTCTTTCTGTCGAATTATTATCTCTATTGTTTTGGGCTTGTCCGTCAGTCTGTCTGTCTGTTGTCCTGGTCACTCTAACTTAGTCATTTTTAATCGGATTTCTTCCAAAATTTTATATATGGATTGCTTCCATCAAACTCTCGTTCAAGTTTGAACACAGTTTTTTTCTGTCGAATTATTATCTCTACTGTTTTGGGCTTGTCCGTCAGTCTGTCTGTCTGTCTGTTGTCCTGGTCACTCTAACTTAGTCATTTTTAATCGGATTTCTTCCAATTGCTTCCATCAAACTCTCGTTCAAGTTTGAATACAGTTTTTTCTGTCAAACGATAAGCAAGAAGGCCGTAAAAATGGCCGCCAGGACAGGTCTCTCTAACTTAGTCATCAGTTTTCTTCCAAATTTTATATATGGATTGCTTCCATCAAACTCTCGTTCAATATGTTGTTCTTAAAAAGGTTATCCTTTGGAAGCAAAGAATGCACCAAAGAACTGAAACTAAAGTGTGCAAATTTTCTCGGCCAGACTGGCTAGTTTCAGCCATTTAGGCCTCATCAGTGACCCTCTAATAGTTTCAAAGTTCCATACAGAAACCCACCATCCCAAAGGACAAGAAAATAAAATCTACACTATAGTGAAGGGCAGGGAGACGTTCTACCACCCCCACATAGTCCCAATCACCAACTGTAGTGAAGTCAACTATGTTCTTAAAAAGTTATCCTTGGGAAGCAAAGAATGCACTAAAGAACTGAAATTAGAGTGTGCAAATTATCTTTGCCAGACTAGCTAGTTTCGGCCATTTAGGCCTCAACAGTGATCCTCTAATAGTTTTTTAAGTTCCACAATGAAACCCATGATCCCAAAGGACAGAAAATAAAATCTACACTATAGTGAAGGGCAGGGAGATGTTCTACCACCCCCACATAGTCCCAATCACCAGCTGTAGTGAAGTCAAATATGTTCTTAAAAAGGTTATCCTTTGGAAGCAAAGAATGCACCAAAGAATTGAAACTAGAGTGTGCAAATTTTCTGGGCCAGACTTACTAGTTTCGGCCATTTAGGCCTCATCAGTTGTCATCTAATAGTTTCAAAGTTCCACAATGAAACCCATGATCCCAAAGGACAAGAAAATAAAAGTTTGAGTACGTTTTTTTATCTGACGAACGATATATAATAAGCAAGATGACCGAAAAATAGCCAATGCCTATCAGTGTCCACTACTTCATTTTTTTATCAGAGTTTTTTCCAAATTTCATATATGGATTGCTTCCATAAAACTCTCGATAAAGTTTGAATACGAGTTTTGTCCAACGAAAGTTAACCAAGATGGCCGACGAAATGGCCGCCACCTATTAGTTTGCACTTATAGACACTCTGCCTTAGTCATTTATTACCCGATTGCTGCCAAATTTCATATGAGCCAAGATCTGACAAAAGGGACCTTCTGGAAATAAAAGTCAAAAGTGAGATATTTACAGAGAAAGAAAGACCTAGCTGTTGTGAACAATTACAGAAAATTTGAAGAGATTATCTTTACAAATAGCAGAGATATGAACGTTTAAACTGGTTTATACGATGCGTTTTAAACATGACGTCACTTAACGTTGTTAATGACGTTCTGACGCCAATGCCATTGCGTTAACATATTAGGCTAATACAAAGACGCTAGGAGTAATATTTCAAGAATGCTTCATATTTCTGTAAATTTGATGTGTATGCAATTGCATAGACTGCACAAATTGCCTACATATCCACATTCTGTGTTTACAAAAGCATTTTAAATAAGGTATCCTGTTTTCAAGGAAGTGTGTAGTCCATATGCACAGCTGTTGCCATGGCAACATACATTATATGCATCACTTAATTTTATCAGAACTGTTTGCGCCTTTGATTGTTTAACATGTTAGAAGTAATTTGAGTCTATTGTAAGAACATGCAAAATCTTGAAAATTTAGACGTTTTTGAAATTTTCATTACACAAAAACTGCTAAAATGCCCGAAGGACCCTTTTGTCAGATCCGCGCTCATATATATATGTTACTTTGATCAAACTCTTGCCCAAGTTTGAATATGGGCTTTGTCCAATAACCAAGATGGCCGCCAAAGTGCCGCCACCTGTCAGTTTATTCTTGTGGACACTTCTTAGATGTATGAGTGGTCTTCGATATTTAAAGTGTTTCCTGAATGAGTGACAATGGAGTGTTTCATGACTGTATCAAAATCAGAATAGAGAGGGTAGTAGTAGCATTTGTATCCTGGATTTTCCATTGTGCTATAGAAACTCATGAGTGTTGGTTTACTGAAACGAAAATGTTTCAGAAGTGAGACTATATTTAACAAACAATGATGACATGTGGCTTAGGCTGCTGTACATTCTAAGGCAGGGATTCTGTTGTTGATTCGTTGTTGATTGTTGCTCCTGTTGTGGGTTCTGTGTTTGTTCTATGGTTTGCTATGCATTGCTTTCTGTCTTTTCTAGGTTTGCATTAATCTTGATGTTGGCGTGTTGGCGTGTGCTACGAGTATGTGGGAAAGGAGACCAAATATCTATGTGTCTTTATCCACATCTGAATTAAGGGTGAGGTTGGCGCCGTTAAACAGGTTTAAGCCCTCCAGTAAATTATTTTACTGACCATTCCAAGGCGGTACTTCTTTTGTGGATCTTTTTTGTTTTTGTTCTGTCATGTGTTTGCTATGTCTTAGTGCGCGTCTGTTTATATGTGCTTTGTGGTCACCTGCTGGGAAAAGGCTGACCTCTTGGCTCTGGTTTGTGGTGTCTAACTGTGAGTTTGTCACTTTCCCATTGGTATCCTGGGTCAGGTGTGGTACTTGATTGTATCGATTCCTGAACTTTGCACCCTTACTTTCTTAAAAAGTATAAGTATTTTTACTGACCATTCTATGGCGGTGCTTCTTTTATGGATCTTTTTTGTTACTTATGTTTCGTGTTTGTCATGCTATCTTGTCGTTGATTTATTGTAGTCTTGTGGTAACCTGCTGGAAAAGGGCTGACTTCTTGGCTCTCTTTTATGTGATGTTTTATTGTGTTTTATCACTTTCCGATGGGGTGTCCTGGGTCAAGTGTGGTACTTGAGTGTATCGGTTCCTGATCTTTGCGTCCTTTCTTACTTTAAGGAATGAAAGTAAAATAATTTTGTGTTTCAAACGGTGACCCAAGAATTGCTGCTTGGCTCATATGCGTTGGAAGGTTTTCTATATTGGGGGGGGGGGGGGAATCACACATGAATGTACATATGAAAACACATGTACATGTTCCTAAATGTCCATACACCCATGCATGCATGCATGCACACACATATGCAGATACATCAAAACATTTATATATTTACATTCTTACCTGAAAATCAAAGCTAGCGCTCTTAATGATATAGAATTCCGAGAGTCGTATGTGTCTCCTGGCAAAACAGAAGTCAAACAAGGAATATTTATTGAATATATATTCCCGGCGAAGGGTTATTTTAGAGAAACTAATAAATCACAAACCATAAAAATCTCATTTCTCCAACCCCTAAGCTCACCTTTGGTATCATACAGATCAAGGTTAAAAGCCTATCAACTAGTTTTCAGTGGTTAGTTCAATACAAAATAAACTTATCTGTCTGTCTTCGACCTGACCTAGAGGTCAGGGGTTAGTGTAAGGTCAAAGTGTTTGCTTCTATGTAAGTCTATACTTCTTTCCCCTTAATTTCATATACAACACGATCACATTCAGAATTTATTTTATGTTATAATCCAACCCACAATTGAGGGAGTGTGTAAGGAGAGAATATGTGTTTGCATGGTGCCCTATGCTCCATTCCCTTTAATTTGATATGCAACATGACCATGGGGGGGGGGGGGAGGGGGGGGGGGGGGGTCTGCGGGTAAAAAATTGCTGCAACGCTGCTGCATTTGTGATTCCCTTTAATTTGATATGCAACACGACCATGTTCTGAACAAGTTGACTTTTGACCACAGGGTCGGAGGAGCGGGGAGAGGGGGTCTGCGGCCGAAATATTTGCATGTTGCTGCTTTCCCAATTCTATTTAATTTCATATGCAACATAACCATTTTCTCAATAAGTTGAATTTTGACCTTTAACACCACACCCAAGGTCGAGTGGGGTAGGGAGAAGGTATGTAGGCAGATTATTTGCTGCCTTGTTTCTGAATCCGAGAATCTATTTAATTTGATATGATAATGTTCTATAAAAATTGAATTTTGACCTTTTGACCCCCAGGGTTAGAGGGGTTGGGAGGGGGTTCCCGGCCAAAATATTTTCTACCATGTTGCTGCATCCGTGATTCACTTAAATTTGTTATGCAACATGACCACGTTCTCAAAAAATTGAATTTTGACATTTTGATCCCACCACCTAAGTCCACCCAGGGGGTCGGGCACAGGTCTTTGATCCAAAATCACGTTTGATATGTTTCATATTTATTGTACCTCTGACTGCAGTTGCTACAATGCTGCTGCATTCGTGATTCCTTTGATATGCAGCATGACCATGTTCTGAAAAAGTTTAATTTTGATCTTTGACCCCACCCCTTAAGTCCACCCAGGGGTCGGGCACAGGCCTTCAATCCAAAGTCAGGTTTGATATGTTTCTTATTTATTGTACCTCTGTCTGCATTTGCTACCATGATGCTGCATTCCCGATTCCCTTTGATATGCAACGTGATCATGTTCTAAAAAAGTTGAATTTTAACCTTTTGCCCCCCAGGGTGGAGGGGGGGGGGGGGTTCTGCGGGCATAATACTTGCTACCATGTTGCATGTTGCTGTGCCTGTGATTCCCTTTAATTTGATATGCAACATGACCATGTTCTGAAAGAGTTTTATTTTGATCTTTGACCCCACCCCCTTATTCAACCGAGGGGTCGGGAAATGCCTTCGATCAAAAGTCAGGTTTGATATGTTTCTTATTTATTGTACCTCTGTCTGCATTTGCTACCATGTTGCTGCATTGGCGATTCCCTTTGATATGCAACATGATCATGTTCGAAAAAAGTTGAATTTCAACCTTTTGACTCCCAGGGTGGGGAGGGGGGGGGGGGGGGGGGGGCTGCAGGCAAAATATTTGCTACTATGTTACTGCATTTGCTATTGCCTTTAATTTGATATGCACTATGACTATGTTCTGAAAAAGTTTAATTTTGATCTTTGACCCCACCCCCTAAGTCTACCCAGGGGTCGGGGGGAGGGGGGGCTGCAGGCAAAATATTTGCTACCATGTTACTGCATTCGCAATTGCCTTTAATTTGATATGCAATATGACCATGTTCTGAAGAAGTTGAATTTTAACCTATTGACCCCAGGGTCGAGGGGGGGGGGGTTCTGCGGGCATAATATTTGCTCCCATGTTGCCTGTAGCTGCGCCCCTGATTCCCTTTAATTTGATATGCAACATGACCATGTTCTGAAAAAGTTTAATTTTGATCTTTGACCCCACCCCCTAAGTCTACCCAGGGGTCGGGCACAGGCCTTCGATCAAAAGTCAGGTTTGATATGTTTCTTATTTATTGTACCTCTGTCTGCATTTGCTACCATGTTGCTGCATTCGCAATTCCCTTTGATATGCAACATGACAATGTTCTGAAAAAGTTGAATTTTAACCTTTTGACCCCCAGGGCCCTGGGGGGTCTGCGGGGGAAATATTTACTACCATGTGGCTGCATTTGTGATTCCATTTAATTTGATATGCAACATGATGTTTTGAAAAAAAAAAAAATTTTGACATTTTGACCCCACCCCCAGGGTCGGGTGGGGGTAGGAGGGGGTCTGTGGGCAAAATATTTGCTACCACGTTTCCGCATTCGTTATTCTATTAAATTTGATATGCAATCTGACCATGGTCTGAAAAAACTTGAATTTTGACCTTTTGAGCACAGAGTCAGGGGATGGGGGTGAGTGGGGCTGCGTGGGAAAAATTTTTGCTTTCATGTTTCCCTTTAATTTGATATGCAATATGATCATGTTCCGAAAAAGTTGAATTTTGACGTTTTGACCCCATCCCCCTAAGTCCATCCAGGGGGTCTGGCATAGGCCTTCGATCAAAAATCGCGTTTGATATGATATGTGTCTGTCTGCATGTGAAATTTCAGTAAAAAATATTGACAACTGACCGAGCTATTGCGAAATTTACATATTTGACCTTTGATCCCACTGAGGGGGGGGGGGGGGGGGGGGGGGGGAGGGGCTGGTAAATTTTTAATCACAGTTCTGCTTATCTACAGGCACTGGGTAATCATGGCCTATAGTGAGAAGCTTTAAGATATAATAGAGAAATGTGATGTTTATTCTACAAAACGCCAATATAGCTTTTGCATTAGCCTAAACCCAAGTAAAAAAAGGGCCAAAACTCAGTCAAAAATTGGTGAATTACCTCTAAATTCGAACTTAGCCTGTATTTTATAATGCTTTATCAGTTTAAAATTTGAATGACAGTGTTGCATCCCTCCAAAAGTAATTGATCGTACACCACAATTTAGCCAAAATCTAAGTCAAAAACGGGCAATTACTCTTAATAAGTTTGTGGATAACCGCCACTTTCGAACTTAACCTGTATTTATGATGCTTTACCCTTCTGCAAAGTTTGATGAATGATTAATTGATTGATAAATCCCTTCAAAAGTAATCAATTGCAAACCAAAAGTGTGACAACGCGGAATACAACGCCGACAACGCCGCTGACGCCTAAGCAGCTAAACTTGGCCCACTAAAAGCTTCAAGCTTCTATCTAGTCTCTGTTAATAACAAGGCTGATTTTAGCACGATCTGGTTGGAAACCCTGAAGAAATGAGACACAGCACATATTGAGCCCGCTCATTATCTTTACCAAACTGTTACTATTCAAGCTGATCGAAGGCACTTTCATGCTACATACATAATTGTTAATATTTTGCCCATTACTGACAGTCAACCTTTTTAAATCAACTGAAGAGGAAGAACGGCCAAAAGCATTTTCATGGAGGGTGCACAGTGGCTTTGTCGTACAATGCTTGACTCAATACCAAGGAGCTCCCTTGTACTACGCCCATCGGGGTCACTACATTATCTCTTTGACCAAGACACATTGATACTTGCTTACTACTGGCTAAACCCATGAAGATCCATCCCGACATAACTGAAAACGTGTTGACTGGGACGTAAAGAATAAAACAAACAAGAATTTTCATCCAAAACATTTTAAGAATGTGCCAAGCGTCTATTTGTTTACAAACTGAAGTTTTTGGCAAGCTTTGATTATATTTTTTTATCGCACAAAGGTCATGGGTTTGATGCGCAAATTTTACGTATATTTTAGTCCTACTTGCGCTTGAAATGGGCCAAGAATAGACGAAACTGTCTTCATTGTTCCCTTTCACTGGGCACAGTACCTCTTATGAGAATCAGTATTACTTCGTTCAGTGCGTCGATTCTACTGATACAGTTTGAAAATTCTAGTTCACTGCTATTAGGGGGTTCAGTCATATATAGCTGAATATCTCAAAATTGAAAAAACGGTTCAGTCTGAGATTTCTGGTATTGTAGGATCATAAGCCTCTCGAACTTCTGGTGAAAATCATTTTTTTAGCTAAGTTGTTTGAGTTCGAAACGGGAAGATAAAAAGCTGTGGATTTTTGCTTTTTACTGACAACTATCCCTCTAGAAGAATGCATTTCTTACGCTCCCACGATACACTGTCGTTGTTTTGGCACGATATTATGACATGCATCCATATATCAAAGAAATATAATGAGATCCACGGCGGAAGAACAAATCTAACTATAAGAAAACATGGGAAAATACTTACCACCCCCTCACAAATTTAGGCCAAAAACTCTCGATTCTACTGATACAGTCAATTTCACTCATTTCAGGCGCACAGTGAATCAATACTGTGTTATTAGACTAAATACAAAATTGTCATGACATGACAAAACCACAAAAATGATTCTGCTTGGAGGCAAGACTCAGATCAGCCAAGCACCGAGGTTATAAAACTTGAGTACAGTCTCAAACTCAAAACTAGAGCAGCAGTTGATGGTACACCATTGCAAATACCCGCTTTTTTACCTATAGCCTTTACCTTGGGGCCAAGGTCACACAAAATGTAGCTCAGTACCTTCTACATAATGTGACCTATGCACCTGTGAAGTTTGAAGTGGCTATGTCCAATGGTTAAGGAGGTATGCATTTACAAGAAAATACATTATATGACCTTGACCTAGTAGTGGTCAAGGTCACACATAATGTTGTCCAGTACCCTCCAAATCATATGACCCTTGCACCTGCAATATTTGAAGTTGCTTAGCTCAACAGTTTAGGAGAAGATGGATTTACAAGAAAGTATATTATATATATTGGGGTCAAGGTCACACAAAATGTAGCCCAGTACCATTCTCATCATGTGACCTATGCACCTGCGAACTTTGAAGTTGCTATGTCCAATGGTATGGGAGAAGATGCATTTACAAGAAAATACATTATTTGTCCCCAAGGTCACATGAAGTGTTGCCTAGTACCTTTGACATCATGAGACCTATGCACAGGCAAAATTTGAAGTTGCTACTACCAAAAGTTTATGAGGAGATGCGTTTACAAGAAAATACATTATTTTACCTTTGACCTTACCCTCTACATCATGTGATCTATGCATCTACAAAGTTTGAAGTTGCTACCTCCAACAGTTTAGGAGAAGATACAATTACAAGAAACATGACGGACGGACGGATGGATGTACAGACGCATGGACAGACGGACGGATGATGGACTGACTTTGGTACGAAATTAATATACCCTATTTTTCTAATGAAAAAGCGGATGTAATAAAGCCCAATGATTGGCTGCTTGTGGTCAAGTTTTATAACCTCCGGGCTTGGGCATCAAGCCAGTCTGATTAGTCTTCAATGTGTGCTCAGTGAGTTACTAAGGACCTAGGGTTTTATTATTTGGACAGTGAAGACTAATGCCTAGGCTGTTCTCATGACACAGCCACATTATTGGTTTTCTAAGTCTCAACTCAATATATTATATGATAATAAATATAGACTAGAGCAGAAGTCGATGGTACACCATCGCAAATACCCTCTTTTTGGGCTATAACCTTTACCTTGGGGTCAAGGTCACACAAAATGTAGCTCAGTACCTTCTACATAATATGACCTATGCACCTGTAAAGTTTGAAGTTAATATGTCCAATGGTTAAGGAGAAGAATCATTTACAAAAAATACACTATATGACCTTGACCCAAGGTCACACAAAATGTTGTCAAATGCCCTCCAAATCACATGACCTTTGCACCTGCAAAATTTGAAATTGCTACGTCCAACAATTTAGGAGATGTTTTTACTAGAAAGTACATTATTTGACCTTTGACCTTGACCTTGGGGTCAAGGCCACACAAATGTTGCTCATTATCCTCTACATCATGTGGCCTATTCACCTGCAAGGTTTGATGTTGCTACGTCTAACGGTTAAGGAGGAGATGCATTTACAAGAAATAACATTATTTGACCTTGACCCTAGGTCAAAGTCACATAAAATGTTGCACAGTACCCTCTACATCATGTGACCTATCCACGTACAAAGTTTGAAGTTGCTGTGTCTAACGGTTAAGGAGATGCATTTACAAGAAATAACATTATATGACCTTTGACCTTGAATTAGGGGTCAAGGTCACACAAAATGTTGCCCAGTATCATCTACATCATGTGACCTACCTAGGTACAAAGTTTGAAGTTGTTACATCTAATGGTTAAGGAGGAGATGCATTTACAAGAAATTACATTATTTGACCTTTGACCTTGACATTGGGGTCAAAGTCACACAAAATGTTGCCTTGTACCCTCTACATCATGTGACCTAACTAAGAACAAAGTTTGAAGTTGCTACGTCTAATGGTTAAGGAGGAGATGCATTTACAAGAAATTACATTACTTGACCTTTGACCTTGATCTAGGGGTCAAGGTCACACGAAATTTGCCCAGTACCCTCTACATTATGTGACCATTCTAGGTACAAAGTTTGAAGTTGCTACGTCTAATGGTTGAGGAGGAGATGCATTTACAAGAAATTACATTCTTTGACCTTGACCTAGGCGTCAAGGTCATACGAAATGTTGCCCAGTACCCTCTACATCATGTGACCTATCTAGGTTTAAAGTTGCTGTGTCTAATGGTTTAGGAAGAGATGAATTTACAAGAAACGTGACGGACGGACAGAGGGACGGAGGGATGACGGACCGACTTTGGTACAAAATTAATATACCCTTTTTTTTCTAAAGAAAAAAGCGGGTATTAAAATGTTAGAAAGATTCAAACTATGAACCATAGTGTTACAGCTAATCCAGACAGAGACGCATACAAACCATTATGAAAGTTTCTTCTAAACCTCTTTTCAAGCAATAAACTCACCATTCATATTCATTGAAAGGTTATATAGTTAACTGGCAAGCATAGAAAATATTTTAATTTGTGTTTCTTTTAAATTATCACAAGGTGTTGATATGACAATGAAGTTTGGTTAGGCTAGGTGTAGGTTGATAACTCCCTTGAATATTTGAGAAATGATTTTGTTGGTAGTTTCCTCTTATCTTCATCAAAATCTATGTTCATAATCTCTTCACAATAGAACCTGGACAAATAGGTTCATTTCAAACAGGCTCCTTGTATGGTCACATGTGAAGTACTTATGTCACTTGTTTTGTGAACCAATCACTGATGAAAATTGAAATGAAATCAGCTCTTGGTTCTTTCAAAGGTTAAGAGTCAACTTTCTATCCACCATTGAATTTGAAAAGAATAATGGAAGATAATTGAGAGATTTGGATGAAACTTTGTTAATAGTTTGTATGGGTCTCTCCCTGGATTCGCTGTAATATGTGACTCTTATCTCAGACACAGCAGTGTTGACTATATAAGTCTTGTAAATAATTGCATTTAAGTTTTTCCATATAAACCTGTAAGAGAAAAAAGCAGGCAATCGACTGCCACACATTTTAGTTTTAACCTTTGTCCTGCTGAACCTGGATTTATCCTTTTTTGTAAACACTGTAGATTGATCCTTTTTGTGTCGCCTGCGAAGCATGGTCAACACAAAGGGATCAGGTCTCTGTCGCCATCTGTGTCCTCCACATTGTCACACTTTTGTTTTCTGATTGATAACTTTTGAAGGGATGCATCAATTTCATTCAAACTTTACAGTAGGGTCAAGCATCATTAAATACAGGTCAAGTTCAAAAGTGGAGGTCATCTGCAAAATTCTGACTGAGTTATGGCCCCCTTTTTACTTAGATTTTGGCTAAATTGTGGTTTTGGATCGATAACTTTGAAAGGATGCAACAATTTCATTCAAATTTTACGGACGGGTAAAGCATGATCATAAAATACAGGTCAAGTTCGAATTTGGAGGTCATCTGCAAAATTTTGACTTAGTTATGGCCCTTTTTTACATGGGTTAAATGCAAAAAAACATATTGGCTTTTTGTGTATTAAACTTCACATTTCTCCCAAACTATTATATCTGACAACTTTTCACTATAGCCCATGATTACCCAGTGCCTGTAGATAAGCATGACATTGATTTAAATTTTACCCCACCCCCTGACCCCTTAGGTGGGGTCCCCTGACCCCTTAGGTGGGGTCAAAGGTCAAATATTTAAATTTCGCAATAACTCAGTTGTCAATATTTTTATGAAACATATCAAACAGGATTTTAGTTTGAAGGCCTGAGTCCAAACCCCTGTGTGGACTTAGGGGGTGAAGCAGAGGACAAAATTCAATTTTTTCAGAATATGGTCATGTTGCATATCAATTTAAAGTTGAATTTTGACCTTTTGACCCCCTCCCCCCCCCCCCCCCCCCAAACCTGGGGTAGGGGTCAAAATTCAACTTTTTCAGAACATGGTCATGTTGCATATCAAATTTTAAGGGAATGGAGCATAGAGCACCATTCAAGCACATATTCTGTTCTTACACACACCCTAGACCCTGGGGTGGGGTCAAAAGGTCAACATTCTTTTTACTGAAAGTAGTCATGTTGCATATCAAATTAAAAGGAATGGAACATAGAGCACCATGCAAGTACACATTCTGTGATTACACACACCCTCGATCCCTGGGATGGGGTCAAAAGGTCAAAACATTTTTTTTCTGAATGTAGTCATGCTGTATATCAAATTACATGTAAAGGGAATGGAGCTTAGAGCACCATACAAGCACACATTCTGTCCTTACACACACCCTCAACCTGTGGGTAGGGTTATAAAAGGTAAAAAAAAATTGATTGTGGTCATGTCGCATATCAAATTAAAGGAAAATAAGTATAGACTATATAACACAGAAGCAAAAACTTTGACCTTACACACATCCCTGACCTCTGGATCAGGTTGAAAGGTCAGATATTGAAATTGTACAGATAAGTTTATTTTTATTGAACTAACCACTGAAAACTAGTTGATAGGCTTTTAAGTTTGATATGTATGATACCCAAGGTGAACATAGGGGTTGGAGAAATGGGATTTAGGTTTTGTGATTTATAAGTTTCTCTAAAATAACTCAATTTTTCAATTCAGTGCCATTGGCGAGGTAATTCAAAAAGTACAATGTCATCATGACCTGATAAAGGCACATGCCG
Organism: Loripinus fragilis; assembly: GCA_964019695.1. Taxonomy (NCBI): domain Eukaryota; kingdom Metazoa; phylum Mollusca; class Bivalvia; order Lucinida; family Lucinidae; genus Loripinus; species Loripinus fragilis. Next base: position 111,100,007 of record OZ026517.1, read on the forward strand.
TCAGATAGACAACATTTATCAGGCAACGTGCAACACTCCAGTTAATATGAGTGGTTACTGGTAACTGATAAATGCTAAAACATGTAACTGGAATCTTGTGAGCTAGTTAGATAAAAATTAGATACAAGTGTAGTCGTGCATAAAAATACTCAGCATGACAAGAGTTAACAGATCAGGTTTTTTATATAACATATCTAGGGACTATTTTTGCCAAACTAATATTCCAGGGTGGATCCATGATTTCTGGAAAGGGGGTTTATGGGTCGGGGATTAGCTTTGCTGATTTCATCTCATTTTTCTTAAATATCCCATGAAAAATGAAATAATTTGGTCTTATTGAGATAAAATTATTTCATTTTCATAGGATATTTAAAAACGGGGGAAAGGTAGGGAGTTTTAAAAGACAAATTAGCAAATAAATGAATGGACAAAGGACAGACAATTATCCTGTAGTTCCTATAAGTTATAAAGTAAGGGAAATAAAATGGCCACCCAGTAACAATGAATTTTCCTTCTAGAACCCAGATCTATTTAAATTTTGAACTGTTCCTGTACTAGCGTCTAACATATAACAGAGAAAAAATAATCGAGCCAACGCATGAGATGAAGATAGTTATCCTATACATATTATTTAAGATAGGGCCAGTTAAGCAGCAAGATTTGAAATTGTCATCTGCTGCAAATTATAGGTGGCCCTTTATCTCATGGGTTGACTCAATTAATGATTAATTAACTGTGAAACTAAGGAAATGGTGAAATTTGTAAACAAGAAACAAAATTATGACCATCATGTAGATTTTTTGTAATAGGTGAGCATACAGCTAAGGGTATTTGTAAAAGTTATCTTATTTATGACAATGTTGACATCAACAACACAGACAAAAATCTGTTTTAAATTATTGCATTATAAGCATAGCCATTTAACATGTTATTCAAAAGGCAATTTCATTCACATTAAATCTAATTTCACTGATAACATTTCTTTTGAACCTTCTCATGATCAGGCATCGGGGTTATAAAACTTTTTTATGCTCAACTCACAGGGATGAGAACAGTCAGCCATTCTCAATCAGGAAAATATGTTGGTTGACTCAAAAATGGAGAAAAGCAAATTTTAAATCACTTATTAGAGGTTTAAAATCACAAAATATCAATAGAAACCAGTCAGTTTATGTTTAAATATCTAAAATTGAGTTAACTTCATTCAAAAATAAATTTCAGCAAAAACAACTGGCATTATATAAATCATCTGCCGAGTGCTCAATCAGGAAATCCTGATCAATCCTGAACTTTCTTATGCCTGAACTCAACTGAGCATGAAATTCATCCTGCTCATAAATGTTAAAATGCCAACAATTGCTGGCATTTTAACATTTATTAGCAGGATAAATACATTATATGAGAGCTTTAAAGCAAGAAATACCTATATTTTTCAGCATTTCAGTTTTTATGAGCAGTTGAAATTTTATGCTCAGTTGAGTTGAGCTTGAAAAAAGTTTTATAAACTCAGGGCCTGACTCATTTCCCTCACAATGAATTTTATAACATTATTTTTTCTTTCTCGTGATCCATCAATTTTTTCCCATGATTGATCATAATCTGAATTATTAAGGCCAGAATTTTTTAATTAGTTGATTTACGAACCCTCCCACTATTATTTTCCGGAAAGTAGGAAAAAAATTAAATTAAATTTCGATTTTTTTTTAATTTTATCCGCTGACTCTAAACATAATTTGTTTCGTTGAAAAAAAATATATAATTTTGAGGTTCTATCTGTGTATTTTTGAGAGTGACATTGTGTAAAGGGATTGTCCTGTTCAGATTTTTAGGAAAATGATAAAATATTTAACAATTTAGACAGTTGGTTTGCCTTCCTAGTTTTACTGTTTTTTCTGGAGATAAAAAAAAAAAAAAGCTCTGAAAACTGGTCATTTTCAGAGCTTTTTTATTTTTTTTTTCATCCCCGACCCTAAATCTGAACAAAAATTTCCGTAAATTAACTATTAAAAAAATTCTGGCCTAAGAGGTGGGAAACAGGAGATATATGGAGGACTTACACTGCCCTTGGCTGAGTACCAGCTACCAACCTTGAGAGAAACAACACAAGCACAGATATATACACATGCATGGAACCAGCCAAGTCACCAAAGAAAATCATAGGGTAAGTAGTAAAAAATCTTTATCCTTTAAAGTGCCAATCACGACTGCAGCAGACGACAAATTTTGCAACATTTTCCCAATTTTTGACAAAAATAAGGTATGATATTTCATGAGAATCATCTGCCAACAGACAATTCTCATGAAATAACATACCTTATTTGTTATTTTTGAAAAAGCAGCAAAATTTGAAATTGTTGTCTGCTGCAAATTATAGGTGGCGCTTTATGGGTTAAATAAGTTTTTTCCATAGACTACAGTGAATTGAGACATTTTTTTTTTTAAATCCAGAAATAATGATAAATTTATGTTTACATCCACTGAAAAATATTTTACTCTTTCCTTGATAGCGGTGACTTTTTTTCATCTGCTGATTGCCTTTACAAACAGTTTGGACCCAGATCAGGCCTCCAGGTCATAAAACTTGAGTTCATTCTCAAACTCAAAATAAAGCGCAATGATTGGCTGCTTGCGGACACGTGTTCGCAAGCAGCCAATCGTTACGCTTTGTTTTGAGTTTGAGACTGAACTCAAGTTTTATAACCTTGAGGCCTGGACTGAAATTCTGTCCAAACTGTTTGACACTGTAATAGTGTTCCTAAAATAATTTTTTGAAAAGGTTAATTTTAAAAAAGTCTGCAGACACCATCAAAAGCATGAAAAATTACTCATCATGCAAAGAGTTAAGTGGTCAAATAAAAATGGCTAAGTGACCTGACTGGACATGCAGATAAGCAGCAGAGATTATATAATGAGGCATGCACAACAAAAACATCACATGAGCAACATCACATAAACACTATTTCTTGTGTTGTAACAGTTTTAAACCCTTAAAGCGCTGACAAAAATGCATCTAAAAATGTTGGCGTAAAATTGTGATTATTTTCTTACCACTCAATTTAAACATGTGTTTTGGGTGCTCAAAGAGACGGTTCTTTTGAGTATCCACAACCTATGTTTTGGATAAGAAATAAAGAAATAGTTTTTCAATACGCACTCTTATCTGAAGGTCTGGATATATGGTCAAAAATCATGTTTTACTGCTCTGCTTATGTGTTGCGGTAAAACTAAATTTGGGACTGTATATCCAACTACTTTAAATTCGAAATTTTCGCGAGAATTTATTTTCACGAATAGCGTTAAAAGACATATTTGCGACATTAAAAATTCTTGACTAGGGCATGATTTAGCCATATTAACAAACATCAGAGTAATTTCACCATTTCACGAGGATTTTATTTTCACCAAACTTTGCATATGTGAAGTTTCACGAAAATAAAACCCTCGCGAAAATTTCCAAATTTACAGTATATAATATACCTCCCCGAATGCATGTTGATTGGATAAAACTGAGGAGGAGTGTGATAAATAAAATATCCAGCATGATGAGGAGTTTTACATAAAAAAGTGTTCGAAACATTGAAAATAAAAAGAGCTTCATATCCTACAAAATTATATATCACATGCAATGCTACAGATGGTAAATGTTCTAAAAATAGATTGATCATTAATCAAGGTCAGATCTATCAAAAATATTATGCACATCAGATGAATACTTTTCTTTGTTTCATCACAGTGTGTTAATTTGGTTTGATTGTTTCTCTGTGATGATACACTGTATTAGTTGAGAAGCCTCCATAAGAGATAAACAATTTTGTGTTTTAATTACAACAGAATCAAGGGGAAGATTTGGTACCAGTAAAATGCATTTAAGCCCCCCCCCCCACCCCCACCCCCCCTGCCCCCCACCCCCCACCCCCTCAACTTACTTTTTTGTCATCAGGGCTTTTATAAATACCAGTAATGGGGGCTATTGCCCCCTTACCAATGCAACATTAAATGTTGGAACTTATTTCAAACGGAGATGGCAAAGTGCAGTTGTCCGTCATCATGGCTTTGCTTCTCAAACCAGCACTCAGTGAGACCCATGTCAGATTGCTGAAGGAGTAGTATGTTCTGAGTCTTCACTATTTTTTCTAGGTATTATCATACGGTAACTTATATCTTATGCACTTTTTAGAACATTTACCAAAATATTTTTAACCCTTAGCCCATCACTATTATTTTTTGTCCAGAAAATGTTGTGTGCTTTTTACACCTGCTGCATATATTCAAATGCACTTCAGACTACATCTTTTTTCATGGACGAAAACATTATGAACCGGGTTCAATCCAGATCAGACTAAAGCTAAGGAGTAGTCTGATCTGGGTCCATATTGTTCGCAATATAGGCTACCTAAGAATATAGCAGACGTTAGGGGCACATGACATAAGTTATAACTGGCAGGCTAAGGGTTGATTAACCCTTATAGTGCCACCTATTTTTTGCAGCAGACGACAATTTCAAATGCCACTTTTTCAAAAATAACAAAAGAGGCATGATATTTCAATAGAATTGTCTGCTGGCAGACGATAATGGTCTGCTGGCAGACGATTCTCATGAAATATCATACCTTCTTTTTTTCAAAAATTCGGAAAGATGTTGAAAAATTTGCCGTCTGCTGCACTTTAAGGGTTAAACTCAAACTGCATTAGTAGCCTGATTACAGAGAAGCTGGATTACACAGCAAATTGATTACACAGCACACCAATTATATATGTATCATGCAACTATCAACCCTTAAAGCACCGAGAAAAAAATGCATCTGAAAATGTCGTCTGCTGCAAATAATTGCCTAGCATTACTGACGAATTACGTATTGAAGCTAACAGCATGGACCCAGAACAGACTGTTCCTAAAGGAGCAGTCTGATCTGGGTCCACACTGTTTGCAATAGAGGCTTCTTAGACATTTCAGCAGACAAGAAAAGCAGATGACTTTTGTTGCGATTGGCGCATTATGGTTTAACTCTAGTTGTTTTCCTACAGTTCTAACTATTATTGAAAATGGGATAGTTGTGAAAAAACACAAGGATTGAAGCTTTACGCCCCAGTAAAAAAAATTCAGTCATGTGACATGTATTCCTGGGTTGAATCATAGCCAAGCAATGACAATAGAGTGAAGGACAAAATATTGATATGTCAGTACAACTTCCTGATCACAGGTCTGACCCTCTATATATCAACTGGGCTAACATGCTTGCAACATTGTTATGTACAGTAAAACCTGTCTTAAGCGGCCCCTCAAAAATAGACAAAACAAACATCTTAATGGCAAATGGTAGCTTAATGAAGGTCGAAAGTATTGCAGAATGCTCCCCTTGGAGGATTCTGCCAAACTTTTGACTCCCTTTGGAGCATTCTGCAATAATTTTGACTCCCCTTAGAGCATTCTGCAATACTTTTGACCTGCATTAAGCAATAATCAGTCTTGAAAACTAATTTTGGTCTTCTTTTTGAGTGGCTGCTTAAGATAGGTTTTACTGTATGTAGATATAATCAAACTGGCTGTACACCCACTGATGTGATAGGGCCAAAAAAAAATATATGTGTGTTTACTATTTGATGAAAATTTCAAACAGGGTAGGTAGGTCGATTTTCTTTTTTATTTTCTTTTTATTTTTTAGTTAATTTGAAATAGGGTAGGTAGGTCAGGTCGATTTTTTTTTCACTCAATTTTTTTTTCACTGGATTTTTTTTTCACTATTTACGTACCAAGGTTAGGAAAGAAAAAAATAAACGATATTAAATGCAAATTACTTTGTTTTGTTTTATATGATCCAAGCTTGAACCAAAGAATATTGAGAAAAGAACAAGAAAACATTCTCAAACTGAAAATCAAACTGATTGGCTGGTTCATTTATGACAAAATCCAAAGGCAAAGCACAGATTTTACCCTACATTACCTTAGACACTGAATAAAAGGAACATATCTGGTATTCTTATAATAATAAAGCGCCAGTTAGTGTAGTCAGTGAGTGATAAATGCGTATGTTTAACTTTCTTTCTTTCTACCCATCCTGTACTTACAACATCAAGCAACAGAAGAGGGAAATAAACCCAAAGAATAAAGACGTCATCGCATGGATGGTTGTCATTAAATATCTCAAGTCATCTGGTTATGACTTGTTGCTTCAAACAAGCTTTTCTGATCTTGGTGATCACATTTTTTGAAACGAAAAGCGACGTTCTCGTCGCCATCTTGGAATGGAAAAATCCGAAGGTATCCGTAATAGGTTTGACTACATACCGAATAGAATTGAATCAGCGAAAAATTTGAATACCGGTACTAAAATCCGGGACCGCTCAAGCAGGGTCGGAAAACATTCCCGTTTTTTTTATTTTCAGAGAAAAAATGGTAGGGTCGGCAGCTATAAAACAGGGTCGGTAGGCAAACCGTAAACACACCTATTTTTTTTTTTGGCCTAGCCACTTCATCAGCCAAAAGTCTAAAAAAGGGGAAGTGAAGCTGGCTTGCATGCCCCTCAATTCAGGACCTTTCATTGACTTTATCACATGCTCATGTGGCTCGTATGGTCACTTCAACCATGCAGGAGCTGAAATCAAAGTCATGCATTAAATGAAAAATAAAAGTGTTATATAATGTCATTTGCCATTATGATTACAACATTTAACATACCTGACCATAGCAAGAATTATCAAACAATCACAAAATCAAATTATAAAAGTTATTTTTAAAAATGTTAAGTCTTACCATGCCAAACCAAGATTTTTCCTGTTTTGAAAAAAAAGTGTAGATCCAGATCAGCTGATCAGGATCTACGCTTTTCTACTATGCTTGCAACACATGTTAATAACTGCAATTCTGGCAGTTTAATAGGTCAACCAAAAAATATGTGTGTTTCAGGATACGTGAAGTTTCAAAATAGGCATGGAAGGTAGGAAAACAGTCTTATTTTGCTAAAAATGTAAACGTGAGAAGATTGGGAATCCCCAAAAATGCTAAAAAAAATTGAGGGTCAGGGTCAGGGGCAAAAAATAGGCATGGTTAGGTAACCTGAAACACTCTATTTTTTTATTTTAGGCCTTAGAAAGAAATTGGGGGAGAGTGCGGACGTAAAATATCCAGCATGGTAAGGGTTAATACAACAAAAATGTATATAGCCAAGATCAAGTACAACATCGAAACAGTACGCTATGTGGTCTAACTGTTCTACCCGACCCTGTACCTGATACTCAGTGGTTACCATTGAAGTGCTCGCCGACGTTGAAGGCGGCAGGACTCGTACTCGCTTCGTCGGAGGTTGCTGCCCGTGTGCTGATGAGTTATCATTGCCTCCTTGTTGCTATGAAATAAAACAAAATAAGTTAATAAAACTTCTTGCTATAACTATACAAAACCTGTTCATTTTTGCACAGGTTTTATATTTTGTACATTTCCCGCAAGTGTAACAGCAGAGTAGAACAACTACTTGCATTTCAAAAAGTTTATTTTTATAATATGTCTGAATTCTGATAAAAAGCCCATCTGGATTTCCACTTTACATTTATCTAAAGCCCCGGTCCCACAGAGCTTCAACCCCGCTGTGACCTCTCTGCAATTGAAGAAATGACAATTGCAGAGAGGTTGCAGATGTAGCGGCAAGGTTTTATAAAGGTCACAGCAAAGTTGTTGATCAGTCTCCAATCAAAATCAGTCACCCTCAGTCTTTTGAGCATGCACCAGTCTCTGATCAGTCACCGATTGGTCGCTGATGGTCGCCGATTACTCTGAACTCGCCCACCGATCGCTGATCTGTCACCGATCGATCACTCCCTTGTGACCTGGCAAACATTGATGTATGATAAACCATGTTTGATCACTATTATTGTAGAAACATTGCAAAAGCTGAGAAGGGCAGAACTTCACATTGGGATCAAGTCTTAATTTGGTTTTCCCCTTCATATCAATAAATTACTTTACTATTCTGTGAGAAGTGATTTATTCACATTGTATAAATTTTAATGTGCATGCAACATCTGTCTATTTGCGCTACATGTATGTACAGTAAAACCTTGCTTAAGGGACCACTCAAAAGAAGACCAAAAAAGGTCTTAATGACAAATGGTAGCTAAATGCAGGTCAAAAGTATTGCACAATGCTCTGGGACCATTCTGCAAAACTTTCGACCTTCATTAAGCTGCCATTTGTTATTAAAACCTATGTTTTGTCTATTTTTGAGTGGCCACTTAGGACAGGTTTTACTGTATTTCTTTTAAGAAACTCAGCGATGAAACAATTAAAGAATAAAAGAATCTGTTACAAACCTTACTGGCCCCTGTGTCAGCTTTCTCATCTTCTTCATCTTCAAGGAATTCCCTTCTTGGATATGGTATAGGAAATCCCTCAAATACACTGAAACAAGATATGGTAGAGGAAATCCCTCAAATACACTGAAACAAGATATGGTAGAGGAAATCCCTCAAATACACTGAAACAGGATATGGTATAGGAAATCCCTCAAATACACTGAAACAAGATATGGTATATAGGAAATCCCTCAAATACACTGAAACAAGATATGGTATAGGAAATCCCTCAAATACACTGAAACAAGATATGGTATAGGAAACCCCTCAAATATACTGAAACAAGATATGGTAAAGGAAACCCCTCAAATACACTGAAACAAGATATGGTATAGGAAATCCCTCAAATACACTGAAACAAGATATGGTATAGGAAATCCCTCAAATACACTGAAACAAGATATGGTATAGGAATACTCTCAAATACACTGAAACAAGATACAGTATAGGAATACTCTCAAATACACTGATACAATATATGGTATATAGGAAATCCCTCAAACACACTGAAACAAGTTATGGTATAGGAAATCCCTCAAATATACTGAAACAAGATATGTTATAGGAAATCCCTCAAAAACACTGAAACAAGATATGGTATAGGAATACTCTCAAATACACTGAAACAAGATACAGTATAGGAAATCTCTCAAACACACTCAAACAAGATAGGGTATAGGAAATCCCTCAAATACACTGCAACAAGATATGGTATAGGAAATCCTTCAAATACACTGAAACAAGATATGGTATAGGAAACCCCTTAAATACACTGAAACAAGATATGGTATAGGAAATCCCTCAAATACACTGAAACAAGATATGGTATAGGAAATTCCTCAAATACAATTAACAAGATATGGTATAGGAAATCCCTCAAGTACAATGAAACAAGATATGGTATATAGGAAACCCCTCAAATACACAGAAACAAGTTATGGTATAGGAAACCCCTTAAAAACACTGAAACAAGATATGGTATAGGAAATCCCTCAAATACACTGAAACAAGATATGGTATAGGAAACCCCTTAAATACACTGAAACAAGATATGGTATAGGTAATCCCTCAAATACACTGAAACAAGATATGGTATAGGAAATTCCTCAAATACAATTAACAAGATATGGTATAGGAAATCCCTCAAGTACAATGAAACAAGATATGGTATATAGGAAACCCCTCAAATACACAGAAACAAGTTATGGTATAGGAAACCCCTTAAAAACACTGAAACAAGATATGGTATAGGAAATCCCTCAAATACACTGAAACAAGATATGGTATAGGAAATCCTTCAAATACACTGAAACAAGATATGGTATAGGAAATTCCTCAAATACAATAAACAAGATATGGTATAGGAAATCCCTCAAGTACAATGAAACAAGATATGGTATATAGGAAATCCCTCAAATACAAAGAAACAAGTTATGGTATAGGAAACCCCTCAAATACACTGAAACAAGATATGGTATATAGGAAACCCCTCAAATACACTGAAACAAGATATGGTATAGGAAATCCCTCAAATACACTGAAACAAGATATGGTATAGGAAACCCCTCAAATATACTGAAACAAGATATGGTATAGGAAACCCCTCAAATACACTGAAAGAAGATATGGTATAGGAAATCACTCAAATACACTGAAACAAGATATGGTATAGGAAATCCCTCAAATACACTGAAACAAGATATGGTATAGGAATACTCTCAAATACACTGAAACAAGATACAGTATAGGAATACTCTCAAATACACTGAAACAAGATATGGTATATAGGAAATCCCTCAAACACACTGAAACAAGTTATGGTATAGGAAATCCCTCAAAAACACTGAAACAAGATATGGTATAGGAATACTCTCAAATACACTGAAACAAGATACAGTATAAGAAATCTCTCAAACACACTGAAACAAGATATGGTATAGGAAATTCCTCAAATACACTGAAACAAGATATGGTATAGGAAATCCCTCAAATACACAGAAACAAGATATGGTATAGGAAATCTCTCAAACACACTGAAACAAGATAGGGTATAGGAAATCCCTCAAATACACTGAAACAAGATATGGTATAGGAAACCCCTTAAATACACTGAAACAAGATATGGTATAGGAAATCCCTCAAATACACTGAAACAAGATATGGTATAGGAAATTCCTCAAAAACAATTAACAAGATATGGTATAGGAAACCCCTAACGTTAATGAAACAAGATATGGTATATAGGAAACCCCTCAAATACACAGAAACAAGTTATGGTATAGGAAATCCCTCAAATACACTAAAACAAGATAAGGTATCGGAAATCCTTCAAATACACTGAAACAAGATATGGTATAGGAAATTCCTCAAATACAATAAACAAGATATGGTATAGGAAATCCCTCAAGTACAATGAAACAAGATATGGTATATAGGAAATCCCTCAAATACACAGAAACAAGTTAAGGTATAGGAAACCCCTTAAATACACTGAAACAAGATATGGTATAGGAAATCCCTCAAATACACTGAAACAAGATATGGTATAGGAAATCCCTCAAATACACTGAAACAAGATATGGTATAGGAAATCCCTCAAATACAATGAAACAATATATGGTATATAGGAAATCCCTCAAATACACAGAAACAAGTTATGGTATAGGAAATCCCTCAAATATACTGAAACAAGATATGGTATAGGAAATCCCTCAAAAACACTGAAACAAAATATGGTATAGGAAAACTCTCAATTACACTGAAACAAGATATGGTATAGGAAATCTCTCGAACACACTGAAACAAGATAGGGTATAGGAAATCCCTCAAATACAATGAAACAAGATATGGTATATGAAACCCCTCAAATACACTGAAACAAGATATGGTATAGGAAATCACTCAAATACACTGAAACAAGATATGGTATAGGAAATTCCTCAAATACAATGAAACAAGATATGGTATAGGAAATCCCTCAAGTACAATGAAACAAGATATGGTATATAGGAAATCCCTCAAATACACAGAAACAAGTTATGGTATAGGAAATCCCTCAAATATACTGAAACAAGATATGGTATAGGAAATCCCTCAAAAACACTAAAACAAGATATGGTATAGGAAAGCTCTCAAATACACTGAAACAAGATATGGTATTGGAAATCTCTCAAACACACTGAAACAAGATAGGGTATAGGAAATCCCTCAAATACACTGCAACAAGATATGGTATAGGAAATCCTTCAAATACACTGCAACAAGATATGGTATAGGAAATCCCTCAAATACACCGAATCAAGATATGTTATAGGAAATCCTTCAAATACACTGCAACAAAATATGAAATAGAAAATCCTTCAAATACACTGAAACAAGATATGGTATAGGTAATCCTTCAAATACACTGCAACAAGATATGGTATAGAAAATCCTTGAAATACACTGAAACAAGATATGGTATAGGAAATCCCTCAAATACACTGAAACAAGATATGGTATAGGAAATCCTTCAAATACACTGAAACAAGATATGGTATAGGAAATCCTTCAAATACACTGCAATAAGATATGGTATAGGAAATCCCTAAAACTGACAATTAGATAAGTTGTAGGAAATCCTCCTTAATCTGATTTATATGCGCAGAATATCTAGATCAAACTTGGTTTAGGTTTCGTTGATATAAATGAAAACACAAACTTTCATCAAAATTGATAAATTAATACAATTTCAAGAGTTAAAAAAAACACCAGCAAAACAGAGGTAACATTTCAAACTAAAGGGAACATAACTCTCACATACACTTACTCTTTGCCAACTGGGTAATTTTGCCACTTTTTAGTCATCTGCTGATTTTTACAAAATATTTTTTTCATAAAGTTCTTACCATCAGAGTGTCAAATAGTTATCAGCAGACTAGTAGGCAAAGAGTTGAAACAGTGTTCCAATGGCATGGCACTGTCAATCCGTTTGGATTAGCATAAAAAATCATTTTAGCATTTATAAACACAAGCTTTGCTTCTTTTGGTATACAGTTTACCAGGCTTGGCTTTGAGAACGCATGCTGAATTGCTTGGCAGAGCCTCCGGATTCAACAAGTGTTCTATAAAGCCTTGCCTGGTAAACTTGATATCAAAAGACACTCACCTAGTATTCTCTGTTTATGACTTCAAGACAAACCAACTTACTCATTTGAAGGTTTTGGTTCCTCAAGGAAATATGGATCAATCATAGCTGTTTCTGATGTTATTCTTTTTGTTGGGTCCATTGTCAATAATTTTTGTAACTGAAATAGAAAAGAAAATTCAGAGAGACGAGAAAAAATGTTCAGATTTATCAATGTATCTATTATATGGGACACACATCCCACTAATTAGTGTATGATTTTTTTCTTTTATTGTTCCTTACGGCAGTAAAAGTAGTATTCTAACATTTTGTAAACAAAACAAGACTCCGAGGTTTACCTGTTGGATTATTTTTGCTCCGGTATTCAGTTTAATTTACTGTTGAGTCCTTTTCCTTGCTTTATCTCCTTGTTATATCTTGATTTATATGTTTTAGGAGATGATGCATTGATAAGTTAGGTGTCTTTCATGCAAACCAAATATCTATGTGTCTTGATCCACATCTGAATTAAGGGTGAGGTTGGCGCCGTTAAACCGGTTTAAGCCCTCCAGTAAAATATTTTACTGACCGTTCCAAGGCGGTACTTCTTTTGTGGATCTTTTATGTTTTTGTTCTGTCTTGTGTTTGCTATGTCTTTGTGCGCGTCTGTTTATATGTGCTTTGTGGTCACCTGCTGGGAAAGGGCCGACCTCTTGGCTCTCGTTTGTGGTGTCTACTGTGAGTTTGTAACTTTCCCATTGGTATCCTGGGTCAGGTGTGGTACTTGATTGTATCGATTCCTGATCTTTGCACCCTTACTTACTTTGCTATCTATTCAGACTGATTCCACTGTTTGTGAATGCCTCTTTTGTTTTATTCGTCATTATTTGACTAGCTGATGAGTGCCTGGGGTGTGTGTCCCATATATTTGATAAAGCAAGATTTTTCATGAATAATCTCACATGTGCTTGAAGTTCATGAAAAGATGAAACCGTGGGTCGGGCCTCAGACTCTATGACGGCTCTGACGTAAAGCTTTAATCGGTGGGTTGGGGCCTGATGCTTATCTGTAGCTGGACCCACCGTGGCTCAACTTGAGGTTTTCTTTAGCTCTAACTATCTGTGAGTCATGAGCCCTTTTCTTTATTTCATCATGGTGTAGTAATTTGATTAGAGTGTTTTTCCATGATGATACATTGCATTAGTTAGATGGCCTCCATGCGAGCTGAACATTTTTTGTACTTCAACAACAGCAGAATCTAGGGCGAAGATTTGGTACCAGTTAAATGCATTTAAGCCCCCCGGTGTCTTAGGCTGCTGTCCGTTCTAAGGCGGTGGTTCTGTTGTTGTTGACTTTCTGTTTATTGTTGCTCCCATTGTGGGAGTCTGTAATTGTTCTATGTTTTGTTGTACGTTACTTTATGTCCATTTTAGTATTGCAATCATCTTGATGGGGAAGAGAGAGCTGATTGCTTTGCTTAATTTGTCTTCCTGGTGTCTCGTGATGGTTGAGCGGCTCTTCCTCACGGTGCCACTGGGTTGTCTGCAGGTTTTGATTGTGGTATTTCCTGATCATACTCATTTACTATTTTTGCAAATAAAACTAGAATTCTAATGCACTTGCTTTTGTAACGCAACATCTGATTTGATAACCTAAAAAATTTGCGACAGTGTATCCAGCTATGTACTGTCAGAAATAGTTTGACATCTTCAATTACGTCATATTTCGTTGGATGATGTGCGGCTTTAAGTGGTTTGCAATTCTTCAATTTGACAGGAAACTGCAGATGTGCATTGGAATGGGATAACAATATTCAAAATTGTCATTTGGGGAGGTATGTCGTCGGCAAAACGTGATTTTCAACCAACGACACACCTCCCAAAATGAAATTTTTTGAATATTGTTAAACCCTAAATCAATGCACAGTAACTGCGCTTCACCTTATTTAGCTCTGTAATATATATGAAAGGCACACAAAATAATTTTCTTATCTGAACCAAGCGTTTTGTTTACTAAATGTGCGTACGCCTTATGAAAAAAATCATGTGACTGTGAGGTACGTTGACCACTATGCACAGGGCTCTGTTGTTATAAGGAAATAACTTACCAAATGGAATGCTTTACTGTCAGATTTTATCTTGTGTTTTTCCATATATTTGTTTAAATTACAATTCATATAACTGAAAAAGAAAACATAAGTTGTTTTTATCATTTTTATTCTCAATGTCCCCATCAATTCTTCCCACTCAACCTATAGTAACTTCCCTTTGTAATATAGGTCAGCCATCTTGATGGTCAAAAATCAGTAAGACAAATGGGCAACAAATAGATAAATCTATTTTTCTAAAAACCTCTGCATTTTTGTACCGTGACAGTTGCAATGATTTATGCAAAAATGGAATTCGAAAATAGACATGTTTGGTATAACATGAAAAAATAGTCTTGCTAAGTAAAAAAATAGATTTTCTATTTTTTCCACTATGTGGTCTATTGATTTTTGACCTACAGCATGGCTGACCATTTTTTCAAAGGGAAGTAACTATTGGTTGAGTGGGAACTATCAATACAATTCTTCAGAGTACAAAAAATGTATGTCACAACACAGGAAAACCAGTAATGTGGCTGTCCATCATGAGAAGACTCTGATCAATCTAGGCATCAGCCCAGTCTGATCAAAGTCTGTGATGTCTGCATGAAGAAGGCTTGGGTACTTAGTTACCCACTGCATGCACAGTGAAGACTGAGTCTTTGCTCAGCGAACATTCATTTTGTTAGTTTTGTCATGCTGTGGCTCATACATATTACATGCATTTATATATCCTAGAAAACATAAAATGTCACAAGAGGCAGTTCTTTACTTATCATTTGTCATATATCTATCACATGACTTCAGGTCCAGGAGTGATATTACGTCAATCAATAAACCACTGGAGATTACATCTATTGTAATGTTACTAAATGACGTCCATAGCAACGTTGGGTACATAATGACAAAATCTTAAGGTTTTCATGCCAAAAATGTGATTTCAAAGTACAGTAGAACTTTGGTCGCTCGAACTCGCCTGTCTAGAACACCAGGGATCGCTCGAACTTGTTCGTCCCTCCCAGCAATTTCCCAATACATTTAATGTAAAAATACACCCCAGGCTCGAACAGCGATGGCTCGAACTCGAAGCAGGGTCTGCTGGGCGATTTTTTTCATGTAAAAACACTATGATGGCTCAAACCAAATATTTCTTTACATGAATCAGCCACACGCTTGATTAAGTTAATTATTATTTTCATAAGCGCTCCGTGACAATGATGATTTTACCCTTCAGTTACCTAACTGACGAGCGGAACGTGCGAAGCAATTAGCTGCAATATATCCGATCAAAGATTTGAGTAAGTTCTCACTTGTCACCACTTAGTAGTGCGGCCGAAATTGATTAAAGAAAATTAATGAGATGTTTTGTAATCAAGAATTTGCGTGTCAAAATGAGTAAAACATGCCTGGCTGGATAAAGACGGGCATCAGATTGTGAAGCGGTACGGTCTGATCCGCGTCCTTGTTGTAAACATCCTGGGTAGTTTGTCATTTTTTCACTTGCACATTGTGAATAAATAATAAGAAACAAACTTGTTTTTTTCTTTTATTGTTCTAAAGGAAACGATTAACTGTAGCGACACATAAACAGGAACATTCACCCACAAGAAGATAAATGGTATGCGCATGCTCACATTTTTTATCTTTTCCCCTAAATGCTTAATATATTCAATAAAACATGAGCATGATTTAGACAGTGATGAATGTGTGCAACCACAACTTTAATGGGATGAGGAAAAGAAAGATGTGCATAATCAGCACATTGCCATCTTTCCACATACCAAGTTTCATCAAGCTAGCTTGATTAGTTTTAGAATTATCTTGAGTCCATATGTTTTTGCACCATTTTGACTATTTCCATTACCTTAGCAACCACGAAAAAATGCAAATACGGAAAAAAAAGACATGCATAATCATCACATTGCGACCTATTCACATACAAAGCTTCATCAAGCTTGGTTGAATAGTTTTTAGCTATCTCGGGATCCAGATTTCAGCGGACAGACAGATGTATTCAGCGGACAGACAGATGGATGGATAAACAGACAGATGGAGGGCAAACCTATAGTCACCCTTGGTGTGAGTAAAGGTAGGGGATCAATAACTGTACAGTAGACGTTCTTAAATTTCAAACACTAGTTGCCTGTCAGAAAGGTCTATACAAACAGTGCAGACCCAGATCAGACTGCTTCATCAAGACTGCTTCTGAAAAAGCAGTCTGATCAGGATCTTCACTTTCTGCTATTCTGACAAGCATTTTGTGAATTCCAGCCCTGATAACAAAAATTCTATTTGAAAACAGAAAGAGAAAAGTGATGAAAATGTTAGAACATTTACTGTATCTTAAGTATAGGTAGAATAAACTTACTTGTTTCGTTTAAAATCTTTCATTAACGTATTATACTCTGGCATTTTTCTTATATCTTCCCAATCTTTCTCTGAAAATTACATAACAAACTGCAGCAGAAGACAGATTTATGGTAGATGTACCAGTATTCGTGGTAGCTCCAGAAATGGTGGTATGAAAGAAAAAAACTCAATATGTATCAACTCCTAAAAATTGAGCAATGAAATTTCATCAGTTACCGAAACAATTAAATTTGCTTGTCGTGTAATAAATATCAAATGATGTGACGTCACCAATGACGTCGTTATGACATAATTATCTTTGAACGTGGCAGCCACCATTTTAGGAATGTCGGAAAGCTAACAATAGCAACAGGCAGCTTCAATTTATCGTCACATGATCAAATTGAAAGATTGTTTCGGTAAAAATTGACCGACAACCCATTAGATTAGAATAAAACTATAATTCAGTGGCATTTTAATGACAAGAAATTCGACAACTGATTATATAAACCTAGATTTGCGATGGTTACCACAAAAACTGGCACTTGTTTGGAAAGTGACCCAGCCTGGAATCAATCTGGATTTAACCTGTCAGCACATCAATGGTGAGTTGTGATCATCAAATATAGCGAAGATATGTATGTCCAAATATTTTCATTCAAAAATTAATTATATGTCATAAATAGATTTATACTTTGAAACATTGATATTTTAATACCAAGAAAACTTGGACAACCAGCATAGATTTATCTTCATTTTCACGATAAAATAATAATATTTCAAAATTTAAGTCTGCTGCAAATTATAAGTTGTTCTTATCCTTAGTTGGCCCTTATCCTGCCATTATTATTTTGTCCTGAAAATGATTTCTGTATTTTACATCTGCTGCATAAATTCATGAGTACTTCAGACTAGCTTTTTTCATGGAAGCCAATAATATGAATCCTGATCAGACTGCTCCCAAGGGTGCAGTCTGATCTGGGTCCTTATTGTTTGCAATATAGGCTATCTTAGAACATAAGTAGATGAGAGGAGCAGAGGACGAAAGTTGTGACTGGCGGGCTAAGGGTTAGTTTTATAGTTCCGTTCACATCACATAAAGCATTGTTATAGATGTTTGAATAATAAAGTATAGTATTCTTGAAAGTCTTTGAGACAATAGGCATGTCAGTATAACCCTTTGTATAATGGAAACTGCAAAACGGCTACTGTCAATTGGGAAATTTTTGTGAAAAATATTACAAGACATATTTGTGACATAAAAAATTGTGACTAGGGCATGAGAAATGATTTCACGATTTCACGTTTATTTTATTATCACGAGCAAAATAAAACCCTCCCGAAAATTTCCGAAACTACAGTACTTTGGCAAACAGTGGAGACCCAGATGAAATGCAACATAATGCTGCATTTCAACAGAGCCTGTACTGTTTGCTGAGATTAAAACAACCTTCAGGGACAGAAATATATCATAATTTAGAAAATCTACCTGTGGCCCCTTAATGTACACAATGAGCAAGCCCATACTTATTGTATCAATATGTATGGGTAAATCTACAAAGAGTTAAATTTCATTTTATCTGAATTGACAAAACAGGACTGCTTTTGTATAAACTGTACAAAATAGAAGAAGGGCATATAGTGTTAACCTTGTCTGCATGTGCATGTTTGTTTGTTTGTGTGTTCTCAAATATGTGTCTAGACCATGTTGCTTTACATCCAAGTCACAAATTTTTCAGTCATGTCGGGATGATTTTATGTCTTCCTGGGTTGAACCAGTACTTAGCAGCAGATAAAGTGTCTTGCTCAAGGAAACAACTAAATGACTCTGGGGGCAGTGAGTCTCAAGCTAGCAACCCTTCGATGTCCAGTCTAACTCTCTACAAACTGAGCCACTGCACTCCACAGTTTTTCGCATTTTGTTCATTTCTAGCATATTTAATTTGTTACAATAAATCTAGGGTTCTTACCTGTTGGAAAGCCCATGACATTAAATATTCTATCTAACTGGTCATGATGATATGGATTACTAGTTTTAATGTCTTCTTGACGACAGTGAAATATAGGTTCTGAGGTTAAAAGTTCTGCAAATATACACCCTATAGCCCAAATATCTGCAAGGAAATATACACAAAAATTAAGCACAGTCAAATCATGTTAATTCGAAGTCCTAGGGACTAGAAGTTAATTTCGAAGTATTGGATATTTTGAATTATAGGGAGGTAGACATAAAAATATATAACCCCCAAAATGGTTATTATCAGTGTTTTATCAAACATATGTTTTGGTGTGTAAAAGAAACATCTCTGAGAGACGTTTCTTTTACACACCCAAACCAAATGTTTTTATTGACAGTTATTAAAATAGTTCTTATATAGGCCCTATTCTCTGAATCCAGCGCACCCCAAATTATTCCGAATAAGGGAGTATTTCGAAAAATTGGAGTTTGAATTGTCGAGGTTTTACTGTACATGAAGGTTTTAGTGTGGTGACATCTACTCCTGAAACTTTACAAGCATACGCACCAATCCATCTCTTTCGTAGCATAAAATCAATAATGTGTTATGAAGAAGAGGGACCTGTTTCCTATGAACGAGATGGACCTTAAATTTAGTAAAATCTTAGTATTCCGGAAATGGTATTTAATAGAATATTTAATTGACATATACCTAAAATACTCAGCCCTGGAATATAGACGGCAAGGAAACAATTTCTAATCGGGAATAAAATCTCAAGATAACCACTATACAGGACTTTAGTTAGTGCGTATCAAAAATTCAATTTTCTTATTTCTCAACCAAAACATATGTTGTGGGTACTCAAAAGAACCGTCTCAATGAGACGGTTCTTTTGAGCACCCAAAACATATGTTAAAACTGATGGGTAAGAGAATATTCATAGTTTTATGCTCAAATATTGTGTTTATCTAAACTTATGACTATATCTAGTTAACAAGAATAAGCTTGTCTGTATAAGACCTTATATAGACTAATCAATATAATTTCTCCACCACTAATGAATTTCCTCTCGACAAATATCTATTTGAAAAACTTCAACTAGCCTGCTGACTCTCTTAACCTAACAAGGCTTGTAGTTTCATGTGAATCATCTTCAAAAATAAAGTTCAAAACTTTCATATGGGTGAAAGTTAAAAATTTCCAAAATCCAGACCTTTCAGAACTCCGATCTTAAAACTCGCAATATGCCCACTAAATATATTCACAATTTGAAGCTTAAATGGTCAATTGTCTTAAGACAGACTGAATATAAATCGGAGAACCGATAGTAAATCTGCTGAATTCAGCATTTTGAGGCTGACTTTCTATGGAAAGTCAGCCTCAAAATCCTGAATTCAGGAATAATCCTGAAACCTTCACCCATGCTTTCAATATCTAACCCTTTGCCTCCTACGATAAAATGCATCTGAAAAAGCATTCTACTGAAGTTGTCTGCTGCATGTAAATGCTTACGCCAAGGACTAATTTTGACACACAAACAGTGTAGACCCTGCTGAGATATTTTTAATGGACTAATAGATGATACTACAAAAACATGCATCTGAAAATGTCTGCTGTATGTAACTGCTTATGCCAAGGACTAATTTCGGCATACAGACAGAGTGAACCCAGACCGCTCCTATCAGTGTGAACCCAGAGCAGCGCTCCTATCAGTGTGAACCCAGAGCAGACTGCTCCTATATGAGCAGTCTGATATGGGTTCACACTGTTTGCAGCAGACACTTAAAATAGATTACCAGAAAATACAGCAGTCAATATTTAGTCGCTATAAAGAGTCGACAAACTAAGTTTACTTTAACCCTTTAAGCGCCAAGAAAAATGCATCTGAAAAATGACGTCTGCTGAAGCCTTCTGCTGCAAATAATTGCCTAACATTACTGATGAATATAAGTATAGAAGCAAAGAGTGTGAATCCAGATGGGTCCTCAATTTTTGTCATAGAGGCTTCTTAAACATTTCTGCAGACGAGAAAAGCAGACGACTTTTGTTGCGATTGGCGCATTAAGGTTTAAGTCTTACCTATAGCTTTAGTATAATGTCTAGCACCAAGTAACAACTCTGGGGCCCTGTACCAAAATGTAACAACCACCGGGTCTAAATCTGCCAAGGGTTTCAGTGGAGCATTAAACAACCTTGCAAAACCCATGTCAGCTGAAAAAAGATATTATAACAGGCCTTCAGATTTATGGTGGGCCCGGGTCATTGTCCCATCATTTCAAATTATGGCCCATCACTTTCCAAGGCAGTGGGCACAGTGGATCCATCATTTTAGTTGTTAAAAAATCTCACTTTAATAAAAATATTCAGCTTACAGCGAGTCTACGAACTCCAAAAAACATAAAGTACATGTAGGTTGACAATACAGTAAAACATGTCTTAAAGAGCCACTCAAAAACAGACAAAACAAAGATCTTAATAACAAATGGTAGTTTAATGAAGGTCAAAAGGATTCCAGTTTGATTCTAGAGTAAAAATTTTCAGTGTATCCTGGTCTGCTGATCATCCCTTTTAAATTTGATATGCCACATGACTATGTTCAGAAAATTAAATTTTTGACCCCCCCCCCCCAGCACCCCCAAGTCCCACCCCTGGGACATGACCCAGGCGACAGAATGAAAATACAGTCTGATATGTTTTATATCTTTCATTCGTGAGAAGACACACAAAGTTTGGTATAAAAATATTTGAAATTGACTTTGTAATTGAAATTTAAAGATATTTGAACTTAAATAACAGCTTGCATTTCAGATCAATTTGTTTTCAATGTTGCAGTCCCCTTTAAAGTCGGCACCGTCTGATTGTATTTGCCGCAATAAGTCCCATAATCTGTACTGATTAAAGACAGTTTGGTTGCAGTGTACACAATTTTCTTCCATCTTTGTCACCCTTGACCTCGCATAGTTGTTCATATTACATAGTTATGGGTACATTTCCGTGACATCATGCGATACGATTGTTCTCTGGTTGGTAGCTATCTGTCATGTGTCATGAATAATAATTAAGAAGGCATGACCGAAGTCAATGCATCAATCAAAGGTTAGTAGCGTGTGTCCAGGTTTGACTCTAGCTACCGAATCATGTGATTGATAATTGAGGTGTTAATTGACAATTAAGATATACTTATACGACCATTAAGGAGCACAACTCAATGACTTTTAGCCAGAGGTGACATTCCAACGCCAGACAAATTTTTTTTTGCCAGCGATTTTTTTTTGCAATTAGTTGTGGCCAAATTAAGATTGTTGCGCCAAATTTATTATTTCTTCGCATTTTGTGACAATGGCGATCGATAGTGCGACCCCTGAGGCCTAAATCTAAGAGCTTTTCAATGACCACTGCAAGCATTTTTTGCAAAAAGAAAACCATTCCACAATAAATGGAGTTGTTTTTGGCTCAAACTCACATATTCCCTCCCTAGAATACCATTTTAATCATTATGTAGTAAAACAAAGTTTTAAACTGACAGAATTTTCAAGATGGCTGCCCCATCTACCATGGAAATCGCTGCTGAACTATTTTCCTTCGGACTCAGTTTGTGAGTGATTCGCTGGATGTGTAAACTCCTTCATGCTTAACTCAGTTTGTGAGTGATTCGTCAAAGTTTACACATCGATAAAATCCACAAAAATAAAATTAAATGCTGTAAAATTACCTATTTTAACTCTTCCTCTCTCTGGTCCCTCACCCATCACCAAGATATTGGCAGGTTTCTAAAAATAGAAAAATAGAGGGTACATAATTTCAAACACTTTTCTCTTTCTGTTCTCAAATAAAATGTTGGTTAAAAGGGCTGAAATTCACAAAATGGACAGTCAACTTTGTAACATACCAGATCTCTAAGAAGCACCCAGTTGGCATGTAGATAATGGATCCCATCTAATATCTGATAGAGTAGGGATTTACTGACTGACAGGCTAAGTTTGTAACGTACAAGATCTCTGTGAAGCACCCAGTTGGCATGTAGATAATGGATCCCATCTAATATCTGATAGAGTAGGGATTTACTGACTGACAGGCTAAGTTTGTAACGTACAAGATCTCTGTGAAGCACCCAGTTGGCATGTAGATAATGGATCCCATCTAATATCTGTTAGAGTAGGGATTTAGTGACTGACAAGCTAAGTTTCTAACGTACCAGATCTCTGTGGAGCACCCAGTTGGCTTGTAGATAATGGATCCAATCTAATAGCTGATAGAGTAGGGAATTACTGACTGACGGGCTAAGTTTGTAACGTACCAGATCTCTGTGAAGCACCCATTTGGCATGTAGATAATGGATCCAATCTAATAGGGTAGGGATTTACTGACTGACGGGCTAAGTTTGTAACATACCAGATTTCTGTGAAGCACCCAGTTGGCATGTAGATAATGGATCCCATCTTATATCTGATAGAGTAGGGATTTAGCAGACTGACAGGCTAAGTTTTTAACGTACCAGATCTCTGTGAAGCACCCAGTTGGCATGTAGATAATGGATCCAATCTAATATCTGATAGAGTAGGGATTTACTGACTGAAGGGCTAAGTTTGTAACGTACCAGATCTCTGTGAAGCACCCAGTTAGCATGTAGATAATGGATCCCATCTAATATCTGATAGAGTTGGGATTTACTGACTGACGGGCTAAGTTTGTAACGTACCAGATCTCTGTGAAGCACCCAGTTGGCATGTAGATAATGGATCCCATCTAATATCTGATAGAGTAGGGATTTACTGACTGACGGGCTAAGTTTGTAACGTACCAGATCTCTGTGAAGCACCCAGTTGGCATGTAGATAATGGATCCCATCTAATATCTGATAGAGTTGGGATTTACTGACTGACGGGCTAAGTTTGTAACGTACAAGATCTCTGTAAAACACCCAGTTGGCATGTAGATAACGGATCCCATCTAATAGCTGATAGAGTAGGGATTTACTGACTGACAGGCTAAATTTGTAACATACCAGATCTCTGTGAAGCACCCAGTTGGCAAGTAGATAATGGATCCCATCTAATATCTGATAGAGTAGGGATTTACTGACTGACGGGCTAAATTTGTAACGTACCAGATCTTTGTGAAGCACCCAGTTGGCATGTAGATAATGGATCTCATCTTATATCTGATAGAGTAGGGATTTACTGACTGACGGGCTAAGTTTGTAACGTACCAGATCTTTGTGAAGTACCCAGTTGGCATGTAGATAATGGATCCCATCTAATATCTGATAGAGTAGGGATTTACTGACTGACGGGCTAAGTTTGTAACGTACCAGATCTCTGTGAAGCACCCAGTTGGCATGTAGATAATGGATCCCATCTAATATCTGATAGAGTAGGGATTTACTGACTGACGGGCTAAGTTTGTAACGTACCAGATCTCTGTGAAGCACCCAGTTGGCATGTAGATAATGGATCCCATCTAATATCTGATAGAGTAGGGATTTACTGACTGACGGGCTAAGTTTGTAACGTACCAGATCTCTGTGAAGCACCCAGTTGGCATGTAGATAATGGATCCCATCTAATATCTGATAGAGTAGGGATTTACTGACTGACGGGCTAAGTTTGTAACATACCAGATCTCTGTGGAGCACCCAGTTGGCATGTAGATAATGGATCCCATCTAATATCTGATAGAGTAGGGATTTACTGACTGACGGGCTAAGTTTGTAACGTACCAGATCTCTGTGAAGCACCCAGTTGGCATGTAGATAATGGATCCCATCTAATATCTGATAGAGTAGGGATTTACTGACTGACAGGCTTAGTTTGTAACTTACCAGATCTCTGTGAAGCACCCAGTTGGCATGTAGATAATGGATCCCATCTAATATCTGATAGAGAAGGGATTTACTGACTGACACGTACCAGATCTCTATGAAGCACCCAGTTGGCATGAAGATAATGGATCACATGTAATATCTGATAGAGAAGGGATTTACTGACTGAAACGTACCAGATCTCTATGAAGCACCCAGTTGGCATGAAGATAATGGATCACATCTAATATCTGATAGAGTAGGGATTTACTGACTGACGGGCTAAGTTTGTAACGTACCAGATCTCTGTGAAGCACCCAGTTGGCATGTAGATAATGGATCCCATCTAATATCTGATAGAGAAGGGATTTTACCATGTTCTTGGGCACATTGATATGTTTCTTTGTCGCTTTAGCAGATCTGTGAAACTTAATTATGTGCTGAAAGAGAAAAAAAAATATAAGTTATCAGGAATGCATAATTAAAAATATATTTTCTTATTAATCAATCAAAGCATATTATATGTTGCATTAGTCAAAAGAACCATCTCAATGAGATTGTTCCTTCTAGCACCCAAAACACATATTTAGTGTTTACCCCAGGAACAAAAAAGGGCACAGTAGCTTTATAAATAAAGGGGCACTTCAAGCGCGCGCTGAATGATCAAAAAGGGCACTTTATGCGCGCGCTGAGGGATCAAAAAGGGCACATTAACTGTCTTTGTTCCCTCCTATTCCCCCCCCCCCCCACACACACACCAAAGAGATTCTTATATTTCCTGTTTATTTATTGTCTTTGCTCCCCTCCCAATCCAACATTCCTTCCTTTGTTCCTTCAAAAGGATGTCCCTTTTAAAAACTATTCCCCAGCCTAAAAAGATCTTATGTTCCCTGTTTACTTATATGGTCTTTGTTGTTCCTCTCAAAATCTAGCATTTATTTTGTTCCCTCATATCTAAAAAAATGTCCCTTTTCCCCCAAAACACTTGGGAGGAAATATGTCAAAGGGAAATAATTAATATTTTTAAGGGAGGTAAGTTGATAAAAAAAAGAAAATATTTAATTCATGCAGAAATACGATTTTCTTTTTCAACACAATTAAAATGAATTTTTTTAAAATGTATTAACATATCATTTTTATTACATATCAAGCAATAAAGCATTTAGTTAACAAAAAATCACCAACTTAAATGCACAGTAAAAAGTACCACAAACGTTTGATACCCCTAAGAAGTATATACGGTCATTGTGTATTCAGAGTGCATGTACACTGTCCTGTCTGTAAACAGGTGCAGATTTCTTACATAATCAGGCCACAAAATCTCAAGAATCTCAAACTATGGCTAGAGTTTCAAAGGAAAACGGACTTTCACACCAAGAAAAGGGACCGTTCTTATAAAAAAGGCTACGATCCGTCAGAAAAAAGGCATGGCGCACAGGAAAAGGGCATGGCGCTCGAAGAAAAGGGCATGGCGCAGCCCCATGCTAAAAGGGCCTATGGGGAAACACTAATATTAAAGATCAACTGAAAAAGTAAAAATAAGTTTTTAACCAAATATTTCAGAAAATAGCAATTATTGTGAGAAAGAGATTGCTGAAAACAGCATCTAAAAACTCCTATCCATTCAAAAGTTATGCCTATTTGAATTTTGGACTGGGAATTATTCCCCAAAACAGACTTGAAAAACTAAAAATAAATTCTATCCAACAATGCACCATTCTGTGATGTCATATGAGTTTTGAAATTTTCAATGAATTTAAATATTTGCAAATGCAAAGATAATGTCAAACTTTAGTGTGCTTTTCTGCGAAAAAACGAAGATTGATCTCACATAAATGGTTTTCTGTATGTTAAATTGCATTTAATCAAAATTGTATGCTTTAAATTCAAATTTAAATTAAAGTTTAAATTCCCTTTTTCCATGCATATCTTATTCTAAACTATACATAAATGAGCAAATCCAATTTTTATGTTAAATAATTTTGAAACATTAAAAAGATAATCCAAAAACATGTTGCCTGAAAGGAAAAAATACATATTTAAAATTTCAAAACAAAAATTTAAAATTCAATTTCTCGCTTTTCTACGCAAATTTACCAAAAATTATTTAATTAGACATCATGGAATTTAGGCAATTAAAACATTGGCATTTTCAAACAGAAGATATACTTTTCAAATACACAGTATGAGATATTTGAATTTAAACCACTTTTTTCAATCATCATATGACATCACAGAATGATGTATTGTGGGATAGAATCTATTTTTAGTTTTCCAAGTCTGTTTTGGAAAACCAAAACAAAGTTCGAAATTCAAATAGGTATAACTTTTTTAATAATTGGTATTTTTTGATGCGGTTTTCAGCATTTTGTTGTATGATATAAGTTTTTTCATTTCATTTCATTTCTGAAACCTTTTCATATGATCTTTAAAGCAGATGGATTAAGAGCATATTCACTGTTTTATACTTCAAAAGTTTATTTGTAAGGACATATACGATACAGTACCTTTATAATGCTATAGGAATCACACACTCACAGTCCAACCCGATTCGTCAAGCAACAATGATGCAATTAGCATAGATGGCTGGAGTGTAGAGCGGTTTTTAGTAGAATGTAAGTATTGACCTGATTTAAACAGTTTCCGCAGGATTTGATCCAAACCAATGGTGCATCTCATTTAGGTATTGTTTAGTCTACCACTATACGAAATAGGGCTTCAGTCAGCCTTTTGATGTACAAGCAATCAATTGATACAGGTGCATTTTTTCAAGGAAATTTAACCTCACTCAAAATCACACTTAAACATCATTTATCAGAAATGTACCTATTGCCTGAGAAAGCTCAACCCCTTTCCTTCAATTGTGCCCAATGACACCCCTCTTTTCACATGGTCTACCGAGTTATTGAAGAAAGAAGATGACATATAAATAAGAATATGATAATGCTCATCACAGATCACATTGATCATCACAATCCGAAAACGATACCATTAGCACAGTGCATAGGCAAAATCATAGTAACGTTAAGCACAGTCATATCTTATTTCCATATCATCAGCTTGAATAGCTTATGACCCTTGCTTTTTGCAACATAAATCAAATATGTATTTTTCATTACATTCCAAGATAAGATTGTGAAGCACATTTTTTGCCCCAACAATATGAGCCCCTGAGTTACATTACTAGTACTAACAGTCCAAAACCGGATTATTGAGCAAAAGCCAAGCTAGAAATTTGGGGCACAAAAAGATTCTCTGGGAAAGGTACTTTTACAAACAGTGAAGACCCAGATGAAATGCTGCATCATGCCGCATTTCATCAGGGTCTACACTGTTTGTAAAGGTAAAAAAAGGATCTACAGGCAAAAAATACAATATTTAAAAAAATATATATAACCTGGCACCCCTAGATATGTGCAATATACTATCCTAATTACTTTGTATCAAACCAGAAGGAAGAATCCATTAGTATACAAAGGGTTAATAGCCTGAGGTCAGAACTCACCCACAAGTCATGCTCTGCATAGTCAAAGAGTAGCCAGACTTTTCTATCTGTGTGTGAAAGAAAGACTTTCTGTAGACTTATCACATTGGGGTGCTTTAACTCTCGCAATAACTGAAACATAGAGAAATTAACATAGTCAAAGAGTAGCCAGACTTTTCTATCTGTGTGTGAAAGAAAGACTTTCTGTACACTTATCACATTGGGGTGCTTTAACTCTCGTAATAATTGAAACATAGAGAAATAGAGAAAACTCATGAGTGTCTTTTGATATCAAGTTTACCAGGCAAGGCTTCAAGAACACAAGAAAGCTTGTTGAATCGCTCAGCAGAGCCTCACAATTCAACAAGCTTTCTCGAAGCCGAGCCTGGTAACTTGATATCAAAAGACGCAATCCTGGTATTCTATTTTAAGCATTATCCGTTTACAAGTTTGTTCAATGTTCAAACTAGCCATTATGACATAAATATTGATTTTGTACATCATCAACGACGTATTCAAAACGTGCAATGTCATGTTAACCTGATAACCTGATAAAGATACATGCAGTGAGATAGACAACGTTTATCAAATAAACATGCAGTAATGAGAGCTTGAGAATTAACCGATAAATACACAATTTTAGGTTAACTATTTGCCTTCTGGGTGATTTTGCATATTTTATTGTCGTCAGCTGTTAATTCAAAAAAACTTCTTGAAAAATTCATCAGAGCGTCAACCAGTTTGGATCCAGATCAGGCCCGACATTTTGTCGGGCCTGATCTGGGTCTAAACTGTTTTCAAGGTTATCAGCAAATGACACTAGTAGACAAAGAGCTAATGTTAATGGCAACAGGGCATTATGCCTCTTGGATCTCAACCAAAGTAAACTGCATAAGCCATTTGAACTGAAAGGTGTGCTGCATGCATAGCTTTTTCAATGTTTAAACTTTGTTTTGAAAACATTTTGTAGATCCAGATCAGCCAGCTTCTGGTGAAACCAGCTGATGATCAGAATCCACAAGTTTTTTTTACATATATCTGTAAGAAATTGCACCATTGCCCATGGTTAGGATGAAAATCAGATGTTTCTATAATCTTTATCATTCATAACTTATTCAACGCTTGGCCTGCTGAACCAGTGATTTTATTTGGCTATTTTTGAGGCCTTATATGGCCATTCCCAATCCAAAAATGGCCTTTATTTTCCCAATTTCTTGTATTTTAGCACTTATTGTCCCAATTTTATTAAAATATTCTCCCAATTATGAAAGAAAAGTAGCTTACTAAAATTCCAAATAAAATCATTGTGAACCAGCATTTAGCCTTTTTGAAAGCATTGTAGATCCAGATCAGCTGGCTTCTGATGAAGCTACCTGATCAGGATCAACACTGTTTTCCATTCTGCTTCTAGTGCATGCTTATAACTGGAATGCTGCAGGAAAATAGGATAAAAATTGGGGTAGGGAGGAGTTTAGCATATGTTCATAAAAATATTTAGCATGACAATGGATAAAACAAGCCAGTGTGTGCAAATGAGCATGTGCATTAATTATGTGGGAACTATACTCGATTCTTTTGAGTACCCACAAAAGATATTTCACCAAACATATAAAGTGTCAGAGTACACTAAAGGACTTAAATTTCAATCGCTAAATTTCAAGGCTGGTATTCACAAAATGCTTGTCAGAACAGTAAACAGGGAAGACCCTAATCAGACTTCTTAGAAACAGAATGATCTGGGTCTGCGATGTTTGTCTGGACCTGGAACACACCATTACTCACAGGCCTCCAGATAAGAGTGTGAATTGGAAATCTATTTTCTTTATTTCTCATCCAAAACATATGTTGTGGTAATCAAAAGAACTGTCTCAATGAGACAGTTCTTTTGGGCACCCAAAACAAATGTTTAAATTGATGGGTAAGAAAATAATTTCAATTTTATGCTCATAAAATTTCCTTATCTGGACCTATGTACTCATGAACAATATCATACTAACAGAAACGGACACACACAAATACCTAGTCTTGTAATTTTAGAACATTTATCGTAAAGAAAAAAAATAAACTCTGAAAAGAAAAAATGAATGGGAATTTGATAAAAAACTTACAGCTATTTCCCGGCATGCTGACATAGATATTCCTGTACCTTCAATCTGCTTCAAAGCATATTCTCTTCCATCAGAACTGAAAGAAAGAGGCAGGGAACTATAAAAAACAATACATATAAAAAACACATACATAAATAGGCATTATTTAATAGTGTAAGTCATATTTTGTTTATAGTCATATACAAAGTTTTCACTGTGTTTATAGTCAAGTACAAAGTTGTCACTTTGTTTATATGTGTCAGATTTGATTGTGTATGCTATTTGTATAACAGAATACAAAGGAAAAACTGCTATTCAACCTTTGTTTATAAGTTTTAATGTGTTTCTGTTGGTCTTCTTTTACACTTACCTTGCTATTCTAGGGATTTGTATTTTTCTTTGAACCAATAAACAATATAAGAAAATATGGGTTTTCAGTGTTTTTATTGAATTTTCAATCTAATATGACTAGAGTCCATGCTCGATAAGAGTAGGGTGACGAACAGATTAACAGAAAGAAGTATGATAGAAAAACCTGTATTTGTCCAATCCAATGATTAAAGTACCATAACTTGACCAACTAATTAACTCTACTCTTATCGAGCAAGGGCTCTACATAAGTTCTTTTACAAGTGACATTTTGAAAATCGAACAATGCTTATGAAAATTTCTCAGTACTGGCTCCTCAACACTTCTAAACATTCTTACTCAGAAAAACTAAACATTTGATACCATGAGATGAAAACTTTTTAAAATTTTAAAATTTTAAACTTGATCCACAAATAAAAGAGTTAGGACATTTTCATATTTTAACCCTAGGCCATTAGGGTGTGCGCCGCACAGGTTATCTTGCCTCATTTATATGAAAAATAAAAAATTCTTGAAATAAATGATAAGAATGGTATAGATAGCTTACATTTGATGCCATGAGATGAAAACTTTTTAAAATTTTAAAATTGATCAACAAATAACAGAGTTGTAACATTTTCATAATTTAACCCTAGGCCATTAGGGTGTGCCGCGCACAGGTTATCTTGCCTCATTTATATGAAAAATAAAAAATTCTTGAAATAAATGATAAGAATGGTATAGATAGCTTACATTTGATACCATGAGATGAAAACTTTTTTAAATTTTTAAAATTGATCAACAAATAGAAGAATTAGGACATTTTCATATTTTAACCTTAGGGTGTGCGGCGCACAGGTTATCTTGCCTCATTTATATGAAAAATAAAAAATTCTTGAAATAAATGATAAGAATGGTATAGATAGCTTACATTTGATGCCATGAGATGAAAACTTTTTAAAATTTCAAAATTGATCAACAAATAGAAGAATTAGGACATTTTCATATTTTAACCTTAGGGTGTGCGGCGCACAGGTTATCTTGCCTCATTTAAATGAAAAATAAAAAATTCTTGAAATAAATGATAAGAATGGTATAGATAGCTTACATTTGATACCATGAGATGAAAACTTTTTAAATTTTTAAAATTGATCAACAAATAGAAGAATTAGGACATTTTCATATTTTAACCTTAGGGTGTGCGGCGCACAGGTTATCTTGCCTCATTTATATGAAAAATAAAAAATTCTTGAAATAAATGATAAGAATGGTATAGATAGCTTACATTTGATGCCATGAGATGAAAACTTTTTAAAATTTCAAAATTGATCATCAAATAGAAGAATTAGGACATTTTCATATTTTAACCTTAGGGTGTGCGGCGCACTGGTTATCTTGCCTCATTTATATGAAAAATAAAAAATTCTTGAAATAAATGATAAGAATGGTATAGATAGCTTACATTTGATACCATGAGATGAAAACTTTTTAAATTTTTAAAATTGATCAACAAATAGAAGAATTAGGACATTTTCATATTTTAACCTTAGGGTGTGTGGCGCACAGGTTATCTTGCCTCATTTATAAGAAAAATAAAAAATTCTTGAAATAAATGATAAGAATGGTATAGATAGCTTACATTTGATGCCATGAGATGAAAACTTTTTAAAATTTCAAAATTGATCAACAAATAACAGAGTTGTAACATTTTCATATTTTAACCCTAGGCCATTAGGGTGTGCGGCGCACAGGTTATCTTGCCTCATTTATATAAAAAATAAAAAATTCTTGAAATAAATGATAAGAATGGTATAGATAGCTTACATTTGATGCCATGAGATGAAAACTTTTTAAAATTTCAAAATTGATCAACAAATAAAAGAGTTAGGACATTTTCATTTTTTAACCTTAGGGTGTGCGGCACACAGGTTATCTTGCCTCATTTATATGAAAAATAAAAAATTCTTGAAATAAATGATAAGAATGGTATAGATAGCTTACATTTGATGCCATGAGATGAAAACTTTTTAAAATTTCAAAATTGATCAACAAATAGAAGAGTTAGGACATTTTCATTTTTTAACCTTAGGGTGTGCGGCGCACAGGTTATCTTGCCTCATTTATATGAAAAATAAAAAATTCTTGAAATAAATGATAAGAATGGTATAGATAGCTTACATTTGATGCCATGAGATGAAAACTTTTTATATTTTCAAAGTTGATCAACAAATAAAAGAGTTAGGACATTATCATTTTTTAACCTTAGGGTGTGCGGTGCATAGGTTATCTTGCCTCATTTATATGAAAAATAAAAAATTCTTGAAATAAATGATAAGAATGGTATAGATAGCTTACATTTGATACCATGAGATGAAAACTTTTTAAATTTTTAAAATTGATCAACAAATAGAAGAATTAGGACATTTTCATATTTTAACCTTAGGGTGTGCGGCGCACAGGTTATCTTGCCTCATTTATAAGAAAAATAAAAAATTCTTGAAATAAATGACAAAACCGGTATAGGAAACTTACATTTGATGCCATGAGATGAAAACTTTTTAAAATTTCAAAATTGATCAACAAATAACAGAGTTGTAACATTTTCATATTTTAACCCTAGGCCATTAGGGTGTGCGGCGCACAGGTTATCTTGCCTCATTTATATGAAAAATAAAAAATTCTTGAAATAAATGATAAGAATGGTATAGATAGCTTACATTTGATGCCATGAGATGAAAACTTTTTAAAATTTTAAAATTGATCAACAAATAATAGAGTTAGGACATTTTCATTTTTTAACCTTAGGGTGTGCGGCGCACAGGTTATCTTGCCTCATTTATATGAAAAATAAAAAATTCTTGAAATAAATGATAAGAATGGTATAGATAGCTTACATTTGATGCCATGAGATGAAAACTTTTTAAAATTTCAAAATTGATCAACAAATAAAAGAGTTAGGACATTTTCATTTTTTAACCTTAGGGTGTGCGGCGCACAGGTTATCTTGCCTCATTTATATGAAAAATAAAAAAATATTGAAATAAATGATAAGAATGGTATAGATAGCTTACATTTGATGCCATGAGATGAAAACTTTTTATATTTTCAAAATTGATCAACAAATAAAAAAGTTAGGACATTTTCATTTTTTAACCTTAGGGTGTGCGGCGCTCAGGTTATCTTGCCTCATTTATATGAAAAACAAAAAATTCTTGAAATAGATGATAAGAATGGTATAGATAGTTTACATTTGATGCCATGAGATGAAAACTTTTTATATTTTCAAAATTGATCAACAAATAAAAGAGTTAGGACATTTTCATATTTTAACCCTAGGCCATTAGGGTGTGCAGCGCACAGGTTATCTTGCCTCATTTGTATGAAAAATAAAAAATTCTTGAAATAAATGATAAGAATGGTAAAGATAGCTTACATTTGATGCCATGAGATGAAAACTTTTTAAAATTTCAAAATTGATCAACAAATAAAAGAGTTAGGACATTTTCATTTTTTAACCTTAGGGTGTGCGGCGCACAGGTCATCTTGCCTCATTTATATGAAAAATAAAAAATTCTTGAAATAAATGATAAGAATGGTATAGATAGCTTACATTTGATGCCATGAGTTGAAAAAAAATTTAAAATATTAAAATTGATCCACAAATAAAAGAGTTAAGACATTTTCATATTTTAACCCTAGGCCATTAGGGTGTGCAGCGCACAGGTTATCTTGCCTCATTTATATGAAAAATAAAAAATTCTTGAAATAAATGATAAGAATGGTATAGATAGTTTACATTTGATGCCATGAGATGAAAACTTTTTATATTTTCAAAATTGATCAACAAATAAAAGAGTTGGGACATTTTCATTTTTTAACCTTAGGGTGTGCGGCGCACAGGTTATCTTGCCTCATTTATAAGAAAAATAAAAAATTCTTGAAATAAATGATAAGAATGGTATAGATAGCTTACATTTGATGCCATGAGATGAAAACTTTTTATATTTTCAAAATTGATCAACAAATAAAAGAGTTGGGACATTTTCATTTTTTAACCTTAGGGTGTGCGGCGCACAGGTTATCTTGCCTCATTTATATGAGAAATAAAAAATTCTTGAAATAAATGATAAGAATGGTATAGATAGCTTACATTTGATACCATGAGATGAAAACTTTTTAAAATATTAAAATTGATCAACAAATAAAAGAGTTAGGACATTTTCATATTTTAACCCTAGGCCATTAGGGTGTGCACCGCACAGGTTATCTTGCCTCATTTATATGAAAAATAAAAAATTCTTGCAATAAAAGACAAACCGGTATTGGAAGCTTACATTTGATGCCATGAGATGAACACTTTTTAAAATTGATCAACAAATAACAAAGTTAGGACATTTTCATATTTTAACCTTAGGGTGTGCACCGCACAGGTTATCTTGCCTCATGAAAAATAAAAAATTCTTGAAATAAATGATAAGACTGGTATAGATAGCTTACATTTGATGCCATGAGATGAAAACTTTTTTAAAATTTTAAAATTGATCAACAAATAACAAGAGTTGTAACATTTTCATATCTTAACCTTTTGGTGTGCGCCGCACAGGTCATTATATATAAAATAAAAAAATTCTTTCAGAATTATATCAAACAGTTTGGACCATGATCAGGCCTTGTTATTAATAGGGCCTGATCTGGGTACAAACTGTTTGCCAAGGCACTGGTAGGCAAATAGTTAACAAAACGCACAAAAAACTTCACCTCCAAAGTCAAAAATGTGCAAATTTTACTAAAATATGTTTATGACCTAACAAGCACCCATACCGTGATATACATCCATGCTTAACTCATTGCATTCTGGTGAATAATTTTTCATCCTTTTTTTTGTTGTCTGCTGATTTTTTCGCAAAACATTTTTTTGAAAATATTCTTTCTTAAGTTATATCCGAATGTCAAACAATTTGGACCCTGATCAGGCTTGTCAATATGTGTGGCCTGATCTGGGTCCAAACCGTTTGCCAAAGTTATCAGCGGACGACACTGGTAGACAAAGAGTTTTTACGCATGCAAAACTACACCTCCAGATTCAATTAGAAAAGTCAATAAGCAATGCTTATTAGATACCCCCTGCACAGTAAGAGTCAGTGAAAAAACTTGGCAAGTAATAGTTCAAACAAGCAGACCTTAGTTTTGAAAAGAAGATTTCAGCAGAATTTGTGCAAACAAAAATTATAAAGGCACTATCCATGCATATACAAAAGCCATATAAGGGAATAATTGTTGAAGTTCTCACAGCTGTCATTTTGTCAAAAATTATTTTTTCTGAACCAAACTCCTTCATGCATATGTTCAATGTGTCTACATTGTATAGGCAAAGTATCAAAATGCTCCATCAAAAGCTGTGGTAGGAGTTGATCAGCCCATGAAGGCACCATCTATGCATATACAAACACCTTACTAGGGAAAAAGTTCTCACTGCTGTCATTTTGTCAAAAAATATTTTTTCTGAACCAAACTCCTTCATGCATATGTTCAATGTGTCTACATTGTATAGGCAAAGTATCAAAATGCTCCATCAAAAGCTGTGGTAGGAGTTGATCAGCCCTTGTATGGCCTATAATAGCATAAGCATAAAACCCTATATTAAAAGCCATTTAGAACTACAAAGGGAAATAACTCTAATAGAATTGGCCCCTAGCCTTTACTTTTTTGTCTAAAGTATTTGTCTTGCATATATGGACATGTTTGCAAGGTTTGATGAAAATCCAGCAATGACTCTTCAAGATATTAAGGAAACAAAACATTACGGACTGACGCACGCACGTACGGACGGAAAACGTGAAAACAGTATACCCATCACAAACAAAGTTTGCGGGGGGTATATGTATACCCATCACAAAGTTTGCGGGGGGTATTATAAAAATGGAGCTGTTGTGCATAATATTTCATAAATATTACTAATTTAATATTAATTGTTTATGATCTAATAAGCACCCATACCTTGATATACATCCATGTTTAACTCATTGCATTCTTGGTAATAAGTTTTTGTGCTTTTTAGTCGTCGGCAGCCTTTTCTCAAAATAGTTTTTTTCAAAAAAATCTTTCAGAATTATATCTAACATTTTGGACCATGATCAGGCCCGATAATTCTTTGGGCCTGATCTGGGTCCAAACAGTTTGCAAAGGTTCTAAGCAGACGACACTGTTAGACAAAGAGTTAATCAAATGCACACAAAAACTTAACCTCCAAATTCAAAAAATGCAGATGCTGTGCACAATATTGTGCAAATATATCTAAATTTATTGTATATGACCTTGATAAACAAGCCTGTTTAAATCATTGCATTCTGTGTAATAATTTTTCTGTCTTTATTTTGTCGTAAGCTGATCTTTTTTTTTTACAGAAAAATATTTCAAAAATAATGTCAATGTCAAACAATTTGGGTCCTGATCAGGCATGATGATTTGTCAGGCCTGATCTGGGTCCAAACTGTTTGCAAAGGTTATCAGCAGACAACACTAGTATAGAGTTTCAGCTGAACAGAAAAGACCAATCATATTAGTTTAAATTTTCTCTGCACACTTCAAACACACATATCAAACTGACCACAAAGCAATTAATTTAGAAGTTGATAACTGTTAAATCATCAAACCAATTTATGCAGGGATGAGAACAATCAGCCATTCTCAATCAGGAAAATATGTCTGTTGACTCCAAAATGGAGAAAAGCAATTTTAGATCACTTATCAAAGGTTTAAAATCACAAAATATCCATAGAAACCGGTCAGTTTATGCTTAAGTTAGATCTAAAATCGAGTTGAACTTCATTAAAAAACAAATTTCAGCAAAAACAACTGACATTATATA
Source organism: Loripinus fragilis (assembly GCA_964019695.1). Lineage (NCBI taxonomy): Eukaryota > Metazoa > Mollusca > Bivalvia > Lucinida > Lucinidae > Loripinus > Loripinus fragilis. Next base: position 111,137,438 of record OZ026517.1, read on the forward strand.
AATTATATGCCAGTGCTCAATCAGGAAATCCTGACCAATCCTGAACTTTCTCATGCCTGTTTATCGCATTAGATTTTATCCCAGGCAAGCTCACCATTTTTTCATAGCTAAAATATAATTGAGCAGTGATCTGTAAAAACCCACTTTAATGATATTTAGGACTTTTTAAGTAAAATTCATTTGAAAAATGCCAAAAATTAAGAATTCACCATGCTTATATATTGCCTTAAAACCTATTCAGATGGATAGTAGATTAAAACTGGCAATTATTTCTGATAAACCTTCTTCGTTAACATGACATATGTTTCCGTGGCAACAACTTTACCTTAAGCAACTGTCAGAATTTTTAAAGTATGGTCAGTCCTTTTCTGATCATGCAAACTTTGGCAAAAATCAATCCGTGTCAACTTTTCTGCAAATTCCATCGCACACATGCTAAGGATAATAAAATAGTATGTTATCAAAAAATAGCATGTTTTTCATGCACCCTACAAACCCCGAAATCTGGAAGTTAACTTTGATGTCATTAGTAACGTCATCACGTTTCTGAAGTTGTGTGTGAAAGTTTAGACAGTGTATAGTTTAAAAAGACCATACTTCATAGAATTTGTAGGATTACTTCTTAACACTTGGTAGTCTCATAGATTAAGTGTGTATAATAAACTAAATTTTGACGACTTCGTCATTAAGGCTGGTTTTCACAGATTGTGGCTCAATTGTAAATGTAATTATATTTATTTAGTGGACTGATGCCAGTCTACAAATGAGCCACTGAGCAAAATAGTTTTCTCCCTGACTCAGTTGTCAGCGATTGATTATATACTAGTTATGCTAAATTTACGGTGTGTAGATATGTAAGGTGAGAGTACTGGCCCATAACAACAGAAGCAAACACTATGAACACTGATCAGACAGCTCCTCAGGGTCCATATTGTTTACAAAATAGACTATCTAACAACATATGAGCCGTGACATGAGATTTCTAACAATGTGGTATGTGCGACCAGCAAAGCCTCAGATTAGCCTGCGCATACGCGCAGACTGATCAGAGCCTTTGCTAGTCGCTTGAGTATTCTATGAGTGTTAAGCTACTGACTGAACACCATTTGGAGTTACTAAGCTTAAAAAGAGGCTGCACAGGCTCGTCTGAGTCTACACATGTCAATAAATGCCACATTGTTTAAAATGTCATGCCGCGGCTCATATGCAGATGTGTCAGCAGACAACAGAAGTCGTGACTAGCACGCAAATGGTCAATATATGCATATATTTACATTTTCACTATGAGTCTTTAAATGAACCTTTGCATTTGAGATGTCATTCATACCTTCATGAACAAACTGATTTAAGTCAATTTAACCCACACACGCAGCAACTGAGTGGACCGACGTCAACACCATCCAATAACATTGTTTGTTTACTGAAGTTTACGTGATGTTGAACATGTATCGCCATGACGTTAGTGCGGAAATTTGACGTTTTGGCTATTCTGAAACCTCCTTACAAAATAACCAGAAAACCAGTCAATTTAGGTTGAAATTGATACTTGACTGATAATATAAAATGTAAGTAATAAACACAACTTTTTGTCTATTCCTGGAATCATGAATACTTCGGGTCTCTTGCAAAGTAAACGTGAAGCCCTTCACTTACTTTGCAAGAGACCCAAAGTAGCTTACTTTACACAGATGTATTTCCAAAAAAAGTTAATGAGATTCCTTCAAGTAAGAATTTTGCTTATGACAGGTTCAAGACTAATCTACAATTTCACCCATCACCCAGATGCTGGTCCATAAGTTTTTGATCAGCAAACAGAAGTATTAATTTGTGAGAATGGAGGCTCCAAATGTCAGATCAATTTTCATGAATTTTTGAAACTATGTGCTCATATTAGCTACAGGATATCATATAGATGCTGTCTCTTTGACCGTTTTTGGATTTATAATGAAAAGTCCAAGAAACCTTATCATACTTTAGGGTTAAATTATGAAAATGTTACAACTCTGTTATTTGTTGATCAATTTAAAATTTTAATAAGTTTTCATCTCATGGCATCAAATGTAAGCTATCTATACCATTCTTATCATTTATTTCAAGAATTTTTATTTTTCATATAAATGAGGCAAGATAACCTGTGCGCCGCACACCCTAAGGTTAAAAAATGAAAATGTCCTAACTCTTTTATTTGTTGATCAATTTTGAAAATTTAAAAAGTTTTCATCTCATGGCATCAAATGTAAGCTATCTATACCAGTCTTATCATTTATTTCAAGAATTTTTTATTTTTCATATAAATGAGGCAAGATAACCTGTGCGCTGCACACCCTAATGGCCTAGGGTTAAAATATGAAAATGTCCTAACTCTTTTATTTGTTGATCAATTTTGAAAATTTAAAAAGTTTTCATCTCATGGCATCAAATGTAAGCTATCTATACCATTCTTATCATTTATTTCAATAATTTTTTATTTTTCATTTAAATGAGGCAAGATAACCTGTGCGCCGCACACCCTAAGGTTAAAAAATGAAAATGTCCTAACTCTGTTATTTGTTGATCAATTTTGAAATTTTAAAAAGTTTTCATCTCATGGCATCAAATGTAAGCTATCTACACCATTCTTATCATTTATTTCAAGAATTTTTTATTTTTCATATAAATGAGGCAAGATAACCTGTGCGCTGCACACCCTAATGGCCTAGGGTTAAAATATGAAAATGTCCTAACTCTTTTATTTGTTGATCAATTTTAAAATTTTTAAAAGTTTTCATCTCATGGCATCAAATGTAAGCTATCTATACCATTCTCATCATTTATTTCAAGAATTTTTATTTTTCATATAAATGAGGCAAGATAACACCCTAAGGTTAAAAAATGAAAATGTCCTAACTCTTTTATTTGTTGATCAATTTTGAAAATTTAAAAAGTTTTCATCTCATGGCATCAAATGTAAGCTATCTATACCATTCTTATCATTTATTTCAATATTTTTTTATTTTTCATATAAATGAGGCAAGATAACCTGGCCCCGAGGTTATAAAACTTTTTTCGTGCTCAACTCAAGATCGTACTCAAGGAGCTTGAGTTCATGCTCAGCTGAGCTTGAGAATAATTTTGAGGTTATAAAACTCTCTGAGTACATTCTCAGCTGAGCACGACTCTGAGCTTGAGTTTGTTCCTGAGCACGTACTCAAGAATATATTTTGTTGGATACATAAGCGGTAATTTGATTTGTTAAAAAAGCATCATGGCAATTTCTTTTATCTGTTTTAGCATGCGTTTCATTTGTACGAAGAAAAACGCACATAGAGCGTCATGTCAAAGTGTCCGTATGTCCAACATTTTCAATTAATGTAGAGAAATGCAGAACTTACAGTTGTTTTTATCATATGTATTTCCGAATTCCATCCTCTTGTTTACATTGTACATGTACGGAACTTTGAATTTTATCTTTTAATGACGTCAAAATTTGAAATTATATGACGTAGTCGGTAATTTCCCAATCCATGGATGCGTACCAATAAATTGGCAATTGCCATCTTCCGGTTGTGCCCCGGGTATTTGCATCCCTCAGTAATGAAATGTCAATAAAATAGTTTGGCCAAGACTTCTATAAGTCTCGGACCCAAAATTACTGGGTTCTAGTATAGGTGTACAGCAGAAACATTTTAGTACGTACTCTGCTCCCAAAGACTTCAATATTCCGTATTAAATTAAAGATAGGCACTCTACTGTGAATAGGATCTACGCAGCCCCAAAGAGTTTCCGTATTTATAAAGGTTCTGTGTCTTCCACCGAGGGGACACGGCTAAAGCCGCCCCGCCCTTGACCCCCTCCTCCTGGAACAATAAGCATACGTTTATCTAACCAATCTTAGAATATCTATCACGTGTAGGCCTAATGCATGCGTTTCAGGCGAGAATCCAGAGGGGGACTTGCTCGTGGAGGTTGGTCCGGACCTCTCTGGAAATCAAAAAGCTGTATGTTGATTTAGGAATTACTGGTATGATCGACCCCCCACGAAAATCACAAAACAACATATACATATACCCAGCCAGCATTCAGTGTCGAGTCATCATCGGCCCGCCAGCGAAAAGATATTTAAACGACGATTTGCTGGCGGGTTGATGGTGGCCCGCTTTGTTTACTGATATTGGTTTTCTAATATAATAAGTAGATCTACTGGTACGGACCCTTCCCCTGTGTAAAATAAGTTACGACTATAAAAACAAGAATAAAAATGTTACAAATGATTGGTGCATAACAAAGACTCTAAAATATAGAAATGAACATAAAAAATAGGCCAGTTGTGTGGTGACCCCAAAATATATCCACAAATTCTTCATAGCACCGTATAGCATCGTACACCGGATATAGCGATTAGTGAAGCGAGGAAATTTCAACACGTTGATGTACGAGGTGCGTGTTTATCCTTTTTTCTCATTGAATCATGTGAAATTTTATTGCAGGCACATTTTCTGTCGTTGCTGATACATCGATGTATGTTCCTAACTACAACAAATGGTCAACAAAAATCTATAGCAGCTACGAATAACAGAACTGTTCCGCTAATCACTGATGCTTTTCTATTGTGTGTCACAAAAATACATGAGGGTCTGGATGGGGGGGGGGGGGTCTGGCATTCACTATTTATTAAAAATTTAGCCAATTATTCATCTCATTAAAATCTTAGGTCATTCATTAAAATAAGACCAATTATTCATTATATGTAAGAAAGATGGCAAAGAAATCTGATTACTCACTATTCATTAATGTTTTCTTCAATCCATTAAAAAATAGTATTATTCATTATTTTTTGGATCTCATTTTTCACTATTCATTATTTTTTGGCTCATTATTCACTATTCATTATAAAAAAGGCCATTATTCACTAATCATTCTACCCTGTCCAGACCCTCATACATGTTTTAAAGGCTGTTTAAGTAAAATGTTAATACGAAATATATTAGGAACCATGGTAAATACCCCCAGAGAATCATAGAAAGCCACTAAAATACACCAAGCTTACTTTTAAAGCTGCGTTTGACGATTGAATCTTCTTTTTAGTCGTTTGGTGTATGGTCTATAGGAGGGAAATGTACGTTTTAAAGTAAAAACTCCTGCTCGTAGTGTACGGTCGATAGCAAGACAAAATCATTGTGAAAATGTTGTCTAGTTTTATTATTTGAAGAGATCTTTGTACACAGACAAATAACTGTTTGTCAAACATAGCACAGAGCCCCACCCATTAATGATATAAGTCATTGTGATGTCTTCTTTGTATTGCAGTATTATTGTGGACCATCACACGTAAGCACAGACACACTTACCAAGAAATAACTTGATTGTAGCTCGTTTCTGCATGATGATGCATTTTTTTTTATTTATGTTGGTATTTTCATGAAATGAGTCAGTTCATGAGATCATATGTGAGCAGGGAAGGCTAAGACAAGCCTGCACGTCTGCCGAAAATCGTCAGAGCCTTACCTCCTCACATACATATGGAAAGAATAAAATGAAGACGCATGCCTAGTTTTAGGGTTATAGCCCCATTAGGTGGCTGTTTATTTGAAAACATTTTAGAACTAGAATTTTTAAAGACCATATGTACCTTGTCACGAGAAATCCAGCTTTGTTACATGCAAACTACAAAGGCGCAGATCAGCCTGCGCACCGACAGTTTTATCAGCGCCTTTGTTTCTAGAAAGTGTATATGAAAAAAAAAACAGAAATACCATCAGAGTTTCAAACAGTTTGGATCTGTCAGGCCAGATCTGAAACTGAACTGTCTGCTAATGTTATCAGCCGACAAAAATGACATTCAAAGGTCCCCTCACCTGATGAAAATCCTTTGATCCGCGCAGATAGCGCATTCAAGGTGCAGACCAGCCTGTGCATCAGCGCAGTCTGATCAGCACATTTGTTTTTCGCTAATTTGAAAGTATCATATCTAGACTTGCTAAGGAGACTAGTTTGAGTCTTGCTTTGTTTGAAATCCCAAAGACAGGTTTTGTCGCGCCGAGGCCCATTATTATTCTTGGTCCTTGCTTCACAGCAGCTGTTTTCTTTTGGATGTTTGAAACGACTCTTAACTTGTTTCAGGCTGAGAATAGTAGGGTCACCTAAACCAATCCAAAAGCAGTTTAAATTTTAACCGAATGCAACAATCTTAGGTTGGGTCTAAATCTGTAAATGCTCAACACTTCAAATAAATTGTAGAACAGTTGCAATCATCTAGGTTAAGTAATATGTCTCCTGAATTCTGAGTATTCTTCATCAAACAGAGAAATTTTAGCGACCAGTAGCATGACAACATTTTTTTTTCTGGTATACAAATATTTGCAGACCGAATGTTAGACGAAATTCCCATTTACATCGGGAAAGATTAACTTTAGTCTCTTAGCTATATTCTGTACACTTATTTTGCTATATTTAATAAACTGATGTGTCAACAGACTGCTATAGACCGTACACTGGGAGAGTTTTTTCCTCCTAAATATTGATGAAACCAAATGGAATTGGGAAGTAAAACTTCGTTGGCAAGTACTTATGACAATGTAGAGGCCATATTTAAGCGAATATTGATCTTTATTAGCGAGACATATACTGCTCAACTAAAGTTTAGCACGGATTTTAATATGATGCCCCACTTTGAATGAACATGAAACATTTTATTTGATGTTATCAACATGTATGGGGATCTTGAAATTTACGTTTTTTCGTGTACGCCAGACAAAAGGTAATCTGGTTAGGCGTCAGTGGGTTGACGTTGAATTTGATGTCATGGGCATGTAAAGGATACACGTCTACATCAGAAATTAAAACTTTTGATGCTAATGTAAAGCAAAAGGTTCTTAATCATGAAAAACGTTAAAAACATCAAAGTTTGATATCCGTTTATGCCACGTTTTACCGTTCCATAATGACGTTAAAATGGTATTTTCCACTTCTTGACTTTTCAGCGCACTGAATCAAGCGGTCAAGTAATGCTTTTGATGCAAGAATGGCACAAGCACCCGGATCATTTAAGTTAGTTGATTTTTTGAAAACGTCTCCTTTAGATAGCGTTGCCGCCTACATCTAGCCTCAACTTCAGATTGACGTCACTTTTTTATGAATTAAATACCGAGGGACAAAATTTTATAAACGTGCCTTACCCTTAATTGTCTCTCTTTTGACATCCTTTTAAACACGAAAACCCTTTCAATTAAGCATGCCTACACAACGAAAACCGGACTGTTTTTTTTACTTGTAAACGTCATTATAACAACGACGTTAGTTGTTATCAAGACTCAAATTTTGCTTCGAATGCTCAATGGAGACGACTTCATTTTTTTTCAGAATGGCTGATTCGACCAAGCTGGAACACAAAGGATTTTATAAACCGATGCCGTATCAATTTTGCATTGCCAATAATTCAGTTGAAACACGTTTTTGACCCCTCTCTTGTTTAAAGTAATGAACGACGCAGTAGAAATCCAATTAAAGTACACCAATGGCTTTCATCAACTTTATCACATATTAAACCATCATTTCAGCAGATATTTAAGAATTTTAAGCCATTTGCTCAAATAAAAATCATGTTTTATTTTTCCATGCTAAACTTTTGTTGAGCAGTATATGATAAAATAAACATGTTTCAGGTAAGCGAGGCAAGAGTCGTGTAAAATACCAGTGATTGGGCAGGTCATTTTGTCGATTGTAGTGCTGACCGATTATTCCTGGCTATATCTCATAGCCACCGATTTACACCAATGTCTCAACGATGTCATCGCTATAGCCTCTTAACCGAATCTTATAAGGTATAAAAATAATAGAAGATACTCATATCAGTGTGTTATGATTTCCTCGCTTCACTAATCGCTATATCCGGTGTACGCTGCTTTACGGTGCATAGGCCTTCCTAAAATAATAGCCAGGGTATAAATTCAAGCCAACTGTCCTCGCATTATCATATCGTACAGTTTCATTAATAAATGAGCCAATACAATAGATACCGGCGAAAATGCCAAGGCTCTGACGAGTCCTTGCTTCACCACAGACTCGACAGATCCTTATATCTAAATAAAGTAACAAAGGGGACAAAGATCAGGAATCGATACAATAAAACACCAAACCTGACCAAGGACACCGCATGAGAAAGTGATAAAAACACAAGAAAACATCACATACAAGAGAGCCAAGAGGTTAGCCTTTCCCAACAGGTGACCACAAGGCTGCAAGAAACAGACATGACAGTATCGCAAAGACAAACACAAATAACAAACAAGAGGGCCCTAGGGCCCTGGATGACTCACCGAAGTCCTGGTACATAAGTAGATGATGTATGATTTAAAGATATTCCTATATTTAGCTCTGGTAGCCATGTTTTTCCGCCAACCTGAACCTTCTGATCAATTTTCGCAGAGGGCAATATGAGAACATTCAGAATCCCATGACCTTGAAGTGAGACCTTGACTTTGAGTTTGCATAGCTGAGTCATGGGTTCTGCACATCAACTCACTAGAGGAACGTTTGAGTGATGTTTAATGAATTGCTAACAAATGGTTGAGGAGATTTGAAGGACATGAAATTCAAGGGTAAATCCCATGACCTTGAAGTGTGACCTTGACCTTGAGTCTGCGTAGCTGAGTCATTGGCTCTGCACACCACCTCACTGAGAGGAATATTCGGGTGAAGTTTAATGAAAACTGTTCAAACAGTTCAGGAGATATGGAGCCGACACGAATTTAAGGGTAAATCACATGACCTTGACCTGTGACCTTGACTCTAGGTAGCTGGGTCATGTGCTCTGCACATCGTCTCACTGAGAGGAACATTTGGGTAAAGTTTAATGAAAATCGCCCTTAGAAGTGTTCAGGAGATATGGAGCAGACACGAAATGCAAAGGTACATCCCTTGACATTGACTTGTGACCTTGACATTGAGTCTAGGTAGCTGGGTTTTGTGCTCTGCACACCGTCTTGCTGAGAAAAACATTTGAGTGAAGTTTTATCAAAATCGTTTAAAGGGTTCAGGAGATATGGAGTGGACACGAAAGTGTTACGGCCGGAATGACAGACTTGACGGCCTGACAGACGAAGGGGCATTCCTATAACCCCCCTTCCGCTTCGCGGCGGTGGATTATCAAATATGGGAACCTCGTGATATATAACCATACCCCCACCCACCCTCCCATATGTTAGTGAGTACCTTAGTAAGAAAAGTTATTATGGCCGCCAACATACATATGTTCGTATGTCGGATTTCGAGGGGTATATGTTTTCCGCCTTTTATTCCGTCCGTCCGTTCGTAGGTAGGTATTTTCGTTCCTCTGTCCCAGAATGATAATGTAGACCGTAATCAGACTAATCAGTAACCGGCTGTACAGGGTAGGTACATTTATTACTCGGGCCTTATCCCCGGGCCTTATCTCTCTGCATCAGAACATGGTACAGCTACTTTGTATTAATGAAATAAGCCAGCACATTAATTTTAAAGATGGCCAGTACTGAACGCATGTGCGCCAAGCCTCCTTTACACGCCCATCTCTTAGGCCTACACTATCCAGCAGGATTATAGCCAAGGGGGGGGGGGGGGGGGGGGGGGGGGGGGGGTACTCTCATTTTTTCTTCATACGTAGGCTTGGACCCAGCATCTACTGAATACCCCAAAATGTATCTGGAATATCAGGCATACCCAAAAATATATTTGAAATTTTAGCAACCCCTAAAAATGACCCCTAAAACCAGTCCAGTTTTGGACTGATCCCCAAAAAATATCCGCAAAATCTTCATACTCAAAAAAAATATTCATTTTGCTGAAAGACTCCCCAAAATATTGAAATTGAAAGTGTTTGAACCCCTGAAAATGGTTCGAGCCTACGTATATATGAAAATATCAGAGTAACCCCCTGGTGTCTATAGGTCTAAGGTATGGTCTGAGTTTTCACCTGCATCCAAGTTTTATGTATACATGCAAGTAGCAAAAACGGAGTCTGGCAAGTCGATCTGTACAGGCTCGTCGAATCCTTTATGCTCGACAATGTGATATGGGTACCAAAATCTCATATGTTGACTCAAATCATCTTGGGGTCAAATTTAAGTTACCGACTTCGAATTTTCATGTAAGTCATATTTTTCCATATTTTATTTTGATCTAGCTGTATCTTATGAAGTACCTTTGACGAATTTCATTTTGTTTGACAAGATCGTAGAATGTATGTCTTCCTACGCATATGTGCGTAGGAACGGGGGGAGCCCCCCCCCCCCAAATAATTTGTAGAGGGGGCCAGAATAGCCTCCCCCTATAATCTGTCTAAATTGACATATAATTGCTTGTCACTCAGGGTAAAATAATATAAGCAACTTCCACACATTATTATTATCAGTGAAAAATTTCCTCGCTCGCTCGAAGTTTTTGAATTTGGTTAAATTTCTCTGAGAGCAGACAAGTTGCTCAAATTTTAATACTTCTTCATTTCTTTTAGTTAGCAGGCTGTTATCACCTTGTATGTATGTGAATGTATAAATGTGAATATGTAGATATTTTTTTCAGAAAAACCGGCTTTTCAAGCTTTTCCTATTATTACTATTTTCTATTCTAAATTTTAAAGAGCTCCAATTATTCTCTAACCTTTAACCCTCTTTGCTTTTTGCTCTGAAATACCTTTCACAGACTCCCGGATTTATCCACTAAACTCACTGAGATCTCAGGGAAGCTTTCTTGAGAATGCACCGTTATATAAATGTTAGTGTATGTAAACCAAACCCCAAGAAAGCCATTAGGTAGATCTTATCAACACACAGTCTCCTGGAATTATGAACACATGTGGTCAGTTGGAGTTTCAGAAATACATAAGAAATCTTTCATTATTTGTATACCGTTTACTTGGGAACAAATATAATATGTAATATTATCAAATAGAAATATGCAATGTCACCTTAATAAACAGTAATGATTATCGTTAACTTTCGTTGTCAGCTTCTCTCAACTGCTTAGCACATATTGCAAACAATACAGACCCAGATCAGATTATTTCCTTGATAGCAGGCTGATCATGGTTCATATTGTTTGCTTCAATGAAAAAAGGCTGAAATGCACTTGAATTTATGCAGCAGATGTACAAAGCAGGCAACATTTTCAGGTGCAAATATTTTTCAACATTACTTTTTACAAATGTAGTTCTTTCGGGAATACCATCAGAATATCAATAAGTTTGGATCCAGATTATGTCCGACATTCTGTTGGGCCACATCTGGGTCCAAGCTGTAGCAGAAAACAAACTTGCCCTGTAGCCAAAGAGTTAATGTGGCCATTTGGTCAGTTCTCCATAAAAAATCATTTTGGTGTTCATTAGAATGCCTCGCCGACTTGCTTCTAATGTGTAACCACAACTTACGCTAAATGGAGAAATAAGTAAAAGCATTTGCTATTTATTACAAAATGAATCAGGCCACTGTCATAATAAAGAGCTCCAAGTTTTAATGATGTGGTAAATAAATAATAAAGAGCTCCAAGTTTTAATGACGTGGTAAATTAATATTAAAGAGCTCCAAGTTTTAATGATGTGGTAAATACGACCCCACCCCCTGTACTCTAAAAATAGGAAGCTATGTTCCTTCAGGAGACAAGTCAGGTTTTGATACATTGCATTAGTTAGAAAGCCTCCATGCGAGCTAAACTATTTTGTGTTTTAACAACAACAGAATTTAGGGCAATGATTAAGCGCTAGTAAAATGCATTAAAGCCCCCTGCCTTGTGGCTAAGACTGCTGGCCGTTCTAAGGCGGTGGTTCTTTTGTTGTTGATCTATTGTTTACTGTACTTGCTTTTGTTTGTGGGAGTTCTGTGTTTGTCTTTGTTTTGTTATGCATTAGTTTGTGTCCATTCTAGTTTTGCAATCACATTGAAGAGGAAGAGAAAGCTGGATGCTTTGTTGTTATTGTCTTACAGATATATTGATACAATAAATGCTATGTGACTCTTCCTCACGGTGCCGTGGGTTGGTCTACAGTGTGTGAATGTAGTATTTCCTGATCATACTCACTTATTTTTTGTCCAGTAAAATGTAACCAATCTAATATCACCTAACTGTCAACAATGTGTCATTTATGTCCAGGGAAAGCTCAGGTCTTAGAGGTCTGATCATTCTTCTCTCTTGACACTAAAACAGGCTATTGTCAGTTGCTATACATAAAATAAAATGAGAAAACTGGGGAATCTTGGGGAAGATGAGCCATTAATTGGCCAGTTTATGAATGCCACATTTTTGGTTATGCCAAGGTGCCCCTCAATATCATTTCTTGTTAGTGTTTGATGCTGCTGTTTACACTGACAAGATGGGGTCTGAGAACAGTCGGCCTCATGCCACTTGTCTATTAAACTGGCATCTCTTGGAAGACCTTGTACTGTTATTGGCAGAGTACACAGCTGGTTGCCTCTGACTCCAGGATTAGGATCCTTTTTGTCAGTGAAGCGCACAAGGTTGTCAAGCATGAGGATCGGAAGACACTGTCTGAGACTGACATTAGTGGTCACTTCACCTGCAGCTGTATTTTATGTTAGTTCGTGTTTTTTTTTTTATAGAAGCATTAAAATACAACAAATCATCCTCTGCTTTGTTTTTCAATTTCCTCTCTGCTGCGTCTAGACTCAGGGTTGTGCCTACTGCTGAAATTATACGGAAGACAGAGCCAATGTTCTTAAACTCAATCACCAGAGCATCTGTGTTTGTCTGCTGAAATATCCCTACAAACATCTTATTCAATGTGTTCATAAGGGCATCAAATAACTTGTAGAGTCTTTCTAACTTCTGACTAAGCAAATATTCAGGGTTTTTAGCTCTGCTTATGCTTCTTGAAGCTACAAACTTTTCCAAAAGGAGCTGAGCTTCTGCAGGGATATCTAGAAACCATTCCTGTACAATGTTAAATGATTTTGCTGACAAAGGTTTTGAACTTGTCAATGTGAAGCATGATGAGCATGTATCTTCAGTATCATCCTCAAATTCAGTTCTGTTTTCTTGACATAGATCAGAGCCATCCCATTCAAATGCAAACGCCTCAAATGTCTGAAGCTCAATTGTGTCACGAAGCATAAATCTGGTTAATTCTCCATCTGTTTTAAAATTTGCCAATTTACCTGTGTAAACAAAATAAATGTGATCAAGTAAAACTTCATGGCGACGTAGTAAGTGATGAAATGCATGACGACACAGATCTTCCACTGGTAAGTCATTTATTGATGTAGTATCTTGAATTTCAATACATGCTTGCAAGGAACTATTTTCCACAGAGGCTGTCCTGTCAAATGAAACCGCCTTGCAAATATTGTCTTCAAACTGATCTTTGAATATTGTTTCAATTTCATTGTCAATGATAATTGGCTTGTGCCTTTTGTTTGCAACTATTTCAATCTGGTTTTTATCACTGGCTGCATCTATACTAATTGACTTCTGTTTTATATGCTCAGAAACACACATGAACAATTTCTTGCTGCAGTCTTTAAATGATAGTAACGACCGGAACTTGTCATACTTCAGTTAAATTACAGCATCATAACTTAAATCTTGAAATTTCAACTCAACATATTTAGAAAAATGATGTTCAAACCAACATATTTGCAGCCATCCTTTCTCTGTAAACAATGATTTGTGGTCTACAACCAGTGTAAGAATATCATTTTCATCAAGAACTCATCTAGAAAATAGAATTTCTGAATGGTGAAATTTTGTTTTTGCTATAAGTTTATATAGGTTGAAGGAAGACAAAACTGAGCCACAGTCATCTTTTACGCTGAGAAGTTGTCTTTCAATGTCCTTTGCTGCTTGCAAACATCCATCAGATGATTCAGAGTACGCAAAAATATATCGAATAACTGAGATCACAGGTACACAAGTTTGATCACCAACTGTTTTTATACCATCTTTATAGCCCTTAAGAATTTGTCTCACATTGTCTATTCTTCTTGCTTTTTGGTCATTACGTTTAAGAAATCGAAAGAAATCATCAAAAGGAATAAAGCTCTTATTACTGTCATCTGTTATAAATAATAGGAAATAATTTCAGAAGTGCCATTTTTCTGTTCCATGCGATTATCCTGAAAAAGAAAAGGTGAAAGCGTTTAGGGCTTTTTGTGAACACAATGGGAACATTATATTTTATTTCAAAATGATACAACATTGGTTTCAACATTTCTTATTGTGTTCAGTATAGATTTATAGAGCCGTTGACTAAAGGCCCTGTCACACTATAACGTTTTAGCCAACGTATGCCGACGTATGAAATATATTTCTAGTACCCTGGCATACGCTGAAATCTAATTAAAAATCAGAGGAAGCCTCTTTTCTGAACTTATGCAAAGCCTACGGGAAACGAACAAAGAACGTATGTCCAACTTATTAGTACCTTATTCATAACTTATTCCTAACGTAACATAACTTATACTTGTATCAGCGTATAAAAGCGTATGCCCAGCGTATCACTAGCGTTCTTGACTTATGAGAAACTTATGCACAACGAACGTCTAAGGTATGCTGAATTGTACATATAACGTACGTTAACGTATGCATAACTTACATGTAGCGCACATCTAACTTATGTCAAACGTATAAAACAGTACAAAATTTGGGACCACTTTGTCATATGACAAGGTATACCAACGTATTGTAGCGTGTTCGTAACGTATTGTAAACATATCTCTAACTTATTCAGCATACACCAACGTACTTGGTGATTTTTCTTACGTCCTCATACGTTGGTGCTAACGTACCTTAACGTATGCATAACTTACCCGTTGCGTACATCTAACTTATGCCTAATGTTTAGGCAATAGGTCGGCATACACTGAAGATTTTTTATGCAAGTACAAAATTTTGGGATCTATTCGCTATATGACAACGTATACCAACGTACAGTAGCGTGTTCTTAACATGTTTAAAACGTATCTGTAACGTATTCAGCGTACACCAACATACTTGCTTAATTTCTCATACGTCCGCATACGTTGGTGCTAACGTACCTTAACGTATGCATAACTTACCTGCTGCGTACATCTAGCGTATGCCTAACGTATATGGTTTTTTATGGATTCACAAAATGTTGGAGCTCTTGGCCATATGTCAACGTATACCAATGTACTATAGCGTATTCGTAACGTGTTTAAAACGTATTCCTAACGTACTCAGCGTATGCCAACATACTTGCTAAATTATTCATACGTTGGTGCTATACATGGTAGTGTGACTGGGCCTTAAAACTGTGTAATGCAATACTCTCTTTACGTGACGTCTCCTCCAATGCTGACCAGATAATAAAAATGTTTTCGCGTAAAGCTATTACCATTAGTTCTCCATAAGATCATTTGTTCTGGATACTTTTTACGCTACATGTACGTTATGCACAAGTTAACGTACTTTACATGTACACATTCGAAATAAATTGGACGATCGTTGTCATTCGTTTCTTTTAAGTCAAGAATGCTGAGTGATATGCTGGGCATATGCTGTTATACGCTAGTACAAGTATAAGTTATGTTAAGTCAGGAATAAATTATGAATAAGTTACTCATACATTAGACACACGTTCTATGTTCGTTTAGCATACGCTTTGTACAAGTTCAGAGAGAGGCTTTCTTTCAGTTTGTAATATGCCAGCATACTGGATATATTTTTCGTATGTCCGCATACGTTGGCTGAAACGTTATAGTGTGACAGGGCCTAAGATACATGATTACGTTTGGTCTTGTTTGTTATAATTGTTAATGCAGAGAAAGAAACATAATAAATTTTATATTTACATCTCAATAATAATTCCACAGGTAATTGATTCAAGCACGCAAAAACAAAATCTATACTCTGTTTCAAATTATCGGCCCTGCCCCTTTACCCTTATAACGCTCCGAAAATGCATCTGAAAATGCTGTCTGCTGAAGTCCTATGCTGCAAAGACTTGCCTGACATATATGCCTTATTGAAGTATAGAAGCAAACAGCTTGAGCCCAGATTGGACTGAAGCAGTCTGATCTGGGTCTACAATGTACGTCATATAGAGGCTTCTAAACATTTCAGCAGATGACAAAAGTAGACTACTTTTGTTGTGATCGGCACTTTAAGGATACGGTCTTGTTTGGAAGCTATTCTGTGTTTTATGGTTTTATTTTTTTCATTTCAATAAATTTGAATAATAGAAAAAACATAGAACTTACCTTTCTTTTCCAAATGCTAAATAGCCGATACCACTCTCACACTGGCTCAATCTCAAAAAAGTGGCAAAACTAGTTAAAGAAAAAAGTTTAAATCAGCAATACACATTCAGTACTTAGACATGATTCTAGAACTGTTTAACATGTTATTAACTTGTTCAGCCAGATAAAATTGTTTTATCTGGGAGTTTGATCATAAACAAATAGCAGCTAGCCGCACTCCTCTTGTTGATATAACAGCTTCATAAATTACCTCCAGCAGAGAGGAGAAACAAGACTATCATTCTATGAACTGGGGAAAAAGTATAGAGTGTTCAGGCAATTGGCTTCAACCAAACATTTTCCTCGCTCGCTCGGAGTAAATTATTATATTTGTTTTTTGTTCTTTTTTCTTTTTTATTCCTTTTAGCTTTTAACATTGAAAAAAATTTCCTCGCTCATTTCGCTCGCTCGTACTCAAAGTGTACATTTGGATTCTTATAAAAGGAGGTCCATTGCTTTGATTTTAATAATGTAACAAATGCTGGTTTGCATGTGTATAAATGTATGCAGATTCAAATAGCTTTTAGGCAATTATAATAACCAAAAACATTCCTCGATAACTTCGCTCACTTGAAGTAAAATTACATGTAGGCCTAGATCTATATATTTGTTTTTTTTTTTTTTTTTTTTTTTCATAGTGATCGCTTGCTTTAATTTCAAATACTCTCATATATAAATGTATGCGTGGGTGCATGCATGGATGGGTGTATGAAAATTTAGCAGCATGTAAATGCGTATGCATACATGTGTGTGTGCATGCGTGTATGTACATTTTGCAATACCCCCCCCCCCCACCAAGTATTGAAGTTTGCCTCGCTGGCTTTACCCCCCTCCCCCTCCCATATTGAAAAGCTTCCTACGCATATGCTGCGGATGAAAAATAAGAACGTTTGTAAATTTTAGCGGTGTGCATCCGATGCTTGCTACGTCATGAATCTGAAGTTTTACGTCACATGGGATAAATAGACCAATGGCTGTTGTTGTTGATGTGTGTGGGGAAACCCAGAAAAGGCTACAGAAGACAAAAAAATACATGGTTTATTCAATAAAATTAAGACTTTTGGTCAATATTATCGTTTCGGCTATTTCGTTACCACTATCATTAAGCCCGCGATTGCATACGGTAAGTCAAAATGAGAATATATTCATTTCATAGACGCAAAATGTCGATTTGTCTGTCTTTTGGTCTGTTTATTTTGGATAATCACGATATCGGTCTCATTACGGTTCACGCGAGCGGCCATCTTGAGTCCTTGAGTACGACTCTGAGACTGCTTCAGTGCTTGCTCAAGAAATCGCTGTTTTATGCTCAACGCCGTACTCAAGCTGAGCATGAAAACGTACTCAAAAGTTTTATAACCTCGGTTTTATGCTCAGACTCAGAGAAGTAGTCCGACTGAGCTTGAGTTTGTGCTCAAGAAGTTTTATAACCTCGGGGCCTGTGCGCCGCACACCCTAAGGTTAAAAAATGAAAATGTCCTAACTCTTTTATTTGTTGATCAATTTTGAAAATTTAAAAAGTTTTCATCTCATGGCATCAAATGTAAGCTATCTATACCATTCTTATCATTTATTTCAAGAATTTTTTATTTTTCATATAAATGAGGCAAGATAACCTGTGCGCTGCACACCCTAATGGCCTAGGGTTAAAATATGAAAATGTCCTAACTCTTTTATTTGTTGATCAATTTTGAAAATTTTAAAAAGTTTTCATCTCATGGCATCAAATGTAAACTATCTATACCAGTTTCATCATTTATTTCATGAATTTTTTATTTTCCATTTAAATGAGGCAAGATAACCTGTGCGCCGCACACCCTAAGGTTAAAAAATGAAAATGTCCTTACTCTGTTATTGTTGATGAATTTTGAAAATTTTAAAAGTTTTCATCTCATGGCATCAAATGTAAGCTATCTATACCAGTATTATCATTTATTTCAAGAATTTTTTACTTTTCACACAAAGGAGGCAAGATAACCTGTGCGCCACACACCCTAAGGTTAAAATATGAAAATGTCCTAACTCTGTTATTTGTTGATCAATTTTAAAATTTTAAAAAGTTTTCATCTCATGGCATCAAATGTAAGCTATCTATACCAGTCTGTGCGCCGCACACCCTAAGGTTAAAATATGAAAATGTCCTAACTCTTTTATTATGTTGATCAATTTTGAAATTTTAAAAAGTTTTCATATCATGGCATCAAATGTAAGCTTTCTATACCAGTCTTATCATTTGTTTCAAGAATTTTTTATTTTTCATATAAATGAGGCAAGATAACATGTGCGCTGCACACCCTAATGGCCTAGGGTTAAAATATGAAAATGTCCTAACTCTGTTATTTGTTGATCAATTTTGAAATTTTAAAAAGTTTTCATCTCATGGCATCAAATGTAAGCTTCCTAAACCGGTTTTGTCATTTATTTCAAGAATTTTTTATTTTTCTTATAAATGAGGCAAGATAACCTGTTCGCCGCACACCCTAAGGTTAAAATATAAAAATGTCCTAATTCTTTTATTTATTTGTTGATCAATTTTAAAATTTTAAAAAGTTTTCATCTCATGGCATCAAATGTAAACTATCTATACCATTCTTATCATTTATTTCAAGAATTTTTTATTTTTCATATAAATGAGGCAAGATAACCTGTGCAGCGCACACCCTAATGGCCTAGGGTTAAAATATGAAAATGTCCTAACTCTTTTATTTGTGGATCAAGTTTAAAATTTTAAAATTTTAAAAAGTTTTCATCTCATGGTATCAAATGTTTAGTTTTTCTGAGTAAGAATGTTTAGAAGTGTTGAGGAGCCAGTACTGAGAAATTTTCATAAGCATTGTTCGATTTTCAAAATGTCACTTGTAAAAGAACTTATGTAGAGCCCTTGCTTGATAAGAGTGGAGTTAAGTAGTTGGTCAAGTTATGGTACTTTAATCATTGGATTGGACAAATACAGGTTTTTCTATCATACTTCTTTCTGTTAATCTGTTCGTCACCCTACTCTTATCGAGCATGGACTCTAGTCATATTAGATTGAAAATTCAATAAAAACACTGAAAACCTATATTTTCTTATATTGTTCATTGGTTCGAAGAAAAATACAAATCCCTAGAATAGCAAGGTAAGTGTAAAAGAAGACCAACAGAAACACATTAAAACTTATAAACAAAGGTTGAATAGCAGTTTTTCCTTTGTATTCAGTTATACAAATAGCATACACAATCAAATCTGACACATATAAACAAAGTGACAACTTTGTACTTGACTATAAACACAATGAAAACTTTGTATATGACTATAAACAAAATATGACTTACACTATTAAGAACGCCTATTTCTGTATGTGTGTGTCTACAAATGATGTTAAAAACCTTCAAAATTGAGCGTGTGTCGTCAGTTCTCAAATTCCATCTATTTCATACATTCCATATTTAAAAAATACATTGTTAAAAGTAAGAATACAATTAAGTACCACACCTGACCCAGGATAAAACATGGGAAAGTAACAAAAATACAATAAACATCACCACCAAGAGCCAAGAGGTCAGCCCTTTCCAAGCAGGTGACCACAAGGCAGCTATCAACAGACGCAAAAGCATGAGAAACACAAGACACAAAAAACAAATGATCCACAAAAGAAGTACAGCCTTGGAACGGTCAGTAAAAATATTTTACTGGACAGCTTAAACTGTAGCTTATGAACCATATTTAGCTTATATATTCCGACAACTTTACTTTCTCAGCAAAAATAAAAAAAACACAATATTTAACTACAAAAATGTAGAGCCTTTAGTTACTTTAATGGTGCGGTGGTGATTGCAAGAATTGTCTGGCACAGTGTCTGCCAGATAATGATTAGTTCAGTGGTTAGAGCAGCTGTTTTGAAAGCTGGGGGTTGTCATTCGAGTCCTGTATTTGGCATCACATTTTCCGTCTACAAAGTTCAATTACTTTCCTACCCCAAGTTGGGCACCAGTAGAAATCGAATGAAAAAAATGTGATGCCTGATGAAAAACAATTGAGCCGCGACATGGGATTTCCAACAATGTGGTATGTGCGACCAGCAAAGCCTCAGATCATCCTGCGCATACGCGCAGTCTGATCAGAGTATTTGCTTGTCGTTTGAATGTTCTATGAGTGTTAAGCTACTGACTAAACATCATTTGGAGTTTCTAAGCTTAAAAGGAGGCTGCACAAGCTGATCTGAGTCTACACATGTCAAAATGCCACATTGTTGGAAATCACATGTCGTGGCTCAATAAATGGAAGAAACCAGCATATGAAGAGGGAAGCAGTAGAATGTCAGACAGTGTGCAGCAGAATTTGAGTAGACTTGGCTCATCAAAATCTTGCATAAGTGACCAACAAGAGCAAGGGAAAGAACTCATACCGGACATGATGATGGAAGCCCCAGAAGGAACTACATTTGCTTTCACAGATGGTAGCTGTCTCACAAATCCAGGCCCATGTGGGGCAGGGGCTGTAATCTACCAGGAACACCATCACCCAGTATGTCTGAAGAGATCAGTCTGCAGAAGAGGCACCATATATACTGTTAGGGGAACTGGTTGCAATACTTAGTACCCTGGAATTCATGGTTTGCCACATCACATCCATGAAGTGCAGTCTCCTGAAGATTTTTCAGCGACAGTCAATCCAAGTTGGTATCCTGACTTTGAACTGAAAGGACAACAGCTACAGGTCCATAACAAAAGATACACAATGTATCAGGAATGCCATTAGCATATTACTTGATGCCGAACCACAGTGGATATTAACTGGGCACCTGGCCACAGCTCTATGATGAGGCTGACAGTCAGCTAAAGAGGCTGCACAGGAGGCCAGCACCTTCATTGAAGGAAACAACACCTATGGCTTATGTCAAGTTAGCTAGCCACACACACACCATGACACTATGGCAGCGTCGTTGGGGCATTATTGAGGTGGGAAGAGAGTACTATAAGTTATTTAGTATGCATCCTCTATTACAACACATCGACCTACTGACAAAACAAGCCCATAGCAGGATACCCCAGCAGTAACTACAGACTGATTACAATGTCCTCAACCAGGCCTTGAGGTTATAAAACTTGAGTTCATTCTCGGACTCAAAATAAAGTGCAATGATTGGCCAATCATTGCGCTTTATTTTGAATCCGAGACTGTACGCAAGTTTTATAACCTCAAGGCCAGTACAGATCCAAGTAAGGACAACAGAGAGCAGCCTTTGCAAGTGTGGTCAAGTTGAAGACACAAAGCTCTACCAAGAGGAACCACGCACAATCTTAGTGAGAAACCTGGAAATATAAGCTAGGCTTGTACCACCTAGATATGCAGAAACTCCTTGGATCCAGCGAGAATGAAAACATTCCAGAATACAGGGAAACCATCAGAAGGGAGCTTGCTGATTTCATTGAGGCCACAGGAAGATTTAATACTGAACAAGCATCCCCCACCCTGAGTCCGTAACCACTTTACCATCAGTTTGGAAAAGTACATTTGAGGCTAGTTACCTATAACACGGGTGGTAAACCTAGGAACTACCACGAAATTGTGTTAACGTAATTTTGTTCCCAAGCCACATCCGGGACACATCGTGGTAGTTTCCAGGCCGAAAATTGGATAAAGAAAGGTTGGTGTCACTTTCATTTTTGTTTTATTTTACAACTAAGAACAAACAATGGTGAAATCCGACAATGTGGTTCCGTGTAAATATGTTTCAGCGTCCCCTCTAGCCCAAAATTTTGTTTGAAAAGTTATTTTCTTTCTTTTGATTCGTGTTTCCCCACTGAGCATCGGACCAACTTTCCACAAAGTTCGAAGGATTTTAGCCGATATCTGTCAAATTAAATAGAATTTGATATCATTTGACGATGGAAATGATAAAAAGACCCTGAATAAACATTCCTACAAAGAAAAAAAAACTGAGCATTTACTCGTAAACGATTCATGCCCCGTTTGTCCTGTGTGGTAGTTTCCAGCTCATCGTGGTTTTCAGGATACGTTTCTGAAGTGTTACAAAACATTATAGTGGGTGTTTGTTTCGCATGATAACCCTCGAACTCGTCAATTAATTACCACGGTAAACAAATAAATCACATTTCAACACCATGAAGAAGCTAAGCTGAGGACTCAAGAGATTCAATGTGATGCTTGACAGGTGGAGATCATGCCCTGGACTGCCAAACAGCACCTCTGGAAATCTCAAGCAAACGAAGGTCATCAGTTGAGCCGTGGTGGACCAAGCAACAGACAAAAATGATATAAAAATTGCGTCACTCGCTACGTTGTTCCATGTTCAGTCAACTTTAAGATAAAATGGCAGGCTAAGACTACTGGCCCAAAGTATCGTCAGTACATGCGCTTCAGAAAAAAGGGAAATATCCTCAGGTTGGGACACTTTTTATAGACACGTGAGTGCGATGATAAACGGGCATGTCATTTGATAATTAAAAAGCAAGTTTATTCAAAAACAAAATATGTGAATATCCCTTCTTTTCATTCTTCTCATCATTTCAATAGCCCACTAAATTAAAATTCAGGCAGTTGACATTTGTAATCTGACAAAAGGTTGTTTGAAAAGGTTTTCCGAACGGTATGAATAAGAGGGGTATCCAAGGTTCGGCCCGCACACCCTGTCTTTATAAAAATGAAGTAGCCCCTGAATAGTGAACATCTGCTGATGCGAACTACTACCTTGGAAACTACCACGATAGCATTTTAACTACCACGATGAGCTGGAAACTACCACACAGGACGAACGGGTCATGAATCGTTTACGAGTAAATCCTCAGTTTTTTTTCTTTGTAGGAATGTTTATTCAGGGTCTTTTTTATTATTTCCATCGTCAAATGATATCAAATTCCATTTAATTTGACAGATATCGGCTAAAATCCTTCGAACTTTGGGGAAAGTTGGTCCGATGCTCAGAGGGGAAACACGAATCTAAAGAAAGAAAATAACTTTTCAAACAAAATTTTGGGCTAGAAGGGACGCTGAAACATATTTACACGGAACCACATTGTCGGATTTCACCATTGTTTGTTCTTAGTTGTAAAATAAAACAAAAATGAAAGTGACACCAACCTTTCTTTATCCAATTTTCGGCCTGGAAACTACCACGACGTGTCCTGGATGTGGCTTGGGAACAAAAATACGTTAACACAATTTCATGGTAGTTCCTAGGTTTACCACCCGTGTATAAGAAGAAGACTTACATTAAAGACATTTTAGTTACACTTGGGACCTACGTGCCATAGAGGCCATGAGTAGAGGATAGGGGATGCAGGATTGAACCTGCAACCTCCGACTTGTAAAACATTTGCTCTAACCACAGAGCTATTAGTATTAATCAAGCAAACAGTTCTCACAATCACCACAGCACCCTGCGAAAAACTGTTATGGCCAATGCAGGACTCCAACCTGCGATGCCAATTTGCATACGGGAGTTTCACAATAAAGTTCCCCCTGATAAAATGCCTCTGTTATGCAGGAAATTCTGTGTTATTAACAAGCCATTTACAGAGAATATAGTTTACTTTTGCTTGTAAGACATATGTTTACCCGAAAAAATGATATATGGCATGCATATACACATGAAATTTTCTAGCTAAGCAAATATTGCACCAAAAAGTAGCCAATAATTCGCGTTATGGTGTAACATTGAAAAAATACTTTTTTTTATTGATAGGCAGCTGCAAAAATACAGATAAGATTTTAATTTCAAAATCTGCCTTTGAAGCATATTTTCCTAATCTTTTGAATACTTTTTCACATGTGATTTGATCGATAAATAACAATTTTACGCCATTTTAATCAAACATCGTGGTTCGTTATGCGTTATAAAATCTTTAGCATATCTCATATAAAAAGATTAGTATATATACATTGGTATCATTAAAATGCACTCAAATTACTGTAAAAAAACACCAAAAATATACATCATGTTAAATAAACAACAGTTAAGACAAATCGACATGCTATTATTATTTTTCAACCTTTTCAATTTCAGGTTGACTTTTCTACGAAAATTGGCGTAGAGTCCGCAACGCTCGCAAAAGTCTGCCTGATTCTGGCTTCCATGTATTGAAGAAGCCTATGGTATTGTTGTTGAAACAGACCCCTATCACAAAACTTCAGCCAAAATATTGGACACTTATGCCAACAAATTAGACAATAGGGACAGAAAGTGTCCCAATGTAGGGTCCGCAACGGACTGTAGTGTCCGCAACAATAGTCTAAAGGAATTGAAAAACAGCTATAAAATTCATTTTAAGTATTTTAAAATATGTTTCAGCATTTGTTAAGTGCAATTGCTTTTTGCCAGCTAATTTCAAAAAGTAAGAAAAATAGAGGGAGAACAGGAATACCTTTTATAGATACATAACCGAATGTTAGGATTATGTACCTGGTGTGATTTGGTCAACTGCAAAATGACACTTTATATGCATTTTTAGTATAGTTTAAAACATGTATCATAAAACTATAAAACATACATCTTCTTCTTGTCTTTTGTTACTCATTTTATTATAGTATCAATGATTTCAAAAAACGTTGCGGACACTACAGTTTTTTTAGAGAGTAAAGTATCATTTCTTTAGCTGTATTTTTTTGACACCAATACCCAGGTACTACCTGCATATCTTTGCAAAGGGAGTCAAAGTAATGGATCAAAAAAGTTTTTGACAAAACAATCGCTGCTCAAGTTCATGGCTCAAATTTTGTAATTTTTAATTTTCTTGAAAATGGGGATTTTTTTCTGTAACTCTGTAGAATCTTCAGAATTTTTTGATAGCCTAACCTAATGATTTTCTACAACATTAAAAGGCTATTGAGCGCACAAAAATGATTGTGCTGTGGTGTCTGATTGAAAAAAATGTGTCTTTAAATATGTTTTTGAAAAGTTTTTATATATTTATAACAAAATGTAAATATAAGCAATAAATTCAATTTTTGGTTTTAACATATTTATTCATATTTCCATTTACAGTTATATACAAATATACATTTTACAATATAATCATGATGGGATTCAGAAAAAAGTCATGCGACTTATACGAATCTGTTTCCCTTTGAACATAATGGTGCACAGTTTGAAATTATATCCGGTGAAAATCAATAAAAACATGAGTTGTATTCAAACCATATAACTTTTCTACTCTAAATGTATTGCGCGCGCATGCGTGTGTGTGTGTGAGAGAGATTCCATCCTCAAGGCTCAAACCATTAACTATCCAATAGGTATTTTTGAACTGTAACAATAATTCTAGTTAGTATGAAAATCAGATTCAGGTATACCAAATAACACAACCCAGGGAACCATACGTTTTGGTGACGAAGACGTCTTTTGTAAGTTTTAGTGACGAAGACGTCTGAGACAGGTATTTCAGACGTTAATCAGCAAAACTGACGCCTGCAGGATATCTCAAAAACGTTTTGAAAACTAAATGCAAACGTGTTTGACGTCTTCAATTTGTAACGCTTTTGGAGTGACACACACGTCTTGTGTAAAGAACGTCTCGGTCACATTCAGGAATCACTAGCACATGTTTTTAAAACGAGTTTACTGCAGATTTATATTTTTTTGATATATTTTTAAACACAGTTTGAACATCAAACAAAGATGTCATTGTTTTGGGATTACCATCAAGTCTTAAACACAAATTAAAACGTTACGAAAACATCACTATGCAAGGGTTTAGTTAAGTCTTCATCACGATTTGTTCTGAAAATTTTGTTCCACGCATTTTGAATATTGATTGTTTTAATTGAGCCACGTCTTGTGAATCTGATGTGATATTGTTTTACCAGATACAAACCAGGCTTTTGATTGCTAGAGGCTTGAAATTGTATCTATTTAAGAATAAGAGTGATTATACTCCTAATATATAGGGCAAAACATTTTAGACACTGATCAGCTACGGGGTTACTCCGTAGCTCACCTATGCCTATGTTTTCCATGACTCATATCTTTGTTATGTTATAAAAGTTCAATAAATTCATTCATTCAGTTAACCAGTATTGCTTACTTTATTAACCTTGATAGAATTTTTCCATGCTTCTGACATTTAGCAAGTCAGGGTATATAAAAAAATGATCTGGTAGTGTCCGCAACTTTAAGACTAAATTAAGCAAATGATATTTAAATGAGTAATACTATAGACAGATGTAGTGAATTGAATACAAACAATGTTTTCATTAATAGTTCATCATTTCTGCTCAAAGGGTAAAGTACGACAGAGTATATTCTAAATAACACGAGAAGTTAGCAACTGTGGCATATTTTTTCTGTTATCATCGTTATAGTTATATAAAACAGTTTAAATAGTCAAGACCTCCTTTCAGTCTATTTTTTGACAAAGATGTAATCACCATCTTTTATATTCAGCTTCATATTTTGCAGAGAGATCTTGCTTTCATTCAGGATCATTTCAATAAACATGTAGAATTTATGTAGTGTCCGCAACGATTTTTAATCGTGGTGTAATTCAATTTTGAAAGGTACAACACAGCAAGTAACATTGATATCGATATTATTCCTAGATACTGTCTGGTCACTAACTATGGCTGGCCCAAATACTCATACACCACTTAATATTTATGTTGGATATTTCCATATTCAGAGTCTATATGTTATTACCACATATATGACATATTTTTACACGGACTCGTTCAAGAAGTATTTCAAATTGAAATTACATATAAATGTCTGTCTGTATGAAAGAAAGAGATGTAAAATATACCCAACTCTGGTAAAAGCAAACAAAATAATATAAGTGATAAACTTTAATTTCTGTAGTGTCCGCAACGAAATAAGTAGAAAATTAAAAGCTGTATAACAGGGTTAAGAACATAAATATCAGCAAACAAAAAATGTTTGGTCTTTCCCCCTTTGCACATTGTCATTTTAAAATAAAAAACAATTTACTGCTTGGTGAAATCACATTTTCAGAGAAAACCAAAGTAAGTAGGATGTTAAATAGACAACCAAAATGTAAAGGATTTTCTTTATTTTTATTTTTTTTTGCAAAATACAGGAAAATTTCTTACTGGAGAATATTTGCCATCATAATAGCTAGTATTTGGGCTCATATTTTCATAACAGAAGGATAATGTGCTATGACACTGGCCAAATAACATATTTTTTTATAAAATTCTAAAGTTTGAACACATGGCTATACATTCTGGTGTATAATTTTGAAAAGACAAAATGATACTGGGAGATTTTTTAGGATTAGGTGCATCAAACACCATTTTTTAAAGAAATCATAATGATTAATCATTATAACTAGTTTGAAAATTTGCCTATTTTGTTACACTTTGGGGAACTTTATTGTGAAACTCCCGATATCAGTTGCTCTAACCAACAGTCCTCAACATCACCACAGTATCCCTTGCTTTCCTTTTCCGAATTTCAATCTTGAAATTGGGGTCAATTGGTTCTAAAGACTTACGCATGGGCTCATTTATTGATTTGACTTTTTCTAGATTTGCAATTCGCTTTCCTTTCTTTCTTTCTTTCTTTACCGGCCTCGCTCATACTTGAGCATTACGCCAGGGAATGCTAATTTTGAAATTTTGATTGAAGAACAAAACAAAAAAATAACATTTTGGCTGAATTTTTGTTTAAAAAAGGAGTGCCCTAAACTCCTCTGTGGACTGGGTATTGGCCACAGAAGGAGATAAACTATTCCAATTTGGAATAGTTAGGAGGAAAAAGGAATTCTCCAGGGCATCACTGTAAATTGTAATTCAAGCTCATCAAGCATTTCACCAACACTACTGGTGTTTTGCCATCTCCTGCAGGTCCAGGGAGCTGCTGTCCTCTGAACTTTCTCAATCTGATTAATCTGAAGTTTCGAGTGAGGACTCCGAATGGGTACTGCATACTCTAGTTTAGGTAGAACCAGTTTTGTATGCAACTTCCTTCAGTACTCCTAGGTACAAAAGCCAAGTTCCTGCGAAGGAAACAAAGTGTCTTAGTTGCTTTAGAAAAGATATCTTAGACATGCTGACCCCAATCCATGTTATCAGTGATGGTGATACCAAGGTATTTTGCAGACTGAACATTTTCCAAAGTTTGGTTGTGTGGAAAATAGTCGAAAAGAATTTGTTTGTGAGGGTCTATGACAGTTAATGGACCTGTAGACAAAACATCGACACGACTAATTAACTATGCGATAATTGATTGACGTGACAAATTAGCGAAATGTCCTGTTTTTTCGTTGTAAAAAGTTTCTTTTATTAAACAGCAGTCAATGAAATATGTAGTCTGCATGCTGGATGCCTAAGCTACTTAAAAGAAGCATTTTGCACTTGCGTTGAACAAGTTAGTCAGTCTATAAGTATATTTTTCAAAAAACATCTGAATTCAGTTCACTCTTTTGTACGCGTTGCAGGCCTCTTATTCAATAGAAAATTGTATACTCCAAAATGTTCACTCATGTACTGAAATAAAATACATGTACGAAAATATCTATATAGTTTTTGTCATACTTAATCCAACACCAAGTAACAATGTAGTTTATTTCTTTCCAAAAGGGAAAACATCTACAAATTTTTTGAGACTTTGTGTTCAGAGCAAGCCCACAAAGAGCTCTGGAGAGAAGCTCCTCTGAGACGAGAAACTCCCCAAAAATGCCTGTCGATGTTTTTCGAGGTTTGTCGATCATTTTTTTATTATTTGTCATATCTATCTTATGTCCATTCGATATTTTGTCTGTCTGCGTTTTGTCGGTATCCCATTTGTGATACTGATGCCGAGTCACTCTCATTGAGTGGGGTGCATGACAATTGGTCGAAAACCATTTCGCTGATACGCCAATTGGTCGCATACGTCTTTTGGTTGATGCGACATTTTGCTGAGTACGACATTTGGTCGAAAAGAATAGTCAGGTATGACATTCGGTCGAAATTGTCAAGTCATTGTTTTTCGACCAAATGTCGTACTCGATGGAATATCGCATCTACCAAATGTCATTGACTATTAAAAAAAGAAAATCATAAGAAATCACTTTGTCCACCAGATGTACAACTTATAAAGGCACGCTCGATTAATTTTATAAAGTTGCTTCAAAGCTAATTAGTGTATAATGACTCTATAACGGGCAGTGGTCTAAAGCTTTCAGCATAGATCTTTGAGTGAAATGTTTTAAAGGTAAGTATAACTCACAATTGTGAGATGATTGAATGTTCATTCTTTCTTTCTGTTGTCGGACTAGTCATTTGTGTGTTGATTAGATATTCGAAATGGGTGTACCATCATTTTTCACTAGCAATAGGCGGGCCCAAAAAGTGGCATATAATGGCTTTCAGTACACGAAAGACAGAGATACTAATACTGATACTGGCGTGAAAATATATTGGAGATGTGAGAACCGTGAATGTAAACAATTTTTATTTTTTCCTGTACAAATCAGTTTCGACCAAATTTCGACTAAATTTCGACGTAATTTGTTTATTTTTCGACCAATTGTAGTAGTTGACCAAACGTCGTAGTCGGCGAAACGTCCTATTGACCAAATGTTGCATTTGACCAAAAATCGTTTCGACAAAATGGTTTTTGACCAAATGTCATGGATCACATTGAGTGACATTTGGCTTCATTAAATTTCATTTGCCAATCTGCTGCTGCTTCCCACTGTCCTAAGATACGGAATGGTGAGGTCTTCTTGCAAGATCAAACAATCCTGAAGTGAATGTTTATTCCTACACAGGACACAGTCTTCTACCAACAGAAGACCGGATGCTATCCGGCAGATCATTTATGAAGATGAGGAACAGGACCGGACCTAGGACCGATCCCTTGGGCACACCGGATAGCACTGGGATCTGAGGCTTGGCATTCTAAAACAACTTCTTGAATCTTCCAAATGATAACAAAAAATGAAAATGACAACACCTAAAAGTGAAATTTGAACAACACCTAGGAACGCAGAACTCTTATGAATGGGAGTGGGGTCAATCTTCAGCAAATGATCTGTGATCAGACAAAAATAAACAACTCCAACCTGTCCTTGCTTTTCGCTTTGTAAACATGTCCATAAGTTCCTCTACCAACTTTGCAACCTTCATAATCGAATAGATCTTCAACTTTCTTTCTTTCTTGGGCAGATCTCTGCTTGAATTCGAAATCCATTTTTCATCAATTTTTGTTGTTGACACCGTTCTTTAATTATTACCTCCCCTGATTTTAGGCTCTACTAATTATCGAAACAATTGGATCGAGACAGTTCAACGGCAAGACAGTTCACCGACATGCATTTTGAAGACTGTTCACCGATATAATTGAACACAGTTCACCCCGTATCAGCTTTAATTCGTTGGTTGGTGCTTGATGTTTGTCTTTGGTTGGGCCCACCATAGCTCAACTTGTGTGTTTTTTAGCTCTGATTATCTTTTTTAATGCCCGATAGCTCAGTTGGTAGGGTGTCCGTTTTTTGGAGCGTGAGGTCATGGGCTCTAATCCCGGCCACACCCTACAAAAGGTTAAAAATGGTACTAGCAGCTCCATTGCTGATGCTCACATAAAAGGGGCTGTGTTAGGAAGATAGAGTAAGGCAGTAAGTATATGTCTGTTATGTCGCAATAAAAGCTCTACAGAGCTTGTTGTCCGTTTCAATAAAGCAGCGTTAAATAAGTTTCTTTATCTTTATCTGAGAGTCATGAGCCAGGAAATAAGACTAACAAGGGACCTGTAGCACAATGCCCCTAAATTTTGGGCTGGGCCAAAAAAACTAAATGTTTTAAGGTGGGTGGATTTCTTTTGCTCCGGCATTCAGTTTTATTTACTGTTGAGTCCTTATCTTTGCTTTATCTCCTTGGTATATCTTGATTTATATGTTTTGGGAGATGATGCATTGATAAGTTAGGGTCTTTCATGCAAACCAAATATCTATGTGTCTTGATTCACATCTGAATCAAGGGTGAGGTTGGCGCCCTTAAACTTGTTTAAGCCCTCCAGTAAAAATATTCTACTGACTGTTCCAAGGCGGTACTTCTTTTGTGGATCGTTTTTGTTAGTTACAGGTATGCTTCATGTTGGTGTGTGTTGTGCTGTGGTGTTTGTTCCTTGCAGCCTTATGGTCACCTGCTGGGAAAGGGCTGACCTCTCAGCTGTCATGTTTGTTGTGTTTTGTTACTTTCCCAAATGTGTCCTGGTCCACATCAGAATTAAGGGCGAGGTTGGCGCCATAAAATTGGTTTAAGCCCTCCAGCAAAATATTTTACTGACCGTTCCAAGGCGGTACTTCTTTTGTTGATCTTTTATGTTTTTGTTCTGTCTTGTATTATGTCTTGTCTTATGTCTTTGTGCACGTCTGTTTATTATGTGCATTGCGGTCACCTGCTGGGAATCGGCTGACCTCTTGGCTCTCGTTTGTGGTGTCTAACTGTGAGTTTGTCACTTTCCCATTGGTATCCTGGGTCAGGTGTGGTACTTGATTGTTTCGATTCATGAGCTTTGCACCCTAACTTACTTTAACATAGAGTTGCATGGTAAATTAATTTTAAAATGATAAAATTTCAAATCTTCAAATGTTTTGGTTTGTTGAAAGGGACAATTCGGCCGATACGGTCAATGCTGACAGATGATACTCAACTATTGGATGAAATAACCATATATTATCGCAGTGTTGTAGTTGTAGTAGATATGTAATCCACTCGCATTGTATCCAGTGGTCGTGAGTTCGATCCCGGACTTCTCCAGTCTGTTGTACGAGGGTCTAAGTCATGGCCTCGTCTCCATAATGACCTACTGTGCTGTTGGTGGGACGATTTACACAAACTCACTCACTAAGCCAGAGTTACGCCGACCTAAGAATTTTAATGTGAAAACTATTCTTGACACATGTTTATACATCCATGCTCATTCACCTTGACCTATCCCGTTCTCGTTGTCGGGGACTTGTAACGTGCAAGCAGTTTGACCCAGGTCAGGTTTGAGAAACCGGGGCAGATCTGGATCAAAATGATTTGACATCGGTTACTGGAATTAAGGCGTGGGGTCTGGCATTTTCTTTGTCTTTCTTGAGGTATGCAGTTTGTCAGACTTGGTTGACATTGCAAACTCAGACCAGGTGTTGCGTCATGTAGCATCTGGTCGAACTTTTTAATGTTCAGAGATGTGGCTATTTCTTAAAATTGATAAAATAATGTTTGCAGACAGTGAGAATCAAGGTCGCAAAAGGTATTTCATGAAGATATGATATTTGGGGAAATGTATTTAGAGTATGGACCCCGATCTACGCCGTGTATATAGTAGACTGTAAGAAATCCAGTATCATGATTTTACATAGGCGAGCAACGAAGGCTCAGACGAGCCAGTGCATCTGTAAAAAATAGTAAGTGAGTATGTAAAGTAATAAGGTTGCAAAGATCAGGAATCGATACAATTAAGTACCACACCTGACCCAGGATACCAATGGGAAAGTGACAAACTCACAGAAGACCAGAGCCTTCGCTGTTCGTATGCACAAAATATGGAAGCAGATGAAGACTCAGACCAACTATTGGCCAATGCAAACATTATTATCAAAATGGTAACCATCCAAATTGTCGACGAGCCATTAAGATAATCCACTTTACAACAGCGATAATTGGATTATCACACCGTGTGAACGATTATAAATTATCGATTATTGATAGATTGAGTGTTAATTGCATGTCGTGTGCCTGCATAAACGTGTTCGACATTCTACATGTATAACAAACAAAAAATATTGTCTTTCTCTGAAGATCATTTTTCTCTTTACAAATTGTGTAGACCCTGATGAAATGTCACATTATGCGGTATTTCATCTGGGTCTTCACTGATTAATTGCAAAAGTACATGTTAAGGAGTCATCAGTATGAGCTAATTTATAAAATTTTGGTACTTATCGCATGTGTGAATAGTGAAGGCTCAGAGGATCCTCAAGTGCGAATCCGGAGGGGGTGACAGGGGACCGGACCCCCCTGGAAAATCACAAGTTATATGGGTTTCTATAGGGAATAAGCAATTGAACCCCCCCCCCCCACAGGAAAATGTTGGACCCCCTCTGGATTCTTGAAAAATGATAGATTCCGCCCGCCCAGTCTTGTCAGAGCTTTTGCTTGCATACATACAGTAAGGACGTAGATGATATTGAATTCAGGCAAAAATAAAACTTCTAAACCCAATAGTTAGCCACATTAGGTTTTCTCATGAGTCTCATCGAGACAGTGTTTTAGAGCACCCAAAACACATGTTTAAATTGATGGGTAAGAAAATGATTACAATTTTATTCTCCTAAAGTTTCCTTCTCTGGACCTATCATGTATTTAACGGTTTCAGCGTTCTTAATTTCATCATTAATCATAAGGCCTCAAAAATAGTGAGTATGATCAGGAAATACCACAATCATAAACCACAGACAACCCCGTGGCACCGTGAGGAAGAGCTGCTCAACCATCACTAGACACCAGGAAGACAAATTAAGCAAAGCAACCAGCTCTCTCTTCCCCATCAAGATGATTGCAATACTAGAATGGACATAAAGTAACGTACAACAAAACGTAGAACAATTACAGACTCCCACAAATGGGAGTAACAATACACAAAAAGTCAACAACAACAGAACCACCGCCTTAGAATGGACAGCAGCCTAAGCCACCGGGGGACTTCAGACTCTATGATGGTTCCGACTTAAAGACTTATCTATTGATGAGATGGTAGGGGCCTGATGCTTTGGCTGTTTGTCGGGCCCACCGGGGTTTACCTGTTAGATTTCTTTTACTCCGGTATTCAGTTTTATTTACTGTTGAGTCCTTATCTTTGCTTTATCTCCTTGTTATATCTTGATTTATATGTTTTAGATGTTGCATTGATAAGTTAGGGGTTTTTCATGCAAACCAAATATCTATGTGTCTTGATCCACATCTGAATTAAGGGTGAGGTTGGCGTGCCGTAAAACCGGTTTAAGCCCTCCAGTAAAATATTTTATTGACCGTTCCAAGGCGGTACTTCTTTTGTGGATCTTTTATGTTTTTGTTCTGTCTTGTGTTTGCTATGTCTTTGTGCGCGTCTGTTTATATGTGCTTTATTTGTGGTCACCTGCTGGGAAAGGGCTGACCTCTTGGCCCTCGTTTGTGGTGTCTAACTGTGAGTTTGTCACTTTCCCATTGGTATCCTGGGTCAGGTGTGGTACTTGATTGTATCGATTCCTGATCTTTGCACCCTTACTTACTTTAAATGCATTTTACTGGTACCAAGTCTTCGCCCTAGATTCTGTTGTTGTTGAAGAACAATAAATAATCTGCTCGCATGGAGGCCATCTAACTAATGCAATGCATCATCTTGGAGAAACACTCTAATCAAATTAACACACCATGATGAAACAAAGAAAAGGGCTCATGACTCACAGATAATCAAAAACTTAATTCTGGGTAGCATGTAAAGAAAAATGAGCCTATATAGATGTGAGAAAACACAATGTCGTCTGATGCGAAAAACAAAGGCGCAAAACAGCCTCACATTGGCACAGATTGATCAGCGCATTCGTTTTCTACAGGATTGAAAATCGCTCTATCAGATGCATGCACTGAAATTCAAACTCGATTTTCTTTTCTCTTGGTACTGGCTCGCTCAAATTGGAACATTGTGCCTTTATGCTGTCTCGCCAGACCCTTTGCAGCTCATAAACCTGTAGTAGGGACGTAGATGAGGACGATATATAGGCATGTAGTCCAACTAGATTGCTGTGCATCACCTCGGACCCAGTGTATACTGTGTCTGAGCTCGGGTCTTATACTATGTACAATAGATTCAGCAATTGTTTTGTTTGGGTGAGCCCATCCACATCAGGTCTCGGTTCCATTTGCTGTCATTAAGATACAAGTGCCGATCATCTGACAAGACTTTCCATTTAAAAAATACAGAATTACCAAACGCAGCAGCCATGCTAAATTGATGTATAATTTTAGGACTAGCGGGTAACGTGGGTATTTCTGATCATTTGCGGCAACCAAAACCATTTTCAAGCGATTGTTTGGTCACTGAAAATAAAAAAAAGCATAGCAAATGCTGCATTTTTCTGAACTTTCTCAGAGAAATAAAGGACCACCAAGTTTTCACAATTTGATATTTTTATTAATGCCACAATGCAGTGACGCCAGTGAGGCTCGAACCCGCGGCCCCTCGGTCTCGAGGCAAGCACTCTACAACTGAGCCACTGTGCTCCCTCAAGAGTGACGTAATTAAGTACCAAATCATTATGAACTTGCACACCTTTAAAATATGTGGCGATTTTTGCAGTATGCAAACAGTTTAGATCCAGATTAGACACGACAAAACTTCTTATATATACTAGGGGCGAATTGACTATGGGGGGCGAATTGACTATGGGGGCGAAATGACTAGTGGGGTGAAACAACTACTGGGGGCAAAACGACCAGGGGGGAACGACCAGGGGGAAACGTCTTGGGGGCAAAACGACTAGGGGAGGAAATTGTTTTGGGGCGAAACGTCCGGGATTCACTAAATGGCCTCCATGCGAACTGAACATTTCTTGTACTTCAACAACAGCAGAATCTAGGGCGAAGATTTAGTACCAGTAAAATGCATTTAAGCCCCCCCCCCCTCCCCCGGTGGCTTAGGCTGCTGTCCGTTCTAAGGCGGTGGTTCTGTTGTTGTTGACTTTTTGTTTATTGTTACTCCTATTGTGGGAGTCTGTAATTGTTCTATGTTTTGTTGTACGTTACTTTATGTCCATTCTAGTATTGCAATCATCTAGATGGGGAAGAGAAAGCTGATTGCTTTGCTTAATTTGTCTTCCTGGTGTCTCGTGGTGGTTGAGATGCTCTTCCTCGCGTTGCCACCGGGTTGTCTGCAGTTTGTGATTGTGGTATTTCCCGATCATAATCACTTACTATTTTTGAATGCCATTCGCAGGCTAGAAGACTCTGACAACACCATATCACCCTACCGGGAATGGTCATGCTAAGTGCTTCAACCAGACCCTTCTACGAGTGCTGGGTAGCCTGGAACCATTAAAAAAGTTTGACTGGAGTCAATGACTGAGGCTTTCGTGATCATACGAGGTTTGGCGATTGCCGTCTTGATTGCCACGGGGTTGTCTGCAGTTTGTGATTGTGGTATTTCCTGATCATACTCACTTACTATTTTTGAAAGTGTTTGTCGGTGAACTGTCTTGTCGGTCAACTATTTCGCGAAAATTCCATATCGTGAGAGGAATGTTCTATTCGATATTTAGACAAACCTGATCAAAAAAATGGCATCGTCCAGCGATCAAAGTTTCTTTGAGGGAACAGAAAAATTGCTTGAGGTCTGGTTCGGCTGTGTAAAAGGTTCCGGATCAAAGAACTTACGTTCTATCAAAAGGTAACATGTCTTAATACTTCAGTTTTCATTTTTGTTGGACTGGCTCTAGCATATGTCAATATCATTGTTGTTGTCATTAATTTTCGTGACACAAGTCGTGACAAAAATGTCAAAATAACCAATTCTCCGAATCTCGGGACCGCCGTGACGTCACAGCCCTGTAGTGACAGTGCCATTCCTAACAGCATTCCTGTAGGGTTAACTCTTTAGCGACAGGGTTAGAGTGGTAGACTGTCACACAGGAGTTTTGGGTTCGAATCCTGACGGACCCCAAATATTTTCCCCTTGGAATTACTTCACTGGTGGCAGGGGTAATTCGGTAGGGCCTGAGTCGGCCTCTGGGAGTGTTAAGGGGCTATACACAGTTGTGGTTGATGCCCCGCTCTCAGGAAATAAAACAGGGAAGAGTGTGGTGACAGTGCCATTCCTAACAGCCTTGCTGTTGGGTTAACTCTTTAATGACATGGTAAGAGTGGTCATCTGTCGTGCAGGAGTTCTGGGTTTGAATCCCAAAGATTTTTCCCTTGGAATTACTTCAGCCCATAGCGACCGATAAAACAATGGCTGTTTTTCTTTGTCACCAAAACGGTGTATGCCTCTTCCTCACCTGCGCCTCCGGCCTACACCGATCACATGACAGGTGATGGGTAGTAATCCCCTGCGATCGAGCAAAAATGGCGCAACAGTACAGATTTTGTGGTACGAACCTCAAAGAGGTGAAACAGGCCTCGCCGCTTCCATACCTTGGTTTAAATTTGGCGCGGTAGTGCGCCTATCGGGTGAGCCGCCAGCCTGCCACGTGATCCAAATCAATTGAGTACCCCGCCGGTTATAGAATACAACTGGTTTATGCCCGGCGAATCCAAAGAAACACACCCATTGTAGGAGAAAGGCGAGTTATTACAATACAAGCATAAATGTAGGATAATTAGGAAAATCTGGTTGTATATATTCGAAATGTTGAAATTTCTGATTTTTTAACAGGCTATGCTTATTATCTCACCTGAGCCATTGGCTCATAGTGTGCTATTGTGTTAGCTCACCTGAGCCATTGGTTCATGGTGAGCTATTGTGATCATTGGATGTCCGTCGTCCGTCTTGTGTCGTTCGTCGTCAACAATTGCTTTGAAGGACATCTGCTAAACTGCCAGCTGGATTTTGACCCAACCTGGTAGGAATGATCCTTATTTGACCCTCTTTAAGAATTGTTCAAATGGTTCCGGTCCAATGCACATCTTTAGGGCTTTAACAATCAAACAATCTGATTAAGTGATTATTGAAAAAGCACTGATCATCAAATCAGATAGATGAAACCAATGATCAATGAACTTGATGAATTGGCCAACCATTAGTAAGAGTATGCAGCACCTATTTGGAGCACATATAAACCATTTTCAACCGAGCTTTTCTGACACATCTTGATTAGCTCCGAGCACTTTCCATATAGAAATAATCTGACCATTCAAAAAAACTCCCAACAGCGTGACCTATATTTAAATAAGCAGTTCAGATGTACCCAATGATGACAAGTGAAAAAGCGTGAGTTTATGTAATTTTCTGTTATGTTAGGAATATCTATTGCTAGATTGACTTGATAGCATGATGTCACAGTGCCACTGGTGATTTTGCTGAGACTTTGAGTCGTTCTTTAAATGATTAAATGTTTACATGAACACTGGCTACACCGGTGCTGTGATGTTACCAATGCTGACCTCAGAATGTAAACACCTATGAATTCTGTCTGAAATACCTAAAATTGGTTTTCGAGGTAACAAAAACAGACCTGCTTACTCCTACGTTTTTTGCGTATTTTCTACGCTTTTGGGCTCCAAAATACTCACTACGGATCACTATTACAGAACTATGCACACAAGAAAGTCTCAATTTTTAGCTAAATATTCATTCATTTATATGTTTTATGTCTCGCATGATTGTGATTGTAAGCACTGTAAACAAGCAAGCAGATTAGTCACGCTGTATAAGCAAGTTAGAGCCAATTAACCCTAAAACTGCCCAGGTATAACAATAGGCTTTGTCATTGATTTCATTTTCACGAATAACACTTAATTTTAGTAGCATTTGATTGCATATTGTAATTGTAATGGGTTTTCGCGACCTATTTTTTTACGGACGCCGGTGTAGGGTGTATGTTATTTACAAAGTAATTTACCTGATCTGATAGTAAAAATGATACAATATGTCATATAAATGTTCTACTTTCCAGTATTATAAATCAATCAAATAAAAATGTAGCTTTAATCCCAAAGCTAGGTAGAGAGTCACACCACACCTGCACAGGGGCTCTATGGATCACATGATGCATTTGACGTATGTATCTTTTTCATATCTATCTAAGGTTAATTTAGGGGGAAGGCTGTGCATTGGACGCGGACACTTAGTCAAGACGCTTGTAGTCGTAATGAGCTAATGCATCACCCTTACTTCTGTCTTGCCCATATCTTAACAGGCCTGTACAAAGTGCTGAAGAAAATTCAAAAAATGCAAAAATACAGGGGAACCTATGCCCAATTTTTTCTTAGTGTTGGACTTAGTTTTTTTTTTTTTGGGGGGTGGGGTTGACCAGGGGTAGCTGATCTAAAGTACTCTTCAGCTATTTTTTTAAATTGTCCCCTCTTCAACCCCCTGGTACTCTGATATTTTCACACATACATAGGCTCTGCCCATTTTTTGGGGTTCAAAATTCTGAATTTCAATATTTGTTTGGGTTTTCAGAAAAATTAATATTTTTTTGGGTATGAAGATTTTACGTATATTTTTTTGGGGTCGTCACAAAATTTCACTATATTTAGTGGTCATTTCTATGCATTTTAGGGTCTTTTTTTAAGGTCAAGGTACAGAATTAGGATATTTTTTTGGGTTGCTAAAATTTCAAATATTTTTGTGGGGTGCTTAAAATTCCTGATATTTTTTTGGGGTAAACGGTAGATGCTGGGTCCGAGCCTACGTATGCGGAAAACATTAGAGTACCCCCCCCCTGGGCTCCAACCCCTAAATTATGTTGACGGCGCGTATCTTGACGGACTACACATAAGTACTCAAAACTACACTTAACAACACCCTTGACTACACATACGCGACTTTCTATGTAAACAGGTCTGCAAAAAATATACAAAACGACACTGAATGGCACTTTTAACTAATCCGCACTTTGTATGCAATATATACAAGACTGTATGCTTACAATATAGAATTACTGTTGGTATTTTGATAATGGCCATGTGCTCTGAGCCTCGTGGTTAAGGGAAAAATTTGATTGGCTGAGTTAGTTGCATATGACTTGAATCCCGAAAGAAATTAGGAAAACTATGGAAGGCCTATGAAACTGGCTATTGTAAAACTCTGATCCAACAAGTGGAGAAAGTTAGCCTGGGTCCAGTCGTCAATATTTTTTATGCTAATATTCTACATAATAAGAGAATAAAAATATACCACATCAAAGGTATTGGTTGTCTGTTATTCATTTCTGTTAATATTGATGCCTGGGGACATCGGTGGTATTTCCCTTTGATAATCCGATAAGCCGATTAATCTAATTATAGCATATTGCTTTAGTGTGACGTAATAAAGATGATAACGAGACACCGATCCGATATTGAGGATACCATTAATTTGTATCAACATGATCAATCAGCTGATCATGGAAACTCCGCGTAAAACATGAATAAAGATGGAATTTGTTTACTTGGTTCGAGACCGATTGATCCAAAACAAAGGATTATCATTTTCAAACACAGAGATGAAACTGAAGTGTCAAAAATATTGCGAAAATTCAAAGAAGATGGCGTTTTTCTGGGATGTGTTGTGTTTATCTCGACTGTGTGTATTAAATCCCGCGTGTCTCGCAAAGGCAAAAAATAACTACTTAACAAATACACCAAAGTCGGAAAACGCTGTTTGAATTTAAATCGTGAAGCCAACTCCGTCCACAAAGTGCATTCGGTGATAGGACAGAATGGTTATGTTTCTTTTCACTGGGATTCCTGTTACTATTTATAACACAATAGAGTTATCCGATAGCGTTATCGTTCTTGGCTTTACCCCACAAAATTTGAGGAAAAATCCAGGTGGCGCTGTCGATTGAAATCAAAGTTCACCAGGCTGTCATTTTTGACCAAGGAACGTAAAAATAAAAAAGAAGAAAAAATGATCAGACTGGAACCCAGGCTAGGAAAAAGTACAAAGGACGACAGCCAGCTACTGTCCTGCCAGCCAAGAGTGACAGTGATGTCATGTTTGTTTTCAAAGTTATCCTGGACTTAGAATCGATAGATCACTTGTGTATTAATCCTATCCACAGGATAGGATTAATACACAAGTGATCTATCGATTCTCCTTAGCTCAAATGGAGTGTACAAGTTAATGTTTTACTTAGCAATTGTAAAAAAAATATTACGAAACTGTCACTCTTGGTTGGCACGACAGTAGACCTGTAGGGAGTAGCACAACACTAGACTAATAAGTGTTGATGCATAGGTCCAGATAAGGAAATTTTATGAGCGTAAAATTGAAATTATTTTCTTACCCATCAATTTAAACATGTGTTTTGGGTGCTCAAAAGAACCGTCTCATTGAGACGGTTCTTTAGAGTACCCACAACATATGTTTGGGATGAGAAATAAAGAA
Source organism: Loripinus fragilis (assembly GCA_964019695.1). Lineage (NCBI taxonomy): Eukaryota > Metazoa > Mollusca > Bivalvia > Lucinida > Lucinidae > Loripinus > Loripinus fragilis. The sequence goes on from OZ026517.1 coordinate 111,178,655, forward strand.
AATAGTTTTTCAATATGCACTCTTATCTGGAGGCCTGTAAGCAGCTGAGACTAAGTAGTGTTGATTACATGATTTGCATCAGTTGCCAACTTGGGTTTATTGTGGGACTATATCTACTGATTAAATTCCGCATAAGGTGGCATTTCATTAGGGTCTGCACTCTTTGCTCAGATAAAATCCATCTTCAGAAAAAGATATGTTAATGTTTTTTGAGGTGGGGGATTATAACCTGTGACCCCTCAATATATATATATATTAGACCATCCTGAGTTACTGTATCAAACTTTATCGACTTAAAAGGGTGAACGCAGATTGAATCTCGCCACTTCATCGCATACATGTAGCTCCCAGTATAGTAGGCCCAAGACAGAAAGTGATACCCTGAATTATTCTTTTTTTTTTCCCCAGAGCTATTTCCCATGGGAATGGTCTTTCTCCAACTGTTGTCTGACACAGCTGAGATCGCAGAGGGTTCTAGAGAGACCCCTCTTGCGCGGATCCTGAAAACTTTGCCAGAGGGGGTCTAACTCTGACCTTTTTTATATGGTAAAGAGGATCCAAATAGCACTAAAAGCCGGCCATCATCGGCCCACCAGTGAAAGGCCCTTTAAATGGCTTTTCACTGGTGGGCCAATAATGGCCGAACATTGAATACTGGCTTGGTAGCTTTGTAATTTTCAGGGGGTCGGGACCCATATTGCTAAGTATCCCTATATTTTTGTGATTTTTCAGGGGGGGGGGTCCACACCCCCAGTCCCCCTCCCCCCCCCCCCCCCCCCCCCCCCCACCGGATCTGTGCATGCCCCTCAATATATACAATGTACTGTCCCAAGTTTGTTATATGAAACCAAAAGAGGAATCCATTAGTGCTTAAAAGGGTTAAAGCTATAAATGAGTGCTTTGGCAAACAGTGAAGACACAGATTAAATGTTGCATGATTCAGCAAATCATATGGTTCTACACTGTTTGCTAAGTCAAAATGACCCTCAGAAAAAGAAATACAATTTTATTTGGAAATTGTAACCTGTGACCCCTCAGTATGTACAATGGACTGTCCCATGTTTAATGCATCAAACCAGAAGGAAGAAACCATTAGTGCATAAAGGGTGTTTGTATAGGAAATGTCATTGTTTCAGGGAGAGGTGGGATGAGTTGTTAAAGTTGGTGAAATGCGAAATCATCAGCCAAGACAGTGATGATCATCATATGGATGCCTATGTTCTCAGGTAATTCTCGAGCAACTTTAAGTATACTAGCTTCAGATAGACACACATTTTGAGCACCCAAAACAAAAGTTAACCAATTACTCCATGATAGTGCCTTTTGACACCTTTGAAATACTATGTCTTTGGAAATATTGTGGAAAATTGAGCATTTGCTCCATTGGAGCAAATGCTCCATTTTCCATAATATTTTCAAAAGTATTCAAAACTTTACTTTAATTTTTCTTGAATTTTTGTCAATGTTGTCTAAAAATAGAAAATGATGTCATGATCTAAAAATAGCCTATGGAGTAAAGGGTTAATACTGATGGATAAGAAAATGTTCACAACTTTATTCCTATTGGTCCAATTAAGCAAAATATTTGAGCATGAAATTGTAAGTTTTTTCTTACTAATCAGATTAAACAAATGTTTTGGGTGCTCAAAAGAACTCATTTAGATGGTTCTTTTGAGTGACCACAATATATGTTTGGATTGAGAAATAAGAATAATAATTTTCAATTACACACTCTCATCTGGAGACCCCAAATTATTGTTTATCAGGAATATGAATATAAGTTCACACACAGTAGGACAACAGTTCAGAAAGCAAGACACTCATATGAAGTCAACTGTTATGGAGGTCATAATATGAGCCGTGACATGTGATTTCCAACAATGTAGTATTTTGACATGAATAGACTCAGACAAGCCTGTGCAGCCTCCTTAAATGCTTAGAAACTCCAAATGATGTTCAATCAGAAGCTTAATATTCATAAATTATTCAAGTGACTAGCAAAGGCTCTGATCAGACTGTGCGTATGCACAGGCTGGTCTGAGCCTATGCTGGTCGCACATACCACATTGCTAGAAATCTCATGTCACGGCTCAATTATGTTAAGTTGATCCTCTCACAAGCAAAGAGCATATGATGTCTTCTTACAGCTGATTTCTAAACAAAAGTTTATTATCACCTCTTTGCATTCTGGGTATTTTTTCATGCTTTTGTTGCCATCTGCTGACTTTTTTCAAAATTAACTTTTTCAAAAAAATATTTCAGGAACATTGTCAGAGTGTCAAGCAGCTTCAATCCAGATCGGGAGCGATATTCTGTCAGTCCTGATCTGGGTCCAAACTGTTTGCAAAGGTAATCAGCAGACAACAAAAGTTGCAGCTAGCAAGAAAAGAGTTAAACAACTCAAGGCACTATAGCCTTACAAGGCCTTCAGCTAAGAGTGTGTACCAAAAAGCAGGGTTTTACATCAAGTTGAATGTTTGGGGGTCCTTGGGACTCAACTTTGAATATGATGGGGGTCCCATCATTGAAATTGGGGGTCCCATCATTTTATATAAGCTTCGAATTTTGGAAGGTAGTACATCCTTCCGTGAAGGCTCAGTGTAACTGTGTTGTCTTCAGGTCAGTAATTTTGAGGGCCATGTTTAGCCCCCTTCCGATTTTTTGGGGGGCCATTTGAAATTTTTGAGGGCCACATATTACCATCAGTTAAACACAATCCTATACGCTTTTTTTACAAAAGCTGGACTTGTCCCTATAATATGCAGGACCAAGCTAGCCCTTAAATTTAGGGAGAATAAGTGACTTCTCTCTCCAGTACAAATAGGGAGAAGTTTCAGAAAATAGGGAGATGTGATAGATTGCTGCATCCAGAAGATAGGAAAAAAAAGTCTCTGGCCAGACTGTTCTCTAATTGAGATAAAAAAAAAATCACACAAAAAACAGTCACTGATCTGACTGCTACTTGCTTTCCATTCTGAGAATTTGGTTGGTAAATTTGAAATACACATGGTCTTGCTGTCATTGTATTCTATCTATCTGTCTACAAGTCTCCACTTATCTGAAGTCTCTGGTATCTTTGATCTCTTTGCCGACTTGAGCCTTTCCAAGTGAAAATGTTACGTAATTTGGCATATACAAAAGAATGAAAACTGTCAAGCTAATTGCCCTTCACGCTTGAAGTTGTCAGTGATTATTCACACTATGAAAAAATCAATACACAAAGTCAGTGATAAACAACGTTTTCCATGCTTTTTAGCAGAGCGGACCTGAGAGAAAGCATGGTATTTTACGACTTTTTTTCACGGCCGATGTTTGCATGGATGTTTTAACTACGAGGTCAGTGCAGCAGTCTAAAACAAGAGCACCTGTCCTATTTATTCATAGATAGCCTGTAAATAATCGTTACGGAATAACTTTGGAATTTGGGATTTTAATGAAAGGCACAACAAACACATCTGCGTCCCAGCGGACGCAGGTAAGGTGAATTGACGGGTCCTACCTAATGATCTATGCGTATAAGACGCAGGATATTGCGTCCTGTAAAACCCTGAAAAAGTAATTTTCTGATTTCTCAACCAAAACATATGCTGTGGGTACTCAAAAGAACCGTCTCAATGAGACGGTTCTTTTGAGCACCCAAAACATATGTTCAAACTGATGGATAAGAAAATGTTTAAAATTTTACGCTCAAAATTTTGTTTATCTAAACCTATGCTTACAGATCATGATCATGACATCAGACCTTTAGATAAGAGTGCTTTAATTAAAAATTAATTTTCTTATTTCTCAACCAAAACACTTGTTGTGGGTACTCGAAAGACCCATCTCAATGAGACGGTTCTTTTGAGCACCCAAAACAAATGTTAAATATGATGGATAAGAAAATATTCACATTTTTAGTCCAAAATTTTTTGTTTTGTTTATCATAATAGCCATAGCAAAGATATTTCACCCTTTAAAAATCCTTTACTTGCTTATATACTGATTACAAATGTATCTGTTAGCTAGAGTACCTACCATTAAAAAAAAAATTTAGCATAAAAATGCAATTACATATTGTCTTACCCAACAATCTAAACAAATGTTTTGGGTGCTCATTGAGACTGTTCTTTTGAGTACCCACAACATATGTTTTGGTTGAGTTATAAGTAAAAAAATAATTTTCAGTTACACACATTTATCTGGAGGCCTGGTACCTACAACATGTTGGTGTCACGAACATTAATCCTAGCTTAGTACTGGTTCAACCCAAGTAGACCTGTCCCTGTATAACTGAAAGATTGTTGATGGGACGTAAAGAATCAAATCAAACCTACAACATGTGTTTACTTAGAGAAATAATGAAAGTAGCCACTGATCTAGGGCTCTGTGAAGAGAAAGATAACCATATGATAGGGACAAATAATTTTGAACCATATCATGAGAGACCTGACCTTGAGGTTATAAAAACTTTTTCATGCTCAACTCATTTGAGAATAAACTAAAAAAAACTAAAAATGGAGAAACATTAATAATTTACTTAACACTTTAAGCGCCAAGAAAAAAAATGCATATGAAAATGTCGTCTGCTGAAGTCGTCTGCTGCAAATAATTGCCTAACATTACTGACAAATTAAGTAAAGAAGCAAACAGCGTGAACCCAGAACAGACTGCTCCTGATCTGGGTCCACATTGTTTGCAATAGAGGCTTCTTAAACATTTCAGCAGACAAGAAAACAAGACGACTTTTGTTGCGATTGGTGCATTAAGGGTTAAGATTCTTGTTTTATTAAATTCACATGTATTTATCCTGCTTATATTTATGATTGTATAAGTTTCATGCTCAATTGAGTTTTTCATGCTCAGTTGAGTTTTTCATGAACAAAATATATTATCTTGAGGACTGTCTTCAGAATTTGTGCCATCTGTCTATTTTACTCTTCAATTTTTATCCAACTAACCAGGTCTCGAGGTTATAAAACTTCTTTCATGCTTAACTCAACTGAGCATGATCTTTCAACTGCTCATAAAAAATAACATAGAGACAAATGAAGAAGTTTCTTGCTTTAAGTCTCTCAGATGTTGTATATATATATATATATATATATATATATATATATATATATATATATATATATATATATATATATATATATATATATATATATATATATATATATATATATATATATATATATTGTTGGCATTATAACATTTATGAGCAGGATAAATTTCGTGCTTAGCTGAGTTGAGCATGGAAAAAGTTTTATAACTTTTGGGTCAGAAATTTAGCAAGAAACGTAAAGGGTTCTAGAAATTTAGCAAGTATTTACAGATGGGCCCTGAGGGCTGAGCCCTGATGTACACCTACTCCCACTCCAAAGTCCTTGCTGTACGGGGTTGTAATATACTTAAGATTATTACTTATTGTGTTTAATCTCTTAGTCGGTGCTCGTTTTGGTGAACTTAGAAATCTGTAAAACTCACATATTTTAAGCACAGTTTACAGGGGTAACAACCTACGTCATAGCGTAGGTGTTTTAAACACGTAGTATGACGCCATCTTTGATTTGCAAGGTTAGTTTTTCCTTTCGTAAATGTCGTACAAATTAGTGTCTGTCAAAACTAAGCAGTGCAGGCAGTGCCTAACATCACACTTGAACAGAATATACAATGGTCACGTCCAGAAATGCCGTTGCCTTTGTAAACATTCACCCACAAAAATCGAAGTGGGTGACTGCTAAAATTATCCTCGTGTCTCCCGCTTCGATTCTTGTGGGTGAATGATTACAAAGGCAATGGCATATCGGGGCGTGACCGTTATATATTCTGTTCAAGTGTGATGTTAGGCACCGCCTGCACTGCTTTGTTTGTACAGACCCTCATTTGTTTAATTTTACGAAGGGGAAAACTGACCTTGTAAATCAAAGATGGCGCCGTACTACGTGTTTACAACATCAATGCTATGACGTAGGTTGTTACCCTTGGTTTATTAGTGGGAGTACGTAGATCTATGTCTATATTTTTTCGGCCTGAGTCTTTATCCACTTCAAAACATTGAGTTAGTGGGCAGCGAGACCCTGACGAGATTGCACAAAAGCGCAGGCTCTCCTGAGCCTTCGCTGATCACATTTGTGATAAGCACAAGCCCACATGGTATGATCATGCATTCCAAAAAATGATGCATGGGCATTGCGTGGAAACACACACGCTTGTGCGTTCTCTTCATTTAATAGTCACCAGGAGGAAATAACGCTTAAATAAGTTGTGGGATTATTGATCGGAAAGGCTCAATGATCACAGACACGTTCACAATCAATTTAGTATAGTTGTGTGCGTCAATTCAGTTACATGTATTGTGACGGTGTGCCGCGGTCCCGGCACACAAGGCATATATAGCACTCATGGCACACCAAGTTGTATGCACCCACTTTGGCTTCAAAAAAGGAATTCGGGCTGTATCCTGCCCTTATCCTACGCCTATTTTGCATTAATTAAAAGTGTGGGGCATTAGTTAAATTGAATTTTGGAAATGTTCTAAAGCAGGTTTCAATCTTGTGGGGATCGACGTGACAATTTCGTCTGCACAGTGTCACCTCCACTGTTCCTGAAAGTGTATAGTTGTGTGCACGCGCGCGTGGATGTGTACATGTATTTGATTTTTGTCATGACTGGACAAACTATCTCCAATGATAGCGACAACGGCGTGCAAATTTGCATCAGTCCGACGTTCATTGAACCTAGCGTTAATCAGGCTTCGGGCTTCACTTACTTTGCACGAGACCCGAAGTGTTCATGATTCCATGAACAGACCTAAAATAGAATTCATTTCATAAATAAATGTTTGGTTATGCATCAATAGCGACACTCTATGACAGTCGCACTGACAGGCGAAACACTCTTGTACCGCTACTGGCGTGCTCGACGGAAAGAAAACGGAAGTATCGTAGACAGACATACTGATTAAAAGCCATGCAGGTACCAAAAAAGAAGGAAAAACGTTGTGTACGAACTATTAAAAATTACAAATCTGAAAAATGACCACTGTACGAACTAATACATGACATTTTGGTCCGACCATCGTGGAATAATTTATGGTGTACGAACTATTCGAGTGTACGAACTAATACAAGATTTACCGTATTTCAAAATAAGGAATTTATAAGCTTTAACCTTTCATAGTACAACCAATAGCTGTACACCTATAGCCTCTTCCATTTTATTACATCCACATAGGAGTATTTAAAGTAAGAAAGGTGGCAAAGATCAGGAATCAATACAATCAAGCACCACACCTGACCCAGGATACCACATACGAAAGTAACAGAAACACAATTAAACATCACAAAAGAGAGCCAAGAGGTCAGCCCTTTCCCAGCAGGTGACCACAAGGCAGCAATGAACAGGTGCGAAAGCATGACAAACACAATTAAGACATAAATTACACAAATGATCCACAATAGAAGTACCGCCTTTGAAAGGTCAGTAAAAATATTTTACTGGAGGACTTAAACCGGTTTCACGGTGCCAACCTCACCCTTAGTTCAGATGTGGAGCAAGACACATAGATGTTTGGTTTGCATGAAAGACCCCTAAGACTTACTCTATAATTATCCATGTTGGGTCTACCATTTTATCCATTTTTCTTTACCACAGCGAGAGCAGTATGTTTGTATCTGAGAGACGGTTTATTCTGAAGACGTGTGGAACAACCACTTTGCTATTGGCTATTGAACCATTGCTGAAGCTTGTGATAGTAGAGTGTGGACTGGATTCTGTATGGCTATGTATACAAAAGTTCTATAATTATGTTGGATTTTTCTTTGCCACAGTGAGAGCAGTATGTTTGTATCTGAGAGACGGTTTATTCTGAAGACATGATGAACAACGACTCTGCTACTGGCTATTGAACCATTGCTGACGCTTGTGAAAGAAGAGTGTGGCCTGGATTCTGTATGGCTATGTATACAATAGTTCTATAATTATGTTGGATTTTTCTTTTCCACAGCGAGAGCAGCATGTTTGTATCTGAGAGACGGTTTATTCTGAAGACGTGTGGAACAACCACCCTGCTACTGGCTATTGAACCATTGCTGAAGCTTGTGCCTGGATTCTGTATGGCTATGTATACAATAGTTCTATAATTATGTTGGTTTTTTCTTTACCACAGCGAGAGCAGCATGTTTGTATCTGAGAGACGGTTTATTCTGAAGACGTGTGGAACAACCACTTTGCTACTGGCTATTGAACCATTGTTGAAGCTTGTGAAATTAGAGTGTGGCCTGGATTCTGTATGGCAATGTTTTATTATGTTGGATTTTTCTTTTCCACAGCGGGAGCAGTATGTTTGTATCTGAGAGACGGTTTATTCTGAAGACGTGTGGAACAACCACCCTGCTACTGGCTATTGAACCATTGCTGAAGCTTGTGCCTGGATTCTGTATGGCTATGTATACAATAGTTCTATAATTATGTTGGTTTTTTCTTTACCACAGCGAGAGCAGCATGTTTGTATCTGAGAGACGGTTTATTCTGAAGACGTGTGGAACAACCACTTTGCTACTGGCTATTGAACCATTGTTGAAGCTTGTGAAAGAAGAGTGTGGCCTGGATTCTGTATGGCTATGTATACTATAGCTCTATAATTATCTATGTTGTATTTTTCCCTTCCACAGTGAGAGCAGTATGTTTGTGTCTGAGAGACGGTTTATTCTGAAGACGTGTGGCACAACCACTTTGCTACTGGCTATTGAACCATTGCTGAAGCTTGTGAAAGAAGAGTGTGGTCTGGATTCTGTTGCTGTATGTATTCTATATTGTTCCACAAATTACTGAAATCTGTAGGATATGTTTTAACCCTTTTAACACTAGTGACCCCTAAATGCATACTTTGGCAAACAGTGAAGACCCAGATGAAATGCCGCATAAGGCAGCATTTCATCAGGGTCTACACTGTTAATAACTTTCAGGGACAGAAATATATCATAATTTAGAAAATTCTACCTGTGACCCCTTAAAGTACACAATAGGCAGTCGCATATTTATTGTATCAATATGTATGGGAAAATCCATCTGAATACAAAGGGTTAAGAGTTGATGTTACAATATAACAATAAACATAATGGAGAAGACCTGCACTTCTCTGTAAAATTTAAGAATGGTAATGAATAAGATTCTCAGAGTTTTTAAACATACATCTCTTAAAATACCAGTAATAGGTAAGGCCAAATAAAAAAATAAGTGTTTTTTTCGGGTAACGGGTCTGAAGATTTTAGGTAGGGTAGGGACACATATTTTTTTTTTTCTTTTTTTTCTGGAAAAATATATAATTTCATGCATTTTGAAAGGCTAAATGCCTCTCAAAATGCATAAAATTATTTTTTTCCACCAGAAAACCTGAAAAAATTCTAGGTTTCAACAGTAAATTTAGGTAGGGTCGGGTTACCCTAAACACACATATTTTTTATTTGGCCTAATGAGAACATTATGTTGCCTACACAAACTGTTTCTTGTTTAATCATGATAGGAAGTCCCCCTTATGAAATTGTGTTCATTGTATTTTCCTATGAAGGAGATGGATTGGTGGCCTTGAATTTTACTTTGCAATGTTTTAGTTTATTCTGCAAGTTTTTTATGACCTATTTTACTCTGCAATGTTTGCATTGTTTTTGCAGCATATTTTACTCATTCTATAATTACTAAAGAGCATATTCTTATCATCAGTGGTTTCTTATTAGGACATTTTACAGTGTTTATTCTAGGCATGGATATTGGGACCTCCCACCCCCCAATTTTTGAAAAGATCCCCCCTCTATTTTTAAGAAGGAATGGTGATATTTTTATAGACAAAGAAGAGAAAATCTAACAATTGAAGTAAAAAACAAAACAAAAAAAAAAAACTCGACATTTATAAATCCAATATGAACCTCATTTTAATGTGTATTGGTTTGTTTTTGGACAGTAATATGCAATATTTTTAGGACATCTTTTACTCTCGGAAAAACTTCATGAAGCCTGAGCAGCAGCACAGTGTTCACCGATACTTTGAGGATGAAGTTGAGAGTCTGGACAAGCTTTTCAAAAGTAGGTTAAACTCTTTCCTTGCTGACGGCGACTTTTGTCATCTGCTGATTACCTTTGCAAACAGTTTGGAGCCAGATTAGGACCGACAGAATGTCGGTTCTGATGTGGATCCAAACTGTTTGAAACTCTGATAGTGTTCCTGAGAGAATTTTTAAAAAAATTAAATTTGAAAAAAGTCAGCAGAAGACAAAAAAGCATGAAAACATTATTTGTAAAATATAGCATTTTCCATCTGATACAGATAAACATTTTGATATATTTACCATGAGCATTAATTAGATGGTACAGGGTAGTCCCTTTATAACGCTATGTTTAGGATCCATTGGAATGGACTGTGTTATAAGTATGGGTGCAAGTTTTCAGAATTAATCGAAAGTCAGCCTCAAAATGCTGAATTAGGCAGATAATAATAGCTTCTCTGATTAGTTTTCAGATTAATTTAAACACAATCATTTAAACTCGCAATTATTCATTTTTGTAGTCATCCTGTAATTTTTAAGTTTGAATTTCTAAAGTTCAGGATTTTGGAAATTTTGAACTTTCACACATGTATAAGTGAATTGTGTTATAAAGGGACAAATTTACATAGGAAAATGACCATAAAATGGTCAGGGTTAATGATGATTTGCAGATTCCAAATAAACTTTTTTTGAAGCATGTGTTGTACACAGAGCCAAAAAGTGCCCAAGTACAAAGATTCTGTGCGAGCCAGGAACCTGCCATGTTGACCTTGTTTGTGCAGACACGTCTGGTCCTATCATACTTTCACAATGCTTTGTAAGATGAATCCAGATTATTGAGAATTCAGGATTTTGAGGGTGACTTTCCATAGAAAGTCAGCCTCAAAATGATGAATTAGGCAGATTATAATAGCTTCTCTGATTATTTAAACACAATAAATTATTTAAACTTGAAATTATTCTTTTTTGTAGTCATCCTGCAATTTTTAAAATTTGAATTTCTCTTATAAGCAAAATAACATCAGTAGTATATGATTCAGAAATACTACTACTCTCTGTTTGTCTCTACAGATGGAGCTGCATACACTTTGGGAAGAATCAATGGAGATTGTTGGTAAGTATGGATAATCATGAAATTAGTAAAAATGCCTCAACATTTATTTTAGGCTTTTCAGTTCTATAGTTGGTGGTATTCTAAGCCATGCCCAACCTTTTTGTCCGCCGCCTTTCGAAGAAAAGCGGAGGGACTTAGTTTTTGGCTCTCCATCCTTCCGTCCATCCTTCCATCCTGCATCTTTCCGTCCTTCCATCCCCTATAGAAGTAGGTACCTTGTGGTTGTAACTCCTACAGTTTTATACAGATTCTTTCGAAACTTCACTGGTGTTTTGGTCTTGGTCTGAAAATATGCATGTAGTTTGGATATAATCCTCAGATTCTTTTTTGTCACTTTTTTCGCAAGTTGAACTTAGTCATTTTTCTGGCATTGTTTATATCAAAGTGAATGGATAGTGGATACCTTGTGGTCGCAACTCCACTGATTCTTTTGACACCTTACAGCTGTTTTGTTTATGGTTTGAAGATATGCATGTGGTTTGGATATATTCCTCAGATTATTTTTTGTCACTTTTTTCGCAAGTTGAACTTAGTCATATTTCAAGCATTATTTATAACAAAGCAAATGGATATTGGATACCTTGTGGTCTTAACTCCTCCTACAGTTTTACACTGATTCTTTGGAAACTTCACAGGAGTTTTGGTCACGGTCTGAAGATATGCATGTGGTTTGATATAATCCTCAGATTATTTTTTGTCACTTTTTTCACAAGTTGAATGTAGTCATATTTCAGGCATAATCTATAACAAAGTGAATGGATATTAGATGCCTTGTGTGCGTAACTCCTACAGTTTTATACAGATTCTTTCGAAACTTCACAGGTGTTTTGGTCATGGTCTGAAGATATGCATGTGGTTTGGATATAATCCTCAGATTATTTTTGTCACTCTTTTCGCAAGTTGACCCACCTTTGCCATTTTTTTGACATTATCTATAACAAAGTGAATGGACTGGGGATACTTTGTGTGCGCAACTTCTCCTAAAGTTTAATACTGATTCTTTTGAAACTTCACAGAAGTTTTTGTCACGGTCTGAAGATATGCATGTGGTTTGGATATAATCCTCAAATTGTTTTTGACAATTTTTTCGCAAGTTGAACTTAGTCATTTTTAGGCATTGTTTGTAACAAAGTGAATTGTTGTTGTTGTTGTTGTTGTTTGTCTTCTATGGCATTTTTCCGCTGCCTATGAACTCATTGTGCAATCATCTCTTGTGCTTCTTCACTTGCTGCAAAACTCTTGCTACTCTGGTGCACATACGTGTATGATCAGCTTAATTTAAAATCTGTGCGAGCACCTGATGAATTCCATCAGGGCTGCTATAAGCTCATTTTGGGCATTCTTGCTGATATTTTCATTGTACCCTCCTAGTAGCCTTAAGTCTATACATGTGATATCATTGCATCCTTCCCTAAACAAAATGTCTTCCACTGTCCGTTCCAACGTATCCCTCTCTTTGCTATATTTTGCACACTGGAACAATAAATGTTCGACATCCTCCACCTCCTGGCAGGTCTCACATAAATTTGACACATTCTTGTCTATTTTGGCCCTGTGGCTGTTAAGGATGGAATGGCCACTTAACAGTTGATTCAGTGCCAAGAATGTAGGTCTGTCCCATTCACCATAACAACTTCTTTTTCCAACTTCAGTAAACACATCTTGTATGCTGCTAGCTGTCTCCGAGCAGGAAAATTTAAGATTCCATTTGGTTATCATTTGCTTTTTGATTTCAGTTACAGCTTCCTTTTTGTCAAAAATAGGTTCTACAGTTACATCCGGTTTACTCATCTCTGAAGCAGCTTCTTTGGCCTGTTCATCAGCCAATTCGTTTCCTTTGATCTCTTTATGGCCTGGTACCCAATGCACGTCAATTTTATTTTTCCTTTCATGAATTTTTCCCAAACTACTCTTTATGTCAAAGACAATGTCAATCTTGTTTTTTGGCAACTGGTTCCCAAATGCTGTTTTAAGGGCTGGCTGACAGTCAGTAAGTATGTGTATATGTCTATTCTAAAGGCTGTCTAATTCTGAGAGAAACTCAAGTCCAATTTGAATGCCAACCAGCTCCCCTGTATAATTATTACAGTGAATGGCTAGTGGACACCTTGTGGTCGCAACTCCTCCTACCGTTTTATACTGATTCTTTTGGAACTTCACTGGTGTTTTGGTTATGGTCTGAAGATATGCATGTGGTTCGAATATAATCCTCAGATTATTTTTTGTCACTTATTTCGCAAGTTGAACTTAGTCATTTTTTAGGCATTGTTTATATCAAAGTGAATAGATAGTGGATACCTTGTGGTTGTAACTCCTCCTACAGTTTGTAGATATATCGTCAAGAAATTATATCGGTCTACCCGTTTCGCGTTCGTAGACATATTATCAAGAAATTATATCGGTATATCAGTTTCCTATGAATTCATAAAAAACAAAGTGAAAGTATAATTTACTTCATATTGGCATATTGTAGAGCTTATCATAGCTTCATATAGTATGGCACCATTCAAACTCAGTTTTCACTCTTGCATATCAGTATCAATGTTTTATTAAAATTTAAACAGACTAGAGACATACAGTCAAATCTTGGTTACCCGACATCGATTATCTGAAACTACTGGATTTTTCGAAGACGACAGACGGTCCCGACTTTTTTCTCCATTATCTATTGTAATAAAACTACAGATTTTTCGAATTAAATTTTCCGAAAAATTTAATTTTTTGAAGAGATTTTTCGGTCCCAATTAAGGAAATTGCTATTAAATTACCCAAGATTCAAAGTCCTAATTGCCAATAATAGTGTCATGCATGGTGATCATGATTTCATTGTTCAGGTGAGATGATTTACACACCCGAGTGATTTGGCAGACAAATTTTGCAAACAGGTAATTGACACCGGATTAAAGTTCACACTATTACGTGATGAACCGTAAAGTGAGTAAATGGTGTCCTTAAAGGGGACAGCAACCCTAATGAAAAGTATGTTTTATCAGAAAGAGCTCTATGAAACATTAATTTTGATACAAGTATCATCAAAATTGGTTGAAAAATGGGCAAGTTATGGGCATTTAAAAAATTCAATATGGCCAACATTTAGCCGCCATTTTGAACATTTAATTAGTTTTCAGAATTTTTTCAACTGCTTAATTTTAGTTATCACTACTATCACATCATCTGTGTTTCAGCAGATATGTAGCTTTGTACACAAGGAAAATGTCTCATTAAAGATTAATGCAAATAATCCATTGATTTGTCTTTTATTTTGATTACGCATATTTAATTAGGCTGATTGACGTCACTAAGCCTGCAATATGGCCGCTTCCATTACAGTCCATTTGCAAATATTCAAACGCCCATAACTTCCACATTTTTCAACCGATTTAGACGAAGCTGGTATCAAAATTCATAGTTTATTAAGATCTTTCATATAAAACATAATCATCATCAGGGTTGCCGTCCCCTTTAATAAGGGTCATCTGGAATGATGGTCTTGTTTGATGTTTTTAAATGGCTAAATACCGGGCATAAATCAGCCTTAAATTGATTATTCTTGGCCACTGTGTAATTAAGCGAGCACACCTACATTTCGGAAGATAATGGTTATGAAACAGGGCACATCAAAAATAACAATTTCGATAAAGGACGAATTTCTTTTGAATGCCTAAACACAATTTTACGGTTGAGTGAAAACAATCAAAACCTAGATTGGACCCTCATTGTACTTTTTAACTCAGAAATTGTATGGTTCTGCTGAAATAAAAGAAAAGTTACCAGCCCACCTGGCACACAACATCGGACCTACAATGGCCCATCAGCATTAGGCCATTCAGATGGCGTATCCCTGGTGGACCGTTGGTGGCCCGAAAATGTGTGCTAGCTTAGGAGGAGACCTTCTGACAGTAGGGGGATAAAAAGGAGACAATATTTAGTCATTAATTATAGACCGTCAATTTACACTTAACCTTTATTTTTATTGTTGTTATCGATATCGTTATATGTATATAGTTAACCATACGAGTTCAAAGAATCCACAGATTCAGAAATTTTAGAAAAATGTCACAAGCTTTTAGCAAATAAAGAAATTGTTCTCTGTTGGATTCCTAGTCGTATAGGTATCCTAGGGAATGAGGTGGTAGATCAGCAAGCAAAATCATCGCTTTCATTAGAACCAACTTCTTTTATGATTCCATTTTCTAATTTTAAGCCATCTATCAATAAATATGTCTTGGATCAATGGCAAACTTCATTGAATATTAGCATTGGAAATAAACTTCGTGAGATAAAACCAACTATTGGTGAACATCAATCAGTTGTTTGAAACATTAGAAAAGAAGAAGTTGTTTTGGCTCTACTCCATTTAGGTCATACAAGAGTCACACATTCATACTTACTACTAGGTGAAGAGCAGCCGCAATGTGTTGGTTGCGATGCACCATTCACTGTAAGTCACTTCCTTTTAGAGTGTGGCAACTTTACACAAGCAAGAAATAATTGCTTCCAGGTTGATAACATGAAACAATTATTTCAATATATACATATTGATAGTATACTCAGAAAAACAATTGAAGGATATTTGGATTCATTCCCATCTCTAACATTCAATACAATAAAAACTTTACTAATTATGAATGCATTTCATAGTTCCAGACATCTGCAATCAAAATGGATGCTTTATTTTAGTCACGCTTCAATGTTTTAAGTACAGTACAAATCCAAATGGTTCAACCCTCTATACTGAAAAGTCGCAAACGTTCAAAAATGATTGAAACTGATTTTTAAAGTTTGTATTCCATAATGACTGGCTCCAAAATCATCGCTGGTTCTCCCTCCAAAAATGACATCTAATTTTGAAGCTGTTTTCAGTGTTTTACTGCAAATTTGTGGCCAAATTTACCAGGGTACGCCATATTCGTGTATTTTTTTGGAGAAGTTGTACCATTACTAGGGGCGATGACTGATAAATTCGTGTTAACTTTTGTCTGTGGTCGGAATTAGAACGTAAGCAATGACCTGGTAAAGGTTGCATCAAAAATTGAGAGCGCTAAATTTTTTGCTTGTGAACTTTGGGTAGAGAGGGTCGGTACATTTGGTGAAGTACTGTATCGTAACCGATGACCCGTGAATTTCAAATTTGCATTTTGGTGAATAGCATAGTGATAATTCTATCAATGACAAAAATAATTTGTTTGAAAATTATATTCGCAAATGTTATAAAGTCAAAAGAATTTTAATATCCTTCAATTGTTTTTCTGAGTATATTATGACATTTTTAAGACAAATAAATCTTTTTAACAAAATCTAATCGCTGTTTTTAAAATTGTGTTTTGTTTTACATTTGTATCAGACCATAATACAGATTCTTTAATGTTGTATTCTGTTCAGTTAAAGAACATGTACAGTTATCTGAATAGCTCTTTGAAACTGTCACTGAAGTTTTTCCATCAAAGTCATGTTTAGTTTAATACCGTCTGACGCTAATGACCCACAAGGGTTGATGCCTTGTTAAGCACCAAACAAACAAACAAAACATGTATACAGTGGATGAGCTCTTGATTTCTTTGCTCTTCTGTGTTCTTACACCAACAAAACATAAGAGATGATGAGGCCACAATCTTCAAGCAGCTCATTTTCTTTAATGCTTTGACAGATATTTGCATTACTTCACACAAAAAAAAACCTAGCTGAAAATACAAAATCTGGCCAAAAAATGATGTTCTATGAAAACATCCGAGCTTTTCCGAAAATATCCCCAAACTACCGATTTCAATAATCAGAACTACCGAAAGGAATACTGCGGTCCCTAGCACTTTGAAAAATGAAGGTTTGACTGTACTAGATTTTGAAATGTAGCGGGTTGCTGCACAAAATTGTGATCAATATTTTAGGTATATTTCTATTTAAACAGCGCTACTGTTTTGATATGCAGAACTTTACTTACCTTGGATATGGCTACACCATTAAAAAGAAAAAAAGGTGGGGGACATTAAATTCTCTGAATTTGCTTGTTTTTAGCTCACCTGAGCCATTGGCTCATGGTGAGCTATTGTGATCATTGGATGTCCGTCGTGCGTCGTCCGCCGTCAACAATTGCTTCAAACAACTTCTCCTCCTAAACTACTGGCTGGATTTTGACCAAACTTGGTAGGAATGATCCTTATATGACCCTCATTAAATATTGTTCAAATGGTTCCGGTCCATTGCATATCTAGGTCACACAGGCTAAAAATAGATTTTCAAGATGAAGACTTTCAAAACTTCTTCTCTGAAACCACAAGGCCTAGAGCTTTGATATTTGGTATGTAGCATCACCTACTAGACCTCTACCAAGTTTGTTCAAATTATAGTCCTGAAGCCAAAAATGGCCCCGCCCCGGGGGTCACATGTTTTACATAGGCTTATAAAGGGAGCAACATGAAAAAATCTTCTTGTCTGAAACCACAAGGCCTAGAGCCTTGATATTTGGTATGTAGTATTATCTAGTGGACCTCTACCAAGTTTGTTCAAATTATAGCCCTGGGGCCAAAAATGGCCCCACCCCAGGGGTCACATGTCTTACATAGGCTTATATAGGGAGCAACATGAAAAAATCTTCTTGTCTGAATCCACAAGGCCTAGAGCCTTGATATTTGGTATGAAGCATCATCTAGTGGACCTCTACCAAGTTTGTCAAATTATACCCCTTGGACCAAAAATGGCCCCACCCCGGGGGTCACATGCTTTACATATGCTTTAGATAAGGAGAAACATGAAAAAATCTTCTTGTCTGAAACAATAAGGCCTAGAGCCGAGATATTTGGTATGATGCATTATCTAGTGGTCTTCTTACAAGGTTGTTCAAATTATACCCCTGGGTACAAAAATGGCCCCACCCGGGGGGTCACATGCTTTACATAGGCTTAAATAGTGAGAAACATGAAAAAATCTTCTTGTCTGATACCATTAGGCCTAGAGCCATGATATTTGGTATGTAGCATCACCTTGTGGATTATGCCCCTGTGGCCAAAAGTGGCCCCGCCCTGGGGGTCACATATTTTACATTGGCTTATATAGGGAAAAACATGAAAAAATCTTCTTGCCTGAAACCACAAGGCCTAGAGCCTTGATATTTGGTATGATGCATCATCTAGTGGTCTCCTACCAGGCTTAGATAGTGAGAAACATGAAAAAATCTTCTTGTCTGAAACCATTAGGCCTAGAGCCATGATATTTGGTATGTAGCATTACCTTGTGGATTATGCCCCTGGGGCCAAAAATGGCCCCGCCCCGGGGGTCACATATTTTACATTGGCTTATATAGGGAAAACATAGAAAAATCTTCTTGTCTGAAACCATAAAGCTTAGAGCCTTGATATTTGGTTTATAGCATCACCTAGTGGACCTCAACCAAGTTTGTTCAAATTATGCCCCTGGGGCCAAAATGGCCCCGTGCCAGTGTCGCCAGGGACATGGTCAGCTTTTTACAGATACCTATATGAAATCTTTAATAAAACTCAGGTGAGTGCTTTAGGGCCACTTGGCCCCCTTGTTTATATTTTGTATGTTAAAATGTTATATCCTTGGTACAGTATTAGCATTTAATGCCATCCATCAGTCAATCTGTCAGTGATTTGTTTCTGCTCTCAGAGGCTCTGTCTTGAGCATTTTTGATGGATTTTCTTCAAATTCGCTGCTTCCGAAGGATAACTTTTTTATGAACATATTTGTCTGGGAGGAGTGGTTTAGGATTGCAGATGGATAAATTCCGTCAAATAACAACAGGAGTTAGGGCACTTGATTGGTGTTAAAATTGAATTTTCCTCAATATCTTTCGAACAAATGGATGGATTTTAATAAAATTTTGTTTTATTCCTCAATATAAAAGAGTAAAAAATACAAATTTTGTATATATGCTTTTATATTATAGATCTATGTTAATTTCATTATTAATTAAAAGCTTGAGATAACTTTTTGATAATTGAGCCACGGCATGAGATTTCCAGCAATGTGGTCTGTGCAACCAGCAAAGCCTCAGATCAGCCTGGGCATATGCACAGTCTGATCAGAGCCTTTGCTAGTTGCATGCATATTATTTAAGTGTTAAGCTACTGTCTGAACATCATTTGGAGCTTCTACGCTTAAAAAGATGCTGTACAGGCTCATCTGAGTTTACACTTGTCAAAATGCCACATTGTTGGAAATCACTTGTCATGGCTCAATTATGATATTTTTAGGCATCTGTACACGTTGGATGAAGTTGGTGTCACTCAGCCTGACCAGACTATCGAGGTATCCTTGCTGGAAATGTATTGACAGTTTAACACTAACAATAGATTAGGCTATTTCGCCACCCATTTGCCTACAATGAGAAACCCCACCACTAGCATGAGATTCTCCACGGAAGTTTCTGTCTCCTACTATTATTGTCAATAACCATCACAGGACTTTAGTTAAGAGTGTGTAATGAAAATTTAGTTTTCTTATTTCTCAACCAAAACCTATGTTGTGGGTACTCAAAAGAACAGTCTCAATGAGACGGTTCTTTTGAGCACCCAAAACATATGTTAAAAATACAGGGTAAGAAAATATTTACAATTTTACACTGATTTTTTGTTTACCTAAACCTGTGCAATAGATTAGGCTATTTTGCCACCCATTTGTCTACAATGAGAAACCCCAGCACTAGCATGAGATTCTCCAGTACAGCAAGCATAAGTAGCAGGTCTCTGTCTACGGAAGTTTCTGCCTCATACCATCGTGGTCAATAAGTCATAAATAGTATTGAATCAAGAACTGAGAATGTTTTGTTTGGTGTGCCTCAAGGGTCAATCTTGGGTCCATTGTTATTTTTAATGTTTATAAATGATCTACCACTATATACCAATAATGTCTCTACTGATCTTTATGCGGACGACACCACATTGTATGTGATTGGTGAAACTCAATATTATATTGAGCAAAACTTGCAGATAGCTTTACAAAATCTTTCTGAATGGTGTAAGCTCAATGGAATGTTATTAAACACAGAAAAAACCAAGGCAATGTTAATTACCACCTCTCAAAAACGTCTACATCTTCATAATGACATTTTGCATCTAACTTACAACAATGATGTTTTGAACTCAAATGAAAATGAGAAAGTTCTTGGTGTTCGCATTGATAACAATCTAACCTGGTCTATTCATATTAATTTTATTGCTAAGAAAATTTCTTCAAATCTATGGCTATTATCCAAATTGAAGGACTATTTATCCACCGAACACAGAGTACAATTTTACAAAACATATATTCAACCCCACATTGACTATTGTTCTACAATATGGGGAGGAACATCTCAATATAATCTAAACAGAATTTATAGGTTACAAAAAAGAGCTGTTAAAATCATTGTAAATTACCAATATGATAACATTGCCAACAGTATGGATGAGCTTAAAATTTTAAACATATATGAACGCATTTTCATCAGGAAGGCTAAATTTATGTTTAAAGTTTCTAAATCCGTCCTACCCTCATATGTAAATCAAATGTTCTCTTTTCGACCTTTTAATGAAACGCTTCAGTCTCTAAGATCAACAGGTGCATTGGATTTTTATACTCCAAAGCCAAAAAAAGAAATTTTCAAACAAAGCTTAATTTATTCAGGTCCAGTCATTTGGAATAACTTACCAGACTGTTTAAAGAATTTAGAAACTGTTGACTCTTTTCATAGACATTGTATTAAGTGGATGAAATCCAGTCTATCTTTCAATCTTTGAAACTGATATACTTATATGTCCATATGAACATAATTTTGAGCGTAAAATTGTGAATATGTTTTGTTCCCCAGTTTGATTAATTAGTTTGGTGCTCATAAGAAGCGTCTCATTGAGACGCTTCTTTTGAGAACCCATGTATGTAGATAAAATTGGTATTACTAATCACTTGTATCTAGAGGTATGATATATATGATACTTATGTAAAAAGTATGCCTGTGTGTATGTAGGTTTGAAAGTATTCCATGATGTTTGTATTATCTTGTATACATGTAAATCATCTTTGTATTTTATACTTGTATTATTTTTTGGTGGTAGTTCATAGAGGGCCTCATGGAAAATTAGCCTTTTTTTTTGCTAAATGTGTTACCCTCTGAAAATAAAGACTATTATTATTATTATTATTATTATTATTATAACCAACATGGGCTAGAAGAGTGGTAATGCCAACAGATGCAATAATGCCAAATGTACTGGACGATTGCATTCACTAAAATGGGTCCAAATGTATTCAGATCAAGACAACCACGAATGCAGTCAATTTTTCTTCTATTTTGCAAAGTACAGTAAAACCTGTCTTAAGCAGCCCAAGGATTTTTTTTGCAATTTTGGGAAGGGGCCCTAGGGCCTTTCAGATTGGGAAAATTAGCGCGGTAATTCACTATTTTGGGAAATTTTCTAAACAAACAAGAACAGCATTTTTGGTCAGTTTAAAAACAAAATTAGCTATTACACATACTATTGCCATTAAATTGAAGGAAAATAGGATGCAATTCTAGTAGATTGTCATCGTGTAGCTTGTGAGTGTGTGTGTGTGTGTGTGTGTGTGTGTGGTGACTGAATGAAAATTCTAAAAAAAAATTTTTTTTTTTTTTTTTTTTTTTTTTTTTTTGAGATTGGGAATTTTTTTTCAAAGTGGGAAAAAAGTCACCTAAATCCCATTGGGAAAGGGGCCGAATTTCGGCCCCTGAGGACACCAAAAAAAATCCCTGCAGCCACTCAAAAGAAAACCAAAATTGGTCTTCAAGACAGATTATTGCTTAATGCAGGTCAAAAGTATTGCAGAATGCTCCAAGGGGAGCATTCTGCAATACTTTTGACCTTCATTAAGCTACGGTTTGTCATTATCATCTTTGTTTTGTCTATTTTTGAGTGGCCGCGTAAGACAGGTTATACTGTAACATCAAAATGAAAAAAAAACAAAACTTGCTGATACATTCCTTAACAGTTCTAGTTATTAATGTGGGATCTTTGCCCAGACAAGATGAAAATCTTTACAATGGAAGAATCCAAAGATGGAAAAGAAGCCACTCAGGTAAGAAAAGCATGCAGCAGACAACATATGAGCAGCGACATGAGATTTCCAACAATGTGGTACCGGCAAAGCCTCAGATCAGCCTGCACTTACCCACAGTCTGATCAGAGCCTCAGCTAGTTGCTTGAATATTCTATGAGTGTGAAGCTACTGACTGAACAATGTTTGGAGTTTCTCAGCTAAAAAGGAGGCTGTACAGGCTTGTCTGAGTCTACAGGTGTCAAAATGACACATTAATGGAAATCAAATGTCTTGGATCATTTATTCAATATTGTGATTGTTGCTTTAAGAGTAGTTTTCTTGTAGGATTGGGAATTTTTTTGTTTGTTTGGTTTGATTCTTTATGTAAATTACGTCCTAGTCAACAATTTTTCAGTCATGTCAGGATTGGTCTTCCTGGGTCGAACCAGTACAAAGCAGCAGATAAAGTGTCTTGGTCAAGGACAAAACACTGCGACTCCACCAGTGGTGAGGCTCGAACCAGCAACTCTAACACTCCACCAACTGAGCCACTGCACTCTGTGACATTTCTTGTGATTGGCTCTTTAACCCTTAAAGCGCCAATCACAGCGAAAGTCGTCTGCTTTCTCGTCTGCTGAAAAGTTAAAGAAGCCTCTATGGCAAACAGTGTGGACCCAGATCAGACTGCCTGTTCTGGGTCCACGCTGTTTGCTTCTATACTTAATTCGTCAGTAATGTTAGGCAATTATTTGCAGCAGACGACATTTTCAGATGCATTTTTTCTTGGTACTTTAAGGGTTAAGAGTTAAATTTTCATGCTGGATAGGGAAATTGGAATGTATGTGGGATAACATTTCTGTCACTTTTGAAGGATTTTTTCTATGATATTTCTTGCGTTTTTGATGCTGTAAAATGCTGTGTTTTCCATGAAGCAAACCCCCCCCCCCCCCCCCCCCCCCCAAAAAAAAAACACCTTCTATAGCCTTTGTAAAAATACAATCTTTTTTCTCCTTAGCCTTTATGAACCGTGATTTTGAAAACATACTGTGACATTTCTATACTAGTGCAGTAAAACCTGTCTTAAGCGGCCACTCAAAAATAGACAAAATTAAGGCCTTGAAGGCAAATGGTAGCTTAATGCAGGTCGAAAGTATTACAGAATGCTCTCCTGGATCATTCTGCAACACTTTTGACCTGCATTAAGTGATAATTGGTCTTGTAAATCAAATTTTGATCTTCTTTTTGAGTGGTGGCTTAAGACAGGTTTTACTGTATAGCATAAGGTTCAGACCTGAAATGTCAGGCATGATCAGGATCCAATCTGTTAGACACTCTGATTGTATTCATGAAAGAATATTTTGAAAAAACTTATACTTAAGAAAAACAGATGACAACAAAAAATTATACAAAATTACCCAACATGCAGAGTTAAGATATCCCTGTTCCAAAATGTTTTAGAAATAAGAGCATTTCCACAGATAAGGGTGCCTAACTAATGAGACGGTTCTTTTGAGCATCCAAAACACATGTTTTAACCGATGGATAAGAAAATAATCGCAATTTTACGCTGAAATTTTTTGCTTAACTGGCCCTATGTAAGAGGAAGATTAAATCAAACTTTATCTATCTGATTGTGGGAGTGCAGTGGCTCAGTGGTAGAGTGCTTGACTCGAGACTGAAGGGCCGTGGGTCGAGCCTCACTAGCATCACTGCGTCGTGTCCTTGAGCAAGACACATAAATCCTAGCTTAGTACTGGTTCAACCCAGGAAGACCCGTCCTGACATATCTGGATGATTGTTGACTGGGACGTAAAGAATCATATCAAACAAACTATCTCTATCTGATTGCAGAAATCTGGTATTAGTGAGATCATTCCAGGAGCCAAGATTGATGATGTTCTGTTTGAACCCTGCGGTTATTCAATGAATGGGATTCTCTCTGAGGTAGGACTGAATGTACCCTATATTCCCATTTAAACTATGTCTGTAGGACTGAATGTACCCAATATTCCCATTTAAACTATGTCTGTAGGACTGAATGTACCCAATATTCCCATTTAAACTATGTCTGTAGGACTGAATGTACCCAATATTCCCATTTAAACTATGTCTGTAGGACTGAATGTACCCTATATTCCCATTTAAACTATGTCTGTAGGACTGAATGTACCCTATATTCCCATTTAAACTATGTCTGTAGGACTAAATGTACCCTATATTCCCATTTAAACTATGTAGGACTGAATGTACCCAATATTCCCATTTAAACTATGTCTGTAGGTCTGAATGTACCCTATATTCCCATTTAAACTATGTCTGTAGGACTGAATGTACCCTATATTCCCATTTAAACTATGTCTGTAGGACTGAATGTACCCAATATTCCCATTTAAACTATGTCTGTAGGACTGAATGTACCCTATATTCCCATTTAAACTATGTCTGTAGGACTGAATGTACCCTATATTCCCATTTAAACTATGTCTGTAGGACTGAATGTACCCAATATTCCCATTTAAACTATGTCTGTAGGACTGAATGTACCCTATATTCCCATTTAAACTATGTCTGTAGGACTGAATGTACCCTATATTCCCATTTAAACTATGTCTGTAGGACTGAATGTACCCTATATTCCCATTTAAACTATGTCTGTAGAACTGAATGTACCCTATATTCCCATTTAAACTATGTCTGTAGGACTGAATGTACCCTATATTCCCATTTAGACTATGTTAGATGTTTTAAAATTTTGAATACTTTTCACCTGTTTTCAAATAAAATGTTGGTTTTTAGGGTTGGAATTCACAAAAGGATAGGCAGAATAGCAAACAGTGTAGACCCTGATCAGACTGCTTCTTCAGATGCAGTCTGATCTGGGTCTGCACTGTTTGTCTAAGCTGTTTTGGTAGGCAATTAACATTCAAAATTTTAGAATGTTTGCCATACAGTAATGTTTCTGAAGTTTGCAACACTAGTCTATTACAAAAAGGCATTAGCAAACAGTGCAGTCTTAGATGAAAGAGCATGCTGATCAGGGTCTACATTTTGTTGGCCATGTGAATAAAAGATCTGAGAGGGAGCGCAGTGGCTCAGTGGTAGAGTGCTTGACTCGAGACCAAGGGGCCGCTGGTTTGAGCCTAGCTGGCGTCACTGCCTTGTGGTCCTTGAGCAAGACCCATTTATCCTAGCTTAGTACTGATTCAACCCAGGCAGGCCCGTCCCTGTTTAACTGAAAGATTGTTGATGGGACGTAAAGAATCAAATCAAACAAACAAATGATCAGGGTCTACATTGTTTGCCATGTGAATAAAAGATATGAGAGCCAAAATATTAGGTGAGACCAGCAATGGACTGTGCACCTAGATCTCTAGTCCCTATATTAAATCTCTTGTTAGAAAGGTCTTATTAAATAAGCACAATACTTAGACACCCTTTAACATTTTTGTGAATATTTCAAAATCGAAGTGTGATTTTATGTATGATGTCAGCAGTTTTGTACACATTACCCTTTTCAGAATAGAAAAGGGCAGTAATTTTGTGCATTGATTATGAAAATAGGCTCAGAGTGAATGCAATTCTTAACTTGCATATGGGCTATGCTTTTAAAAGCCAAAACTTCTAGCTACAATTAACATTTATGAAATTCAGTTTTAAAGACAATTTTGAATGAATTATGGTAGGTCAGAAATATATTTCACTGCTTATATATTAAAGCCACGACATGAGATTTCCAACAATGTGACATGTGCGACCAGCAAAGCCTCAGATCAGCCTGGGCATATGCGCAGTCCAATCAGAGCCTTTGCTTGTCATTTGAATATTCAATGACTAAAGCTACTGACTGAACATCATTTGGAGTTTCTAAGCTTAATAGGAGGCTGCACAGGCTCATCTGAGTTAACACTTGTCAAAATGCCACATTGTTGGAAATCACATGTCATCGCTCATTTCTTCATTGTATTTCCAACAATGTCGTATGTGCGACCAGGAAAGCCTCAGATCAGCCTGCGCATACGCGCAGTCTGATCAGAGCCTTTTCTTGTCGTCTGAGCCTATACATGTCAAAATACCACATTGTTGGAAATCACACATGTCAGAGCTCATTTCTTCATTATAGGGTCAGTACATCACGATCCATGTGACACCAGAACCAGACTGTTCCTATGTTAGCTTTGAGAGCAATGTTCCCAAGGTTAGTAAACCTCTCACTTTAAAATCTCTATCGAAATCCCATCTCACTCATAAAAAAACCCAGACACTTTGATTATTCATAATCATGTTTTGGTTCTTGTATTTATGTTACCATGAGACTTGAAAAATGCATAACACCTAGAAAAAATGGCAACAAACAGGTTAATAGATTTTTCTGGTTATTATGTTTCGTTGCCTTAAAAAGATATTTCCACAAGTTCTTTCATTGAAAAAAAGAGCTATCTCTGATAGGGCTGGTTAAAATTTTCATTATTATACCCCCCGCAAACTTTGTTTGTGGTGGGTATACTGTTTTCATTATTATACCCCCCCCCCCCCCCCCAAACTTTGCTTGTGGTGGGTATACTGTTTTCACATTGTCTGTCCGTGCGTCCGTCCGCAACGTTTTGTTTCCTTGATGTCTTAGAGAGTCATGGCTGGATTTTCATCAAACCTTGCAAACATGTTCATATATGCAAGACAAATACTTGAGACAAAAAAGTAAGGACTAGGGGCCAATTCTATTAGAGTTATTTCCCTTTGAAGTTCTAAATGGCTTTTTATATAGGGTTTTATGCTTATGCTATTATAGTCCATACACGGGCCGATCAACTCCTACCACAGCTTTTGATGGAACAATTTGATACTTTTCCTATACAATGTAGACACATTGAACATATACATGAAGGAGTTTGGTTCAGAAAAAATAATTTTTGACAAAATGACAGCTGTGAGAACTTAGACAATTTTTCCCTAATATGGCTTTTGTATATGCATTAGAGCTGCAACGATTCACTGAAATCGTATCGTATCCGATACCTTTTCTGACGATACGTGTGTTGTATCATGAGGTCATCTCACGATACGCTACGATACAGCACTTGGTGTTATATATAAGAAATGAATTTTAAAAATATATGTTTTTGTACAAAAAGAATGTTGCCATTTTCCCTGTTAATTGTTCTGCTTTAATCAGTTAACCCTTTTCCATGCTAAACACTTGATATATCTGGTTTTGAAACAATGTAGAACAAGATCAGCTGGCTTTTGAGAATCCAGCTGATCTTAATCTACACAGTTTTTGGCTCTGCTTGTAAATACATGCTTATAATTGAAATATTTTAAAAGAATTTGATAAAAACTGGGGAAGATTGTAGTACATAAAAACATCCAGCATGACAAAGGTTAATATTTGAGTATTTACTTCTCCTAATTTCATAGATCTATGTTGTTTCTAAGGTTCTCAAGTTGTCAAAAATGTATCGTGATACGTATCGTATCGTGAGGCAAATATCGTGATACCTATCAAATCGTGAGGTAACTGTATTGTTGCAGCCCTAATATGCATTGATGGTGCCTTCATGGGCTGATCAACTCCTACCACAGCTTTTGATGGAGCAATTTGATACTTTGCCTATACAATGTAGACACATTGAACATATGCATGGAGGAGTTTGCTTCAGAAAAATAATTTTTGACAAAATGACAGCTGTGAGAACTTAGACATTTTTTCCCTAATAAGGTGTTTGTATTATGCATAGACGGTGCCTTCATGGGCCAATCAACTCCTGCCACAGCTTTTAATGAAGCAATTTGATACTTTGCCTATACAATATAGACACATTGAACACATGCATGAAGGAGTCTGGTTGAAAAAAAAATTGACAAAATGACAGCTATGAGAACTTAGACAATTATTCCCTTATATTGCTTTTGTACATGCATGGATATTGCCTTCCTTGGCCGATCAACTCCTACCACAGCAATTTGATGGAGCAATTTGATGGAGCAATTTGATACTTTGCCGATACAATGTAGACACATTGAACATATGCGTGAAGGAGTTTGGTTTGGAAAAAATAATTTTTGTTTGCACAGATTCTACTGAAACCTTCTTTTCAAAACTAAGGTCTGCTGGTTTGAACTATAACTTACCAAGGTTTTTCACTGACTCTTACTGTGCGAGGGGGTATCTAATAAGCATTGCTTATTGACTTTTTTCATTTGTTTTTAGGAATCCTACAATGAGCTTATCAAGAGAGTCCTCGACACTTTCCGACCGGGCAAGTTTCTAATGACTATCTTTGCTAACAAGGTACGTATTTTTGTGTCGCCTGCGAAGCATGGTCGACACATAGGGATCATTAGTTCGTCGGCGACTCTGGCGTCACACTTGGTTTCTGATCAATAACTTTTGAAGGGATGCATCAATTTCATTCAAAGATTACAAAAGGGTAAAACATCATTAAATCTAGGTCCAGTTCGAAAAGGGAGGTAATCTTCAAAATTTTGACTGAGTTATGGCCCTTTTTGTGTTGCCTGCAAAGCATGGTCAACGCATGGGGATCATGACTCCGTCTGCCTTGTCGGTGTCAATCGTAAATTTGGAAAAAGTCGCTCAAAGGTGCTGCATCCCTGGTGTCAAATTGAAAGGTAAGGATAGTCCTTTTGTAGTTTACTACATTATAGAGGGTACTAGATTGAACCCTTTGTATACTAGGGACTCCTAAATGCTTACTTTTTAAGGGATTGGCAGTGGCTCAGTGGTAGAGCGCTTGACCCTAGACTGAGGGGCCCCGGGTTCGATCCTCACCGGCGTCACTGTGTTGTGTCCTTGAGCAAGACACATTTATCCTTGCTGAGTACTGGCTCAACCCAGAAAGACTCATCCCGACATAGCTGAAAAATTGTTGACTGGGACATAAAGAATCAAATCAAACAAAAATGCGTATTTTGGCAAACAGTCAAGACCCAGATGAAATGCTGCATAATGCAGCATTTCATCAGTGTCCATACTGTTTGCTAGGACAAAAAGATCTATAGAGAAATAAATACAATTTTATATTGAGTCTATCTACTACCCATGACCCCTCGATATATACAGTGGACTACCCCAAGTTTATTGTATCAAACAAGAAGGAAGAATCCATTAGTGCATAAAGGGTTGATCAAAAACTTTCTTTTTCAGGAGTCGGTAGCCAAGGACAGCCACAAAGGGGTGGACAAAATCGTTGTGGAATCACCCTACAATAAAGTGGACCACTACTTCTCGATGTTCAAGAATTACAATCTTACCTATACCTACTTCACCCGTCCTGTTATCTAGGGGTGTCTAAACAGAGGTGAAGCTACCAGTTGCCATGGTAACGAGGGTGTCAAGGTCACGGAAATGTTTAGGTTCACACAAAGCAATACTCTAATGACTATGCATAGCACTACACTGAGGATATTGTTTTTGATCAATTTCAATCTTTGTTCATTTATTGCAGAACTTGAACAAAATTCTAACCCTACAGCTTTCAAATTGGCCAGAACTTCTTTGAGCTTTGGCCGGTCTGAGTGCAGTAGGAGTCAAGAGTTAGAATGTGTTTCTAGTACCTTACACCCTTGTGCCAGTTGCTCCGGTAGACCCTCTGTTTCACGCACAAAGCAGTGTTTTCTTTACTGCTTAGTCCTCTCACTTATAGTTTTATGTATTGTACAAATAGTATTCACCTGGAAATCAGTCAAATTGAGACGCAAGTTCCGCTTTTCTTCCTCCCTAATGACCAGAAAATGTAGATAATTTGGCTTTAAATGACATTTTACTAATACTTTTTTGCCATCCTATGTTTATAGATTTGTTAAGTTTGTTAATTTAAGAACATTTTAAACCTTTTTGCTGTTTTTAAGTATGTAATGACAACAGTTTTATGCTGTTGCTTTTTTCTGAAACAGTCTTAACTAATGGAACCTTCCACTCAGCTTTTTGCATTGTTGGAATCTTCCACCAATTTGACATACAGTCTACTCGCGATACCTCGAATTCCAAAGGACTGGGCAAATTATGTCAACTGTTTTCAAGATTGCTGCTAAAATTTCCCTTTAAGGCCAATATATGGGGTCCTTTGTAGGAGTCAAACAGCTACGATAAAAGTGCTAATCAGGATACAGATAAGATGCTGTAAATTATATTTGTCTTTCAATGTTACTGCACTCATTTACTTGTGTCTATCTAGCACAAAGAGTTGAAGTCATGGGTGAAAGTTTTCAGGATCATTCCTGAATTCTGAAGATAATAATAACTTTTCTGATTTAGTTTCAGTTTAAAGATATTTGACCATTTAGCTTGGAATTTTTTTTAATATTTTGGAGGCATACAGCAAGTATTGAATTTTGATTTTCTAAAGTTCAGGATTTTGGAAATTTTGAACTTTCACCCATGTAAATTCATGACAAGAGTTTTTAGCTTACCTGCGCCAAAGTCTCACGGGTGAGCTTAAAGTATACCAAAGGCTATGGCATCCGTCCTTCAACATTTTCAAATGATCTGAAACCTATGAGCCATTTGAGCCGCAACATGAGATTTCCAACAATGTGGTATGTGCGACTAGCAAAGCCTCAGATCAGCCTGCACATATGCACAGTCTGATCAGAGCCTGTGCTAGTCGCTTGAATATTCTATGAGTGTTAAGCTACTGACTGAACATCATTTGGAGTTTCTAAGCTTAAAAGGAGGCTGCACAGGCTTGTCTGGGTCTACACATGTCAAAATACCACATTGGTGGAAATCACATGTCTTGGCTCATTTCAGGGTAAGTTTTATTCAGAGGTTCCTCTGGATGGTGGGAAGAAAGTTTAACTTTCCTTGCTAGCGGTGTCTTTTGATATCTGCTGATAACCTTTGCATGCAGTTTTGACACTCTAATTTTGTTCCTGAAAGAATTTTTTGAAGAAGTTAATTTTGAAAAAAGTAAGCAGATGACAACAAAAGCATGAACAATTACCCAACATGCAAAGAGTTCAGATGATACACATGACTAAGATGGCTGACAAGCCCTAAATGGTGGAAACCTAAAAAAACTCGTAGAACCATAAGGCTGCTGAAGCCCTTGAAACTTGGTAGACAGCACTGGGCACGGTGGTTGCTGCCATGCCCATATAAAAACTTTTCAAGGAAATATTGTGAGAAAGCAGGGGGATTCTTACTAAAACCACAGGTATACAAGGTATTCCCAGTGTCGGGTGAGTGATACAGGGCATAATCGCATATTTGGAACACTATTTGCCATGATAACCCAAAGTCTGCATATGCGATAAGCTCTTTCCCGCCAACTGGTTATCAGCCCGCCGTGACTGATAACAGGGAGTCATGCATTTTGAACAGAGAGAGATTATCATGCCCGGCACGAGACGTTGATCATTAGATGACGTCAGATGTTTACAAGTGGCGTGATGTAACACAAAATTTAAGTCAATCCTATGTCTTACTTACATTTTTGCAGATTATCTCACAGGGTTTTGGTTATCGCCCTCAGTATCAACCTCTGACAATAATGGGGTCTCTGGTTGATACTTCGAGCGATAACCAAAACACTGTGAGATAATCTCTAATTATCCTTCTCAGGTCCATTGTGCAATAGTTACCTTTACATCAAAGTATTTAATAGTCAGTATCCAGCATATGGTATAAGTTTGCATGTACATACAGCAAAAGTACAAATCTGTCTGCGCATCCGCACAGTATGATTCCACCTGAAGAAACCAATAGAGGGCCATTCAAACACTAATCAGACTGCACAGGCTAGTCGTGGTCTTGGATGGGCACACATGCCAACTTGTACATCTGTTGGAAACTGACTCCTATAAATTTAAAAGATTTTACGTGACAATCAAAGATGATCCAGTTTGATTATAAGAAATTATTGCTGTAATTATACCCCCCGCAAACTTTGTTTGTGGTGGGTATACTGTTTTCACGTTGTCCGTGCGTGTGTGCGTCCGTGTGTCCGTCCGTAACGCTTTGTTTCCTTAATATCTTCAAGAGTCATTGCTGGATTTTCATCAAACCTTGCAAACATGTTCATATATGCAAGACAAATACTTTAAACAAAAAAGTAAGGGCTAGGGGCCAATTTCATTAGAGTTATTTCCCTATGTAGTTCTAAATGGTTTTTTGTATAGGGTGTTATGCTTATGCTAGCTATTATAGGCCATACATGGGCCGATCAACTCCTACCACAGCTTTGGTGGAACAATTTGATACTTTTCCTATACAATGTAGACACATTGAACATATGCATGAAGGAGTTTGGTTCAGAAAAAATAATTTTTGACAAAATTACATCTGTGAGAACTTAGACATTTTTTCCCTCTTAAGGCTTTTGTGTAGGCATTGATGGTGCCTTCATGGGCCGATCAACTTCTACCACAGCTTTGAATGGAACAATTTGATACTTTGCCTATACTATGTTAACACGTTGAACATATGCATGAAGGAGTTTGGTTCAGAAAAAATAATTTTTAACAAAATTACAGCTGTGAGAACTTAGACAATTTTTCCCTAATAGGGCTTTTGTATATATGCATAGATGGTGCCTTCATGGGCCGATCAACTCCTACCACAGCTTTTGATGGAGCGATTTGATACTTTGCCTATTCAATAAAGACACATTGAACATATGCATGAAGGAGTTTGGTTTGGAATAAATATTTTTTGACAAAATGACAGCTGTGAGAACTTAGACAATTTTTCATATATATGGCTTTTGTATATGCATGATAATGCCTTTATGGGACGAACCACTCCTACCACAGCTTTTGATGGAGCAATTTGATATTTTGCAGCTACAATATAGACATATTGAACATATGCATGAAGAAGTTTGGTTTGGAAAAAATAATTTTTGACATAATGACAGCTGTTAGAACTTAGACAATTTCCCCTAACAAGGCTTTTGTATATGCATAGATGGTGCCTTCATGGGCCGATCGACTCCTACCACAGCTTTTGATGGAGCAATTTGATATGTTGCCTATACAATATAGACACACTGAACATATGCATAAAGGAGTTTGGTTTGGAAAATATAATTTTTGATAAAATGACATCTATTAGAACTTAATATATTTTTCTGATCTAAGCTTTGATATATAGAGCTTTCAGGTGTGAATAATTTTGTGTATTTGATCTTAACCAAATGTTCCAGATTGCAAGCTTTAAGATCATTTGCACAGATTCTACTGAAATCTTGTTTTCACAGATTCTACTGAAATATTTTTTTCAAAAATAGGGTCTTCTGGTTTGAACTATTACTTGGCAAAAAAACACTTGCCAAAACTAAGTTTTTTCACTGACTCTTACTGTGCGGGGGGTATCTAATAAGCATTGCTTATTGACTTTTTTCATTGTGATCAATTTTGAACAAATTGTGTTAAAAGATACAACAATGACCAGAAGTCTCCAGCAGTCTGGTGTAGGTTTGAATTGTTTTATGAAGTCTGCATGTTCTGATATTCTGACACTTAACATTTTAACTGTTTTCCTACCAACCATGACATGTCTGCTTTGTCATCTGCCGAGGCTCTTTGGTAGATTTCATGTTCTGCTGATGCTCTAATTGCTAAATAATGGGGTAAGCAATATGGTTCATAGTGTTTGCTGTGATGATAATAGAAGTTTGGAGAGCATTTGAATGTATGCAGCAGATATACTAAGCAGACCACATTTTCATATGAAAAACCATTGTTAAGATAGGGAGATCTACAGTTCTTATTTCTCCAAGAATACAATACAGGATTCATACAGGCAAACTTGAGTAAAATTCAAGGACTTCTAATAGCCTCTCCTTCAGTTTTCAAGGACTTTAAGATAATGAAAAATACTGATCCGAGTGTTAAAATTTGACTTCAGGAATGCTAGACTGAAATAATGGAGACATTA
Source organism: Loripinus fragilis (assembly GCA_964019695.1). Taxonomy (NCBI): domain Eukaryota; kingdom Metazoa; phylum Mollusca; class Bivalvia; order Lucinida; family Lucinidae; genus Loripinus; species Loripinus fragilis. The sequence goes on from OZ026517.1 coordinate 111,212,694, forward strand.
GCATTAGAAAATTAGTAAAAAATGGTTGAGCCTGTATTTGGTGCAGCACCAAATAAAGACGCAACAATTTTATGCTGAACTCGGTCTCTATCAACCGTGCTAAGTCCTACTGAAAATAGTAGAATTCAAGGACTTTTCAAGGCTTTTGAGTGATTTTCCAGTACTTTTCAAGGCAGATTTAATTTTCAAGGACTTTTCAAGAAAGCCCTCTAAATTCAAGTACTTTTCAAGCCTGTGTGAACACTGAACTATGCAGTTGTATTCTTGCAGATATCATGTGTAACATGTATACTGCCGGACTTTAGCAACACAATACTAACTTCCCTTTATATCTTTCAAAAGACAGTTGAATACAAACGTTCCTTGCTTTGATGATGCCATCATGAAGTCGCTTCTTCAGCCAACATTTTAGTTTGAATTGTACAACTAAACTCAAAGACACTACTGCTTCGTAAAAAAAAATTGTCACTGAAATATTTCTTAAGGAGCATAGATGTTAACAAATGAAAGGGTCCAAACTTTATCCCTCTCGTGTTTCTTGATTTAAAGAAGTAAGGATTTTTTCACTGACAACTTAAACAGTTGACTGCTATCTCAGAAAATTTACATTTTAATGCAATAAATTCATTTTAATTGGACAAGTTTTTCATGTGTTACTTACAAACGAACACTCTTTTTAACATACAATCAAAAAAATTATTGTACATTCTTTTTAGAGACACAAATTAAAGCTGCTATCCAAGTGTTGTGTTTTTAAAGTCTGTCAGTATATGTGTCATATTTTTGGAGGATATGTGTGTCATGATTTTGGAGGATATGCTATGGGTTTTGTTATGATTTACAAGGCTTACCAAACTTTACACAACCAAGTTTTGTTCGCAGACACAAGAATCTGTATTTACCCTTTTCCCCGCCATTCATGGCAATTGTCATCTGCTCTCTCATTTGTACATAAGCAGATGAGAGAGCAGATGGCCTATATTGCAAACAATATGGACCCATCTGATCAGGTTTCATAGTCTTTGCTTTCATGGTAAAAGTTTTCTGAAGTGCATTTGAATATATGCAACAGACTGACTAAGCAAACAACAGACGCGGCAAAACCTGTCTTAGGGGTTTCCGACAAAGCGAGCCTCAAACCAGTTTCCTGAGTTACAGAGACTAGCTAGAAACTTGACATTTTGCTTGTAGCAAGTTTAGATATGATACTGTCCAAAAAGCGAATATCAAAGGAGCTGATCAGATGCGCTGGCTGGTCTGTGGCTTTGTTAATTCGCAAACCCCCGAAGACAGGTTTTCTCACGTCAAGGCCCATATAATGGCAGGATGCAGGTTAAATTAAATATCTGTAACAATCACAAATGTTTTACCTCACTTTTTTCTGATACAAATGAGCCACAATCTGTGAAAACCAGCCTTAATGATGAAGTCGTCAAATTTTAGTTAATTACACTTAATCTATGAAGTGTTAAGAAGTTATCCTGCAAAATTTTATGAAGTTATCTCCATTATTCATGGAAATAAGGTCTTTTGAAACTATACACTGTCTAAAGTTTAAACACGCAACATTGGAAACGATGACGTCAAAGTTAACTTCCTGATTTGGGGGTTTGTCAGATGCATGAAAACATTGCTATTGCTCACTAGCATACTTTTTTTTTATTATTCTTAGCATGTATGCAATGGAATTCGCAGAAAAGTTGACACAGAACCATTTCTGCCAAGAGATTTCATGATCTGAAAACGACGGACCACACTTTAAAAACTGACAGTTGTTGCCATGGAAACATGGCATGATAACAAAGCAGTTTAATCAGAAATAATTGCCAGTTTTATCCTACTATCCACCTGAATAGGTTTTAAGGCAATATATCGACATGTCAAATTTCTTCATTTTTGGCGTTTTTCAAATGATTTTACATAAAGTCTCAACTGTCCTTAAGGCTGGTTTTCACAGATCACGGCTCAACTTTTTATGCTTTGATCAAATTTATTATATTTTATCTACTGATACAATCATGGAAATCCATTTATTTAATAATTATTGCACTGAATAAACAAATTAACACATGCTTATTTTTGTTCGTAGCAGAACGGAATATTACGAGAAAGCAGCATCAGACATGCTCATACACTTTACGAACAGAGGATACCCCACACACCTAGTTAGAAATGCCATACAGAAAGCCCTGAACATAGACAGAAACAGCCTCCTACTGCCAAAAACCGATCCAACCAACAAGAAAATAACAATCCCCTTCATCCTAACCTACAATCCATGCAACCCCCCCCATCAGCGATATCCTAAAGAAATACACTAGGTTGCTCCATCTATCAGAAGACCTCAAACAAATAGCAGACAGCCAAATGTTGATAGTACACAAACGAGCATCAAATCTGAAACAAATCCTAGTAAAAACGGACATCAACCCAGTACATATTGCATTAGGTTCCAACCCCTGCCAGAAACCATGTGCAACTTGCCCTTATATGCAAAAAACAACCAGTATCACCTCATGGAAAACGAAACAAAAGTTCACAATTAAAGGACGCTTTTCCTGCCAAACTAAAAATGTCATTTACGTAATTAACTGTCTAAAATGTGGACTCCAGTATGTAGGACAATCAGGTCGTCTCATCCAGTGGATGCTCCAAATTAATTTGACTAGACATTTCAGTTTCAGAAAAAAAATCTGAAGGAATTTACCATGACACTTTGGCAATCATGGGTCATGAACCACGACCATTTGAAGAAACTTTAGCTCCCCTACCTTAAGGAATCATGAAAATTTAAGTTGAAATGGCCGTGATTTCAGATGTTTGAAAATAATGACTGACTGACAACAGACCTTTTGGTGTAATAATAGCTCACCCATGAGCCTATAGCTCAAGTGAGCTATGTGCATTAAGGGGCTATTTTAGCCCCCCTATGAGGCAAAAAAGAAACGTTTTTCACTAGTTTCTCCTTATTAGTTCATTAGAACAATTGCCCAAGTGTTAAAATCTGGTATTAACTTGACTTTTACCATTGGAAATGAAAAATGTCCACCAAAATAGGTTGAAAATAGGAAAATGGCCATTTTGGGGCAAATTTGAGAGAGAATTTAACATAGAGAGAGAGCAAGCAAATACCAAAAGAATATTTTAACAGATGATGTGAATTATCAAGGCATGCAACATATTAAAAACTTTTTGGTAATGAGCTGTGCTGATATCTAATTCTTAAAAATTCTGTCTCCCAAAGCCTTAAATATGGTCCAAAATGGCAATTTCTTTATTTTAAGCCTATTTCATCGGCCATTTTTGTTACCATAGCAATGGTAAAAGCCAGAATTTTCCACTTTGGTTATTTTTCTAATAAACAACCAGTGAAAAGCTACTGTCAGTTTTTGGCTCCAGAGGGGGCCAAACAAGCCTCTTAATGCACATAGCTCTTTGGTTGACCTGATTATTGTGTGCACTGACCACATCAAGGTCTTACTTTCTACCAAATTAAAGCTTAATCAAATGAAAACTTGAGATGTTATCTGGAAACTAAGTTAAGACAAATGCCAGCCAAAACACAGTGAAACCTGTCTTAAGCGGCCACTCAAAAAGAAGACAAAAATTGGTTTTCAAGACGGATTATCGCTTAATGCAGGTCAAAAGTATTGCAGAATGCTCCAAGGGGAGCATTCTGCAATACTTTCGACCTTCATTAAGCAACCATTTGCCATTAAGACCTTTGTTTTGTCTATTTTTAAGTGGCCGCTTAAGACGGTTTTACTGCATATTTACAGCAGTTTTTTTTAAATTGTTGGAAATAATAACACAGCCAATCCTGTCCTATGATTTTTAATCAAAATAATATATCACTGCTATTAAACAGAATAAACACACATCCTTCAACATTTCTTTTTCAATTTGGTCTCATAGCATCTTTTCCTGGGATTTTCCTACCTTTTATCAATATGGGTTCAGACCCATAATCTTTGTAAAGCTATCTCTGACAAACCTGTATTCCTTGCAGGAACTTATTAAATTCTGGTCTACTAACATTTTAACCCTTAAACCGCCAAGAAAATCTGAAAATGTCCTCTGCTGCAAATAATTGCCGAACATTACTGATGAATTAAGTATAGAAGCAAACTGTGTGGACCCAGAACTGGGTCCACACTGTTTGCCATAAAGGTTTCTTAAACATTTCAGCAGACGAGATAAGCAGACAACTTTTGTTGCAATTGGCACTTTAAGGGTTACGAGGATAACTGCTTTCACAGTAGAGGTGAAACGATTCACCGAAAACGCGGTGCACCGCGGTGCGGTCAGTTCGGTTCGATTCACGATACGGTCTTTCTTCATTTTCGGTTCGGTTCGGTTCATCCGGTCCTTTTTAGTGCCGCTTAGGCAAATAAAAAAACGAAAAAAAACGAAAAAAAAAAGAAGAAAAAAAGCGATAAAAAACTTGATTTGCCACTTTTGTAAAATCGCAAGATTACAGTTTTATTTGTTTCTTGAGTCTAGCTATCTGACAATCGTTTTTCTCTCTTGCAATCGATTTATAAATTTTACTTTTATTAATACTCGAGCGGCGTGTTTACCAAAATGGCTGACTGTGAAGTTGCGGATGCTCCCGCGAAGTTTAAATCAAAGTTGGCAGTACTTCGGCTTTGAAAACATCATTGATAAAAATGGAATCAGAACTTTAGATAAATCTAAAACTGTTTGCAAAGAATGTCGGGCCCAAATTTCCTACGGAACTGGCAACACAACCAATATGTTCACTCATCGGCAGAGAAAACACCCCCACCTTTACGATGTGTAGTGACAGTGCCATTCCTAACAGCCTCGCTGTTGGGTTAACTCTTTAGCGACATGGTTAGAGTGGTTGACTGTCACGCAGGAGTTCTGGGTTCGAATCCTGGCGGACCCAGATATTTTCCCCTTGGAATTACTTCACTGGTGGCAGCAATGCCAACAAAACAAAACCATCCCAGGTGTCAAGTTCAGTCAAAGGTGTTGCCCCATTAGGAGGACAGCAGACAATCAAGGGTGCTTTTCAGGCAAAATTGAATACAAATAGCCCCAGAGCCTTAGAGTGCACAAAATCAATAGGGATGTTTATGGCAAAAGATCTTGGGCCATTCAGTGTTGCTGACAACCCATGTTTCCGTTATATGGTTAACACTTTGGAGCCCAGATACAAAATTCCCTAGCAGAGCAAATAACTTATGATGTATCGCGATACGTATCGTATCGTGACCTCTGTATCGCGATACGTATCGTATCGTGAGGTGAGCGTATCGTTGCAGGCCTATTTCACAGAAGACAGGAATACATGTTTGTCTAGGTAAAGTATTATCCATATTCAGGTGAACTTTGCCCCAGAAGTTAAAAGGTAGGAAAGTCCCTGTAGTGTGATTTTTTTTCTACTGTTCTCACTTTATAAAACTAGATAAGGATCGGTCAAATTTTCCAATTTGTTAATGGTTTAAACTTTATTATAGCAAATTTTCTTCAGGAGTTGTTGAAATATACTGAATTAATAATTCCAAATGAGCCAGTTCATGAGATTTTGGTACTTATAGCTTATACAAGCAGCGAAGGTCAGACAAGCCTGCACAAATGCTGCTTGCACACACAAAGTAAGGACTATGATGAAAGCTCTGGCTGAAATTCAAATCTTTAGCTCCACTTGATAGCTTTGCATGCAAGTTTAAAGAATGATAAAGAATGATTTTACACAGGTTTAGATAAAAAAATTGTGTGCATAAAATTGTTCATATTTTCTTACCCATCAGTTTCAACATATGTTTTGATTGCTCAAAAGAACCGTCTCATTGAGACGGTTCTTTTGAGCACCCCAAACATATATTTTGGTTGAGAAATAAGATTTTTTTTTTTGTACGCACTCTTAACTAAAGGCCTGATTTTATGCATGAGCAAACAGTACCAAAATCTCATGTAATAGCTCAAAAATAATGTCAGAATGAACTAGCACTAATATTCTGTTATGCCTTGGCCGTTGCTGATAAACTCTTCAGTGTCTGTATACAGTTGGCAATACTTTCTTTCTCCTGAAACACAAGAAATGGAAACGTGAGATACTAGCATAGGTTCAGACAAGCAAACATTTTGAATATAAATCCTAATTTTTTCCTCGCTACCTAGGTGGCGAGGATTATCTACGTTTTGATTCAACAGGTACCCATATGATTACAACAAATATATGATACACCCGTTATAAATTGTACACAAGTGCCAGAAATAGACAGACATGAACATGACGTATCACTAAGTACTGAAACCACATACCCTAGTTGCTTCACCCCTAACAGTATGCATTTCCTGTTCCAAGCAAAACAGCTTATACTTGTTTTCTGATCCATTAGTCTAATCATGTTTTGGGTACTCAATAGACTATCAGCTGGACCAAATGCTTGTTGGTATGAAACACAGTAACAAATCTATCAAATGACATAGTTTGCCTGGGCATAAATGCTTGAAAGAGCTATGTGCATTAAGGAGCTAATTTGGGCCCCTCTGGAGCCAAATAATGAAAGTTGCTTTTCACCAATTTCTTCTGATTGGTTTGTCAGTAGAATAACACCAGAGTAAATCATGGCATTTATATAACTTTTACCCTTGCTATAGTATATATAGCGCTATAATAAAACCTTTAAAATTCATCATAAGCCACACCTGCTGTCAGCCATGCTTTTTGACTGATAAAACTTGTTTTATGTAATAGATAAAGGATTCTTTTCCGAGGCTTTTTTGTTTAGACCGCGAGGTGGGCGTAGCCCACCAAGCGGTTTAAACAGAAAGCCGAGGAAGAATCCTTTATTTAGCTTGTAGTATGGCGCAGGCGCAAATAAACACGTGTTACCGACACCTGACGAAATTTACATTCGCTCCTCCCTGCATCCGGCCTAAGCTGTCACTTATATTACATTTACCTACGGGTTAATTTATCACTATTTAGATAGTTACCGCCTACCTCGCTGTTTAACTAAAATTGGAAGTTAGAGTACGGTTTTAAGCTCCTCCTTCGTCGTTATTCTAGTGTGTCTGATTTAAACATCAGCAAAGATCAAAGGAAAAAGCATCGGCCATACTACAACTATTTTTGTAAAGGGTCACCTAGATCATTATTTTTTTTAATTCTGACGATTGGTTTCAGAGATGTTATAGGTACATAAGGGAAACAGGCCACACTCCTGGTGGTCATGTTTTTGACGGATTATATTTGTTTTAGCTATTTTTGCAGGTCATCCAGTGATCATTTCTACCAAATTATTTTGAATTCTAACCATCAGTTTCAGAGGAGAAGATCTTTTAAGTTTTCATTACCACACTAAGCCACACCTTCTGGCAGCCATGTTTTTTGACAGATCAAATTGTTTTAGCTATTTTGCTAGAGGGTCTTCTAGTGACCAATTAAGCCAAATTATTTTCAATTTTACCATTTGTTGCAGTGAAGATGTTGAAAACTTCTTATATAGGGACATTAGGGAAACTAGCCATGCCCCCTGGGGACCATGTTTTTTGAAGGATCAAATCCGTTTTAGCTTTTTTTTTTTGCAGAAGGTTATCCAGTGATCATTTCTACCATTTTTTTTTTAAAATTCTGACTACCGCTTTCAAAGACTACGATTTTTAAAGTTTTCGTTACCAAAACTAAGCCACGTCCCCTGGTGGCCATGTTTTTTGACGGATAAAATTCATTTAGCTATTTTTGTGTAGGTTTACATAGGGTACATTCCTGTGAAGTCTGGTGAAAATTACTCAAGTGGTATAGGAGCAGTTGTCATTTAAAGTAAATTGTTGATGACGGACATTGACTGATCCCATAGCTCACTTTTGAGCACTTCATGCTCAGGCGAGCTAAAAAAAGTATAATTCTGGGTTCAACAGGACAAGGGTTAATAACATGGGTGAAAGTAAAAAATTTCCAAAATCCTGAAATTTAGAAATTCAAATTTTTAAACTTGCAGGGTGCCTACAAAAATTAATAATTTAATGTTTTAAATGGTTAAATGTGATTAGATAACCTGAAAATTAATCAGAGAAGCTCTCTATTATAATCTCCCTAATTCAGCATTTTGAGGCTGACTTTCTATGGAAAGTCGGCCTCAAAATCCTGAATTCATGATTGATCCTGAAAACTTTCACCCATGTAATTAAGAAGCATCCAGAGGGACCTAGCAATTACCTGTTGTGGTGTGATGCTCTGCAGGACATTACGGACAATCCACTTTACCATATGTTTCTGGGGGGAGGGGGGATCAGCAGGACAATGGTTAATTAAGAAGCATCCAGAGGGACCTAGTAATTACCTGTTGTGGTGTGATGCTCTGCAGGACATTACGGAAAATCCACTTTACCATATGTTTCGGGGGTGGGGGGTGGGGGGATCAGCAGGACAAGGGTTAATTAAGAAGCCCCCTGAGGGACCTAGTAGTTACCTGTTGTGGTGAGATGCTCTGCAGGACGTTACGGACAATCCACTTTACCATATGTTTCTGAGGGGGGGTGGGGGGGGGGGGGGGGGGGGGTCAGCAAGACAAGGGTTGATTAAGAAGCATGCTGAGGGACCTAGTATTTACCTGTTGTGGTGTGATGCTCTGCAGGACATTACGGACAATCCACTTTACCATATGTTTCTGTTCAAATCTCTTGTTAGCCGCTTCTACTTCTGCCTGATAGTCCTGTAACAAAATCATAGACCATTGTTCATCTTCCCTTTAACCCATAAAGGGCCACCTACAATTTGCAGCAGACGACAATTTCAATTTTGCTGCCTTTTCAAAAATAACAAATAAGGCATGGTATTTCATGAGAATCGTCTGCTGGCAGACGATTCTCATGACATATCATACCGTAATTTTTTCATAAATTAGAAAAGTTGTCGTAAAATTTGTCGTCTGCTGCAGTTGTGATAGGCGCTTTAAGGGTTAAACCCCTGAACAAGTATTTTTGCAAGCAGTGAAGACCCAGATGAAATGCAGCATAATGCATAATATAAAAAAGATCTTCAGACAAAATAATACAATATTTTTTCGAAAATTGTAACCTGACACCCCTCGATATATACCCAGTTTATTGTATCAACCCAGGTCATATAATGTAATTTCTTCCTAAACTTTAGGACATAGCAACTTAAATCTTTGCACGTGAATAGGTCACATGATGTAGAGGGTGCTGGGCAATATTTAGTGTGACCTTAATGCCAAGGTCAAGGTCAAAGAATGTATTTTCTTTTAAATGCATCTCCTTAACCATTTGATGTAGCCACTTCAAACTTCCCAGGTCCATGGGTCACATGATGTGGAGGGTACTCGGCAACATTTTGTGTAATAATGACCCCAAGGTTAAAGTCAAAAGTGAAAAGGCGGGTATTTGCGATGGTGAACCATCGTCTGCATTCTAGTTTTATTTGATTCTTTTATTCTCAGTCAACAACTATGGTCATGTTGAGACAGTCAGTTCACCTAAACACACTTTTTCCTGGGCAAGCTTAACTAAGCGGTTAACCAGTACTTTGTGCACTTTCATTGTAACTGACAACAACCCTTCTTGAATTAGTGAAAGGAGAATAACTGTAGAAAATATATCATGATTAATCTCCACGAAAGTATAGGACTGGGCCTGGACCAAACTCGCAACCCCTATATCTCTACCGGTTGCCCTACAGGGCCCAGTCATGCATTTAGATAGATGACCAGGTCCTGTAACCTACAGGGCCCGGTCATCTACCTAACGGTATCAGAAGCAAAATTGCACCTCATCCAAAAACACTTTCTCTAATAACAGCGCCAGGGCTTTTTCCAGCAATTTTGAGAAAAGGCTAAAATTGGGAAAAATGATCCACTTAACAGCAAAATTGGGAGAAATTTATGACATAGAACATAACAAGGGTAGGAAAATATATCCTCAAATCAAGTTAATGCCAACCATGCCACTAAAGCACAAGTGTTTAAGTATCATTCGGATATGGGTCATTGTTTCTCATAAGTAGAAGGGGTCTATAAATGAAAGTAAAAAAAAACAAAACAAGAAATGTCACAAACACGTGACGAATGCCCTCAAAGGAATTGGTCTAGTATAAGACACATTTGAGGAAAGATAGCTGTAATATAGCACGAAAAAACTAGAAATGGGGCCAGAAGCCAATGTCAAGGTCAAAGTGACTCAAAATGGTATGCACCACTCTGCCATCCCAAGAGGAATCACCACCCCAAATTTGGGATTCCTACATCAAATAATATAGGAGATATGCTCTGGACACAATAATTCTTGAAAAAGAGGTCAGAGGTCAAGGTCACAGTGACCCAAAAATGTTTTGTGACACTCGGGCATCCCAAGATGCATTTACATACCAAATTTGGAATTCCTATTTCAAAGAATATAGGAGATATGCAACAGTTTCTAGAAACTAGGTCAGAGGTCAAGTTCAAGGTCACAGTGACTAAATTATGGTTAGCCACACTTCGTCATCCCAAGATGCATCCACACACCAAATTTGAGATTCCTACCTCAAATAATATAAGAGATATACTCTGGACATGATTATTCTAAAAACTAGGTCAGAGGTCAAGGTCACAGTGACCCGAAAATGGTACATGACACTCCGCTATCCCAAGATGCATCCACACACCAAAATTGGAATTCCTAACTCAAAGAATATATGAGATATGCTCGGGACACAATAATTCTTAAAATTAGGTCAGAGGTCAAGGTTACAGTGACCCAAAAGTGGTATGTGACACCCCGTCATCCCAAGATGTATTTACACACCAAAGTTGGAATGCCTATCTAAAAGAATATAGGAGATATGCACCAGACTCAATGCAGTTTCTAGAAACAAGGTCAGAGGTCAAGTTCAAGGTCACAGTGACCCAATTATGGTACGTGACACTTCTACATCCCAAGATGCATCCACACACCAAATTTGAGATTCCTACCTCAAATAATATAAGAGATATGCTATGGACATGATTTTTCTAAAAACTAGGTCAGAGGTCAAGGTCAAGGTCACAGTGACCCAAAAATGGTACGTGACACTCCGCTATCCCAAGATGTATCCACACACCAAATTTGGAATTCCTAACTCAAAAAATATAAGAGATATGCTCCGGACACAATAATTCTTAAAACTAGATCAGAGGTCAAGGTCAAAGTGACCCAAAATTGGCATGTGACACCCCCTCATCCCAAGATGCATTTACACACCAAATTTGGAATTCCTATTTCAAAGAATATAGGAGATATGCACCAGACTCAATGCAGTTTTCAAGAAACTGGGTCAGAGGTCAAGTTCAAGGTCACAGTGACCCAATTTTGGTACGCGACACTTCGTCATCCCAAGATGCATCCACAAACTAAATTTGAGATTCCTACCTCAAATAATATATGAGATATGCTCCGGACATGATTATTATAAAAACTAGGTCAGAGGTCAAGGTCAAGGTCACAGTGACCCGAAAATGGTACGCGACACTCCGCCACCCCAAGATGTATCCACACACCAAATTTGGAATTCCTACCTCAAAGAATATAGGAGATATGGACCGGACACGAAAGCGGGACGGACGGACTGACGGACGGACTGACGGACGGACAGTGCGATTACTATATGCCTCCCAAAGTTCCTTTGGGGGCATAAAAAAGATCTTTTTTCTCAATTGGGAAAACAGAGATGGTATTGGGAAAAAGGTGGCTATTTTGGATTGGGAATGGGGCCGAAATTCGGCCCCTAGAGAAGGGCAGAAAATGCCCTGCATTGTTACATACCAGTCTTTTCTTGACCTCACCAAACACCTGGTGTAGTCTCTGACGATACTGGGTCTCCAACTGAAGAGCTATATTTTCCTGGAAAAAAATATGTCACGCCATATTCAATAAAAGAATCATAATTAGGCGATAACCATTTTCAAAATTTTAATTTGGGGAGGTATATCGTTGGATATACGGTCCGAAATTTAGTTTTACGGCAACGTGCGAGCGGAGCTGTAAACGTGATTTCCGAACGTATATCTGACGATATACCTCCCCAAATTAAAATTTTGAATATAATTATCCCCATTCTAATGCACTTCTACAGTTTCCTCTGAAATTGAAGTGTTGCAAGTCGTATAAAGCTGCACGTCATCCATCGTAATGTGACGTTATTAATGTCGTCAAACTATTTCCCACAGTATATCGCAGGATATACTGTCGCAAATTTTTGACGATATCCAATCAGAGGTCGCGATACAGAAGCAAGTGCATTAGAATACAGCATGATACCACCTACAACCAATTTAAGTAATAACAATGCTTATATAAAGATGTTTACCATTATCATTGCTGTTGCAGGACTTTAGTTAAAAGTGCATAACAGAAAAATGATTTTTCTTATTTGCAACCAAAACAAATGTTGTGAGTACTCAAAAGAACCGTCTCAATGAGACGGTTCTTTAGAGCACCCAAAACATATGCTAAAACTGATTGTTAAAAGAATATTTAAAATTTTACACTCAAAAAATTTGTTATCTAAACCTATGTGCTGTATAAACAGAAAACTGTACAAGGATCAGACCATGTCTGCCATTCTAGAATATCAGTACCTTTTTAGCACATCATCAGGTCATAAGTTTTTTTTTTGATTTGATGCTTAATGTCCCACCCAACAGCTATGGTCATGTTGGGACGGTCAGTTCACCTAACCACACTTTTTTCCTGGGCAAGCTTAACTAAGCCGTTAACCAGTACTTAGTGCACATACATTTGCTTGTAAGGCCAAGAAAAAAACCCTGTTTCTGATGAGCTGATCGACCCTGTCCGCCAACCTGCGACCCAAAAACTTTATTCCTAATCTACTTGAAATTGCCATTTTCGGGCCTTTGATCTGTTTCGGTATCTAGTAATACCGACACCACTGCTGTGGCCATCACGACTATCATGCGAACAGTCACAATACTCTATTTTTTCTAGATGGCGACACCTCGCTAAACTTAACTTAAAGTAAAAAATGATCATTGGTACCGCCTCCTGTCTCCAGACTTCCTCTTTCCCTGTCTCAATGTTAGAGTTATAATCTACCTTTGACTATACATACCTTTTTAGCCTGAAATATCATTGGTACCGCCTCCTGTCTCCAAACTTCCTCTTTCCCAGTCTCAATGTTAAGAGTTATAATCTACCTTTGACAATACGTACCTTTTTAGCCTGGAATATCATTGGTACAGCCTCCTGTCTCCAGACTTCCTCTTTCCCTGTCTCAATGTAGAGTTATAATCTACCTTTGACTATACATACCTTTTTAGTCTGTAATATCATTGGTACCGCCTCCTGTCTCCAGGCTTCCTCTTTCCCTGTCTCAATGTTAAGAGTTATAATCTACCTTTGACTATACATACCTTTTTAGCCTGTAATATAATTGGTACAGCCTCCTGTCTCCAGACTTCCTCTTTCCCTGTCTCAATGTTAAGAGTTATAATCTACCTTTGACAATACATACCTTTTTAGCCTGTAATATCATTGGTACCGCCTCCTGTCTCCAGACTTCCTCTTTCCCTGTCTCAATGTTAAGAGTTATAATCTACCTTTGACTATACGTACCTTTTTAGCCTGTAATATCATTGGTACCGCCTCCTGTCTCCAGACTTCCTCTTTCCCTGTCTCAATGTTAAGAGTTATAATCTACCTTTGACAATACATACCTTTTTAGCCTGTAATATCATTGGTACAGCCTCCTGTCTCCAGACTTCCTCTTTCCCTGTCTCAATGTTAAGAGTTATAATCTACCTTTGACTATACATACCTTTTTAGCCTGTAATATCATTGGTACCGCCTCCTGTCTCCAGACTTCCTCTTTCCCTGTCTCAATGTTAAGAGTTATAATCTACCTTTGACTATACATACCTTTTTAGCCTGTAATATCATTGGTACCGCCTCCTGTCTCCAGACTTCCTCTTTCCCTGTCTCAATGTTAAGAGTTATAATCTACCTTTGACTATACATACCTTTTTAGCAATTGGTACCGCCTCCTGTCTCCAGACTTCCTCTTTCCCTGTCTCAATGTAGAGTTATAATCTACCTTTGACTATACATACCTTTTTTGCCTGTAATATCATTGGTACCGCCTCCTGTCTCCAGACTTCCTCTTTCCCTGTCTCAATGTTAAGAGTTATAATCTACCTTTGACAATACATACCTTTTTAGCCTGTAATATCAGTGGTACGGCCTCCTGTCTCCAGACTTTCTCTTTCCCTGTCTCAATGTTAAGAGTTATAATCTACCTTTGACTATACATACCTTTTTAGCCTGTAATATCATTGGTACAGCCTCCTGTCTCCAGACTTCCTCTTTCCCTGTCTCAATGTTAAGAGTTATAATCTACCTTTGACTATACATACCTTTTTAGTCTGTAATATCATTGGTACCGCCTCCTGTCTCCAGACTTCCTCTTTCCCTGTCTCAATGTAGAGTTATAATCTACCTTTGACTATACATACCTTTTTAGTCTGTAATATCATTGGTACCGCCTCCTGTCTCCAGACTTCCTCTTTCCCTGTCTCAATGTAGAGTTATAATCTACCTTTGACTATACATACCTTTTTAGCCTGTAATATCATTGGTACCGCCTCCTGTCTCCAGACTTCCTCTTTGGCTGTCTCAATGTTAAGAGTTATAATCTACCTTTGACTATACATACCTTTTTAGCCTGGAATATCATTGGTACCGCCTCCTGTCTCCAGACTTCCTCTTTCGCTGTCTCAATGTTAAGAGTTATAATCTACCTTTGACTATACACACCTTTTTAGCCTGGAATATCATTGGTACAGCCTCCTGTCTCCAGACTTCCTCTTTCCCTGTCTCAATGTTAAGAGTTATAATCTACCTTTGACTATACGTACCTTTTTAGTCTGTAATATCATTGGTACCGCCTCCTGTCTCCAGACTTCCTCTTTCCCTGTCTCAATGTAGAGTTATAATCTACCTTTGACTATACATACCTTTTTAGCCTGTAATATCATTGGTACCGCCTCCTGTCTCCAGACTTCCTCTTTCCCTGTCTCAATGTTAAGAGTTATAATCTACCTTTGACCATACATACCTTTTTAGCCTGTAATATCATTGGTACCGCCTCCTGTCTCCAGACTTCCTCTTTCCCTGTCTCAATGTTAAGAGTTATAATCTACCTTTGACTATACATACCTTTTTAGCCTGTAATATCATTGGTACAGCCTCCTGTCTCCAGACTTCCTCTTTCCCTGTCTCAATGTAGAGTTATAATCTACCTTTGACTATACGTACCTTTTTAGTCTGTAATATCATTGGTACCGCCTCCTGTCTCCAGGCTTCCTCTTTCCCTGTCTCAATGTTAAGAGTTATAATCTACCTTTGACTATACGTACCTTTTTAGTCTGTAATATCATTGGTACCGCCTCCTGTCTCCAGACTTCCTCTTTCCCTGTCTCAATGTTAAGAGTTATAATCTACCTTTGACTATACATACCTTTTTAGCCTGTAATATCATTGGTACAGCCTCCTGTCTCCAGACTTCCTCTTTCCCTGTCTCAATGTTAAGAGTTATAATCTACCTTTGACTATACATACCTTTTTAGCCTGTAATATCATTGGTACCGCCTCCTGTCTCCAGACTTCCTCTTTGGCTGTCTCAATGTAGAGTTATAATCTACCTTTGACTATACATACCTTTTTAGCCTGTAATATCATTGGTACCGCCTCCTGTCTCCAGACTTCCTCTTTGGCTGTCTCAATGTAGAGTTATAATCTACCTTTGACTATACATACCTTTTTAGCCTGTAATATCATTGGTACCGCCTCCTGTCTCCAGACTTCCTCTTTCCCTGTCTCAATGTTAAGAGTTATAATCTACCTTTAACTATACATACCTTTTTAGCCTGTAATATAATTGGTACCGCCTCCTGTCTCCAGACTTCCTCTTTCCCTGTCTCAATGTTAAGAGTTATAATCTACCTTTGACTATACATACCTTTTTAGCCTGTAATATCAGTGGTACGGCCTCCTGTCTCCAGACTTCCTCTTTCCCTGTCTCAATGTTAAGAGTTATAATCTACCTTTGACTATACATACCTTTTTAGCCTGTAATATCATTGGTACCGCCTCCTGTCTCCAAACTTCCTCTTTCACTGTCTCAATGTTAAGAGTTATAATCTACCTTTGACTATACATACCTTTTTAGCCTGTAATATAATTGGTACAGCCTCCTGTCTCCAGGCTTCCTCTTTCCCTGTCTCAATGTTAAGAGTTATAATCTACCTTTGACTATACATACCTTTTTAGCCTGTAATATCAGTAGTACAGCCTCCTGTCTCCAGACTTCCTCTTTCCCTGTCTCAATGTTAAGAGTTATAATCTACCTTTGACTATACATACCTTTTTAGCCTGTAATATCATTGGTACCGCCTCCTGTCTCCAGACTTCCTCTTTCCCTGTCTCAATGTTAAGAGTTACAATCTACCTTTGACTATACATACCTTTTTAGCCTGTAATATCATTGGTACCGCCTCCTGTCTCCAGACTTCCTCTTTCCCTGTCTCAATGTTAAGAGTTATAATCTACCTTTGACTATACATACCTTTTTTGCCTGTAATATCATTGGTACAGCCTCCTGTCTCCAGGCTTCTCTTTCCCTGTTTCAATGTTAAGAGTTATAATCTACCTTTGACTATACATACCTTTTTAGCCTGTAATATCATTGGTACCGCCTCCTGTCTCCAGACTTCCTCTTTCCCTGTCTCAATGTTAAGAGTTATAATCTACCTTTGACTATACATACCTTTTTTGCCTGTAATATCATTGGTACAGCCTCCTGTCTCCAGACTTCCTCTTTCCCTGTCTCAATGTTAAGAGTTATAATCTACCTTTGACTATACATACCTTTTTTGCCTGTAATATAATTGGTACCGCCTCCTGTCTCCAGACTTCCTCTTTCCCTGTCTCAATGTTAAGAGTTATAATCTACCTTTGACTATACATACCTTTTTAGCCTGTAATATCAGTGGTACGGCCTCCTGTCTCCAGACTTCCTCTTTCCCTGTCTCAATGTTAAGAGTTATAATCTACCTTTGACTATACATACCTTTTTAGCCTGTAATATCAGTGGTACGGCCTCCTGTCTCCAGACTTCCTCTTTCCCTGTCTCAATGTTAAGAGTTATAATCTACCTTTGACTATACATACCTTTTTAGCCTGTAATATCATTGGTACCGCCTCCTGTCTCCAGACTTCCTCTTTCCCTGTCTCAATGTTAAGAGTTATAATCTACCTTTGACTATACATACCTTTTTAGCCTGTAATATCAGTGGTACGGCCTCCTGTCTCCAGACTTCCTCTTTCCCTGTCTCAATGTTAAGAGTTATAATCTACCTTTGACTATACATACCTTTTTTGCCTGTAATATCATTGGTACAGCCTCCTGTCTCCAGACTTCCTCTTTCCCTGTCTCAATGTAGAGTTATAATCTACCTTTGACAATACATACCTTTTTAGCCTGTAATATCATTGGTACCGCCTCCTGTCTCCAGACTTCCTCTTTCCCTGTCTCAATGTTAAGAGTTATAATCTACCTTTGACTATACATACCTTTTTAGCCTGTAATATCATTGGTACCGCCTCCTGTCTCCAGACTTCCTCTTTCCCTGTCTCAATGTTAAGAGTTATAATCTACCTTTGACTATACATACCTTTTTAGCCTGTAATATCATTGGTACCGCCTCCTGTCTCCAGACTTCCTCTTTCCCTGTCTCAATGTTAAGAGTTATAATCTACCTTTGACTATACATACCTTTTTAGCCTGTAATATCATTGGTACCGCCTCCTGTCTCCAGACTTCCTCTTTCCCTGTCTCAATGTTAAGAGTTATAATCTACCTTTGACTATACATACCTTTTTAGCCTGGAATATCAGTGGTACAGCCTCCTGTCTCCAGACTTCCTCTTTCCCTGTCTCAATGTTAAGAGTTATAATCTACCTTTGACTATACATACCTTTTTAGCCTGTAATATCATTGGTACCGCCTCCTGTCTCCAGACTTCCTCTTTCACTGTCTCAATGTAGAGTTATAATCTACCTTTGACCATACATACCTTTTTAGCCTGTAATATCATTGGTACCGCCTCCTGTCTCCAGACTTCCTCTTTCACTGTCTCAATGTTAAGAGTTATAATCTACCTTTGACAATACGTACCTTTTTAGCCTGTAATATCATTGGTACCGCCTCCTGTCTCCAGGCTTCCTCTTTCCCTGTTTCAATGTTAAGAGTTATAATCTACCTTTGACTATACATACCTTTTTAGCCTGTAATATCATTGGTACCGCCTCCTGTCTCCAGGCTTCCTCTTTCCCTGTCTCAATGTTAAGAGTTATAATCTACCTTTGACTATACATACCTTTTTAGCCTGTAATATCATTGGTACCGCCTCCTGTCTCCAGACTTCCTCTTTCCCTGTCTCAATGTAGAGTTATAATCTACCTTTGACTATACATACCTTTTTAGCCTGTAATATCATTGGTACCGCCTCCTGTCTCCAGACTTCCTCTTTCCCTGTCTCAATGTTAAGAGTTATAATCTACCTTTGACTATACATACCTTTTTAGCCTGTAATATCATTGGTACCGCCTCCTGTCTCCAGACTTCCTCTTTCCCTGTCTCAACGTTAAGAGTTATAATCTACCTTTGACTATACATACCTTTTTAGCCTGTAATATCATTGGTACCGCCTCCTGTCTCCAGACTTCCTCTTTCCCTGTCTCAATGTTAAGAGTTGTAATCTACCTTTGACTATACATACCTTTTTAGCCTGTAATATCATTGGTACCGCCTCCTGTCTCCAGACTTCCTCTTTCCCTGTCTCAATGTTAAGAGTTATAATCTACCTTTGACTATACATACCTTTTTAGCCTGTAATATCATTGGTACAGCCTCCTGTCTCCAGACTTCCTCTTTCCCTGTCTCAATGTTAAGAGTTATAATCTACCTTTGACTATACATACCTTTTTAGCCTGTAATATAATTGGTACCGCCTCCTGTCTCCAGGCTTCCTCTTTCCCTGTCTCAATGTTAAGAGTTATAATCTACCTTTGACTATACATACCTTTTTAGCCTGTAATATCATTGGTACCGCCTCCTGTCTCCAGACTTCCTCTTTCACTGTCTCAATGTAGAGTTATAATCTACCTTTGACTATACATACCTTTTTAGCCTGTAATATCATTGGTACCGCCTCCTGTCTCCAGACTTCCTCTTTCCCTGTCTCAATGTTAAGAGTTATAATCTACCTTTGACTATACATACCTTTTTAGCCTGTAATATCATTGGTACCGCCTCCTGTCTCCAGACTTCCTCTTTCCCTGTCTCAATGTTAAGAGTTATAATCTACCTTTGACTATACATACCCTTTTAGCCTGTAATATCATTGGTACAGCCTCCTGTCTCCAGACTTCCTCTTTCACTGTCTCAATGTAGAGTTATAATCTACCTTTGACTATACATACCTTTTTAGCCTGTAATATCATTGGTACCGCCTCCTGTCTCCAGACTTCCTCTTTCCCTGTCTCAATGTTAAGAGTTATAATCTACCTTTGACTATACATACCTTTTTAGCCTGTAATATCATTGGTACCGCCTCCTGTCTCCGGGCTTCTCTTTCCCTGTCTCAATGTTAAGAGTTATAATCTACCTTTGACTATACATACCTTTTTTGCCTGTAATATCATTGGTACAGCCTCCTGTCTCCAGGCTTCCTCTTTCCCTGTCTCAATGTTAAGAGTTATAATCTACCTTTGACTATACGTACCTTTTTAGCCTGTAATATCATTGGTACAGCCTCCTGTCTCCAGACTTCCTCTTTCCCTGTCTCAATGTTAAGAGTTATAATCTACCTTTGACTATACATACCTTTTTAGCCTGTAATATCATTGGTACCGCCTCCTGTCTCCAGACTTCCTCTTTCACTGTCTCAATGTAGAGTTATAATCTACCTTTGACTATACATACCTTTTTAGCCTGTAATATCATTGGTACCGCCTCCTGTCTCCAGACTTCCTCTTTCCCTGTCTCAATGTTAAGAGTTATAATCTACCTTTGACTATACATACCTTTTTAGCCTGTAATATCATTGGTACCGCCTCCTGTCTCCAGGCTTCCTCTTTCCCTGTCTCAATGTTAAGAGTTATAATCTACCTTTGACTATACGTACCTTTTTAGTCTGTAATATCATTGGTACCGCCTCCTGTCTCCAGACTTCCTCTTTCCCTGTCTCAATGTTAAGAGTTATAATCTACCTTTGACTATACATACCTTTTTAGCCTGTAATATCATTGGTACAGCCTCCTGTCTCCAGACTTCCTCTTTCCCTGTCTCAATGTTAAGAGTTATAATCTACCTTTGACTATACATACCTTTTTAGCCTGTAATATCATTGGTACCGCCTCCTGTCTCCAGACTTCCTCTTTGGCTGTCTCAATGTAGAGTTATAATCTACCTTTGACTATACATACCTTTTTAGCCTGTAATATCATTGGTACCGCCTCCTGTCTCCAGACTTCCTCTTTGGCTGTCTCAATGTAGAGTTATAATCTACCTTTGACTATACATACCTTTTTAGCCTGTAATATCATTGGTACCGCCTCCTGTCTCCAGACTTCCTCTTTCCCTGTCTCAATGTTAAGAGTTATAATCTACCTTTAACTATACATACCTTTTTAGCCTGTAATATAATTGGTACCGCCTCCTGTCTCCAGACTTCCTCTTTCCCTGTCTCAATGTTAAGAGTTATAATCTACCTTTGACTATACATACCTTTTTAGCCTGTAATATCAGTGGTACGGCCTCCTGTCTCCAGACTTCCTCTTTCCCTGTCTCAATGTTAAGAGTTATAATCTACCTTTGACTATACATACCTTTTTAGCCTGTAATATCATTGGTACCGCCTCCTGTCTCCAAACTTCCTCTTTCACTGTCTCAATGTTAAGAGTTATAATCTACCTTTGACTATACATACCTTTTTAGCCTGTAATATAATTGGTACAGCCTCCTGTCTCCAGGCTTCCTCTTTCCCTGT
Organism: Loripinus fragilis; assembly: GCA_964019695.1. NCBI lineage: Eukaryota > Metazoa > Mollusca > Bivalvia > Lucinida > Lucinidae > Loripinus > Loripinus fragilis. The sequence goes on from OZ026517.1 coordinate 111,233,771, forward strand.
CTCAATGTTAAGAGTTATAATCTACCTTTGACTATACATACCTTTTTAGCCTGTAATATCAGTGGTACAGCCTCCTGTCTCCAGACTTCCTCTTTCCCTGTCTCAATGTTAAGAGTTATAATCTACCTTTGACTATACATACCTTTTTAGCCTGTAATATCATTGGTACCGCCTCCTGTCTCCAGACTTCCTCTTTCCATGTCTCAATGTTAAGAGTTACAATCTACCTTTGACTATACATACCTTTTTAGCCTGTAATATCATTGGTACCGCCTCCTGTCTCCAGACTTCCTCTTTCCCTGTCTCAATGTTAAGAGTTATAATCTACCTTTGACTATACATACCTTTTTTGCCTGTAATATCATTGGTACAGCCTCCTGTCTCCAGGCTTCTCTTTCCCTGTTTCAATGTTAAGAGTTATAATCTACCTTTGACTATACATACCTTTTTAGCCTGTAATATCATTGGTACCGCCTCCTGTCTCCAGACTTCCTCTTTCCCTGTCTCAATGTTAAGAGTTATAATCTACCTTTGACTATACATACCTTTTTTGCCTGTAATATCATTGGTACAGCCTCCTGTCTCCAGACTTCCTCTTTCCCTGTCTCAATGTTAAGAGTTATAATCTACCTTTGACTATACATACCTTTTTTGCCTGTAATATAATTGGTACCGCCTCCTGTCTCCAGACTTCCTCTTTCCCTGTCTCAATGTTAAGAGTTATAATCTACCTTTGACTATACATACCTTTTTAGCCTGTAATATCAGTGGTACGGCCTCCTGTCTCCAGACTTCCTCTTTCCCTGTCTCAATGTTAAGAGTTATAATCTACCTTTGACTATACATACCTTTTTAGCCTGTAATATCAGTGGTACGGCCTCCTGTCTCCAGACTTCCTCTTTCCCTGTCTCAATGTTAAGAGTTATAATCTACCTTTGACTATACATACCTTTTTAGCCTGTAATATCATTGGTACCGCCTCCTGTCTCCAGACTTCCTCTTTCCCTGTCTCAATGTTAAGAGTTATAATCTACCTTTGACTATACATACCTTTTTAGCCTGTAATATCAGTGGTACGGCCTCCTGTCTCCAGACTTCCTCTTTCCCTGTCTCAATGTTAAGAGTTATAATCTACCTTTGACTATACATACCTTTTTTGCCTGTAATATCATTGGTACAGCCTCCTGTCTCCAGACTTCCTCTTTCCCTGTCTCAATGTAGAGTTATAATCTACCTTTGACAATACATACCTTTTTAGCCTGTAATATCATTGGTACCGCCTCCTGTCTCCAGACTTCCTCTTTCCCTGTCTCAATGTTAAGAGTTATAATCTACCTTTGACTATACATACCTTTTTAGCCTGTAATATCATTGGTACCGCCTCCTGTCTCCAGACTTCCTCTTTCCCTGTCTCAATGTTGAGTAATAATCTACCTTTGACTATACGTACCTTTTTAGCCTGTAATATCATTGGTACCGCCTCCTGTCTCCAGACTTCCTCTTTCCCTGTCTCAATGTAGAGTTATAATCTACCTTTGACTATACGTACCTATTTAGCCTGTAATATCATTGGTACCGCCTCCTGTCTCCAGACTTGCTCTTTCACTGTCTCAATGTTAAGAGTTATAATCTACCTTTGACAATACGTACCTTTTTAGCCTGTAATATCATTGGTACCGCCTCCTGTCTCCAGGCTTCCTCTTTCCCTGTTTCAATGTTAAGAGTTATAATCTACCTTTGACTATACATACCTTTTTAGCCTGTAATATCATTGGTACCGCCTCCTGTCTCCAGGCTTCCTCTTTCCCTGTCTCAATGTTAAGAGTTATAATCTACCTTTGACTATACATACCTTTTTAGCCTGTAATATCATTGGTACCGCCTCCTGTCTCCAGACTTCCTCTTTCCCTGTCTCAATGTAGAGTTATAATCTACCTTTGACTATACATACCTTTTTAGCCTGTAATATCATTGGTACCGCCTCCTGTCTCCAGACTTCCTCTTTCCCTGTCTCAATGTTAAGAGTTATAATCTACCTTTGACTATACATACCTTTTTAGCCTGTAATATCATTGGTACCGCCTCCTGTCTCCAGACTTCCTCTTTCCCTGTCTCAACGTTAAGAGTTATAATCTACCTTTGACTATACATACCTTTTTAGCCTGTAATATCATTGGTACCGCCTCCTGTCTCCAGACTTCCTCTTTCCCTGTCTCAATGTTAAGAGTTGTAATCTACCTTTGACTATACATACCTTTTTAGCCTGTAATATCATTGGTACCGCCTCCTGTCTCCAGACTTCCTCTTTCCCTGTCTCAATGTTAAGAGTTATAATCTACCTTTGACTATACATACCTTTTTAGCCTGTAATATCATTGGTACAGCCTCCTGTCTCCAGACTTCCTCTTTCCCTGTCTCAATGTTAAGAGTTATAATCTACCTTTGACTATACATACCTTTTTAGCCTGTAATATAATTGGTACCGCCTCCTGTCTCCAGGCTTCCTCTTTCCCTGTCTCAATGTTAAGAGTTATAATCTACCTTTGACTATACATACCTTTTTAGCCTGTAATATCATTGGTACCGCCTCCTGTCTCCAGACTTCCTCTTTCACTGTCTCAATGTAGAGTTATAATCTACCTTTGACTATACATACCTTTTTAGCCTGTAATATCATTGGTACCGCCTCCTGTCTCCAGACTTCCTCTTTCCCTGTCTCAATGTTAAGAGTTATAATCTACCTTTGACTATACATACCTTTTTAGCCTGTAATATCATTGGTACCGCCTCCTGTCTCCAGACTTCCTCTTTCCCTGTCTCAATGTTAAGAGTTATAATCTACCTTTGACTATACATACCCTTTTAGCCTGTAATATCATTGGTACAGCCTCCTGTCTCCAGACTTCCTCTTTCACTGTCTCAATGTAGAGTTATAATCTACCTTTGACTATACATACCTTTTTAGCCTGTAATATCATTGGTACCGCCTCCTGTCTCCAGACTTCCTCTTTCCCTGTCTCAATGTTAAGAGTTATAATCTACCTTTGACTATACATACCTTTTTAGCCTGTAATATCATTGGTACCGCCTCCTGTCTCCGGGCTTCTCTTTTCCTGTCTCAATGTTAAGAGTTATAATCTACCTTTGACTATACATACCTTTTTTGCCTGTAATATCATTGGTACAGCCTCCTGTCTCCAGGCTTCCTCTTTCCCTGTCTCAATGTTAAGAGTTATAATCTACCTTTGACTATACGTACCTTTTTAGCCTGTAATATCATTGGTACAGCCTCCTGTCTCCAGACTTCCTCTTTCCCTGTCTCAATGTTAAGAGTTATAATCTACCTTTGACTATACATACCTTTTTAGCCTGTAATATCATTGGTACCGCCTCCTGTCTCCAGACTTCCTCTTTCACTGTCTCAATGTAGAGTTATAATCTACCTTTGACTATACATACCTTTTTAGCCTGTAATATCATTGGTACCGCCTCCTGTCTCCAGACTTCCTCTTTCCCTGTCTCAATGTTAAGAGTTATAATCTACCTTTGACTATACATACCTTTTTAGCCTGTAATATCATTGGTACCGCCTCCTGTCTCCAGGCTTCCTCTTTCCCTGTCTCAATGTTAAGAGTTATAATCTACCTTTGACTATACGTACCTTTTTAGTCTGTAATATCATTGGTACCACCTCCTGTCTCCAGACTTCCTCTTTCCCTGTCTCAATGTTAAGAGTTATAATCTACCTTTGACTATACATACCTTTTTAGCCTGTAATATCATTGGTACAGCCTCCTGTCTCCAGACTTCCTCTTTCCCTGTCTCAATGTTAAGAGTTATAATCTACCTTTGACTATACATACCTTTTTAGCCTGTAATATCATTGGTACCGCCTCCTGTCTCCAGACTTCCTCTTTGGCTGTCTCAATGTAGAGTTATAATCTACCTTTGACTATACATACCTTTTTAGCCTGTAATATCATTGGTACCGCCTCCTGTCTCCAGACTTCCTCTTTGGCTGTCTCAATGTAGAGTTATAATCTACCTTTGACTATACATACCTTTTTAGCCTGTAATATCATTGGTACCGCCTCCTGTCTCCAGACTTCCTCTTTCCCTGTCTCAATGTTAAGAGTTATAATCTACCTTTAACTATACATACCTTTTTAGCCTGTAATATAATTGGTACCGCCTCCTGTCTCCAGACTTCCTCTTTCCCTGTCTCAATGTTAAGAGTTATAATCTACCTTTGACTATACATACCTTTTTAGCCTGTAATATCAGTGGTACGGCCTCCTGTCTCCAGACTTCCTCTTTCCCTGTCTCAATGTTAAGAGTTATAATCTACCTTTGACTATACATACCTTTTTAGCCTGTAATATCATTGGTACCGCCTCCTGTCTCCAAACTTCCTCTTTCACTGTCTCAATGTTAAGAGTTATAATCTACCTTTGACTATACATACCTTTTTAGCCTGTAATATAATTGGTACAGCCTCCTGTCTCCAGGCTTCCTCTTTCCCTGTCTCAATGTTAAGAGTTATAATCTACCTTTGACTATACATACCTTTTTAGCCTGTAATATCAGTGGTACAGCCTCCTGTCTCCAGACTTCCTCTTTCCCTGTCTCAATGTTAAGAGTTATAATCTACCTTTGACTATACATACCTTTTTAGCCTGTAATATCATTGGTACCGCCTCCTGTCTCCAGACTTCCTCTTTCCATGTCTCAATGTTAAGAGTTACAATCTACCTTTGACTATACATACCTTTTTAGCCTGTAATATCATTGGTACCGCCTCCTGTCTCCAGACTTCCTCTTTCCCTGTCTCAATGTTAAGAGTTATAATCTACCTTTGACTATACATACCTTTTTTGCCTGTAATATCATTGGTACAGCCTCCTGTCTCCAGGCTTCTCTTTCCCTGTTTCAATGTTAAGAGTTATAATCTACCTTTGACTATACATACCTTTTTAGCCTGTAATATCATTGGTACCGCCTCCTGTCTCCAGACTTCCTCTTTCCCTGTCTCAATGTTAAGAGTTATAATCTACCTTTGACTATACATACCTTTTTTGCCTGTAATATCATTGGTACAGCCTCCTGTCTCCAGACTTCCTCTTTCCCTGTCTCAATGTTAAGAGTTATAATCTACCTTTGACTATACATACCTTTTTTGCCTGTAATATAATTGGTACCGCCTCCTGTCTCCAGACTTCCTCTTTCCCTGTCTCAATGTTAAGAGTTATAATCTACCTTTGACTATACATACCTTTTTAGCCTGTAATATCAGTGGTACGGCCTCCTGTCTCCAGACTTCCTCTTTCCCTGTCTCAATGTTAAGAGTTATAATCTACCTTTGACTATACATACCTTTTTAGCCTGTAATATCAGTGGTACGGCCTCCTGTCTCCAGACTTCCTCTTTCCCTGTCTCAATGTTAAGAGTTATAATCTACCTTTGACTATACATACCTTTTTAGCCTGTAATATCATTGGTACCGCCTCCTGTCTCCAGACTTCCTCTTTCCCTGTCTCAATGTTAAGAGTTATAATCTACCTTTGACTATACATACCTTTTTAGCCTGTAATATCAGTGGTACGGCCTCCTGTCTCCAGACTTCCTCTTTCCCTGTCTCAATGTTAAGAGTTATAATCTACCTTTGACTATACATACCTTTTTTGCCTGTAATATCATTGGTACAGCCTCCTGTCTCCAGACTTCCTCTTTCCCTGTCTCAATGTAGAGTTATAATCTACCTTTGACAATACATACCTTTTTAGCCTGTAATATCATTGGTACCGCCTCCTGTCTCCAGACTTCCTCTTTCCCTGTCTCAATGTTAAGAGTTATAATCTACCTTTGACTATACATACCTTTTTAGCCTGTAATATCATTGGTACCGCCTCCTGTCTCCAGACTTCCTCTTTCCCTGTCTCAATGTTGAGTAATAATCTACCTTTGACTATACGTACCTTTTTAGCCTGTAATATCATTGGTACCGCCTCCTGTCTCCAGACTTCCTCTTTCCCTGTCTCAATGTAGAGTTATAATCTACCTTTGACTATACGTACCTATTTAGCCTGTAATATCATTGGTACCGCCTCCTGTCTCCAGGCTTCCTCTTTCCCTGTCTCAATGTTAAGAGTTATAATCTACCTTTGACAATACATACCTTTTTAGCCTGTAATATCATTGGTACCGCCTCCTGTCTCCAGACTTCCTCTTTCCCTGTCTCAATGTTAAGAGTTATAATCTACCTTTGACAATACATACCTTTTTAGCCTGTAATATCATTGGTACCGCCTCCTGTCTCCAGACTTCCTCTTTCCCTGTCTCAATGTTAAGAGTTATAATCTACCTTTGACTATACATACCTTTTTAGCCTGTAATATCATTGGTACCGCCTCCTGTCTCCAGACTTCCTCTTTCCCTGTCTCAATGTTAAGAGTTATAATCTACCTTTGACTATACATACCTTTTTAGCCTGTAATATCATTGGTACAGCCTCCTGTCTCCAGACTTCCTCTTTCCCTGTCTCAATGTTAAGAGTTATAATCTACCTTTGACTATACGTACCTTTTTAGCCTGTAATATCATTGGTACCGCCTCCTGTCTCCAGACTTCCTCTTTCCCTGTCTCAATGTTAAGAGTTATAATCTACCTTTGACTATACATACCTTTTTAGCCTGTAATATCATTGGTACAGCCTCCTGTCTCCAGACTTCCTCTTTCCCTGTCTCAATGTTAAGAGTTATAATCTACCTTTGACCATACATACCTTTTTAGCCTGTAATATCATTGGTACCGCCTCCTGTCTCCAGACTTCCTCTTTCCCTGTCTCAATGTTAAGAGTTATAATCTACCTTTGACAATACATACCTTTTTAGCCTGGAATATCATTGGTACAACCTCCTGTCTCCAGACTTCCTCTTTCCCTGTCTCAATGTTAAGAGTTATAATCTACCTTTGACTATACATACCTTTTTGGCCTGTAATATCATTGGTACCGCCTCCTGTTTCCAGACTTCCTCTTTCCCTGTCTCAATGTTAAGAGTTATAATCTACCTTTGACTATACATACCATTTTAGCCTGTAATATCATTGGTACCGCCTCCTGTCTCCAGACTTCCTCTTTCCCTGTCTCAATGTTAAGAGTTATAATCTACCTTTGACTATACATACCATTTTAGCCTGTAATATCATTGGTACCGCCTCCTGTCTCCAGACTTCCTCTTTCCCTGTCTCAATGTTAAGAGTTATAATCTACCTTTGACTATACATACCATTTTAGCCTGTAATATCATTGGTACCGCCTCCTGTCTCCAGACTTCCTCTTTCCCTGTCTCAATGTTAAGAGTTATAATCTACCTTTGACTATACGTACCTTTTTAGCCTGTAATATCATTGGTACCGCCTCCTGTCTCCAGACTTCCTCTTTCCCTGTCTCAATGTTAAGAGTTATAATCTACCTTTGACTATACATACCTTTTTAGCCTGTAATATCATTGGTACCACCTCCTGTCTCCAGACTTCCTCTTTCCCTGTCTCTATGTTAAGAGTTATAATCTACCTTTGACTATACATACCTTTTTAGCCTGTAATATCATTGGTACCGCCTCCTGTCTACAGGCTTCCTCTTACCCTGTCTCAATGTAGAGTTTTAATCTACCTTTGACTATACATACCTTTTTAGCCTGTAATATCATTGGTACCGCCTCCTGTCTCCAGACTTCCTCTTTCCCTGTCTCAATGTTAAGAGTTATAATCTACCTTTGACAATACAAACCTTTTTAGCCTGTAATATCATTGGTACCGCCTCCTGTCTCCAGACTTCCTCTTTTGCTGTCTCAATGTTAAGAGTTATAATCTACCTTTGACTATACATACCTTTTTAGCCTGGAATATCATTGGTACAACCTCCTGTCTCCAGACTTCCTCTTTCCCTGTCTCAATGTTAAGAGTTATAATCTACCTTTGACTATACATACCTTTTTAGCCTGTAATATCATTGGTACCGCCTCCTGTCTCCAGACTTCCTCTTTCCCTGTCTCAATGTTAAGAGTTATAATCTACCTTTGACTATACATACCTTTTTAGCCTGTTATATCATTGGTACAGCCTCCTGTCTCCAGACTTCCTCTTTCCCTGTCTCAATGTAGAGTTATAATCTACCTTTGACAATACATACCTTTTTAGCCTGTAATATCATTGGTACCGCCTCCTGTCTCCAGACTTCCTCTTTCCCTGTCTCAATGTAGAGTTATAATCTACCTTTGACAATACATACCTTTTTAGCCTGTTATATCATTTGTACAGCCTCCTGTCTCCAGACTTCCTCTTTCCCTGTCTCAATGTAGAGTTATAATCTACCTTTGACTATACATACCTTTTTAGCCTGTTATATCATTGGTACCGCCTCCTGTCTCCAGACTTCCTCTTTCCCTGTCTCAATGTAGAGTTATAATCTACCTTTGACTATACATACCTTTTTAGCCTGGAATATCATTGGTACAACCTCCTGTCTCCAGACTTCCTCTTTCCCTGTCTCAATGTTGAGTAATAATCTACCTTTGACTATACGTACCTTTTTAGCCTGTAATATCATTGGTACCGCCTCCTGTCTCCAGACTTCCTCTTTCCCTGTCTCAATGTAGAGTTATAATCTACCTTTGACTATACGTACCTATTTAGCCTGTAATATCATTGGTACCGCCTCCTGTCTCCAGGCTTCCTCTTTCCCTGTCTCAATGTTGAGTAATAATCTACCTTTGACTATACGTACCTTTTTAGCCTGTAATATCATTGGTACCGCCTCCTGTCTCCAGACTTCCTCTTTCCCTGTCTCAATGTAGAGTTATAATCTACCTTTGACTATACGTACCTATTTAGCCTGTAATATCATTGGTACCGCCTCCTGTCTCCAGGCTTCCTCTTTCCCTGTCTCAATGTTAAGAGTTATAATCTACCTTTGACAATACATACCTTTTTAGCCTGTAATATCATTGGTACCGCCTCCTGTCTCCAGACTTCCTCTTTCCCTGTCTCAATGTTAAGAGTTATAATCTACCTTTGACAATACATACCTTTTTAGCCTGTAATATCATTGGTACCGCCTCCTGTCTCCAGACTTCCTCTTTCCCTGTCTCAATGTTAAGAGTTATAATCTACCTTTGACTATACATACCTTTTTAGCCTGTAATATCATTGGTACCGCCTCCTGTCTCCAGACTTCCTCTTTCCCTGTCTCAATGTTAAGAGTTATAATCTACCTTTGACTATACATACCTTTTTAGCCTGTAATATCATTGGTACAGCCTCCTGTCTCCAGACTTCCTCTTTCCCTGTCTCAATGTTAAGAGTTATAATCTACCTTTGACTATACGTACCTTTTTAGCCTGTAATATCATTGGTACCGCCTCCTGTCTCCAGACTTCCTCTTTCCCTGTCTCAATGTTAAGAGTTATAATCTACCTTTGACTATACATACCTTTTTAGCCTGTAATATCATTGGTACAGCCTCCTGTCTCCAGACTTCCTCTTTCCCTGTCTCAATGTTAAGAGTTATAATCTACCTTTGACCATACATACCTTTTTAGCCTGTAATATCATTGGTACCGCCTCCTGTCTCCAGACTTCCTCTTTCCCTGTCTCAATGTTAAGAGTTATAATCTACCTTTGACAATACATACCTTTTTAGCCTGGAATATCATTGGTACAACCTCCTGTCTCCAGACTTCCTCTTTCCCTGTCTCAATGTTAAGAGTTATAATCTACCTTTGACTATACATACCTTTTTGGCCTGTAATATCATTGGTACCGCCTCCTGTCTCCAGACTTCCTCTTTCCCTGTCTCAATGTTAAGAGTTATAATCTACCTTTGACTATACATACCATTTTAGCCTGTAATATCATTGGTACCGCCTCCTGTCTCCAGACTTCCTCTTTCCCTGTCTCAATGTTAAGAGTTATAATCTACCTTTGACTATACATACCATTTTAGCCTGTAATATCATTGGTACCGCCTCCTGTCTCCAGACTTCCTCTTTCCCTGTCTCAATGTTAAGAGTTATAATCTACCTTTGACTATACATACCATTTTAGCCTGTAATATCATTGGTACCGCCTCCTGTCTCCAGACTTCCTCTTTCCCTGTCTCAATGTTAAGAGTTATAATCTACCTTTGACTATACGTACCTTTTTAGCCTGTAATATCATTGGTACCGCCTCCTGTCTCCAGACTTCCTCTTTCCCTGTCTCAATGTTAAGAGTTATAATCTACCTTTGACTATACATACCTTTTTAGCCTGTAATATCATTGGTACCACCTCCTGTCTCCAGACTTCCTCTTTCCCTGTCTCTATGTTAAGAGTTATAATCTACCTTTGACTATACATACCTTTTTAGCCTGTAATATCATTGGTACCGCCTCCTGTCTACAGGCTTCCTCTTACCCTGTCTCAATGTAGAGTTTTAATCTACCTTTGACTATACATACCTTTTTAGCCTGTAATATCATTGGTACCGCCTCCTGTCTCCAGACTTCCTCTTTCCCTGTCTCAATGTTAAGAGTTATAATCTACCTTTGACAATACAAACCTTTTTAGCCTGTAATATCATTGGTACCGCCTCCTGTCTCCAGACTTCCTCTTTTGCTGTCTCAATGTTAAGAGTTATAATCTACCTTTGACTATACATACCTTTTTAGCCTGGAATATCATTGGTACAACCTCCTGTCTCCAGACTTCCTCTTTCCCTGTCTCAATGTTAAGAGTTATAATCTACCTTTGACTATACATACCTTTTTAGCCTGTAATATCATTGGTACCGCCTCCTGTCTCCAGACTTCCTCTTTCCCTGTCTCAATGTTAAGAGTTATAATCTACCTTTGACTATACATACCTTTTTAGCCTGTTATATCATTGGTACAGCCTCCTGTCTCCAGACTTCCTCTTTCCCTGTCTCAATGTAGAGTTATAATCTACCTTTGACAATACATACCTTTTTAGCCTGTAATATCATTGGTACCGCCTCCTGTCTCCAGACTTCCTCTTTCCCTGTCTCAATGTAGAGTTATAATCTACCTTTGACAATACATACCTTTTTAGCCTGTTATATCATTTGTACAGCCTCCTGTCTCCAGACTTCCTCTTTCCCTGTCTCAATGTAGAGTTATAATCTACCTTTGACTATACATACCTTTTTAGCCTGTTATATCATTGGTACCGCCTCCTGTCTCCAGACTTCCTCTTTCCCTGTCTCAATGTAGAGTTATAATCTACCTTTGACTATACATACCTTTTTAGCCTGTAATATCATTGGTACAGCCTCCTGTCTCCAGACTTCCTCTTTCCCTGTCTCAATGTTAAGAGTTATAATCTACCTTTGACTATACATACCTTTTTAGCCTGTAATATCATTGGTACCGCCTCCTGTCTCCAGACTTCCTCTTTCCCTGTCTCAATGTTAAGAGTTATAATCTACCTTTGACTATACATACCTTTTTAGCCTGTTATATCATTGGTACAGCCTCCTGTCTCCAGACTTCCTCTTTCCCTGTCTCAATGTTAAGAGTTATAATCTACCTTTGACTATACATACCTTTTTAGCCTGTTATATCATTGGTACAGCCTCCTGTCTCCAGACTTCCTCTTTCCCTGTCTCAATGTAGAGTAATAATCTACCTTTGACAATACATACCTTTTTAGCCTGTAATATCATTGGTACCGCCTCCTGTCTCCAGACTTCCTCTTTCCCTGTCTCAATGTTAAGAGTTATAATCTACCTTTGACAATACATACCTTTTTAGCCTGTAATATCATTGGTACCGCCTCCTGTCTGCAGACTTCCTCTTTCCCTGTCTCAATGTTAAGAGTTATAATCTACCTTTGACAATACATACCTTTTTAGCCTGTAATATCATTGGTACCGCCTCCTGTCTCCAGACTTCCTCTTTCCCTGTCTCAATGTAGAGTTATAATCTACCTTTGACAATACATACCTTTTTAGCCTGTTATATCATTGGTACAGCCTCCTGTCTCCAGACTTCCTCTTTCTCTGTCTCAATGTTAAGAGTTATAATCTACCTTTGACAATACATACCTTTTTAGCCTGTTATATCATTGGTACAGCCTCCTGTCTCCAGACTTCCTCTTTCCCTGTCTCAATGTTAAGAGTTATAATCTACCTTTGACAATACATACCTTTTTAGCCTGTAATATCATTGGTACCGCCTCCTGTCTCCAGACTTCCTCTTTCCCTGTCTCAATGTAGAGTTATAATCTACCTTTGACTATACATACCATTTTAGCCTGTTATATCATTGGTACAGCCTCCTGTCTCCAGACTTCCTCTTTCCCTGTCTCAATGTTAAGAGTTATAATCTACCTTTGACAATACATACCTTTTTAGCCTGTTATATCATTTGTACAGCCTCCTGTCTCCAGACTTCCTCTTTCCCTGTCTCAATGTTAAGAGTTATAATCTACCTTTGACTATACATACCTTTTTAGCCTGTAATATCATTGGTACCGCCTCCTGTCTCCAGACTTCCTCTTTCCCTGTCTCAATGTTAAGAGTTATACTCTACCTTTGACTATACATACCTTTTTAGCCTGTAATATCATTGGTACCACCTCCTGTCTCCAGACTTCCTCTTTCCCTGTCTCAATGTTAAGAGTTATAATCTACCTTTGACTATACATACCATTTTAGCCTGTAATATCATTGGTACCGCCTCCTGTCTCCAGGCTTCCTCTTTCCCTGTCTCAATGTAGAGTTATAATCTACCTTTGACTATACATACCTTTTTAGCCTGTAATATCATTGGTACAGCCTCCTGTCTCCAGACTTCCTCTTTCCCTGTCTCAATGTAGAGTTATAATCTACCTTTGACTATACATACCTTTTTAGCCTGTAATATCATTGGTACCGCCTCCTGTCTCCAGACTTCCTCTTTCCCTGTCTCAATGTTAAGAGTTATAATCTACCTTTGACAATACATACCTTTTTAGCCTGTAATATCATTGGTACAGCCTCCTGTCTCCAGACTTCCTCTTTCTCTGTCTCAATGTTAAGAGTTATAATCTACCTTTGACAATACATACCTTTTTAGCCTGTTATATCATTGGTACAGCCTCCTGTCTCCAGACTTCCTCTTTCGCTGTCTCAATGTTAAGAGTTATACTCTACCTTTGACTATACATACCTTTTTAGCCTGTTATATCATTGGTACCGCCTCCTGTTTCCAGACTTCCTCTTTCCCTGTCTCAATGTAGAGTTATAATCTACCTTTGACAATACATACCTTTTTAGCCTGTTATATCATTGGTACAGCCTCCTGTCTCCAGACTTCCTCTTTCTCTGTCTCAATGTTAAGAGTTATAATCTACCTTTGACTATACATACCTTTTTAGCCTGTAATATCATTGGTACCGCCTCCTGTCTCCAGACTTCCTCTTTCGCTGTCTCAATGTTAAGAGTTATACTCTACCTTTGACTATACATACCTTTTTAGCCTGTTTTATCATTGGTACAGCCTCCTGTCTCCAGACTTCCTCTTTCCCTGTCTCAATGTAGAGTTATAATCTACCTTTGACTATACATACCTTTTTAGCATGTAATATCATTGGTACAGCCTTCTGTCTCCAGACTTCCTCTTTCCCTGTCTCAATGTAGAGTTATAATCTACCTTTGACTATACATACCATTTTAGCCTGTTATATCATTGGTACAGCCTCCTGTCTCCAGACTTCTTCTTTCCCTGTCTCAATGTTAAGAGTTATAATCGACCTTTGACTATACATACCTTTTTAGCCTGTAATATCATTGGTACAGCCTCCTGTCTCCAGACTTCCTCTTTCGCTGTCTCAATGTTAAGAGTTATAATCTACCTTTGACTATACATACCTTTTTAGCCTGTAATATCATTGGTACCGCCTCCTGTCTCCAGACTTCCTCTTTCCCTGTCTCAATGTAGAGTTATAATCTACCTTTGACTATACATACCTTTTTAGCCTGTAATATCATTGGTACCGCCTCCTGTCTCCAGACTTCCTATTTCCCAGTCTCAATGTAGAGTTATAATCTACCTTTGACTATACATACCTTTTTAGCATGTAATATCATTGGTACAGCCTTCTGTCTCCAGACTTCCTCTTTCCCTGTCTCAATGTAGAGTTATAATCTACCTTTGACTATACATACCTTTTTAGCCTGTTATATCATTGGTACAGCCTCCTGTCTCCAGACTTCCTCTTTCCCTGTCTCAATGTTAAGAGTTATAATCTACCTTTGACTATACATACCTTTTTAGCCTGTAATATCATTGGTACAACCTCCTGTCTCCAGACTTCCTCTTTCGCTGTCTCAATGTTAAGAGTTATAATCTACCTTTGACTATACATACCTTTTTAGCCTGTAATATCATTGGTACCGCCTCCTGTCTCCAGACTTACTCTTTCCCTGTCTCAATGTAGAGTTATAATCTACCTTTGACTATACATACCTTTTTAGCCTGTAATATCATTGGTACAGCCTCCTGTCTCCAGACTTCCTCTTTCCCTGTCTCAATGTTAAGAGTTATAATCTACCTTTGACTATACATACCTTTTTAGCCTGTAATATCATTGGTACCGCCTCCTGTCTCCAGGCTTCCTCTTTCCCTGTCTCAATGTAGAGTTATAATCTACCTTTGACTATACATACCTTTTTAGCCTGTAATATCATTGGTACAGCCTCCTGTCTCCAGACTTCCTCTTTCCCTGTCTCAATGTAGAGTTATAATCTACCTTTGACTATACATACCTTTTAAGCCTGTAATATCATTGGTACCGCCTCCTGTCTCCAGACTTCCTCTTTCCCTGTCTCAATGTTAAGAGTTATAATCTACCTTTGACTATACATACCTTTTTAGCCTGTTATATCATTGGTACAGCCTCCTGTCTCCAGACTTCCTCTTTCCCTGTCTCAATGTTAAGAGTTATAATCTACCTTTGACTATACATACCTTTTTAGCCTGTTATATCATTGGTACAGCCTCCTGTCTCCAGACTTCCTCTTTCCCTGTCTCAATGTAGAGTTATAATCTACCTTTGACTATACATACCTTTTTAGCCTGTTATATCATTTGTACTGCCTCCTGTCTCAAAACATCCTCTTTCCCTGTCTCAATGTAGAGTTATAATCTACCTTTGACTATACATACCTTTTTAGCCTGTAATATCATTGGTACAGCCTCCTGTCTCCAGACTTCCTCTTTCCCTGTCTCAATGTAGAGTTATAATCTACCTTTGACAATACATACCTTTTTAGCCTGTAATATCATTGGTACAGCCTCCTGTCTCCAGACTTCCTCTTTCTCTGTCTCAATGTTAAGAGTTATAATCTACCTTTGACAATACATACCTTTTTAGCCTGTTATATCATTGGTACAGCCTCCTGTCTCCAGACTTCCTCTTTCGCTGTCTCAATGTTAAGAGTTATACTCTACCTTTGACTATACATACCTTTTTAGCCTGTTATATCATTGGTACCGCCTCCTGTTTCCAGACTTCCTCTTTCCCTGTCTCAATGTAGAGTTATAATCTACCTTTGACAATACATACCTTTTTAGCCTGTTATATCATTGGTACAGCCTCCTGTCTCCAGACTTCCTCTTTCTCTGTCTCAATGTTAAGAGTTATAATCTACCTTTGACTATACATACCTTTTTAGCCTGTAATATCATTGGTACCGCCTCCTGTCTCCAGACTTCCTCTTTCGCTGTCTCAATGTTAAGAGTTATACTCTACCTTTGACTATACATACCTTTTTAGCCTGTTTTATCATTGGTACAGCCTCCTGTCTCCAGACTTCCTCTTTCCCTGTCTCAATGTAGAGTTATAATCTACCTTTGACTATACATACCTTTTTAGCATGTAATATCATTGGTACAGCCTTCTGTCTCCAGACTTCCTCTTTCCCTGTCTCAATGTAGAGTTATAATCTACCTTTGACTATACATACCTTTTTAGCCTGTTATATCATTGGTACAGCCTCCTGTCTCCAGACTTCCTCTTTCCCTGTCTCAATGTTAAGAGTTATAATCGACCTTTGACTATACATACCTTTTTAGCCTGTAATATCATTGGTACAGCCTCCTGTCTCCAGACTTCCTCTTTCGCTGTCTCAATGTTAAGAGTTATAATCTACCTTTGACTATACATACCTTTTTAGCCTGTAATATCATTGGTACCGCCTCCTGTCTCCAGACTTCCTCTTTCCCTGTCTCAATGTAGAGTTATAATCTACCTTTGACTATACATACCTTTTTAGCCTGTAATATCATTGGTACCGCCTCCTGTCTCCAGACTTCCTATTTCCCAGTCTCAATGTAGAGTTATAATCTACCTTTGACTATACATACCTTTTTAGCATGTAATATCATTGGTACAGCCTTCTGTCTCCAGACTTCCTCTTTCCCTGTCTCAATGTAGAGTTATAATCTACCTTTGACTATACATACCTTTTTAGCCTGTTATATCATTGGTACAGCCTCCTGTCTCCAGACTTCCTCTTTCCCTGTCTCAATGTTAAGAGTTATAATCTACCTTTGACTATACATACCTTTTTAGCCTGTAATATCATTGGTACAGCCTCCTGTCTCCAGACTTCCTCTTTCGCTGTCTCAATGTTAAGAGTTATAATCTACCTTTGACTATACATACCTTTTTAGCCTGTAATATCATTGGTACCGCCTCCTGTCTCCAGACTTCCTCTTTCCCTGTCTCAATGTAGAGTTATAATCTACCTTTGACTATACATACCTTTTTAGCCTGTAATATCATTGGTACAGCCTCCTGTCTCCAGACTTCCTCTTTCCCTGTCTCAATGTTAAGAGTTATAATCTACCTTTGACTATACATACCTTTTTAGCCTGTAATATCATTGGTACAGCCTCCTGTCTCCAGACTTCCTCTTTCCCTGTCTCAATGTAGAGTTATAATCTACCTTTGACTATACATACCTTTTAAGCCTGTAATATCATTGGTACAGCCTCCTGTCTCCAGACTTCCTCTTTCCCTGTCTCAATGTAGAGTTATAATCTACCTTTGACTATACATACCTTTTAAGCCTGTAATATCATTGGTACCGCCTCCTGTCTCCAGACTTCCTCTTTCCCTGTCTCAATGTTAAGAGTTATAATCTACCTTTGACTATACATACCTTTTTAGCCTGTTATATCATTGGTACAGCCTCCTGTCTCCAGACTTCCTCTTTCCCTGTCTCAATGTTAAGAGTTATAATCTACCTTTGACTATACATACCTTTTTAGCCTGTTATATCATTGGTACAGCCTCCTGTCTCCAGACTTCCTCTTTCCCTGTCTCAATGTAGAGTTATAATCTACCTTTGACTATACATACCTTTTTAGCCTGTTATATCATTTGTACTGCCTCCTGTCTCAAAACATCCTCTTTCCCTGTCTCAATGTAGAGTTATAATCTACCTTTGACTATACATACCTTTTTAGCCTGTAATATCATTGGTACAGCCTCCTGTCTCCAGACTTCCTCTTTCCCTGTCTCAATGTAGAGTTATAATCTACCTTTGACTATACATACCTTTTTAGCCTGTAATATCATTGGTACCACCTCCTGTCTCCAGACTTCCTCTTTCCCTGTCTCAATGTAGAGTTATAATCTACCTTTGACTATACATACCTTTTTAGCCTGTAATATCATTGGTACCGCCTCCTGTCTCCAGACTTCCTCTTTCGCTGTCTCAATGTTAAGAGTTATAATCTACCTTTGACCATACATACCTTTTTAGCCTGTTATATCATTGGTACAGCCTCCTGTCTCCAGACTTCCTCTTTCCCTGTCTCAATGTAGAGTTATAATCTACCTTTGACTATACATACCTTTTTAGCCTGTAATATCATTGGTACCGCCTCCTGTCTCCAGACTTCCTCTTTCCCTGTCTCAATGTAGAGTTATAATCTACCTTTGACTATACATACCTTTTTAGCCTGTAATATCATTGGTACCGCCTCCTGTCTCCAGACTTCCTCTTTCCCTGTCTCAATGTTAAGAGTTATAATCTACCTTTGACTATACATACCTTTTTAGCCTGGAATATAATTGGTACCGCCTCCTGCCTCCAGACTTCCTCTTTCCCTGTCTCAATGTTAAGAGTTATAATCTACCTTTGACTATACATACCTTTTTAGCCTGTAATATCATTGGTACCGCCTCCTGTCTCCAGACTTCCTCTTTCCCTGTCTCAATGTTAAGAGTTATAATCTACCTTTGACTATACATACCTTTTTAGCCTGTAATATCATTGGTACAACCTCCTGTCTCCAGACTTCCTCTTTCCCTGTCTCAATGTTAAGAGTTATAATCTACCTTTGACAATACATACCTTTTAAGCCTGTAATATCATTGGTACCGCCTCCTGTCTCCAGACTTCCTCTTTCCCTGTCTCAATGTAGAGTTATAATCTACCTTTGACAATACATACCTTTTTAGCCTGTAATATCATTGGTACAGCCTCCTGTCTCCAGACTTCCTCTTTTGCTGTCTCAATGTAGAGTTATACTCAACCTTTGACTATACATACCTTTTTAGCCTTTAATATCATTGGTACCGCCTCCTGTCTCCAGACTTCCTCTTTCCCTGTCTCAATGTTAAGAGTTATAATCTACCTTTGACTATACATACCTTTTTAGCCTGTAATATCATTGGTACCGCCTCCTTTCTCCAGACTTCCTATTTCGCTGTCTCAATGTTAAGAGTTATAATCTACCTTTGACTATACATACCTTTTTAGCCTGTAATATCATTGGTACGGCCTCCTGTCTCCAGACTTCCTCTTTTGCTGTCTCAATGTTAAGAGTTATAATCTACCTTTGACTATACATACCTTTTTAGCCTGTTATATCATTGGTACAGCCTCCTGTCTCCAGACTTCCTCTTTCGCTGTCTCAATGTTAAGAGTTATAATCTACCTTTGACTATACATACCTTTTTAGCCTGTTATATCATTGGTACAGCCTCCTGTCTCCTGACTTCCTCTTTCGCTGTCTCAATGTTAAGAGTTATAATCTACCTTTGACTATACATACCTTTTTAGCCTGTAATATCATTGGTACCGCCTCCTGTCTCCAGACTTCCTCTTTCCCTGTCTCAATGTAGAGCTATAATCTACCTTTGACAATACATACCTTTTTAGCCTGTAATATCATTGGTACAGCCTCCTGTCTCCAGACTTCCTCTTTTGCTGTCTCAATGTAGAGTTATACTCTACCTTTGACTATACATACCTTTTTAGCCTGTAATATCATTGGTACCGC
The DNA here is from genome assembly GCA_964019695.1 of Loripinus fragilis. Lineage (NCBI taxonomy): Eukaryota > Metazoa > Mollusca > Bivalvia > Lucinida > Lucinidae > Loripinus > Loripinus fragilis. Next base: position 111,253,107 of record OZ026517.1, read on the forward strand.
CTCCTGTCTCCAGACTTCCTCTTTCCCTGTCTCAATGTTAAGAGTTATAATCTACCTTTGACTATACATACCCTTTTAGCCTGTAATATCATTGGTACCGCCTCCTGTCTCCAGACTTCCTCTTTTGCTGTCTCAATGTTAAGAGTTATAATCTACCTTTGACAATACATACCTTTTTAGCCTGTAATATCATTGGTACCGCCTCCTGTCTCCAGACTTCCTCTTTCCCTGTCTCAATGTTAAGAGTTATAATCTACCTTTGACTATACATACCTTTTTAGCCTGTTATATCATTGGTACAGCCTCCTGTCTCCAGACTTCCTCTTTTGCTGTCTCAATGTAGAGTTATACTCTACCTTTGACAATACATACCTTTTTAGCCTGTAATATCATTGGTACCGCCTCCTGTCTCCAGACTTCCTCTTTCCCTGTCTCAATGTAGAGTTATACTCTACCTTTGACTATACATACCTTTTTAGCCTGTTATATCATTGGTACAGCCTCCTGTCTCCAGACTTCCTCTTTCGCTGTCTCAATGTTAAGAGTTATAATCTACCTTTGACTATACATACCTTTTTAGCCTGTAATATAATTGGTACAGCCTCCTGTCTCCAGACTTCCTCTTTCTCTGTCTCAATGTTAAGAGTTATAATCTACCTTTGACTATACATACCATTTTAGCCTGTTATATCATTGGTACAGCCTCCTGTCTCCAGACTTCCTCTTTTGCTGTCTCAATGTTAAGAGTTATAATCTACCTTTGACTATATACCTTTTTAGCCTGTTATATCATTGGTACAGCCTCCTGTCTCCAGATTCCTCTTTTGCTGTCTCAATGTTAAGAGTTATAATCTACCTTTGACAATACATACCTTTTAAGCCTGTAATATCATTGGTACCGCCTCCTGTCTCCAGCATTCTTCTTTCCCTGTCTCAATGTTAAGAGTTATAATCTTCCTTTGACTATACATACCTTTTTAGCCTGTTATATCATTGGTACAGCCTCCTGTCTCCAGACTTCCTCTTTCCCTGTCTCAATGTAGAGTTATACTCTACCTTTGACAATACATACCTTTTTAGCCTGTAATATCATTGGTACCGCCTCCTGTCTCCAGACTTCCTCTTTCCCTGTCTCAATGTAGAGTTATAATCTACCTTTGACTATACATACCTTTTTAGCCTGTAATATCATTGGTACCGCCTCCTGTCTCCAGACTTCCTCTTTCCCTGTCTCAATGTAGAGTTATAATCTACCTTTGACTATACACACCTTTTTAGCCTGTAATATCATTGGTACAGCCTCCTGTCTCCAGACTTCCTCTTTCCCTGTCTCAATGTAGAGTTATAATCTACCTTTGACTATACATACCTTTTTAGCCTGTAATATCATTGGTACCGCCTCCTGTCTCCAGACTTCCTCTTTCCCTGTCTCAATGTAGAGTTATAATCTACCTTTGACTATACATACCTTTTTAGCTGTAATATCATTGGTACCGCCTCCTGTCTCCAGACTTCCTCTTTCCCTGTCTCAATGTTAAGAGTTATAATCTACCTTTGACTATACATACCTTTTTAGCCTGTTATATCATTGGTACAGCCTCCTGTCTCCAGACTTCCTCTTTCCCTGTCTCAATGTAGAGTTATAATCTACCTTTGACAATACATACCTTTTTAGCCTGTAATATCATTGGTACCGCCTCCTGTCTCCAGACTTCCTCTTTCCCTGTCTCAATGTAGAGTTATAATCTACCTTTGACTATACATACCTTTTTAGCCTGTAATATCATTGGTACCGCCTCCTGTCTCCAGACTTCCTCTTTCGCTACCTCAATGTTAAGAGTTATAATCTACCTTTGACTATACATACCTTTTTAGCTGTAATATCATTGGTACCGCCTCCTGTCTCCAGACTTCCTCTTTCCCTGTCTCAATGTAGAGTTATAATCTACCTTTGACTATACATACCTTTTTAGCCTGTAATATCATTGGTACCGCCTCCTGTCTCCAGACTTCCTCTTTCGCTGTCTCAATGTTAAGAGTTATAATCTACCTTTGACTATACATACCTTTTTAGCTGTAATATCATTGGTACCGCCTCCTGTCTCCAGACTTCCTCTTTCCCTGTCTCAATGTAGAGTTATAATCTACCTTTGACTATACATACCTTTTTAGCCTGTAATATCATTGGTACCGCCTCCTGTCTCCAGACTTCCTCTTTCCCTGTCTCAATGTAGAGTTATAATCTACCTTTGACTATACATACCTTTTTAGCCTGTAATATCATTGGTACCGCCTCCTGTCTCCAGACTTCCTCTTTCCCTGTCTCAATGTTAAGAGTTATAATCTACCTTTGACTATACATACCTTTTTAGCCTGTAATATCATTGGTACCGCCTCCTGTCTCCAGACTTCCTCTTTCCCTGTCTCAATGTAGAGTTATAATCTACCTTTGACTATACATACCTTTTTAGCCTGTTATATCATTGGTACAGCCTCCTGTCTCCAGACTTCCTCTTTCCCTGTCTCAATGTTAAGAGTTATAATCTACCTTTGACTATACATACCTTTTTAGCTGTAATATCATTGGTACCGCCTCCTGTCTCCAGACTTCCTCTTTCCCTGTCTCAATGTAGAGTTATAATCTACCTTTGACTATACATACCTTTTAAGCCTGTAATATCATTGGTACCGCCTCCTGTCTCCAGACTTCCTCTTTCCCTGTCTCAATGTTAAGAGTTATAATCTACCTTTGACTATACATACCTTTTTAGCCTGTTATATCATTGGTACAGCCTCCTGTCTCCAGACTTCCTCTTTCCCTGTCTCAATGTAGAGTTATAATCTACCTTTGACTATACATACCTTTTTAGCCTGTTATATCATTTGTACTGCCTCCTGTCTCAAAACATCCTCTTTCCCTGTCTCAATGTAGAGTTATAATCTACCTTTGACTATACATACCTTTTTAGCCTGTTATATCATTTGTACTGCCTCCTGTCTCCAGACTTCCTCTTTCCCTGTCTCAATGTAGAGTTATAATCTACCTTTGACTATACATACCTTTTTAGCCTGTTATATCATTTGTACAGCCTCCTGTCCCCAGACTTCCTCTTTCGCTGTCTCAATGTTAAGAGTTATAATCTACCTTTGACTATACATACCTTTTTAGCCTGTTATATCATTGGTACAGCCTCCTGTCTCCAGACTTCCTCTTTTGCTGTCTCAATGTAGAGTTATACTCTACCTTTGACTATACATACCTTTTTAGCCTGTAATATCATTGGTACCGCCTCCTGTCTCCAGACTTCCTCTTTCCCTGTCTCAATGTAGAGTTATAATCTACCTTTGACTATACATACCTTTTTAGCCTGTAATATCATTGGTACAGCCTCCTGTCTCCAGACTTCCTCTTTCCCTGTCTCAATGTTAAGAGTTATAATCTACCGTTGACTATACATACCTTTTTAGCCTGTAATATCATTGGTACAGCCTCCTGTCTCCAGACTTCCTCTTTCCCTGTCTCAATGTAGAGTAATAATCTACCTTTGACTATACATACGTTTTTAGCCTGTAATATCATTGGTACCGCCTCCTGTCTCCAGACTTCCTCTTTCCCTGTCTCAATGTAGAGTTATAATCTACCTTTGACTATACATACCTTTTTAGCTGTAATATCATTGGTACCGCCTCCTGTCTCCAGACTTCCTCTTTCCCTGTCTCAATGTAGAGTAATAATCTACCTTTGACTATACATACCTTTTAAGCCTGTAATATCATTGGTACCGCCTCCTGTCTCCAGACTTCCTCTTTCCCTGTCTCAATGTTAAGAGTTATAATCTACCTTTGACTATACATACCTTTTTAGCCTGTTATATCATTGGTACAGCCTCCTGTCTCCAGACTTCCTCTTTCCCTGTCTCAATGTAGAGTTATAATCTACCTTTGACTATACATACCTTTTTAGCCTGTTATATCATTTGTACTGCCTCCTGTCTCCAGACATCCTCTTTCCCTGTCTCAATGTAGAGTTATAATCTACCTTTGACTATACATACCTTTTTAGCCTGTTATATCATTTGTACTGCCTCCTGTTTCCAGACTTCCTCTTTCCCTGTCTCAATGTAGAGTTATAATCTACCTTTGACTATACATACCTTTTTAGCCTGTTATATCATTTGTACAGCCTCCTGTCCCCAGACTTCCTCTTTCGCTGTCTCAATGTTAAGAGTTATAATCTACCTTTGACTATACATACCTTTTTAGCCTGTTATATCATTGGTACAGCCTCCTGTCTCCAGACTTCCTCTTTTGCTGTCTCAATGTAGAGTTATACTCTACCTTTGACTATACATACCTTTTTAGCCTGTAATATCATTGGTACCGCCTCCTGTCTCCAGACTTCCTCTTTCCCTGTCTCAATGTAGAGTTATAATCTACCTTTGACTATACATACCTTTTTAGCCTGTAATATCATTGGTACAGCCTCCTGTCTCCAGACTTCCTCTTTCCCTGTCTCAATGTTAAGAGTTATAATCTACCTTTGACTATACATACCTTTTTAGCCTGTAATATCATTGGTACAGCCTCCTGTCTCCAGACTTCCTCTTTCCCTGTCTCAATGTAGAGTAATTATCTACCTTTGACTATACATACGTTTTTAGCCTGTAATATCATTGGTACCGCCTCCTGTCTCCAGACTTCCTCTTTCCCTGTCTCAATGTTAAGAGTTATAACCTACCTTTGACTATACATACCTTTTTAGCCTGTAATATCATTGGTACCGCCTCCTGTCTCCAGACTACCTCTTTCCCTGTCTCAATGTAGAGTAATAATCTACCTTTGACTATACATACCTTTTTAGCCTGTAATATCATTGGTTCAACCTCCTGTCTCCAGGCTTCCTCTTTCCCTGTCTCAATGTAGAGTTATAATCTACCTTTGACTATACATACCTTTTTAGCCTGTAATATCATTGGTACAGCCTCCTGTCTCCAGGCTTCCTCTTTCCCTGTCTCAATGTTAAGAGTTATAATCTACCTTTGACTATACATACCTTTTTAGCCTGTAATATCATTGGTACCGCCTCCTGTCTCCAGACTTCCTCTTTCCCTGTCTCAATGTTAAGAGTTATAATCTACCTTTGACTATACATACCTTTTTAGCCTGTAATATCATTGGTACAGCCTCCTGTCTCCAGACTTCCTCTTTCCCTGTCTCAATGTAGAGTAATAATCTACCTTTGACTATACATACGTTTTTAGCCTGTAATATCATTGGTACCGCCTCCTGTCTCCAGACTTCCTCTTTCCCTGTCTCAATGTAGAGTTATAATCTACCTTTGACTATACATACCTTTTTAGCTGTAATATCATTGGTACCGCCTCCTGTCTCCAGACTTCCTCTTTCCCTGTCTCAATGTAGAGTTATAATCTACCTTTGACTATACATACCTTTTAAGCCTGTAATATCATTGGTACCGCCTCCTGTCTCCAGACTTCCTCTTTCCCTGTCTCAATGTTAAGAGTTATAATCTACCTTTGACTATACATACCTTTTTAGCCTGTTATATCATTGGTACAGCCTCCTGTCTCCAGGCTTCCTCTCTCCTTGTCTCAATGTTAAGAGTTATAATCTACCTTTGACTATACATACCTTTTTAGCCTGTAATATCATTGGTACCGCCTCCTGTCTCCAGACTTCCTCTTTCCCTGTCTCAATGTTAAGAGTTATAATCTACCTTTGACTATACATACCTTTTTAGCCTGTAATATCATTGGTACCGCCTCCTGTCTCCAGACTTCCTCTTTCCCTGTCTCAATGTTAAGAGTTATAATCTACCTTTGACTATACATACCTTTTAGCCTGTAATATCATTGGTACAGCCTCCTGTCTCCAGACTTCCTCTTTCCCTGTCTCAATGTAGAGTTATAATCTACCTTTGACTATACATACCTTTTTAGCCTGTTATATCATTTGTACTGCCTCCTGTCTCCAGACATCCTCTTTCCCTGTCTCAATGTAGAGTTATAATCTACCTTTGACTATACATACCTTTTTAGCCTGTTATATCATTTGTACTGCCTCCTGTCTCCAGACTTCCTCTTTCCCTGTCTCAATGTAGAGTTATAATCTACCTTTGACTATACATACCTTTTTAGCCTGTTATATCATTTGTACAGCCTCCTGTCCCCAGACTTCCTCTTTCGCTGTCTCAATGTTAAGAGTTATAATCTACCTTTGACTATACATACCTTTTTAGCCTGTTATATCATTGGTACAGCCTCCTGTCTCCAGACTTCCTCTTTTGCTGTCTCAATGTAGAGTTATACTCTACCTTTGACTATACATACCTTTTTAGCCTGTAATATCATTGGTACCGCCTCCTGTCTCCAGACTTCCTCTTTCCCTGTCTCAATGTAGAGTTATAATCTACCTTTGACTATACATACCTTTTTAGCCTGTAATATCATTGGTACAGCCTCCTGTCTCCAGACTTCCTCTTTCCCTGTCTCAATGTTAAGAGTTATAATCTACCTTTGACTATACATACCTTTTTAGCCTGTAATATCATTGGTACAGCCTCCTGTCTCCAGACTTCCTCTTTCCCTGTCTCAATGTAGAGTAATAATCTACCTTTGACTATACATACGTTTTTAGCCTGTAATATCATTGGTACCGCCTCCTGTCTCCAGACTTCCTCTTTCCCTGTCTCAATGTTAAGAGTTATAACCTACCTTTGACTATACATACCTTTTTAGCCTGTAATATCATTGGTACCGCCTCCTGTCTCCAGACTACCTCTTTCCCTGTCTCAATGTAGAGTAATAATCTACCTTTGACTATACATACCTTTTTAGCCTGTAATATCATTGGTTCAACCTCCTGTCTCCAGGCTTCCTCTTTCCCTGTCTCAATGTAGAGTTATAATCTACCTTTGACTATACATACCTTTTTAGCCTGTAATATCATTGGTACAGCCTCCTGTCTCCAGGCTTCCTCTTTCCCTGTCTCAATGTTAAGAGTTATAATCTACCTTTGACTATACATACCTTTTTAGCCTGTAATATCATTGGTACCGCCTCCTGTCTCCAGACTTCCTCTTTCCCTGTCTCAATGTTAAGAGTTATAATCTACCTTTGACAATACAAACCTTTTTAGCCTGGAATATTATTGGTACCGCCTCCTGTCTCCAGACTTCCTCTTTTGCTTTCTCAATGTTAGAGTTATATTCTACCTTTGCATCAGCTTTGGGTTTCTCATATGTTTCAAACCTTTTTTCCTAAAATTAAAAGATTAATTAAAGGAGTTGTCCTGTTAAAGCTGCATAGTCTTTACTTTTGATCTTTTAATTTTAGAACTAAAGTTTCTATTTTTCAAGAACACAGTGAAAAAACTAAAATTCAGGTATACATTTTACCTTTTTTGTAACTCTTAACAAATTATCGGTATTAAAACCACCGCATTTATGTTAAAATAAGCTATCTATAATTATTGAAGTGACGCAAATAATTACCGACAAGAGAAAACGCACCTGTTTTTATAAGATAATTCACTTTTCCGTGCAGTTTTCAGCTATAGTGAACAGATTTATTGTGAAAACATAACTTAATTCTACATTTACAAATGATTTAAAAAGAAAATAAAAAATTTCAAAAAATGTTCATAGTTGCAGACTTAGTCTCTTTAAGGCGTGAAATCTCCCTAAAAGTCATTTGTGAAAAGGCCAAATTTTCAATCTGGGATTTTTGCAATAATTTTCGTGACCATGAATGGCTTAAAGCTGGTTCATCGATTTTCTGGAGTCGTGTCGCGAACAAAGCGGTGTGAGTATGCACATTACTCCTTTTGGAGACAAAAACTTTCCACTTGATTACTTTGTTGGCCATAAGCATCGCAGAATGTTTAGTTGCCAATAAAATTTTGTATTGTATTGTATTATATACTATTCAAAAACATACTTAATGCTGTTCAAACCAAGGGCAAAGGGGAGATAAATACGGCTTAAAATGACAACTCAAAAAATTGTAACAGTGTATTTTAATACAATATCATCTGAAGGGCTAAAAAGTTAGATATTTTATAAATTCCGCAACTGTGTTTTACCATCAAAGAATGTAATAAGAAATAATTTTTTCTAACAATATATGATTAGATCTGTCAGTTTAGTATGCCTGGGCACTATTTAAGCGTGCAAAATGCAGGTAATACTTCCGATTGTATAAAGACAAATGGGGATTCTTCAATATTTTTCGCATGAAAGTATGTTTCCTTCCTTGACCAAACTTTCTACTAACATATATTGTGTAAATTCAGTATATGGCATTATGCATTTACCTTTTAAAGGATTTGCTGGGTCAAGGTGGGAAACATACTTTTATATGAAAAAATTAAGCCTTCCCTTTTGTCTATGTACAACCTGAACTATTAACTACATTTTGCAAGCTTAGAAAGTCAGCAAGTATCCTGATCAGGCTGATTGGATCAGATATTGCTAGATAAATCTATTTTACATTCTTTGATGGCAAAACACAATTGTGGAATTAATATAACTTACTTTTGGACATTCAATTGGTAAGTATCAAAATGCTTTTTAGAGTAATTATATTAACCCCTTCACTGCCATATATAATGCACGCAATATGCCGGGGGAAAATACGGCTATTTTGATGTTATTATGGTGTTACATATAAATTCATACAAAATCATAAGCACTGTAGGGGTTTACACCAAATCTTTTCCGGCTTGTTTGAAACATTTGGTACAATGTCTGAAACAATGTTTTCTAGTGATAGCATGTCAAAATTTTTTTTTTTTTTTTCAACAGATGAAAATACATGAATGTCTACTTTCGTTTACAACATCATTGTTTTGGAATGGTTGGGAAACAATGGTTCAAAAATGTGAGAATGACAGAAATTTCCTCCTTTACCATTGCTGATTCCAATTAATATCAATTCTCATACATATACAAGCCATTTTAGACTTCCAAAATAACCTCTACTTCAAAGAAACACAACAAACTAATGCCTCGATCGCCTGCCATCTTTGAAAAAAAACTGAGTTCTTCATCAAAAGGGCCGTTTTCCCTGTGAAAGCAAGCTTTCGGCCGCGGAGTTATGATATAAATCTTGGAAAAGTTAACTCTTTCATTATAGAGCACATAAGGATAATTGAGTTCTGTCCCTTGAATATTATTGTGCTAACAACGCACATATAAACAACACAGTCTTTAACCCAAGCAAGGTTCATGGCGTATAGGAAGCGTTATTCGCCCCGAGCAATGCTCGGATAAGGCAGTGAAGGGATTAAGCCGTATTTATCTCCCCTTTGCCCTCTGTTTGAACATCATAAAATATGTTTTTGAATAATTTAGATGTATGTCCATCCAAAGTCACAAAAAGTATTGCAAAAATCACAGATTGAAAATTTGACTTTTTTCACAAATTACTTTTAGGGAGATTTCATGCCTTAAAAGCATATTCCAGAAATATAGGACTAAATATGAATGCCTGTTAAATATGTTTCTTATCTACAGCTCTAGTAGCCATCTTGTTCAGCAGAGCAGAACCATTAAGGCCATTTCGACAAAAGGCATTATGATGAACATTACTGTGAAATTATTTTGAGTTTTGACCCGTGATTCAGATGTTTTACGATATTTCTTTTCTAGAACTCTTGACAGTGATCTTGTTCGGCAGAGCCAAACCTTTGGGCAATTTTGGCAGAGGGCTATAGCTAGGGCTGCCTGGTTTACGAAATTTGGTAAACGTTTACACGAGTTCCAATAACCGAAACGATTCCATTTACACGGAACTTCCAGATTTGATTTTTTTCATTATGCAGATCGGTAAAATCGCAGATTTTTTACCTTGAAAAACTTGTACCTTGTGCGAATATTCAAAATTGTTTGATAGAACTCATTTCAACAGGGTTCCCACAGAAATTCAAAAACAAAATTCCATGATTTTTTCCATGATTTTTCCATGATCAATAATGATATTTCCATGGTTATTTAACGCGCAGCATCAAACCTCCCCTCTTCGCAGCATCCTCAGTATTCTTTACACATTGAGCATAATTGTGACTTACTGTTATTAGAACATGTCTTTCTTATATCTTTTCAATATTTCTTTCAATAATTCATCATTCTATATCTTTTCCCAAATAACTAGCCGAAAAAGGTCACTTATATGGCCAATTTTAAAATCAGAAACACCATAATACCTGGATGATTGAATTGAAATAGCTCAAAAAGTTTTATGATGATGTATTTTGATTAACTTTTATTCAGGCTTTCAAGTGCCCTTCCTCAAAAAAGTAAGGATAATTTTTTTGAAAAAGTAGGGATTATCCAATGTAAAAGGTAGGGAAAGTAGGGCTTTTTCAAACCAATAATTCATAACAATGAGTCATAAAATTAATGATAATATATCAAAATAAGCAGGATAAAAGTGGTGACAATAAAATTATCCAAAAACAGAATGACTTTTGCAGCTGAAAACTTCAAAGTGAGAAATTGAGTGGTCATTTACCAAAAAACAAGTGTAATTATTGAGAAATCTGAGTGAGCGAAGCGAGCGGGGATTGTTTTTTTTTTATGATTTTATTGCATGAATGACATTTTAACTGAGAAAGTTAGGATAGTAAAAGTAAGAAAGATGGCAAAGATCAGGAATCGATACAATCAAGTACCACACCTGACCCAGGATACCACATGGGAAAGTAACAAAACCACAATAAACATCACAAACAAGAGCCAAGTTGTCAGCCCTTTCCCAGCAGGTGACCACAAGGTAGCAATGAACAGACGCAAAAGCATGACAATCACAAGACATAAATAACACAAATGATCCACAAAAGAAGTACCACCTTGGAACGGTCAGTAAAAATATTTAACTGGAGGGCTTAAACAAGTTTCACAGCGCCAACCTCACCCTTAGTTCAGATGTGGATCAAGACACATAGATTTTGGTTTGTATGAAAGACCCCTAACTTATCCATGCATCATCTCCTAGAACATATAAATCAAGATATAAAAAGGAAATAAAGCAATGATAAGGACTCAACAGTACATAAAACTGAATACCGGAGCAAAAGAAATCCAACAGGTAAACCCTGGTGGGCCTGACAACAGCCAAAGCATCAGGCCCCTACTATCTCATCAATAGATAAGTCTTTAAGTCGGAATCTTCATAGAGTCTGAAGTCCGATCCACCAGCGTGCAATTAAAGAGGAAAGCAGTAAGGCATTTTCATGAAAATGTAGGGAAAAGTAGGAGAGCAAAAAAGTATGATTTGTAGGACCCGCTTAAAATGCCTGTTTTATATGATTTACCCTGCAAATTAAGAATCTGGTAAGTCAAAAGATTCAAAGTGGGTTTTACATTCCATTCAAAAATGTATGAATATCTTTTGGTTAGACCTTATATACGAATAAAAGAATACTTCCGACATGCCTAAATTGCATACATTTTTAAGGCTACATGTATATGACTATAAAATATCAGGCACAACAAGTGCAGGCATTGTTGTGGACCAAACATGCATTTTGAAACAATAATAAAAACTTAAATCACCAGTAGCCAGAAAACAAGCAGTCAAACACACAAATTATTTCATAAAATTCCATGATTTTTCCATGATTTTTCAGTTTTTTTCAAATTCCATGATTTTTCCATGCATGGAACTTTTTTTTGTGATTTTCCAAGTTTTCCAGTACTAGTGGGAACCCTGTTTCAAGTAATTGGAAAGTGATTGCAACATGCGCAGACTGGTATATTACCGAAATTTTCTTCAGATGCAAGTGTGTAATTAATGAGTTGACACGCACAAGACAGAACTGCAAAACATTACGTACGCATCGATACACACACCGACAGGAAGTAAACAAAAAATTTTAAGCCATAAATGCGTCTCCACCAAATATTAAGACATGCCTTTACAAAACTGTTAAAAATGCAGGAATATAATTAATATATAAGATATTCGGGACATTTTTATGGTCCGTTGAGCCTCTGTCAGACCCGATATGCATAGAATTTGAAAAAATGCTCCCTATTGTAAGATACTGTCAGTTGAGCATGTCCGCCGTAATTCTAATTGCAGTAGGTATTTTATCAAAAACAACCGAATCTGAGAAAACAAACTATTTGATGATCCAGAGCGGGATGTTCATTAGGAAATGCTATAACAAACCACAAGGCTGGTCACGAGGTAAGTTCGTGTAAACGGTAGGCCAATTTTGTTAACGTTTATTGCAAAAACGCGAAACGGTACCGTTTACATGTGTAAACGTGGCAGCCCTATCTAGAGCTCTGGTGGCCGTCTTGTTCAGTGAAAGGAAACATTTATGCAATTTTGCAGAGGGCTTTATGAGGAACATTTTGAATGTGGACCAATGGTTCAGGAGATATTTGTTATCTAGAGCTCTGGTGGCCATCTTGTTCGGCAGAGCGGAACAATTTTGGCAAACAGTATTATTAGGAAGATTTTGAATATGGTAATCCCCATTCTTACCGACTTCTGCAGTTTTATATTAAATCAAAACGTTGCAAGTCCCATTAAGCTGCATGTCATCCAACAAATGTGATGATATCAAACTATTTCCGACAGTATACGGTAAATACGGAAATTTTCATGATAATTTTATTTTCGCAAATTGCGTTAAAATACATATTTGCAACGCAAAATATCTCGACTAGGACATCAATAGAAAACAGAGTGATTTCGGCGTTTCACAAGGATTATATTTTCATATGCCAAGTTTCGTGAAAATAAAACCCTCACGAAAATTTCCGAATTTACAGTATTGCAGGATATACTGATGCAATTTTTTGACGTTATCCAATCAGATGCTGGGTTTCAAAAGCAAATGCTTTAGAAAGCGATATTTATCGTTAGGCCAAATAAAAAAATAAGTGTGTTTCGGGTAACGGGTCTGAACATTTTAGGTAGGGTAGGCACACATATTTTTTTTAATTATTTTCTTTTCTGAAAAAAATTATGATTTGATGCATTTTGAAAGGCATTTCGCCTTTCAAAATGCATCAATCATATTTTTTTCCAGAAAACATGAAAAAAATCTAGGATTCACCAGTTAATTTAGGTAGGGTCGGGTTACCCTAAACACAGGTATTTTTTTATTTGGCCTAACTTACCTCCCCTTTTTTATCCAGGAACTCTGCAATCCTTGGACCAAATTTATAGTTAGTGTAGACCAAGAGGAGAATCAAACAAGGGACCTCCACAAACATATGTTCAATAACTACCCATTCCTTCGCCATACAAAGCATGGCGAATCCCCAGGTTAACACGTAAGGCCCTGAAATATAAAACAACCCAGGGTTCATACAGGCAAGATTGAGTAAAATTCAAGGACTTTTCAAGGACTTCTAAAGGCTATCCTACAGTTTTCAAGGACTAAAAGTTAAGGAAAAATCCTGATTTAAGTGCTACAATTCTACTTCAGAAATGCTGGACCGAGAGAATGGAGACATTAGTACTGGAAAATTAGTATAAAATTGTTGTGCCTTCATTTGGTGCAGCATTTGCTGCACCAAATAAAGGCACAACAATTTTAAACTGATTTAGGTCTCTATCAACAGTGCTTAGTCACACAGAAAATAGTAGAATTCAAGGACTTTTCAAGGCTTTACAGGATTTTTCAGTACTTTTCAAGGCAGATTTAATTTTCAAGGACTTTTCAAGAAAGGCCTCTAAATTCAAGTACTTTTCAAGCCTGTGCGAACCCTGCAACCAGACCCCCAGGTTATAAAACTTTTTTAGGGTTCCCACATAAATTCAAAACTACTATTCCATGGTTTTACCATGATTTTCCATGATCAACTATGTAATTTCCATGACTATTTAATGCACAGCCTCCAACCTCCCCTTTTAGCAGCATCTTCACCATGCTGAGCATTTTTGTGGAATGCCGCAACAATAGCATGTTTGTAGACCATGCATGTGTTTTGAAATAATTAAAACTTGAAACCACCAGTAGCCAGAAAACTAGCTGTCAGACACTTGTGTGTCCGACAGCTAGTTTTCTGGCTACTGGTGGTTTCGTCAAATTATTTCACAAAATTCCATGATTTTTCCATGATTATTTAGATTTTTTCAAATTCCATGATTTTTCCATGCATGGAACTTTTTTTAGTGATTTTCCAGGTTTTTCAGAGCTTGTGGGAACCCTGTTTTTTATACTCCAACTCAACTGAGCATGAAATCTATCATGCTCATGAATGTTAAAAATTTTAAGCATTTATTTGCATGATAAATACAACATCTGAGAGCTTAGAAGCAAAAAATAAGTTCATTATTATAGTTTTATGAGCAGTTGAAATTTCATGCTCAGTGTAGTTGAGCATGAAAAAAACTTTATAAGCTTGGGGTCATGCCTTGATGTTTTTTCACGCTCGACCCAACATGCTAAACTGAGCTTGAAATTTCAACTGCTCATAAAAACTAAAAGCGTTTAAGAAGAAAAAAGTCTAGTGAATATATTTTGGGGATTCACAGTTCAGAAGAAATTGGATTTTAAACTTCATAATATTAAAAATATATGTTGACAAACGTCTGCGAGTACGATGACATTAACCAGTTGACTAAGTGATTTTATTTGGGATTTTTGGAAGCTACCTTTTCCTTCACATTTGGGAAAATATATCATAAAAATTGGGAAAATAAGTACTAAAATACACAAAATTGGGAAAATAAAGGCCATTTTTGGATTGGGAATGACTCCCATATAAGGCGGTAAAAATGGCCAAATAAAATCACTGTGACATTTCACATAACATAAAGTCTGATATTAAGTTCCTTTGCTAAAACAGTTTATCTGGCAATAGCGCAAAAAGTTTTCTGCTAAAAGTTTCATTTTCCCGTCAAATGCTTAGATCTAAAAGCAAAAAACCTGAAAACCTAAAATAAAAACCACTAAGTTTGTTCAGCCCTACTTGTATGAAGTTGACAAACAAGCAATTGTAACTTAATGCCTACTTGTGTTGTCTGCTGATAAGCCTTTGGAAACAGAGGCCTATTAAAATGTCGGGCCTGATATGGATCCAATCTACCTCATCATGCCCCAATGTTATATCATTGCAAATTTAGTTCCAATCTGCCATCTAGTTCATTAAACATCTTAACCTTTTGTATACTGGAAACCCCTAAACGGGTACTTTGAAAAACAAAGAAGACCCAGATGAAAAGCCACAAAATGCAGCATTTCATCAGCGTCTGCAATGTTTGCTCAGACAAAATCGATCTTAACCCTTAAAGCGCCAAGAAAAAATGTATCGGAAAATGTTGTCTGCTGAAGTCGTCAGCTGCAAATAATTGCCTAACATTACTGACAAATTAAGTATAGAAGCAGTCTCATCTGGGTCCACACTGTTTGCCATAGAGGCTTCTTAAACATTTCAGCAGACGAAAAAAGCAGACAACTTTTGTTGCAATTGGCGCATTAAGGGTTAAGAGAAAGAAATACAATATTTTTTTTTAAATTATAACCTGTGACGACCCAAATTTATGCAATGGACCATTCAGACTTAACTGTATCAAACCAGTTCTCCAGATCATTTTGACTGGTCCAAATGAAACTTGATCTGTAGCATACCAGCTATTTTCAATCCGTACATGTATTAACTTTGGCTTAGCCAAATTTTTACGTAAGCTTAAACATGCTGCTGTTCTGAGAAATTTCTATTTTCACTTTCAACTTTGACTGGTTCACATGAAATTACAAGGACCAAACTGATAGGAAACTTCCCGAGAGTGGATTTTGCGCACATATTATTCTGAAAACACGTTTTCTTCAAGGAGACATGGTAAGGGGACGCAACTGAACATTGTGGCGTTTGTATCGAGGCAAAAATAAAACATCGATAAGCAGTCCAGCAAGAGGATTCTATATTTCTGAATGCATAAAATTTGACAGATTGACAAATCAGTTCAATTATCTAGAGTCTTCTGATTCGAATTGGTTGAGAAATACAGGTTGCTGGTAAAAACATACCGTACAGGTATTCGGTATGTACTATTTTTCAACTCTTTCCATATTTAGGGGAAACCGACCCGTAATTTACGTCTATACGGATGCTATCTGGAGCGCTGTTAAACTTTATGGAAAATTCCATTGGACTGAAAAGGGTTAAACACCAGAAAGAGTCACAACACATGGTGGGATCGCACCAAAAACGATGCCTCCCGCTCCTTCAGTAATGGTAGGTGGATCCAGAAAACTCTCAAGGGGGGGGGGGGTCCGTTTCAGTATTTCTGGGGAAACCTATAGCCACTTTGACTTCTTGTCCCCCCACCCCTCTGGATCAGTGCATAGGGTACATAAATCCCATGTATAGTAAAGGTTCTAAAATTTCAAACACTTTTCATTTTCTGTTCGCAAATAAAATGTTGGTTTTCGGGACTGAAAGTCTCAACATGCTTGTCAGAATAGCAAATAGGGAAGGCCCTGAACAGACTGCTTCTTCAGAAGCAGTCTGGTCTGGGTCTGCACTGTTTGTCTTGGCCTATTTAGCAGGCAACTAGTGTTTGAAATTTTAGAACATTTACTGTAAATCTAGTGTAATAGAAAGCTGTTGGATATACCTGTGACACCGGTTTTGGGGTAGAGAGCCTTGAACCAATTAGTTGGGATAAAACCAAGATGGTTCTTCGGTGACTCTACAGCCATCTTAGGGTGGGGGAAGTTCTTCAAGTCTCTCTCAGGACCATAGAAAATCTCATTGGCAGACTCCCAGTTTCGCAGTTTCTTAGCTCTCTCCATGGAAATTTCTTCCTGAGTTTTGGGGACATGTATAACTTCCGGCTTCTTATACAGGTAGGTTTCGGCATCAGCATGGCGCACGGCGGTTGTACTCAGTAATCGGGTCGTTATTCTGCAACAATATAACATATACTGAACCACACTTCTGACGCAAAATCAAACTTAACATTAAATAGAACATATATTGTTTCATCCCTTGTAATGCAATTTTATCAAAAATTAAAACACTTATTCATGAAAATGAAAGTAGAACATCATCTGCCAATCATTCCCTTTAATCATACATGTAACCCGATTGGGTGAATGTCTCTCATAACCCCTAAACGGTACAATGAGTTCGGCACGACCTCGTTTATTTAATTTAAGTTTTATTCCTGAAACATTTGGTGTTGGAAGTGTCAGTTAGTATATTTACCCTGAATATCCCTATGAATAGGCTAGATTCGCTTTTTACTTTGGTGACTTATTTTTTTTTTAGATAAAGAACAAATAAATGTTAAATTCCTAACTTCAAGCATTTTCTTTTGTACTTGTGTTTGTAAAAATTCAACTCTTACCAAATATGACTGCAGCACATTGCAATGTGCTTTCAAAACACCATAAAATACTTTTTGTAAAAATAATGATTCAGGCCCCCAATTGAAATTATTTTTCTTATTTCTCAACGAAAACATATGTTGTGGGTACTCAAAAGAACCGTCTCGATGAGACGGTTCATTTGAGCACCCAAAACATATGTTTAAACTGACGGATAAGAAAATAATCACAATTTTACGCTCAAAAACTTTGCTTAACTGGCCCATTGCGATTTGTGATTAAACTACAGATTTAACCCTTGTCATGGTGGGTAAAATAGAAATTGGGCGGTAATTTGATGGATCATCTTTAGAGCCATTTTTGAAAATCGGATAAACCTTTGCTTGTTTAAGTTGATTCGGAAAACTGCCACTTGTGATACTTTTATTTATCAGGGCTGCAATGCTAGGTGATATGATATCACAGGCCATTTTTAATATTCTGGGGCCTACGCCATCCAGGCCAGTAGATTTTCCAGGGTCCAGTTTATGAATGAACTCCGCCACCTGTGATGTTGTGATGAGTGGTATTTTGAAGAACATATCCGATGGTACTTTATTGTTGATATGTTCAGAGGGCCATTTGGTAGACTGGCCATCGAGCTAAATATGTCACCCTCTTGAAATATTATATAAATAAATAAATAAATAAATAAATAAATAAATAAATGCTGAACCTTGGTATATCCTGTTTTCCACTCTGATCAAATATACAGGCACATGCTTAACACTGAAATACTGCCGGCTAACGCCAAACAGTGTAGGACTAGGACATAAAAATATTCAGCAAGATCTTCAGACAAAATACAATATTTTAAAAAATTATAACTGGACACCCCTAGAAATCCCAAGTTTGTTGTATCAATCCAGAAGGAAGAATCTGTTTAGTATACAAAGGGTTAACCCTTAAAGCGCCAATCACGACTGCAGCAGACAACAAATTTTTTGACATCTTTCCAAATTTCCGAAAAAAATAAGACATGATATTACATCAGAATCGTCTGTTAGCAGACGATTCCCAT
The DNA here is from genome assembly GCA_964019695.1 of Loripinus fragilis. Lineage (NCBI taxonomy): Eukaryota > Metazoa > Mollusca > Bivalvia > Lucinida > Lucinidae > Loripinus > Loripinus fragilis. Next base: position 111,271,486 of record OZ026517.1, read on the forward strand.
GAAATATCATGCCCAATTTGTTAATTTTGAAAACCAGCAAAATTTCAGATTGTCGTCTGCTGCAAATTATAGGTGGCACTTTAAGGGTTAAGAAATACTTACTGCTGAGCCTGTTTCACCTTCAGGGCTGTCCTTATGGACCCTGCAAAAATGACACATTCATTTTAGTTTAGTAGCTCAATAAGTCAATTAAGAGGGTCATTCAAAAATAACTGAGAGTTGGTTAATATCTTTAGACTGGGTTGACACTTTTGACCAAAACGTAATACACATATACAACGAAACTTCAGTATTCATTGCATGTAGGAGTTGATGTCTTATCATCTTCAATGTGCTGTTGCAAGGCAACCAAAGACCGCCTCTCAGCGATGAGCGTTCGCACTGACAACATTTCTGACAAAGCAGCCATGAATTTAAAATCATTTCAAATCTTAAACAGTATAGCAATGGACCTTTTATCTCGCCAATTGTATCAAACAATGTGTTAGCTATGTTATGAAGAACTGTAAAAGATTGTGAATACATACAATGTTTGTTGCCTAGCAACCAAAACCGATGGAAATTCTATTTTGGACACAAACACCAGATTTTGTTCTATGGAAACTGTTTATTCCAAAGAATATTCAAGATATGCATTCAAATATTAAAGACAGTTACTAAACACAATGAAATGGTTATATGATATTATACTTTGTCAGTACCTTAATTAATCTTTTCAATAAGGCCAACCTTAAAAATATTTTTGTTTCCCCTTACCCGACCCTCTTTTACCGGTATGGGTCGGTCGGTCGGAAAATTATTTTATTTTACTTCCCAAATATGATACCCATTAAACCAAATTGTAAATACAGTACCCCACATTGTGCAGTGTAAATATAACCTATAACCTCAAAAAATCAATAATCTGTATGTATTGTACTTTCAAAGATGCATAGTAATGAGGCAATTCTATTTTTCTTATAAACAGGTACAGTAGGTAAAGCATGGCTATTCACTACATATGCAGTAATTCGTAATAGGTTCATTATAACTGTAAACTGAGACTACCTGCACGCCCAAAATCAAGGTAAACCTGCAAGTCTTTGTTTAAAACGATTCTCATCTATCTTTGAAAGTACTATATCTGTATTTGTTTACATCCACGGTGTGGAAGTTTATCTGCACAGTGTGTAGTACTGAATAGTGCTACTTTAGGCAATAACATTTAATACACAAACAATTTGCTTACTAAGAATATTTTTTAAAGATAACACTTTACATTGGACAATTCTCTAAGTTTGCAAACTGCCAATGAATTTAAAAAAAATATTCTTGACTGAAAATTGAAATAAAATTTTTTGGGTTGGGGCCTTTTTTCAGGGTCGGTCGGGTAAGGGGAAACAAATAAAGTTTTATTTTAGGCCTAATTGGGTATGTTACCCACTCCTTTTTCGTTCATATGTGTATTGCAAATTTTAATTGGGTGTTCTAATTTCTTAAGAAATGTTGATTTGGGTATTTTTTTCAATCGCGTATTTTTGTAAATGTCTTATGCCATCATTTGTATTTTTCTTGATAATTGACAGTAAAGCAAAAGACCCAGAGTACAAGCTACTTTCTGTTTCAATCTCATCTACACTGTCATTAATTATTGATGATGCTATTATTACAGTAGTCAATCGATTCATTCACAATACCGGAGATGATTGGCTCGGGATCAAAGGACCAATGGCTCGAATAGCCCATAATTTTATTAGTATGTTTCTCAAAATTCCTCTCTCGGACTTGGATGCCATTTTTTTCAATTTCTGACGATGGTTCTCTGCTTACATTTGATTATTGTACAATAATTGAGTGAATGTGGTGAACCAGTCAGTTGGCTGTGTTCTATTAACCACTTAGAAAAATGAAACCCCTGGATGGGGCAAACTCCCCAATAGTACAATGTACAACAATGAGGATTCAGGTCTCTGAATGGAAAGCCTCAACTGTTGGAGAGTTATTGGTCGACGGAGCGGTAAAAGCCGGTATGCATAGTCATTTATTTGTATTGCGTATCCGGAATTTCTCTTGCGTTTTGTTACGATACTGAATCAATTTTAATTGCTTTTTTTTCATATTTCTATTGGGTTAATATGCAAATACACTTACTAATTAAGGTACTGACTTTGATGATAATTAAGCTCTAGAATGAACCATTATTGGTGGGTGGGGTATATTTTTGGTTGAAATATTCCGAAAATTGATTTAGCTTTCGTTTTATTTGCGGAATAAAATTCCAAAGGCCTGAATTACAGTTGTTGCAATCAAACACTTTATTTGCAGCAAACGCACAAGTTCATTTGATGTAACTTAAATTTTTTATAGTGATTCCATGGCAACGCTTTATTCCAGCGTGAATGCATGGCGTTATTCCACATTCTTTGGATGCTTAGCAACAACAATATATACTTTGCATGGTCTTGTATATTGCATATTCTGCCGCAGGAAAGTTCATTGCATACATGTGCCAAATTTGACTAGTGTACATTAGCCTACGTAAGAGATGCCTCGTAATTTCGATGTGGTGCTGTACACTGGCCCCTGTCGATAGCAATTTCGTTTCTCCTTAAAATACATGTCTTTAACCCAAGCTGATCAGCAAGGGAACTTAAGCCTGTAAAATATTTATAGCGGTTCAAGATTTGTGTCCCTTCATAGATGAAAATGCAAAAAAAGAAAGATAGGGCCTGGGGCCAGACTAAATTAATGATGTAGATAAGAATCTCAAACCTTTTCAGACCTCTTGATATAGATTGTGCAATTGAAAAATAGATTTCTTTTCTACCAACTTCAACATATATGTTGCAGGTACAATATAGAACCGTCTCATTCAAGTTGAGGTCTGAGAGCAAAAAAATCACTGGGGTGGAAGGCTTAAAGAGTAAGGTTTTTTTTTTATTTGATTCTTTACATCCCAGTCAACAATTTTTCAGTTATGTTGCGATGGGTCTTCCTGGGTTGGACCAGTACTAAGCAGGGATTAATGTGTCTTGCTCAAGGACACAACACAGTGCCACTGGTGAGGCTCGAACCCACAATCCCTCGATCTCAAGTCATGCACTCTACTACTGAGCCACTGCATTCCCAGGCAGTGGGCTGTTTAACAGTACCAGCCTTAGTTCTGATGTGGTTATGTGCTCATTATAAGAGGTTACAATAAATGTTTTATCATCTGAAGCTCCTTCAAAAATAAAGAATGAAAATGATGTAAAAATCAAAGATCAAATTCAAAAAAAAAATATAAATACATGATTAAACTTGCTGAATATTTGGTGAATTATTGTCTGTTTTCCGCCGTAGGTTCTCTCCATCTTGCACCGAAAAAAATAAATACCGAATCGTTCTGGGAGACACCAGTGTCCATCTTCCTGGATTTCAGGGGGGCATTTGAAAATTCTGGCGGACACACTAAATCTATTTGATTTTTACCTGCTAAATTGAATACAGTTTCTAGTTATAATTTCGGGAAGTTTCTGTATGTTTTTCACTTAATTTTGATAGTTTAGCCTCGAAAAGACGTGCAGATGACTTTGAAGTAGTTTCTGTGATTGCCAATGTTTTTTATTCACCAGCAAGCTATTTCTTTATTATTTTATAGATTTTGCTAAATAAATTCTGTCAACCGATTTGCTTTTTCTTGAACTTCTATTGTTGTTGTGTATTAGACTGTTTGAGAAATCAATATGCCATGCAACATTATCATCGGTAATTACAACCGACACGTACGGTCTAAATTGCACTATTTACTTCATCTTTGCCTCAGACCCAATTATATACACAGACTGGAAACTGACATACAGGTAAATGTATATATTGGAAATACGTTGTCGAGGCTGAGCTTTCAAAACTGACGTATGTTGAAGATTAAATAATCATACCTCCGTTATTTCTCTGTTATTTCTCTGCATATCGTGATTTTTCTTCAAAAAGCAATGGTTCAATATACTATCTTTAAGACTGTAATTTTATATTTATTGACAGTTTATCCGTCTTTATGAACATCGACAAGAAACCAAGGTACCATTTTTAGCTATTGTTCGCACTTTTTAGCCGAAAATCCTCAGAAATCAACTTTGAAGATGAGAAAACTCCAATTTTTTTAACTGTAACTTGTAATATTTCAACTTCGCATACCGGGAGTAACTTCTTATAATCTGGAACATGTTCAGAATCAAATTTATTGGCTATAGTACTGTGAAATAGCGCTAAAATAGAGGCTTGACAACATAACTTTGTATTTCCGTTAGTGAGGCCAAAAGAAAAACATGTCTCGTTTCCGATTATGTCTCCAAAAAATTTAGGGTCGGTAGGTAGGCAAACTTTTTTTCATAAGAACTTTTTTGTAGAAAAAGTCTAAAAATCTTTTAAAAAGGTCTAAAAATAAACTTCAATATCCCAAAAGGCTTCGAGGCCCCAGTATGAGTAGGCCCCAAAATATTAGGGTCGGTAGGGTAACTGGAAACAAGACATTTTCTTTTTTTTGGCCTGACCAGTCCTTTTATACTGGGTCCGAGTCTTTACTATGTTGTGTTAAAAATACCAAAATGGTTAAAAACAGTGAAAAATTCAGAGGCCTGCGCTGGGTGCGTTTTAATGGATACCGATGGTAAAATCGCAAGAATCCGAGCAATCCCAACACTGACCATTTCCGAGATTTCACAGCTAGACCAGTGGCAGGGTTTTTTTAACCATTTTGTCACTTGCTCGTGCTGATTTGCTTGACAGGTAGAAAGAAATAAATACTCCAAAACCTTTGAGAGGTGTAGTTTGGTCCCTATAATGGGCCTATTTATCTGTATCCCCGTCACCCCACCCACTAAATTTCACATTGTTCTCTGATATGTGGAATGGTCATCTCGCGAAAAGGGGGAATCCACTGCATTGTCTACAGAATGAAATCGTAATTAAGCAGCTAGGATATGTCATCTCATTCAAATACCTGAACGTAAAGCGAGAGTTGAAAGCATTTTCTTCCAACTTTTTCCGTCAACCGGCAAGGTCACAACCAAAGCGCTCCGGATTTGCTTAGTTTCGCATCAATTACCAATTTCTAGAATTGCTGGAAAACTGATAAACTATTCTTTTTGGTTGTTTTTATATATGATATTCTGTAAACTTTATATTTTTTGGGTCACTTTCTGTTCGCAAAACATTTAAGGCTAACGCTTAAAATGCGAAAACTTGCAAATTTGACTGAGGCCAGCTTTTTGCGTGTCATAATTGGGATTTCCAAATCTCAGAAAGTGAAAGCAGTCCACTAGACCAACACTGTTGGAGCGAAGACTAGATCTATTTGGCGTAATACATTGGGAGAGAGAGGTCATCTAGTTGAGTGACTAGATTTTTGTAATTATAATTATATTGAAAACCAGGGGGAATAATGCCCTAAAGCAATTCCAAAGGGTTACCTTACTTATGACACGGGTGGTAAACCTAGGAACTACCACGAAATTGTGTTAACGTAATTTTGTTCCCAAGCCACATCCGGGACACGTCGTGGTAGTTTCCAGGCCGAAAATTGGATAAAGAAAGGTTGGTGTCACTTTTATTTTTGTTTTATTTTACAACTAAGAACAAACGATGGTGAAATCCGACAATGTGGTTCCGTGTAAATATGTCTCAGCGTCCCCTCTAGCCCAAAATTTTGTTTGAAAAGTTATTTTCTTTCTTTTGGTACGTGTTTCCCCACTGAGCATCGGACCAACTTTCCCCAAAGTTCGAAGGATTTTAGCACATATCTGTCAAATTGAATGGAATTTGATATCATTTGACGATGGAAATGATAAAAAGACCCTGAATAAACATTCCTGCACAGAAAAAAAATCTGAGCATTTACTCGTAAACGATTCATGCCCCGTTCGTCCTGTGTGGTAGTTTCCAGCTCATCGTGGTAGTTAAAATGCTATCGTGGTAGTTTCCAAGACTTTATAGGATACGTTTCTGAAGTGTTACAAAACATTATAGTGGTTGTTTGTTTCGCATGATAACCCTCAAGCTCGTCGATTAATTACCACGGTAAACAAATAAACCACATTTCAACACCATGAGGAAGCTAAGCTGAGGACTCATGATTCAATGTGATGCTTGACAGGTGGAGACCATGCCCTGGACTGCCAAACAACACCTCTGGAAATCTAAAGCAAAAGAAGGTCATCAGTTGAGCCGTTGTGGACCAAGCAACAGACAAAAAAAATTATATAAAATTGTGTCACTCGCTACGTTGTTCCATGTTCAGTCAGCTTTTAGATAAAATGGCAGGCTAAGACAACTGGCCCAAAGTATTGTTAGTACTTGCGCTTCGGAAAAAAGGGAAATATCCTCGGGTTGGGACACTTTATATATACATGCGAGTGTGACGATGAACGGGCATGTTATTTGATAATTAAAAATCATGTTTATTCAAAAACAAAAAATGTGAATATCCCTTCTTTTCATTCTTCTCATCATTTCAATAGCCCACTAAAATTAAAATTCAGGCAGACGTCATTTGTTATCTGACAAAAGGTTATTTGAAAAGGTCTTCGTATGAATAAGAGGAGTATTCAAGGTTCGGCCCACACACTCTGTCTTTATAAAAAATGAAGTAGCCCCTGAATAGTGGAAATCTGCTAATGCAAACTACTACTAAATTCCTACAAAGTCTTGGAAACTACCACGATAGCATTTTAACTACCACGATGAGCTGGAAACTACCACACAGGACGAACGGGGCATGAATCGTTTACGAGTAAATGCTCAGATTTTTTTTCTGTGTAGAAATGTTTATTCAGGGTCTTTTTATCATTTCCATCGTCAAATGATACCAAATTCCATTCAATTTGACAGATATGGGCTAAAATCCTTCGAACTTTGGGGAAAGTTGGTCCGATGCTCAGTGGGGAAACACGTACCAAAAGAAAGAAAATAACTTTTCAAACAAAATTTTGGGCTAGAGGGGACGCTGAGACATACTTACACAGAACCACATTGTCGGATTTCACCATTGTTTGTTCTAAGTTGTAAAATAAAACAAAAATGAAAGTGACACCAACCTTTCTTTATCCAATTTTCGGCCTGGAAACTACCACGACGTGTCCCGGATGTGGCTTGGGAACAAAATTACGTTAACACAATTTCGTGGTAGTTCCTAGGTTTACCACCCGTGTATGAGCCTACCAACGATTCTACGGTAAAGGGAAAAATCTTTTGGGTCCACCAGGATTCGAACTCAGAACTCCTGCGTGACAGTCAATCACTCTAACCATGCCGCTAAAGTGCTAATCCATCAATGTCTGTTAGGTATGGCACTGTCACTACACTCTTCCCCCTTTTATTTTTTTAGAGCCGTGCATCAACCGTTCCTACAGAGTATAGCCCCCTACCGCTCCCAGAGGCTGTCTCCGGCATTGCCGAATTACTTCTGACACTATTAAAGCCATTCCAAAGGGAAAAATCTTTTGGGCCCGCCAGGATTCGAACCCAGAACTCCTCCATGACAGTCCACCACTCTAACCATGTCGCTAAAGAGTTAACCGTTAGGAATGGCACTGTCACTACAGCCCCAACCCACGAACTCGGGAACACTAACAACCTGAGTTACCCTGATGGTCTAAGGCTGTCGTCACTGGTCTGGAGCCCGGGTCTGGAGCTTTTAAGCCATTGCACGCGGAGTTTGAATAATAAACTATTTGCATTTAATGGATTTGCGGGTAATTTAATACCTTAATGAGCCTGCACAAGAGCGCAGGCTGATCGATGCATCTGCTTTCCCATCTGTTATCACATTATGCGTCATTCTAGTATGTGGTTTTTTGCTTTATCTGTCAATGTTTTCTGGTTTTAAACCAAACAAATATGGTCAACAGTACATTCTATTAAGAATCCTGACCATTGACTGGAAGAAGAATAAGAAAAAATAAATAGATAAATAAATATTAACTATGGACAAAAATAAAAAGCTCGCAGAATCTGAGGACAAACTCCCCAGAGTACACCCCAGTCAGAAGTATATCTATCAAGATTTACGACGTTTGATCAGCGAATGCTCTGGTTTACATCCATTTGTTTTGTTTGTTTGTTTTGATTCTTCACCATCCAATCAACAATTTTAGTCATGTTGGGACGAATAACTGTCTTCCTGGGTTAACCATTACCAAGTAGCAAATAAAGCCTCTTGCCCAAGGACACAACACTATGACTCCAGTGAGTCTAGAATAAGCAATTCTTCGATCCCTAGTTTAACTATCTACCAACTGAGCCACTGCACTCTTTACGTTCATAATGGGCACTGTGAAAGCGCTCGCCAAATGCTGGGGTGTATCTTTGCTCTATTTCAAGCTACACAACCGGGAGTGAGTGGGGCTTTCTATGTTTTTTGACTGAGACTAACTTTGCATATATGTGAGGCTGTGAATACTCAAGCATGACTGTTCACATATTTATGCTTGTCTTTGCATTCACTAATTGCCTATATGAAAACAACCAAACAACCAAACTTGCGTATCATACCCTTTTTATCCACTGACTCAGTGGTATAGTGTTCGACTTGAGATCAAGAAGTCCCTGTTTTGAGCCCTATTGTTTGTTTGTTTGTGTTTATCATAGGAGTGATATAACGACATGCATTAAAATCAATAAACCCCTATTTGTTTAGAAATTTTGGCAACGCTATGTATTGACGTCCGTAATAACCTCGCCGATATATGGCATAAGGGTCATATGATACATAGAAACTAAAATTTGTGTCCTGTATTATTGAATTTATTAAGCTCGTTGCGAAAAAGTGATAAAATTATTGACAAGCCTCGCAATTTATTTTCTTTTTCACAGCTCACTTAATAAATTCAATATTTGGACCAAACATCATATTCTATGCAACCCGACGGTGGGGTTGAAACCCAAGCCTGAAAGTCAAGGGTTTTACCAACCCCTGGGAAGTCTAGTAGATGTTCATGCATCAAAAATATAGCATAATGTCATTTTTATAGCTTGAGAATTTTGGAAAGTTTTTGATAAGTTAAATAATGGCGTGCAGAAGATTTTAAAAACCCTTGTTCAAAAGCAAAGACGTACGTCATCCTGACATCACTAAATTATGTCCACATATACGCGCGTTACTGCTGATGACCTCTGTTTTGTAAGGGACAAAGAATGTGTACATGTGTAGTAAAAAAAGCTATGCATCAACAACAACGAATTGTCTGATTTAATTAAGGGTTTGCGCCGGTAAAAACATGATTGTTAATAACGTGAGAAACAGCATTTTATGCAATAATAAAACATGAGGTCCTCTATTTATCATCCCACCAAAAGGTAGAGTCTTACATCTTAACCCTTAATGCTCCAATGGCGACAAAAGTCGTCTGCTTTTCTCCTCTGCTGAAATGTTTATGAAGCCTCATTGGCAAACACTGTAGACCCAGATCAGACTGCTCCTATAGAAACAGTCAGTTCTGAGTCCACGCAGTTTGACTCTATACTTCATTCGTCAGTAATGTTAGGGAATTATTAATTTTGCAGCAGACAACTTCAGCAGACGACATTTTCAGATGCATTTTTATCTTGGCGCTTTAAGGGTTAAAGACTTATGGACAAATTAGTGAAGCTGAGGATATCGAAATTTAAGCCTTATACAAAGTTTTGTGTTCTTCAGAGCAAGGCAATTTATCATAGATGCTTGACACTGGCTAGCACACAGGAAAACATCCCAATCGGACTGATTTTGTCTTTCTGGGATGTAAAATGAGTTGCAACATGTGATTTCCAACAATGTGGCATTTTGACAAGTGTAGACTCAGACAAACCCATGCAGCCTTCTTTTAGGCTTAGAAACTCCAAATGATGTCCAGTCAGTTGCTTAACACTCATAGAATATCCAAGCGACTAGCAAAGGCTCTGTTCAGACTGCGCGTATGCGCAGGCTGGTCTAAGGCTTTGCTTGTCGCACTTACCTTATTGTTGGAAATCTTATGTCACGGCTCAAATATCAACTCAAACAAACTTTGGTGCTTTCCAAACGCAACCTGTATCATAATTATCTACACCCATGGACCTAAAATAAACTGTGAACAGGTATGACAATCCATACCTGTTTTTATTTTAGAGGTAAACGAAAGAAAATTGCAAAAAAAAGAAAACGAGCATGGTGACATACGCTTTTTAAATGATCATAAGTTTCTATAAAAAAATTCCTTTCAAAGTTTTTGTTTCTGTAGTTACATCATGTGATATATTCATTCGAGATATAAATGCTTCTTTGGCCTTAATATGTTTTGACAAAATAGATTTTAGTTTAAATATTAAGCTATATGCCTATTTTTCGCTGTTTTTTGTTTTCATTAATTAGCCGATAGCATGTAGCGCATTCCCAGAAAAAAAATTATGCTAATTTTCATTTTCAATTTTTCAAAATATGAGAAATTAATTTTGTTAAAAAAAACTCCTCACTTTCAATTTTTAAAATCAACTAACTTTTTAAAAAGGACCATGTTATTTTTGTCAAAATAGATGAGTTTGAGCTATTTTCAACATATAAAAAGATGGTTACTTTTTGGATAAATGCTTATAAGTCCTGTTCTACCTTATAGAAAACGCTTAAGCACTACGAATGAAGACCGATCACAGTAGATGACATCTGAAAAAATGCATTAAAAGCACACATTGAAGCGCCCATAAACCATACATTTTTTGCAGTGGAGGACTTTGGAAAAAGTATAAGCTTGAAATTTCTAGCAGATGATTAACATGAAATATCGAGCCTTGTTGTTTTTTTCGTAAAAGAACCAAAATTTGAAAAATTTTGTCTAATGCAAGTTGTAAGTGTCACTTTAAGGATTAATGCAGTCATTAGTACTGTTGTTGGAACCGTTAACCCTTAATGTGCTAATGGATTCTTATGATTTGATATAATAAACTTGGAATGGTCCATTGTATATACTGTATCGAGGGCTCAAAAGTTATACATTCCAAATAAGATTGTACTTCTTAAATTTCTATAAAGATTGTTTTTGTCTTAGCAAACAGTGTAGACCCTGATGAAATGGCACATTATGCAGCATTTCATCTGGGTCTTTACTGTTTGCCAAAGTACTCATTTAGGAGTCACCAGTATACAAATTATTGAGGGTCTGGATGGGGGGGTCTGGTATTCACTATTCATTAAAAATTTAGCCCATTATTCATCTCATTTAAATTTTGGGTTATTCATTAAAATAAGACCAATTTGAATTATTCATTAAAAATAAGAAAGGTGGCAAAAAATCTGATTATTCACTATTCATTAAATTTTTCTTCAATTCATTAAAAAAATAGGATTATTCATTAATTTTTAGGCCCTCATTATTGTTACTATTCATTATTTTTTGGCTAATTATTCACTATTCATTATAAAAAAGGGCCATTATTCACTAATCATTATACCCCATCCAGACCCTCATGGTTAATTTGAGTATTTACTGTTACATGAGTGATTTGCAAAGAATTATGGATAACTCGGCCCAAAACCAACTCGGCCCACATAAAAATGTTCCAAATTCATAAGATATTTATTTTACAGACAACTTACTTCAAGATTATTTGTGCATGCACATGCATGATTCTATCAGTCTGTCTGTATATTACCATACATGCACATGCATGTTTCTATTAGCCTGCTTATTTGCACACACGCATGATGCTTCTATAGGTCTATCTATCCATGCATGAGGATGCATCTTCATATCAGTATCTTTGTACATGCTTATGTATGCTTCTATTAGTCTGTCTATCTGTAAATGCGCATATATATTTCTATCAGTCTGTTTATCTGTCTGTCCATCAGTCTGTCTGTCTGTACATGCTCATATATTCTATCAGATATCTGCCTGTACATGCTCATGTATGTTTCTATAAGTCTATCTGTATATGCGCATATCCCATCTGTAAATATGCCATGGAATCATGGTGGAATTCCGTGGAATACTGCCGTGGAGTATTCGGACGGAATTTTTTAGTAAATGCCGTGGTTTCCATGAAAAATGACGGCAATATTGTGGAGCCGGAAGTGATGTAAAAATTCCACGGCATTCCGTGGAAATGTGCCGCCAAATTCCACCAATTTATAGGATTCCGTGGAACTGAAAGAATTCCACGGACGGATTCCGTGGAACTGAAACAATTCCACGGATTCCATAGGATCTCATGGCAATTCTGTAGATTCTATGGATTCCATAGAAAACTGCCACGGAAGGCCATGGCTTCCACAGATATTTTACCAGTGCAACAGTCTTAAATATTTGAAATTCTAGACATATGGACAGACCAACGCCAGAATCATTGGTATACTATAAAATAATTAAAAATATGTGACTCATAAGCCATTGGCTCAGGTTACCTGGGGGGTGGGGGTGCACTACATACCAAGCAAGCACTATATACCAAGGCCAAAGGTCATCTGCTTTCTGGATCTGAAGAAAGTCTTCTTTAGAAGGGGTTTTACCGTACACAATTTATGTTTATTGCACCCACCTTGGTCATGTGACCCAAGACCACTTTAACACTTTTGTTCCCCTACACTAAGGAGTTCAATTGGCCGATACTGGTTTCTAAAAAGTTTGAAAAATGTTGATGCATAGACAGACGACAGTCATAAGTATACTATAAACTCATTCATTTAGTCTATGGCTCCGGTGTACTAAAAAGACAATGATGAAAATGGTGATAAATTTAATGTTCAATAACAGCTAGGCCATTGAAACAACAATACATTGACACTCCAGTATCTTTCTCAAGCTTCCTCTAGCTTGATGTTTTGTCTTCTCTCTTGATGGTTTTAAAATATCCTTTCTGGACAACACAGTCTGAAATGAACAAAGCAAGAAAAACTGTGAATACAAGACACACACATAATAAATAAATTCATCTAAGCACCAAAGTAAACATAGCTGATATGAAAATAAGCTGGGTTATGATAATTATTTTATATTTACAGCTCGATCAAGTATTCAGTTTTTCCATTTGGATATAAAACTTTTTGTGCTCAACATATGAACATGAAATTTATTTGCTCATGTTAAAGTGGGAACAATTGTATCATGTGTTTTAACATTTTTGAGCAAGATAAGTATGATAATCCAAGCTTTAAAGTAATGAATGATATAAGTATTCCTTTAGATAATTTTGATTATTCTACCGTTTCTGACTCGTGAGTTACTAAGTTTAAATTTCATACTCTGAGTTTAGAGTGAAAAAAAGTTTTATAGCATTTTATGCATGGGAGTATAAACTAAATCAGCCTGCCCTGAGTATAGATTTCTAATATTTGTTTGTTTTGATTCTTTAGTTCACAGTCAACAGATTTTCACTCATGTCAGGACAGGTCTTTAAGTTGAAGCAGTACTAAGCAGAGTATAACATGTCTTGTTCAAGGACACAATGCATGCAGTGCCTCGGGTGAGGCTCAAACCCCGGGCTCAAACCTGCAACCCCTCAATCTTGAGTCAAACACTCTAACACTGAGCCACCATGCTCCTCTTAGTAAGTCCTCGTCTGATGAACTGTCACATCTAGATTATTCTTTAAGCGTAAGCAGAAATGAGCATAATGCTGAGCAGCAATAACAAGTCTGAAGAAAAAATTAAATATGAGTTCACTTTTTTATCATCAGCAGCCCTAGCCACAAGTATTCTTGAGTGCCACAAGTATTCTTAAGTTCAATAGCTGCTTCAGGCCTTAAAGTTGATGGACAGACAGACCAAGCAAAACCAGTATTTCCACTTTCTCAAAAGTTTGGAGCATAGAAAAATTTTGTCCTCAAAAGTTGTCTGCTTTTTACATCTGTTGCATATATTCAGATGCACTCCATACTAATTTTACCATGGAAGCAAGGGCATCAGTCTGATCTAGGTCCATAGTGCTTGCATTAGAGACGAAACCTTGTGTCCCCCACCCACTTCATCCTCCCTGATGCGTCTTTGTTTGGTCATGGTTAGGTTTGTATGTCTGGTTTTGATGGTCAACAGCTATGGTCATGTTGGGATGGTCAGTTCACCTTAATCCTAGCCACACTTTTTTCCTGGACAAGCTTGACTAAGTGGTTAACCAGTACTTGGTGCACATACTTTCATTTGTAACTGACAACAACCCTCACAGGAAGGGAGGAGATAGAAATTATTTCATGATCACGAAAGTATGGGACCAGGCCGGGATCAAACTTGCCACCCCTGGATCTGCAGTCAGACATGTTAACCACAATGCTATGTGGCCCGGTCTTGAAGGTTAAGAAGATGGAGTGCATACAATGCTGTTTCACAGTTATATAATCCCTTTTTTTGTTGCCCTCAGAAAAAGCTTATGAAAGTTGTAAAATTAATTTGGTGCTAAAATTTAATGAATTATTGCCAAGTAACTGCTATTCTCTTGCGCCAAGCTCTTGCTTGGCTAAATGTTTATGGAGCAAATGTTATGCAATGTGAAGTACTGTGCAGAGTGCTACAGCTCAATCCCTTCAAGATGTGGCGCTGAGATTTCTTTGTTTTTGATGCAGGCCTCCAGATAAGAGCGTGTACCAGAAAATTATTTTTCTTATTTCCAACCAAAACATATGTTGTGGGTACTCAAAAGAACCGTCTCGAGGGAGCGTAGTGGCTCAGTGGTAGAGTGCTTGACTCGAGACCGAAGGGCCGCGGGTTCGAGCCTCACCTGTGTCACTGCGTTGTGGTCCTTGAGCAAGAACATTTATCCTAGCTTAGTACTGGTTCAACCCAGGAAGACGGTGAGTCGGGCCTTCCCTTAATAACTGAAAGATTGTTGATGATACGTAAAGAATCAAATCAAACAAACAAAAAAGAACCACCGAGACGGTTCTTTTGAGCACTCAAAACTGATGGGTAAGAAAATAATCACAATTTTACGCTTAAATGTTTTGCTTAACTGGCCCTATGTTGATGTTTATAAAGAATGTGATTTTTGCAAAACTAGTAGAGTTTTTAAAACAGTTTTCATATTTTTGTTCTGAGCCTGAACTTCTTACAATTGCATTGTAATTCAGTGTTACCTTTTGTTGTCGGTCATATGCATCAATTTCTTGTCACTTATTTCCGAACGCCTTCTCGGATGGTTTCCCCTTGGCCTTCATTTGAGTACTTTAAATTTGTAGCCTTCTTAGGAACTGACAGACCAGCTAGAGGCCTCTATTACATGGGTCGCCAGATGGTTCTTTTCCATGTTTTATTTACAGCTACTGAAACCTATGAAAATACAAATAAAAAAAAAAACTTTTGTACATGTATACAATAAATGCCAAAGACAAAGTTCTAATATCAGGGTTTTTTTTGGCCCGTTTTGACGACCGATATTCGGTCGTGTTCCCAATGCCAAAAAGTATGTTTTTTTTTCCAATTTGAATAAGAAAATTCCCAATTCAAGGAACAAAAAAAAACGGGAGAAAAAATAACAAAATATCGCCATTTTACGATGTTTATGTTTGTGGTTGAAAGAGCGGGTCCGAACAGTCTGAATGATACAAGGGAAATAACCAAATATTGCAAACTCCCAAACGGTAACATCCCTTTGCGGCAATTCAGCAGAATTTATTCGAGGAGGTGCCGGGGAGTTTGTAATAAACACACATGGTTTATTTTACTGGTACCCTACTCTGGCGTATTAATTTAAATTAAACGGGGCACCTTTCTCATAACAAAAAAAGAAAAAGCTTGTAACATATTTTCGCTATGTCGCACAATACGAAATATTACAGAAAGAAACTAAAAAAACGGAGTCAAGATAAAAAAATAGATGTGCTTTTTCGTCAGCAAGCATTAGCATCGGAGAATTCTGCTTTAAAAAAGAATTTTCTATTTCAAATTTGCTCAAGCAACATATGTTGTGTGTCCTCAAAAGAAACGTCTTAATAAGACGGTTCTTTTGAGCACCCACAACAAATGGTAAGGCAGATTTTAAAATTTGCTTATGAGTGACTGTCAATGAAGAAATGAACAAAAAAGTGACTGATGTGGATTGGCACAGACAGTACAAAATAAGCCAGTTGTGGTTTTAATTTGTTTAAATCATTAATGGTCATTAGCCTATATTATTAGGCCTATATTTGCTTATGAGTCAGTGAAGAGTAAGAAGTTGAATAAAAGAGATACTTGATATTTTTGTTTTTATTATAGGGTGTGTTTTTTCCCAATTTTGTATAAAACGACGCGAAAATTCCCAATTCTAGGGGTCGGGTCATGTTCCCAAAATGCTGAGAAAAAACCCTGAATATATTGGTTTGTACCTGACATTATGTATATATACAAAAATGAAAATTCTATGGAAATCATACTTACATCCAACATGAAACAACATAAACATCAGAATGACAGTTATTTCATTTCCGTATTATTTGCTCTTATTTTTGCATTGCGTAATTTTCAACTCTCAACCAAATAATGTGGGTGCTCAAAAGAACCATCTCAATGAGATGGTTCTTTTGAGCTCTCAAAACACAAACTATAAAGTGACTGATAGAAATTATCACAATTATCTAAATATGAATAAAAATATTTTCAGAAAAAATAGTCTAAATTCTCTTATGAATATTGGGGCACACACTATCTGGTTAATTTAACCCTTCTCATGCTGAGCACAGCTTTATCCTTTTTGGAAATCACAGTAGAACCAGATCAGCTGGCTTCTGATGGTGCCATCGGATCAGGAGTGACACTGTTTTCCACCTTGATTGAAAATACATGGTAATAACTTTGGGAGGGCTGTAGCCTAGTCCATAAAAATACTCGGCATGACAAGGGTTAAAAGTAAAACTGTAGGCTAATCAGAGCTTAGGAACACATCTACATGGACAAGCTCGAGAAGTTCAAAATGGAAGCATGCAATGTGCAAGAATGTAACAAACGACCGCCAGCTTTTTTGAAAAGCTAATACTTGTATGAAAATTGATCTATTTGCATTATGTTTTCACTCAAAAATATGCTGTTACACATGTTTATGCAAAGGTCACTTTATGTATTTAATTGAATTACCTGCAACTAAACTGGAGTGAGCCAGAGAAACACTGGTTTATTAATAGCTCGCAGAATTGTTGGATTTTTTCTTTGAACACATGGCACATAGAAATAGGTCAACAGCCATCTTGATTTGAGAATTTTGAAAGTGTGTAATCTCAAACAACACATGTTATGTGGCTAAAGCTTGATTTACAAACTACTAATTTTATTACACTGATGATGCCTTTAAAAAACAAAAGCCCCAGTTAATGTCATTTGAGATAATAAACAGTCAATGTTGTGTCGTCGTATAACTAATAAACAAGTAGCATGATTGTAGATTTAATCAGCCATTACGCTTAACATGTATAATAATAATAACGTTAGCAACGTAACGTCGGAACGACGTTATGTGCTATAAATAGAATGTCTATATATATCGCAGTATAACATTTCTCCCATATTTTAAAAAGATCCAGATTCTAAATTGGAAAAGAATTTAAATAAATTTGTTTGAAAGTTATTCAAATCATTTGATTTGTTTTCACAGTTAGTATATAAAAGTTTACAATTAATTTAGTAGTATTTGAATGTTTGAACTTATCTCTTCTTTTTAAAATCTAGAATATAGTCTTTGAACTTAGATGGTAATCTACGTGTTCTTCTTGGCAGCTCCCTTCTTTCCGGTTGTGCCTGTTCTTGATCTGTGACTTCGAGTGTTGTATCATCTTGTCTATCATCTCTTTCCGTATGATTTGTTTCAACTTCCGTTCTGTTTGGTTGGTCTTGTCGATTATGGTTCGGTTTTCGTAATATTCTTTCTCTCCACCTCTCATCCCGTGATTCACGCAGAAGTTTGAATTTTGAAGAATCTCTCCTTATAGAACGTCCATCTGATTTACGCCTTGCAATGATTGTTGACCCATATATTTTAATGATTTCATAGTACTCTTTTTCATGTGCTGTGGACCATTTGTTTTCTTTTCTTTTCTTTAAAAGAACTTTGTCCCCTATCTTAAAATTGTGTTCTTCACATTTTGGGTGTCTGCTTTGCTTATCCCACTTTGTTTTATATTGTCTGTCACGTTTTGTAATTTCCTTTTCCATTCTATGATAATCTTTGCTCAGGCCAGTTTCTTCATAGTCCAGTTTCGTCCGCACATTTCTTCTCATGAGCGCTTCATACGGTGAATATCCTGTAGCTGGATGTGGCGTTGATCGGTACCCCATGAGCATGTATTGTATTGCAGAGCTGCTTGGTGTTCCATCGCTGTGTGCTATCTGCTCAGTTTTGTTTAATACCTTCATGAAACTTTCAGCTTCTCCATTTGCTCTAGGGTGTTCAGGAGTAACTCTATGGTGCTCAAATCCCATTTCTTCAGCAAATCCTTTGAAATCTGTGGAACTGAATGGAGGTCCATTGTCAGATTCTACTTTCTTTGGTATTCCGTGTGTAGCAAATATTTTTCTTAGTCTATCGCATGTCACCTTGCATGACGTTGATGTTGTCTGCTCAACAACAGGAAACCGTGTCCTTTTGTCAATCACCACTAGATTATAGTGGCCATCAGGATAGGGTCCTCCAAAGTCAATAGAAACTGTATCCCAAGCTGTGTCTGGTATTGTGGATGGTTTGACAGGCTCCTGTCTGTGTTCAACAGTAGCTATCTGGCACTGGTAGCATCTGGATATATAGTCTTCGACCATACTGTTAAGACGTGGGAACCAATACTTTGCTCTGAGCATCTGTTTAGTTCTTGTCATGCCAAAATGACCTAAGCTATGAGCAGCTATGATGACTTGTTTCTGTAACTTCTCTGGAATGACTATTTGTCTGCATCGAAAAAGTAATCCTTTTGTTTGATAAAGCTCATGTTTTACCAAATAATACGGTTTGATCTCTGGTCTGTCCTTTTGTTTCTCCCAGTCATTTTCTTTCATTATTTTCATGACATCCTGAAGAACAAAATCACCTGCAATAGCCTCTTTTATACCTTTCATCACTACTCCGTGTTCATTGCTGATTATGGCATTGATTGTTTGTTCTGTATCGTCTCTCTCAGTTTCTGGAAGTGGATGCCGTGATAAGTAATCCATTGGATCTGCAGCGTCTTTTCCAGGTTCATAAATAATTTCATAATCAACGTCCTGCATTTCCATAATCCATTTCTCAATTCTTGGTGGTAATTTTGAGCATGCTTTGCTGAACATAGGAATCAGTGGTTTATGAGATGTAATAATCTTGAACTTGGGCGCTCCTAGCAAGTATATCCCAAATCTTGTTTTTGCCCACTTCACAGCTAACGCATCTTTCTCTGTTTGGCTATATCTCTTTTCTGCAGAGGTCATCGATCGACTTATGTAATGGACAGGCTGTAATCCTTTCCCTGTTCGTTGGAACAATCCAGCTGATAGTCCTTCATGAAAACTTGCTTCTGTTCGAACAACAATTTGTTTCCGTGGATCAAAAAATGCCATTGTATCATCACTTGTAATGCTTGCTTTAAGCTTTTCAAATGCAGTATTCTCCTCTGGTCCCCATGAAAATGGTACATCTTGTCTGGTCAATCTCCTCAATGGAGCTGTCAGCACCGCATATCGATGAATAAATTTGGATAGGTACCCAATCATACCTAGAAAGCTTCTTACTTCTTCTCTTGAGTTTGGAGAGCTGCACTCTTTCACAGCACGACATTTCTCATGCGTAGGTTTCAGTCCCTCGCTTGTGAATCGGTATCCATAAAAGTCTAACTCTTGCACTCCAAATTGGCATTTCTCTCTATTAAGTGTGATGCCGTAGTCCTTTGCACGCTGAAGGACAGTCTCTAGCGTTCTATTATGATCTGCTAATGTGGGTCCTCCAATCAGGATATCATCTCTTTGGTTCAAACAATAGGGGATGTCCCCAAAAATTCTAAACATTGCTTCATCAAACAAATCTTGGGATGATTTTGCACCAAAAATTAACCTTTTTGGTCTCATGTTGCCCCATGGTGTGCTGAATGTAGCGACAGCTCTTGAATCAGGGTGCTAAATCAGTTGGTGATAACCTTGTTTTAAATCCATTTTAGAAAATACTTTGCAGTCATGAAATTTACAAGTGAAATCTTCCACAACTGGTGATTGTAAAATTCGGTTTCTCTCCATGTATTTATTTGGAACCCTTAAATCAACACTAGCTCGGATCATATGTGGTTCTAAGTTATCTTTACTTACATTCTTGTATCTAGGTTTCGGTTGTACCACTAAAGGAGAACACCATGTAATTGGATCACCTGAATCAACTTTCTCAAAAATATCTTGTTTGATGCACTCATCCAGCCATTTCCGCAGTGGTTCTTGTAGATAATATGGCACAGGGCGAGGTTTTTGTGCAACAGGTGTAGCATCTGGTTTCATGGAGAATTTGACCAGAAAATCCTCATTGTTTCTCACATCGAATATCTTGCTTATTCCCTGGAATACTTTGTCATGTTGCTTCAATATCCTCTCTACATCAGAGTTTACTTTGCTATCAAGAACAAATTTAATAGCTAATGCATCTGTTCTTCTCAACTCGTTTGTTTCTTTCAGAGATCCATCTGGTCGTATGTCAAGCATGCCTAACTCGAAAAGCGCATTCCTACCTAGCAATGGTGGGGAATTAATCTTGCCTTTGACTACTATAAACCCTCTTGTCTGGTTGCGAGCTGTAGCTGTAAACTCCCCAGTCACTTGGAGCTCATTTTGTAGAGTGCTTAACTTCGTTTTGCTTGTCTTGAGCGCTATGTCTTCATATGATTTGCGTTTTAAAGCATTATATTGTCGTTCGTCCATCACACTGACGTCTGCTCCGCTGTCAGGCTCCATGTGGACGATAACATCGTTTATCACAATTGGTACTGTCTTTTCAAAGTCGCTAACCCTGTTAATCTTGATCTTGCCAACTGTTAGGTGTCTTACAGAATCTGCCACAAAGTCTATGTCTGGGTCTACGTCACTATCCGCGCTATCCGCATCTGACTCGTTTGAAGCTCGCCTCACATCCCTCTTTGAGTTACGTGAAGATTTTTTGTGTGTTCTATCGCTTGGGTCTGCAGTTGATAAGCAAACTGTGGAAAAGTGATTCGATTTTCCGCATTTGCTACAGAATTTGCCATATGCAGGACAAAGTTCCTTTTTCATTGGGTGTGCTCTACCACAATATCTGCAGGATTTTGCCCTTGTGTTGTTTTGCTCAGCCGCTGGGTATTGGCGTTTGTCTGTTCTCTTTCTGTTTATCTTTGATACGTTGGTATTATTTTGATGTCCCATAGCTTCCACTTGCATGGACGTATCTTCAAGTACTTGCATTTCTGCCAATGTTTGTTGCAGTGTCCATTTCTTATGCAAAACTTTACGAATTAACTCAGAATTATCTGATGTCTGTATAATATGCTCTAATATTCGCTCGTCACGGTCGTGAAACTCGCAGTTTACTGCTTTCTCTCGTAAGCGTGCTGCATATGCTATTGTACTTTCGCCAATATGCGGTCTCATTTTAAGAAATAAATATCTGGAATAATGTATATTCTTCTTAGGTGAGAAATAATCAGTTAACTTCCCTTTTAATTTGGTGTACGAATCGCCATCGCCAGGATCTTGCAAGCTCTTCTCCAAACGTCTTATATCTACACCGCCGTAGATAAGCATGGCGTCTTTCTTGTCAGCTGCATCGCTAATACGGAAAAATCTCATCTCCCGTTCAAGTTCCTCTAGCCATTCATCCCATTTTTCGCCCGTTGCTATGTGGTCCTCATCCACGGTAAACGGGTTTATTCGCAAATTTCCTCCACCTTCTGCCATCGTGAAAAAAATGGTTATTTGCAGTAATGTATTCGCATTTGCCCTAGTAAACTAAGCTGTTTTCCGTCGTCGCCAAATGTTGTGTCGTCGTATAACTAATAAACAAGTAGCATGATTGTAGATTTAATCAGCCATTACGCTTAACATGTATAATAATAATAACGTTAGCAACGTAACGTCGGAACGACGTTATGTGCTATAAATAGAATGTCTATATATATCGCAGTATAACAGTCAATAATAAAGATTTACTAATTTTGCTTTGAGACTAGAAACATCTGAGGGTTATTCAACAAACACATTTGAGGGCCGTTCAGCAATTTTGAACTTACTAATTATTTAAACAATTTTTCTTAAACCTTTACTCCATAATAAACGCCTTTTGACGCCTTTGAAATATCATGTATTTGAAAATATTATGGAAATGGAGCATTTGCTCTTTTGGAGCAAATGCTCCATTTTCCATAATATTTTCAAAAGTATTCAAAAATAAGCTAAACTTTTTCTTGAATATTTCAATGTTGTTTTAAAATAGCCATTAAAGATCATATATTTGTAAATATATTATGGAATATGGAGCATTTGCTCTGTTGGAGCAAATGCTCCATTTTCCATAATATTTTCAAAAGTATTAAAAACTAAGCTAAACTTTTTTCTTGAATATTTCAATGTTGTTTTAAAATAGCCATTAAAGATCATATATTTGTAAATATATTATGGAATATGGAGCATTTGCTCTGTTGGAGCAAATGCTCCATTTTCCATAATATTTTCAAAAGTATTAAAAACTAAGCTAAACTTTTTTTCTTGAATTATTCAATGTTGTTTTAAAATAGCCATTAAATATCATGTATTTGTAAATATTTTATTGAAAATGGAGCATTTGCTCTTTTGGAGCAAATGCTCCATTTTCCATAATATTTACATAAGTATTCAAAACTAAACTTAACTTTTTCTTAAATTTTTCAATGTTGTTTTAAAATAGCCTTTTGATATATCATGTATTTGAAAATATTATGGAAAATGGAGCATTTGCTCTTTTGGAGCAAATGCTCCATTTTCCATAATATTTTTAAAAGTATTCAAAACTAATCTTAACTTTTTTCTTGCATTTTCAATGTTGTTTTAAAATAGCCTATGAAATACCATGTATTTGAAAATATTATGGAAAATGGAGCATTTGCTCTTTTGGAGCAAATGCTCCATTTTCCATAATATTTTTAAAAGTATTCAAAACTAATCTTAACTTTTTTCTTGCATTTTCAATGTTGTTTTAAAATAGCCTATGAAATACCATGTATTTGAAAATATTATGGAAAATGGAGCATTTGCTCTTTTGGAGCAAATGCTCCATTTTCCATAATATTTTCAAAAGTATTCAAAACTAAACTTCATTTTTTCTTGAATTTTTCTATGTTGTTTTAAAATTGAAAAATGGTGTCATGATATAAAAATAGCCTATGGAGTAAAGGGTTAAGCAAACCACCCCTAAAACCACACACGGATGAAATGAGCTCTGCTATCAAGGACAAAGTGCTGATATGGGGTGATAAGTAAATAAATAAATAAATAAATATTCTTCATGTGGTCCTGTGGAGGATGGGTTATGTTTGAAAGTTTAAGTACCTACCAGTGACTAGATTGTCATTATGTCCTCCCTCCAAAAGTAGACATAATTGTTATTCCTGTTGCAGTTTCTGGCGGCATTAGCATCATAGCTTTTTATCTGCGCTCTAACTTTGGAACCATTTAGTGGATTTGATTAAACTTGCACAAATACTTATTTTGGACAGCTGACATGTATTAGATTTTGGTAACCTTGGCCTAATTTTCTTGTCACTTGGGTCATATAACTATTTGAAATAGCCTTGTCTGCAGTCTGAGTCTCCTTCTTCTGAACCAATGACCCTCTGTGACAGATACATCATTGGAAAGACATTAAGATGTGATTGGATTTGGGTGACCTTGACCTGATTTTCAAGGTCACCAGGGTAATATAACTGTATGCAAAAGCCTTATCTGCACCCTGTCTTCTGAACCATTATGGCAAGTTTTAGACCAAGCTGGCACAGATACAACATTGGGAGGACTTTAAGAAATGATTAGATTTTTGTGACCTTGACCCAATTTTCAAGGTCACCATAGTCATATAGCTCTATAAAAAGCATTGTCTGCACTTTTTCTTCTGAACCAATGGCCAGAAGTTTGAAAATAAAAAGAAACCGGTACCATTTACATGTAGATCTAACTTAAATATATAAAATCTGCAGTACAAGAAAAATTCTTAGACATCTGAACTTCTACAAAAAAATACTAAGTCTGAAGTGCCGCCACTTTCCGTCCCTGAAATTGACTATCTTATTTTTCCATCGATTTTCCATCATCAGAATTAACTAAGTCCAACTTTCCACGGCACTTATTTAAAAAATCCGTGGAAAGTTGTTACTGATTTCATAGTTTCCATAGAAATTTTTTGAATTCCACGGATATTGATGGCTAAGAAAAATGCTGTCTGCTTATTCCACGGAATTCCATGGAAAATCAGCCTGTTTTTTAAAAATCCATGGCAAATTTGTTAGAAATCCATGGAATCCGTGGTAAAAACAAAAGATTCCATGGCATATTTACAGACGGGATATGTTTCTATCAGTCTGTCTGTCTGTACATGCTGTGTACTCTATCAGACTATCTGTCTGTACCTGCTCAAGCAAGTTTCTATTAGTTTGTCTGTCTAAACATGCACATGTATCATCATGTCTCTATCCCCAGGTTTCTATCCGTCTGTCTGTTTGTACATGATGCTCATGTATATTTCTATCAGTCTTTCTGTACATGCTCATGTATGTTTCTATCAGTCTGTCTGTACATGCTCATGTATGTTTCTATCAGTCTGTCTGTACATGCTCATGTATGTTTCTATCAGTCTGTCTGTACATGCTCATGTATGTTTCTATCAGTCTCTGTACATGCTCATGTATGTTTCTATCAGTCTGTCTGTACATGCTCATGTATGTTTCTATCAGTCTGTCTGTACATGCTCATGTATGTTTCTATCAGTCTGTCTATACATGCTCATGTATGTTTTTATCAGTCTGTTTGTACATGCTCATATATGTTTCTATCAGTCTGTCTGTATATGCTCATGTATGTTTCTATTAGCTTTTCTGTCTATACATGCTCATGTATGTTTCTATCAGTCTGTCTGTACATGCTCATGTATGTTTCTACCAGTCTGTCTGTACATGCTCATGTATATTTCTATCAGTCTTTCTGTACATGCTCATATATGTTTCTATCAGTCTGTCTGTACATGCTCATGTATGTTTCTATCAGTCTGTCTGTACATGCTCATAAATGTTTCTATCAGTCTGTCTGTACATGCTAATGTATGTTTCTATCAGTCTGTCTATACATGCTCATGTATGTTTCTATCAGTCTGTTTGTACATGCTCATATATGTTTCTATCAGTCTGTCTGTATATGCTCATGTATGTTTCTATTAGCTTTTCTGTCTATACATGCTCATGTATGTTTCTATCAGTCTGTCTGTACATGCTCATGTATGTTTCTACCAGTCTGTCTATACATGCTCATGTATATTTCTATCAGTCTTTCTGTACATGCTCATATATGTTTCTATCAGTCTGTCTGTACATGCTCATGTATGTTTCTATCAGTCTGTCTGTACATGCTCATAAATGTTTCTATCAGTCTGTCTGTACATGCTAATGTATGTTTCTATCAGTCTGTCTATACATGCTCATGTATGTTTCTATCAGTCTGTTTGTACATGCTCATATATGTTTCTATCAGTCTGTCTGTATATGCTCATGTATGTTTCTATTAGCTTTTCTGTCTATACATGCTAATGTATTTTTCTATCAGTCTGTCTGTACATGCTCATGTATGTTTCTACCAGTCTGTCTATACATGCTCATGTATGTTTCTATTAGTTTTTCTGTCTGTACATGCTCATGTATGTTTCTATCAGGTCTGTCTGTACATGCTCATGTTTGTCTATTAGTTTTCTGTCTATACATACGTGGAATGATCCTAAAGTTTTGATCCTGGTGTGATATCTCTGTAACTAGCAATGCAGCATGCCTGAAAGTTGTACCAAATAATACTATATTCTTTTTTCTATACAGCTCTCTGACAAGTTTTATATAACTTGAAGGAGTCACAGGAAATCTAACTCGAAACAGCCATACCCTCAATGCACTGAGCTATCAAGCAGACTGGCTCACAATTTAGACAAAAGCAGTCTCAGCAATGAAAATGTGGAGTTATGGTATAAATCTTGAAAAATCTAAATCTTTCATTCTAGAACAGATAAGGATAAGTGAGTTCTGTCCCTTGACTATTATCGCGCTAACAACATGCATATAAACAATGACATGTTTACCACGAGCGGTGCTCATACCAGTGGCATATAGGAAGCGGTTTACATAACGAGTAGCGCTTGGGGTAAGGCAGTGAAGGGGTTAAGATATTTTGTTATCAAAATAATATTGGCATTAACTATTTTGCAGGGATTAGGTTTGGTATTTTTTAGTCCAAATTGATGGACAGAAATAGAATACTCTCGGAAATGAAAATTCCGTAATGTATTCAAAATGACGTAGTTGTCAATTGCAATGACGTCACAAGAGTTCGACATTCTGCTTTAAATATTGAATCAAAACATCCTGTCACCATTCTAACATATGAATGGACATCATTAGTAAGAAAAAGTAAAAATGCAAACCAGTTTTATTTTGTAGTATTAAAGATGCCGGCCAGGTTTGAAAGATTGCAATTCAAATACTAGAGCGCGCAGTCGATTGGGTGCCATCTCAAATCCCCACGCTAAAGTTTTTGACTCCCCCAGCACCCTCAAGTCCCACTCCAGGCATGACCCTGGCAACAGAATGAAAATTCTGTTCAATATGTTTTCTATCTTTAATTAGTGAGAACACACACAAAGTTTGGTATACAAATCTTTGAAATTGACATGCTAATGATATTTGACCTCACCCCAAGGTCACCAGTTTGACCCTAGAATGAAAAGGTTACTTGCATTCTGTTCTGCTCGTCATCCCCGTCGATTTGATATGCCACATGACCATGTTTGATTTTTTTTTTACCCCCTGGGCACCCCTAGTGCCCCAAAGTCCCACCCCTGGGGCATGATCCAGGCGACAGAATAAAAAAAAAACTCTTATATATTTTGTATCTTGCATTTGTGAGAACACACACAAAGTTTGTTATAAAAATCTTTGAAATTGACATGGTAACCGAAATTTAATGATATTTGACCTTTGACCTCACCCCAAGGTTCTCCTCCCTTCCGCTGATTTATTCAAGAAGGGTTGTTGTCAGTTACAAGCGAAAGTATGTGCACAAATTACTGGTTAACCGCTTGCTCAAGCCTGCCCAGGAAAAAGTGTGGTTAAGTGAACTGGCCGTCCCGCAATGACCATAGCTGTTGACATGGGACGTAAAGCAACAAAAACAAACAAACAAACAAAATCACCCCAAGGTCACCAGTTTGACCCTAGGATGAAAATTTTACTTGCATTCTGTTCTGCTCATCAACCTCATCAATTTGGTATGCCACATGACCATGTTTGAAAAAAAAAAATTTTGGCCACCTGGGCACTCCCAGCACCCCAAAGTCCCACCACTGGGGCATGACCCAGGTAATAGAATGAAAAGCCCGTCTGATATGTTTTGTATCTTTCATTTGTGAGAACACACACAAAGTTTGGTATAAAAATCTTTGAAATTGACTTTGTTATTGAAATTAAATGATATTTGACCTTTTGACCTTTCCCAAGGGCCCCAGGGGGCGGGGCTAAAAAAAATTGGTGTTGCACGCCCCATTCATGGTAGTAGCTCACACACCAAATTTGGTTGAATTCCGTAAAACTGTTTAGAAGGAGATAGCATAACGGACAGACAGCAGGACAGAATTTTGATTTTGGCCCCTAAGCACCCCCAAGTCCCACCCCTAGAGCATGACCCAGGCGACACAATAAAAATCCAGTCTGATTTGTTTTGTATCTTTCATTTGTGAGTACACACACAAAATTTGGTATAAAACTTTGTAATTGAAATTAAATGATATTTGACCTTTTGACCCCTCCCCAGGGGGCAGGACAAAAAAAATGTCTCTTGCGCGCCCCATTTATGAGAGTAACTCACACACCAAATTCGGTTGAATTTCGTTCAATGGTTTAGGAGGAGATAGCATAAGGGACAGACGGACGGACAGAGGCGATAACATTAACAATATCCCCTTCGCTTTTTTAAAAAAAGCATGGGGATAATGATGATAAGGGCTAAGGGGTTACTTTTCATGCTGTATTGGAAGCTCCGTAGATGCCTGCAGGCCTCCAGATAAGAGTGTGTATTTGAAAATTATTTTTCTTATTTCTGACGCAAAACATATGTTGTGGGTACTCAAAAGAACCGTCTCGATGAGACGGTCGTCTCGATGAGACGGTTCTTTTGAGCACCCAAAAAACATGTTAAAACTTATGGGTAAGGCTATATTTACAATTTAATGCTGAATTTTACTTGCCTATCTGGACCTATGGCTGATGGCATTAGAGCATGATCTGTTTTCCAATATCTTGTACTGTAATCATGTGACAGCAGGATCGCAGACGTCATGGAATAATGTAAACATCCCACGTTCCAATACTGCATAATTTATTAAAGCGGAAAATCTATAGAACTTGGTACATGTGAAAGCTGGGAGAACTAATGGCTGCCTATTCATTAACACATTCTTTCTTAAATGGAAATTTTTAATTCTTCTTAGATGGATATTTGTGAAATGGACATTCAAGGATAAAACTTGTTCTTACATCAACAAAATATGCTACAAATACAAAGACCTTTGTGCCCAGATCTGACATTCAGGTAATGTTCTCCATATTGCTGTTCAAACTGATATAGGGTCTTGTGGTATGCCAGAGTGTAGACTGGCTCCAGTCCTTAAAACAATTTTTCATCAATGTGTCATATACTATACTTGTAGCCAGTCTAACTCTGAGGGCTCTGTTTAAAAACAGAGCCATCAGAGTTAGACTGGCTAAAAGTATATTTTATGACACAGTGGTGAAAAATTGTTTTAAGGACTGGAGCCAGTCTAGCCAGAGTGGTCTTGTTGCGAAATTTTACGCAAGTTTGTCATCTTCAACAATACAGTAAAGATGTTCTAAACTTTCACAACCATTGTCGCCTGTTAGCTCATATGCTGATCAGGGAGTGACTGTTTGATTTTTATGGATAGTGGTGGGGGAGATTACTGTGGCCCTGTTCTGATTATTTTTTTCAAAAAATCTCCCCCCCCCCTCCCTCCACCCCCACTAGAAATGAAATCAAATGGTCGCTCCCTTAGCTACTCATGATGTAATGGACCCATATATGCATCATGTGCTCATAGTGTTTGAATCCATTATAAAAATAATCTGAAGAGCATTTGAATTAGATAGGTTTACTACTACCTGAAGTCACGTTTCTTATGATATGGTTCACACGCATGCTTCTATAGGTGCACACTATTTACTTTATGGTGGTGTAGTGAATCAACCACTCGTCATGTACACAGGGGTCCCGAGTTTGATCCCAAGCTTCTACAGTCTGTAGGATTAGACACTTAGTCTTAGTCTTAAAGCCGAGGTCCCGTCTCCATATAACCTTAGATGTTGGTGGCATGTTAAACACAAACTCGCTCACTCTGGGTTATTTTCAATATATGAACTATCACAACTTGCATATTCAAAGAAGGGTTCTTAGATGAAGATCCAGGCCAAATTTTAGGCCTGTAACTCTACTAGATAGCTGTGCATACATGTTTAACCCTTTAGCTCATTGAGACCCCTTTTAACACTTTTGCAAACAGAGTAGACCCAGATTAGGCAGCTCTTGTAAGAGCTGCCTGAAGGGTCTACTCTGTTTGCTTATATATGAAAATATGATATATGATCCTACACTATTGGACCTGACAAGTAATTTCTTTGTTCTATGAACAAACATGAAATTTTATTCATACAACTATTCATAATGGGTGGAGCTTAACATGAATATTCATGAAGGAAAGGTTTAAACAACACCTTTATACATATGCCATTAGTGTCAAAATCTCATGAACTGGCTTATTTCTATTTTTTTAACATTATTTTTTTTTATAATTGTAGATTAGCCCATGATATCAGTCCCGATTATTACGCGGGTGATGATGAGGATGAAACTGACACAGTCCTCCAGCGGGAAAAGTTTCTCCTCGGCTGTCTCAACCAGGCCACAACCAACATCAACAACAACATCAGTATAAGCAGTCTCTCCCAGACAGTGTGTGATAAGACTGAGAACATCACCGAGACATTTGCTAAACTACAGTGGAAGGAAGAACAACTAGAGAAAATCAACAATGAAATCAACAAGAATCATCTCACTAAAGAAGACCATAACAATCACATCAACTTAATTAATAATAATTATATACAGGTATGGTATAATGACAGACAGACAGATAGACAGACAGACAGATCAATAAAGAAATCATTGTCAACAAGAATCGTCTCACTACAGAAGATCATAACAATCACATTAACTTAATCAATAATAATTATATACAGGTATGGTATTATGGCAGACAGACAGACAGACAGACAGACAGATGGACAGACAGATAGACAGACAGACAGTAACTGACAGACAGATCAATATTGAAATCAACAAGAATCATCTCACTAAAGAAGATCATAACAATCATATCAACTTAATCAATAATAATTATATACAGGTATGGTTATATGACAGACAGATAGACAGAAAGGTAGACAGAAAGGTAGACAGACAGACAGACAGACAGACAGACAGACAGACAGACAGACAGACAGACAGACAGACAGACAGACAGACAGATCAATAATGAAATCAACAAGAATCATCTCACTAAAGATCATAACAACCACATCAACTTAATCAATAATAATTATACAAAATGTATACAGGCATGGTATTATGACAGACAGACACACAGACAGGCTATGAGGGAGGGGAAAAGAAAGACTCAGCTAAGCAAATAAAGGCAAATCAATTAAATACTGATTTTAAATCATAATATGTAAATTTGTATTTTTTTTCTTAAGTTTATAGTCCTTTAAAATGTTGAGAATCCTTTAGTGATCCTTGAATTTTACCTAGACCACATCTATTAATGGTCCTTGAATTTTAACTATGATCACATCATGTTTAAGTGGGTCTTAAATTTTATCTAGACTTCATCTTTTAATGGTCCCTGTAAACCTGTTACTTGTATTTGAATTTCACCCAGGCCTCAACATCCTTTAGTGGCCCTTGAATTTTACCTATACTACAATATCCTTTAGTGGTCCTTGCATTCTACCTAGGCCTCAGCATCTTTTAGTGATCCTTTATTTTTACTAAGCAGCAACATTCTATATTGATATTTGAATTTTACCTAGGCCACACCATCCTAAAGCAATCCAGGAATTTTAGCAAAGTCACAGCATCCTACAGTGGTCCTTGAATTTTACTAAGGTCACAGCATCCTTCAGTGGTCCTTGAATTTTACTAAGGTCACAGCATCATTCAGTGGTCCTTGAATTTTACTAAGGCCACATCATCCTTCAGTGGCCCTTGAATTTTACTTTGACCACAGCATCCTTCAATGGTCCTTTAATTTTACCAAGGTCTCAGCATCCTTCAGTGGCCCTTGAATTTTACTAAGACCACGACATCCTTCGGTGGTCCTTAAATTTTACTTTTGCCACAACATCTTTCAGTGGTCCGTTAATTTTGCCAAAGCCTCAACATCCTTCAGTGATGCTTGAATTTTACTTGGGTCTCACATCATCCTTCAGTGACCCTTGATTTTTACTTAGACCACGACATCCTTCAGTGGTCCTTGAATTTTCTTGAAGTCACAGCATTCTTGGGTGATCTTTGAATTTTACTTAGGGCACTGCATCCTTTTGGTGGTCTTTGAGTTATACTTAGGCCACATCATCCTTCAGTGGTCCTTGAGTTTTACGAAGACCACAACATCCTTCAGTGGTCCTTGAATTTTACTTAGACTGCAACATCCTTCAGTGGTCCTTGAATTTTCCAAGACCTAAACATCCTTTAGTGATCCTTGAATTTTACTAAGGTCACATCATCTTTCTGTGGTCCTTGACTTTTACTTAGGTCAAAGCATCCTTCATTGGTCCTTAAATTTTACCAGTGTAACATGTAGGAATCCTTGAATTTTACCTAAACCACCACATCATTTAAAGGTCATTGAATAATATACTTAGACAACAGTATCTTTTAGTAGTCCTTATACTTTTAGAAGGCCTGACATCATCCATATTTGGTCTTTGACTTTTACCTATGCCTTAGAATCCTTTAGTTGAATTTATCTAGGCCACAACACCTTGAGTAGTCCTTGAATTTTATCTAGGGCACAACATCCTTAGTTGTCCTTGAATTTCACTCAGTCTTGCCTGTATGGACCCTGGTTGAGGAAAGTAGAATAAACTCCTTTTAACCTGAGATATTAGAAAGTGTCTTTAACTCTTTGCCTACTAAAGTACTGCCGCATTAATAAGAAACGCGAAAAATCAACTTTAAATGCATCTTTTCACGTTATTTTCTCTAGAACTTTTTGATATGCGGGTAGAAAAAGCTGCAGTATTTTTTGACAAAATTTTCAACCTGATGATTTTGCTGTGTTTTTCTGTAATTAGATGGAATTTTAGCATATTTTTGGCTCTTTTCAACGGGGGAGTATTACTGTTGGTAGAATGGACATAAACTGACCCAGTTTTATTAATATTATACAACGGTTGACTAAATAATTCGTCTGTGATCCCCGTGTTGGTTATATACTGAACAAAAGTGAAAACGCTACACCTGAATTAGTTGCCATTTATATGCTAAATAATGCAAACCCGGAAATGCAAATGAAAGTGCATCGATATCTGACCGTTCAAAACTGGGTTATGCATATAGTAAAAGGTTTACGGATGATGTCCCGAGGACACACATGAAAGTAAGAGAGGGCAAAGAGCAGGAAACGATACAATCAAGCCAACACCTGACCCAGGATACCAATTGGAAAGAGATAACTTCACAATTAGACATCACAAACAAGAGCCAAGAGGTCAGTTGATTCCAAGCAAGGGACCACAAGGCATCAATAAACAGACGCGCACGAAAGCATAACACAAACAAGACAGAAAAAAATTATTTAAATGTGACAGGGGTCCAATTTTTCAGGTTACAAATTTGAACAGAAATCTCACACAGTTTAGGCCTTCAGAAATCTACTACCAACCAGATCCGACTGAACGAAATTGTGGTCTTAGACATGTGACAACCAAAAAATTGCGTTGATTGTTTAGAAAAGCAACCTAAGAACGCGGGTTTGTCGTCAAATTGGCCAAGCTTGATATTTTAACACTGAAATCTCCATGTGTTGTTGCATCTTAGTCTGAGCACATTACTGGTCGAGAAATGGTAGGAACAATGTGCTGATAAGTCCACCTGATTAGGAAAAAGGAAGAAAGTTATAGAAAATCGTGATAAATCGAAGATTACCAAGTATTTAATATTCCCTATTTGCTTTTGTCAAAGGGAGGCATTTTACAATTTTTTTTACAAATTTGATTAATTCGAAATTGATTTCTGAGCTTGTTTCAAGTGATAATACAGTTTTCTTGTGTATTAATGCAACACAAGTATGACGAATTCTGATAAGCATAACAATCTTTTTGCGCATGCGCAATTGCAAACTTCAGTGAATTAAGCTTTGAAAAGGAATTAACTCAGACATCAAACGAAACAAATTGGTGGAGCTTCAACGAATCGCTTGCTGGATGTCTTGAAAACATTATTAAGCTTTAGTTATTACTTTTCGTCCAAATATAACATATTGTAGTGTAGCATTTTCACTATTGTTCAGTATAGCATAAACTGTATCGCACATATAAAGTACTGCTGCATAAATAAAAATCGTGAGTAAATGACTAGGTGTACGTTTTCAATTTAAATCGCAATCGTGAATCATTTAGGCAGTTTTTTGACAAAAGATATTAGCCGGTATTACGGCTAATTTTTGCTCTAATAATTCTGATGGTAGAATTTGGGCATTTTATTCCACTTATTTGACACTTGACAGGGATAATCCCGGGATAGGCCCAATCCATTTTGTTAGAAAACTGTTATTTCTGCTAAAATGGACGTTATTTTTAGCTGGGCCTCATAAAGAAGCTATTCAAAGCTCATGACAATTATGCTCTAATATAGATGATAAGGATTCTGGGGCCCATCAAATTTTGCAAAGGGCCCGTAGAAATTTCAAAAGACCCATTAAAATTATGCAATCTGCATGGATTTGAATAGGATATGGGCAATTGGCCCATTTTAAGGGCCCATCATCATTTTGGTCCAGGATTATCCCTGACTTGAGTGTTACCATTTCAAGAATGTATATTTGTAAACAGCTCAAATTAACTAATTACAAAAAATGAATGGTTGACTATAATACTACATTATAACATATGTAGTTGAAAATGTTTAGGCCGTTTACCACTGTAAAAGTTGTTTTTATAAAGCTGTCTGTAATAGCCACATCACACTGTTTTAGTAGAAAATGTCATTACAAACAAAGCAAACAGTATTTACTCGGATCAAACTGATCGTATTGGATCAGTTGGATATGTGTCTACGCTGATTGAATCGATACTATCAACTGAATGGCAGTGCTTAAAAATAAAACTGGCATGTACATAGCAATCGTGATTTTAAAATGTGTGATGCTTTTGACACTTACCTGTAGAAATTTAAGTACAGATATATAGGCCGTCACATGGCTGTTACACCATTTGAATTCCCCCCGCTTTTCAGAAAGCCTAAAAATGTCGAAATTCCCAAGAGATTATGGGTCAGGGCAGTGGTAGCAGATTCTTCAAACAATTTTCTTCTGACACTGCAGGATTTTCTAAATCCAGATTTGAGCCTAACTTTTGGAAAAATGCAAGTACTACAATAATATTCCAGATTTTCGCGTTTCTTATTATTGCGGCAGGACTATAGTGACATCTGCTGATATCACAAAATGTCAGGCCTGATCAGGATACTTTGATTTGATTCTTTACGTCCTAGTCAACAATCTTTCAGTTATGTCGGGAGGGGTCTTCCTGGGTTGAACCAGTACTAAGCAAGGATTAATGTGTGACACAATGCAGTGACCCCAGTGAGACTCGAACCAGCAACCCCTCGGTCTTGAGTCAAGCACTCTTCCCCTGAACCACTGGGCTCCCTATGATCAGGATCCAAAGTGTTTGACACTCTGATGGTACTCCTGAAAGAATTTGTCAGCAAAAAAAGATTTTGAAAAAAATCAGCAGACAACCTAAAATCATGCAAAATTACCCATTGGGCAAAGACTTAAATTGATGCACTTGCTAGAGTTATGATATTTCAGTCAGCAAAATGCCCTTAAAGGACTCTCTTCTTCCTGAGCCATTTCCAATGAGCCGCACTAGCCACATGGAACATGTTTCAAGAAAAAGAAATTTTGGGAGCGCAGTAGCTCAGTGGTAGAGTGCTTGACTCGAGACCGAGGGTTTGTGGGTTTGAGCCTCACTGGCATCACTTTGTTGTGTCCTTGAGCAAGACACATTAATCCTAGCTTAGTGCTGGTTCAACTTAGGAAGACCGGTCCTGACATAACTGAAAAATTGTTGACTGGGAGGTAAAGAATCAAATCAAACAAACAAATCAAGAAAAGATTTACTTAAGATAGTATTTTTTATTTTAAAAAAAAGTTTTTAATCCAAGCGTGTCCCCTGTTCTCTTGTTCTTTCATATTTACAGCCTCCTGTGTGTAGTTCCTGATCATTTATTTTCACATTTACAGTCTCCTGTGAGTAGTCCTGAGTCCTGGGAGCATGCTGATCACCCTAGACCTGTTTCTAAAGTGAGTAGTCATGGTAACAGACCCCGTAGACCTAGAAAACTTCCAGATATACCAAAGAAGAATAGCCCAGCTACAGGGGTAAATACCGGTAAGTTGTGGCATTTGAATGTTTGAATATTCTATTGAGTTTAAAAGCAGTTAAGATATGATTGTTCATTGCGGGTTGCAGGTTACTTTTTACTACAATGAGATGACAAAGTCATGCAGAGCAAGGATTATACTTGCCTTGTCAAAGATTACCTGACAGCTTCACATCTCATGACAGAAAATACTTCACACACACATCATCTTTAATGAGACTGCTTTTGACCCTGTTTAAATGCTCTTTCATTGGATATATATTATATATTTTTTAAACATGTAATGTTGCATTAACCTGAATGAAATTGCACACTCTTATCCCAATCATTTTCCGTTTAAAGAGTTGTTTTTGTTTTTTTGTTGTTTAATTTTGTAAGCAAACACTTGAGAATGATCAGATGCAGTGTTCTGTGGCATCTGATCTGGGTCTGCACTGTTTGCCTATGTCCCACAAAAATGCCCCCATAGGCTCATATGGGTTAATCTATAGGATGCTGTATAGCTTTATCTACTAAACTCCTCCCCAATACTCATCCAACTAGCTTACAGGATTCCAGGTATATTTACAAAGAGGAAAACAGTGGGGATCCTAATCTCAGAAGCCAGCTGATTTAGATCTACACTGTTTTCAAAACAGGATATACATTTGTTCAGAATGTTAATTTTTAACAAATGGTGCGTGATTAATTTGGTGAACTTGACTTAATTGGAACTTGAGGCTGTGATGGCTCATTTTATATTTTCAGGTTCAGTCCCTGTATCAGGTTCCAGTTCAAAAGTCCCAAATGAAAAATGTCTTGCTGATGAACTACAAGAAGCGCTGATCAAATCTGAGCATCAAAGTGATACCGATGATGACGTTTTTCTTCCAAACTCTAAGCCCTTACCTAAAGTATACCCTAAATTTAGTTGCAATTTTCTAGAGGAACTTGTCCAAGTGAAATTTAACTCTGTTTCCAAAAATACTCGAGCGTACTTGAATTCAGACAATTTGTATTTGCAAGAAGACTCTACTAATGTGGCGGCTGGGTTTAAAGAACCGCCACTAGTGGTTGGATGTAAAGATATATGTAACGATACGTCAATAGCGGCTGAATGTAAGGAATCATCAAATGATGCATGTGGTGGGTGTAAGGAAAGTTCTACTGATGTCGTAGCTGAATGTATTGAACCATTAATAGCTGCATGTGGTGGACGTAAAGATGGAGATGGAGAAGGTAAGCCCTAGTTACAGTAAATGCTCTAAAATTTAGACCACTTTTCTCTTTTCTGTGCTCAAATAAAATGTTGGTTATCAGGGCTGGAATTTGCAAAATGCTTATCAGAATAGCAAACAGAGAAGATATGATCAGACTGCTTCTGATTTTGGTTTGCACTGTTTGTCTAAGCCTTTTTGGCAAGCTACTAGTGATCAAAACTTTAGAACATCTACTGTATGGTACATTTTTAAATAAAAAACAGGAATAACAGCTCATGAGATATTGGTAGGTATTGCATATACATAATATCAGGGAATAAGCTAGGCAGTGACTAGTGTGAAATAGTCGCCCTTAGGGCCGAAATTTCGGCCTAAATGGGACCCAGGGAGAAGTGGGAGTCTCCCTTAAAAAAATTTTTTTTAGGGAGTCTCATTTTCACTCTGTCACCACACAAAGTCACCACACAAACGCAAGCAGAAGGGAAGGTCAGTATTTGATAAATAGCACAACCTTATCATGATAACAATATACTACGGTAAACGTTCTAAAAGTTCGAACACCAAAAAATAATTATTTTTTCCTCTGTTCGTAATTTTAGAAATTACCTTTCAGAAAAAAAATGCTATAGTGTTCGTAATTTTAGAATGTGGTCTTTATCACGAGCAAAAACGGTATATATGCATGTAAAAATGTGGTAGAAACATGTAGAAAAGACGGCGATATGATTCTGCGCTATCTACCTATTAAAACCGCCGCCGCTGCGGACTGAGTCAGTAAAAATGTCCAGCGCGTGCGGTAATTGTCAAGTCGAGAGCCAGGCACATGCATGTTATGTTACTCAATGTACTTACAAGTCGTAATTTAACTATTCGATAAGCTAGGTCTCCTATGTTCACTCGTCTCGGACTACCGATGAACCGCTACACTTTCGTTTACTTCAGAAAACCAAAACGCTTTCGCGCGCAAATGCCGACTGACTTCCAGACAGTCACTCAAGGACATCTCGTACGATCAGAATTTTTTTGCAAAGATCTGCAGACGAAACTTTGAAATCTCAGAGTTAAAAAAATGACGAAATTCAGAAAGAACACACACACACACACACACACACACACACACACCTCGATCCGCCGATGCACTTTGATTTTCCCAAAAGGATGTGCATGCACCAGGTCTCCTCTCTCTCTCTCTTTACATTTGCAAAAACGGTTTGGATCCAGATCAGACTCGAATGGAATTCAGGAAAGAATGTTTCGTCAATTTAAAAATTTGCGCATGCGATAGAAAGTAAGCAGTGTCGTATAAATGCCGATGCGCACGATAGGATGGGGTTTCAGTATATCTCAATAAGTGTATACATTGGCCGGTCCCATGCGCGGATCCAGAGGGGGGTTAGGTGGTCCGGACCCCCCCCCCCTGAAAGATCACAAAAATATAGAATTTCTTAGCAAGACTGGACCGGATCCCCTGAAATTCTCCAAATTCTCGAGGCTACGAAGCCAGCGTTCTACGTTGGGCCATCATTGGCACGCCAGCGAAACACCATTTTCGCTGGCGGGCCGATGATGGCCCACTTTTAGTGATATTTGGATCCTCTCTCCCCTAAAAAGACAAAGAAAAAAACGTTGCAGAGTTGGACCCCCTCTGACAAAACTTTCTGGATCCGCGCATGGGTCCTCATCGGAAGCGTTGTGACAAGGTTGATTGGTTGACCCAAAATTGTGTTTCAAATTCTAAGAGACCGAGCCAAAACAAAAGATTCGTGTGCAAGCACCATGCAGTCTCTCTCTCTCTTTCTCTCTCTCCGAGTCTCTCTCTCTCTCTCTTTACGACCTGCTGTCAAAGTTTGTGAACCTGCTCGATTGAAAAACTGTCGACGGACATTTCATTACAACATGCGAAAAGACTCAGATGAGTCTGTGCAAATGTGCATTCACTACTCAAAGTTGGGAGTAGATAAAGTATGTCAAGTATCGCCGCTTTTATGTTGAATGGTCACGACTCAAACTACAACATGGGAAAAGGCCCTTGTTTATAATAAGCAAACTTAGCAAATTTACTCGATTGTTTAACGCTGTGGTTTATATGGCTTTTTTAAAAAAGTTATAACATCTACTGTTTGCAAATGTTTAATTTTGACGGACAAGAAGATGACCATGCAGCGTATGACCTAAGTCCTTCATGGTGAACATAAGCTTAGATGGGCGTTTTCTCGCGGTAATTGTAACTCCTAATATCTCTCTTTCTCTCTCTCTCTCTCTCTCTCTCTCTCTCTCTCTCTCTCTCTCAACTTCTATTTACATTTACAAACAGTTCGGATCCAGGTCAGATCCGAATGAAATTTAGGAAATAATGTTTCGTCAATTCAATTTAAACATTTGGGCATGCAATAGAAAGCATGCAAAGCATCTCGAAGTATCATTTTCAGTACCGATACGTAGTATTTTTCGAGATAACAAGAGATTATTATGCAACAAGCGCTAGTCTCTCTCTCTCTCTCTCTCTCTCTCTCTCTCTCTCTCTCTCTCTCTCTCTCTCTCTCTCTCTCTCTCTCTCTCTCTCTCTCGCCTGCTTTTCAAAGTTTGCAGGTAGTTTGGATCCAGAAGACCTCCGACGTCTTGCCAAACCAAATCAGGGGCAAACAGGCATACCAAGAATTAATCTAGTAAGCGAACGTCCGACTTGCGTCTGATGCCTCGAAAGAATATAATTTCTGATATTGGCTTCGAGCCGATGCGTACGAAAAGCAAAAATTCAAACAAGTACGTACCACAAATCTAGTTTTTCATGCATGCAGTGCGCCGTTTCATGCTCGAGTTCATTGAAATTGTTATTTTATTTTTCATGCAAACCCATGAAAAGGAGACACAGCTAGGCAATTATGTTTAGTGTGCTAAGTCCGCTTTAGTGCGTCAAGCCCACCGCGTGCTACCCGAGTCTTAAAACAACAACAACACATGGTCTGGTAGTCGGCTTCTTTGATCTCAAACATGTCCATGAACCATTACCCTGTCCCTTTGTCTGCAGCTGATACTATAAGCAGTGCTGGACCCAGGGTGGGGCCTGGGAGAGACCCCCCCCCCCCCCAAAGAGGCTGTGACAAACTAATTTAGCAGACAGTTTTGGCCCAGATCTGACCCGACAAAATGTTTAATGTTTTCTTCTTGAAACAAAGGCGCTGTAAGACTGTGCGGTGCGCAGGCTGATCTTCGCATGTAACAATGTCGGGGTACATGCATCTACAGACGTGTGGTATAAATAAAGCAAATTCTGAGATGTCGCGATCATCTCAAGGGCTTTACTTTAATGTTTTTAAATCCACAGCCACTTAGTGGGGCTATATTACCCGAAATTAAGACATGCACCTTCAGCTGCATTCCTTCAATGTGTATGTGGGCAGTTAAGGCGCTGGCGATTTTCCGCGGATGCGCAGGCTCGTCTAAGCCTTCGCTGCTCGCATATGCGATAGGTACCATTATCTCATGAACTGGCTTATTTCATGAAAATAAATATGTAAATATTGAATTCATCAAGATGCAAAATCGTGCTACAATCAATTTATATCTTGGCGCATGTATGTGCGTCTGTGCGTACATTATCCGGTAATGCGCTCGTAGGACCGTCCATGTGCAGTTCCATGAGGACAGCAAGACACGCCGCGATCGACTCAACAGTTTGTTAAATTGTTCCATTTTGAGGAATTTGATGTTTTTGATTGATAGGAATAGCCATTCTTACATGTACCTATAGAAAACCGCCTACAAGTATTTTAAACACAACGTACGTAGATGTCTAGATTTTTGTTGTCCACTTTAAACTTCGTTAGTGAGCGAGACTCTTACGAGATTGTGCAAACGCACATGCTCTCCTGAGCCTTCGCTGATCACATCTGCAGGGTCTGGGGCTCTGCGCAAGTTGATTTCATGCTCGGGTCCGAGCTGTGTTCAAGAAAAGAGCACACGCATAGGATGATAGAAGTGCCCGCGGCTTGGGCAGATTCGGAAACTATATTGCAGAACTGGGAAATCCTTTAAAATGGTTAAAAGGGAGGGGAGGGGTTGTCAGTCGGATAACCTGAGAATCACACATATTTAAGCCTTGAGTTTAACGTAAGGTTACGTGAATAAAAATGAGATGATGACCATGTGCGAGTTCTTGCAGTCATGTTTGTCTCATTTTCCGCAACTTCGGGACTGGTATTTTAGGGGGAAAAACGAGTACGTGTCACAGCACACTATTGAGAATTGCTCTGCGTGTGTGAACGTGCATAATTCACGTGAAGGTCAAGGTTTGGTAAGTAATAAATAATGGGTGGATACATGGACTCAAGCAGTTCGGAATCGTTGCAGGAACTTGTCCGTGCATCAAGTTCGTCAATGCTGGTGACCTTGAATAATGTATAATGTCGCGCGCTGGCATGCGAAATAGAACGTCATGTGACAGATTACCCATCTAAGTAGAATGGAACTTCCAAATGTCGCTACCGCTCACGTGCTGTACGGTAGAAGTATACCGAACACAGATGGGACAAACAGATAAACGGACATCGATTTTACGCCGAAAATAAAGTGTTCGTAATTTTAGAAATTCACTTTTCCAAAAAATGGCAGTGTTCGATTTTTTAGGATGTTTTAAAAATTATTTTCGGCGATAATTTTAGGTGTTCGTAATTTTAGAGTGTTCGTAATTTTATAACATTTACCGTAACAATGTTTATTGGATGCACTTTAACAGCTTATTTTGACAGCGCTAGGTAGCATTTGAACTGACATTTAGAAAAATTAAGGGGAGAAAATGGAGCTATGAATGATCTGCAAAAATACGGACACCATAAGACGCCAGTGGAAAAAATGGAAGGCATGTTGTAACCTTATAACGATATTCATGGTATGTTGGTCCGTGGTATAGTGATGCTCCAGTGTAATGATTGATTCCATCAGGTACCTTTGGGAAAATGAGAAAAATCTTGATAAATGGTCATTGAAAAAAAGATTATGTAAGTTATGAGAGATATATGGTGGACAATACATATAGAAAAAACTTGGCCTGGCCTAAGTATGTTTTTCTATCTTGTCTCCTCTAGTAGACAGGTCAATTGTTTTCTGATAAATGGCACTCCTGAGAGATTGGTTTACATGTGAAGGACATAATCTCTCAATACACCATTGTGACAAAATAACATACTTCCTAGTTTCATTATTTTGAACATATTTTTTGATAGGAAATAATAAAAAAAATTTGGTAACCATTTTTTGTGGGGAGGGGGGCTTTTAGGTTTTGCCAGACAACACATCTGATTCTCAGAATTTTAGTATGCATCATTTAAAGACCAAATCTCTTTTATTTAAGATACGTAACAGTAGTATTGGAAACATTCAGCTGTTTGTCAGCAGACTTTTTGCAAGTGACAACCGGTTATCAGCAGACACTTCCTTTATTACATGTAATTTGAAATAAAAAAACTCTGCTCCTGAGGACTTTGATTAACAAGATTCAACTGTATGTATGTCAAGCGTACTTTTTACTTTTCTTTAGGCCAGAATTTTTTTTAATAGTTGATTTGCAAGAAATTGTTTTCAGATTTAGGATTGGGGGGACACTTTTGTCTGCTCAGTAGGTCTGACTTGCTGTCCTACAAAGGTCAAGTAAATATCTGGAGGATAGCTCAGTTCTGGTTTTGACAAGTTAATCTGATTGTCTTAAACTTTGTACTTTTCTTCAATAAGTTAAGGTTAAGTCAACATCTCCAGGGAGCCATGATTGAGACATGAGTTGTGCTCTTGACAGCTTACCAGTAATCAGATTTTCTTGGACTTTCCTTACAGTATGGTAGATGTTCTTCCTTTTGTAAACTTATTGCCTGCAAAAAAGGCCTAGACAAACAACACAGTGTAAAGAAGCATTCTGATCTGGGTCATCCCTGTTTGCTATTCTGACAAGCAATTTTAAATTCTGCCTATGATTACCAAATTATTAAATTTGAGTAAAGAGAGAGAAAAATGTTCAAAACTTTAGAAAATTTACCTCAATACTAGCAGACTTCTAAGTGGAAACTAGCATAATGCCAATTTATGACTGTTTTTTCTCTGTAATTCTGAGGACCTCTACACAGATGATCTTGTCATAATTGCTGTGTCAGGAGGTGGTTCATAATGGGGTTTCGCCGTGAGGAAACCTGTCTTCGGGGTTTCCGACAAAGCCAGACTAAAACCAGTCTCCTCAGCTACTAGCTAGCAGTAGGAACGCAAAGAGCGTATTTTGAGTGAAAGTATTTTAAAATTGTAAAAATGCGCGACGCAAAATATTCCCTCAAAATGGCGGCCGAAAAATGGCGCCAAATATTCCCTTTTTTAAACGCTCTTTATTCTTAATTTGTAATTAATGACAGTGTATTCTCGCTATATATTTAGATTCTGCAACCTTTAATCGCCAATTTCCTTTTTTGAAAGTGTTTAATAATATATTGCTTTGCAACGAAATCAAGCTCTGAAATGCACCACCCTCAGGCGCTAAAAACAGAAATGAAATATAAGCTCTGGCATATAATGGAACGTTTTTTGTCTCCAGAACCGATTTTGATGAAATAAATTAAAACATATTCACCTTTGCCCCGTCCATCTTTCAGCTGAGTATAAACGCGGGACAAAGCTCTAAAATGACGTAGTCACTAGTCAAAGTTGTCCCATATTTACGTCACAATATTACAAGTAAACGTGTTGTAATCAATATGTTTTATCTATAAAAATGTGATTCTAAAGGAATAATGCCAATACATATTCTTCTTTAAAATGGCAAAGAACTGTGATGTTCAAATACCTTATCTCTGGGGCCTCAGAGGTGCATCCTAGGTATGCAGATTTCATTTTTAATTCGTTTCGTTTGCCTGAAAATGGGCTTTCCCGTTACTTTGAAATGAGAAATCTTAAATGTTCCCTTCTTCCCGGGCTGCCGATTCTTCCCCTTTCGACTTTATTCTTTAGTCTTTAAATGTCATGCATGTGCAGATCCAGAGGGAGGGGGGGGGGGGGGGGGGTAGGGAGTCCGGACCCCATCCCTGGTAAATCACAAGTTCTATCAAATTCTATAGAAATTAGCATTTGGACCCCCCCCCCCTCGTAAATAGTTGGACCCCTCCCCGCATCCCCGGAAAATTTTAGACTAAAAAACCCAAAACAAACATAAAAAAAATCAAGGCTGTTTTCTCGCCGTTGGGCTTGGACCCCCACCCCCCCCCTCCCCCCCCCCCCCCTCTCTGACAAAAAAATCTGGATCTGCGCATGCATTGACCATTCAGCAGCTCACCCCCGGGCTCACCCAATGTCAGAAGGAACTTTATGGTTATGTCTGTACCTTGGCTGAATTATCCACTAACCATCGAGGCCCTCACGGGGGTGGGGGGGGGGGAGGCTGAAATAAACTTGCTTGTTCCCCAAGAATCGAAAATTTGTTTTCCTGGGTTCCATGTTCCCCAACATTTTCTTTGT
This sequence comes from Loripinus fragilis, assembly GCA_964019695.1. Classification (NCBI taxonomy): domain Eukaryota; kingdom Metazoa; phylum Mollusca; class Bivalvia; order Lucinida; family Lucinidae; genus Loripinus; species Loripinus fragilis. The sequence goes on from OZ026517.1 coordinate 111,316,028, forward strand.
TTGCTTGTTCCCCTCAAAAGTTGCACTTACCTCCTCTGTTCCCTTGAAATAAATGCTCCTTTACCCTGTTTCCAAAAACCCATGGAAGGCCTCACCAACTACTAACCTACACCCCACCCTCAATCCTCCTCTTGCTCTTATGTCTTCTTTTTTCCTAGCTGTTCCCCAATATTCTTTATTTTTGCAGGGATAAACCTGGATGGGCCTAATCCATTTTGTGAGAAAGTTTTATTGCTTTTAGAAAATGGACTTTACTTTTGGCTTGGCCCCATATAAATTTCTATTCAAATTTCATGTGAATTTTGCTCTAATGTGGATATTAACTTAAGGATTCTTGGGCCCATCAAATTTTGCAAAGGGCCCATAAAATTTTAAAAGGCCCATTGAAATTTTGAAATTTGCATGACTTTGAGGGATATATGGGTCATTCACTCATTGGCCCATTTTAAGGGCCCATCATCATTTTGGGCAAGGATTATCTCTGTTTTTGTTTACTAAACTTTATCTTTTTTTGTGGGTAATTTTGGTATGGGTGTGCGAGCCAGTATTTTCAGACCACAAAACTAAGAAAATGGGAGCCAGTATACCCCTTATTTCAGATTCAGTGGGAACTTTGCTATTAAATATGAAATTAAAATACAATTTATTGATAAAAGCATCACATTATGACCCAGACCCCAATTAATACATCATTAATATTGAATCATACAATATTCAACCTTCAAACTAGACCTAACCCTAAATAAGAGAAAAAAGCTTTTGCTTTATTTTTTTATTTCATTTTATTTTTTTTTTAAAAAATGAGGTGCTTGGGGCTTGGAACAAAGACAACTTTAGTAAGAAAACATAACTATTTCTTGGGGAAAGGGAAGCAGGCTAATGTATGCAGGTAAACATTATGTAACATATCACAAACCCCACTGGCTGGGCCTCATTAATATCATTTTTGTAAAGTGTAGACTGAGATTGCTTTCAATCTGGATAAAAAGTTAAAGAGGTTTAAGACGTATTCCAAGTTGCAGCATACCAACCATTATATACATGTAATAAGCAGACATGTTCTTATTATAAACCAACAATGAGAAAGGATTCAAAATAAGAATTTTTAACTGTCTTACAGGAATCTTAGTCAGACTCCCAAACATTAATTGGCCTTGAACTTCAAAAACTGGATGTCAGTATAATTAAACACTGGTTTCAAATTTTAGAGAGATTTCATCAGCTTTTAACTGATCTGATGATTGTTTACACAGAATAAAGTTCTGCCTGTAAAATTTACAGTTAATCAGAATGAAGCCAGCTGGTCTGGAACACCAATTTCCCTCATTTTTGAAATAGTTACTTCATTTGTACGAAAGTATGCTTATTATGAAGAATATGGTACTTTATACCTTAAACTACTATAGCCCCCTTCCCCATAACATCTATCACCAATATTTATAAGAGACTTCAGGCCCCCAGATAAGAGTGGGTAACTGAAATTTATTCTTATTTCTCAACCAAAACATATGTTGTGGGTACTCAAAAGAACCGTCTCAATGAGACGGTTCTTTTGAGCACACAAAACACATGTTTAAACTGATGGATAACTGGCCCTATGAGAGTATTAGATGTCAAAATAACTTGTTTACTTTCAATTACTGCAAATTACAGAATATATATGTTATATCAGTATTAAGTCTGTTTTGTTATTTTTTTTTCAATGATCTGTTGGTTTTACACAGTGCTTATGAGAGTCAGAGACCCCCAAAATTGGTCATAGGAATCAAAAAGTGATGCCAGCTAGTTATGGTCTCAAATTTGAGAAAGATCTAACCAGCTTTAACCTTTTACACCTTTGAAATATCATGTATTTGAAAATATTATGGAAAATGGAGCATTTGCTCTTTTGGAGCAAATGCTCCATTTTCCATTATATTTTCAAATTCATGACTAATTAGCTTCAATTTTCTTGAATTTATTCAATGTTGTCTAAAATAGAAAATAATGTCATGATCTAAATATAGCCTATGAAGTAAAGGATTAAGATGATAAAAGAGTAAACTGAGTTTGTTTTTGTCCAAAAAAGGGTGTGTAACACATATTTTGAGTTAAACCAAACTCTAGGAAGAATTTATTTGTAGATTTTTTTTCATTTAGGAGGTCTTTTACAATAAAGACATGTACCTATTTAAATGAATTTAAGTATGCTTATTATGAAGGATACTTTATACCCCAAGCTTCTATAGCATTCCCTCCCCAAAGCACCTATCCCCAAGATAAGACTATTAATGTGTGATTGAATCGTATCTTAATAAAACATATATTGTGGGTACTCAAAAGAACCGTCTCAAAGAGCACCCTAAACACAGTGTCATATGTTTATATGATATTTGGATCATATAACTTTTGTATTTGTTGGGGTCAGGTAAACACTAAAATATGATTAGGGCATGGGTATTCATCCTATTTAAAGAATCCAGCAGTAACTTGGACCAGAAAATTCTTTGTCTTGCAATGTAAATCTGTCTAGAGTATGTATAGTGATACAGATGTAATTTTTTCTTGATATTTCTGATAAACCAAACAGGATTCTTTGGCACATTTTGAAGACCAATTTTGAGTCATGTTCCCAATTGCAAAAATGTATGTTTTTGGGGACGGATGCTGGCATCCGGACTCAATTTTAACACTTACAGTTTTTCAGTCACATCGATTTTTCACCCTTGCTAGGCCATACATTAAATATATGCTACACTCCTTGCAAATTTTCAGACATATAAGTTGCATGGTTTCAATATTAACAATTTAATTAGATGCATGATAAAGAGTCGTAAAGATCCTGACTAGTTTGTTCCTGAGAAGCCAACTGATCCGGATCTACAATGTTTTCCAGAACGGGGTATATCCAGATTCCGCAGGATAAAGGCTTAATGCAAACCGAACAACTTTCTGGAAAATATTACGCGTAAAAAGTAGTTCTTTTTTTCTTTGTTTTTTTATTGTTTGTTATGCTTTGCAGTTTAGAAACTTCAGTTTGGGTATCGAAGCAATGATTTATTGCCAATTGCTAATTCAAATACAAATATATTTAAAAAATAATACCTTGCGCAGTAATATAATAATGATAGGCATATCGTAAAAGACATAGTGGACTTGCCATTGTAGTCTGCTTTCATTGACAACAAACAAACAAGTCGGCGTGTTTTCTTACGCGGCTATGTATGTAAATAATATAACATTCATATAAATCAAGAATTATCTCAGCTGACCCCAAAAAGTCGCTTAAATATTGGGGATTAAATAATCTTACTTGTATGATTTCATTCGAAGTTTTACTTTATGCCTATCCCGCCAAAACGGTCATGTGATATGCACACTACACGTATATGTAAATTATTTATACACAGCCAATCGCAATGCGATTTAGTACGTTCTATATATATATATATATATATATATATATATATATATATATATATATATATATATATAATCGGTCAGGCATTGATCAATTTACGTTTTCGACAACGCTTAGAAAGTTGAAAATGTAAGAACAAATCTAAGTTTTCCCTTTTAATTCAACAAAGGAAACGATGATTAATTGTAAAAGAATAAATAACAGCTCAGACCCAGTAATATAACAGGCAGATAAACTGTTCCTATCGATGAAGGATGTAGGTCACCACTGTTCCACCATGATTAATAAGTATTGGCTTTTACTAAAGGAATTGTGTATCAGTAAGCTAGGAGTACAGTAGCATAATCATTATTCGGGTTGCTATATTGACATTAAGGGACGTTTACAAACAGTTTGCAATGTTCCATTGATGCCAGAAAATATATAATTGCATTGATTCGGTAGGCTACTGCGTTTGTGTTACATGTTGTGCAATTTTCGACACAAAATGGGCCTCAACGCGACAAAAACCTGTCTTTGGGGCTTCTGAAAAAGCGAGTCTAAAAGCAGTCTCCTCATCTACAGAGGCTAGCTAGAAAATTGAAATTTCACTTGTAGCAATTCTAGAAATGATACTTCCCAAAAAGCAAATGAAAAAGGCGCTGATCAGTCTACGCTAATGCGCAGGCTAGTCTGCGCATTTGTTTTTCGCACCCCCAAGACAGGCTTTTACGTTCCGAGGCCCAAATATTTTTTTTTTATCTCAATGTCAGCTGATAGGGTGTCGTGTGTGCGAAAAACATAAGCATAGAGCATTATGTTTCATACGACGAAAACAATAAATTGAAATTATCCTATTGTCTTTGATCCCTATTACCTGCTACATGCCGCAAACAGATCAAAAAGGTATTTGAACTATCGGTCTTTATAATAGATAAATCAAACCAAAAGTAATTACTGATCATTACTCTTTCATTCTACAATTTGACTCAGTTTCACAAAAGTTTCAGTTTAATATTGTCAGAATGGTTCATATTTGTCACATTGGACCGTACATTTGAACACTTAAAAACTATGCCCGGTTGTCCACTGTCGACCCGCCAACCAAATGCCATAATGGAGTTTTGGTGACGGGCCGATGGTGGCCCACTTTTATATGTTTTCTGAGAATGTAGATTACGTACTGTTGTATAGAGATCATAGAACAGTAGCCAAAGCTCCTATGCATAATGAAAAGAAAGCTGGACAAACTGTTAACGTACTACGACATCTCTTTCAGCTGTACACATGACAGCAAATAGGCACCGTGTTTAGAGAACAGATCTACCTACTCAATAGGTGCAACTCATGACTTTAGATCAGTCTGCACATCGCCATAATAACATCCAGACCACCAGATACTTTCAGGGGTGTTTAATAATAATAATAGAAACCTTTCTTCTAAATCCAGAAATACATAGTAGGTATTCAAAAAGAATCACCTCAATGCCATTGAGACGGTTCTTTTGAGCACCAACCCTCAACCCTAGCTGCTGCACTTGAATTACATATTGCACTATCCTCATGTATCACTCCATTGTTATATACCTTATGATTGTTTACTATAGAAACTTGACGTGTTTCAATCGCTGACAGTTGTACCTTTCGTCTTAATTTAACGTGTCGCAATGCGACAAATCACTGTGCGCGGGCTTCAATCCCATTACAACAGGGCAGCAGAGGGCTGCAACGCCGTTACAGCCCGCTCAAGGACATCGTCTGAAAGTTAAGATATATCGTCGCTAATATTTTATGGAGAAATGACCAAACTATTTCAATTACCATAAAATACGCTCCTTTATCATAGCGGACAGGCGGCAATCGAAAACGCTCTGAACAATCGATGAACGCGGTTCACAAATCGCTAGAAACAGTGTTTTCGATAGTCATTTGTCGCCAGTCGGGCGACAAACGGCAATCAAAAACTCTGTTTTTAACAATCTTAGATCTACATTCGTCGATAGTATTAACGTTTTCGATTGCCGCCTTTCTGAAGTGTTTATTGAATATAGGCCTACTGAATACGCAGCCAAACCAATCCAAAACAATGGCTACTACGAATAATTTACTGTCGGGCTACAAACGGTAATCAAAACCTCTATTTCTAACAATCTTATATCTAAGTTTGTCGATAGTATAAACGTTTTCGAGCGCCGCATATCTGAAGTGTTTATTTAATATAGGCATACTGAATACATAGCCAGAACAATCCGAAACAAGGGTTACTATGAATGATTTAATACATTTTTCATATTTCTGTTGAAAAAAGAATTTTTTTTCCATACCAGATATGCGGCAATCGAAAACTCTCTTAACAATCGACGAACGCGGATCAGAAATCGCTACTGCCAGTGTATTCGATTGCCAATGGTCGCCAGTCGGGCGACTAATGGCAATCGAAAAGTCTGTTTCTAACTATTTTTGGTCTACGTTCGTCGATAATATTGACGTTTTTGATTGCCACCAATCCGGTGTGAATTCGTTGTACGCTTCATTATGTTACGGTGGACATTTCTGCATACAATTGAATAAAATTATTTGGAACTGCTTGTGCTTGAAAGGAAGGTTTATAACAATGACGATATAACATTCTTTTCCGTATATTAACGTTTGCCAAGCCCTCGTCTGATAATGTGTTGCAGCCCTCACCGCTTCGCGGTTCGGGCTGCAACACATTATCACACTCGGGCTTGGCAAACGTTAATATACGGAAAAGAATGTTTTATCCTCTTATTAAAAAGATATCTACTGCTCTATCATAAACTCAGTAAAACCATTAATGAGCCACTTAAACCGCCCCAGTATAACATGATATTTCATGCTATAGTTTTTCTTGTTAATATGGTTTTTAGCAGCGGCTACTGTTTTTTGATGTTGATTTTTTTTTCAATTTTAAATAGTCTGATTTTTTCTTGCTCGCTCCGCTCGCAAACGTACATATAGAGATCTAAATTCAAAGGTGCCAGATCGGCGGCGCCCTGCTAAAATCCTGTCATTTTATTGTAGCCTACCATATCTTTCGGTTCCTTTTTCTGAATGACGTCTACTGGAGTCATCTGTGCACTCTGTGTTAATGCTCACAACAATTGCCAATTTTATCATACGGTCAAGCATTGTGGCACCAGATCAGAGCAGTCTGAAGCCTGATACACACGATGAAACTTTTGTCTGCAACTTATGTATGCAACTTTTGTGTGTACCATACACTACTGTACAGATGATGCAACTTCACATTACCTGTTGCTCTTTCCCGCTAAAATTGTGCATACTTTTTCAACATGGTGCTTACTGAGCATGCTGAGGAGGACGAAATTGCTGTCCCATTGTGTCTGATGATCATTGCACTTGCAACGCAACATTTAAATGGACCGCGAATAATATGAAGTTTGGATTCAACGAAGAAATGTATATAGGGCTCACCATATTGTACCTAGCTAAAAGACCCCTTTCTTAATTGTGTATGCACATTTGTAGAAATTACAGGTAAACTGACCTTCAGAAATAGCCGAGCTGTGATTGGCTAATTGTCTGGAAAAATATGAGACAAGTTTCAGAAAATATAGCGATGTCCTATTCGATGAAACTGTTTCATGAAACTCCAAAAATCTCTTGAAACATGTTTCTCGGACGTACACACGATGAAACTTTTGTCTGCAAATAATTATGTTCTTCGCATTTTCACAAAACAGTTTTTTTTTTCCAATCGCGCATGATATAGTCTACAAGTTCGTTTAGAAAACCATTTGAAAGTTGAAGAAATGACATCGAAGTTCATTTTACCCATTCATTTCAAAATTTTATGACTTTGCCTGTTGAGAAAATGAAGCTTTCTGAAAAAGAATTAAACTGCATGAAAATGTGCCAGAAGTTACTGTGCGCGGATTTTTCAATAAATCCTGGGGGAAGCATGCCCCAGACCCCCTTACCCACGCTTGGCACCTACAGAACTCGCATTCATGCATTCTGTGAATCAAAACACTCACATTAACTCTCAAACTCGTTGCTACGACCCTGAGTATAGGTTGGAATTATTTTCGGTGTGTGAAAGTGTGCCAAGTTCATAACGACCCCCCGCCCCCACGCCCTAGCATGGCTTCGCATCTTCTGCGCTCGCATAAAAATATTTTCATGTTTTAAATATTGCCCCCCCCCCCAACATGGAATTATGGATGCGCCCCTGCGGTTCTATCGCTACAGTGTCAAACATTTGGGATCAAGATCAGGCTCGACGCTTTGTTTGGTCTGATCTGGGTCCAACCTGTTAGCAAAGATCATTATTTTGCGGGCTTCACCACTGTTATCATACCGAATTCTTTGCCGCGGATATTGTTCGACTAGTCTTTATAAAGAATAAACTGAAATTGAAGGTAGGGGCTCTCATTTGAAATAGTTAAAACTTATTTACGAACACTTGTCAGGCGCGATTAAAGGCATATACATATTCTTGAATAGTCACTCTAACATCACATCATGGCTAAGGCATTACAGTACTTAACCCTTAAAGCGCCAAGAAAAATGCATCTGAAAATGTCGTCTGCTGAAGTCGTCTGCTTCATATAATTGCCTAACATAACTGACGAATCAAGTATAGAAGCAAACAGCGTTGACCCAGAACAGACTGCTCCTATAGGAGCAGTCTGGTCTGGGTCCACACTTTCTGCCATAGATGCTTCTTAAACATTTCGGCAGACGAGATAAGCAGACGACTTTTGTTGTGATTGGCGCTTTAAGGGCTAAATATGCGAGAAAAAAATGCAAATAGATCATGAAGGAGTCCTTGAAATCGGGACACTTTGGGATTGATTGACAATTACACATTTTTACAGAAATGGTTTCTATATTTTTGCGTTTTTGGTGAAATGACATTTACTTGTTTTTACCTGTATGTTAATGATTTGGCTTAAATAAGCGTCGATTGTTTATGAGAACGGGATTTCTGCCCCTACCCCTTCAACGGTTGCAAGTCTAAACCATGGAGGTGCGTGGAAAAAATACTATAGCGACTGCAGGGTTTTGTTATCTGGCCGCAGGGCAGGGCTTTTTGGAACAGTTTTCCACATATTAATTAAAGTGGCAAGAACTAATAATGGGCTCAAAGGCACTTACATTTTGAAAGCCTGTAGTTTCTACCAGCAAGGACAGCTGATACTGGTTCTATTGCGAGTTTGATGCAAATCTGAACCACGGGTTGAGAGCATGCTCCTAATCTTACCGCGGATGTGACCATTGTTGGCATTGTTCATGGCCGCGGGGTTCTGCAATATGCTTTCTTGTCCACGGAAATCCTAAAAATCAAAACGTCAGAATCATCTATGACAAAAGATAGGTAGCTGGTGTGCTGAAACGACTGGATCAAGACCCTGTTAGATCAGAATGTAGCCATTGGGTTTTCGCTTTTTTTATTTTTCTGTATGCTGATTTAGCACAATTATCTAGTTTCTACGGTAGTAGGATCGCCTGACCAAAGTGCTGAAGGTTGTTAGCAGCAAAATCTAGCTGTTTGTCTGTCTGTCCGTTAATCGGTCCGTCCGTCTGTCGGTCTGCATTGGTTCTTCCTTCTTTTACTTATATGCTCGTTTAGCCTGCTTACATGTGTCTAGTAGCTCAGGTGGTTGGAGCGCCTGTCCAATGTTCTGAAGGCTGTGAGCAGCATAATCTAGCCATTTCTGTCTGTCCACTTTCCAATGGCTGTCTGTCTCGCCTTTTCTGTCTGTTTCGTTCTTTGCTCTTTTGACTTTTTTGTATGCCTGTTTTGCTAGATCATCTAGTATCTCAGGTGGTAAGTGTGCCTGACCATATTTTGGATACTTTCAAGTATTCTAAATACCTAGGCTTGGCATTGGACCCAGCATCTACTCTTTACCCCCAAAATATAAGGAATATCAGGCATACCCAAAACATATTCGAACTTTAGCGACCCCAAAAACATTTTCCAAAATCTGAACATTGACCTTAAAAGCCCCAAATTGATAGAAATGACCCCCTAAAACGTAAAAAAAATAAATTATAATTTCATCATATCTCCAAACATATTTATTTTTCTGATCTCCTGCCCCCCCTTCCCCAACAAAAAATGTAATTCAAAATTTTGAATCTCCAAAAATGGACAGAACCTATACTTCTACCACGACCTCTAAGGCATGACCCTCGATTTATTTAATGCATTTACCGTTACAGTCACGCCTCAAAGCGTTTGGTGGAAGTGTACTTATTTATGATAATATCAGTGTGCCACACACACCCCCCCTCCCGCCAAAAAGCTGACCAGTGTTTTAGAGCAGTATGCAGCAAAATATAGCTGTCTGTCTGCTTGCTTTCTCAGTCAGTCAATCAATCAATCAGTCAGTCAGTCAGCCAGCCTGCCAAATCAACCGCTTCAATTTCTTAGTGTAGACAGAGCCTCTCTGTAAAAGTGTATTCTTGTCACAGAAGAGTATTTGCCTGTCCCAGGGGGCTTTGGAGGGGTGGGAAACTCTTTTTTCTTCGTGCGAAGGGTCTGGCCCAGCATCTACCATTCACCCCCAAGAAATATTAGGAATTATAAGGACCTCAAAAATATTTGAAATTTTAGCAACCCCCAAAAATTCCTTGACGTAAAGAAAAGACCCTAAATGCATAGAAATTAGACCTAAATATAGTCCAATTTCGTGGTGAACCCCCCCTCCAAAAAAAAAATATCCATATATCTTCATATCCCCAAAAATGTTCATTTCTCTGAGGCTAGAGGTCAAAATCTAGGACATCTTATTTCCTTTTTAGAATCATTTGGGTTTGAACAACAGTGGCGAGTTCAACAATGTTAGCATTTGCGAGCACACTTTAATACTGGTACCTACGAGGGATGTTCGAAATGAATTGCTTATTGTCCTATATCACAATATCCACGTGGGAGACGATAAAAACCAATATATACCTATATAGGTTTATTTAAGGTCTACACAACGGTGTATAAATGTACACGTTAGACTTAATGTAAGACACAAAATTTGCCGTATTAATACACGCAGTCATTGACCACTGTAATAAAAATAGTTGGTACATGTAGAAGAGTCAACCAGAAAGATGAAATAAGGGGTTACATCAAAGCTCGCTCAAAACTTGTCTGTTCTTTGAAGCAGCTGATGATTGAACTTTCTACTACTTACGGACCTTCTTGTGTGTCTTATGACACAGTTAGGCACTGGAAAAATAAAATTTAAATTGGCTTAGAGTCCATCAAAAATGCACCAAAATCAGGAAGGCGAAAATTCGCAGCTTGTAAAGAAATCATTTCAAAAATGAAGGAAATCATTGAAGGAGATGCCAGATTTACAGTTTGTGATATTGCATGAAAAGTAGGCATGTCACTATCAACGGTTCACTTTATTTTGAAGAAACATTTAAAAGTCCGAAATATTTTTGCTAGATGGGTGCCACATCTGTTGACTGATGAGCAAAACAGACAACGGGTTTTAGTGGCCAAAAAGCTGCTTAAAATGTTTCCAACTTATGACAAAAAGCAGTTTGCAAATGTCGTCCAAGGTGATGAAAATCGGGTCTATTAATTTGTGCTGGTCAGAAAGGTTAGCAATAAAATCTTGGCCACTAAACATAGCAGACGCCCAATAATTGTCAAACGGTCTTTAAGTGCAAGGAAGGTTTGGTATGCAATTTTCTTCTCTGGTGAAGGAGTCGCAATAAAAGTGCTGGTGGAAAAGGGCAAAAACATCACTGGAAAGGACTACAAAGACATATAGTACTGGAGAAGCCTAAAACGTATCAGAAACGACGCCCTGTCACTGGTTTTAAACATATCTGTCTTCTACATGGCAATGGCCCTGCTCATGCCTCTGAAATAGTTACAGTGTTTTTGAAGAAAGAAAAAGTAACTATTTTGCCTCACCTCCTGCATTCCCTAGATCTTGCCCCATGTGATTTCTTTATGTTTCCGAAATTGAAATAATTCCTTGCTGGGCGGAAATACCAGTTATTTTATAGAACCATTTGTATTTGAAGAACATGTACTATTTCATTTTCTTACTTTCTGTGACTTTAGGCCTTCAGGTTCGTGACCAGATGTTCCACTCTTTTGAACAAAATGACTGCCAGAGCTCTAGCTAAGAAACTTCTTTTAATAGAATTTCCTCCTGAACAACTGGCCCAAAAGCAAGTTAATTTCACAGAACTGTCCCTTATGGTGTCTTCTACCAATTTTGCACAAATGGTTCCACTCCACTGAACAATGGATCCGCAAAAGCTCCAGATAAGAAATGCCTTTGAATGATTTCTCCTCCTGAACCAATGATTCAAAATGTACAATAATTTCACAAACTTGGCCCTAATGATGCACTCTACCAAAATTATACAATTGGTTTGGCTCTGCCATTAAGAAACTTCATTCAAGCTTGCACATAATGTCTATGGTAGCGATTAAGTAAAAGTAGGAAAAACATATACAAAAGTGGACAGAACTTCATCAAATCAGTTCTTGATTATCATTGATTTCTTTGAATAAGTGGGTGGATTTGTATTAGGTAAGATACTGGGAAACACTTTCCCTCATCCTCGTAAGATCTTTAACCAACAGAAACAAATGGAAATCTGAAGGAGAAAAAAAAACATGCCACGGTATTAGGAAACAAATTACAACTGTTTAGTTTTGGTTGTGCCAAATAAAGTTAAAAGAAAATTGTTTACCTCTTACCTGCCTGAAGAGCTTTCACAAACATTTATTGAGGGATCATTTTAACACTCTATAATAAAAGCGTTTGAAAATAAAGTTTGATTATTCACTCCTTAAGTTAGCAATTATCATCTGGTTTCTTGCATTGTTCAATAATGGATTACATTTGATAAACTCTCCCCAAAAAAGGCTGTTTTTGTCCAATTAACAAATGCCAATGTCGTCAGAAAGATTGCTTTCCCATTTCACTTTGTGGCAATATGTTTGACCCTACATCAGAGATGGGACTTCCAGTTTCCATTTGCAGGTTATAGAAAAGATATCTAACTAACAACCTCACTATTTGAACGCTTCAATGCAGCCGTCCCCACCAGTACTCTCAGTGCTTTGATTTCCAATATTAAGGAGAATATTCCCAATTTAAGAAACAAAAAAATGTCACTATTTTGTGACAATGTACCCCAATGAATAGTACCTGTTAAATTCATAATGTTGAAATGTTCTTATTAGCTAAGTTTTGTTTGATTTGATATGGTGTGAGTTTTTCCCCAATTTGTATAAAACTATGTGAAAAATTCCCAATTTTGGGGATTGGGTCATGTTCCCTAAATAGAGAGAAAAAACCCTGGGTCACTTTTAATAATAGGGACTGTAACAACTTTGTAGCTTACACATAACCTGTTCTGAAAATGAAATCAAATATGTTTTGGTATACTATTTTCATGTCGATTCAACGTCTGTGTTATTTGGGGGGGGGTCCATCACTGAAGCCCTCCTAGGGGTTGGGGTACAGGGGGAAAAGAGCATTCATCTCAGGGTAACAGAAGAACAAAGGGCCTAATTAATTTTGAGGGGAAGGGGAACTTTGGGGAACAGGGAAAATATGGGGAACAAGGGAACAGGTACCATCTTCCCTCCCTGGGAGGGCCTCATCAGTAGTTTGTAAAGTATTAATTAGTGCATAATTGGACGTAAAATGGACTATCGCAAGTTTTATCAACCCCCATAGAAACAATCTGCAGGTTATATTTGAATAGTGCAAGACATTTCCTGATTGTAAGCAAGATTATTGAAAATCAATAAGACAACAGGAACGGCTTTCTATACCTTTGCACTAAAAAAAGATTGCTTACGTCATTTATTTATCGATGTTGTCGTCATTAACCAGACGGTCATGAAAGATAACGTTGTCATTGATTGAGAATATTAGTGAAACATGAATTTATCCGAGGTAAATAAGGCCTAGATATCCAATATATTAAATAGATCTATATTTTCATTTGAATTTTAATACATTTATTGTGGTCTAGATTGGTTTTGCGCGATATGAACTGGCTTTGCCAGTCGCACCCAATCCTCGTTTTCCGTCATCTTGGAAGTTTGACCGTTTGAAGACCGTATGACCTCTTGAAGATAATGGAACGAATTTTGTCTCCAGAACGAATTTCGATAAAAAATGGCACATTGGTAGTTGAAACCCTATATTTTTTCATGACATATATGCCACAGCGGGACCAAGTAGAAAAAATGAGAAATTTGATATCAAACGTGAACCATTTTTTTACAGTCACATCCATCTTGCAAGTTTTCCATTTCGCCAATCTCGTTGTTTAAGAGCGTTGTCGTAGATTAAAAATCATACGCTATGGGAAAACTTGAACAAACGACGAACACAAGTGGCCAATTTTTTAACAGAATACAATTTGGGACATTCGTGCAACAAGCGGTTAAATTTGGGGTGTCGTTCCTCGCTTCGCTGAGAAAGCCGAAAAATTCGAACGTTTTTGTTGCTATGCATGTTTGATAATATTCATACGCCTTCACTACGCGTCCCGACTGTAGAAAACTGAAATTTTGCTTGTAGCAAGCTCAGATATGGTACTTTCCAAAACGCAAATAACAAAGGCGCTGATCAGACTGCGCGGATGCGCAGGCTGGTCTGTGCCTGTGTTGTTCGCAAACCCCCGAAGACAGGTTTTCTCGCGCCCAGGCCCATGGAAGAGAAAGAGCTGAGGGTAAATGCAGGAAAGACATTACGGTCATGATTTGCAATATAGGCCTGGACCTCCCATGGAGTTCAGGCAAATTCCCATGTGTGTTTGAAGTACAGGAGTAGGCAATAACAGCATCTACTACAGTGGTTGCAAGCACAGCCCTGTGGGTGCATAAGAAATGCAGTAGCCACTGTGAGCTTCAATGGCTGACACCTAATCCTGATTATAGGTGTGCATGATGCATGGGGAGTAGACTGGACCCAGTCTATAATGTCATTTTTTGTAGTAAATCCGATATACTCTCTATGATAGCAATTTATATACTTTACTTGGAGTAGTTCTTGGCTTGGACATCAGACAATTTTGACTATCAGAGAGGACAGAATTTTTATAAGATGATTTTTTTATATAGTTAAATATAATTATAAATGTAATTATATACATTTAGTGGACTGATGCCAGTCTACATGGGGAGCTGCCCACCCTTTTGATGGTGAATTCAAAGTTCCAGTGGGACCTGATTAGCTGGAGATGGTAGCTTCCTTCTGCTACCTGGACAACATGCTCTCCGCAGCTGGAGGTTGTGAACTATAGGGGTCACTACTCATGTGAAAACCTGCTTGGAAGAAGGTCTCACATCCTGTCACCTGTCTTACAGGACCCATGGCCATGTGTACAGCCTTTGCATGTGGAGTCATGGCCCTCCATGCTGGTGAAATACCAAGCCAAATTGAAACTTTCTGAATTTTCTTATTCAAAATATCTTGTGTTTCCAGGGCCTATTCCAGCAATTTTGGGAAAAGGCCCCTGGCCAAAATTGGAAAAAAATGATCGATTTAGCATCAAAATTGGGAGAAATTAACGACATAGAACATAGCAAGGGCAGCAAAATATATCCTCAAAATCAAGTTATTTTAGATTGTATTATGCCAAGCATACCACTTAAGCACAAGTGTTTAAGTATCATTCTGATATGGGTCATTGTTTCTAATATTTAGTAATAGTGGTCTCTAAACAATCTACTTTTCTTAATTGAGAAAAACAGACACGGTATTGGGAAAAAAGATGGCTATTGGGAATGGGGCCAAAATTCGGCCCCTAGAGAAGGGCAGAAAATCCCCTGGTTTCCATATATTTCTAACAGCTCTCTACAGCGCTGCTGGTCTCGTTCAGCAACTGAACTTTAGTCAGGCATTACAAAGCAAACAAGTATTTAAATTTCCATCAATATTCATCTGATATCCATATCTGACTGTTGTTTGACATGTTTATTATATTGGTTTAATTTGTCTGGAACACAACATATCAGTCAGCTGATTCACCAGTTGGCATAAAGTAATTTGATATATATGCTATTAATTTTCCATGCTACATGTTATCAGGGTTGCACAGGTTTGAAAAGTACTTGAATTTAGAGGGCTTTCTTGAAAAGTCCTTGAAAATGAAATATGCCTTGAAAAGTACTGGAAAATCACTCAAATGCCTTGAAAAGTCCTTGAGTTCTTCTATTTTCTGTAGGACTTAACACTTTTGATAGAGATCTAAATCAGTATAAAATTGCTGTGCCTTTATTTGGTGCAGCAAATGCTGCACCAAATATAGGCACAACAATTTTATACTAATTTCACCATTATGCGAGTCTAGCATTTTTGAAGTAGAATTTTAACACTTAAATCAGGATTTTTCATAAATTTCTAGTCCTTGAAAACTGTAGGATAGGCTTGAAAAGTCCTTGAAAAGTCCATGAATTTTACTCTCAAACTTGCCTGTATGAACCCTGGTGATTGAGACCTTTCTCATTTGTTTTTACCTTTCCAAACAGTTGGAACGAGATCAGGTTCAACAAATGGCCAGCCTAATCGGGACCAAAACTGACACCCTGATGGTATATTCTTGGAAAACAATTTGATGCAAATTTACATAGCATTTTTGATAGCATTTTTGGTAAAGATATTAACATTGGTACTAGTGTAGTCAAGAGTTGGCTACATAAAATACATACCAAGTCAGGTGGATACAGATGAAAACTGTTCAAATGTCACATTTATTTTCTTTAGTAATTTCTTTGTATTTATGTGTATGTTTTTATTGATGAGAAAAATACAGTTTTAAACCTCAATGGCAACAATGTTTTTCTTTTTTTTATCATCAGTGACCATTGAGCTGTCACTATGTCGCCGGACATTTTTTTGGTTGTACCTTCTCATGCAATTCACGTTGCATGAGTACAAATTGTAGATCAGAATAATTATCTACAGATTTAAAGAAACATTTACTTCAGTTATATTAGACAATAGCATAAAAGGTGGTATTTTAAAATAATTTAATTTCCTTCGCTAAGCAAATTTCTCTTATCTAGACCTTTTTGTACAGATCGATTGAGAAGCAGCATTTAAGTTCTAATAAAAGGTGATAATGCAATTTATTTCTGTAAAACATTCTGCAATTACATGGAAGTGAAATCAATAAGCCTCCTCCATACTGGGTTAGGGTAATTTTGCATGTTTTTTTGTCGTCTGCTGATCTTTTTCACCAAATTAGCATTTTCAATTGATTCTCTCGGGAACACTATCAGAATGTCAAACAGTTTGGACTTTTTGTCGGGCCTGATCTCGGTCCACACTGTTTTAAATTTAAAGGTTATCAGCAGACGGAAAAAGTTGTCGCTAGCTTAAAACAAGGAAAGAGTTAAAACAGAAATTTACATTTGAGCCGTGACATATGATTTCCAACAATGTTGCATTTTGACGAGTGTAGACTCAGACGGACCTGTACTACCCCCTTTTAAGCTTAGAAACTCCAAATGTTTTCAAGTCACAGAATATTCAAGCGACTAGCAAAGGCTCTGATGAGACTGCGCAGGCTGGTCTGAGCCTTTGTTGGTCGCACATACCACAATGTTGGAAATCTCATGTCGCGACTCAATTTTGTTGATCATATTTATCAATAGGTTTGTTGAAGAAAGCTAACCAATAGTTCTTGATCAGACAGCTCCTCTGGGAACAGTCTGATCTCGGACTAATTTGTTTGCACATACTTTTCCTGTTTGAGTTACAAAACATGTGCAGATCCAGAGGGGTGGGGGGGACAGGGGGTCGGGCCCCCCCCTGAAAAATCACAAAAATATAGGGTTTCTTAGCAATACTTGTCCGGGTCCCCTGAAAAATCACAAAGCTACCAAGCCAGCATTCAATGTTGGGCCGTCATCGGCACGCCAGTGAAACGCCATTTAAATGGCGTCATGCTGGCGGGCCGATGATGGCCCGATTTTAGTGGTTTTTGGATCCACTCATTAACTAAAAAAAAAAATTGGACCCCATCTGAAAATACTTTCTGGATCCTCACATGCTAAATGTATTTGGTTCTGGCTTTCAAAGAGTTAATTGTGCCTCTAAATGGAAATTGTAAATGTCCTTGTGAAGAGAGCTGACTGCAAGAGAAAGTCAAATAGAATGTATGAATATGGGCTGCGATGCGAGAAAACCTGTCCTTTGCAAACAACACAGACGCAGACCAGCCTGCCCATCGGCGCATTCTAATCAGCGCATTTGTTATCCGCGTTTTGGAAAGTATCATATCTAGACTTGCTATGAGCGAAATTTCAATTTTCTAGCTAGTCTCTGTAGCTTAGGAAAATGGTTTGAGTCTCGCTTTGTCGGAAACCTCTAAGACAGGTTTCTTGCGACGAGGCTTATATGATGATGATCATTGTCCTGCTGAATATTTTGATGTAATACAGCAAAAAAAAAAAATCCTGTTATAAGTATGTATGGATCCAGATCAGCTGGCTTCATCATCAGAAGCCAGCTGATCTGGATCTACAGTATTTTAAAAACTGATAAATCTGGTTAATAATAGTATTTTGCATTTCAGGTTCAAAAAGAAAATCTTCATCATGTCTGTCTGGTGGCAGCTGCTCAGACCTGGAGGTGACACATCGAGGAATGCACCAGTTTATACCGCGACACAGTGATGAGATAGCAATAGAGATTGGTGATCCTCTCCATGTAATTCGAACTGGAGATGACCTCTGGTGCGAAGGTAAGTGCTCGTACCTGGAGATGACATATCGAGGAATGCACGAGTTTATACCGCGACACAGTGATGAGATAGCAATAGAGATTGGTGATCCTCTCCATGTAATTCGAACTGGAGATGACCTCTGGTGCGAAGGTAAGTGCTCGTACCTGGAGATGACATATCGAGGAATGCACCAGTTTATACCGCGACACAGTGATGAGATAGCAATAGAGATTGGTGATCCTCTCCATGTAATTCGAACTGGAGATGACCTCTGGTGCGAAGGTAAGTGCTCGTACCTGGAGATGACATATCGAGGAATGCACCAGTTTATACCGCAACACAGTGATGAGATTGCAATAGAGATTGGTGCTCCTCTCCATGTAATTCGAAATGGAGATGACCTCTGGTGCGAAGGTAAGTGCTCGGACCTGGAGATGACATATCGAGGAATGCACCAGTTTATACCGCGACACAATGATGAGATTGCAATAGAGATTGGTGATCCTCTTCATGTTATTCGGACTGGAGATGACCTCTGGTGCGAAGGTAATTGCTCGGACCTGGAGGTGACACATCGAGGAATGCACCAGTTTATACCGCGACACAGTGATGAGATAGCAATAGAGATTGGTGATCCTCTCCATGTTATTCGGACTGGAGATGACCTCTGGTGCGAAGGTAAGTGCTCTGACCTGGAGATGACATATCGAGGAATGCACCAGTTTATACCACGACACAGTGATGAGATTGCAATAGAGATTGGTGTTCCTCTCCATGTTATTCGAACGGGAGATGACCTCTGGTGTGAAGGTAAGTGCTCGGGCCTGGAGGTGACACATCGAGGAATGCACCAGTTTATACCACGACACAGTGATGAGATTGCAATAGAGATTGGTGTTCCTCTCCATGTTATTCGAACGGGAGATGACCTCTGGTGTGAAGGTAAGTGCTCGGGCCTGGAGGTGACACATCGAGGAATGCACCAGTTTATACCGCGACACAGTGATGAGATAGCAATAGAGATTGGTGATCCTCTTCATGTTATTCGGACTGGATATGACCTCTGGTGCGAAGGTAAGTGCTCGGACCTGGAGGTGACACATCGAGGAATGCACCAGTTTATACCACGACAATGTGATGAGATAGCAATAGAGATTGGTGATCCTCTCCATGTTATTCGGACTGGAGATGACCTCTGGTGCGAAGGTAAGTGCTCGGACCTGGAGATGACACATCGAGGAATGCACCAGTTTATACCGCGACACAGTGATGAGATAGCAATAGAGATTGGTGATCCTCTCCATGTTATTCGAACGGGAGATGACCTCTGGTGTGAAGGTAAGTGCTCGGGCCTGGAGGTGACACATCGAGGAATGCACCAGTTTATACCGCGATAACTAGAGTACTTCTTGGCTTATAAAGGGACACAAAAATAAGTGAGTACTTATGACCAGGATATACCACAATCACATACTGCAGACATCACATACTGCAGATCAACCCACAAAATTGTGAGGAAGAGCTTTGTACAGAACATTAACAGTCACGAGACATTAGGAAGATAATTGAGTAATAGTTATACCATGGGCTGTCCGCCTGTACGTGGATTATCTTATGTACAAGTGGACAAACATGGTATAACTATTTTATACCACCTATATCAGTGTAGACCTTGCATATCAAGTAATATTTCATGCTAAAGTTGGTAAAGGTGGTATAAAGTAAAGTAACCAGCTCTCTTTTCCTCATCAAGATGATTGTAAAACTAGCCTGCCTAACTCAGTGAGCTTGCAGTCAGTGTTGTAGGTAAGGGCCTGTTGTACTAACTTCAAGTTTGTGAGTTATATGAGGGTCTAGATGGGGGGGGGGGGGGGGGTCTGATATTCACTATTCATTAAAAATTTAGCCCATTATTCATCTCATTAAAATTTTGGGTTATTCATTAAAATAAGACCAATTATTTATTAAAAGTAAGAAAGGTGGCAAAGAAATCTGATTATTCACTATTCATTAATTTTTTCTTCAATTCATTAAAAAAATTGTTGTTGTTTTTCATTAATTTTAAGCCCTCATTATTCACTGTTCATTTTTTTTTTTTTTTGGCTCATTATTCACTTTTCATTATAAAAAGGGCCATTATTCACTAATCATTATACCCCATCCAGACCCTCTTAATATATGGATTCTGTTCATCATTCAGGGAGACTGCCCCACATGATATATTGAAGTAGGTA
Source organism: Loripinus fragilis (assembly GCA_964019695.1). Classification (NCBI taxonomy): domain Eukaryota; kingdom Metazoa; phylum Mollusca; class Bivalvia; order Lucinida; family Lucinidae; genus Loripinus; species Loripinus fragilis. The sequence continues at coordinate 111,336,359 of OZ026517.1, forward strand.
AATGTTCACATCAAGTCACACTTAACCCTGGAGTTTTCCATAAAGCTACATACGATAAAGTTAGGATGATCCATTGTATATATTGAGGGTTCATAGGTTATAATTTACAAAAAATATTGTATTTCGTTCTCTGAGGATGGATTTTGTCTTAGCAAACAGTGCAGATCATGATGAAATGCCTGCAGCATTTCATCTGGGTCATCACTGTTTGCCAAAGTACCCGTTTAGGGTTTTCTGGTCTTTAAAGGGTTAACAATTCTAGTGTGCAAGCCTGTTAAAATAATGATTTGATACAAGACTAATGACAGGTACCATTGTGGCATGATCAACTACTTATGCGTTGTCTAACTAACACTTCAATAATTTTGTAATGTTGTTGTAGGTGTAAACTTGCGGTCCAATCAGAAGGGAATATTCCCATCCATGTACGCCACAGATTTTATGTGTTGCCTTAAATACAATAATTTTGTAATCTTGTTGTAGGTGTAAACTTGCGGTCCAATCAGAAGGGAATATTCCCATCCATGTACGCCACAGATCTTCAGTTCCTTGAGGAGGAAGAAGGTAAACTTTAACAAACACACAATAAATAAACACATCCAAATCAGTTGAAGTGAACACAAAATACATACACAAAACAATACAAAGTACTTAATCAAAAACCATATTAAGTTTATTAACTTCATTTTCAACTGACACTGTCTCTTCTTATTTCAACACTACAGAGAAAATGGCCAAAGAAGTTAATTCCAGACCAACCTGTATGCAATTATGTTGCCATTCAAGGATTTAAACTCATGACCCCTCAGGCATTCAGTAGAAGTCAGTTTGTTTTGGGATGTCACTGAGACCATATAACATCTACTGATTGAGCCATATGTATAAAGATGACTTCTCAGGTACTTAGACACATAAATTGAAAATAATTGAATTCTGAACATTGCATGCTTTTTTGTCGACTGCTTTTTTTCAAAATTAACTTAATAAATATTTTTTATTCATGACAAAGAAATGAATTTTATTTTCATATGCACAAATCAATGAAAAAACAAAAAAGTAGTTCGGCATTTGCTATATAATTTACACTACCATAAGCTTTGTGAGAAAAGCTATATTTTACAAAATATTTGCCAAAAAACGTTATATTATTAATTTCACATATAACTTGATGTATTTGTTATTCCAATATTTATATTATTTATGTATACCATAAATGTTATTATTTTCAGAGGAGGATGGTTGTGCAAAGTTTTACCTCAGATTTCTCGGCTCAGTGGAGGTGAACTACCATAAAGGAGATGAAGTTCTATGTCAGGCTATTAATAAGGTAACATAGGTCACCAATCTCCTCTGAATATCTGTTTATATGTCAGGCTATTAATAAGGTAACATAGCTCACCCATCTCCTCTGAATATCTGTTTATATGTCAGGCTATTAATAAGGTAACATAGCTTACCCATCTCCTCTGAATATCTGTTTATATGTCAGGCTATTAATAAGGTAACATAGCACACCCATCTCCTCTGAATATCTGTTTATATGTCAGGCTATTTATTAGGTGACATAGCTCACCCATCTCCTCTGAATATCTGTTTATATGTCAGGCTATTAATTAGGTAACATAGCTCACCCATCTCTTCTGAATATCTGTTTATGCCTCATGTGATAGCTTTGTTTGTTTTGTTGCTTTACGTCCCTAGTCAACAGCTATGGTCATGGCGGGATGGTCTGTTCACTTAACCACGCTTTTTCCTGGGCAAGCTTGAACAAGCAGTTAACCAGTACTTCGCGCACATACTTTCGCTTGTAACTGACAACAGCCCTTCTTGAATGATTCAGCGGAAGGGAGGAGAATGACCGTAGAAATAATTTCATGATCAATCTCCACAGAAGTATGGGACTGGGCCGGGATCGAACTTGCGACCCCTGGATCTGCAGGCAGACTCGCATCTGTTGCCAGACACGTTACTGACTGGGCTATGTGGCCGTTTCCACATGTGACATTGGCCGCTGAGACTTTGCTATTAACCTCATGTGATAGCAAAGTTTCAGCACTTTAGCTAGTCTCTGTATCTGAGCAGACTGGTTTGACTCTTACTTGGTGGGAAAATTGGAAGATCGGTTTTCTCGCATTGCAGTCTATATGCTGTAAATTCGGAAAGTTTTGCGAGGGTTTTATTATCGTGAAACTTCGCATCTGCGAAGTTTCATGAAAATAATACCCTCACAAAATCACTCTTTTTTTACTGATGTAGTTAATCATGTCCTAGTCGGGAACTTTTAACGTGGCAAATATGTCTTTTCACGCTATTTGAGAAAAAAAATTCTCGTGGAAATTTACGAATTTACAGTAAAAGCTTTACTTGCTTCATCAAAGTTTTGAAGATTCCAGTTAGTCTCTGTGTTTAGGATGGTCGGTTTGAATCTTAGTCTGTTCATTCAATTGAACATACTGTATTATTCTTTACTTTCTCTACGCATGGGCATTTCAATTAAATAGTGAGTGTCATCCAATATATAAATAATCTTGAATAATCTTTCAGAAAAACAGAGAACCTACAATATAAGAAAACAGCAGACTCAGGTTTAATTGAGTCTGTTCATGAGAACTAATGGAAAGTGCATCAATTCTCACGCCCCCTAGCACCAGCTTAAGGGGTATTCTGCTTTCCATCAGAAACCAATATTCCGAAGGACCAGAATATGAACAAAAAAAGCATAACATGTTATTACATGTTATATAAAGGCGTTGCTACATGTTATTTAAATTTATTAGTTATTTCTTCGTGCTGTTTTGATACAAACTCAGAAATGTTCCTCATGATACACCTCTACCAAATTGCTCAATTGACAACAAATGGCTATTATATATTCAAACAACTCTCTGAATCTGTGGCCCAAATAATGTCACAGAAAATGTTCCTCAAAACTCCATAGATACCAAAATTGCACAAACCGATATGGACAGTTTAACGGTATAGCCAGCCACCAGTACTAAAACTAAATAAAACTTCAAACAACAACTTATTCTGAATCACTGACCCATAACAAAAATAATTTCACACAAATGTTCCCAAAAATGTTGTTCTTAGCTCCATGGAAAAAAAATTGCCCCATCCAATGAATCTTATGAATGCTATATATTTACCTTACTCGTCAAAATAACCCAGTTAACAGTGGTGTTTGATCTGTAGCAAGGGTTTATAAAAAAAAAAAGACAGGCTTTACCTAACCCTAGTGACTCTCGGTCCGGAGCTTTGTCCGTTGGTCCTGGTGTGGTTAATCACTGAAGAGTTCGTGATGTATTCTATGGAATAGCTCTAAATTGTTTATGCTCTACTGAAAATAATGACCACCCGCGCTTAAAATGGTGTGGTTAATCACTGAAGAGTTCGTGATGTATTCTATGGAATAGCTCTAAATTGTTTATGCTCTACTGAAATTAATGACCACCCGCGCTTAAAATAGAAAAATCTTAACGCTGAATATCCTATACTCAAATAATGATTATTTCAAAGATATGTTCCTCATAGTGCCCTCTACCAAAATTGCACCAACAGTTATGTGCAGTTAACATAGCACCGCCCTAATTCACCAGCTACATAAAGTTTAAATATATAATTATATAATGGAAATTGCGCCTGATTCGCTAGTGCCTGTTCAAAGCTCGGTGCCAGATGGATAATCTCGAAACCATCAAATCCGTTTTAAGAAAGAAAAGGTACGTCATGCGAAATCCAAGCTTCTGTACCTACAAATGAGCATACTCAAAGTAGATTGTGCATTTGCACAGGAAAGAGAATGCTAACGACAGGATAACATGTACATGTAAGCAATACACAACCTTTGAATAACATCGCCTGTGAAAATATACTGACGGGCTTTAAAAACGCTACACTAGGATAGCAGCGTTAATGCATGCAAAGCAAACAATTTGATTGCATATTAAAGAGTATGCATTTGTGAATAACACATGAAAAATTGTCCACTTCAAATTAATTAAAAGCATTGAAAATGTAAAATATTTAAGATAGGGGTTAACTGTTTCATTTGACAAATTTGAAAATTTTATAAGTGAAAGCTCTCCTGCTAGAAACCCGAGAAGCATCAAATGTGTGCCGTGAACTTTGTTAGTCATCGAGAAAATGCATTCATTTTGATCGGCAGGTTTGTGATATGGCATGTTTGCTTTTATTAAGTTAATCTGTATGTACCCGTTCATTCGATGACTTAAAACAGTCTATAACATCGTCGAGTTTAGCTATACAATTAGAATTTAAGAGTTGGCTGAAGAAGCCACCTCATGATGACATCATCGAAGCATAGGACGTTTACATTCAACTGTCTTTTGAGATATTTAACTGGAAGTTAGAGTAGCGTTTTTAAAGCCCATCAGTATATTTATATTATTGTGAAAGTAAGTAAGTTAGATTATAATTATCGTGGCATATGCATATTCAATATTGTAAATCAACTTATGATAAGAGAGTTGCATCTGGCCCATCTATTTGTCACCAGATACATCCATTATCAGCGATTTCTACAACTGGTAAATAAGGGAAAAAACGTGCTTAAATTAAAAAAACTTCCGAAATGAACACCAATAGTAGGTAAAATAGATTTAAAAAGATAATTTGCATGAAAAAAAATATGTGACGATGACGGGTCTCGAACCAGCAAAATCCGAAACAAGAGGCAGCGATTCTACTAACTGCGCCAGACTGGATGTTACAAAATATGCTTAAGTATGTAGGTAATATTTAGTTGACAGACTACGTATCGCACATGACCGATGACAACAAAAAATGTCCCCTATCGGAATATAGGCCCTAAGTCTAGAACTGAGGAACAGCAACATGAATCTCGTTCAATCATCCAAGGCCTGCTTGATAACTGCTCTCCAACCTCCATCATAGCATTTACAGATGGCTCCTGCCAACCAAACCCTGGACCTTGTGGGGCCGGCTCTTGTATCTTCATGCCATACCAAGACGATCCCATCTGCCTGAAAAGACCTGTATCCGGCTATAGTTCTATCCTTCTGGGAGAGCTTGTTGCTATACTCATAACAGTAGACCATGTAGCCGAGGAAATCAACAAGACAGATAGTTCTGAGGTACATATCTTTTCAGACAGTCAATCTGCAATAGGAATCCTAATGTTAGGATGGCAGCCAACACAGCATAAACAGACGGTAGCAGACATCAGACAGAAGATCAGTAGATTGGAGCAGAAGAACATAAAGGTAGACATATCTTGGACACCTGGCCATGCTAATATCAAAGGCAATGAAGAGGCAGATAGACTGGCCAAAGAAGCGTCCTTGGAGGCAGCAGCTATGAAGAGTGATACAGAAGTAGTGACCATGGCGGATATCAAACGAGCAGCCGTCAAAATGGGTCTATCTCAGTGGCAAAGACAGTGGGAATCTTCAGAAACGGGAAGAACATTATTCAGATATAAACCAAAAGTTACAGATAGATCTCAAATTGATTATCCAAATACCATCTCATACAGGAATATTGCTAAGCTCAGATTGGGTTACAACCAGTTAAGGGACTATCAATTTAAATTGGGCATTTCAAATAACAACTTATGTGAATGTAATCAATTAGAAACAGTTGAACACTACCTGCTACACTGCGAAAGATACTTCAATGAAAGAGAAGCATTAAGGACACACATCTTCAATACTACTGGAACACCAGACCTTTCATGCGAGTTCTTACTCAGCTGTACTAAAACTGACTTCAGAAAAATTCATGAAATGAACATCTTCTCCGCGCTGGGCGACTTCATCACCCGGACAGCTAGGTTTTAATGTGCACCTCCAGTTAAATTTTAATACCGAGAGACAATTTACTCAAGAAGATACTTGTTATACCTGAGAATACCAAGAGAAGATACAAGAGATGATACACTAACATACCAGAGAGACCAATTCTGTCGTCAAGACATAGATTCAACGATAATGCCCTGAATTGTTTGATTCCGATTTAGGCTAGTGCAAACCTTTTGTATATGAGAGATACATTCATTACGATGATAAATCACTAATTAGAAGCTACTTTAGATCACTTTAAAAGCCAAGCCCAGTTTAAAATAGATAGAAGTCGTGGATCCGCCGATTGTAGGTCATCGGTCTAGGTCATTGGTGCCGATAAACAGAATACGGAAAGAATGCGCTCAAAACAACTCGCCTCTGCAAAAAGCAATTAAAATCTACAGTGTTCTAATCTAATACGACTTCTCATTTACTAAAATAAAACAATATCACGAATGTAGCCTAGAAACCCTCACTTTCCATTGTCTTGCGCAGGCGCGAAACTAAAGAATCGTCAGTATTTGATAAAATGCTTCCGGTCGATGACAATGCCTCACTTTCGCATTGACCGAACATCCCATTATTTGAAGGGGATTTAGGATATCCTTACGTTATTTCACAATTGTTTTAAGAACTTGGAAGGTTGTCAAAAAGCATTAATTCGCTGAAACAGACCAAAGTTAATTAACTTCTTATCTTTTATTAACCTTAGAACGAAAACCTTTTTCAAATAGCCTCGATAGATATAACAAACCAACGCTCAACACCCACTTGGAACATACCAATTGAATTTTGAATACAAATATAGGCATTATGAATATCAATACTTAGAAGTATACAATTGAATATATACTTATTGAATAATCAACGCCTAGAAAAATATCAAAGCAGTGCAAGAAGTTAATAACATCCGAAACAAAAAATAGAGGATGTTACATGATGTATTATTGAATTTATTAAACAAGTTGAGGAAAAGAAATAAAATGGAATGTTTGTCAAGCATTTTATCACTTTAATAAATTCAATAAATATACAGGAGCAGGAATTTCCCAAAATAGCTAGGTAGAAATGGAAATGAAGTAAGTAGATGAGAGAGAAATAGAAAGGCTGTCTGTGAGAGTGACATCAGATCAACGACCAGATAGACGTGTGACAAAAATAACTTTTATATAGATTCATATTGCCATAACATTATTGGATTTTTATTCTCCAGAGAAAAGCTTTCCCATTTCTTTACATATCTAAAAGGGCATTTTGCTGTGCACCCTTCTTACCCCACTTTATATGTCTACATTAAAACCTGTGTAAAACGGCCACTCAAAAATAGATAAAACAAAAGATCTTAATGACAAATGGTAGCTTGATGAAGGTTGAAAGTAAAATTAACAACAAACAATGAACCAACAACAACAGAACACCACTAGGGTAAAGTCGGGTAATTCGGACATAAGGTGAATTCGGATATACATTTGCAAACACTGGAAATCCGAATGAGACGGCTCCTTATGATCCGTCTCATCAGGATTTTCACTGTTTGCATAGATAATTGATTTTTTATTCCAATAATTAAAATATGAAACATTCAAAGTCGCTGTCCGAATTTAGCTGACAGTCCGAATTTAAACTACTTTACCCTAGTCACTGGTCAGAAATGAAATGCATTGATGTAGTAAGTAATGGTGCAAAGATCAGAAATCGATACAATCAAGTACCACACCTGACCCAGGATACCAATGGGAAAGTGACAAACTCACAGAAGACACCACAAACGAGAGCCAAGAGGTCAGCCCTTTCCCAGCAGGTGACCAAAAAGCACATATAAACAGACGCGCACAAAACATAGCAAACACAAGACAGAACAAAAACATAAAAGATCCACAAAAGAAGTACCGCCTTGGAACGGTCAGTAAAATATTTTACTGGAGGGCTTAAACCAGTTTTATGGCGCCAACCTCACCCTTGATTCTGATGTGGACCAGGACACATTTGGGAAAGTGACAAAACACAACACACACGACAGCCAAGAGGTCAGCCCTTTCCCAGCAGATGACCACAAGGCTACAAAGAACAGACACAGCATTACAACACACATCAACATGAAGCATAAAGAACAAAAACGATCCACAAAAGAAGCACCGCCTTGGAACGGTCAGTAAAAATACTTTTACTGGAGGGCTTAAACCGGTTTAACGGCGCCAACCTCACCCTTAATTCAGATGTGGATCAAGACACATAGGTATTTGGTTTGCATGAAAGACCCCTAACTTATCAATGCATCATCTCCTAAAACATATAAATCAAGATATAACAAGGAGATAAAGCAAGGATAAGGACTCAACAGTAAATTAAACTGAATACCGGAGCAAAAGAAATCCAACAGGTAAACCCCGGTGGGCCCGACAAACAGCCAAAGTATCAGGCCCCTACCATCTCATCAATAGATAAGTTAAGCTCTCATTATGTGCCAGCCTCAGGTCAGACCAGTGAGTGAGGTGTGATGATGTGGCAGAGCTAGTTTGTTAAAATGACAAAGACAATTGAATATTGTTGATAATGCAAATTTGGTCTAGAACAAACATTTAAGTAATGTAACCAACTACTCAGTTTAGTTGGGACAACAAACATTTTGACAATCTGGGCTTCAGAAAAGCGCCTTGACTAGATAACTTAGACTAGACTTACATATTTCTGATGTGAATTCTGTCAAGAATTCTAGGTGATGAAAAAGCAATATCATAATAAAATAAAAGGAAAAACAAGTAATTTACATGTATGTTTAAACCAAACAGCCATGACAAAAAAGAGATGGAGGATGGGTGGAGATGGATATTGAAGAAAAGTTGACAACTCCCTGGCTTTTATCGGAACAAGAAAATGGCTGACAAAACACGCTATGTTAATTAGCCCAGAGCGAATCCAACAATCTGATTGGCTGGCATGATCAGGTGATGAAATGCGGGATGATGGATAAGTCCTTATGCAAGGAATTGGATTCGCCAGGCAGGGAGGACTGGGAGGGTCATGTCCTGCCCATAAAAAATTTTACCTTATAAATTTATTTACGCAGTTACGTAATAAAAATAGTAACATTCAAGGGAGTGATTTTCCATGCCATAAGGAACTGCTCTTAAAGGAAAGAATTTGCTCCCTCTGGAAAGGGACGCAATTGAATTGAATCATTGCTTGATCCAGTAGTCTCACTTTGGTGTGTGTAACTTTTTCAGCATTCTGGCTACGCCATTGAAATGTTACTTTGAAACTCTAATATTTGTCCTCCCAATAAAGATAATGGACCACCCAAACATTATTGTAAGAGCTCAATGAAAAATCCATTAGTCTAAAGAGGGTTAGCCTATATACTTCTAAAATGGATATATCCTCTTTCTAAAATGGTTTGGATCCAGATCAGCTGGCTTCTACAGGAGCTTTTTAGGCAACTGGTCAGATCACCATTCACACTATTCTATATTCTGTTCAGCTGGTAAAATCCATAATAGTTAATGGAATCCTGCAATAGGGACTTAGAAGAGCATAAATGATATACATTTTATTCCGCAGACAACAGTTCACTCTTTCTTTGCTAGCCACGACTTTGTCGTCTGCTGATAACCTATGCAAACAGTTTGCATCCAGATCAGGACCGACAAGATGTCGGTCCTGATCTGGATCCAAACTGATTGACACTCTGATAGTGTTCGCCAAAGAAGTTTTACAAAAAGTTAATTTTGAAAAAAATCAGCTGACGAAAACAAAAGCTTGAAAAATTACCCAGCATGCAAAGAGTTAATTGCAGATATATACTGTACATGGACTAGTTCAGATACCATTCTATATGAGCCATTGCATGAGATTTTCAACAATGTGGTATGTGCGACCAGCAAAGCCTCAGATCAGCCTGCGCATACGCGCAATCTGATCAGAGCCTTTGCTGGGCGCATGAGTATTCTATGATGGCAAGTTACTGACTGAATACCATTTGGAGTTTCTAAGCTTAAAAGGAGGCTGCAGAAGCTCATCTGAGTCTACACATGTCAAAATGCCGCATTGTTGGAAATTTCATGCACTGGCTCATATGGAACAAATGGAGAAATGATGTAAATGGGAGCTCCTCGGCTCATTGATTGATATCCTAGACAAGAAATATACTGTACATGGACTAGCTCAGATACCATTCTATATGGAACAAATGGAGAAATGATGTAAATGGGAGCTCCTCGGCTCATTGATTGATATCCTAGACAAGAAATATACTGTACATGGACTAGCTCAGATACCATTCTATATGGAACAAATGGAGAAATGATGTAAATGGGAGCTCCTCGGCTCATTGATTGATATCCTAGACAAGAAATATACTGTACATGGACTAGCTCAGATACCATTCTATATGGAACAAATGGAGAAATGATGTAAATGGGAGCTCCTCGGCTCATTGATTGATATCCTAGACAAGAAATATACTGTACATGGACTAGCTCAGATACCATTCTATATGGAACAAATGGAGAAATGATGTAAATGGGAGCTCCTTGCCTCATTGATTGATATCCTAGACGAGAAATATACTGTACATGGACTAGCTCAGATACCATTCTATATGGAACAAATGGAGAAATGATGTAAATGGGAGCTCCTTGCCTCATTGATTGATATCCTAGACGAGAAATGGTTATCAATATTCATTATTCTACACAATAAACAAGGCAATTACTGTCCTTTTGAGTAATAGTACGTAATAATCTATTGTCTCTACAAGCAAATAAGGTCATACAGATTCCATCTGAGGCAAAACGTCCTTCGTGTATTCTTGGATATATAAATGTGAAGATCAGGCTTATATCTGCCGTGTCTCTAGATAACCTGACAAAGGTGCAGATCAACCTTAACATCCATGCAGTCTCTAATCAGCACACTTATTATTCTTTCTGCAGTCTGATTCACACTGTACTCTATCGTCTGAGTCAGAGGATGTATTTTGGCCAAATTTGCAAAGACACATTGTTTGGAGGAAGATACATGTAAAAGTGATACACTATGGTGACCTTGACGATATTTCCAGGGTCACATCAGCACATAATTGAATATCTCGGGGTTTTTTTTACAAAAAAGCTTGACACACCCTATCTTTGACAAGATTTATGGTTTCTGGCCAAACTTTTTGTATTATATTACTGGGACACAATAAGAAGTTGATTAGATTTTTGTGACCTTGACCTAATTTTTAAGGTAACCATCCTGTAAAGACTGGAAAAAGCAGCGTTGTCTGCTCTCTATTTTCTTCTTGCACATAAAAAAAATGGTTAATAGTAAAGAAATAATTAGATTATGGTGATCTTGACTGCATCAGGAAGGTAGCTCTACCATGTTTTCACAAAAACCTGCTTCTTATGGATAGCTGTGGATCCAAGGGAAAAAATTGAATCAATTTTGGAACGTACCAGGCTGAGTGGACTATTTCAGTTCCATTTGCAATGAAAAAAGGAGTAGGGGGGGTTAAGTCATCATTGTATTTCACAGAGCCGTAGGAGCCTCCCTCACGATGCAATTGGATCTGTTGTATATCCAATTGCTTCTCAAGAGGGGTCCATACCAGTATTTCTATGGAAACTTATAGCCAAGTGTGATTACACGTAGTTACCTTGTTTGGTAGGTTGAAGATCAATGTATCAAAATTGTTTCAGGAGTGGCCATGGTTTAGTAGTTATATCAACTTGTTTTCATAAACGATATATAATGAAAAGTTTCAAGATCAATTCTTGTCTCATAGTTGAAGTACCGATATATTATATCAATCTCCAATAGAACTTGTTGTTGCTCAAATGTCTTTAACTCTTTGTATGCTAGGAAATTTTGCTCTCTGTATTGTCGTCTGCTAATTTTTTTTCTCAAAATTGATTATTTTAAATAATTCATTCAAGAATACCATCAGAATGTCAAACAGTTCAGCACTTTGGATCTACATCAGGGTCCACAAAAAATTGAGCCAGGACATAATTGTGATTTCAAACAATGTGGTATTTTGACAAGTGTAGACTCAGACGAGCCTGTGCAGCCATCCTTTAAGCTAAGAAACTCCAAATGTTGTTCCGTCAGTAGCTTAATACTCATAGAATATATACTTAAACGCAAAAGTTTCGCAACTGTTTAATATCTGTATTTTCTTCAGTATGGTCCATGTTAGAATATTAATATAATGATATTTTATGTTCCTGCACAATGCGGAATGATTTACCATTAATCGGTTTTGATCATACTCTTCATTCTGACGTTAAAATGACGTCAGTGTTTTTCAACAATTTACGTCTAGCATAAAGATTGTTATCTCGATTTGAAAACAAACGGTGCTATGTGATAGCCAGATGTCGTATCTGACGGAAAACATTTTAAGGTTTAACAATTAACGTTTATCAACGCTCAAAGTCGCTGTGTTTCTTTGTTAACGTCAACCAATTTATCAAAATTGTTCATGTTATTCCGTTATGTCGTGCAATACTTCTGTCTTCTATACAATGTGTTGAAGGTTTTCACTTGTGACATTAAAAACTCGATTATTGATATTCAGTTGTGCTTAAACGCCCTATTATGTCAAATATTGAAGGCTTTACGTTGACGTAATGAACGTTACCAAATGCATAAAATAACCTGCTTGGGTTTGTCTGCCCTTCTGATTATGAAAACAGATAACGGTTAAACACCTTTTCCGAATAAAATGTAAGGTGGTGTAACACTGTGACTCGATAAAATGTAAGGTATTGTAACTCTGTGACTTTTCAAATTTGGGTTGCCTTACATTTCTTGTCAAAGATCAGCAATCGTAAGTCTCACTTGTCTGATTTTCATGTTGTTTGGACGGCAAATCATTGGACTTGTTAACCATAATATCATGGAGTAAAATGTTTGGCTCAAAAAGAAGGAAATAGAATTTTAGTAAGAGTTGCGAAACTTTTGCGTTTAAGTATATAAGAGACTAGCAATGGCTCTGATCAGACTGCGCGTATGCGCAGGCTGGTCTGAGGCTTTGCTAGTCACACATATCACATTGTTGGAAATCTCATGTCGCTGCTCAAATGTATTCTTAGACTCTTCAAAATCTATTAATTCTTTCCTTGCTAATGGCAACTTTGTCATCTGCTGATAACCTCCATAAGGAATGTTTTGAAAAAGTTCATTTTGAAAAAAAGTCAGCAGACGATAACAAAAGCATGAAAAAATACCCAGCATGCAAAGAGTGAAGAGAAGGAAATTAATTCAATGTAAAAATGAAAAATGAATCCTTATACTCCCCAGAATCTATAATGGACTATCCCAACTTTATTGTATCAAACTAGATAGCTGGTTCTATTAGTATAAAAGGGGTTTTATACTCCAGTGATTATTCCAAATAATGATTGATAACTGAATTATCTAAATCCAAGCTTTCAAATTTATAAGAATGTCTGATTTTCTTATAATACTAGGAAATTGCATGGTTTGTGTTGGTATAATGATTGTCTGGGCCTTGGCAGTCAGACTCAAAAATATTGGATACTCTGTTAGAGTCACCATTTCGCCACCATGAAACATGGGAGCTCTTTGGTATTTCTAAATGAAACATAGTTGAAGGGAATAAGCTGGGGGTTGACTAGGGCAAAAGGGCCTAAATTTTGTCCTAAATGGGACCCAGGGTGAAGTGGGAATCTCCCTAAAAAAGCATCTATTTTTTGTCAACAAACTGTTTGCAATGGAAATATCTACAGGCAACTTCTGTCCACTGGCCACTAGAGGAGAAGGAGCTAAATAAGTGAGTGGAATACATAGAGGATCTTACATGAGTGCTCATGTTTTATTGAATTTATTAAACGAGTTGAGGAAAAGAGATAAAATGCGAGGCTTGTTGAGCATTTTATCTCTTTTTCGCAACAAGTTAAATAAATTCAATAATACAAGAGCATGAATGTTAGATTCTATTTATCACATGACATTAAATTAAATAACTTGAAAATCACACTTTTGACTCGAAAATGTTTTTGACTAGAAAATGTCAATATTTTGTTGTCTTTTACACAGTGTAAAACGGGTGTTATTAGGTTATGTTACGAAATCTGTAAACCACTAGTAATCTATCCATTTTAATGCGCGGCATTATTTCACTCCCAGTAGCAACATCATATGATAAATGAAAATATTTGCTGAAAATTTATGCTTATCTGGCAGTTTTCTAAGTACAGAATACAGCCTTTGACACTTGTACATGACTGCAAGAAATCTCTAGGAACAGGAGATTTAATTTTCTGTTTCATTGATTTTAGTCCTCCTGAATAATGCATGAAAGTCTCTGGCAGTGCGACCGTAGTAGTATCAATTGCCGCAATCATGAAGTGTCTTCTAAGTATCTGGCTACAATAATATAGTGTCTTTATGTACCTAGATTCTCTTGAAGATATACAGTAAAACCTGTCTTATATGGCCACTCAAAAATAGACAAAACAAAGGTCTTAAAGACAAATGGTACCTTAATGCAGGTCGAAAGTAATGCAGAATGCTCTCTTGGAGCATTCTGCAATATTTTTGACCTGCATTATGTGATAATCGGTCTTGAAAACCATTTTTTGGTCTGTATAGAGTGGCCGCTTAAGACATGTTTTACTGTACATAGAGGAACTTACATGAGTGCTCATGCATTTATGAATTTATTTAGTTTATTGAATTCAAACCCCAGGCCAGGCTGCTGAAAAGATTCAAACCCCGCAGGACAGGCTGCCTTTCCTGTCCAAATTGTGATTTTTCTAAAATAAAAATACAATGTTCAAAATTGCCTAATGGCTAGCTGATATCAATCATATTCATTGATTTACCCCTCTATGCAATTTTTCAGCAGCTGCATTTTACCAATACTTTCTAGATTGAGTTGATAAACTTCTGCTGATACAGTCACTAGAAACGTACAAAATATGATATCTGTAAAAATTGCACAGGTTTGAAAAATTACACCATATTTTGGCTGAAAACGAAAAAAAAAAAAATTTATAAGCTCTTTTCAGGCTGATCTCAGATGAGAGATTGAGGAGTTGTGGGTTTGAGACCCACCGGCATCACTGCATTGTGTCCTTGAGCAACACACATTAATCCTTGCTTAGTACTGGTTTAACCCGGGAAGACCTGTCCCAACATAACTGAAAAATTATTGACTGGGTTGTAAAGAATCAAATCAATCAATTAATGAACTCAGATATTTGAAAACAGTTTAAAAGCCAGCTGATCATGATCTACACCCTTTTCCGCTCTTCTTGTAAATAAATGTGTATGATTGGAATCCTGTGAGTTTATTAGATGAAAATTGGGGAGAATTGTTGTGCATAAAAGTATCCAGCATAATCATGATTTAAGGCCAGAATTTTTTTATTAGTTGATTTACGAACCCTCCTACTGTAATTTTCCAGAAAGTAGAAAAAAAAATATTGCTTTCTAAATTTTTTTTTTATTTTATCCGCCGACTCTAAATATTATTTGTTTTGTTGAAAAAAAAATTTTTTTAGGTTCTGTCTGTGTGTATGAGAGTGACACTGTTAAAAGTGATTGTCCTATGCAGGAAAATTATGAAATATTTAAAGATTTAATCCAGACTGTTGGTTTACTTTACTAGTTTAACTGTTTGTTCTTGAGATATTTAAAAAAAAAAAAAAAAAAAAAAAAAGCTCTGAAAATGGAAAAAGAAAAAAGTTCTGAAAAGGACCAGTCAACTGGTCATTTTCAGAGCTTTTTTCTTTTTTTCCGTCCCCGGACCCTAAATCTGAAAAAAAATTCCAGTAAATCAACTACTGAAAAAATCTTGCCTAAGTAAGCTATGAGATTTTGTTCAGACTCATCTGCCTTAGGTTGTTACCAGAGGAATGAGGAATATTAGATTATGGTGATATATCTGTCTTTGGCACTCCTTATATTCACCAAATTCAATTTAACAATCATGGCAATCATTGCTACCAAAATTATAGGCACACCCTTTGCACACTCTATGATTTTAAATGCTTTTATTATTGACAGTATTGACTTATAAAGAAAAACATTTCAGGAACACTTTTAATCAAATAGAGTCTCTATGGGGTACCTCTGAAATCAGTAATCAGTAAAATTTAGGCCTAAAATTCGGTAATCAGTAAAATTTAGGCCCAAAATCAGAAATCACTAAAATATAGGCCCAAAATTGGTTAAATCAGTAAAATTTAGATCCAAAAATCAGTAATCAGTATAATTTAGGCCGAAAAATTGGTAATCAGTAAAATTTAGGCCCCAAAATCAGTAATCAGTATAATTTAGGCCCAAAAATTGGTAATCGGTAAAATTTAGGCCCAAAATCAGTAATAGGTATAATTTAGGCCCAAAAATCAGTGACCAGTATAATTTAGGCCCCAAAATCAGTAATCAGTATAATTTAGGCCCCAAATTCAGTAATCAGTCAAATTTAGGCCCAAAAAGCAATAATCAATAAATTTAGGTCCCAAAATCAGTAATCAGTATAATTTAGGCCCAAAAATCAGTAATCAGTAAAAACTTGGCCAAATCAGTAATTTTTTCTTTTGGGGTGAAAATATTCATTTTATTACCATTTAATTCATTTTTCACTGGATCAAAGAGTAGCTGGAGGGCATCTCTTTCAGAGTCACAACGAGTGTCTTTTGCATCCAGTTTGGACCAAGATTGCTTGGCTATTCGTAAAACAAATTCGCTAGCCGTTAAAACACACATTATTCTGCTATTCACATTTTTTTCTTGCAAAATTCAGTAATCATTATATTTTTTCGCCCAAATTCGCTAATCACTAGCAACGCTCATTCTGCTATTTGGTAAAAATTTTCTTAAAAACTCACTCATCATTAAATTTAAGAGCCATTATTCGCTAATCATTAAATTTTTGTGCCGTAATTTGCTATATCCCATTTACACCCTCAACAGAGTGTCAAACTGTTTGGATCTTCTGATCAGGATGGACATTCTGTCAGTCCTGACCTGATAAATCTTTAAGGAATACTATCAAAACATGCGCGGATCCAGAAAGTTTTGTCAGAGGGGGTCCAACTTTGACAACGTTTTTTTTCCCTGTCACTAGGGGAGAGAGGATCCGAACAAATACCTCTATAAGTGGGCCCTCATCGGCCCACCAGCAAAACGCCATTTAAATGGCCTTTTGCTGGCATGCTGATGTTGGCCCAACATTGAATGCTGGCTTGATAGCTTTGTGATTTTACAGGGGATCCGGACCTGTATTGCTAGAAAACCCTATATTTTTGTGATTTTTCAGGGGGGGGTCCGGACCCCCTGTCCCCCCCTCTGGATCTGCACATGCAAAATATCAAACAGTTAGGCTTGACATTTCTCACCTCATCTAGGTCCGATCTGTTTGTAGTTGACAAAAATGGCCACTAGCTGGTAAAGAGTTTAACACAATTCATGCATCATGACTCTAGCATGATTTTAGTAATAAAGATATTGACTCTAGAATTACAATCAATAGTTGCAGACATATCTTGGTTTGTTTGATTTTCTCTCAAAGCACAAGAGAATGTACATTTCTATTATACAGGCCTCCAGATAAGGTTGCATATTAATTAGAAATTAATTTTCTTATTTTTTCAACCAAAAACATATGTTGTGGGTACTCAAAAGAACCATCTCATTCTTTTGAGCACCCAAAATGCATGTTTCAACTGACAGATAATAACGTAATAAAATCTTATGCCCAAAAAGTTTGCTTTTTAAAGCAAAAAGTTTATCTGGACCCTCAGGGATTTTTTTGCTATTTTGAGAAGGGCTTTTTAGATTGGGAAAATTAGCATGGTAAACCCCTAAATTGGGAAATTTGTTATAGTGCACAATTATGTCATTTTGGTCAATAAAAAATTAATAGCTATTAAACATACTTTTGCCATCAAAAAATGAAGGAGCAATAAGAAGGTAACGGTAGCAGCTTGTGTATGTGGTGACTGAATGAAAATCCCAATCTTCCAAAAAATAAAATAAAATGAAGATTGGGATTTTTTTTCAAAATTGGGAAAAAAGGCGGGAATTGGGCTGAATTTCCGCCACTGAGACCACAACAAAAATCCCTGAAAAAATTGTGTGATGTGATTTGTCAGTACAAAATGAATGTACTAAGAAAATACTCAGAGTGTGAGTTCGTATTGACTTTTGATTATTGGCATATCCTTAAAGGGACCTTTTCTTGCATTATTACTCTTACATGGCATAAAGCAGCTCTACATGATAGGATGTCATTTAACCTTTCCTTCATGAATATTCATGCTAGACTCCACCCACTATGAATAATTATATAAAAAACTTTCATGTAGGTACATAAAACAAATAAATTACTTGTCAGTTCCACTTGTATAGTATTTCCATAAGCAAACAGAGCAGACCCTGATCTGGGTCTGCTCTGTTTGCAAAATCCTTAAAGTGCATCTCTTAAGGATTTTTTCATTGACTATTTCCCCACATTTGTGCCTTAGCAGAATATTTGGACCAAGATCAGGCCCAACTAAATGTCAGGCCTATTCTTACACGGGATAAACCTGTTCAACACTCTGATGATATTCAGGAAAGTTTATTGCTTTTACATTTTAGAAAAAAATTGCAGATGACAAAAAAAGCACCAGCATGCAGAGATAATATGGTGGGTGTTTATAACTTGATTTTTCCATAGCCTGAGTTTTAGCCCGATATTGTGATTTCCATAATTCAGTTATATACTTTTGAACATCAATACAGTGAGACTGAATATTAGATTGCCACTATGAGATATTTGGATAACCATATTAAACCTTGTCATGTTGTATATACTACACTCCTCCCCTATTTTTTCATCTTGAATGTATTTTCAATCAGAGTGGAAAACAGTTTGGAACTTTAGATCCTGATCAGATGGTTTTATCAGTGCTGGGCAACAGTGTCAGTCAGTGTATTCAAAAAAAGGATAAATCTGGATTCAGCAGGATAATGATTAAGATGGTTTCTCTGCACCCAACTAATTGATTGGTTTGGCACAAAAATTATTATATTTGTTGAAGAAAGCCATACAAATATATTTTACAGAAGCTTGATTTTGGGGAAAAATTGAATGTACAAATTTGAAGAATTTTTTTATTACCACAGTAATATATTATGTAGACACTGATCAGAATACTTATGATGAACTGTCTGCAGATAAGAGTGAATAATGGATTTTTTTCATATTTCTCAACAAAATCATATGTTTCTCTCAACCCAACTAATAGATTGGTTTGGCACAAAAATTATTATCTTCTTGAAAAAAAGCCATACAAGTATCATGTTTTCCCAGTTTGATTTTCATGTCAAATTGAGTGACTGTATGAATTAATTTAAAGAATTGTCATTACTACAATGATACATTATGTAGACCCTGATGAGAATATTTATGATTAACTGTCTCCAGATAAGAGTGCATAATGGAAAATTATTTTTTTTTATTTCTCAACAAAAACATATTTTGTGGGTACTCAAAAGAACCGTCTCAATGAGACGGTTCTTTTGAGCACCCAAAACACATGTTTAATTTGATTGTTAAGAAAATAATTACAATTTTATGCTAAAAATCCGTATCTGGGCCTATGCCACCTGATAATCCTCTCCTTGCCCTGGCAGTATGAGAATTCTGGTAATTCATCTTGTACATAATCAATAAAAATTGATTTCAGTATTATGTAACATGTTTGGAAATATTCTGCTCCTTTGTATTGGTTGTAAAAGTGCATTACTTTTTATGGCTTTGTGGCGTGAAAATATGTCTTCTTGGTTTGTGATCAGTTGAGACTCAAACTTGGTCGGCATAGCTACAGAGACTTGTTAGAATATTGAAATTTGGCATGTAGCAGATTTAGATGTAATATACTTTCCAGAGAATGAATAACAAAGGACTGATCAGACTGTACAGATGCGCAGGCTGGTCTGTGTCTTTGTTATTTTCATGCGACAAAATCAAGTTTTCTAGCGACGAGGCCAACATATTCTTTGAAAGCTTAGAGCTTTAGATACAACATTTTATCCCAATGAAACTCATAATGGAAATAAAGATTTATCTTTTAATTTCTTTTTAATTTAAACATTAGTTATGGCCAGTGTTGCAATTCTCGTCAAGCTGCTTCCAATCAGTATCCCCACAATGTTTGTTTTGATTGAAAAATAAGATGATTAGCAATCTGAATATTTCCTCTTATCTGGAAAGAATCCATTGATTGTTTCTTATGACTGTTATACTTTAAAAGTTCAAAGGCTTGGTAGGTGCAGTGACATTACTGTTCAATATTTTGTAATTGCTCACATTGAAACACTACAGGCAAAAGTTATTCATGGGAACTTCTGTAGGCCATTGGTCCAGATTCTTGGCGATCAACCTTTTAAGTACCATCTACATTTATAAATTTGCATTTTTTGCTATATGTAGATTTATTTTTATTATTATTATTATTGTTATTATTATTATTATTATTATTGTTATTATCATTATTATTATTATTATTATTATTATTATTATTATTATTATTATTATTATTATTATTATTATGCTGAACATAATGATAAAAGTAAGTGAGTATGATCAGGAAATTCCTCAATCAGGCAATCACACACTGCAGACCAACCCAGAGCACCTTAAGGAAGAGCCACAGAACACTAACGGTCACACTGAGACATCAGGAAGAGAATTAAAGGAAAGCAACCAGCTCACTCTTCCCCATCAAGATTATTGCAAAACTAGAAAGCTCACTAAGTACCGTACTGCATAACAAAACAAGGACCAAACACAGAACACCCACAAACAATGGGAGCAATGAATAATCTGGAAAAATGGATCCTTCAGAAATAGAGAGAACCTACAATATTAGAAACAGCAGACTCAGTTTTATTGAGTCTGTTCATGAGAACTAATGGAAAGGGCAACAAATCTCAAGCCCCCTAGCACCGGATTAAGGGGTATTCTTCTTTCGGTCAGATGCCAATATTCCTGAAGGACCAGAAGTCTTATTTGCTCTCCCCCACCCACACAGAAACACACAAATTGCTGACACATTTGCTCTTTCCCCACTATGTAGTGATGACTTCTTGCTCAGGTGCTACTTAACCCTGCAAACTATTTTGATCCAGGCCCCGGAGGTTATAAAACTTGAGTTCATTCTCAAACTCAAAATAAAGCACTAGGATTGGCTGCTTGTGGACACATGTCCGCTGCTTGTCCGCAAGCAGCCAATCATTGAGCTTTATTTCTAGTTTTGGACTTTAAACAAGTTTTATAACCTCGGGGGCAGGTTAGGCAAAGCAAAACATTGAGCCTGAACTAGATCTAAACTGTTTGAAACTCTTAGTATTTGCTTAAGTTTGTAATTTAAAAAAAAAAGTTGGCGGCAAAGTTGTAATAAAAAGTAAACCTGTAGTTTTCTCTCTGTTTTCAGATAGCATTATCACGGCGAGCTGTGAAGAGCTCTAACCGCCCACCCCTATGTAATCTAGAACTTAGTCAGTATGGAATACGAATGTTTGATAAAAGTGAACCTACAGTTTTCTGCTTGTTTTCAGGTAGCATTATCACGGCGAGCTGTGAAGAGCTCTAACCCCCCACCCCTATGTAATCTAGAACTTAGTCAGTATGGAATACGAATGTTTGATAAAAGTGAACCTACAGTTTTCTGCTTGTTTTCAGGTAGCATTATCACGGCGAGCTGTGAAGAGCTCTAACCCCCCACCCCTATGTAATCTAGAACTTAGTCAGTATGGAATACGAATGTTTGATAAAAGTGAACCTACAGTTTTCTCTTGTTTTCAGGTAGCATTATCACGGCGAGCTGTGAAGAGCTCTAACCCCCCACCCCTATGTAATCTAGAACTTAGTCAGTATGGTATACGAATGTTTGATAAAAGTAAAACTGGGGTAAGTAAAATGATTTCTTTCAAGAGCTTAGTACCAGGTCCAAGGTTATAATTTTTTTCATGCTCAACAACTAAGCACGTAATTTATCATACTCATAAATGTTAAAATGCCAACAGTTGTTGGCAGTTTAACATTTATGAGTATGATAAATAAACCATCTGACAGAAGATTTTTCAGCGTTTTAGTTTTTATGAGCCGCATTTTTGTTGAAATGTCATCCTCAGTTCAGTTGAGCATGAAAAAATGTTTTATAACTTCAGGGCCGAAGAAAATTTGGGATACATTTGATCTAGATAAGAGTGCATATTTCTTTCTTTTTTTCTATCTTTACTGGTTTCGCTCATATTTGAGCATTACATCAGGGAGTGCGAATTTGGAAATTTTGATAAAATAAAAAAAAAAAACACAGAAAAAAAACAACACAAAAACTTTTGGCTGAATTTTTGTTTAAATCAGCAGTGCCCTAAACTCCTCTGTGGACTGGGTATTGGCCACAGAAGGAGACAATTCCAATGTGGAATAGTTTGGGGGAAAAAGGAATTCTTCAGGGCATCACTGTATGTCTGGTGTCTGCGGTATTGAGCACTATGTGATGACCTGGTAGTTTTCAAACTGTGAGCAGGGGTCATATACTTGTCTTTTTCAATAGACACTGCTCCACAATGAATCTTGTGAAAGAGAAGCAAGGAGGACTGGTCACTCCGGGCCTCAAGAGATGGCCATTCAAGCTCATCAAGCATATCGCCGACACTACCCTGTTTCGCCAACTCCTGCAAGTCCAGCGGGCTGCTGTCCTATGAACTTCCTCAATCTGATTTATCTGAAGTTTCGAGTGAGGGCTCCAAATGGTGCTGCATACTCTAGTTTAGGCCTAACCAAAGTTTTGTATGCAACTTCCTTAATACTCCTAGGTGCAAAAGCCAAGTTCCTGCGAAGGAAACCAAGTGTCTTAGTTGCTTTGGAAGAGATTTCAGAGACATGCTGACCCCAATCCATGTTATCAGTAATGGTGATACCAAGGTATTTTGCCGACTGAACATTTTCCAAAGTTTGATTGTGTAGTGAGTAGTCGAAGAGAATTTGTTTGTGATGCTGATGCCGAGTCACTCTCATTGAGTGACATCTGGGTATGTTAAATTTCGTTTGCCAAGCGGCTTCCCACTGTCCTAAGCTGGTGAGGTCTTCTTGCAAGGTCAAACAATCCTGAAGTGAATGTATATTCCTATACAGGACACAATCGTCAGCGAACAATTTCTGGCTCATTTTCTTTAATTCCTATTCCAATATATATTAACTTCTATTTTAATTACCCACAAAAGATCTTTTGATACAAAATACCCGTAATCTACTTTATATGCCCTTAAAAGGGGAAGAATATGAAAACAGTTTTGTTAATGAATCGGCTTTCATGTTAAGAAGGATTTAACTCTTTACCAACTCAGTGTCGTCTGCTGATAACCTTTGCAAACAGTTTGGACCCAGATCAGGTCCGACAAAATGTCAGGCCAGAGTTTGACACTTGATGGTATTTTTATATCTGCCTTTTTCTTTAGAAAAAAAAGGTATATTAATTTCGTACCAAAGTCTGTCCATCGTCCGTCTGTCAGTATGTGTGTTCGTTTTCTTGTAATTGTATCTCCTCATAAATTGCTGGCTGTAGCAACTTCAAACTTTGTAGCTGCATAGGTCACATGATGTAGAGGGTACTGGGCAACATTTCATGTGACTTTGGGGGAGCGCAGTGGCTCAGTGTTAAAGTGCTTGACTCGAGACCGAAGGGCAGCAGGTTTGAGCCTCAACGGCGTCACTGCATTGTGTCCTTGAGCAAGAACATTAATCCTAGCTTAGTACTGGTTCAACCCAGGAAGACCCGTCCCTTTATAACTGAAAGATTGTTGATGGGATGTAAGAATCAAATCAAACAAACATGTGACTTTGACCCCATGTGACTTTGACCCCAAGGTCAATGGTCAAATAATGTATTTTCTTGTAAATGCATCTCCTCCTAAACCATTAGATGTAGCAACTTCAAACTTTGCAAATCTATAGGTCACATGGTGTAGAGGGTACTGGGCAAAATTTCATGTGACCTTGACCTTGGGGTCAAAGGTCAAATAATGTATTTTCCTGTAAATTTATCTTCTCCTGAACGGTTGGACGTAGCAACTTCAAAATTTGCAGGTGCATAGGTTACATGGTGTAGAGGGTACTGGGCAATATCTCATATGACCTTGACCCCAAGATCGAAGGTTAAATACTCATTTTTTGCAAATGCATCTCCTCCTAAACCATTAGACATAGCATCTTAAAACTTTACAGGTGCATAGCTCACATGATAAAGAGGGAACTGGGCAATATTTTAAATGCCAAGGTCAAAGTCAAATACTGTATTTTCTTGTAAATACAGCTCTACCTAAACGGCTGGACATAGCAACTTCAAACTTTGCAGGTGCATAGGTCACATGATGTTGAGGGCACTGGGCAACATTACATGTAACCTTGACCTCAAGGTCAGGGTGTACCATCGACGGAATCCTAGTTGATTTTGATTTTAGAAAATATTAATTTGAAAAAAAAAATCAGAATACAAGAATAATTAAGCATGCAAAATTAAACTGAACCTTCAAACTTTGTTTACTTTCAGCATGAGAACTCAGATACATTCACCCATTTCTTCGCTCTCAAGAATATCTCGTTCTGTGGCTATCATCCTAGAAATGAAAGGTAAGGTGCCATCTACATGTATCTGTTTTCATATATTAACCCTTTACTCCACAAAAGCCCCCTCCCTTTATAACTGAAAAATTGTTGATGGGACGTAAAGAATCAAATAAAAAAAATCCACACAAGAGCCTTTGGACTCCTTTGAAATGTAAGATTTTTTAAAAATATTATGAAAAATGTAAGATTTTTTAAAAAATTTTGAAAAATGGAACATTACTCCTAAGGAGCAAAATTGTTCCATTTTCCATAATATTTTCAAAACTATTGAAATGTAAAAAATATTTTTCGAAAAATATTTGAAAAATTGAATTATTTATAGAAAATGATGCAATGTTCTAATTATAGCATATGGGGTAAAGGGTTAAAGTCACTGGCATAATAGCCCTATGCATACTAATGAATTCTTCCATCTGGTTTGACACAGTGTGCCTGGGATGGTTCATTGTAGATATCAAGGGGTCACAGGTAAGAATTTACAGATTACGATGTACTTCAGTCTCTGAAAATTGTTTTTAACAGTCTATTATTTCATTTCAGAAATTTTGTTTTTGTTCGGAAAACACCAGGTTTTACTGATTGACAAAATGTATGCCACAGATAGGTTAATAAAAATATGTTGAACCATATTAAGTGGCTAGCATAGTGAATATGAACAAAAGGTATGTCAGGAATAGGTTTTGTTGACAAATGTATGTCAGGAATAGGTTATGTTGAACCATAATAAGTGGCCAGCATAGTGATTATGAACAAAATATATGCCAAGAATGGGTTTTGTTGACAAAATATATGCCAAAGATAGACTATGTTGACAATAGAAGGCCAAAGGTTGATTTGTTCTATCAATCAGTAAAACTTGGTGTTTCCCGAAGAAGAAAAAATAATTTATGAAAAAAACTAATAGACTCTTTTTTACCATAGTAAACAGTGCAGACCCTGATGAAATGCTGCATTCTGTGGCATTTTATATGGGTCTTCACTGTTTCATGGTTGAAAGTTTCAGAATTATTCCTTAATTCAGTATTTTGAGGATGACTTTCAATAGGCAAATTATAATAATATAATGTATTTTCGGTCTGTTTAAAGACAATTGGCAATTTAAACTTGAAAATGGTAATATTTACTAAGTAGGCATACATGTACTGCAAGTTTTAAGATTTGACTGTATAAAGTTCAGGCGTATCTAGTTTTTATTAGGTTTGATTGATTAGAAAAATTTCAGGAAACATTCCTGCATAAATGTCCAAGTACAAACACCGGGCCGCGTAGCGCAGTCGGTAACGTGTCAGGCTACAGATGCGTGTCTGACTGCAGATCCAGGGGTCGCGAGTTCGATCCCGGCCCGGTCCCATACTTTCGTGGAGATTGATCATGAAATAATTTCTACGGTCATTCTCCTCCCTTCCGCTGATTCATTCAAGAAGGGTTGTTATCAGTTACAAGCGAAAGTATGTGCACAAATTACTGGTTAACCGCTTGTTCAAGCCTGCCCAGGAAAAAGTGTGGATAGGTGAACTGACTGTCCCGCAATGACCATAGCTGTTGACTTGGGACGTAAAGCAACAAAACCAACCAACCAACCAACCAACCAAGTACAAAGTTAGAAGCTATTTTCAAATGGATGGAAGCTGGGTTCCAAACAACAATATCCATGTTTAACCCTTTGTATACTAATGGCTTCTTCTCTGCTAGTTTGATACAATAAACTTGGGATAGTCCCATTATACATATCTAGGGGTGTCAGATAATAATAATAAAAAAAAATGTATATTTTGTCTGAAGATCTTTTTTTACATTTACAAACAGTGTAGACCATGATGATGAAATGCAGCATTATGCTGTCTGGGTCTTCACTGTTTGCAAAAGTGCACATTTAGGGGTTTCCCAAAATACATGGAATTAATATACCATTTGAAATGGATTTTTTACGCCAGATTTTTTTTTATTAGTTGATTTACAAACCCTCCTACCGTAATTTTCGGGAAAGTAGAAAAAAAACAACAACTTAATTTCTAAATTGTTTTTTTATTATCCTCCGACTCTAAATATTATTTGTTACGTTGAACCAGATAATATATTTTTGAGGTTCTGTCTGTGTATTTTTGAGAGTGACACTGTTAAAAATGATTGTCCTATCCAGATTTTTAGGAAAATGATGAAATATTTAAAGATTTAATACAGACCGTTGGATTACCTTACTACTTTTACTGTTTGTTATGGAGATATTAAAAGAAAAAAATCTCTGAAAATGACCAGTTATTAAAAAAAAAGCTTTGAAAATGACCAGTTAAAAAAAGCTCTGAAAATGACCAGTTAACTGGTCATTTTCAGAGCTTTTTTTTTCGTCCCCTCTACCCTAAATCTACAAAAAAAATCACGTAAATCGACTATTAAAAAAATCTGGCCTTATCTTCAGAATGCTTGACATGCCATTGTTTTCTTTCTGTCTCATGGACCCTCCTATAGGAGCAGTCTGATATGGGTCCACACTGTTTGTTATAGAGGCTAATAAAACATTTCAGCAGACGACAAAAGCTCTGATTCTGTTTGATTTCAGATATTTTGCTTTCATCACCAAACATCCTAACCAGTATCGGTATGCATGTCACGTCTTCCTAGGAGAAAAATCAACCAGATCAGTCAGTGAGGCTCTTGGGTAAGTATAATAGGAGTGTGGTAGCTTAGTGGTTAGTCAGATCAGTCAGTGAGGCACTTGGGTTAGTATAATATACCTTTGGGGTAATAGTGCTATACACAGAGAATCTACCGGGTTCCGTAGCGCAGTCTGTAGCGAGTCCGACTGCAAATCCAGGAATCACATGCTCCATCCTAGACTGGTCCCATACTTTCATGGAGACTAATTTCTATGGTCATTCTTCAACTTTTGCTGATTCAAGAAGGGTTATTGTCAGTTACTAGTGAAAGTTTATGCACAAAGTACTGGTTAACTCCTTTGTCAAGCTTGCTCAGGAAAAAGTGTGGCTTGGTGAACTGACTATATCGACATGACCAAAGCTGTTTACTGGGATGTAAACCTCAAATCAAACAAAACACAGAAAATCTTACATGATAGATATTCATTTATTATTGAACTAAAGAAACCAGCTGAAGAAAAAGAGATAAAATGTGAACTTTTGCTGAAGCATTTTATCACTTTTTCACAACCAGTTAAGTAAATTCAATAATGACAATGTACTTTGAAATCCTGTTTTTACTTACCGTAAAATTGACAAGATTATTTGCATATATAGGCAATGTTGTTAAAGGCATTATTTCACGAAGTTATCAAATATTTATTACATTAGTGCTTTATGAGGAGCGCTGTGGTTCAGTGGTAGAATGTTAGACTTGAGATTGAAGGGTCACTGGTTTGAGACTCAGCAGAGGCACTGCATTGTGTCTTTAAGCAAGACAATTTATCCACTGCTAAGAGGAAATGTTCAAAAATTTCGAACACTAGTTACCTGCCAAAAAGGTCTTGACAATTCCCTGTTTGCATTTCTGACAAGCATTTTTTGAATTTCAACCCCGAAAACCAACATTTTATTTGATAACAGAAAGAGAACTGTGTTTGAAATTTTAGAACATTTACCATAGAAGGGTTCAACCCAGAAAATCGTCCAAAATGACTTTAAAAGTGTTGACTGTGATGTAAAGCATCAATACAAACAAACAAACCAACTAGTGTTTTATCAATTTTAGTAAATAACGTAATTACACTCCCAGATGCAAAATAATATTTGATGAGAAGCTTGATATGTTCAGAACTTCTAGGAGAGCAAAATAAAGGATAAGAATAGTGTTGCTGATATGAATATAGAGAATACTAGGTGAGTGTCTTTTGATATCAAGTTTACCAGACAATGCTTGGAGAATGCTTGTTGACATCGGGAGGCTTGCCTAGCAATTCAACATGACATTGTGATCTCAAAGCTGAGCCTGGTAAACTTGATTTAAAAAAACACGAACCTGGTATTCTATCTATCAGCTTACCAAGTTGATTCACTCTTCCAAGTAGCGAATATGACGTAATGATTTATTTTTGTGTCGATTCATTGTCATTGGTGATGTCATTCAACAAGTGCAACATCACCATGACCCGAAAAAGGCACATGCTGTGAGATAGACAACATTTATCCCGCAAATTACAGGTCAGTCCCGTTATTACGCGCCGATTGGGGTCCACGAATCTCATTCGCGATATACGCGGGACGCGCACTAATGAGTTCAGAAAAAAATCCAAAAAAAAAAAATTTTTTTTTTTTTTTTTTTTTTGTTAATTTTGGCAGACAAGGCCGAAACTAGCTAGTCTGGCCCAGAAAACTTGAACACTCTAGTTTCATTTCTTCAGTGCATTCTTTGCTTCCAAAGGATAACCTTTTTAAGAACATAGTCAGTGTGGGTGGGGTATTCCGTTTTCAGAAGAGGTTCTGGGGTTATTTTAATTCCAATAACACTTACTGTATATTATTCAGATAGTTTAATAAACACAAGCTCTGTATCATGTTTTATTATTCAAATCCCTCCAAAATAACTCAATTTTAAACAAAAATCAAGCATTTCAAAAATTGAAGAAGATTTCTTCACATTGGTGTTACAGTATTTGCGGTGTTATGGTAAACATTATACCCGCTAGAACGTCTGGCAGTAGAGTCTAATAATTATTGATTGGACAATTCTTACTGACCTCAAAGGTCAACTTCAATGAGCTGTTTGTTGATTGGCTGATATTTAATCTGCGTTATGGATAAGAATATTCAATTAAGCAAGGTTGTTTCACAGGTCAATGACCGTTTTTTTACTGCTGTGAAAAACCCCTGAGGCAACTAGATAATTGGATGACTGGCTTGTGTTGTATACTCAGCAGGTGTTAATTTTATATTGATTTTAATCAATTGCTACAATTACAGGAAACTATCCAGACAAATGTTTAGACAAGTGACAGGGCAGAAAGATACAATACACAACATTCTTTTGTCAAATTACCCAGTGGAAAACGTGTCAACCTTTTGTGCAGACTCTGCTCACTGGCGTTTTTACAACAAGAGATTAATTAAGCATGCATTATTTATTCCAAGAGTGAATAGTAATGTTTTGGCAATACAAATTAGTTTAGTAAACAGCCGCTTGGAAAGATGCACAAACAAAAATCTAAAAAAAAAAAAAAATTTTTTTTTTTTTTTTTTTAAATTTGGGAGCCAAGGCAGATCCGCGCTATAAGCGTACTCGCGTAATAACGCGACGAGTACTAACGGGACTGACCTATATATATGCAACGCTGCATTTAATAGGAATGGTAACTGATAAATATATTCTTACATGACATGTTTGTTGGAGAATGCTGAAAATTGTTCCAGAAAGGGGTATGAGCATTAAGGGCCTTATTTGGCACCCTTTGGAGCCAAAAACTGAAAAAAGCTTTTCACCAATTTCTTTTGATTAGAAGAATAACTGAAGTGTAAAATTTCAGCATTTATTTAAATTCTACCATTGCTATGGTAACAAAAATGACCGACAAAATGGGCTTAAAATAGAGAAATTGCCATTTTTGACCAAATTAAGGCTTTTGGAGACAGATTTTTTAGGAATTAGATATCAGCACAAGCAAATACAAAAAAAAACCTTTTGATATTTTGTGTGCCGTAATAATTCTCATCATCAGTTAAAATAACTTTTTGGTATTTGCTTATGCTTTATGTTAATTTCTCTGTCTGCTCCAAAATGCAAATTTCCTATTTTCAGCCTATTTTGGTGGCCATTTTTGTTACCATAGCAACAGTAAAAGTCAAGATAATTAGAGACTTTTACGCTTTGACTAATGTTCTAATAAACTAACAAGAAGAAATTGGTGAAAAACAATTTTTATATTTTAGCCTCATAGGGGGCCAAAAAAGCTCTTTGCCTTGTGAGTGGGACCACAATCTTTCAGAAGTTTTTTTTTTTATTTCAGACAAGCATTTAAACGATTCTACCAAGAGTACATGGCTTTCACCCATCCAACAGAGGACATTTACATGGAATGACGGTGACTTTGCCTCCTAGGCTGTTTTAAACTTAGGACAAAAATCTATACACGACTAGATTTTACCAACATTACAAGGGACTACAAGTGGTGTGGGTTACCACACTAACAAACTTTCTAGGGCAGAATCTTCTGAAAACATAGCTGCCACAGGGTTAGGGGATACAGAAAAACCAGTCTTAAGGGGCCAATAAAAGGAAGACCAAAAATTGGTTTTCAAGACCGATTATTGCTTAATGCAGTCTAAAAGTATTGCAGAATGCTCCAAGAGAGCATTCTGCAATACTTTCGACCTTCATTAAGCTACCATTTGTCTTTAAGACCTTTGTTTTGTCTATTTTGAATGGCCGCTTAAGACAGGTTTTACTGTGGCTGTTGAAAATAACATACATAGATCCGGATAAGGAAATTTTATTAGCGTAAAACTGTAATTATTTTCTAAACGTGTTTGGGTGCTCATAAGAACCATCTCATTGAGACGGTTCTTTGGAGTTCCCACAACATATGTTTTGGACGAGAAATAAAGAAAATAGTTTTACAATACACACTCTTATCGGAATATAATCAGTTGGGCCTCATGGCTAGAAAACCTGTCTTCAGCGTTTAAGACCATTGGAGACTGAAACTAACCTGATCAGCTACAGAAACTAGCTAGAATTTTGAAATTTTGCAAGATTAGATATTTTACTTTCCAGAAAATAAATAGCAAAGTCACTGATCAAACTGTACAGAAACGCAGGCTGATCAGTGCCTTTGTTGTTCCATGCAAGAGAATCAGGTTTTCTCGCGACACGACTCAATTAATTTAGGTGGCAAGATAGTTTTGCAGGAACTATGTTAGATAATTAAGTTTTCTTTGGAAAATTAGAAAAAGAAATGGAAAAGGATGCTACATTAAGCTATTTACATAAGTTCTCTTTTTGACATTAAAATATATGCCATTTTTAGTTGAAAGAAAAGCGCTGCTATGAACAGATTGGCAGGGAGCCATTGCTTTAAAAAAAAAAAGTGATGCAAATGTTATAAAGACCATTGCTTTCATTAGAAATTTTTATTAAAACTTTGGATAGTACATTGTGATTAACTATCAGTTACTGTTCAGCCAGGCCCCAAGGTTATAAAATTTATTTCATGCTCAACTGAGCATGAAATTTCAATTGCTGGCAATTTTACATTTATGAGCATGATAAATTTCATGCTCACTTGCTAGTGGGGACTTTTGTCATATGCTGATAATCATTGCAAACAGTTTAGACCCAGGTCAGGACTGACAAAAGGTCGGTCCTGATCTGGATCCAAACT
This sequence comes from Loripinus fragilis, assembly GCA_964019695.1. NCBI lineage: Eukaryota > Metazoa > Mollusca > Bivalvia > Lucinida > Lucinidae > Loripinus > Loripinus fragilis. The sequence continues at coordinate 111,368,142 of OZ026517.1, forward strand.
GTTTGACACCCTGATGATATTCCTGAAAGAAATTTTCAAAAAAGTTGATTTAAAAAAAACAACAGCAAACGACAAATAAATCATGAAAAATTACCCTGCATTCAAAGAGTTAAGGGTATATATTTAGATATCTGTACTGTCAAGAAATTGTATGATACTGTTTGACGTTTGATAGTTACTGAAGGTGTTAGTCCTTCAGCCTTATGTTCCTAGTAAACCCTTCCATTTTACAATATGGACAATCCCATTATATTGAAGATGACTGTCACAAACTGTGCTTCTCTATAGATAGATGATTTTATTGAAGACAGGCCAGGCCTCCAGGTTATAAAACTTTTTTCATGCTCAACTAAACTGATCATTTCTACTGCTCATAAAAAACTAAAATGCTGAAAAATAGACTTTTCTTGTTTTCAAACACTCAGATGTTGTATTTATTATGCTAATAAATATAAATTTCATGCTTAGTTGAGGTGAGCATGAAAAAAGTTTTATAACCTCGGGGCATGGTCTTGAGTTGCATATATAAGATACTTTCTACTGACCTAGAGATCTTTGTAGACCTAAGGTGTTCATTTAGATATTTGTGCTATTAAACTTTTTTGTGATACTGTTGACGTTTGATAGTTACTGAAGGTGTTGTTAATCCTTCAGCCTTATGTTTCTAAAGTGAACTCTTCCATCTTAATATAGACCATCCCATTATATTAGAAATGACTTGTCACATACTGTTTCTTCTAAAGATAGGTGATTTTATTCAGGACAACTGGCCCTGAGTTTATCAAACTTTTTTCTTGCTCAACTGAATTGAGCATGAAATTTCAACTGCCCATGAAAAAATAAAATGCTGACTTTTCTTGTTTTCAAACTCCCCAATGTTGTATATATTATGCTAATAAATATAAATTTCATGCTTAGTTGAGATGAACATGAAAAAAGTTTAAAAACCTTGGGGCCTGGTATTGAGTTGCCGTATAAGATACTTTCTACTGACCTAGAGATCTTTGTAGACCTAAAGAGATTTGTGCTTTTAAGAAATTTGTGATACTAGCTGTTGACATTTGATAGTTACTGAAGATATTGTTAATCCTTTAGCCTTATGTTTCTATGATGAACTCTTCCATCTTAATATGGACAATCCCATTATATTATAGATGTCTGTCACATACTGTTTCTTCTAAAGATAGATGATTTATTTAGGACATTTGATATTGTCTCAATCCTCAAATACAGCCAATACATGTAGCCACCTTCTCTTGAAGAGAAAGTAACAAGCTTAATCCTTTACTCCATAATAACGCCTTTGAAATATCATGTATTTGATAATATTATGGAAAATGGAGCATTTGCTCTTTTGGAGCAAATGCTCCAATTTTCATAATATTTTAAAAAGTATTCAAGACTAAACTTATATTTTTCTTGAATTTTTTAAATGTCGTCTAAAAATAGAAAATGATGTCACGATCTAAAAATTGCCTATAGAGTAAAGGGTTAAATGGTTATTTTGAGAATGAGTGAAGACTAAAATTAGATGTAAAATCAGCATCTCGTCAGGCTCTGCACTGCTTGCTTACATAATGCAGTATTTGTTGGGCCTTATCTTGATCCAAACTGTTTGCAAAGGTTATAACCAGATGATACTGGTAGGCAAGGAGTTAAGACAAAATTATATGACCCAGGGCTGACAAAATACAGTGAAACATCTTTACAGCAACATTCTTTATAACAGAAAAAATATTTACAACGTCAACTGTATTGCACAAATGTACCAGTTTAACTTAAATTTGAATTAATTACAACAGAAATTCAGTTTAACGTCAAATTATTTGGGGACAGTGTCGTTGTAAAGAAGATTGACTGTACTATGCTTAATTTGTCCTACGTGGTTTCATTTGGGACAAGTGAGAATTTTCTGTGTCTTGAATAATGGCAATTATAATTCTGATTTTACAATCTTTTCAGACTTAGAAAGGCAGTAACTACATTTATATTGTTATATTGTTCATACATTGTAGTTTAAAACTTTAAAAATATGTTTAAGAAACTGATGTGCTATATTCTGATTTCCAAGCAATCCATTCTTTAATTAACCCTTTACTCCATAATAAGGCCTATTGACACCTTTGAAATATCTTGTATTTGAAAATAGTATGGAAAATGGAGCAAATGCTCCATTTCCATAATATTTTCAAGAGTACTCAAAATTTAACTTAATTTTTTTTCTTGATTTTTTTCAATATGTCTAAAAATAGAAAATGATGTCATGATCTAAAAATAGCCTATGGAGTAAAGGGTTAGTAATTATGAACTCACAAGATAAATAGATATATGGAAAACAATGTAGATCCTAATCAGCCAGCTGATCTAGCTACACTTTTTTCTCAAAAGAGTAATTATCTGGTTTAATACTGTTTCCCAAATTGTTTAACCCTTTGTATTCGGGAAACCCCTGAACGAGTACTTTTGTGAACAATGAAGACCCAGATGAAATGCAGCATGATGTTGCATTTTTTCTGGGTTTACACTGTTTGTAAAGGTCAAACAGATCTACAGACAAAAGAATACAATATAATTTGACAATTATAACCTGACACCCCTAGAAAAGGACAATGGACTATCCCAAATTTATTGTATCAAACCAGAAGGAAGAATCCATTAGTATACAAAGGGTAAAGGTTTCAGCAAAGTATGGGTTTAACTTTCTATTCTATAACTGAATACTACTATATGAGTATTTTAGCAAACAGTGAAGACTCGGATGAAAAACCGCATAACATTTGTTTGTTTTTGTTGCTTTACGTCCCAAGTCAACAGCTATGGTCATTGCGGGACGGTCAGTTCACCTAACCACACTTTTTCCTGGGCAGGCTTGAATGAAAAAAGTCAATAAGCAATGCTTATTAGATACCCCCCGCACAGTAAGAGTCAGTGAAAAAACTTGGCAAGTTATAGTTCGAACAAGAAGACCTTAGTTTTGATAAGAAGATTTCAGTAGAATCTGTGCAAACAAAAATTATAAACTCCTTCATGCATATGTTCAATGAGTCTACATTGTATCCGCAAAGTATCAAATTGCTCCATCAAAAGCTGTAGTAGGAGTTGATCGGCCCATAAAGGCACTATCCATGCATATACAAAAGCCATATAAGGGAATAATTGTCTAAGTTCTCACAGTTGTCATTTTGTCAAAATTATTTTTTGTGAACCAAACTCCTTCATGCATATGTTCAATGTGTCTGCATTGTATTGGCAAAGTATCAAATTGTTCCATCAAAAGCTGTAGTAGGAGTTGATCAGCCCATGAAGGCACCATCTATGCATATACAAAAGCCTAATATGGGAAAAATTGTCTAAGTTCTCACAGCTGTCATTTCGTCAAAAAATATTTTTTCTGAACAAAACTCCTTCATGCATATTTTCAATGTGTTTAAATTGTATAGGCAAAGTCTCAAATTGTTCCATCAAAAGCTGTGGTAGGAGTTGATCGGCCCATGAAGGCACCATCTATGCATATACAAAAGCCTTATTAGGGAGAATTGTCTAAGTTCTCACAGCTGTCATTTTGTCAAAAAATATTTTTTCTAAACCAAACTTCTTCATGCATATGTTAAATGTGTCTACATTGTATAGGCAAAGTATCAAATTGCTCCATCAAAAGCTGTGGTAGGAGTTGATCGGCCCATAAATACAAATACTATGCATATACAAACACCTTATTAGGGAAAAATTGTCTAAGTTCTCACAGCTGTCATTTTGTCAAAAATTATCTTTTCTGAACTAAACTCCTTCATGCATATGTTAAATGTGTCAATGTGTCTACATTGTATAGGAAAAGTATCAAATTGTTCCATCGAAAGCTGTGGTAGGAGTTGATTGGCCCGTATATGGCCTATAATAGCATAAGCACAAAGCACTATATTAAAAGCCATTTAGAACTACAAAGGGAAATAACTCTAATAGAATTGGCCCCTAGCCCTTACTTTTTTGTCTCAAGTATTTGTCTTGCATATATGAACATGTTTGCAAGGTTTGATGAAAATTCAGCAATGACTCTTCGAGTTATTAAGGAAAAAGCACTATATTAAAAGCCATTTAGAACTACAAAGGGAAATAACTCTAATAGAATTTGCCCCTAGCCCTTACTTTTTTGTCTAAAGTATTTGTCTTGCATATATGAACATGTTTGCAAGGTTTGATGAAAATCCAGCAATGACTCTTCGAGTTATTAAGGAAACAAAGCGTTACGGACGGACGCACGCACGCACGGACGGACGGACGGACGCACGGACGGACAACGTGAAAACAGTATACCCCCTACAAACAAAGTTTGCGGGGGGTATAACAAGCGGTTAACCAGTAATTCGTGCACAAACTTTCGCTTGTAACTGACAACAACCCTTCTTGAATGAATCAGCGGAAGGGAGGAGAATGACCGTAGAAATTATTTCATGATCAATCTCCACGAAAGTATGGGACCGGGCAGGGATCGAACTCGCGTCCCCTGGAATTGCAGTCAGACACGCATCTGTAACCAGACACGTTACCGACTGCGCTACGCGGCACGGTAAACTGCATAACATGACATTTCTTCAAGGTCTACTCTGTTCGCTAAGACAAAAGTAATCTTCAGAGAAATTTTATACTATATTGCATGGAAAGTATATACTGTGATCCCTCGATATATACAATAGACCATCCCAAGTTTATTGTATCAAACCAGAAGAAAAAATCCATCAGTACACAAATTGTTAAGCTAAAACTGTTTTGGGAGTAAAGCCTCAGGACAAACTATTGCTTAATGCAAGTCAAAAGTATTGCAGAATGGGGAGCATTCTGCAATACTTTCGACCTTCATTTAGCTACCATTTGTCTTTAATACCTTTGTTTTGTCTAAATTTTAGTGGCCCCTTAAGACAGGTTTGAATGTAGGTTAAAATTTCTTTGGACAATGTAATTTGGCCATTTGGGCAATTGTCATACATGTAGTTTGCTTTTTCCATACCCTATGTATGATCAGTTTTTAAAGACAAACTGAGATTATGAAAAAAAAGATAATATGACAGTGAAATCATAGGGCCAGTTAAGCAAAAATAATTTGTGTAAAATTGCGATTATTTTCTTATCCATCAGTTTAAACATGTGTTTTGGGTGCTCAAAAGAACCGTCTCATTGAGACGGTTCTTTTGAGTACCCACAACATATGTTTTGATTGAGAAATAAGAAAAATAATTTACAGGTACACACTCTTATCTGGAGGCCTGGAAATGTACAGATCCTGATAAGACCTTTATTTTGAATTGTCTTCTTAGAGTCTTTACCATTTGCAAACCCTATTTACACTATTGCACTCAGATATCCTACCTGCAATAGTGTTTAGTTCGGCTTTTATGTGAAAAGCCAGACTTTATGGCCTGCGAACAACAAAGGTGAAGACCAGCCTGCACATCCGCACAGTCTGGTCAGTACCTTTGCTATTCGCTGTCTGGAAAGTACAATATTCAAACTAACTCCATGAAAAAATTCAATATTTTAGCTATTCCTTGTAGCTGAGCAGGCTGGTTTGATGACAGGTTTTCTCCCATCAAAGCCGCAGTTTTCTTTGGTGCTGAAAAAGTTACTGTTTGAAAGTTTATAAAGAGAAGTATTTTACTTTATTGAATGAATATTACCAATAGAATGGAGTACTGGCTGTATGAGTAGAGACGAGACTTTGAAATAGCCCATGCCTTTAGAAAGTGGAAGACAAATGAGCCGTGACAGGAGATTTCCAACAATGTGGTATTTTGACAAGTGTACACTCAGACGAGCCTGTGAAGCCTCCTTTGAAACTTAGAAACTCCAAATGATGTTCAGTTCAAGCAACCAGCAAAGGCTCTGATCAGACTGCGCATATGTGCAGGCTGATCTGAGTCTTTGCTGGTCACACATGCCAAATTGTTGGAAATCTCATGTCAAGGCTCAAATCTACTTGGTAAAGACAGGTGCTTGTTTATGATAAGCTTTACAGCATTGTTACATACAGTACATTGTAATAATAATAATACCTTTCTCTCATCATGCAGTTCATCTTTAATGCTATTCTAAAGCAAATAAACAAACAATGAAGACAGGTCTTGTTTTTCTCTTCTTTAACCCTTTCCATCATGAATATTCATGCTAGGCTCCACCCACTATGAATAATTTTATAACTTTTCATGATGGTACATTGAACAATGAAATAACTTATTGCACTTTTGAGTGATATACCAATGTTTTACATCAAATATCTCACAATGCACATAGTACACATGCATACTGGTGCAATAAGGCAGTTATTGTATGGTTGTGCATATGTACAGGAGATAATGCACTCGCTAAAGCTTGTGAATTATCTTCCCGTACATACGCACAAACCATACAATAACTTACACTTGTCAGATCCACTAGTGTAGGATCAGATATACATGTACCATATTTCCATAAGCAACTAGAGTAGACCCTGATCAGGCAGCTCTTACAATAGCTACCTAATCTGGGTCTGTTTGGTTGGCAAAAGTGTCAAAAGATGTCTTTATGAGGTAAAAGGGTTTTAAGAACACTGAAAGCTCTTATGAAAATAATACTCACCCCATAGTCAACCAGGGATGGCTCAGAGGAGCATGTGAATATGTACAATCTAGCCAGTGCATTTACTGTTCACAGCCTAACAGTAGGAGAGTAGATGCATGTAATAGCCGCTATATTTAGGTGAGTTACCCAACACATACATGTTATATGGGGTGGTGTGCCGTCTCAGATACTTTACCTGTATTCTGGTTATAAGGGGTGTGAGCTACCTGTGAACAAAGCCTTTGTCGCCTATGACATGATCGTTTGAGCTAAAATGCATGCTCTACTAATATGCACCACGGCACTTGCCATAAAGACCTTGAACAGATAAGTTCTATACTTTCTGGGGAGCTCATATTTAATATATTTTATATGTATTATTATTCCAGGTTCTGGACTTGTCGATGTCATGGTTGCTGCTCATTATTCAAGTATATATTGAGTTTTGTATTCGTCATTTCAAAAGACTGATCTCACTACCGGTGACATGTATAAACTAACATCAAATCTCTTAGCCCTACAATGTGACTGTCCATGCACAGATTTATACATTTCTTCACCCTAGTGGCAATTTTCATCTTACACTGATAACCTTTGCAATTTGGACACTGATCAGGCCTGCCAAATATTGGGGCTGATCTGGATCCAAACTGTTTGAAACTCTGAAGATATTCATCATCATATCATCATAATCTGGTTTTTGATTAACGTGCAGGTGCATCATCCACATCAGTGGGCCCTTTTCCAGGTAACTGGCTAGCTGCATGCATAGCAGATCTCACATCTGATCTCCAGGTGCTCCTTTCTTGAGGGTCAACTGTCGTGAGCTTCCACTCACGGCAGTCTTTCTGGGTCAGTTTCTTCCATTTAAGCTTGGGCCTCCCTGCCCCCCGATTGCCATCAATCTGTATATCACATGCTGTTCTGACTGCACCACTAGAATACTCCACATGCCCAAACCAGCCAAAGCCTTCTCTCTCAAAATGAGGTCAAGGTCCTCAAGTTCAAGCTTTGCCAGCAGTTCGCTTAACCTTACCATGGCCACATGAAATCTTTAAAGATTTTATTTTTATTGTTAATAAAGAATGCAAATTTAGTTAGAGAACAATAAAACAGACAACAAACTGTTATAATACCTTGTGGCAAAGCTCATTTTAGATATCAGGAAATAACATTGCATACAGTATCACAAACAAAGAATTGAAATAATGATAACGAGAGAAAAACTTCTTTTTATATTTATTTAACATCCATTTATAACTTATGAAACTTAAAACATTAACACAAGAGTTAGCAAGCCAAACTATAGTCCGTACAGAAATTCAGTGAACATCGTTTTTCATTTTTAAAATGTCTATAATGATAAAATTTTGGACTAAAATTTTGCATATACATAAAATAAAACACCGCCTAATATACAATTGCATATTTGAATATTTATGATAGGAAAATAAGTCTGGAATCTCTTGTAAAATAAAATAACTTAGTCGTTTTCGATTTAGAAAATTCCCTATTTTCCCTCAGTGTATTTCATATGGGTAACACGTGGTTTATACAGTTCAATGATTACCATGTTTACTTTCGTATATCTCAGGTTGTATGATAAACTAGAAATGTGTCCATGGGACACGGATGCCCCCGCTATTGCCGAATTCGCATAAATAGGGCATTGTCATTAACAAAGGGCCATAACTCTAATAACAATAGGTGGATTTTATCCATCATCAAACTTGACCTGTGTTTTATGATTACATACCTGTGTATGAAATATGAATCCAATACACCAATGTTTTCAAAAGGTATCGCCCGGAAACCATTTTTCATTCGAAGATCAAGGGCCATAACTCTGATAATTATTGGTTGATTTTATCCATAATCAAACTTGACCTGTATTTTATGATTATATACCTGTGTATGAAATATGAATTCATTTCACCGATGTATTCAAAAGATATTGCCCGGAAACCATTTTTCGTACCGAGATCAAGGGCCATAACTCTGAAGATAATTGGTGGATATTACCCGTAATCAAACTTGACCTGTATTTTATGATTATGTACCTGTGTATGAAATACGAATCCAATACATAACTGTATTCAAAAGATATCGCCCGGAAACCATTTATCATTCGGAGATCAAGGGCCATAACTCTGATAATAATTGGTGGATTTTGTCCATAATTGAACTTGACCTGTATTACATGATTATATACCTGTGTATAAAATATGAATCCAATACACCAATGTTTTCAAAAGATATCGCCCGTAAACCATTTTTCATTCGGAGATCAAGGGCCGTAACTCTAATAATAATTGGTGGATTTTGTCCATAATCGAACTTGACCTGTATTTTATGATTATTTACCTGTGTATGAAATATGAATCCAATACACCAATGTTTTCAAAAGATATCGCCCGGAAACCATTTTTCGTACGTACGGGACGTACGTATGTACGTACGTACGTATGTACGGACGTACGGACAAGGGTGATACTATATGCCCCCCCCCATTATAAATGGCGGGGGCATAAAAAACGGTTACCAGCAGGATACACTCTGCAAATGCTTTGAAGAGACTGCGCAAATTACAATTCTGAGTTATCATATTTCACGAAAATCAAATTTCGCATCTTATTTTCTAAGCGTTCATAGTGAAATGACACATATAGTAAATGGACCGTGACTGAGAAGACCTGTCTTCGGTGATTTGTAACAATAAAGGCGCAGATCAGCCTGTGCATGAGCCCAGTCTCATCAGCAACTTTGTTGTCTGCTTTTTGAGAAGAATCATATCAATTTTCTAGCTAGCCTGTTTAGCCGAAGAGACTGGTTTGAGACTCGCTTTGTCGGACTCCCAGAAGACAGGGTTTCTCGCGTCATGGCCTGTGTTGCTCGACAGCTCTAGGACAAATATAAAAAGTGCAGCAGATAATAATATTAAAAACAAATATAATGAGCAGGCTGTTCATCAGATGTATTAGCGGGAGTCGCATTGTTTGATGGCGCTCTTCATCGTCTAATACATAAGTCAGTTGTAACTACGGCCCACAGAGCCGGGGAACGGCGGGGACTTTGATTTTCTGGCTACAGGTCCCTGGTATGACCCTGTACTAACAGAGCAGCACTGCTACAAATGACTGGTGCGCATAATTTCTTTCGTCTTTATGCACTGGTCATTTGTGACCAAACTCAAGCCCAGAGGAATGTCGAGGACTTTGACAGTTCCCCATAGTAAACACCACACTGTGGGGACAGCTAGCTGGCAAAACAATGACAATTCTTCCCCGCAGTCTCTTATTATACTGCACTGCCATGTTTGTCTATGTCTATCAAACCCCAACATTTCCTCCGCATTGTGGAGACAATGTAAAAGTAAAACGCAGCACATTTACCAGGCTATGGATATCCCCGTGCTGTCAAGGGGCTGGGGTGAAGCAGTGGTTACAAATGACTGGCGCATTATATATAGCCCATGCGCGGATCCAGAAAGTTTTGCCAGAGGGGGTCCAACTACGTTTTTTATGGGAGAATCCTAATACCACTATACATGTATAAGCGGGCCATCATCGGTCCGCAAGTGAAACGCCATTTAAATGACGTTTAGCTAGTGTGCCGATGATGACTGGACATTGAATGCTTGCTTGATAGCTTTGACATTTTCGGGGATCCGGACCCATATTGCTAAGAAACGCTATATTTTTGTGATTTTTCAGGGGGGGGGGGTCCGGACCCCATGTCCTCCTCTGGATCCGCCCATATATAGCCCACGATGCACTTCGCGTGAACATTTAGTTCTCAGCCACCCCAAACACAAAATATGACATCCGCTGATATATTTGTTCACCGGACAACCTATTTCCAAGCACATTCCCACCTTCTCCTAACACGTTACTTTGTCTTATAAAACCGTATAATTATTCATCGATAGTAAACTAAAGGCAGTGATCCGTACAAAGGTGCATTTAGGGTAAATTAAAAAATGCAGATGCTCAGATGAGGACAAATTCCATCATATCACAGCCCATTTGACAATACATTGTGTAACGAAAAAAATATCACCAATTAGGCGGTTAATAGATATATTAAATTCTGATGGTCATTGTGCGATCGGTCCGCACAAAACGAAATAAACGCAAAAAAACGATGTTCACTGAATTTCTGTACGCACAGTAAGATTAAATAGAATCAACTTGTGATGGGTGGGGTACACAAGTTAGATTCTCCAAATTATGGTACATTTCAGTCCCTGAATATAGGGATCACACATGTTTTTTCGTGTATTATCATTTGTTGGGTCCGGAGGAAGCTGTTTGAACACGAGGTTGTCAGGCCGAGTGTTCAAACATAATTGAAGAGACCAGACAAGTGTTAATGCAATGAAACAAACATGTGTGATTGCTATTCTTCCGTATTTACCTGATTTCAACCTAAACCTCACTGAAAACGTCGCTAAAACATTAAAATATCCCTTTTCTTAAACCGGATTTCTCTAAACAAAATGGCGACAGCATCAAACTTTAGAACACCATTACGGCGCCACAAATTCATAGACGCATGCAATGTTTTAGCAAACAAAAGCATCGGCGAAATGACCAGACAAGGCCGCAACGCTTATCCTTGTGACGTCATGTCAAATAAATCAGGGCCAAATTTAGGCTTTTACAAGTTAAAGCCATGTTCAAACAGCATGTGAATCTCATGATTTGAACATGGATTTTTGTGGCTTCAAACAGCTTCACGATACGAATTCCATGCAAGAATATTGTTTTTATGAAAGCAAACAATGCAGTCCCTGTTGAAATGACACATTCTGAAGCATTTGAGTCTTCACTGCTTGCCTTAGTACCTGTTTATGGATTTCATGCTTTCCCCCAAAGTCCCATTAAGTAAAGAAAATAACAATAAAGTAGCAAAGTTGGGGGAATACATATTCATCTATAATGAAAATCAGATGAAATAAATATTTTATAATTTAAATAGATACAAGTTTGATTAAAATTTAATGACATAACTAAGCAAAAAACAGAATAACAGCATACACAGAACAGATATATCACTAATACCCCCTCCCCAGAGGGCTATAAACCACCACATCACATCATTAAATATGCCAACTATACAATAATTATAACAAAATGTACAATTGTTATATATCACATTACCTACAACAAACCACTATGTACAATGTCTATACGGAAGGTGGAGCTACACATTGGAAGTAATTCCACGATTTTAAACCATCATTGGAGGCTTTAATTTTATTGCATATCATCCAAGTTAACCAAGGTCATTGTATCATAGGTTTCTTGATCAATGAAGATTAACTAGCTTGCACAACATCTTCCTCTGAGGCTTAAACTTAGGACCTCCCAAGTTATCTCAAGTATAGCAGTCTTTCACTCAGCAACTGTGCTCCCCACATAGGATGGAGAAAAAATGTCGTTGTACAGTAAAACCTGTGTAAAACAGCCACTCTCAAAAAGACCAAAAATTGTTTATCAAGACTAATTATCGCTTTATGCAGGTCAAAAGTATTGCAGAATGCTCCAAGGGAAGCATTCTGCAATACTTTTGGCCTGAATGATCCAAGGGGCGCATTCTGCAATACTTTTTACCATCATTAAGCTAACGTTTAACATTAAGATCTTTGTTTTGTCTATTTTTGAGTGGTGGTTTTACACTGGTTTTACTGTATTTACAGAATTTTACACAGTTTGTACTGTATTTACAGTATTTTACACAGGTTTTACTGTATTTACAGTATTTTATAACAGAATTTGATCATAATGATAACTAATGAAGTTAACACTATTGTTGAATGACTGACCCAGTGCAACTGAGATGAATTGATAGTTCTTTGGGAGCTCCACCTATGATACTAGTTTAACAACATTCACTCATCAATATATACAATAACGGGCAGCATAGCACAGTCGGTAATGTGTCTGACTATAGATGCATATCTGACTGCAGATCCAGGGGTCGCGAGTTTGATCCGGGTTCCATACTTTCGTGGAGATTGATCATGAAATAATTTCTACTGTCATTCTCCTTCCTTCCGCTGATTCATTCAAGAAGGGTTGTTGTCAGTCCCAAGCGAAAGTATGTGCATGAAGTACTGGTTAACCGCTTGTTCAAGCTTGTCCAGGAGAGAGTGTGGTTAGGGTGAACTGACCGTCCCGATATGACCATAGCTGTTTACTGGGATGTAAAGCAACAAAACAAACAATACATACAATTCTTTATAAATAGGCATTGTCATGAGAAAACCTGTCTTCCAGGTAAGCCACAAAGGTCATAATCAAACCAGCCTACTCAGCTTTAGGGACTAGCTATAACAATGAAATTTTGATTTAGATATTATAATTTTCCGCTAAGTGAATAATAAAGGCACTGATCAGATTGCATGGATGCATAGGCTGGTGTACACCTTTGTTGTTTGCATGCATCCTACATATGCATCAGGTCTTTAGTTACATGGGTGAAAGTTCAAATTTTACAAAATCTTGAACTTTTGAAATTCAAATTTTAAAACTTGCAGTATGACTTTAAAATATTAATAATCCAAGTTTAATTGGTTAATTGTCATTGGAAAAACTGTAAATATATCAGTAAAGCTATTATAATCTGCCTTATTCAGTATTTTGAGTCAGCCTCAAAATCCTAAATTCAGGAATAATCCTGAAAACTTTCACCCCTGTATTTAAGAGTGCGTAATAGAAAAATAGTTCCCTTGTTTCTCAACCGAAACATGTTTTGGGTACTCAAAAGAACCGTCTCAAACGAGACGGTTTTTTGAGCACCCGAAATATATGCTTAAAGTTATGGGTAAGGAAATATTTGTAATTTTACGCTGAATTTTTTTTGTTTATCTAAACCTGTGTGCACAGTAAGGTTTTCTCACTACAAGTCCCATATATTTGTTTATAATAAATACTCTCTAATGCCATTAATATCTACAACAACATTCAATACAATTTATACCCAAATGCATTTGGAATGGTCCAATCTCCACGAAGTCTTGGCCAGTCTGAGCGAGATGGTGTCAAAGAATTATTAGTTTGATGAAAATCTTATTTTTGGCATTAATTTTACAAGTAGTATGCAGTCACATAGGTCGAGGCAAGCAAAACACTTGAGAGTAAAATAGTGATCCATCAGTTTAAACATGCTTTTTGGATGCTCAAAGTACTGTCTTAGTGATACAGTTCTTTTGAGTACTCACACCAAGTGTGTTGGTTGATAAACAAGAAAAAAATATTTTTAATAATGGAAGTTTATCTGAAGGTCTGCAACCATACTGAATCATCATGCTAACAACAGTTTGTTTCAGTATACATTAGCAGAAATCATTGTTTTTACCAGGCCTTTAAATGTGTACCCTTATGTATGTGGGATATATCCTCTTTCAAAAGCAATGTAGATCAAGATCAGCTGGCTTCTTAGAAGCCAAATGACCTGGATCCACAGTTTTCCATTACCTGTCACGCTGCTGATTTGACTGAAAATCATACATATGAGCTTCCTCATGATAAAACCAACAGGCTTGCATGAGTGGCCAGTAAAGGTTGATCTGTCCAGTCTGATTCATATCTTTGCTGTCTGCCTCAATATTAACTCTTTGCATGCTGGGTAATTTTTCATTTTTTTTTGTCATCTGCTGAATTTTTCAAAATTAACTTTTTTAAAGTTTTTTTCAAGAACAATATCAGAGTGTCAGATGGTTTGAATGATCTGGGTCCAAACTGAGTGAAACCTGTCTTAAGCAGCCACTCAAAAATAGAATAGATAAAAACAAAGGTCTTAAAGACAGGTGGTAGCTTAGTGCAGGTAAAAAGTATTGCATAATGCTCCACTGGAGCATTCTGCAATATTTTTGACCTGCATTTAGCGATTATCGTCCTTGAAAACATATTTTTGGGTCTTCTTTTGAGTGACCGCTTAAGACAGGTTTTACTGTGCTTGCAAGGATTATGAACAGACAACAAGAGTCTTCACTAGCAAAGAGAGAGTTAAGCTAGGCAGATGACTGAGATAACCACATTCATTGTTTTCTCATGAGGAATGGAGAACATACAAAAGCTGAGAGCTTCTCAAACAAATAATAATTCTCAAATTTGGCAATTCATTGATCTACTTACAAATATTGCACAATTATTTCAGGAAATGAATCCTATATTTTCAAGGAGACTATCAGCAAGATTATATAAGCCAGTACATGAGATTTTGGTACTTATAGCAATGCAAATTTACTGTAATTAAAGAAATATCCGAATTACAATAATTATTACATGCAATTACTTTAGAAAATGTGATTAAATTGCAATTAATTACAATTACAATTTTAATTACCTTTTTTTGTGTTTTCGAATAGAAAATCAGTACAACTCAAATGTTTTCTTCCACAAACTAGTTTCGGATTTTAAATTTTTAAATTTTAATTACCCCAACTCTGTATAGCAAAATTAACATAAGGGCAAAAGCATCCAATAAAGGCCGATGGTGATATATCCAGCAGAGCTAGAGGTCCTAAATTTTAGTCCGAGTCTTCATCTACATCCCCACTTTGTGTATGCGAGCACCATAGCCTCATATGCATATGCACAGACTCACCTGAACCTTAGGCGCTTGACATTGCAAATACCAAAATCTCATGTGCTGGCTCATATTTATTTAGCAATAGGATGGATGTTTCCCTTCTAAAATAAACCCAAAATGTAGGAAAATTGGTTAGGAAGAGAAAAATTCATCTTTTAACGTGCATGAGCCAGTACATGAGATTTTGGTACTTATCGTATATACCCCAAAACCTCCAATAAACGTGCATGTATCCCGCAGAGTTAGAGGTCCAAATTTTGGTCAGAGTCTTCATCCCCACTTTGACTATGTGAGCAGCGAAGACTGGAGAGACTGTGTAGATGCACAAGCTTGTGTGAGCCTTCACTGTTTGTGTATGCCATAAGTACCAAAGTCCTATTAGCTGGCCCAAATTGGTCCAATTAAGGGTACACTATAGACCAATTAAGGGTACGCTATAGACAATATATGACAACAGACAGTCTGATTTAAGTGTAGACACTTTTTGTGTATGCCATAAGAACCAAAATCCTATTAGCTGACCCAAATTGGTCCAATTAAGGGTACACTATAGACCAATAAAGGGTACACTATAGACAATATATGACAACAAACAGTCTGATTTAAGTGTAGACTCAGATCAGCAGATTCCTAATACTGATACAATCTCAATTCAACATGGAATGTCTATCATAGATGTTCATCCTCTGTTCCTTCACTGTCGTCTTCCACCGCTGTTGTTCACTCGACACGTAGTTGATCACGGACGTCTGGCGTCCTAGCCTTGGTCTCGCTCCAGCTTCAAACTGAGGCATCTGCTGGCTAGATCTCCGCTCCTCCTATAACAAGATAGATATATACAGAACTTTAGTTGCAAACCAAGACATTAAAATAATTGGGGCGCCCTTATTATTCAATTACGCTTAACCCTTTTCATGCTGAATCGGATTATATATTTATTTTTGATAACAGTGTGGATCCAGATCAGCTGGCTTTCTGGATCCACACACTTTACACATTAAGCTGTGAATCATGCTGAGCTGTTCACATTTTTTCTAACAATACTGTTCTCGTCTAATTTTTTGGTTAACTCTTTCCTTGCAAGCGGCTACTTTTGTCACCTGCTGATAACTTTTGCAAACAGCTTGGAGTCAGATCAAGACAGACAGAATGTCGGTTCTGACCTTGATCCAAACTCTTTGAGACTCTGATAGTGTTTTTGAAAGACTGTTTTGAAACAAAAGTATGAAAAATACCATGCAAAGAGTTAAGAGATATTTGATTCCCAAACTTCCTATTGAAATGACAGACAGGGTTATAGGTGAGAAAATCAGAGATCAAAGTTGACAGTGCCAAAAACATAAACATGGTCAACCTTTGAGTAAACTATGTTGGGCCTACATCCCAAATGCTGTATAACAAGTTTCAAGGTCATTCATATTTTGGACCTGGTGAAGAGGATTGTTAAGGAGTTTTTTTTTTAAACTTATATGGCCTGAGGCTGATATGATGTTGATACATGTATAGCCAATGTGGTGTTATCAGATTGCAAATTCCTTTCCCATCTTAACATTATTTGTAGAATAAAACTAGAGTATTTATGGGTCTTGAATAAAGAAGTTTTACATAATATTTTCACCAAATAAATGCACAATATAAATACAAATATATGCAATTTACTTTTTTCTCCTAATGTTTATCAAAGAATAACAACATTGACCGTCTCTAGTAAAGCTAACATGAACCCCTTCATAATTCACATACAGTGAAGCCCCTTTATAACAAACCTTGTTATAACACAGATTTTGATATGTGACACAGTCACATTGTGGCTCCCATTTTTTTACCATGGAATTTTGTTTGTTTGTTTGATTGATTTGATTCTTTACTTCCCATCAACAACCTTTCATTTAAACAGGGACATGTCTTCTTGGGTTGAACCAGTACTAAGCTAGGATAAATGTGTCTTGCTCAAGGACCACAACACAGTGACGCCGGTGAAGCTCAAACCCGTGGCCCCTCGGTATCGAGTCAAGCACTTTACCACTGAGCCACTGCGCTCCCTACCATGGAATTTTCCAAAGGAATTACAGAAAGATGGCCATGAAATGGTCATTTTCCTATAATTCTTTTGTAAAATTAATTGTCTATAACTACCTCATATAATTGACCCTTTATAACACAGTCCATTCCTTACTATGGACCCCAAACCAGCGTTACAAAGGGACTGTACTGTACTTTGTGAACTACCTAATATTGTTAGCTGTGATATGCATCAGAAAAATTAAATTAATTCTCTAATTGTAGACATGCTCTGTTAGCTTGAACTATACTAAGTCATTATATGAGCCAGTGTCCAGTGAAAGGTACAAATTGGCATGTGCACCCATCTAAGACTCAGATCAGCCTGCGCATCAGCGCAGTCTGATCTGAGTCTTAGATGGATGCTCTATGGGTAGTCAAGGGTCCAACATTTCTTCGGGCGAAAATTTAAGACTCTGATCAGACTGTGCATATGAGCAGACTGATTTGTTTGTTTTGTTGCTTTACGTCCCAAGTCAACAGCTATGGTCATTGCGGGACGGTCAGTTCACCTAACCACACTTTTTCCTGGGCAGGCTTGAACAAGCGGTTAACCAGTAATTTGTGCACATACTTTCGCTTGTAACTGACAACAACCCTTCTTGAATGACACAGCAGAAGGGAGGAGAATGACCATAGAAATTATTTCATGATCAATCTCCACGAAAGTATGGGACCGGGCCAGGATCGAACTCGAGACTGATTTGACTCTTTGCTGTATGCACATGTCAATGTGTTCTTAATGCTGGATATGGGCTCATATAGAAACATATCAAGTATTATAAAGGTGCTATTATCATGCCATTAGTAAGTTTACAGTTAGAAACCAGTGAGAGAATATGTATATAACTACATGCTACTCAATGTGGCACCATCCCTCTAAAGCTTTCTTGTACATCTCAACCCCAAGCATGCTAAATGCTAAACTAGGATATATCCTGCATTTAAACTAGTTGCCTAAATAGTGACTTGAATTTTTTTTGCTGTTTGTTTGTTTTTGAGCTTTGAGATGTGTGTGAAGATGGCACTTGACACTAGTAACAAGGAAGTATTTACTAGATTTGTTCAGTAACACAGTAGATATGGATTTTGTTACTATGTCATGGTAAGATGAGAGCTCACGTCCGAGATTGAACATAATTTCTCCTAAAAAGGTCTTCCATCATCATAAATGCTGACTTCCTTGAAGATAGATTGGTTCCCCTCGTTCATAAAGCTCTACTTCTGTTACGCATATAATGATTGGTAACTTCTATTTAATTTCAAGTAGAGAATCTTACTCATGAGACTGCGCATGCTCCAGACAGACTTTTCAACACAAACAGTATTTTTTCAGTTGCTATAATTTGATGATTTAGTAAGACAGAAAAATATATAAACGCCCAGAACAAAAATAACTTAATAAAATGGTTTGTTTAAAAGAATGCACTTTATGTCACGGGTATTTTCCAATACCACGTCACTCATGACGTCAGTGTGTATGCTATAAGTAGGCGCAATGGCTACTACTCTTTACCTGTCTTAATATGTTTACAAGCTGTTAAAGGGAGACCAGTCAACCTTGAAGAGGGGTAGTGTTATGGGCCAGCACTCTGACCTTAAAATATCTACACATGGTACATTGTGCATAGCTTCTACATTAAAATCAACCTCTGACAACTGCGTCTTTGGCTCAGTGGTTAGAAAATTGGTCTTGTACCGCGTTGGAGTTAGAGTGTAGGGATATTTTCAGCTATGCTTTATGCATGTTACAGCTTCAAGTAGTAAGAATTTCTAAAGAACAGACTTAAACAGGAATAGTATGCACAGGCCTCCAGATAAGAGTGTGTATTGAAAAATTATTTTCTTTATTTCTCATCCAAAACATATGTTGTGGGTACTCAAAAGAACCGTCTCAATGAGCATCCAAAACACATGTTTAAATTAATGGGTAAGAAAATAATTAAACATTTACGCAAATAAAATTTCCTTATCTGGACCTATGGTATGCAGATGTTAATATGAGAAATGACTTGTTTTAGGTTAAGATTTTTTCAGTCATATAAGGATGGTAACATCACTCCTTGGAAGACTCATCAGTGGCTAACCATTGCTAAGTGCATATGCATTCCCCAGTATATGACAACTGCCCATCTACAATCAGTGATAGGGATAGAATATAAGAATCCATAATGAGTGTGAGGGCGGGATAGAAAAATCTGTCTCAAAAATCACCATTTGGCATCACAAAAGGAATCTTATTTTTGCTCACCATTGACTTTTTATTTTAAAATAATCTTCCAGAAATCCCTGAATACGCTGAGATGCAATATTACATGATAACACGTCTTTGATTATTACCAAACCGTCTATATACAGTGTAATTGTCTATTTTTTGCTAAGTCATGAGTCACTGAACTATTCCACCGGTCAATAAATATGACTATTGACTGGCACTATACCATGGCCTGGTTACCCGCTTCCCTGTTAAAAAACACACATGTCCTTATCGACATGCGCAACAACGATGCACGTACAGTTCGTTTATGAAAGGAGACCTTATGCAACAATGGTGAAAATAAGGCATGGTTTGGCAACTTTAAACTCCAATAACTCCGTTGTTAATGGTCAGAAACATTAAGCGTGGGTACTCATTTTCTTAGTTAGAATTAGCGGAACATTTTGAGACCAAAATTGAGCAGATTTGATGAAATTTTCTGTTTTGCAACAAAACCTCATCGTCTACAGCAACTCCATGCAAGAAACGCTGCTAGTATTTCATCAAATGGGTTGAATAATAAAACAGTTATTTCATGCCTGTTAGTAGTATAGTCAAACTATTACCCCTCGGTACCGTGGACGACCTGATGCACTATTACACTTGGCACCTCAGGGTAATAGTTTTGACTATACTACAAACAGGCATGAAATAACTGTATACTAAACAATGACGTAACTTGACGACCATATGCAACCAACGAACAGTCCTCTCTTTACAGCCTAGGTAAGATAACATGGGTAAGATAAGAATTTCTGACCCAGGATAAAATATCAGATATCCTTATCCAGTTTGCAAGAAAGTATGTGATCGGAACAGTGCTCAAACCCATTCAAACATTAAAATATCAATTTGACTGCCTACCAACCACCAAGTGGACTAACATCAATTATGTGTGCTCTAGCTATAGTCGTACTTTCCAACAGTCACTGATCATTTTACAGATTTGTTCTGAGTCTCAGGGACATACTGAATCTTATAATAGTGAGGCCATGATGTGAGCTTTATTTCACATTGAAATTCTAAAATTTTATCGAGTCCTGGGACTCACAAAAAGGAAAATAAAGAGTCCTATATAAAAATCTAGCAGAAATTGCAGGTATAAATGAAACACTGATAAGGCGAGCTAAATAGAGGATCTGACATGAGCGCTCATGTTTTATTTATTTTATTAAACGAGTTGGAAAAAAGAGATAAAATGCGAGGCTTGCCAAGCATTTTTATCTCTTTTTTGCAACAAGTTCAATAAATTCAATACTACAAGAGCACGAATGTTAGATTCTATTTATCATATGACATTAAGATTACTTTGAAATCTCATTTCTTGCATAAAAACATTATAATTTTGTCATTATGTTTGCAATGTTGTTATGGACGTCATAACTTTTCCCGTAAATCTATAAACCACTAGTGGTTTATCGATTTTATTGCATGGCGTTATTTCACTCCCAGACACGACGTCATATGATAAAAGGGGTTAATGGTGTATAGTAATAGATTAATGTAGCTATCCCAAAGCCACCAAAGTTACCAAATTTATCACCTCCTCATTGGTCTGTTCTTGGTACTGTCCTGGTCTCCGAGCTATCAGTGGGTCCAGGCAGAGTAGGAACAACATGTAGACTAGCAGTAGAGATATCACACAGATAATGATGATAACAACAACCTGAAAAATAAACGAATGCACTTATCAGGGCTACCACTGTTAAAACGTTCCCTCCCAGCCCCTTAAAATCAGAGGATGGTAATTAGATATTATAAATCACACAGTGTTTTGGTGATCACCCTACGTATCAGTCCAATACTCAAAAGAGCTTTAGCTTAGGGGCTGATAATGGCCTAGGGTTGATATTGAGGGCTACACAAAAACCCTGTTTTTCAAATATTCCAATTCACTGTTTTTTTCCACTTTAGAGGTAAAAAACTAAGTAAAATAGAAGACTTTGATGAATACTAAAATGTGTGATTACTTGTTTACCTGTAACATCATCAAATGTTTGTTTGATTCGATTTTTTATGACCCAGTCAACAATTTTTCAGTTATGTCTGAACTTGTCTTCCTAGGTTGAACCAGTACTAAGCAAGGATTCATGTGTCTTGCTCAAGGACACAACCCAGTGACGCCGGTGAGACATCATCAAATGAAAATGGCTTTAATAGTTTCTGAAAAATCTACTTATCAAATTCTAATGCACCAAGATCAAATTTGACCTTAAGCCAATAAAAGTAAAGAAGAAGGCAAAGATCAGGAATCAATACAATCAAGTACCTCACCTTACCGGAGACAGAGACACCATATGGGAAGGTGAAAAAAACACAAGGAAGCATCACACATAAGAGCCAAGAGGTCAGCCCTTTCCCAGCAGGTGATTCCATGGGCGCAAGGAACAGACCTCAGCTTTTCAAAATTTTCTAATTCTCCAAGTAATCCTGCTGCTGCTACCTGTATCCTTGGTAAATAACACTTAGAAGATCAGAATCTCTTGATGGTGTACTTTGACAAACAGCAAAGTCCCAGATGAAATATTGCACAATGAGGCATTTCATCTCGGTTTGCAGTGTTAGCTTCAGACAAAATCAATCTTCTGAGAAAAAAAATCATAGGTTTGGATAAACAAAAATTTCAGCGTAAAATTGTAAATATTTTCTTACCCAAAATTTTAGCATATGTTCTGGGTGCTCAAAAGAACCGTCTCATTGAGACGGTTCTTTTGAGTACCCACAACATATGTTTTGGTTGAGAAGAAATATTATTTTTTCTGTTATGCACTCTTAACTAAAGACCTGCATGAACATGTATATATTTTTGAAATTACAACCGGTGACCCCTCAATATATACAAGGGACCATCCCAACTTTGCTGTATATAGCTTTATGGTCTGATTAGGGATAACTTTGTAAATTGGCTGTATCTTACCTTAATAGTAGTGGTGTTTCTGTTCTCAAACTTACACTGACATAGAGCACAATTATCAGTTCTGTTCTTCACCACTGCCTCACATGTGCTAAAACAAGAAACAACAGTAACAGTGAATTTGAACCAGGTCATATTGTGGCTCCCAATTTTTTTACCATTGAAGTTTAGAAAGGAATCATAGATGGTCATTTTCCTGTAATTCCTTTGTAAAATTTCCCTTTATAAGACGGTTCACTTATAACAAGGACGAGGTCCATTGCTATAGACCCCAAACATAGTATTATAAAGGGGATGCACTGTGTATATACATATAGCACAAATTAGGATGATGCTTTTAATGAAAAAATTAATACCTCCCCCAAAAAATAAATCTTTAAAACAGTTGCAGGCCTATGCCACTGGCACTTGAGTCCCAAACCTTAACTAATAAGTTGAATGCACCATCGGCATATCAACGAAGCTCAAAATGCATGAAAACATTGAAAAAAAATCAATTTATAAAGATAGGGTTCATTTCTATACGTTATATGGGCTTACAAAGTGC
This sequence comes from Loripinus fragilis, assembly GCA_964019695.1. Classification (NCBI taxonomy): domain Eukaryota; kingdom Metazoa; phylum Mollusca; class Bivalvia; order Lucinida; family Lucinidae; genus Loripinus; species Loripinus fragilis. The sequence continues at coordinate 111,391,107 of OZ026517.1, forward strand.
ATAAGAAGATGAGAGCAGACTACATATGTGTGAATGGCAGCAAAAAAAGTTAAAAAGCAGCTAATTATGAGTACATACAACATACACTGTATTATGCTTTCTTGAAAACAACATCACTCTGCTTAACCATTTCATTCTTGAAACCAGTTAACAGGTACTTTGGCAAACAGTGAAGACCCAGATGAAATGCTGCATAAGGCAGCATTTCATCAGTGTCTGCACTGTTTGCTGGGATAAAAAAAATAGATACAGAAATACATAATTTATACAAATTTCGACCTGTGAACCCTGAAAAATACAAAATGGACAATTCCATACTATTGTATCAAGATGTATGGGAAAATCCTCCAGAATGAAAAAGGTTAACAGTTCTTGTCTAGGGTATCTCTATAAGCTCACCATTGGTTTGGATCAGCATTGCTACTTATAAACACAGTTCTATCTGAGGCTGTTGAATTAGCATCTTTTCTGAACTTCGGACAAACACACTTACATCGGGCGTCTTCAAAACTAGTCTCTGGGGCGTAAGTTGGTGTCTGAAAACAAAATAAAAATGAATGTAATACAGGGGACGAAATTCCACTCATCCGCTCGTAATTACGAGTGAAATCTAAAAAGGACGAGTAATTCTTACCAAAGCACTCGTCCTATAGGACGAGTGCTTTGACAAGAATTACTCGAGGAAGTGATATTACATATTACTCTCTTAAGTTCTTTATTGCTTATGCTTTTAAAGGACAAGTGCATGTGTTTGCAGGACGAGTGAAAGTTGTAGGTCACTCGTCCTGCAGGACATGTGCAATATTTAAACATGACATAAAGCATCAACTCAAACAAACAAAATATAAAAAAAGTCTACCCCTTTACTTGTGACAAAAAAATGGTGACCTCAACACAATCTATTATCAATAATTTTCCCTAAATCATCCAAATTTTAATCCTCCTTATGCAGAACCCAGATATAATCAGTTTTGAAAACAGTGTAGATCCAGATCAGCTGGCTTCTGCTCAGGGTACACTTTTTATCACTGCTAATAAATACTTCCTACATATAATCTTGAAAATTTGTTTGTTTGTTTTTGTTGCTTTACGTCCCATGTCAACAGCTATGGTCATTGCGGGACTGTCAGTTCACTTAACCACACTTTTTCCTGGGCAGGCTTTAGCAAGCCGTTAACCAGTAATTTGTGCACATACTTTCGCTTGTAATAATCTTGAAAATTAATTCGAGAGAAATTGAGGAGAAATTATGATAGATGTTCTTTAAGTTCGGACATTAGCTTCTGCTAAAAAGACCTAGACAAACAGTCCAAACTCAGATAAGACTGCTCCTAAAGATGCAATCTGATCAGGGTCTTCCCTGTTTGCAATTCTGACAGGCATTTTGTGAATTCCAGCACTGTGTAGTAATTCGTGGATTGCAGTCGTTGCGGTATTTAGAGGAACCCAGGCCGGTACTCCCCAGCGCTGGATTAGAAGGTATTTTATTTTATGGCGCCAAATCGAGTCACTTGAATCTCGGGATTTTATGCAAGACACGTCACTTACGATCTGCCGGTTGAGCTGTACAGACGTGTTCAAGGCGTAAGTCCCCTGCCCTCTGTCCTTCATAGGAATTTGTGCATTTAACTAACTTAACCACTAGGTTTACTTCAATGGTGACGAGATAATTTATGCTTTAGCAACTTGCAATGTCCGTGTGAAGTCTATTTTTCCTTGTCACGAATTTTCGTGGGTCGTCTGGTTACAGGAAAATCGTTATGTTTTTTGCAGAGATTCAGCAAATTCTGTAAATGGCACATGGTTTTTGATAGTTTTTCTATCGGAAAAGTCCTAGGAAATTTGAATTAATTTATTTGTAAATTAATTTTCAATTTCTTGGTCTTTTTGTTTGCATTTTGCTGCGGGACTGCACAAGAAGGAAAATGGCCGCTTCGGCGTTTGCCTGAAGGCAGGGTAAAAAGTGTGCTAATTTGTACATGCTTGTAGCTGTACATTTTAGGGTAAACACTGTTCCCACAGAATTATTCATGCTTGTAGCTGTATAATTTGGGTGAAATTTTTGCTAAATAGTACATGCTTGTAGCTTTACATTTTAGGGTAAACACTGTTCCCACAGAATTATTCATGCTTGTAGCTGTATAATTTGGGTGAAATTTTTGCTAAATAGTACATGCTTGTAGCTGTACATTTTAGGGTAAACACTGTTCCCACAGAATTATTCATGCTTGTAGCTGTATAATTAGGGTAGTACTAAGTCCCTGTTCATGCTTGTACGCTGTTCAGTTAGGGTCTACATTATGAACTGTTCATGCTTGTATGCTGTTCAGTAGAGATCTACACTGTGAACTGTTCATGCTTGTACGCTGTTCAGTAGGGTCTACACTGGTCTGTAATTACTGTCCCTATGGTTGCATGACTGAGAAGGTCCCTGGTCCTAACAGAATGGTTGATCGATGGTAACAGAAGTGGTTCCAGATAAATTCTTTAAGGACAGGTATTCTTTGTTATTGTAGATAGTGGCCTTGTCAAATATTTTTGGTGGGAGTACAGCATTATTCTCACTGGAGGTATTTGAATATATTTGGGACATTTCAAATATTTGACGCATTAATCCGCATTGGTGCATGAAATATTTGAATATATTTTGGCCGTATTTAGTATATCTTTTGTACGATTTAATCGTCTAAAGAATATACAGTTATTTTTGCACTTTGTCCTGTCAATATGTCAAATTCCGTTAAAGTAAATACTGCGTCCGCATTTGAATTGATGAAAATTCCAGGAATTGGCAAAACGCTAGCCGATTTAATCATTTCTTTGCGAAATTATTACAGTGTGTTGAGTAAGGATGTCATTGCATTGGCTCTCAGGAAAAAAGTACCTGATCATGTGATGGAGTTGTTGGATTTTGAAGAACCAGACCTGTTTAATGCCTCTGTCAAAACCGGGTTAGTGGATGAACAATTGTATAGTGCTTCTGAAAATACAGAGTTATTAGTGGAATCACTGGACGGTATGGACTTGTCTCATCACTCAGAGGAAGAACAGAGTTCGCATTCAAAAAGCCCTATCCGTGAAATAATTCCTCCACAAGAAATCGGAATCGGTGCAAAGCCTAAGACTTCTAAGGTATATTCATTAATAGATTACGAGTCTGAAGTTGATGAATCAGAAGCTCCTAAGTGGCACCCTATATCATGTAAAGGACAACAAACCTCTATGGCAGTTGGTGCTTGTAGCACGCCTTATGCAGCCGTAGACAAAAAAATCACATAAGATGGATTATTATAGAAAGGATCAACACACACAAACAGATGAATCTTGTTTAAGTGGATCCAACAGTGATTCAGATTCAGGCGGCAAAGACAGGAGGAAAGTTAGAAAGAATAAGGCACAACGAAGCAAAAGACTTTCTAAGAACTGTGTGATATGGACTGTGATAAAAATACAGCTGAGACTAGTGCTAAACCTTCAGTGACCTTTAGTTCAAATAGTTATCAAGAGGGTTATGAGTCCTCTTCAAGTTCAAGGTCGTCAGTGGTGGAAAAAGCAAAACACTCAAAAAATAGTCGGCAATGTGATAAAAAAGATTTGGGTACTAAACCATCTTCACAAAAAATTAGGTCACATGGCCATGTGTCTCCAAATTCAAGGTCATCAGGGGTGGTCAAGCCTAGATCGTCAAACAGTAGTCAACATGTTGATAAAATAGATTCTAGTGTAAAACCATCATCACAGAAAATGAGGTCATATGGTCAGGATTCCTCAAGTTTAAGGGCAATAGGGATGGGGAAGCTTAAACAGTCAAACAGTCTGCAAAATAGTGATAAAAAACATTCCACAGTGAAGCCATCACAACAGAAAGTTAGTTCGCCTGTGGCAACAACGAGAAACAGTAGTCGTAGCCATTCTCAGTCAAGCTCTGGTGATATGAGTGATTCATCACAGACGGGATCTTCGCACAAGCGAGATATTTCATCGCAGAAACACCATCACAAGGTTTCGAGCTCAAATACGGCAAAGAAACAGCAAACATCACAGTCAAAATATAAGTCAGACTTGAGTTCTTCCAAGAAAAGTAAACACAGAAGATCCAGATCAAAAGATAGGAGTCAACAGACACCTTCAGGGTCCTGTAGGTCTAAAAATCTGGACTCTCATTCACATAGGAAGTCCCAAAGAGCTAGTTCCTCATCTAGTGACAGTGACAGTGTGAGTTCTTCAAAGAAGTACTACAGATCCAAACAACCGAGGAAAACTGTTAGTTCGACCAAGACGGACTCGTCGACTTCAAAGTCAAGGTCAAAAAGGTCCCGACGATCCAGATCAAGGTCCACTTCGAGTTGTTCAAGTCGTGATTCATTAAAAGTAAGTAATGGTGCAAAGATCAGGAATCGATACAATCAAGTACCACACCTGACCCAGGATACCAATGGGAAAGTGACAAACTCACAGAAGACACCACAAACGAGAGCCAAGAGGTCAGCCCTTTCCCAGCAGGTGACCACAAAGCACATATAAACAGTCGCGCACAAAACATAGCAAACACAAGACAGAACAAAAACATAAAAGATCCACAAAAGAAGTACCGCCTTGGAACGGTCAGTAAAATATTTTACTGGAGGGCTTAAACCGGTTTAACGGCGCCAACCTCACCCTTAATTCTGATGTGGATCAAGACACATAGATATTTGGTTTGCATGAAAGACCCCTAACTTATCAATGCATCATCTCCTAAAACATATAAATCAAGATATAACAAGGAGATAAAGCAAGGATAAGGACTCAACAGTAAATTAAACTGAATACCGGAGCAAAAGAAATCCAACAGGTAAACCCCGGTGGGCCCGACAAACAGCCAAAGCATCAGGCCCCTACCATCTCATCAATAGAAAGTAAAGAAGTAAAGAAGGTTGGTCTGAAAGGAAATAATGAACCAGTATTGGATAGAACCAGGGCTTGTATCCCACAAGCTGTTAAGGAAAGTGTTTCATTGTTTCATGACATAAGTGATGGTAAAAATGAACTGCAAAAGTGTAAAATGTGTGTGGTCTGTGACCGGCACATTGCTAAAAAAGATGGAACAGAAATTGAGTGATAAGTGTGGTAAAGAGAAAAAAAGGGATTTAGCTAGTGTCTGTGACCAGCTGAATGACAAGGAACTTTCTACAGGGACAAATAAAGAAGGCCAGCATGATCTCAGCAATTCGAAAAACAATTCGGAGGAAAAGGTGAGAATTCATCAAATAAAAGCGGGATCATCGTTTGTTCAATTGAATGTTGGTGGTATTCCCATTAAAGCACGAATAGATTCTGGTGCGGAAATTACTATTCTATCATCAAAAATCTTTGAAAAGTTTAGTAAACAGCCAACAATAGTGAAACTAGAGGACCTGAAGGTCCTGAGGCGCTCACCTGATCTCCTTAATAATGTTACAATAGATCAAGGTCAACTACAGCTTATATTGGAACAAATTTTGTTTTACCATATATGGGGATTGAAGACATTTTGGTCAAGTGACTTAAACAATCTAATGAATAATCCATCAAACAGCCCAGTGATTTCTGAGAAACAGATGTTTAGATAGGTGTGTGGCAGTCCAAATGAGTGGCCTTGGATAAAAGGTCACAGGCCAGCTTGGCTTTTGGCACTTAATACAAGATTTTTCCCAAATAAATGCATTAGGAATCAAATTTGACCTTGCCATAAAGTAGGTCAAGGTCAACCTAGGTTAATCATTTGTGCAAATCTGGTAGGGCCCACAATCCCCAATGCTACATACCAAGTCCCAAGGCCATTGGCCTTTTGGTTCCAGAGAAGAAGACATTTAAAGGGTTTTTACCATATATGGGCGTGGTGGCCATCTTGGTCATGTGACCAGTACACTTGGCATAAATTTTGGCTAACCTATCATAAGGAGTCTTCATATGAAATTTGAGTTCAGATGGCCGAGTGGTTTCTGAGGAAACTATGTTTTGATGTGTTGATGGGACTCCAATATGAGCAACCTTGGCTGATAAGTTAAAGGTGAACCTTGACCTTTGAAACTTATTTATAGCCATTGTCTCATTTGGTTCAACATATCAAGTGAGAATAATGACTTTGGCCTCAACAGTTTTCAAAAAATGAAATTTACAAAAAAAATCCCATTTAAATGCATTAGGAAGCAAATTTGACCTTGACGTTTAGTAGGTCAAGGTCAACTTAGGTTCACCATTTGAACAAACTTGGTAGGCCCCACACCCCAAATGCTACATACCAAGTCCCAAGGTCATCGGCCTTCTGGTTCTGGAGAAGAAGATTTTTAAATGGTTTTTACCATATATGGGCACGGCGGCCATCTTGGTCATGTGACCATAATATTTTGCATGATTTTTTGCTTACTTATCATAAGGAGTCTTCACATGAAATTTGAGTTCAATTGGGCCAATGGTTTGTGAGAAAACTATGTTTTAATATATTGATGGGACTCCAATATGAGCGACCTTAGCTGAAAGGTCAAAGGGCAACCTTGACCTTTTGAACTTATTTATAGCCATTGTCTCATTAGGTTAAACATATCAAGTGAGAATAATGACTAAAGCTTCCACAGTTTTCAAAAAAATCAACTTTTCATAAATTTTCCCATATAAATGCATTAGGAAGCAAATTTGACCTTGACGTTAAGTAGGTCAAGGTCAACCTAGGATCATCATTTGAACAAACTTAGTAGGCCCCACAACCCAAATGCTACATACCAAGTCCCAAGGTCATCGGCCTTCTGGTTCTGGAGAAGAAGATTTTTTAAAGGTTTTTACCATATATGGGCGTGGCGGCCATCTTGGTCATGTGACCAAGACCATTTGAACAAACTTTCGTTCCCCCATCCTAAGGAGTCTCCATATGAAATATGAGTTCAATTGGCCCAGTAGTTTCAGAGGAGAAGATGTTTGAAAATGTTGACGGACGACGGACGACGGACGGACGGACAGACGGACGGACGACGGACGACGGAGTCACTGGTATACTATTAGCTCACCAATGAGCCTTCGGCTCAGGTGAGCTAAAAAGTGGTAATGCAAATGGCCGATAATGATGCTGTGTTACAAGGGTCCATTGTGAAACCAGTGCAAATGAAACTGGGAAGTCAAGTATTCAAAGAAAGATTGTATGTGGCTCCAATTACAGATGATATGTTGTTAGGACATGATATTATGCATCATTTGGGTGTTTTATTGGATTTGCAGATAGATACTCTTATATTGAAAGATGAAAGAATACCTTTGACAACCAGTTTTAAAGAGGGTAAACCAGTTATAGCTAGAGTGTCAATAAACAAGAGAACAGTTGTTCCTCCAAACTCTACTGTGAGATTATCATGTCAATTAAGCACTACTTTCCAAGAGGATTATTGCATTGAGCCAATGAGTGAACTTAGTGTTTTGATGCCAAGAACTGTTTGTGCTAAAGGAAATAAACCTGTTGTTTGTTTAGTCAATCCAACAGATAGATATAGAACTTTTAAAAAAGGCACCATCATTGGGAATGCACAGGAGGTAGAGACTTTGGAAGAAACAGCACAGATATGCGGAAATGCTTGTAGCAGCCGTGATATGGATATTGGAAGTGTAGAGACTTTGGAAGAAACAGCACAGATATTCGGAAATGCTTGTAGCAGCCATGATATGGATACTGGAAGTGTAGAGAATTTCAAAGATATAGCAACTGCATCCAAAAGTGCTTGTAGCCAATCAGGCGTAGGTAGAGAAAGTGCTCAGGCCAATGCTGGAGAACAATCTGCATCTGGATTAGCTTGTAGCTATCTGGACACAAAGATAACAGTGATTCAGGAAGATTCCGGGCAGTCATCTGAGATTCCAGAACATTTGAAAAGTTTGTATGAATCCTCTATTGAGCATTTGGATACGGAACAACAACAAAAGTTGTGTGAAGTTTTGTGTGAATATCAAGATGTGTTTGCCAAGCACGACTTTGACTTGGGGACATTTACCACGATAGAGCAGAAGATTGATACTGGGGATGCTAGGCCAATTAAACAGCGCATGAGGAGGACCGCTGCTTGTTTTGTAAACGAAGAAGAGCAACTGCTCAAGAAAATGTTAGACGCAGGCGTGATTCAGGAATCCATGTCAGACTGGGCTTCATCGCCAGTACTTATCCGTAAAAGAGATGGCTCAGTAAGATGGTGTATTGATTATAGAGCCCTGAATGAGGTGACAGTGAAAGATACTTTTCCGTTACCGCTGATAGAACAATGTCTAGATACCTTAGCAGGAAATGCCTGGTTTACGAAGTTGGACGCAAATTCTGCATATTGGCAAGTGTTGGTCAGTCCTGAAGATAGAAAGAAGACAGCCTTTGTTACAAAGTATGGCCTCTTCGAACATGTCCGTATGGGGTTTGGAATGACCAATCTCCAGCACCTTTTTCCAGAGTGATTAATCTTGTTCTGCGCGGTTTGACATGGAAGACAGTCCTGGCTTTTCTGGTTGATATTCTGGTTATGGGTATGAACTTTGAGGATCATTTGAGTAACTTGATAGAGACCTTAGAGAGGTTCAGATTGCATGGTCTCAAGTTAAAGCCCCAAAAGTGCATTCTTTTTCAAAAGGAAGTGGAATTCTTGGGCAGAAATGTGAGTAGTAATCAGTTAAAAATGACCTCTAAGGACACAAAAACTGTGGAAGAATGGCCAGTTCCCACTTCGTCAAAAGAAGTGGAGAGATTTCTTGGTTTGGCCAATTATCATCGTGTATTTGTCAAAAACTTTGCAGAGAAGGCACAAGTGCTCTATAGTTTAACGGGAAAGAACAAATTTAGGTGGGGCCAAGAAGAGCAAGAAGCTTTTGAATCACTAAAGGTTACATTAGTGAATCCACCAGTGTTAGGACTACCCAATACAGAAGATCCGTTTATACTAGATACTGATGCATCGGATACAGCCATTGGAGCAGAACTTCTTCAGATACAGAATGGAGAGGAGAAAGTAGTGGCTTACAGCAGCTATACATTAACTCCAGAGCAGAAGAAGTATTGTACAACTAGAAAAGAGCTGTTAAGTATTGTGCGTTTTACAAGGCAGTTTCGGCACTATCTGTTAGGTAGAGTTTTTACCGTCAGAACAGACCATTCTAGTTTGACTTGGCTGTTAAAGTTCAAGGATCCACAAGGCCAATTAGCCCGTTGGATAGAAGAGTTGTCCCAGTACCATATGGTTGTACAGTTTAGATCCGTATCAAAAATGGAAATGCTGATGCATGTTCAGTCACAGTGGCTAACGAGAACCGGCAGCAGCCATCGTGTTGGGGCTTCACCTTCAAAGAACTGAAGGAAGAACAAGCTAAAGATGAAGATCTAATCCTGGATTGGCTATTAACAGAGAAGGTACCAGAACAAGGTTCTTTGTTCCTTTCAAGTCCTGAATCCAAGTATTATTGGTTGAATAAAGAACTATTCACATACGGGAAAGTACCTATGACAGAATACCAGGCAGGTGCGCCAATGGAAAGAGTGCATATAGATTTTATAGGACCTCTGCCGAAGACAGAGCGTGGGAACGAGCATTGCTAAATGATGGTAGATCAATTCACTAAATGGGTTGAATGTGTGCCACTACCATCTCAGAAAGCAGAAGTAACGGCAAGAGCTGCAATCGATGATTTTTTTCGAGATTTGGTTGTCCTGTGCAGTTATTCTCAGATCAAGGACGGAACTTTGAGAGCAAGTTATTTGAAGCACTATGTGATGGGATCCAGATCCACAAGGCAAGAACAACTCCATATAGGCCCTCTGCTAATGGCCAAAGTGAGCGATTTAACAGAACGCTTATGGACGCTGTTCGGTGTTTTCTAGGAAAGTCACATAATAAATGGGACCAACATGTTCAACAAATTGCGGGAGCTATCAGAGCATCAGTGAACCGAAGTACAGGTTATACCCCAAATCAGCTGATGTTGGGACGTGAAGTAAACACCCCCGCTCAGCTCATGTTTCCAGGTGTTCAAGAGAGAAACACAGATCCCGATACATACGTGACAGAATTAGTGGAAACTATGAAAAGGGCTCATGAAACGGCTAGAAAGAACCTGAAGACGTCTTCAAAACGGATGAAACGTGCATATGATTTGCGGGTGCTTTTGCGACCATACAATGAAGGTGATATTGTATATCTCTTGGATACAGTATCGCATAAGGGAAAGTCCCGCAAATTAAGTTCACCGTGGAAAGGTCCAGGTATTATTTCTAAGAAATTGTCAGTGTATTTATATAGGATTATGCTTCGTAATGCTGTTTTGGTCACTAATCATGACAGGATGATGTCCTGTAAAGATAGAAAATTGCCAGGGTGGATAGTTAAGTTCCAAAAATCATCAGGAATGGATGATGATATTGATCAGGAGGAAGAGAATAGTGATAAGGCGTACTGCAGTTGTAGAAAGCCGTACGGAGGCAGATTCATGATTCAATGTGATTTCTGTGAGGAATGGTATCATGGATCGTGCATTAACCTTACCGCGACTGATGCGCTTGCGATTGACAGGTACAAGTGCAGTGGGTGTTAGGATAGGAACTAATCATTTTCTTCTTTATATATTTCATGAAAGAAGAGAATGGCATCCTCACAGGATTTTTTGGCTATTGTGGAAGAGTATCTGAGCCGGGATCAGATTTACCGTCCTGCAGATGAGTTTGTGATGAAGCTTGCTCTAAGCCCACACTTTATCGGAGGACCGGAAAAGAAGCAACATCTCCAAGACACTTTACTCCGGATGGTCGCTGTTGTTAAATCCAAGCTTAACGAGCCGGGGAGGAGGAATAAGACTGCCCTCGTCGGATGGCTAAAGGCTGCAGCCAAGGCTCTGATTGATTATCAGGTGATCAGCCGAGAGTGGATTTGCGACAACTTGTGGGAGCTCCCCGCCCTGCCTCAACCGAAAGAACAGGACTACGATTCAACTGAGGGGAGAAGGGACTACCGATTCTTTCCTAGCAAGAAAGAAGAGGAGCAGCTGTTGGTGTTGACAGAAGATGAGGCTATGGAGGTTCAGCTGGACTACAACGGGGAAGAGTTACTGGCAATGACCCCCTCGCCAAGGACTTTATCTCTAGAGAAGACAGCTTCTTCCGCAGAGACTACAGTGGCTTCACCACAGAATACAGTGGCCTCTCCATGGAAGACCGTACCCTCTCCAAAGAAGGCAGTGACCTCTCCGAGGATAGTGCGTTCTCCAAGGAATACAGTGGTTCCTCGGACGACGGTGGAGAAGAGTGCCAGCAGACGTCCAGAGAAGAGTTTGAAGTCGGCTCCACGGCCAACAAGGAAAGGCGTCCAAACCCCCAAGGTTCAGACTGAGGCAGGGAGATCCAGCTCGGGGACCAGTGTGATGCGAAAGGCTAGGGCAATTAGCCCCATTAAAGCACCCACAGACAAAAGGAAGAGAGCAAGTTCTTCAGGAATGCAATCAGCAGCGGATCGTGGTGTATTTACGTGGAAGAGAACTGTGTGTATTCGGGATGAAGGAACAAGTGATCGTAGCACCTCACAAAGGTTGACTCGTCAAGCGGATGACTTAGTGGTATCGGCTCCTGCAGAGAAAAGATCTAAACCTGATTTGCCTGTACCACAAGTTCGGCAGGAGACTTCCAGTAGAAGAAACTTGCCCGAGTGCTGGATTCCCGGATGCACATCCGATCAACGTTTTTATAAGGCACATGCTTTTTACGACCATTTACCCTCAGTTTTCAGCGAACATTTGGATCCATTTAATGGTGCTGTGCTGAGTGGCCTTGAATCAAGCAAAAAGATGGCTTGTGGGAAGACTTGTGACTTTGGAGGAATTGGTGGAATTTATTCGGATCCAGAATATGTTTAACCTGGCTCTTAACTCACAGATCAACGACAGGCTGATGCGGGCTATGAGGGAATTCTGCCAGTTTAACCATGTGGCTGTTCCAACGAAGTTCGTCACTGACCCTTGTAATTTCATTGGTGTTCTTCTGCATTGGAGGGAGCTGATGCTCATTGCGTCCATGTTGTCAGACGAGCAGAGAGACTTCTGGAGAAAGACCTTCAGGACTCCGGAGCAGCCATTCATCCAGAGGCCTTCAACTCCCATTTTCATCTTGATCGGACTCTTAGCCAATTGAGGTTGTCAAGGAATGGAAGCCTAGAAGATATTGTCCAGCGGGTCCCAGTTGATGATCGCAAGAAGATTACGCTTGTAGGGACTGTGGCCATCTACTGTGATCCAGAAACCTACCCCACCGATTTGAAACTGCAAGAACTACCCTCTTCTATCATGGTTGGTGCAGGGATCCACCCCAGACATGCTAAGAATCATTCTTCACGTATAGAATCTGATGTTCGACATCTACGTAGATTGTTGCAGCATCCAAGAGTCATCGCCCTTGGGGAGGTGGGCCTAGATCATACTGAACCAATTGAGAGCTGGGCTTCCCAGGTGAAGTTGCTGGAAAAAGTATTTCCCCTGATTGAGGATCGTCATGTTCTGGTGATACATTGCCGTGGAATGGATGGAGATTGTGGCACTACTACTACACTTCATGAAGAAGAAGGTCCGCAGTTTTCAGCCGATTCATATGCATTGTTTTACCGGGAACCAGTATGTCCTAGACAGGTGGTTAGAGGTGTTCCCCCGTACTTACTTTGATTTTACCAACTTAGCGAGGACGTTCAACGCCAACCAGATAACAGCGCTCTGTAAAATCGACTAAAGACGCTTACTTCTGGAATCTGATGCTCCCTATTTCCCGGTTCCAGGCTGCAGAGTGAGAACGTCGTCGCCCAGCCAGATATTTGTAGCAGTGAAGGCCATTGCTACGCACAGGGGATGGACAGTCGACCATGTGCTGGGAGTGACCAAAGAGAATGCACAATATCTCTACAACGGGCAACAGTAACTTCAGGATCATTGCAGTGGTTGAACTGTGCTTCGCCATTGTGATTTTCATGCAGACGACAACTTCAAGATGTATCTTCAAGATGTAATTTCAGGATCATTGCAGTGGTTGAACTGTGCTTCGCCATTGTGATTTTCATGCAGACGACAACTTCAAGATGTATCTTCAGGATGTAACTTCAAGATCGTTGCAGTGGTTGAACTGTGCTTCGCCATTGTGATTGTCATGCAGATGACAGCTTCAAGATGTATCTTCAAGATGTAACTTCAAGATCATTGCAGTGGTTGAACTGTGCTTCGCCATTGTGATTGTCATGCAGATGACACCTTCAAGATGTATCTTCAAGATGTAACTTCAAGATCGTTGAAGTGGTTGAACTGTGCTTCGCCATTGTGATTGTCACACAGACGACAACTTCAAGATGTATCTTCCAGATTGTTGCAGTGGTTGAACTGTGCTTCGCCATTGTGATTTCTACTTAAAGGATAACTTTTATAGTGGAATGTGCAGTTGAACTGTGTTCCCTGACATTCATGTTGGACAAATCACACCACGATTCAGCGGATTGCCAATTCCATAGGATATCATCTGGATGAATTAATTATATTTACTGTATTTTCCACATCCTTTCCCTTTAGTATAGTCTGTGGCTTGCTAAAGACGTAATTTGGATGTTTATTCGTGGAGTATGTATACAGTTAGGAGTTTCTCTTGGCGTAGTCTGTGACTCGTCAAAAGGAGGTGTAATTCAGAGTAGTCCAGGAAGGCTGCTAGGAGATGGTATCTTCCACACTAGTGATTAGCCAAATGAAATTTATTATGATGCAGTGAGTCTGCGTCTCACTGACAGTGTATCAAGGATATGTGTGAATTGAGGGACACACAAGATATTTCCTTCGTAGTAGGACTTGGCGAATGATATTCTTGGATACAGCTTTTTCATGGATCAGTTTGAATAATTATCCGGTTACTGTGAGATCCATGGTGATGACTTTGAAGGATTCGTGAACCAAAAAGCCATTCTCTTCTAATCGCGCCTTAAAAGTGAAATCGGCAGGTCGTACCGTCACGACCTAACACCGGGTATGAGCTATTGTCCGCGATGTCCCAAGACTCCTTGCCCTGGTAAGATTAACTGTAATGATTTACTTGTTGTCTAATCAGGTATCTTTTCAGGGAATTCACCCACAACGACCTTCTCTAAGTGGGGAGGAGTGTAGTAATTCGTGGATTGCAGTCGTTGCGGTATTTAGAGGAACCCGGGCCGGTACTCCCCAGCGCTGGATTAGAAGGTATTTTATTTTATGGCGCAAATCGAGTCACGTGAATCTCGGGATTTTATGCAAGACACGTCACTTATGATCTGCCGGTTGAGCTGTACAGACGTGTTCCAGGTGTAAGTCCCCTGCCCTCTGTCCTTCATAGGAATTTGTGCATTTAACTAACTTAACCACTAGGTTTACTTCAACTGATAGCCAACATTTTATTAGGGAACAGAAAGAGAAGACAAGTGGTCAAAATTCTAGAACATTGAGCAAGTACATAAAATTAGAGTGTGCTCTGCATACTGGCTATACTTATTATATATTCAGACCTTTAGTTAAGAGTATGTACCCAAAAAATTATTTTTCTCATTTCTCAACCAAAACATATGTTGTGGGTACTCAAAAGAACCGTCTCAATGAGACGGTTCTTTTGAACACCCAAAACATATGTTAAAACTGATAGGTAAGAAAACATTTACAATTTTACTCTAAAAAATTGTGTATATCTTAACATATGGTATTACCATATTCAATAAAATAAGTGCATATAATATACTCCTATCTAAGCACATGCTGAGTACATTATGGGCTGTACATACATCTGATTTCCAGTCAATCCAGTGCTGCAATTGCATTATTTACATGGATTCATAGTGTGGATCCTGATCAGCTGGCCTCATAAGAAAAATGGTATTGAATTTTAAAAAAGGTATGCATACTGTGCACTAATTATGGCCCTTTATGTGTTGAATTTTTCACTTTTGCTGTAGTAATAACTTCTTTCAGTGTTTCAATTTTGTCAGCACAAATCTTCTGATACAGGTTGGGTACCCATGGTTTTTCTATAAATACTGTGTTTTGCTTATAACCTATGAATTAGTCTAGCCAGTTCTTGGATGTGTTTTAGGTTGGTGCAATCACAACTTGGTCTGGCAATCCATGAAGAAATTACTCTTGTTAAAATGTCTAATTGTTACAGTTAAGCCGCAAGCAGAGCCTCATACGTGTTAGCTACATCCTTCCCATATGAATGTTGAAAACCCAACTTAAAGTAAAAATAAGTTGTGAAAGCTTTTTGAAAAGCTTATACTTGTGCAGATAAAAATAAATCATCACATTAAAATGAGTCAGCCTTACTTACCTCACTAATTGCGTGCAATTTTACAATGCAAAGCGCTAAAACAAATGTTAAACAATAAGAATATCTATAAATAATGGTATTCATAGCTGAATTTAGGAATCAAAACTGCTAATTAGATGTCATTTCATCAATAAAATTCATCGTCGTCAGAACAGAAACTTGCAATTCAATAAAAAGCGCCTTGGTGATCAGAATTCATCGATAAGAGCCGTACGTTTTCTATATGAGTCGCAACGGAATTTCCAATAAAACGTCCCCAATCAAAACGTCCCCAATCAAAATTTATGTTTGTGCATTTCTTGATACAGGATGGAAATTTGTTACAGTAGCTGGCCACCTGAATTTTCTAATTAGATAAGCACTCCTTGTATAACGAAAGTAAGGAAGAAGGCAAAGTTCAGGAATCCATACAATAAAATACCACACCTGGCTCGGGACCTGACTACTATTGATCACAGACAAACAGACCGTACTCCTAATACTCTGCGCGTTTGTCTGTCTACACATATAATTTTCTATCGTAATATATGATTTCATATGCTTTCTCAGGCTAGAAAACAAATGTCATTTCTATTTTGCGTGTTTTCTTGTAGGCCTATGCTCAAACTAAGCATATACATGTACTTTATCTTTAAAGAATATTTTTTTATAACGGAAAAGATTAAACCTTTTTTGGGTTAATCTAGATATATGCAAAAAAGATCCATTAAACAATCCCTTTAAGAAATCCAAAGAACATCTATTTTTTATGCAAAACCCAATCACGATTTATAGCAATGGTTTCCCTTTTAAATAACTGCACGACAGTGCGTCAGTCCTTCGCCGAACTGAATGACAATCATGACCTAAAACTCATCGGTGGGTTGGTGCTTGATGATTCTCTTTTGCTCAGCACATCGTGGCTCAGATAGGGTTTTTCATAGCTCGGACTGTTTATAAGTTAAGAGCCACGTTCTTTGATACATCACAATAAGTTTTGATTTATTTCCCTGTACATTGCATAAGTTAGGAAGCTTCAGTGCCTGCATGGTGCTTGTCTTTTGCTTGGCCCACCGTGACTCAACTAGGGCCCTTACAATGAATGCAAGTTAAGAGCCATTTCCTTTATGCGCGGATGCAGAAAGTTTTGTCAGAGAGGGTCCAACTTTGACAACGTACTTTTTTTAGTTGATAAGGGCAGGGAAGAATTAAATACCACTTGAACGGGCCATAATCGGCCCGCCAGCGAAACGCCATTTAATAAGCGTCTCGTTGGCGTGCCGATGATGGCCCAAC
Organism: Loripinus fragilis; assembly: GCA_964019695.1. Taxonomy (NCBI): domain Eukaryota; kingdom Metazoa; phylum Mollusca; class Bivalvia; order Lucinida; family Lucinidae; genus Loripinus; species Loripinus fragilis. The sequence continues at coordinate 111,407,713 of OZ026517.1, forward strand.
TTTTAATGCTGACTTGGTAGCTTTAGAATTTTCAGGGGATCCGGACCAGTTATGCTAAGAAACCCTATATTTTGTGATTTTTCAGTATTAGGGTGGGGGCGGGGGTCGTACCCCCTGTCCTCCTTATGGATCTGCGCATGTTCTTTATATCATCACAGTAAGTTAATTAGATTTGATTGTTTCCACGTGATGATAGGCTCTACTATAGGAATGTGTTTAAACAGCAGAATCTAGGGTAAAGATTCGACCAGTAAAACATATTTAAGTACCCTGGTGGAATCGGCTGTTGTCCACTTTAAGGCAATTGTTATGTTATTGTTTATTCAGTTAATTGTACTCAGTGTCCGTTCTAGTTTTACAACCCCCTCGTTGAGGAAGAGAGAACTGGTTGCTTCACTTTGTGTTTTTGCTGTCCCGTGACTGTCAGTGTTTGTGTCTCTTCCTCGAGGTGCGGTAGCACAGACAACATTGATATGTTGGGCCCAAGTGGGCACAATGTTGACAGTCTACATTCACTTCGTGAGCCCAATGTCGGCTATCTACATCGGCCCAACGCAACTTTGCTCGTGGGATCAACGTGGAACCAATATGATGGCTCCACGTTTGACAAACGATTGGCCGAATGCTAGTTTAACGTTATACCCACGTTTGCAAAATAAAATTTGTATAATTTTCTTTAGTAAATAATTCATTTTTATATTAAATATTATATTATTTTATCAAATGTCGTATGTATTATTTTCTTAGAAGATGGCCAGTGTGTTAGTGACACAACTGTTACTCCCACCGTATATCAAATGCAGCTTAAGGGAGCTTGTCAAGTTTGAATATTGACATGGAACTGTATTAAATACTTATTCGAAGAAAATATTATTTCTTATAGGTGTTAATTTTTGATATTGCATTATCTAAAGATAAACAGGAAAGGTTACAAAATTGTTGTTTGTTTGATTTGATTCTTTACGTCCCATCAACAATCTTTCAGTTATAAAGGGGCGGGTCTTCCTGGATTGAACCAGTACTAAGCTAGGATTAATGTTCTTGCTCAAGCACACAACGCAGTGACGCCGGTAAGGCTCGAACCCGCGGCCCCTCTGTCTCGAGTCACCACTGCGCTCCCTCAAAAAAAAACCCTCTGGATCCGCCACTGCTGGTGGCATCAGGTGGTTCCGCTCTAAGGCAGAGATTCTGTTGTTGATGGTTCATTGTTAGTTGTTGTTCCTATCATGTATGTGGGCTTGTGACATCAGGTGATTCCGTTCTAAGGCAGAGATTCTGTTGTTGATGGTTCATTGTTAGTTGTTGTTCCCATCATGTATGTGGGCTTGTGACATCAGGTGGTTCCGCTCTAAGGCAGAGATTCTGTTGTTGATGGATCATTGTTAGTTGATGTTCCCATCATGTATGTGGGCTTGTGACATCAGGTGGTTCCGCTCTAAGGCAGAGATTCTGTTGTTGATGGTTCATTGTTAGTTGTTGTTCCCATCAAGTATGTGGGCTTGTGACATCTAAGGCAGAGATTCTGATGTTAATGGTTCATTGTTAGTTGTTGTTCCCATCATGTATGTGGGCTTGTGACATCAGGTGATTCCGTTCTAAGGTAGAGATTCTATTGTTGATGGTTCATTGTTAGTTGTTGTTCCCATCATGTATGTGGGCTTGTGACTTCAGTTGGTTCCGCTCTAAGGCAGAGATTCTGTTGTTGATGGTTCATTGTTAGTTGTTGTTCCCATCATGTATGTGGGCTTGTGACATCAGGTGATTCCGTTCTAAGGCAGAGATTCTGTTGTTGATGGTTCATTGTTAGTTGTTGTTCCCATCATGTATGTGGGCTTGTGACATCAGGTGGTTCCGCTCTAAGGCAGAGATTCTGTTGTTGATGGTTCATTGTTAGTTGTTGTTCCCATCATGTATGTGGGCTTGTGACATCAGGTGGTTCCGCTCTAAGGCAGAGATTCTGTTGTTGATGGTTCATTGTTAGTTGTTGTTCCCATCATGTATGTGGGCTTGTGACATCAGGTGGTTCCAATCTAAGGCAGAGATTCTGTTGTTGATGGTTCATTGTTAGTTGATGTTCCCATCATGTATGTGGGCTTGTGACATCAGGTGGTTCCGCTCTAAGGCAGAGATTCTGTTGTTGATGGTTCATTGTAAGTTGTTGTTCCCATCAAGTATGTGGGCTTGTGACATCAGGTGGTTCCGTTCTAAGGCAGAGATTCTGATGTTGATGGTTCATTGTTAGTTGTTTTCCCCATCATGTATGTGGGCTTGTGACATCAGGTGTTTCCGTTCTAAGGCAGAGATTCTGTTGTTGACGGTCCATTGTTAGTTGTTGTTCCCATCATGTATGTGGGCTTGTGACATCAGGTGATTCCGTTCTTAGGCAGAGATTCTGCTGTTGATGGTTCATTGTAAGTTGTTGTTCCCATCATGTATGTGGGCTTGTGACATCAGGCGGTTCCGTTCTAAGGCAAAGGTTCTGTTGTTGATGGTTCATTGTAAGTTGTTGTTCCCATCATGTATGTGGGCTTGTGACATCAGGTGATTCCGTTCTAAGGCAGAGATTCTGTTGTTGATGGTTCATTGTTAGTTGTTGTTCCCATCATGTATGTGGGCTTGTGACATCAGGTGGTTCCGTTCTAAGGCAGAGATTCTGTTGTTGATGGTTCATTGTTAGTTGTTGTTCCCATCAAGTATGTGGGCTTGTGACATCAGGTGGTTCCGTTCTAAGGCAGAGATTCTGTTGTTGATGGTTCATTGTTAGTTGTTGTTCCCATCATGTATGTGGGCTTGTGACATCAGGTGGTTCCGTTCTAAGGCAGAGATTCTGTTGTTGACGGTTCATTGTTAGTTGTTGTTCCCATCATGTATGTGGGCTTGTGACATCAGGTGGTTCCGTTCTAAGGCAGAGATTCTGCTGTTGATGGTTCATTGTAAGTTGTTGTTCCCATCATGTATGTGGGCTTGTGACATCAGGCGGTTCCGTTCTAAGGCAGAGGTTCTGTTGTTGATGGTTCATTGTAAGTTGTTGTTCCCATCATGTATGTGGGCTTGTGACATCAGGTGGTTCCGTTCTAAGGCAGAGATTCTGTTGTTGATGGTTCATTGTTAGTTGTTGTTCCCATCATGTATGTGGGCTTGTGACATCAGGTGGATCCGTTCTAAGGCAGAGATTCTGTTGTTGATGGTTCATTGTTAGTTGTTGTTCCCATCAAGTATGTGGGCTTGTGACATCAGGTGGTTCCGTTCTAAGGCAGAGATTCTGTTGTTGACGGTTCATTGTTAGTTGTTGTTCCCATCATGTATGTGGGCTTGTGACATCAGGTGGTTCCGTTCTAAGGCAGAGATTCTGTTGTTGATGGTTCATTGTTAGTTGTTGTTCCCATCATGTATGTGGGCTTGTGACATCAGGTGGTTCCGTTCTTAGGCAGAGATTCTGTTGTTGATGGTTCATTGTAAGTTGTTGTTCTCATCATGTATGTGGGCTTGTGACATCAGGTGGTTCCGTTCTAAGGCAGAGATTCTGTTGTTGATGGTTCATTGTTAGTTGTTGTTCCCATCATGTATGTGGGCTTGTGACATCAGGTGGTTCCGTTCTAAGGCAAAGATTCTGTTGTTGATGGTTCATTGTAAGTTGTTGTTCCCATCAAGTATGTGGGCTTGTGACATCAGGTGGTTCCGTTCTAAGGCAGAGATTCTGTTGTTGGTGGTTCATTGTTAGTTGTTGTTCCCATCATGTATGTGGGCTTGTGACATCAGGTGGTTCCGTTCTAAGGCAGAGATTCTGTTGTTGATGGTTCATTGTTAGTTGATGTTCCCATCAAGTATGTGGGCTTGTGACATCAGGTGGTTCTGTTCTAAGGCAGAGATTCTGTTGTTGATGGTTCATTGTTAGTTGTTGTTCTTATCATGTATGTGGACTTATGACATCAGGTTATTCCGTTCTAAGGCAGAGATTCTGTTGTTGATGGTTCATTGTTAGTTGTTGTTCCCATCATGTATGTGGGCTTGTGACATCAGGTGGTTCAGCTCTAAGGCAGAGATTCTGTTGTTGATGGTTCATTGTTAGTTGTTGTTCCCATCATGTATGTGGGCTTGTGACATCAGGTGGTTCCGTTCTAAGGCAGAGATTCTGTTGTTGATGGTTCATTGTTAGTTGATGTTCCCATCAAGTATGTGGGCTTGTGACATCAGGTGGTTCTGTTCTAAGGCAGAGATTCTGTTGTTGATGGTTCATTGTTAGTTGTTGTTCTTATCATGTATGTGGGCTTGTGACATCAGGTTATTCCGTTCTAAGGCAGAGATTCTGTTGTTGATGGTTCATTGTTAGTTGTTGTTCCCATCATGTATGTGGGCTTGTGACATCAGGTGATTCCGTTCTAAGGCAGAGATTCTGTTGTTGATGGTTCATTGTTAGTTGTTGTTCCCATCATGTATGTGGGCTTGTGACATCAGGTGGTTCCGCTCTAAGGCAGAGATTCTGTTGTTGATGGTTCATTGTTAGTTGTTGTTCCCATCATGTATGTGGGCTTGTGACATCAGGTGGTTCCGTTCTAAGGCAGAGATTCTGTTGTTGATGGTTCATTGTTAGTTGTTGTTCCCATCATGTATGTGGGCTTGTGACATCAGGTGGTTCCGCTCTAAGGCAGAGATTCTGTTGTTGATGGTTCATTGTTAGTTGTTGTTCCCATCATGTATGTGGGCATGTGTTCGGTTCTTATTTTTAATGTCATTTTCAGTTTTACAATCATCTCGCTGAGAAGAGAGAGCTCAAGTCTTTAGTTAAGAGTGTGTAACAGAAAAAATAATTTTCTTATTTCTCAACCAAAACATATGATGTGGGTGCTCAAAAGAACTGTCTCAATGAGACGGTTCTTTTGAGCACCCAAAACATATGCTACAAACTTTGAGTAAGAAGATATTGACAATTTTACGCTGAAAAAATTTGTTTATCTTAACATGTGGAGTTGAAAATTTATGGTTCAAGCTTATGTTTTTCTTGAGTTTCTTGTTCAATCACAATTTTTTAACCCATTTAAGCCATATGAATTTCCCACTCTTATCAAGTGCACCAGTCCATTTTAGTTTTAAGGGTTGTTGGGTGATATTTTTCATTTTTATTCAAATTTTGATAGAACATTCTGTAACCAAACAGTTGAGATCCCGACATTATCTGTTTGCCGATGCCCCACAAAAAGGACGATAGGCTTATATGGGTTAACTTTTGTTTTTCTGTGATGTTACATTGAGTAGAAAGGAAGCCTCTATATGAGGTAAATAATTTATGTCTTTTAACAACAACTGAATCTAGGGTGAAGATTTGGTTAGTGAAAATATACTGAAACAAGGCTATTCCACAACACTTATTTTGCTTGGATTTTTATATGGGTATGTGGTTTAGAAAAATCTAGTTAAGATACAATTGCTCAACAGCTCAGAAAGAATCTTTTGAGGTATGACAAGTTTAGTACAACAACATGTTTGGTTGAACTCTATTACAATTTGCAAAAGTGCCTTTTGGGGTACCATGTGCTTGTTGGAAGGCTAAACCATAAAAACTCATTATCCTCTACTCCAACGCTTGGCCATAAAAATAACAAAATTCTATCTATACCCCATTCTTTGAATTTCACACAAATGAAAATAAAGTTCAGATCATTGAGATAAAAGGGTTTGTTTCAAAATTTTCTGTTTCGTTTTTTCATCATATTAATCAGTTTATAAAACAGTAAAATAATCAGTTTAATATTAGAGCTATGATTCTTTGAAAACTTCCTGACTGGCTCTTATTTCTCCATCAGTGTAGACAAGACCCTATTAGCCCTTAAAGCGCCAAGAAAAAAAAAGCATCTGAAAAAATCATCTGCAGAAGTTGTCTGCTGCAAATGATTGCCTAACATTACTGATGAATTAAGTATAGAAGCAAACAGCGTGGACCCAGAACAGGTCTGGGTCCACACCTTTTGCCATAGAGGCTTCTTAAACATTTCAGCAGACGAGAAAGTTGCGATTGGTGGTGCTTTAAGGGTTAAGACAAAGCAAAATCCTCTTTCAGCCACTGTGACACTTCGCTTGAATACACACAAGATATGTTTTCTTGTAAAAATGAAAAAATAACCATCTATATGCCTGTCCACTTAACTCTTTGCATGATGGGTAATTTTTCATGATTTTGTTGTCCTCTGCTGACTTTTTTCAAAATCAGCTCTTTCAAAAAATCTTTCAGGAACACTATCAGAGTGTCAAACAGTTTGAATCCAGATTAGGACAGATGTTCGGTCAGTCCTGATCTGGGTCAATCTGTTTGCAATGTTTATCAGCAGACAACAAAAGTTGCCGCTAGCAAGGAAAAAGTTAACAAGGATAATGCTGCAATATTGATATATTGTTTGGTTTATTATCATTAATTCTAGTTATTTGGTGGGGAAACTAGATAAACAAACTCACATATATTTTGTGTAGCAGTTTTATGTCAAATTCATTACGAGAAATGTTACATATAAATCTATAGCACAACAAAAAGAGTAGTTCCCAATTCACTATTCCTAGTTCACAAGAAAAGGAATATTTCCCATTTCAATCTTCCTAGTTCACCTTCTAACTGTAATGTCTCGCCATTTTGCACATTCTAATTGGACTGTATACCCATTTTGCCAACTGTGAATTAATACAAATCTTGGGCCTATTTCACAAAACTTCTTAGCACTCAGAATTTCATAAGTCTAAGTTCAATTTGCATTTCACAAAGAACATCAATTTCAAAAATCTTAAGGCTTGTTGTTACTTTTATCTTAAGCCTAAGAAATTCTTATATTTCAGATATTTGAGCTGAGACATGAGTTTTCAACAATGTGGTATGTGTGACCAGCAAAGGCTCTGATCGGAGCCTTTGCTAGTCGCTTGAATATTCTATGACTGTAAAGCTACTGACTGAACATCACTTAGTTTCTAAGCTTAAAAGGAAGCTACAGGGGCTCGTATGAGTCTACACTTGTCAAAATGCCACATTGTTGGAAATCACATGTCACAATTCATTTTGTGAAATGAAGCCCAGGTTCATATTCAAAGACTTAAAGCTTGGTATACTGATACAACAACGCGTAACCTAATCTATCTTTTAATTTAACCCATTTAAGGCTGATGAAAGGTTACAACATTGTGACGATGTTATGACGTTTGAAAGGACACAGCCAATGCCATTTTGTTTAGAGAAATCCAGTGTTAGAAAATGGACAATTTAATGTTTTAGCAGAGTTTTCAGTGCAAATTGGGTTGGAATAAGGTTAAATATGCAAGAATAACGGTCACACATGTTTGTTTCTTGCATTAACACTTGCCTGGTCCCTTGGAAGATGTTTGGACACTCAGTCTATCGGCCAAACAGTATCCTCGGGACCTGGCAAATGTTAATGCATGAAAAAACATGCGAGATCCCTATAATCTAATATGGTGGACAAAAAAGCCATTTCACAGTAGGTGGAATTGGAAATAGTGAAATGGGAGTATGGTAAGGCCAACCTTAAAAATATTTTTGTTTCCCCTTACCCGACCCGGTTTTACCGATATGGGTCGGTCAGTCGGAAAATATATTTTTAACTTCTCAAATTGGATACCCATTTAACTTGATTGTATACAGTAAAACCTGTCTTAAGAGGCCACTCAACAAAAGACAAAAAATTGTTTGTTTTATCAAGACCGATTATCGCATAATGCAGGTCAAAAGTATTGCAGAATGCTCCCAGGGAGCATTCTGCAATACTTTCGAACTGCATTTAGCTTTCATTTGTCTTAATGACCTTTGTTGTGTATATCTTTGAGAGGCTGTTTTAGGCTGGTTTTACTGCATAGTCCTACTATGGGTAATAAAATTAAATACACAAACAATTTGCTTTAGATAACACTGTTTACATTGGACAATTCTCAAAGTTTGCAATGAAATTTAAAAAAAAAAAAATCTTGATTGAAAGTTGAAATAAAATGTTTTGAGTAGGGGCTTTTTTTCAGGGTCAGTCGGGTAAGGGGAAACAAATAAAATTTTAATTTAGGCCTAAATAAAGTGGAAGGAGGTGAAATGTGAATCTCCCAATTAAAAATACAATTACAGGAAGTACAAAGTTGATCTTTAAAGTATATATCACAGACTAATTACCATTACATATTAATACACAATTACAAGTTATAGTAAAAAATAAACTCTTGATGGTTTCTAGATAAAAGGGGAAATTAATCTGTGATATCCTATGCGACCAGGTTTTAGGACGTAAGGTTCCATTATAGTAGAAAAGAGAACTTCTCTAGCAAGCTCTGGTGCAGTATATGTACTGAATATTTGGACATTTATTTTATTACCATATTTATTCTAAAATGGGTCTCTATGTGAGAGAACATGTAATCAGGGTTTCTGAGTAAGGCCCCAACCAGCCTGCTCAGCTACAGATTTGTTAGAATATTGCAATTTTGCATGGAGCAAGTTTACTCAGAGAGTGAATAACAAAGGTGCTAATCAGACTGTGTGGATGCACAGGCTGGTTTGTTCTTTTGGTGTTCGCTTGCATCAGTTCAGTTTTCTCCCGTCAAGGCCCATATCCAAACCAGTCATTTGACCACCTGATCAGGTGTGCAAAACAAAGGTTTAGATAAGCAAAATTGTTGAACGTAAAAGTGTATATATTTTCTTACCCATCAGTTTTAGCATGTGTTTTGGGTGCTCAAAAGAGTCATCTCATTGAGGCGGTTCTTTTGAGTACCCACAACATATGTTTTGGTTGAGAAATAAGAAAATAATATTTTTGGTACATACTCTTAACTAAAGGCCTGGCAAAATGTAGCATTGGAATTGCAATCAATTATAGATCTGATCTGGAGTAACACTGTTTGTTCAGGCTTATTTGTTTGAATATAAAGAGTAAATATGGCAAGTGAATAGTTCATGATCATTGTATACATATAAAACACACTGTTTTTGTTAAAGTTAATCCTCAGGAACATTGATTTTATCAAAATGTATGATAAAATGACAAACTTTCACATAAATCATTCTGTTACAGTATAACAAAGTCTAGTGAAAGCATAATGTGCCACTAAGTATTGCGCCTTATTTGGTTTTAAAAAACAGGAGCAACAAAGTTCGAAAATGTTGTCTGCAACCCGTAAAGGTTTACTAACAATGTCATTAAAATTAATGGTTTGTGGATTTAATAATCAATTAACTTCATAGATCAGTCGCCTCTTGTTAACTCTCGTTAACTTTAACTCGACAATGCGCAACTTGATACTATTGCATACCTCAAAATGACAGTCCAGTCAAGATAATTTCCCCTATATATTATTGTAATTATGGATATCTTGACTAAGGATAAGTTGATAAAACTGAAAACTTGAAAGGATTTCATTGTTCCGCCAACCAATTATGATATATTTTCTACCGCTTAACTCTACTCCATTTCAAAAGAAAACAACCGGCATAGTTGTATGTTTTATCTTACCCTTTTATTTGAATGTGCATCCATTTAATCCAGCATATTCAACGTTAATTATCCCCATTAAAACCATTCATTCACTAAATAAATGCGAAAACTAGTGGTTTTTATCGAAAATCTTAAACGTCGCGTGCTTGGTTGGGAAGGCTATTTCTTTGGATATTGATCATGTCAGGCCAAACATAGATTGGGAAAGTATCTGAACTGTGTCACATCAAGAAGCCACTACATGAGATTTCCAACAATATGGCATTTTGACAAGTCAGGTCTCGGACGAGCCTCTTCAGCCCAATTTAAGCTTAGAAACTCGAAATGGTGTTCAGTCAGTAGCTTAACAATAATAGAATACTCAAGCGACTAGCAACGACTCTGATCAGACTCCGCGTATGCGCAGGCTGATCTGAGGCTTTGCTAGTCGCACATACCACATTGTTGGAAATCTCACGCACTGGCTCATTTGATTTTATCACCGAAAATTAAAACTTTCTTGAAAACTGTGGAAAATGTGACAACGTCTGAATGGGTTTAATCGGGATATGCCGGACCGGTACCAATAGAATGATACTTGATATTAAATGATGATATGAACTGAAAATGTGGTGTTTCTTTTTTTTGTTTAGAAAAATAATATGGCATATTTTATATATTATTAAATTTCCTAAGGTTGATATTCATCCCGCAATTTGTTAATTTAATATCCCAAAAACCATCTATTAATGGATGAGTTGAACTTGATTTCTTTTGCCCCTAAAATGGTAGCTACTACACAATGATTTGGTTACCTCAAATTACTGATAACACATCACATTTTGCCCAATCCCTTGGAGTTTGGGGTATCTAGAGTTATGCCAAATGAGAATATAATGGATTATGGCTTTTCAAGGTCAGTTGAACCATTGTCTCTATTCACATAGCTAGGTCTTACAAAGGGTTAAAATCATATTTCAAGGCTAATAATGGTGCACAATCTGTGAAAAGTACAAATTATAAAACCTGGGCATTTATATTTTGTACTTTTCCCACGTGTGTATCAGCAAATTAGAACAATTGCATGATTTAAGAGGCATTTTTTAAATATGCCAACAGCTCCTGTAAGTAATTGCAAAGTAATCTGGTATTCCACTGCCCTTTGGTATAGATACAGTAAAACCTGTCTTAAGCGGCCACTCAAAAATAGACAAAACAAAGGTCTTAAAGACAAGTCGTAGCTTAATGAAGGTCGAAAGTATTGCAGAATGCTCTCTTGGAGCATTCTGCAATACTTTTGACTGGCATTAAGGGATAATCGGTCTTGAAAACCAATTTTGGTCTTCCGTTTGAGTGGCCGCTTAAGACAAGTTCTACTGTATGTTTAGTAACCTACATACATGTAATGGATATCAGTAATAGCAGAAAGTTAGCAATTCTGTAGAAAATGCTGCATGCCCTTTAAATGGTTTTAATATTTCGACAGTATTTTGCAGCATGGCAACAGAGGACAGGTCTCAATATTAGCATGAATAGCAAATCAGTTGAACATCTTCCTATAATAACAAATTTAATTGCAATTCTTTGAGAACAGACTTTGCACAATGTATATCTTCAAGTATATATGTATATTTTGTAGGACATTAGCTCTAGTCCATCTAAATAAATTAACATAAAGCACGATCATTTAGTTACAACTAATACAATGTGATACCACAGCTCTTTGCATGCCAGGTGACTTTCGTTTTTTTTTTGCTGATTTTTTTTTCAAAATCAACTTTTTCAAATTATTCCTATAGGAATACTTCAGAGTGTCATGTCAAACAGTTTGCAAAGATTATTATCAGCAGATGACAAAAGTGATTACAAGCAGGTAAATAGTTATGGATTCACAAAATATATGACAGTTTGGACCCTGATCAGTCAGAGTCTGAAACTGACTCATTTGGTTCTACATAACTTGTTAAAAAATCTCTTTCATATTTGCTTTGGATAAGAAAATAAAACTAAGAAAATAAATTTTGAAAGGTAAGAAAGAAAGAAAAGTATGATCTCTTCAAGGGCTTTCTCGGCACTCAGCACTAAGGTTTCTGTGTAAAACGAAACATATGTTGTGGGTTCTTTTGAGCACCCAAATCACATGTTTAAACTGATGGATAAGAAAATATTCACATTTGTACGCTCAAAATCTTTGTTTATCTAGACTATGATACTGTGAATACAGTACAACCTGTCTTAAGCGGCCACTCAAAAAGACGACCAAACATTGGTTTCAAGACCAATTATCGCTTAATGCAGGTCCAAAGTATTGCAGAATACTTTCGACCTTCATTAAGCTGCCATTTGTCATTAAGATCTTTGTTGTTGTTTTTTCTATTTTGAATGGCCACTTAAGACAGGTTTTACTGTAAGTGCCACTTGACCTGTGCCCAATCTACACTATAAGGTGTATAATTGACTGACGCACAGGTTTAAAAAATCACCATGTATTATCCGCAGTCAATAATGATTTATAACTGTCACTAACTAAGAATTCAGTCATCAAGCTAGAGGAGGAAGACCCGCTTTCTCTCGACACTTCTGTATCAGCGCTCGTAGCATAAACTGTTTCCTAGATAACTCACGAACTTGCTACAAATAGAAGAAATTAACATTGCACATTTGTGTTCAAACACCTTAACTTTTAAACAATATATATGACCTAGTTATACCCCCGGTATGAAGTAAATAGGGGGTATATAGTTTTTGCCTTTTCTGTAACTATGTCTGTCTGTCTGTCTGTCTGTCTGTTTGTAAACTTTTTCTGGTACGAAGTATATAGGGGGTATATACAGGCAAATCTCGGTTATCCGAACGTCGATTATCCGAAACTACTGGGGTATTCGAAGACGACGGACAGTCCCGACTTTTTTCTCTAATATCTATTGCAATAAAACTGCCTATTATTTGAATTTTGATTATCCGAAAAATTCAATTTTTCGAAGTGATTCGTCGGCCCCGATTAAAGAAATTGCTATCAAATTACCCTTCAAGATTCGAAGTCCAAATGTCTCGCATGGTGATCATGATTTCTTTGTTTTGATTGAGTTCGATTTACATACCTGAGTAATTTTGCTAACAAAGTTGAGACAGGTAATTGACACCCAATTAACGCTCACACAATTATGCGATGAACCGTTAAGTGAGTAAATGGTGTCTTCTATTACGGTCGTCTGCAATGATGGTTTTATTAGATTTTTTTAAATGTCTAATTAGGGGCATAAATGAGCTAAAATTGATTTTAATTTGATCGTCTCTCATCCTTTGATTTATTCTTGACCATTGTTTACAATAATCGAACACACCAAGCCCACCGACTTTGTACAACCAACAGGTTACAACAAAAATAACAATTTCGATAATAGACGAATATCACGGACATGTGTTTTGGGTGCTCAAAAGAACTGTCTCATCGAAACATTTCTTTTGAATGCCTAGACACAATTTTACGATTGAGGGAAAACAACCAAAACCTAGGTTTGAATGCATAAAAGGACCCTCTCATTGAGAGGGTTCTTTTAAACACCCAAATCGTATGTTTTCGCTGAAATAAAAGAGAAGTTACCAGCCCAAAAAGCACACAATGTCAGGCCACCAACGGCCTGCCAGCGATATGCCACCTCAATGGCCTATCGCTGGTGGGCCGTTGATGGCCTGACGTTGTGTGCTAGCTGGGATGGGGACCTTATGACAGGGCGATAAAAAGGAGACAATATTTCGTCAGTAAATATGGTTCGTCAATTTACATTTAACCTTTATTCGATGTTATTGTGGATGTCAATAATGATCTGAATTTCTTTTCTTTTCTGCGTTCTTAGACCTGCAAAGCATAAGAGACGATGAGGCCACAACCTCCAAGGAGCTCATTTTCTTTAATGCTTTGACAGATGTTCCGATTACTTCACGGAAAACACGAGTTGCAGTTGAAAACTCTGGCAAAACAATGACATTCTCTGAAAGCATCTGAGCTTTTTCGAAAATATCCGAAAAATCCCGCTTTCGATCATTCGAACTACCGATTATTCGAAAGGATTCCTGCGGTCCCTGGCACTTCGAATAATCAAGGTTTGACTGTAGTTTTTACCTTTTCTGTAACTATGTTTGTCTGTGTGTCTGTCTGTTTGTTTGTTTGTCTGTCTGTCTGTTTGTAAACTTTTTTCTGTCAAAGATTTCTCAGCAACTACTTGACAGCCACATACAGTCAAACTTGTCTTAAGCAAGCGGCCAAGGGATAATCCAAAATCGCTTGCTTAAGACAGGTGGCTGCTTAATAGAGGTTCAGGTAAGATGGCCATATGATTGAGGATATTCCCATATGAGTTAAAATTATGAAGAATTAGGTCTACACCACCAGTGTAGGGTTCAGTTATTGCATCATAGAAATAAAAAAAGATAAATAAAAAACAAATATCAAATATGTAAATTTAAAACAAAAGCAATTCCATTAGTTTTATTTAAAAAAAATCAATGTTTGTCAAAAGAGTTAGAGGCTTCTTGTCACTGGTATACCCATTTTTTCTAAAGCTGAACCTTGATTTTTGATAAGCAAAGGCATGTTTAATGGACATCGTGCTACTGAACATGAAGAGAAAGTTGTTTGATTTATAGATTTATTCAGGTGTATGAGACTTGGAAAAATGATTCTGTTACTCAAATTTTTTTTTTCTCAAAAGCTATTGCTTGTTTTCTTCCCCCCCCCCAGCAAAACATTGCAGCTTTGTGTAGTAAGTATGCCTCCAGCAAAGAGTATTACTACTTGCATTTAGTTTTTCACACATTTACCGTTAAACATCTGCCACGGTATGGATGAATGAACTTTGGCAGGGGTAAACGCTTTGATGTTGACAATTTATCGGTTGACTGGCTTTGCACTGGTACCCGCATACACAAAAACTACAAGTCGTGTTCGTTTAGCGTATTCAGGTTTTAGGTTATGGACGGCGCTATTTTTTTAATCCACATGTGCGGGTTTCTTCAAGCATGTCGTAGTGTTCGATTAGCATAAACACTCAAACTTTTAAAATTTCAGTTCCATTGTGTCTCGAGTGGCTCACAAACACCACAACTCTTGCGTCTCATAGCCTCAACATAGGGCGGCGGCCGTTATAGAATTTCTTTTAGGAGACAACACTGCTGGGGAGTTTAATTGCTCCAAGCATTTGACCGGTGCAAAAAAAGTTTATCGATAAAATTTAATCATAAGGCCGCATCGTGCATCGAACCATGGAAAGTGGCCGTTTATGGATACAATTTCAGCGTTTTGGGGGCAAATTTCGCTGACCGCTGGCCGCGTTGGACAGATGCACGCTTAATAGAGGTGCATTTGCATTCAAAATCGTTCGGGGGGACCCTGAAGTGGCCGCTTAAGGGAGGGTCACGCTTAATAGAGGTGACCGCAACAGCAGGTATGACTGTATTGCATATCAAGATGCTAATCCTCAAACTTGATTAAGGATTATGAAATCTTTAACAATCTTGTCTTTTCTCTGAAAGTGTTAGAACCTCTGATTGTATCAATCCGGAGGGGGGGGGGGGGGGGGGGGGGTATGTGAGATTTGCTCACTTCTTGCTATATTTCCAACACATGCTTGAGACACATGTACTCTTAAGCAAATCTATAACCTTTAAGAGGTGTATAGGATGAAATATGTGAATACCGGACAGTATATATCATACCCTTTTTATACGTAAGTTGGTTCCAAGCACCATTAGTTTAACAGGTGACCGGACCCAAGGCCACGACAGAAAACAATATGCTTACAGTACCAGAATATTTACACAAAATATTTGTTGATATTTTCCATAAGTGATAATACTTAACCCTGTCAAATAGACAAACAATGCATTTCACATGATAATGAGATATCCAGTTTGTTTTGCTATGTTTTCCAATTAGACAAAAGGATAGAAGTTATAACTACTTGAATGGCTCAGACTGTGTGAATGCATAGGCTGGTCTATGCCTTTGTTGTTTGGGTGCAACAAATCAGGGTTTCTCGCAATAAGACACAATTCTAAGTTTTGATAACAAAGTTGGATTTATCAGAAATAAATAATATTTTTATTTTTATTTTAAAGAATTGCTCAAACTCCTGACCTAGACCTATTACCAATGAAGTGTATAACTGACTTAGGAACAGATTAAGAAAAACACTACATATATCATACGCAGTCAATGAACTTTCACCCACGTAGTTAGTGACAGAATGTAAATCATCATTCTGTCACTAACTACGTGGGTGAAAGTTCAAAATTTCCAAAATCCTGAACTTTTGAAATTCAAATTTAAAGCTTGCAGGACGGCTACAAAAATGGAAAATTTTAAGTTAAAATGCTTAATCAGGTTAAGATAATCTGAAAACTAATCATTGAAGCTATTATAATCTCCTAATTCAGCATTTTGAGGCTGACTTTCTATGAAAATAAATCTGAATTCAGGATTAATCCTGAAAACTTTCACCCATGTAACTAAATAAGAAGTCTATTCCTAATAGTTACCTTTAAAAATACATCAAGATCAACAACACTTTTCCGTAAAGCTTCCCCCAGATAGTAGACAGCATCTTCAATTGCCTGTTCTTCAGCATATGCTTTTAATAATCTGAAATGATAGAAGATTCAGTCATACTTTGAGGTGTTATACATTAAACAAGTAATAGTTTCTTGTAAACACTTAATAAAATTACATAAAAATTTGGCATATTAGTGTAGTTTAATTTTGACAGTTTCTCAATTCCATGCCCTTCAAAATTATTTTCTATTCTTGTAGGGGGCTCCTCTTAAAGGTAAGAAATGTTCTCTATGGGATTTTTTTCCAAATTTCCCAGACTGAAAATGAAATTCACTGACTTTTCCCTGACCTGAAAAAAATTTCATTTTCCAGACTTTTTAAAGAGGAAGAGAAAGCTGGTCTGCCGTTGGTTAGTCTGCAGTGTGTGATTGTGGTATTTCCTGATCATACTCACTTACCTTTTTTTCCCTGACTGTGGCAACCCTGTCCCTCCTACAACAATATAGGAATGCTCCTGATGATTAATGCCATGACAAGTGATTTCCAACAATGTGGCATTTTGACAAGTGTAGACTCAGACGAGCCTGTGCAGCCTCCTTTTAAGCTTAGAAACTCTAAATTGTGTTCAGTCAGTAGCGTAACAGTCATAGAATATCCAAGCGACTAGCAAAGGCTCTGATCAGACTGCGCATATGCAAAGGCTGGTCTCAGCCTTTGCTTGTCACACATATATTGTTGGAAATTTCATGCTATGGCTCATTTAGGTTCAGAGGGACTGACAGAATGGATCTTCATATGCCCTCAAAGTTTCCATGGTTGTGCACACGGTCAGTGCATTTATTATATCATATAAGAGAGTTGTGTGTTTGGAAAAATTTCTCTTGTGATATTCCAAAAGAACTTACTGTCTATAAAGAGGAGCGGTCGTAACAACAGCTTCATCTATACTCAGTTGATCCTGGTTCTCTAACTGTTGTAAAGCCTCTTTTACCTCTCCATCTTTCTGTTTTAACAACTGTATATTACCATCTATATCACTCTACAATACTTACTGTCTATATAGAGGAGCAGTCGTAACAACAGCTTCATCAATACTCAGCTGATCCTGATTCTCTAACTGTTGTAAAGCCTCTTTTACCTCTCCATCTTTCTGTTTTAACAACTGTATATTACCATCTATATCACTCTACAATACTTACTGTCTATATAGAGGAGCAGTTGTAACAACAGCTTCATCAATACTCAGTTGATCCTGATTCTCTAACTGTTGTAAAGCCTCTTTTACCTCTCCATCTTTCTGTTTTAACAACTGTATATTCCCATCTATATCACTCTACAATACTTACTGTCTATATAGAGGAGCAGTCGTAACAACAGCTTCATCAATACTCAGCTGATCCTGATTCTCTAACTGTTGTAAAGCCTCTTTTACTTCTCCATCTTTCTGTTTTAACAACTGTATATTACCATCTATATCACTCTACAAACAACAAAAAGAAATGTACATAGTATAATATTTGGGCTTCGACACAGGAAAACCTGACTTTGTTGCAGGCAACCAACAAAGGTGCAGACCAGTTATTGGGGCTCCATTTGCTACACATACAGCATAGCTAGCCTCTGTAGCTGAGCAGATTGGTTTGAGTCTTACTTTGTCGGAAACCCCTTAGACAGGTTTTCTTGCAAGATGGCCCATTTGAGAATGAGTGTAATAATATAGTAATTCATTAAAACTTGTAGAAAGAGATGACAGTTACCCCTTTCAATTGTATGTTATGCATTTGGAAGGAAAATCTGGTTTGCACAGAAGCAAATTGATCCAATAATAAGCAGGCTGATTTTGCAAATTACCAGTCAAATGTGTGCCATTCTAATTATTGGGTTGGTTTTAAAAGTTTTACTTCCATGGTGTTGACTGTAAAAAAAAAAAAGTCTGCAGAGGTATTAACACAAATTTTGTTCAAATTCTTTTCAATGTATGTGAAATGGATCAAGTACATTGTGGCTACTGTAAACAGCACAGTCCCAGGGTTTTCCCTGTTTGTTTTTCTGACATGTATTTTGTGAATCCCAGCCCTGAATGCCAACATTATATTTGAAAACAGAAGGAGTGTTCGAAATTTTTAGTAAAAAATGGATTAAACTATCATCCAAGAGTCCTGCATAGTCTCTTACCTTTTCTTTCTCTAAATTTTGCATCATTTGTTCCAGTTTCTCCTTTCCCTTCAACAGGTCAGCCTGAGTTTTATATAGCACATCCATCTCAGCCTGATAAGGAAAAATAATAAGAATATAGTGATACCCTTCTGAGATCTTCCATCGCGCTACATTGTGTTTAAAATAGAGAAATGTTAAAATAATTAAACAATAATTTGTATCTTAACTATGTAAGGGCCAGTTAGGACCACAGTAGTCTGCCAATAGATGTCAAATTTTGTGATATCTTTATTGAATTTTGGATAAAATAGGACTATCTTGCCATCCTTTTTTGGTTGCTCAAACAACTTGATCCCGGCCTGGCCTTATACTTTCAAGGAGATTGATCATGAAATTTTTACGGTCATTCTCCTCCCTTGCCCAGGAAAAATGTGTTGTTAGGTGAACTGACCATCCCAACATGACCATAGCTGTTGACTGGGACGTAAAGAATCGAAACAAAGAAAATGCTGAAAGCCACTTTTTTTGAAAATGCCATCTACTGCAAATTTTGTTATGTTTAAAGGATCAGCTAAATTTTGTTTGGAGTTCATTGCTACTAGATTTATCTATGTTTTACAAGAAAAGGGGATTTATGGCATCTATGAAATCATGCGTTTGATTACAAAAATGGAATTTGTGCGTAACAAAAATAGTGAGTATGATCAGGAAATACCACAATCACAAACTGCAGACAAACCCGTGGTATCATGAGGAAGAGCCACACAACAATCACAAGACACCAGAAAGACAAACGAAGCAAAATAATCAGCTCTCTCTTCCCCATCAAGATGATTGCAAAACTAGAATGGACACAAAGTAACGCACGACAAAACATAGAACAATTAAAGAATCCCACAATGAACAACGAATCAACAACAACAGAACCACCATCTTAGAACGGACAGCAGCCAAAGCCACTGGGGGGCTTAAATGCATTTTACTGGTACCAAATCTTCGTCCTAGATTCTGCTGTTGTTGAAGCACAAAAAATGTTAAGATAGGATACCTTCCAAAAAGCTAATAACAAAGGTGCTGACCAGTCTGCGCCAATTCACCCAGTGATGCCCCTTTGTTGTTTGCACCCCGGAGACGGGTTTTCTCACGCCGAAGCCCAAATAAGTTTTTTAAGCATTTAAAGTGTCTCAAGACTATGGATATACAGGGATAAAAGGTCAGACCATGCACGTTATCTCTAAAAAGAAGCACATATGTTTACACAAAATGGTTTATAAGTTTATTCACACAGACTGATTTTGGACAAGTAGTTCAGGATGTTATTGGCGAATAAAGGTAAATTGTGAAATACACATGTCACTTAGCAATCAAATTTTATGGCACCATATTTTGCTTATTTTTTTTTTCTTTGACAGCAAACATCAGCGACAACCCTGCCTATGTACTAACCTGCGCTTGAGCAAAAGTTTCTCTTAATCTTCTCTTCATCTTATCTTCTACCGCTGACAGTAATGAAGCCTTCAGATGTTCTTCTGTCACTGTGTTCGTACGACCAAAGTCGGCTGGTGATTGTTGTGCTGCTTAAAATAACAAACAAATACTGTGTATAATTCAGGACTTTAGTTAAGAGTGTGTAACCAAAAACTAATTTTCTTATTTCTCAACCAAAACATATGTTGTGGGTACTCAAAACAACCGTCTCAATGAGACGGTTCTTTTGAGCACTCAAAACATATGTTAAAACTGATGGGTAAGAAAATATTTACAATTTTACTTTGAAAATTTTTGTTTATCTAAAGTTAAACCTGTGTAATTGCATTTAACAGTCATGCTTCAAACAGTACAAACCGATGTATTTACAAGGCAATTCACATGCTGTTAATGTGTGGATTTGGTACCTTAATTACACTCATTCCAGGCCACTACATTTTATCACACCTGATCTATTCATCGCTTTTATATATGGCATGGCCCTGGAACACAAATATTAATGAAAACGTCCAACCACCTGTTGCCTGTGAGATGGTGAGAATTAAAGAGTTTGTTGCTTTACTTTAACTATTTTCTTGCTTTTATGTGAGAGTCTTTTTATTGTCTGTATTCTAATGTCTCTTCCTCACGGTGCCGAGTACTGGTAGGCAGTATTTTATTGTGGTATTTCCCGATCATACTCAATTGCCTTTTTTCACCATTCAAGCCAGTCCTGTAGTTGAGTAGGCTGTCTTTGGTATGACCTGATCTGAAGGTCGAGGCCCATTTGTGGTTAATTGCTTATTCATTGCAAAGTACTCGCGCACAGCGATATATCAAACACAACTTATTTGGAGTGTGTATGGTTGTTGTTGTTGTTATATATGAGCCGTGACATGTGATTTCCAACAATGTGACATTTTGACAAGTGTAGACTCAGACGAGTGCCAGAGCCTTCACTGCTCACATACACAAAGATGTCAGGACTTTAGTTAAGAGTGCGTAACAGAAAAATAATTTTCTTATTTCTCAACCAAAACATATGTTGAGGGTACTCAAAAGAACTGTCTCAATGAGACAATTCTTTTGAGCACCCAAATCATATGCTAAAAATTATGGGTAAGAAAATATTTACAATTTTAAGCTGAAATTTTTTGTTTATCTAAACCTGTGGATGTAGCTGAAGACTCAGACCAAAACTTAGAGCTTGAGCCCAGCTGGAAACAGCAGTATCATTTATTGGAGACTTTTGTGCATTTATACCATAAGTACCAAAATCTGCTGGCTCAATTCTAGAATTCATCTTACTTGAACTTGTAGTTGAGCTGTCCTGGTACCCAGCCTGTGCTGTATAAGGTGGAGGATAGGATGGTGAAGAATTGGGGTAGCTGGAACCAGTAGAAGCTGGGTAACTACTTGGGTAGCCAGAGATCCCCGGCTGTTGCTGCTGGGGTGGATATCCTGTGAACTGTCCTGGGTAGCTTGGAGTTGGATACTGTGGTGTAGAAGTTGGGTACCCTGGGCCTGTGTTTGGATATGGTGGGTTACTGGTTCCACCCATACCTGGCATTGGCATAGGAAATGACTGACCTGTAATAGAAATACAAGATTACTTCTCTTCACAACTTTCACTAACCAAATTGTCCCTTCAAATTGCATAAGTCATTTTTCTAAGTAAAGTTGAGAATAATTAGATTATCTATCTAAAAGACATGCCTCAGACAGATCTTTGAAAAAAAAAAAAAAATAATGTTCTGGTAAGCAAACTGAATAAAAGCATATATACTTAAACGCATAAGTTTCGCAACCGTTTAACATCTGTGTTTTCTTCAGTATGGTCCATGTTAGAATATTCATATAATCATATTTTATGTTCCTTCACAATGTGGAATGATAAACCGTAAATTGGCTTCGATCATATTCTTCATTCTGACGTTATAATGACGTCAGTGTTTTCCAAAAATTTACGTCTAGCATAAAGATTGTTATCTCGATTTGAAAACAAACGGTGCAATGTGATAGCCAGATGTCGTATCTGACGGAAAACATTTTAAGGTTTAACAATTAACTATTATCAACGCTCAAAATCGCTGCGTGTCTTTGTTAACGTCAACCAATTTATCAAAATTGTTCATTTTATTCCGTTGAGTCGTGTGATACTTCTGTCTTCTATGCAATGTGTTGAAGGCTTTCAATTGTGACATTAAAAACTCGATTATTGATATTCAGCTGTGCTAAAACATCCATTTATGTCAAATATTGAAGGCTTCATGTTGACGTAATGAACGTTACAAATGCATTTAATAACCTGCTTTGATTTGTCTGTACTTTTGCTTTTGAAAACAGATAATGGTTAAACACCTTTTCCGAATAAAATGTAAGGTAGTGTAACACTGTGACTCGATAAAATGTAAGGTATTGTAACTCTGTGACTTTTCAGATTTGGGTTGCCTTACATTTCTTGTTGAAGATCGGCAATCGTAAGTCTCACTGGTCTGATTTCCATGTTGTTTGGACGGCAAATCATTGGACTTGTTAATCACTATATCATGAAGTAAAATATTTGGCTCAAAAAGAAGGAATTTGCAATTTAGTAAGAGTTGTGAAACTTTTGCGTTTAAGTATAAATTGTATACATGGTAGACACATTTTAAGCTTCAATTTAACACAAAAGAAAGCTATTGCAATTCGGAAGAAATTGAAGATCTTCCATAACAAGTGGTTTTGGTACTTATTATTCTTTATGTCACATCAACAATCTTTCAGTTATAAAGGGACTGATCTTCTTGGGTTAAACCAGTACTAAGCTAGGATTAATGTTCTTGCTCAAGGACACAACGCAGTGATGCCGGTGAGGCTCCAACCTGTGGCCCCTCGGTCTCCAGTCAAGCACTCTACCACTGCGCTCCCATTTTGGTACTTATTATAATGGCGAGCAGCGAAGGCTCACATACAGGAAGCCTGGCCAGCCTTCTTTTCTCACCAAGTATTGAAGTCAAAGAAAACTCAGACCAAAATGGACATCTACTGGTGGTCCTTCTGGGTGCATCAGCATGAGCTTAATGGGAGCCCAGTCAGGCTCAGTGGAAGAGTGCTTGACTTGAGACCGCAGGGCCGCGTATTATCAATGGCGTCACTGTGTTGTGTCTTTGAGCAAGAACATTAATCTTACCCAGGAAGACCCGTCCCTTTATAACTGAAAGATTGTTGATGGGACGTAAAGGTCAAATCAAACAAATCAGCATGAGCTTTCGAATGAGGCTTTTGTGACTTTGCTATAAGTACCAAAACCTCATGTGCTGACCCAAAGGGAGATTACTGGATCAAGCAATGATTCTCTTCAATTACATCCCTTTTCAATATGGGAACTTCTCTTAAAGGAAAGAATTTGCTCCAGGAGGGAGCAAATTCTTTCCTTTATGAGCAGTTCCTTATAGTATGGAAAATCACTTTTATCACATTAAGTGACCTCCCTTGAATGTTTTTTGTTTGATTTGATTCTTTACGTCCCATCAACAATATTTCACTTAAACGGGGACGGGTCTTCCTGGGTTGAACCAGTACAAAGCTAGGATAAATGTGTCTTGCTCAAGAACCACAATGCAGTGATGCCGGTGAGGCTCGAACCAGCGGCCCCTTGGTCTCTAGTCAAGCACTCTACCACTGCGCTCCCTCTCTTGAATGTTACTATTTTTATTAAGCAGGTGGGTAGCCTGCGTAATGGGTGCTACGCCAATGAAATACATACCAGCTGTGGGAGGGTATGGTGTATGACTAGGATATCGAGGCTGTGGAGGTTGTGCATGGCTAGCTCTAGAATAGACCGGTGGTTCTTCACCAAACACTATCGTCAATATCTGTATCATTCCTACTAGATCAGAGTTCGGCTGGAAGAAGAAAATAAAACAGTAGACAGCTTTTGAAAATTGGCCAATGATGTCCCATTTATAGCGATATTTTTATCCTCTATCCTCTTATCAACTAAAAAAAAAAGTTATCAAATTTGGACTCCCTTTGAAAAAACCTTCTAGATCCGTGCATGCACTACATACGTTTACATCAAGATGCAAGAGAGCTACTGCAGGAGCCATGAATAGAGTTATTGCCATTTTAGGAAAATTAAACCCTTAAATCTAGGACTATAGTCCCTATATTGCCACAAGACAAGTGGGTTCTTAACTATCTTTAAACTGAAAATTGATCTAATAAGCTATTTTTATCTGCCTAATTTAGTATTTTTGAGACCGATTTTCTATGGCAATTCAGCCTCAAAATTCTGAATTAAGGAGTTATCCTGAAAACTTTCACTCCCTGGCAGCCTTAACAGCTACACAGTCCCTGTCAAACTACCAACAACTGTGGGTTTTAATATATATATTCAACATGGCCATGGAACTGACAAAATATGGTCATTTGAATTGATGCCGACCAACTTTATGTCTAGAGTGTCCCAATAATGGGAAATTTGGCAAACAGTGCACACCCACATTATATGAGCATGGTATCTGATCAGCTACTACATTATTGCAATCAATTTTACTTGTATAGTTTGTACATAATGGAAAAAACCTATTGCTTAATTGGACTTTAAGTTCAACTTACAAATCTCCACTCCCTCAGATAGGGCAGATCTATTTTACCATTAGAGTCGACATTTCTTCCCTGTTTTATCTGCATTGTAGATGTAGGTTTCACATACACCATGGGAGGGTTGTAGGGGTGGGTGTCCATCAACCAGATACATATTGGGATGTTGTATGTGGCACCTGAAAGTTAAATTTAAACCTGTCTAAAATGGCCACTCAAGCAGCGTATTTGCGTAAAGACGCAATTAAAATCCTCAAAAAAGCAATTAAAATGAAATGTGTGCGTACCGAAAAGCAATTCTAACGATCGGTATGCAATTACATGCGATGTCATTGCGTATCATTTGGTCCATTTCCTTTCCATTTGGGTAATAAACAAATGCCAGTCGGGTATTGATTTTTTTTACCAGCGAGCACTCAATATAACTCCGGTTTTATGAAAATATCAATGCCCAGTCCAGAATTTCGCGGAAAACCACTGTGATGAAAGCGAAACTTTTGCAAAATGTACACGCTCGAATGAAACAAGGGGATGAGATTTGCTTCAGGTACAATAAAATCTGCTAGTTTGATTCTTTAGAAAGGCAGACGATAGGAGTGAATAACTATGCAAGCACATTCCCAATCGCTTCATGCAATAAGAAAATGTGTAATTACAGAAGAAAAAAACGTGGTGTAAAAAAAATATGAAAATACGCAGTTGTTTTTACAAGTACGCAATTGAGGATAACCACGTTGCGTAAATACCCAATTGACCCAAAAGCTTATCTAGGGCGCTGGTTGACATTCTGATAGTGTTCCTGAAAGAATTTTAAAAAAGTTTATTTTGAAAGAAGTCAGTAGAAAACAACAAAAGCATGAAAAGTTACCCAGCAAGCAAAGAGTTAAGGTTTCCTAGCTTTCTGAAGTCCGGGCCATGGGGTCTGTTTAATTTTGAAAAATGTCATATGAGCCATTGAAATTGGGAAAACTAGAATCGGTCGAAAAAAATTCATTTTCAATTGTTAGATTTAAAACCATAATAAATATCAGCGTAATTGCATTGACCTTTGTAATGCATCAATGTGTGAATGTAAACATCTGTAACTTTGCTAATTTTGGTCCAATTTTCATGAAATTTTCACCAACTTGTAGAGCTTAGGAATTGGGAATGTAATTCACTATTTTAGGAAGTTTTTGCTCATTTTTGGATTGGGAAGGTGCCCCCAAATAGGCCTAGGAAAATCGCTGCTTATAAGAGCATGTGCGCTTATTGGGTCAATAACCAGGGATTTTCCTAGGCATGATGTGAGGCCTAATAACAGACCCTTTCCAAATTCAAAATGAGCAAAAACTTCCCAAAATGGTGTATATTATTTCCAATTTTTTAGTTCTACATTTTGATGCAAATTTCATGAAGATCCGTACAAAAATACCAGTTACAGATGCATGAAACTTTGCATACAAATGGGAATGAAAACATGTTTTCATTCACATTTTTATGCAATTTTTCATGAGTTTTTAAGGTGGGCAATTAAAGCAACAAATATGTTAAGCTTTACACTGCTAATTTATATGGTTTTTAATTCATTTAAAATGGTGATCCAGTTCTAGTTTTCCCAATTTCAAGGGTCCAAGTGCTTTTCTTCCCCTTGCCCCAACTTTAGAAAGGCAGGAAAATCCCTGCTTACCTTTATAAGATACTGGTATTGTACCATCCAGCTGCAGCAAGTTTTTCTTTGTCCCATCATTGAACACTGAAAACATAGGTTTAGATAAACAAAAATTGTCAGCATAAAATTGTAAATATTTTCTTACCTGCCAACTTTATCATATGTTTTGGGTTCTCAAAAGAGCCGTCTCATTGGACGGTTCTTTTGAATACCCACAACATATGTTTTGGTTGAGAAATAAGAAAATTGTTTTTTCGTTACGCACTCTTAACTTAAGTCCTGACTGAAAACAAGAAGAAAAGAAAATAAGAAATGCAAAAAATTGTGAGGTTATAGACATACAGGGTAGGCACCAACTATTGACTACCACTTACATGTACTCACACGCCCTATCCCTTATTCACCTATCAGTATTTTACCCCAGAAGGAGTGGCGGGGATATAAGATAGACTGCAAACAAAACCCAACCTCCCAGAAGTAGACAGAGCACCTAAACCCTGGAGTGGGAATTAAGATACTTAAATTAAATTATATAACATATTTGATGGAACATAAAAGGGACTTTTGACATGACATAATGACCTAAGGGTGGGGTTTAGACCCCAGTTTTTCAAATTTTTCTAATTCCCCATGGGTATCCTATCCTGCCGCCGCCCCTCTAGGGGAAAATAATGACAGTTGCATTAACAACAAATCAGTTTTGTATAGTGTGATGTTGCACCTGTCATCATCATCTGGGGTTTTCCCCTTGTTTACATGCAGGTGCAGGAGCATCAGCCACATCAGTGGGTCCCCTTCCAGGTAGCTGGCTAGTGATGTTAGCCTGATGATGTATAGTAGAGCTCACACCTGATTTCCAAGTGTTCCTTTCATGGGGGTCAACTGTTGTAAGCTTCCACTCATGGCAGCTGTTCTCTTTCAATTTCTTCAGAGTCATCTAGGACCCCTTGCAAATATGAAAATCCACGATTCCTAGTTAAACTGGTCCTCTAAAAACCAATTAACAGCTTGCAATGTCTGATTAATGTTCAAGGATTATTATATGTATCCAAGAGCATCAAGTAAAGTTTCACCAAGTTTGTTGTTTGCTACAGTAAGTCAGTTTTGAATGTGATAAGCATTCACAGCAGGTTAGCCTTATCAATAAAGCATTTAATTAAGCACATTATTTACTCAGATGGCATCTTGTCTAGAACTGTGCCATCAGCTAATCCTATACTCTGCATGCCTCCAGATAAGAGTTAAAGAACTAAATTGTTTTATCTTATTTCTCAACCAAAACATAAGTTGTGGGTACTCAAAAGAACCGTCTCATTGAGACGGTTCTTTTGAGCACCCGAAAAAAAATGTTTTAATTGATGGGTAAGAAAATAAGGACAATATTACGACCATTTTTTTTTTACTCCATAGTAAAGCCTTTTGGCACCTTTGAAATATTATGTATTTGAAATTATTATGGAAAATGGAGCATTTGCTCTTTTACAGCAAATGTTCCATTTTCCATAATATTTTCAAAAGTATTCAAAACTTAACTTAATTTTTTCTGAATGTTTTCGATGTTGTGTAAAAATAGAAAATGATCTAAAAATTAGCATATGATTATACTTACCAAAGTCGTCCTGTTTTGGTCTTAGGTCATTGAAGTGAGTAAATACATTTAAGACATCTCTCTTGGCTACCTCTGGGTTCTTGTACTGTTGAAAACAATCAGAAAAAAAATATAAAAAATTAGAAAACAAAGGTGATGTAGATGAGATTGGGGATAATATTAAAATCCTCATTATGTACTGATTTTCTAAAATGGAATCTTCCACTTGGTGGCCTGGACTCATACATCATAGTTATGAACTTATCAATAAATAATTTGCTACAGAAAGCTTACAAATAGTCCCTGATTCTATGTCATATGCTTTTTTCTGTCTGCACACTCAAAGTGCAAAAGCTACTTTATTTACTCTAAGCATAAATAAAATTGTTATTCTGAACAGGTCAAGTTTTAACCAAGGGAAACATAGCTTTATGACAGACAAGCAACAGATTTTGCTGTTTGAGCTTCAAGCTCTAGAAACACTGGCCAGGAGTCAGAGCCCCCCGAAAGGTCCAAAATCACCACCACCTACTTTCTTTGAATTGACCAACTCGGAGCGTTTTGACTTTGGAATGTCTGTTAACAAAGCATGTTTTAAACAAAGGGAAACATTGGTTTGTGACAGACAGATTTTGCTGCCCAAGCTCACAGTCATCGGGATAATGGTCAGGCAATCTAAACACATGAGCATGTCCCGAGCTACCCAGGTGGTCCTAAATCACCACATACTTGTATTGACCAATTTGGGCAGCATAGCTAATCAGAGAAAACAGCTTGAATTAGGCTGACTTCGTAAAAAGAATTAATTTCACCATATCTACATTAATTGCTGGTTCCCGCTTTACAGGTGGTCAGTAATGGAAAAACAGGTAACCAGTACCCCCCCAATACCTGGAAATGGGGGGGTTCTGGTTACCTGTATTTACATTACTGACCACCTGTAGACAGGGAACCAGCAATTAATGCAGATATGGCATGCCTTTTGATGTCTTGGTTTGCCACAGTGCAAAGACAATGAACAAATACAACAAAGTCTACCAGCCTATTGTCGGCTTTTTAAAAGCAGCTAAATTCATTGTCATTTTTACGCAAGGTGACAGCCATGGAAGAGGAGTTTAAAGGGGAAATTGAAGGCCATCTACTGATGATTCATTTTCACAACAAAATTTGCAATTTTGGGAAATTCCAGAATTGGTGTACCATTTACAAGCTAAATGCTTCTTTCTGGACATAATAAAAACTTACCTTCAATAAACCGTTTTTGACAATGACGTCTTGGTTATAAACTGACATCTCAGGTTGTTCTAAGGTACCGGATTCCTGTATTTTTCGCTTTCTTTTCTGTTTTCACTGACATTTGACTTCCATGTTTTGGTTATTAGCAGACTAATTGCAAATATTCTGTGTTACCAAGAAGCCTGCAAAATAATATTTTTGATAAGCGCTTTATTAACAAAGATTTTTCTTTTTTTTAAACCAGTCTCATGAGTAGGACCGACACGTAAATTAATTGAGCGAATCGATTAAAAACAAAAAACAACAATACAAAACGATCCGCAAATTACACTGGAAGTATTTTGATACTTTACGCCCCAGTCAACAAATTTTCAGTCATGTCGGGACTTTTTTCGAGCTTAACCATTATAAAACAGAGGATAAAGCCTATTAAAGGTTCTTAAAAAAGGACACAGTACAGTGCCTCCCATGAGGCTCGAACCGAATATACAGATGGTATCCAGAGATGCCTTTTGGAAATACGCTTCCAATATATTTACGTTTGAGAACGACAGCTCAGATCCCGATACTCCTAAGCCAGAAAAGATAAAAAAAAAGTTTTGGTCATTTGTCAAATCTCTTAAAAAAGACGCGTTTGGGATCGCATCACTCAGAGAAAACGGAATTCTTAAGACAGATACAAAGGAAAAAGCCAATATATGTAACCGGCAGTTTCAATCAGCCTTCACACGTGAAGGCGACTCTGACCCGCCCTCTAAAGGGGCTAGTCCATTCTCCCCCATGGGGGACATAACAGTTGACCCGAAAGGGGTCGCCAAACTGTTGGACGGACTAAATGTACATAAAGCACCTGTCCCGGATGGACTGAATGCCAGAGTGCTTAAAGAGTGTAGCAATGAGATCTCTCAAATACTGGCACTTATCTTTAATGAGTCCTTAGCTCGGGGCGATGTACCAGATGAGTGGCGACAAGCTAATGTTTCTCCGGTCTTTAAAAAAGGTGAAAAATATGATGCTGCTAATTACAGACCGGTGTCGCTCACATGCATCTGCTGCAAAACCCTAGAGCATATATTAGTCAGTAACATCAACAAGCACTTAGCCTTAGATAGCATACTTGCTGACTGTCAGCATGGTTTCCGATGTCAGAGGTCCTGTGAGACCCAGTTGGTCCAGTTTGTGCACGATATCATCAGCAACCTGGATGGCGCTGTGAATCGTGGACACAAGCAGACAGATTTGATCATAATGGATTTCGCAAAGGCCTTTGATAAGGTACCACACAGGAGGCTATTACACAAATTGGACTATTATGGGATAAGAGGGTCCACCCACAAGTGGATCAACTCGTGGCTCTCTGGGCGCACTCAAAAAGTAGTATTAGATGGTCAAGCCTCAGATCCAGTCCAGCGTTATCCGGTGTACCCCAAGGATCAGTTTTAGGACCGATCCTGTTCCTTATTTTTATAAACGACCTGCCGGATAACATCAGGTCTTCTGTTCGCCTGTTCGCGGACGACTGTGTCCTGTATAGAAACATACATTCGATTCAAGACTGTTTTATACTGCAGGAAGACCTCACTAGCTTAGGACAATGGGAAGCCGATTGGCAAATGAAGTTCAATGTGGCCAAATGTCACTCTATGAGAGTGACTCGGCATCAGCATCACAAACAGATTCTCTTTGATTACTCCCTTCACAACCAAACTTTGGAAAACGTTCAGTCAGCAAAATACCATGGCATAACCATCTCTGACAATATGGATTGGGGTCAACACATTTCAGAAATTTCTTCCAAAGCAACTAAGACACTTGGTTTCCTTCACAGGAATTTGGCTTTTGCACCTTGGAGTACTAAGGAAGTTGCATACAAAACTTTGGTTTGGCTTAAACTAGAGTATGCAGCACCCATTTGGAGCCCTTACTCACAACTTCAGATTAATCAGGTAGAGAAAGTTCAGAGGACAGCAGCCCGTTGGACCTGCAGGAGATGGCGTAACACAAGTAGTGTCGGCGAGATGCTTGATGAACTTGAGTGGCCATCTCTTGAGGCCCGTAGGGATCGGGCCTCCCTGCTTCTCTTTCATAAGATTACATTCTGGTGCTGTGTCTATAGAAAAAGACAAGTACCTGACCCCAGCTCGCAGTTTGAAATCTACCAGGTCATCACACAGTGCCCAATATTGTAGATGCAAGACATACAGTGATGCCCTGAAGAACTCTTTTTCCCCCCGGACTATTCCACAGTGGAATAGTCTTTCTCCTTCGGTGGTCAGTTCCCAGACTGCTGAGGAGTTTAGGGCACTCCTCATTTAGTTAAAAACACAGCCGAAAGATTTTTTTTTTGTTTTTTTTTTTGTTTTGTTTTTGTTTTTTTGTTTTTTGCTCAAAATTCCAAAATCACACTCCCTATCATAATTTGATCGTGCCAGTATTCAAAGAGAGAGAAAGAAAAACCAGAGTAACGGAATGGTGTCGGTGAATTAGAAGTCCCGAATGGAGTCAACCCAAGCCACTGATATCAGGGACGGGTCCAGGATTTCTGGAAAGGAGGTTTATCTGTATTAAAGGGGGTTCGAGAACTTTGCTGGTTTTACTTCATTTTTTTTAAATAGACCCATCTCCATGACAATAAAATAATTTGGCCTCAATGGGGTTTCAAGCGAACCACCTGAACCTCCTCTTGATCCGCCACTGGTTTGACTGCTAAGTAACTAAATAAGGCTATCGATATCATAAACTTTGTATAGCAGTTTCTAAATTCTATCACAGTAATACAAAACAATGTAAGAGATCTACAATACAAGCAATTCATCTCATTTCGTGCAATGTATGAGCTATTCACAAAACAGTTCCATGAGCATGGCCAACTTAATTACAAAAATATCCGCACTTGAATTAAATACTTGTACCGCATATAGTATTTTTTTTACCTTGACCTTTATCCCCAAGGTCAAACCAGCAGTTCAAAATCTTGTTTGTTATCTGAGCAGAGCCTTTGCTATAGTCGCTTGAATATTCTATGAATATTAAGCTACTGACTGAACATTATTTAGAGTTTCTAAGCTTAAAAGGAGGCTGCACAGGCTCGTCTGAGTCAACACTTGTCAAAATGCCACATTGTTGGAAATCACATGTCGTGGCTCCTGAACAGCAAATACGAACCACATACTCCATAAAATGTTGGCGTTATAAGCCATATATAGTCAGATTTAAGTATTTTGTCTTTTTCCTTTAAATCAAAGGTCGTATAAGCAAGCAGTCCAAAACCATTATTTTAGTCAATCAGTGTGCACACTATGAACCACCAACATGTAAGAGACACTTGTGTTACAAACCATACAAAGTAGGGAAGAAAGCAACGATCAGGAATCGACCCAGGACACCACATGGGAAAGTGATAAAAACACAAAAAAATCATCACATACAAGAGAGCCAAGAGGCCAGCCCTTTCCCAGCAGGTGACCACATTGCTGCAATGGACAGACAAGACTGCATAACAGACACGAAACAGAAATAACAAAAATGATCCACAAAAGAAGCACCGCATTGGAACGACCAGCTTAAGGGCTTAGATAACGTTCATGGAACCAAACTCACCATTATAACTGATGTGGATTAAGACAAATAGATGTTTGATACGCATGAAAGATCCTTAACTTATCGGTGTATTATCTCCTAGTAAATACAAATCGAGATATAAAAAGGAGTATTAAAGTATTTTGACATTGACGTCTCACTCAAAGGCCATACCTGGAATCAAAATGCTTTCCTGTAACACATCTCAGGCAAACATTGTGTCAAATATAAATATCCTCCGTTAAAATATGCAAGAGGAGTTTGCATATCCATACTCTCTGATTTGACATTGCCCTTTGACCCCAAGGTCATATCCCTGCCAGCATGCTATCTCGGACCACCATCGGCCCACCAGTGAAGCATTTAAATGACATCTTCGCTGGCGGGCCGATAGTTGTCCGCTTTAATGTGCCTACTGGGAATGGCGATCCGTAACATTCGATACCATATACACCCCGTAAGTGATCATTGTACAAAATATGAACCACCCCATCAAAAATTGCACGAGACATACAGACAGATTTCAGTATACTTGACCTTGACTTTTGCCTCCAATGTCATACTCTGAGATGTCATATCAGAAATCTGAATCAGTCGTTGCCATGTGCACACCATAGGCAACCATTGTACCAAGTGTGAACACCTTTGGTGAAAAATGAAAAGGAGTGTGCGTTACGAGCCATAAGACAAATAGTACATTTGCCATAGGCAAAATATGAAAATGCCGTCAAATTACATGTAAACCGAAGAGGCCGCGTCACAAGCAGGAAAACAGAATTTTAGTGTATCTGACTGAGCGAGACCTTAGACTCGAACGACATGTTGACGAATTTGACCGTTGATTCAAATGATTGGCGATTTGAAACATTCGAGGTCATCATACGTTTAAAATTGGGTTACGATCCATAAGCAGATTAAAATACATTTGACCTTTGCCTTTCACTCCACGGTCATGTTGGCAATTGATGTCGTCTTTACACTATAAGCAGCCATTGTGCATAACATGAACACTCTTCATGAAAATGTAATAGAAGTTGGCGCTACAAGCCATAAGACAGATTCTAAGTATATTGGACCTGGACCTTTGACCCCGCTTTTGACCCAAAGGTCATCTCAGCAATTTGCAACCTTTGTTTCCATCTATACACGCCATAGACAAGCATTATGCCAAATATGAACACCCCAACAAAAAAGTAAGAGGAGCTCGCGCGCTTTACAAGCCATAAGACAAGATATTTAGTATATTTGGCATTGGTTTAAATTAAACATATTTATTTGTACACTTTGAACATATAACAAACACATAAATACAATGCTAGTATACAATGGGACTCAGAAGAAAGACCTCCGACTTATGTGAATCTGTAACCCATATGTATTTGACCTTGACCTTTGACCCTAAGGTCATATCAGCAATCTGAAACCTTCGTTTTCATATATACTCCATGGACAGCCATTGTGCAAAATATAGACAGTAAACGGAATTCACATTTCTGGCCACAAAAAAGTGAGTATGATCAGGATGTACCACAACCTCAAACTTTAGACCAACCCACGGCACTGCGAGGAAGAGCTACAGAACATTTACTGTAACACGACATTCAAAAGACAATACAAGCAAAGCAACCAGCTCTCTTCCTCGTCAAGATGATTGCAAAACTAGAAAGGACATAAATGCATAACAAAACAAAGACCAACACAGAACCCCCACAAACAATGGGAGGTACATAAAACAATAAATAATGAATAACAGAAACACCGCCTTATTACGGACAGCAGCCTAAGCTACCGGGGGGGGGGGGGGGGGGGGGCTAAAATACATTTTACTGGCGCCACATATTCGCCTTAGATTCTGTTGTTGTTAATACACAAACATGTTTCGGTCGCATTGGGGCTTCCTAACTAATGTAATGCATCATCACAGAGAAACAATTAATCAAATTAACACACTATGATGAAACAAAGAAAAGGGCTCATGATTCACAGATAGTCAGATTGTAGGTATATTTGACTTTGACCTTTGGCTCCAAGGTCATATTGATGAGGTAAGCAAAGGTGGTTGCTTTACTTTAATTGTATTCTTGCTGCTGAGTGGGTGTCTGTGTTGGAACGTTAACTTCCCCTCGGTGCCGAAGGTTGGCCTTTGACATGTGATTGTAGCATTTCCTGTCCATACTCATTTGTGTCACGAGAAGATTCTGATCAATCTAGGCACCAGCTCAGTCTGATCAGTCTTTGCTCTCAACATGAAGAAAGATTGAGTCCTGATATAGTTACCCACTGAGCCCACAGACTGGAAGGGTGCCCATGCTGACCTGAGTATTCGCTTTGCGCACACGCATTTTATTGGTTTTCTCATGCTCAATTATGTATATACCTTTATTCTTACATGGGAATTCGTTATGCGAAGCTGTTTGAAGCAGCGAAATTCATTTTCAAATCATGAGATTCACGGCTTTTACTTTAAAAAGCCTAAACTGGGCCCTGATTTGCATGCATGGCGTTACACTGAAACGTTGCGGCCGTGACTGATCATTTCGCCGATGCTTTCGTTCGCGAAGACGTTGCGCGTATAATATGACGTTGTGGCGATGTAATGACGTTCGAAAGTTTGAGGCTGACGCCAATCAAGTGTAAGAAAAGGGGTATTTAATGTTTAAGCGACGTTTCCAGCACAGTTTATGCTGAATTCAGGAAAAATATGCAAGAATTACGATCACACATGTTTGTTCCATTGCATTAACACTTGCCGGGTCCCTCGGACGATGTTTGAACACTCGGCCTAACGGCCTCGTGTTTAAACAGCTTTATCGGGACCCCGCAAATGTTAATGCATGAAAAAACATGTGTGATCCCTATATTCACGCTAGAACCATTGTACTCGAACAGCACAGTCATTGCGTGGTTGCTGCAGTAAACGAGTGCACAAAATAGTGAACCTAGCTGTTAAAGCCTGTGTTAAAGGGGGTAATATTTTGGTGATTTTTTACTTCTGAAAATATTCATCGCGAATTATTTAAGAAATAGATTAGCTCTAGCAGTGAATCATTACTCAACAATTCACTGCTAATAGCAGTGAATTGTTGAGTAATGATTCGCTGTTTGGAGGTCAGTTGTAAAGAAGATCAAATCACGAGCGCGTAGCAATGGAGCTGATTTATTTTAACACAAGCAGTGAATTCAATGCATATCAAATGTGAGTAAAATTGGTATTTTTCTACAGTGAAAAATATCGTATTTTTTCACTAGTGACTGATACGATTTACATTTTCACTGTAGAATAGAATAGAACTGTAGCAAAACAAGGCTTTCTTGGCAATTTTGTGACTGGGATTTTTTAACATAAGGTTTTAAGTGAAGTATATCTGTCAAAAATAACGCTTCGCATGTTGTGACGTCAACATCAAACATAATGACGTCACTGTTTGACCTGGCGTAGCGCCAGTTTGCACGTGACGCCTACCCTAAGGCACACTCAATAGGCTAGACTTTCTTTAAATGCTGATTTCTTGCGTTTCTTTCATTAACATATGATTCTAAGCCATTTTCTACCCAATGTTATACCCAATAAACACGCTGCAAAAGTCAAATCGAACGAGAAACGACCAAGTAAAAAGTAAGGTTGTGATTTCTGTATTTCCGTTGAGTATAAAATAAAAAGAAAATTTACTTTTTCTCAGCAAATACCAAATATATTTCATCTCGTGCGGTGAAAATATCAGCATGTTCATTCGTGCTACGCACTCGTGAAAAATACTGATTTTTTTCACCGCACTCGATGAAATATATTTGGTATTCACCTCAAAAAAGTAAATATCCTCTATCTATTTCGATTCTAACACACAATAAACGACGAATACACATTCGAAGTCTTCAGCTTCTTCCAACTTTCCGCCATTGCACCGAAGAACTCCCGCCAATACTTAGACTACGTCGCATTCGTTTACATATAAGTGTAACGTCTTTCAAGCGTAAAAACGACGTTACACCGTCTATAGCTATGAATGACGTCATTTTCCAGTGACGTCAGCTATCACACACTTTAGCAGTGAATTATTGTCCGATATATCACAGTCTGTTACCGTTGGCTCTATAGGCGAGGTGTGTTAGAATATCACTTATAAATCCAGCTGTGTATTTGCTTAACAAAATTTTGTGGGCTGAGTAATAGTCACTACAGCGCCAGAGTTATGCCAAAATGTGTTTTTTTTTCCTGAAAAAAAGGACGAAAGAAATATTTGCTTATGTTCTGAAATTTATGCTTACTTTCGACAAAATGCAAAACACCAGTCTTTTGATGTGCACAAAGTTTGAAATCTGAGGACAGAGCGTTTTGAAAGTTATTCAAGCTTTTCATACTGTACGCATAGCTCTGTATATCGGGTGTTCTGGCCCAGTAGTCGAGAGTCTAAATAAAATCAATATATTGCAGATTTTCTAGCGGTTCTCTAGCGTGTTTATTTGTCTTTGTTCAAATGCCTCATCTTCTTGGTACCATAGGTTGGGCTGTCATCTTCCGGGACATATTCATTTTTCAGTTGGTTTAACTTTGATGAACAGAGTGTAGGATAAAAGGCACATCGTTTAAAAGATTTTACTCGTATATACAGCTCAAGCATGCCAAATTCTATCAATTCTTCACTTATAGTAGTAGTATGTATCCTTTTCCATGTAACAGCTGACAGTCCACGAGAGTTTTAGATTTGATAGAGGACATTACCTGAATGTCCATTCCATATTGAATGCCCAGACGAAAGAAATGCTAATGATGGCAGGGAAACTGCACAATGTTCTTTTATTCATGGCCGTGTTTTAAAATACCTGGAAAAGAGACCATTATGAAAAATAGTGAGTATTATCAGGAAATACCACAAACTGCAGACAAACCCATGGCATCGCCAGCTAGAGCCACACAACAATCAAGAGACACCAGGAAGACAAACTAAGTAAAGCAACCAGCTCTCTCTTCCCCATCAAGATGGTTGCAAAACTAGAGGGGACATAAAGTAACGTACAACAAAACATAGAACAATTACAGACTCCCACAATGGGAGTAACAATAAACAACAAGTCAACAACAACAGAACCACCGCCTTAGAACGGATAGCAGTCTAAGCCTAACCGGTGGGGGTGGGGGGGGGGCTTAAATGCATTTTACTGGTACCAAATCTTCGTCCTAGGTTCTGCTGTTGTTGAAGTACAAGAAATGTTCAGCTCGCATGGTAGCCTTCTAACTATTGCAATGTATCATCATGAAGCCTTTTTAAGATCTGTAACGCAATTGTTAGAGATATCTTCAAATAATCAGTCACCAAACAGCTTCATCAATGGCTAGAATAAATGTATTCATAATCATTTAAATATTGTAGGAGGGCCTTAATGTGGGTGGTGGTCAGAAAATCGCCAATCATCACTTTTTTTGGCCGCTTAATTGATCGCTTTAACACTTTCGCTGCCAAGCACCTCAAAAAACCAATACCTCAGTGCCAAGCATGTTTCAAGGACTCATGAATATTGAGGGTATACATGTATAGGTTTAACACAGAGTATCTCCAGAACAATTCAACCTACTGCTGCGAAACTTTTACAGAATGTTGCTAATATATATGAACCAACAATAATTAAAATAGTCATGTGACCGTTGGAGGCCATTTTTGGAAGCCATATTGAAAATATGAAAAATGCCTATAGACAACTATTTTATGCAAAAACGATAAACCATCCATCTACACCAAGTATCAAACATACAGATTTATTCAGATATTATATTGTTTCATCAGAAATAATACGAAATATAGCAATTGAAGGGTTTAATGCGTCCTGTATGCCATTCCCTTGGACATGTTTTTTTTTTGTTTTTGACGTCCGCGAAATCTTACGTCATAACAAATATTCTTGAAAATTGCGTTTACTGCCATATATGATATTATTATGTCCCCTGAACATTTTGAAATAAAGAACAAAGATTTGCGTCCCTTATAGCGCTTAAAAATAGACAGCTATCATATGTGCCTTTAAATTTCGACTGTAGTCGCGGTTTGGCAGTGAACGGTAAATTCGACTACAGTCGCGTTTGGCAGCGAAAGTGTTAACACGATAACATGCTTGCCCAATCGATAAAATTCGCCTGTTAATATCGTCCTTATTAGTTAAAATTGGGAATCACAACTGTTTTTTTTATCCCCACTATATCTATGGTAGGATATCGTTAAATTTTAGACCAAAAAATCACTAAACGTTATGATTTGGGGCTAAAAATAGCTAATCAATATAAAACATGGGCAAAATCGCTAACCGATATACACCACCAAGGCCCTCTTGTAGGTATTCCAATGGCTAGTGACTGGTAACTGTGCTCCTTCTGTTACAGTCTATATGAGAGGGTTGGTCTGCGATCTGTGAGATTACCTCAATATTGACTATTGCTTATTTTAACAAATGATAAGTTAGATATATCCCGCTGAACTTATTTAATTAACGCAAATTCTTTCTAAAACTGAAGCTACTTTTTTGGATTTGTACTTGTCCATAACAAAGACATAATGTTAGCTAAATTGATGATGAACAAGATTTTAATCTTGAAATCTATCAATTTATGCGTTCCGAATGGGGATATTTCTCCCCCCCCCCCCCTTATGGTGTGCAAATGTATATATTTTGCAGCCTATTGACTTTACGAGTCTAAGTAGTATAAGTTACTTCAACAATTGAAATAAATATTTGAGAGGGCTGGTTGTTTTACTTTAATTGGATTCTTGTTGTGTGTGTGTGTGTGTGTGTGTGTGTGTGTGTGTGTGTGTGTGTGTGTGTGTGTGTGTGTGTGTGTGTTTACGCCTGTAAAATACATTAAAGCTTCCCCCATGGGCTCGGCTGCTGTGGTGATTATGTTGTTGTTTGATGCTCCCCTTGTGTGAAGGTGTTTGCGTTTGGTCCTTGTTTTTTAATGTAAGTTTTGGTGTCCTTTTTAGTTTTGCAATCATCTCGCCAAGGAGTTGATTGCTTTCCTTTTTTGTGTCTTTCTGGTTGGTCTGTGATTGTGGCATTTCCTGGTCATACTTTGACTGTGAAGAAATTTAGAGGTTATCAGTATCATAAAATTCTGTCGCAGACACTCAAAGTTGATTATTAAATATGTTTGAAACTCTTATGCAACAGGGCATACCACAGCCAGTATTTAATGGTGACTTAGTAGAGTTGTTATAAAGCATTTTTCCTGATCAATTCAAAAAGATTATCAAACGTTTTAAATGGGTGGTTTGTGATTGTGGCATTTTCTGGCTGGTCATGCTTGCTTGCTTTATAATGTGAATACAATGTATTATGCAACAGTTTGCATGCCTGGTTATAAACCCAATCTCCTGCTATAACTAGTCTTCCCTTTAGGCCTCATGACACAATGGCAGGATTGACCTAAACTTTCCATCAATGGACTGATACATGTTTTTGGCATTTCCTGGTCATTCTCACAAGCTATAAATCAGATTGTCTTCAGAATATGCATGCTTCCAACTCAATCAGACTTAGGTCATATATTAGCTTTTCTTTTATTCAGGTGATATTTGGAAGTGACGTTTGGTGCATTTCCTGGTCGTTCTCCCCTTTTGTGGTTGACAGAGCTCTATAAATCAGATTGTCTTCAGAATATGCATGCTTCCATTAGTTTCTGAAGAACTCAATCAGACTTAGGTCAAATATCAGCAAATATTCAGGCGATGTTTGGACGTGATGTTTGGAGCATTTCCTGGTCGTTCTCACCTTTTTTGTGGTTGACAGCTATAAATCAGATTTTCCAGAATATGCATGCTTTCATTAGTTTCTGAACATCTCAATCAAACTTAGGTAATATATTAGCTTTTTTTATTCAGGTGGTGTTTGGGGGTGATGCTTGGTGCATTTCCTGGTCGTTCTCACCTTTTCTTCGGTTGACAGTGTCCAGAATATGCATGCTTCCATTAGTTTCAATCAGACTAGGTCATATATTCGCTTTTTTATAACTCAGGCGATGTTTGGCACACACTGAAGGGTGGTTATGGATAGGGTCTCCATTTTGGATATGGAATGGATTTTTTAAATTTATTCTGAAACTCCGTGTCACTATGATGCCTCACATCGGGTTTCAGCTCAACCTGATTTACCCTTTCGTAGATGTTGGTTGAAGGAGTTTAAGATCGCCATCATCTATGTTAATTGGGCCTCGTTGTGAGAAAACCTGTCTTCGGGGTTTCTGACAAAGTGAGACTCAAACCAGTCTCCTCAGGTACAGAGACTAGCAAGAAAATTGAAATTTCACCTGTGGCAAATTTAGATATGACACTTTCAAAAAATGAATGAATAACAAAGGCCATATTGAAATGCAAACTGCAATTCTGAATCTGTTTATGCCTACCATCATCTTTTAACCATTTGAAAGCAGATGCGGTTTGAAAAGTTTCAGATGACCTCCATCTCAGTTGACTGGAATACAAAAAAGATACAATTTTAAAAATTCTATGTTGTCCAAGTCAAGTTCTATCAAACTTTGCAGAGTTCTCACTAACTCCAAATTTGGATTATTTTACTCCAACTTTTTGATTCTGACTCCAACTTTTTAAAAAGTGCCAATAGAAAAGTATGGTAAAACTCCATTTTTTTCTGGCAAACAGCATTTTTACTCCTATTTTCAAAATCCTAGTGACTTAATCTGACTGATTTTCTAGATAACCCTGGCACCCATCTAGAAAATCAAAAATGAAAAAGTTTAGCAATTCTACATCTCCATTCTGACCTGATGACTTTAAAGAATGCTGCCATCTGAACCACTTTAGCGATTCAGAATCTCCAGGTCACCCTAAAGCCTATCCAATTTTGCCTTGAAACAGCTTTGAGGTTCGCAGAAGTTGTGTGATTTATTTCACTATGCCAAATACGAGAACAGTGAGTGAGTATGAGCAGGAAATGCCACAATCACACACTCCAGTGCACCCATTCAAGTTTATGTTCAATCCAAGATGTGGTTTAACATAATATTTCAAAATGGCCACCTAAGTGTCAATAATGTATATGGGAACACTATGATTTTAACAATTCTGAGTTTCCATACCACCTTAAATGTTTTGACTGTTTCAGCTAATTCCGACTTACAATTTTGGAGATGTTGAAAATGTGAAAAGTTAAACAAGAGGGCCATGCTGTCATGGATCATTTACCAGTCCTGCTTCAAAGGATGCTTTTTAAAAAAAAAACATATTTAGCGCTGGCAGGCTTTTTTATTCAAGCATACCTTTTTGTGGAACTTTGTGAAAGGCATTACATGTATAAAATTATATATGTAGAAACCTTTGAGTGAAATCATTTCTGTTTCGTGAAAATTGCTGTTTGAAGTTTTTTTTGGATTTTTTTAGCCATGGTGGCTATTTTGTTAGGAAAAGCAGAATCATTTGTGCAATTTTGGGAGAACTTTTGAATGAAATTGTTTTTAATTTGGACCAGTAGTTCACATGTCATTTAAAGATTTTTCTATCTTGTGCTCTGGTAGCTTTTTTATTCAGCCAAATAGAGCCATTTAACCAGGGTTCCCACAGAAATTCAAAAGCACAATTCCATGATTTTTCCATGTTCAGCATTGTAATTTCCATGACTTTTTAATGCACGGCCTCAAACCTCCCCTTTTAATGGCATTTTCACCACGCTGAGAATAATGCAAAATGCAGCAACAGTAATGTATTTAAATAAGCATGCTTGTAGACCATGTGTGCATTTTAATATTTGAAACCACCAGTAGCCAGAAAACTAGCTGTCAGACACAAGTTTTGTGTGTCTGACAGCTAGTTTTCTGGCTACTGGTGGTTTCAAGAATTATTTCACAAAATCCCATGACTTTTCCATGATTATTCAGGTTTTTCTCAAATTCCATGATTTTTCCATGCATGTAACTTTTTTGGTGATTTTCCAGGTTTTCTATGATTTCCAGAGAGTGTGGGAACCCTGTTTAACACTGGTTCAGGAGATGTCATTTAAAGAAAATGTAACCAATAACAAAAGCATACCTCTGAGCATTTCTTGAATCTCAAGCATTGTAATTTCCATGACTTTTTAATGCACGGCCTCAAACCTCCCCTTTTAATGGCATTTTCACCACGCTGAGAATAATGCAAAATGCAGCAACAGTAATGTATTTAAATAAGCATGCTTGTAGACCATGTGTGCATTTTAATATTTGAAACCACCAGTAGCCAGAAAACTAGCTGTCAGACACAAGTTTTGTGTGTCTGACAGCTAGTTTTCTGGCTACTGGTGGTTTCAAGAATTATTTCACAAAATCCCATGACTTTTCCATGATTATTCAGGTTTTTCTCAAATTCCATGATTTTTCCATGCATGTAACTTTTTTGGTGATTTTCCAGGTTTTCTATGATTTCCAGAGCGTGTGGGAACCCTGTTTAACACTGGTTCAGGAGATGTCATTTAAAGAAAATGTAACCAATAACAAAAGCTCACCTCTGAGCATTTCTTGCTCAGGTGAGACAAAACTGGACAAAACTGTAAACATTCTAAAAATTCTAACCTTTTTCTCTTTCTGTTCTCAATTAAAATGGGGGTTATCAAGAATGCAATTAACAATATGCTTGTCAGAATAGCAAACAGAGAAGACCCTGATCAGACTGCTTCTACAGAAGCAGTCTGATTTGGGTCTGCACTGTTTGTCTATCAGCTAGTGTTCAAAATCTGGAAATACCACACTCCATTAACTGACCAAGAGAGCTCTACTGTCCTGCCAGCCAAAAGAGACAGTGATGTCATGTTTTGTTTACATAATTTTCAGGGCCTTATCATCGATAAATCACTTGTGTATTAATCCTATCCTGAGGATAGGATTAATACACACATGATGTATTGATTCATGTTAGCACAATTGGAGAGTACAAGTTCGCATGTTACTTAGCAATTGTAAACAAAATATATTGTACCGGTCACTCTTGGTTGGCCCGACAGTAGGTGAGCTAATAAATGTTAGTCAAAACATTATAAGATAAACACCAAAAATAGAAAATAATTCATTTTTTATTTGTCTGCAATAATGTATGTATAAATTATATCTTGCCATCACGTTTATAACAAAAGTAACATTCACCTCTCTCCCAAGGATTCATAACTAGTGCCCATAATAAGTGAAGCCATCTTTTAAAATCACAACAATGAAACCTTACTTCTCCTTTATAACATTAACTTTGGTGCGAAGGGCGTAGCTAGAATAGTATGCTCGGTAATTTTTCATGCATTGTTGTCTCAACTTCAGGGCTCCAGATAAGAGTGCGTATTGGAAAACTATTTTCTTTATTTCTCATCCAAAACATAAGCTGTGAGTACTCAAAAGACGGTTCTTTTGAGCACCCAAAACACATGTTTAAATTGATGGGTAAGAAAATATTACAATTTTACGCTCATAAAATTTCCTTATCTGGACCTATGCAACTTATCAAAAAATTATTTCAGAACACTATCAGAGTATCAAGCTGTTTGGATTCAGATCAGGACTGATGTTCTGTCAGCCCCAATCTGGGTCCAAACTCACTGTTTGCAAAGTTTATCAGCAGTTGACAAAAATCACTGCTAGCAAGGAAAAAGTTAAATACATCTATGCGACATAAATACAGGTCATTCAATTAATAGAGGGAAATGCCTTCTGTATGATGGAACAAATATACAGATATATAATTTGAAAATACTATCATCCTAACCATTAATGACAAATGGATTCTTCCTTCTTGTTCTAAGCAATGTGCCATTTTCTATTAAAAAAGCCTTTGCTGTTGCCAGGTGTTAACTTATGGCTTTGATGTATCATTGCGCGACCAGGCATACATACTGTCATTGCATTTAATATGTGAGCGCTGTCTGACAAAAGGGTCCTTCAGACATTTTAGCAGTTTTTGTGTAATCAAAATTTCAAAAATGTCTAAATTTTCAAGATTTTGCATGCTCTTAAAATATACTCAAAATGCTTCTAACATGTAATACAATCAAAGGCGCAAACAGTTCTGATAAAATTAAAGTGATACAGTGTTAGAAATAAGCCAGACAATTCAACTTGTCCGGCGGGCAACCTGAAGACAAATGCAACTTGCCCCCCTCAATTTTAACTTGCCCTGCACAATTCATTCATAAAATTCCAAAAATGCTGATACATAAAAATTTGT
The DNA here is from genome assembly GCA_964019695.1 of Loripinus fragilis. Classification (NCBI taxonomy): domain Eukaryota; kingdom Metazoa; phylum Mollusca; class Bivalvia; order Lucinida; family Lucinidae; genus Loripinus; species Loripinus fragilis. The sequence goes on from OZ026517.1 coordinate 111,452,150, forward strand.
TTGTTGAAACTTGAGGCTTTACATCTCGGTTGACAATTTTTCAGTAATTTTAGGACAGCTTCCTGGGTTTAACCAGTACTAAATAAGTGCCTTTTTTAAGGACATAATACTGGGCCCCAAGTGAGAATCAAACCCTCGACCTTGTGACCAAGGAACCAATGCTCTCCCATGTGAAAATTACTGTAATCATTAATATTATAATCAAACAGTGTAGTTTTAACATTTACAGATATGGCTCAAAATATGAAGACAGAATGGCAAACAGTGAAGGTCCTAATTAGTCTGATCTGGTCTGTACTGTTTGCCAAAGGAGTCTGATATCAGTCTGCACTGTTTGCCTAGACCTGAACTTCTTAAGAAAGGTTCATAGTTTATAGTTTTAGACTGTTTAGTTGTTTTATACTGGCAGTTCTAAAATTTCTGATTGCCCAGGGGGCAACCTTCTGAGACTCTCAGCTTGCCCCCAGCAAATTCAACCTGAGGGGGGCAAGTGGGCAACTGCTTATTTCTAACACTGGTGATATGTATAATGTATGTTGCCTTGGCAACAGCTGTGCATATGGACTACACACTTCCTTGAAAACAGGATACCTCATTTCAAATGCTTTTGTAAACACGGGATGTGTGTATGTTGCTATTTGTGCAGTCTATGCAATTGCATACACATCAAATTTACAGAAACATAAAGCATTCTTTAAAAATTGCTCTTAGCCTCTTTGAATTAGCGTCATATGTTAACACAATGGCGTTAACCTCAGAACGTCATTAACAAAGTTAAGTGATGTCATGCTTAAAATGCATTATGTATATCAGTTTAAACGCTCATATCTTTGTTATTTGTAAATATAATCTCTTCAAACTTTCTGTAATTGTTTCACAAGAACTAGATCTTTCTTTCTCTGTAAATATCTCACTTTTGACTTTTGTTGCCAGAAGGTCCCTTTTGTCAGATCTTGGCTCACATACATGTATATTTCTAGGGTATAAAGCATTAATGGTACAAAACCTCCATTTACTTGATGAATCTTGAAGCTGTTTGGCTTATTATACAAGGCTGTTATGTGTCTTCTTACATTGGCATGATTTTGAAGCAAATTCATTCAATTTTGAAAATTTGCTAGAAGCTAAGGACAAAGGACCTCTGCTGGTGGTAATGGGAATCGCAGTGTATCGCTGCCTATAATTTTGATAAACAATAAAAGTTGGTCAAATGCTTCCATCTTCATATGTAAGCTCGCTGTTAGTCTCTATTTTACGTCACCCCCACCCTACGCTGTTAGCCTCTATTTTATGACATACCACGCCCTACATGGCCCCTGAATAGGTGTACTTTACGTATGGATGAATGGTTATAGTACATTGCTGCATAATATTGCACCAGGTAAATATATTGTCATCAAGGTAGAATAGATTACAGTTGCACTTCAAAATATTTCTTAACAAACCGGAGATAAAACAACAGCAAAAATAGTTATTAAAATGCTCATGATTTTGGACTTTTAAAATACTTCAATGTGATTGATGTTATAATACCCTTACACATGAAAACAATTGATTACTAAATGTTTTGGTGAAGTCAAATTTTGCACCCCCTACCCCCTTTGGCAGCGTCTCCTATTTGGTCATAGGGGTCTGCCTGTCTAATTATAAAATATTAATTCTTATACATCAAATGTCTTATTCAAAAGGATAGCAGTGATATCTTATGCATAGGGAAGTTTTGGGAAGCATCTGAAAAATAGGCAGATACCCTATCAAAGTGTCAGAGGTCCTTTAAATAGCCTGCCATAATGGAATTAGATTAAGAAGAATTACACATGCCAAAAATGGCACTAATCTTAATCCGTTACCATGTTCTACATATATCCACTTTTTGGGGACGGATGCTGGCATCCGGACTCAATTTTAACACTTACAGTTTTTCAGTCACGTCAATTTTTCACCCTTGCGAGGCCATACATTAAATATATGCTATACTCCTTGCAAATTTTTAGACATATAAGTTGCATGGTTTCAATATTAACAATTTAATTAGATGCATGATAAACAGTCGTATAGATCCTGATTAGTTTGTTCCTGAGAAGCCAACTGATCCGGATCTACAATGTTTTCCAGAACGTGGTATATCCGGATTCCGCAGGATAAAGGCTTAATACAAACCGAACAACTTTCTGGAAAATATTACGCGTAAAAAGTAGTTCATTTTTTGTTGTTTTATTATTGTTTTTTATGCTTTGCAGTTTAGAAACTTCAATTTGGGTATCGAAGCAATGATTTATTGCCAATTGCTAATTCAAATACAAATATATTTAAAAAATAATACCTTGCGCAGTAATATAATAATGATAGGCATATCGTAAAAGACATGGTGGACTTGCTATTGTAGTCTGCTTTCATTGACAACAAACAAACAAGTCGGCGTGTTTTTTTTACGCGGCTATGTATGTAAATAATATAACATTCATATGAATCAAGAATTATCTCAGTTGACCCCAGAAGGTCGCTTGGATATTGTGGATTAATAATCTTACTTGCATGAGTTCATTTGAAGTTTTACTTTATGCCTATCCCGCCAAAACGATCACGTGATATATACATTTGCGAAAGGACGCTATCTGTTAGACTGGTCTCCCTTTAATAGTATTGCGTCTATTTATAGCATACACTCTGGCGCAGTATTGGAATTTTGAGTCCATCCGCGGTATTAAATAAAAGGGCATTTGCTACCGGGCCCGTCATGAGCCACTACCATGAGGCCTGCCGACGAAGCCTCGCACGAACCACAATCCGCGGATGACGGTTTCATTGACGGATTCAAGTGGCAGGGGGCGGGCGCCCCCCCCCCCCTAAAATCGCCAAATCAAAGTTTTTAATATGATTTTAGCACCACTATTGTTTTTTGTTGCTGATTGTTTTCAATTTTAAATAGTCTGGGGTTTTTCTTGCATCTAAATTCAAAGGTGCCACATCGGCGGCGCCCTGCTAAACTGTAGCCCACCATATCTTTCGGTTCCGTTTTGAGAATGACGTCTACTGGAGTCCTCGGATCAGAGCAGTCTGATCTGGGCCCGCAATGTTTGCAACAAGGACGTTTAATGGTCTAGCAGAGTACAGTATATAGGGATTATGAATCTAAAAATTGGCTTATATGCCTTCTGCGCCCAGCAGATGTTAATGGATAGAAACACATGTGTGATCACTATAATAAAGGATATATGCGTGTCAAAATGTGGTAGAAACTTTTTGAAAACACGGCGATATGATTCTGTGCTATCTCCTCTTTTTCTTTTCTTTAATCTTATTAAAACAGTCGCTAAATTCATGCGGACTGAGTCAGTAAAATGTCCAGCGCATGCGGTAAGCCAGGCACGTGCATATTATGTCACTCAATTTACTTACAAGTCCGAAAAGCCCACTGATTTAAACTATTCGATAAGCCGGGTCTCCTATGTTCACTCGTCTCGGACTACCGATGAATCACTACACTTTTTCGTTCTTCCTTCAGAAAACCAAAACGCTTTCGCTCGCTCTGTCGACTTCGAATTCCAGTTTATATTGTATTCAAGAAATGAAACCGCTAGACATCTCGTGCGATCAGATTTTTTGCAAAGATATACACAAAACTTTGAAATACGTAGACGAGTTCCCAGAGTAAAAAATCAACAAACTGACGAAAATCAACACACACACACACACACACACACACACACACACACACACACACACACACACACACCTCTACTTGTCGATCCGCCGATGCAATGTTTACTTTGACGTGCCTGCACCAGTCTCTCTCTCTCTCTCTCTCTCTCTCTCTCTCTCTCCTAACATTTGCAAACACGGTTTGGATCCAGATCAGACCCGAATGGTATTCAGGATAGAATGTTTCGTCAATTTAAAAATGTGTGCATGCGATAGAAGTACGCAAAGCGTTAATACTGTGGAATGTCCGACTTTGCCGTACAAAAGCCGATTTGGATTTTGGGTCCTCATCGGAAGCTGATTGACTGACCCAAACATTGTGTTTCGATATTCTAAGAAAACAAGCCAAAACAAAAGATTCGTGTGCAAACACCGTGCAGTCTCCTCTCTCTCTCTCTCTCTCTCTCTCTCTCTCTCTCTACTTTTACGACCTGCTATCAAAGTTCGCAAATAGTTTGGATCCAGAAGATCGTCCGATGTGCCTGATCAGGGACAAACAAGCATACCAAGAGTTATAATCTAGTCCGACTTTGCGTCCGATGATCACGGAACATTTCAGACAAGTACCTTCTTTCAGATGCATGCCACGGGCGAATCTAGAGGGGGACAGGGGGTCCGGACCCCTGAAAAATCATAAAATATAGGGTTTTCTAGCAATATTGATCCGGATCCCCAAAAAATTACAAAGCTACCAAGCCAGCATTCAATGGTGGGCCATTGACACGCCAGCAAAACGCCATTTCAAGGGCGTTTCGCTGATGGGCCGATGGTGGTCAATTTTAAGTGGCATTTCGGTCCTCTCTGACAAAATGCTCTGGATCCGCGCATGAATACAGTGCGTGTGAACCGGCTCGATTGAAATTAAACTGTCGACGGACATAATTTCATGATATTTTGGTACTTACAACGTGCGACAAAGACTCAGACTAGCCTGCGCAATGGTGCATTCTCAATTCAGCATTACAGTACTTAAAATATGCGAGAAAAATGAACGAGTACTTGAAATCGGGATACTTTGGGATTGATTGACAATTACACATTTTTCAGAAATGGTTTCTATATTTTTTTCGTTTTTGGTGAAACGACATTTACTTGTTTTACCTGTATGTTAATGATTTGGTTTAAATAAGCGTTGATTGTTTATGAGAAATACCCCTTCAACGGTTGCAAGTCTTAACCGCGGAGGTGTGTGACAAAATACTTCAGCATCCGCGGGGTTTTGTTATCTGGCCGCGGGGCAGGGCTTTTTAGAACCGTTTTTTTTTTTCACATATTAATTAAAGCGGCAGGAACTAACTATGGGCTCAAAGGCACTAACATTTTGATAGCCTGTTAGTTTCTACCAGCAGGGACAGCCGATACTGGTTCTATTGCGAGTTTGACGCGAATCTGTACCACAGGGTGAGAGCATGCTCCTAATCTTAGTGCTAATGTGACCATTGTCGTCGTTGTTCATGGCCGCGGGGTTCTGCAATATGCTTTCCTGTCCATGGAAATCCTAAAACTCAAAACATCAGAAACATCTATGACAAAAGATAGGTAGGTGGTATGCTGAAACCACTGGGTCAATTACGGTTAGATCAGAATGTAGCCATTGGGTTTTCACTATTTTTATTTCTCTGTATGCTGATTTAGCCAAATTATCTAGTTTTACGGTAGTAAGATCGCCTGACCAAAGTGCCAAGGTTGTGAGCAGCAAAATCTAGCTGTTTGTCTGTCTGCCCGTTAATCTGTCCATCCGTCTGTCTGTCTGCATTGGTTCTTCGTTCTTTTACTTATATGCTCGTTAAACCAGCTTACATGTGTCTAGTAGCTCAGGTGGTTTGAACGCCTGTCCATTGTTCTGAAGGCTGTGAGCAGCATAATCTAGCCTTCTGCCTGCCTGCATACTTGTCTGTCTACTTGCCACTGGCTGTCTGTCTCCCTGTATCTGTTCTTTGCTCTTTTGATTTTTTGTAGGCCTGTTTTGCTAGATTAATATCTAGTAGTTCAAGTGTTTAAGGTGCCTGACCCCATTGAGGTTACTTTTAATTTTTCTAAATACGTAGGCTTGGACCCAGCATCTACTCTTTATCCCCAAAAATATCAAGAATATCAGGCACACCCCAAAAATATTTAAAATTTAGCAACCCCAAAAATATTTTTCAAATCTGTACCTTGACCATAAAAAAGCGCCAAATTGATAGAAATGACTCCACAAAACAAAAAAAAAAAATAAAAATTTTCATCATACTCCCAAACATATTTATTTATCTGACCTTCCCGACCCCTCCCCACTCCAAAAAATGCAATTCAAAATTGTGAACCTTCAAAAATGGACCGAACCTACTTATATATGATAATATCAAAGTACCACCCCACCCCTCGCCCAAGAAAGCTGGCCAGTGTTTCAGAGCAGTATGCAGCAAAATATAGCTGTCTGTCTGCTTGTTTCTCAGTCAATCAACCAGTCAGCCAGCCAGCCCGACCAACTGCTTCGATTTCTTAGTGTAGACAGAGCCTCTTTGTAAAAGCGTATTCTTGTTACATAAAATTATTTGCATGTCCTATTTTTTCTTCATACGTAGGGTCTGGCCCAGCATCTACTGTTCACCCATATCCGGAAATTTAAGGACCCCAAAAATATTTGAAAGGGGTAGGTGCATTAAGAGGCTATTTTGTCCCCCCCCCCCCCCCTATGAGTTCAAAAAATAAAAGTTGCTCTTCACAAGTTTTTTCTTATTAGTTCATTAGAACAATAGCCAAAGTGTAAAGGTCTGGTATTGATTCGACTTATACCGTTGCTATGGTAACAAAAAAGGCCGCCAAAATAGGCTGAAAATAGGAAAATGACCGTTTTGGAGCAAATTTGAGACATGTAACAGAGAAATTAATATAGAGCACAAGCAAATATCAAAAAAAATATTTTAACATATGATGCGAATTATCATGGCACACAATATACTAAAGGTTTTTTTTTTGTATTTGCTTGTGCTGATAACTAATTCTTAAAAAAAATCGGTCTCAAAAAGCCTCAAATTTGGCCTAAAATAGCAATTTCTCTATTTTAAGCCTATTTTGTCAGCCATTTTGGTTACCATAGCAACTGGTAAAAGTAAAAAAAAAATGCCAGAATTTTACACTTGGGCTATTCTTCTAAAAAATCAATAAGATGAAATTGGTGAAAAGCAACTTTCATTTTTTGGGCTATAGAGGGGGCCAAAATAGCCCATTAATGCACGTATCCCTTTTAGCAACAAAAAAAATATCCTTGACCTAAAGAAAAGACCCTAAAATGCATCATATCCCCCAAAATATTCACGTTTCTTGGGCTAGAGGTCAAAATCTAGGACATCTTGTTTTTTTTTTTAGAATCATTTGTATTTGAACAACAGTGGCGATTTCAACAAGGTGAGCGTTTGCGGGCACACTTTCATGATCTTTATTAGTAATGTGTAAAGTCTGGCATAAGTACAACGAGAGCGCTCACATTGTTGAACTCACCATGTCTCTGTCACTTTTAACCTGAGGGTTCATTCCCCCAAGGTGGGGCTAGAGGTCATAATATAGGAAACCTTTCAAAAGAGCTATTCTGTTTTTCCAACCTATGCAGATATCTTTCCAAACATTTATAAGAAAACATTCATATTTAGGCATTTGGTATCATATTCATGGAAGGCTTCCAGTCATCAGCTTCAGAGCCTTGCGTCCATACCTCAGGGTGGGGCTAGAGGTAAAAATCTAGGACATCTTTTTTTTCTTTTAAAGAACCATTTGTATTTGAAGAACATATACTATTTCATTTTCTGACTTTCTGTGACTTCAGGTCTTCTGCTCAGGACCTTTGAGCAAAAGACTGCCAGAGCTCTAGCTAAGAAACTTCTTTTAACAGAATTTCCTCCTGAACCACTGACCCAAAAGCAACTTAATGTCACAGATTTGTACCCAATGGTGTCTTCTACCAATTTTGCACAAAAGGTTCCACTCCACTGAACAATGGATCTGCCTAAGCTCCAGATAAGAAATGTCTTACAATGACTTCTCCTCCTGAACCAATGGTCCAAAATTTACAATAATTTCACAGAATTGTCCCTAACGATGCACTCTACCAAAATTATACAATTGCTTTGGCTCTGCCATTAAGAGACTTTATTCAAGCTTGCACATAATGTCTCTGATGGCGATTAAGTAAAAGTAAGAAAAACATATACAAAAAAGGACAGAACTTTATCAAATCAGTTTTTGATCATCATTAATTTCTTTGAATATGTGGGTGGTTTGTCTTAGGTAAGATACTAGGAAACACTTTCCCTAATCCTCGTAAGATCTTTAACCAACAGAAACCAAAAGAAAATCTGAAGGGAAAAAAAACGTGCCACGGTATTTGGGATCAAATTACACATGTTTAGTTGGGGTTGTGCCAAAGAAAGTTAAGAGAAAATTGTTACCGCTTACCTGCCTGAAGAGCTTCACCAACATTTATTGAGGGATTATTTTTAACACTGTAAGCTCTATAATAAAAGCATTTGACATAAAGTTTGATTATTTACTTCTTAAGTTAGTTATTAATCAACTGATTTCTTGCACTGTTCATATATTGATTACATTTATTAAAGGCTGGTTTTGTCCAATGAACAAATGACAATGTCGCCAGAAAGATTGCTTTCCCATTTCACTTTGTGGCAATATGTTTGACCCTACATCAGAGACTTCCAGTTTCCATTTGCATGTTTTAGAAAAGGTATCTAACTAACAACCTCCCTATTTGAACGCTTTAATGCAGCCGTCCCCATCAGTACTCTCAGTGCTTTGATTAAACACTATGTACAGTGAAACCTGTCTTAAACGGCCACTCAAAAATAGACAAAACAAAGATATTAAAGACAAATGGTAGCTTAATGAAGGTCGAAAGTATTGCAGAATGCTCTCTTGGAGCATTCTGCAATACTTTTGATAATACTTTTGACCTGCATTAAGTGATAATCGGTCTTGAAAACCAATTTTTTGTCTTCGTTTTGAGTGGTCGCCGGTTTTACTGTAGATCCAGAATCCATTCAATCCACACGGTTTACCACACTCATTGTAAACACATGCAAATGACTGGAAAACTTCTACCTGGCCAGTAAGATCTCTGACATCTGGAAAGATTTTTAGACTATGTCAGCAGGCTGACAAAAAGCTGACTGTGAACATATATCAGGACTTTAGTTAAGAGTGCATAATGGAAATTTAATTTTCTTATTTCTCAACCAAAACATATATTGTGGGTACTCAAAAGAATCGTCTCAATGAGACGGTTCTTTTGAACACCCAAAACATATGCCAAAACTGATAGGTAAGAAAATATTTACATCTTTACGCTGAACTTTTGTTTATCTAAACATGTGTATATGCTATTCTAGACCTACGATCAGGCTTAAATGAAATATATGTGTGGTTCCTGTTGCCTACCTACCCTATTTTTTTTAACCCTACCCTAAACATTAAAATGGTCTTTGGAGAAAAAATACCTAAAATGGGCACATTTTCAGATTTTGTCACTGCTTTCTTTGTTAAATGTTATAACAAACTTTAATAATTTCCCTACCTACATACCCTAAATTTTGTTGGTATGCAACAGGAACCACACTTAAATTTCATTTAGGCCTGACATCAATAGACATATGACCTATGAAAATCACACTAGCTTGACCTATGACTATCAATAGGAATATGGCCTATGGCAATCACATTGACTAGACCTATGTTCAATAGGCCTATGACAATCACCCTGGCTAAACCTATGACCTTGCTATCATCAACTGGCTTGACAACACTGGTTAGACCTATGACCATCCAGGGGACAAAAATATTTCAATATGGCACTGGTCCTACAGAAGGAGTGACATACAATTTTCGCTTGTCCTGCAAACACATGCGCTTGTCCTCTAAAAGCGTATGCAATAAAGAACACAAGGGAGAAATATGTAATATGACTTCCAAGTAATTCTTCCCAAAGCACTCGTCCTACAGGACGAGTGCTTTGGGAAGAATTACTCAGCCTTTCTCGATTTCACTAGTAATTACTAGCGGACGAGTGAATTTTTTGTCTCCTGCCATCAATAGGCCTATGACAATCACCCTGGCTAGACCTAGGACCTTGCTATAATGCTATGACTATCAATTGGCCCAGGACAACACTGTCTAGACCTAAGACCATCAATAGGCTCCCTCTGCTTGCTATGACTATCAGTTGGCCCATGACCACACTGGCTAGACCTATGACCATCAATAAGCTCCTTCAGCTTCTGGCAATTCTAAACCTATCAAATGGTCCTTATCGTGTAGAGTAACACATGTTAAACTTGCTTTACCAGTGAGCTCATCCACTTGAACAGAGAATTTAGACATACTGCAGTTAGGACATACTTTAAACGCTACACTCTTATTACCAGGAATCTTACAGTTCAATGTCTCAACAAAGTAGTAGATAGCTTGTTTGATGAATCCCCCATGGCTCACAACCAGGATATCAGCTGAACTAATATGAACACTGTCAAACTCGTCAAAACTGCTGTTACGTCCAGAGCTGATACTCGACATGCTCGAAAGTCTGGGCAGTTTTATCGGAGAAACTGACACATTAGGATTTCCTTGAGATGAGACAGTCAACTCGGCACAGTGCGGTCTCACCGGACTCGGAGTTTGGAAGACTGGCTGTGTAGTTGGTGCAATGGGACTTGATTCTAGAGTGAGATGTCCAGATACGGTGCTGTCAGAGTCACTGTCATACGACAATACACAGCCGCGAGATTCCTGAGAATTTCCTGATAAACTGTCGGAGGAAGAAGCGAGATCATGATTGACATTAAGGTCTTCTGAACTACTGCTATTACAGTCTATATAGCTATAATCCCCAGTCACATTGCCTAGTCTATCTTTATGTTGCATAAATTCATCATTTGACGCCAAATTTGATTCAAGGTCACTGTCATCAAGGTCAATGTTGTAATTCATCTCATTGAGAATGTTCTGTATGGAATTGGCACCACAGAATGACTGGCTTCTTCTACTTAGTTCCAGTCTTTTACTAGGACGGCTGTTGTGACCGAGACTGCCACCATGTCGACGCTTGATCTGTGCTGGCATACAGGCCGGCTTCTCAGAATCAGACCACTCTGTGGCTAACTTACAGAGGTCGGTGAAGAAGGACCTCATTCTCTCACGAACCTAAAAAATAAAGGTATTGACCATAGGTTTAGATAAACAAAAATTTTAAGAGTAAAACTGATAATATTTTCTTACTCATAATTTTTAGCATATGTTTTGGGTGCTTAAAAGAACGGTCTCATTGAGACGGTTCTTTTGAGAACCCAAAACATATGATAAAACTGATGGGTAAGACAATATTTACAATTTTACGCTCAAAAATTTAGGTTACCTAAACATATGACTTAGAAGTTTATTCTACAAATCAAAATAGCATGGCAAGCATCTTGGTAATTTCTAGTGGTAGGGTTTTTGCTCTTGTATACAATATTTTGCCTATCTGCTCGCATTTGTAAAACGGCCACTCTCTTGTAGTTGTATACTGCATTTTGCTTCACTGCTATCATTTGATGTTGGATTCCATTCAGTATTTCTCAAGATAGACTTGATAGGTTTAAAGCTTAGGCCAAATAAAACAAACCTGTGTTTAGGGTAACCAGACCCTAGGCTAACTAAATTTACTGGTGTTACCAAGAATTTTTTCCAGGTTTTCTGGAAAAATATATTTTTATGCATTTTGAAAAGCGAAATGCCTTTCAAAATGCATAAAATTATGTTTTTCCAGAAATTTTTTAAAAAAAAAAACATGTGTGCCGTTAGACCTGTTACCTGAAACACCTACCTACTTCGGCCACTGTGCCGACTAATTTGACAGAGTGTTCCATTAGATAATTCTAAAAACCAGTGAATCTGGCCAGTGTCCTGGATATGTCTGCCTGCTACTCCAAATCAGAGAAATCCCTGCTCATGAGCAGCTATTGAGTGCATACTACCAAAAATTTAATAGTAATAAAGGGATTAGCAATTTAGCACTGTAAGGCTATGGCTCTTGTATTATGTATTTTCCCTATTGGTCCAAAATAGATGTGAGAAGTTTGGCTTTGACTCCGGCCAATGGAGTTACATTTAGAGATAAAGTTTGTTGAAAGTGTGACAAATGGACAAAGCAAGGACTGTATGCTCTCCCGTTGAGAAACATACTCATTTCTACCTATCCAGGGTTTACCCTGGCTCAGAATTTGTTGTAGCCAACACTTTAGCCAAATGGAAAAAGTTGGAGCTTTTAGCCAGAAAGTATCAAGAAGTTGTTTTGTATTTAACTCTTTGCCCGCTATGTCTGCTGGTAACCTTTGCAAACAGTTTGGACCCAGATCAGGCCCAACAAAATGTTGGGCCTGATCTGGATCTAAACTGTTTGACACCCTGAAAGCAGCATCCAAAGAGTTAAATATGGCACAATAATAAAGTGGTAAGGAATAATAATAGCAATACTGGAGCATCCAAAAGCTGATCAAAATACACTTTTTACAAATAAGTAATTTTTCAACAACCTATGTACAACTTTTAGCCGACTACTTATTATTGTAGTCATTTTTCATTTTTAGTAGCGAATGGCAGGGTGAGCACTGTTAGATATGTGTATAACAAGTTTAGGGTCATACCTGTTCAATACTTTCGCCACCAGGTGGAGTATAGTCAAAGAATTTTCTCTTTGCTTTCTTAGCTGCATGAATCAACTCACTGGATAACTTCCCTTCTGCTGATCCAAATTTCTAAAAAAGATAAAAAAAATACATGTATAATGGCATAATATAATTTAACAAACTTTGCTTTACAAGAATATGCAGACTGACATGGGTGCTCGTTTTTATTGAATATTGGCCAAATAAGAAAATTAGTGTGTTTTGGGTAACAGGTCTGAAAATTTTTGGTAGGGCTACCCGTAGGCACACATTTTTTAAAAATTATTTCTTTTTGGACAGAAGTACCCTTTAAAATGCATAAAATTATATATTTTCCATAAAACCTGAAAAAATCTTAGGTTTTTCCAGTAAAGGGTCAGGTGACCCTAAAAACAAGTATTTTTTTATTTGGCTTTATTAAACAAGTTGGGGAAAAGCAATAAAATGCTGGGCTTGCAAGAGGATTTTATTGCTTTTTACATTGAGTTTAATAAATTTAATAGCACAGGGGCATGAATGTTAACTTCTACTTTTCATATGACATTAAAATTACTATGAAATCGAGATCTTGGTGTGAAAACGTTTTAGATTTTGTCATTTTGTATGCAAAGTTGTAATGGCTGTCATTACATTTGACCCTGGAATGCAATAAGATTAACATAGCCAATGAGTACAATCCACAACAGCTTTTTTTAGAAATAAGTACTTGAGGGCCATGATCCAGAACCACCTTCCCAGAGTTACATTTAGGCCTGGTCACCATTTTCTTCAGAGGAACAAAGGGGGCCATTTTTGTAAGAACCAGAATTCTGCATTAAGTCCGAACAACTAAAGGGGACCCTTCATTGGGCCTTCAATGAACATTTCTGGACCCTGGTCCATAATGGTTCAGTGATTTAAGAGAATGGTGTTTAAAGCAAATTGTTGACTAACAACATATTGGGGAATCCCCCCAGGGATGATGATGGATATTCCAGGATCGAAAGGCTGAAATACATGATGTACGCCTGTAACCTCGAACTATAGGGTCCAGCGTCAAATTGTGAATATTTTCTAATCCACCAGTTTAAACATTTGTTTTTGTTGCCCAAAAGAACTATCCCATTGCTTCAGTTGATATATAATAGAATTAATTTTAAATCACACTTTAATCTAGAGGCCTGTCATGGGACAAAAATATTTAAATAATGCACTTGTCCTACAGGATGAGTGACTTACAATTTTCACTCGTCCTGCAAACGCATGCACTTTTCCTTTAAAAGTGTATGCAATCAAGAACATAAGGGAGTAATATGTAATATGACTTCCTTGAGTAATTCTTCCCAAAGCATTCGTCCTACAGGAGGAGTACTTAAGGAAGAATTATTCCTCCTTTCTAGATTTCACTCGTAATTACGAGTGGACGAGTGGAATTTTTGTCCCCTGCCTATTCTCTATTGGAAGTTTCTACCTACCCTTTCTCTTAATCTTTTGTCATGGATGACCTCACACTTAACAACTTTATTGGCATCCGCAATTGTCTTAGCTGTGAGACTAGCGCGTGAGAGGTCGCTGGAGAAGATGTGAGTAAATCTTTCATTCTGTAGTCGCGTACCAGCAAGCTGGGCCTGTTTCTCTCCATATTCTGACAAAGGGATGTCTGTGTGTCCTGAAACAAGATGTATCACTCAGTTAACACAGGTGATTTTTTTATAAATCCATAATTTCAGCATATGTTTGGGTGCTTAACCCTTAATGGGCCAAGAAAAAATGCATTTGAAAATGTCGTCTGCTGCAAAAGATTGCCTAACATTACCGACGAATTAAGTATAGAAGCAAACAGCATGGACCCAGAACAGACTGCTCCTATAGGAGCAGTCTGATCTGGTTCCACACTGTTTGCCATAGAGGCTATTTAAACATTTCAGCTGATGAAAAAAGCAGACGACTTTTGTTGTGATTGGTGCATTAAGGGTTAAGAAGTACCCACAACATATGTTTTGGTTGAGAAATAAGAAAACTAATACCGTATTTTGTTACACTCTCCTAACTAAAGACATTTGCCCACATCTATTATTGACCCTAGTTGCCTCTTTTGAGTTGTTTGCAGGAATTTTCCAAACTTTTCAGTGTCTCAAAACTTCACATCTTACTGATGTGACATGAGTTCCATTGGATATACATATCTAATTGGGCTGGTATCCAGCATATGGTACAAGTTTGCATGTGTACAGGGAAGATTCAAATCAGCCTGCGCATCTGCAGTCCGATCAGTCTTAGATTTCTGTCTGAAGAAATGTTGGACCCTTGGCCACCTATAGTCTTTTTAAGCGCCCATCAAGGACTGATCAGACTGCACGAATGTACAGGCTGATCAGTCTCTGATGGACGCAAATGCCAACTTGTACCTTTTACAATTTAACTATTTTACTAGATGCATATTTTATATGGAGATATTGTTTTCTATTGACTTAATCAAATTATATAACTTCATTTAATTTTTTTAGGTATTGTGAAAAAATGTACATCAATCTCCTCTGCACAAGCTCTTCTACACTTAAACAGTACAAAGCGCATGTGCGGATCCAGAGGGGGAGGGGGACAGGATGTCTGGACCCCCACCCCGTCTGGAAAATCACAAGTTCTATAAGAAAAAAAGTTCACTCAAAATTGCCAAATAGGTCAGACTAGTATTACTCCAGTAGTATTGTTAAAAATTAATAAGTACTGTGGAAAAACATGACTTGATGATGAGGTCCTTGATATCTTACCTTGAATAATATTCTTTCTGTTATATGTTGTTTCTCCACTGAAATGAAACAGATATCAACTTTTAATTATCTAGCTGAATAATTTGAGATATTAAATGAAAAAGCATGTAAGATTTTGGAACATGTATATCAGAAGAGCCTTTGCAGGGTTCATCCTAGCCCAAAATGATGATGGGCCCTTAAGATGGGCCAATGGCCCATATCCCATTCAAATACATGCAAATTTCCAAATTTTAATGGGCCATTTGAAATTTTTATGGGCCCTTTGCAAAATTTGATGGGGCCCAAGAATCCTTAATATCCACATTAGAGCATAATTGACATGTGATTTGAATAGCTTGTATATGGGGCCTAACCAAAAATAAAGTCCATTTTAGCAAAACATTAATAGTTTTCTCACAAAATGGATCGGGCCCATCCTAGGATGAACCCTGCCTGTGCATACACACAATCTTGCCAGAGCCTTCACTGTGTGTGTACACAAATAGGCCAGGAACATGGCCAGGAAGCCTGGCTTTCAACATCAGATGGGCCTCAACGTGAGAAATCCTGACTTTGACACTTGCAAACAACAACGGTGCAGACCAGCCTGTGAATCCGCACAGCCTGATCAGTGGATTTGTTATTCACTAAAGTAAATTCTGAAAAGTGTGGTAACAAGGTTAGATATCTCTATAATTCTCTTTTTTTTTTTTTTGGGGGGGGGGGGGGGGGTAGGCTACAACACAAAGCCTTTAGCTACACTCCTGTAGGTTATGTACAAACTGGTACAAAGAAGGGAAATTGTTTTGTTTTACTGAGCGCATTCTACTCTATTAAGTTTTCTGGGTTTAAAACCATATTGGAATCCAAAACTCAGAACAGCATGTCATCTGCTGTAAGTGATTCAATACACGAAAAAACAGTGTGGACTGTGGGGTAGCTAGTGTGACTGTGTCCCCAATCATTTAACAATTGTGACTGTGTCCCCCATCATTTAACAATGAGAACATTAAGCTTTACTCTTACAACATAAACTGCTCCTTGTCAACCAAAAGTGCGCCTGTAAAATCATTAAATACCAGAATTTAGATAAATTCTTGCTTTAAAAATTTCTACTGGGTTTTCAAATCACAACATAGGTCCAGATAAGGACATTTTATTTGCGTAAATTTTTAATTATTCTCTTACCCATTAATTAAACATGTGTTTTTGGGTGCTCAAAAGAACTGTCTCATTGAGACAGTTCTTTTGAGTCATTGAGACAGTTCTTTATAGTACCCACAACATATAAGTTTTGGATGCAAAATAAAGAAAATAATGTTCAGTTACACACTCTTATCTGGGGGCATGTTGACACTGCCTAGGAGTAGGGCATTTTTGGATGGTGCTGTGCCATGCCCTTTTACTGTGCACCATTAACAGAAACTTAAAGGCCAAGAAAAACACTGCAGGCTCAGATCAGCCTCAGCAATTCTGCCACTGAGCAGCCTGGTCAGTCTTCAGTTGGCCCTCTCACTACGGCCTCAGTTTGCTACCAACCTCGTCAAACTGTGACTGGAACAAAGGCTTGACAATATTTGGAAATACTACTAAAAGTTGACTCACTTGACGGCTTATAGCCCCTTGGGACACTTGCACTTTATCGGGCACCATGGTCCATGGTACAGTCTGTTCATGTAGCATATGATAGATGGGGGCTTATGCCCCCATAGCCCCTCAATCAGGTCTAAGAAACACATAAAAGGACAGAATTTCTGTCAAACAATAGAAGATCTTTCGTTTCACAGATCTGGTTATCTGTCAAACGACAGATATATGCTGTTTGAAATGTTACAGTATCAAATAAATTGTACAATTTGAAAAAACCGCATACTGGTACATGTTGAAAACTCGTCATATTAACATCAACTACCTTTTAGAGAAGACCAGGGGTGTCTAGAATAGTGCATTTTCTGCGGAAATATATTCTTGTCTTGAAAACACTCTAATTCAGGTATTTTTTGCGTTTTCTCCGCTATTTTGCTGAAGTTGCAGAAGCTGGATTCGTTTAGTTGGTTGAAACTACAGTAGACAAGACAGTACAACATTTATATTTTTAGGTTATTGGTAGTTTCACTCGTGAGCCCCTTCACCCATGAGTAGGCCCTTGTTACACATTATGATTGTTTCGCCAAATGGCTCATTTTGCCCACTTATTGTTTGTCACTCTGTCCGTATTTGATTAACATGTGCATTAGCATGCGCAGATGCAGGATTTTTTGCCAGGCGGATCCAGAAAACAGCTCTGACAATGTTTGTTTTCGTCCTCAACTTATTTTACTGTTTTACAGAGGGTGTCCAATGGTTATTTCAAAGAAAACTATAATTTTCCAAGGTTTCAGAGAGGTTCCAACATTTACCGGGATGGGAGGGTCCAACTTTTCCAGGGGGATCCAAATACTAATTTCTATAGAGACGGATATAACTTGTGATATTTCAAGGGGGTCCGAACCCCCTATCCCCACTTCTGGATCCGTGCATGATTGGATTAGGATAGGGTAGGTTTTGGAAACCCAGCAAACACAGTCTCTCGGCCCATCATCAAAACTCCCTTTGGATAGTGGAATGGCATTTTGCTGGGGAGCAGATGTTGGCACAGTTTTATATGTTTAGTAGTTTACTGGGAACTGATAGGCAAATTTCACTACAAATAAATGAGACAAATACTGACATTTTGTTCAACAGTTCCTCTGACGAATAAACGAATAATCTCCCGCGAGTAAGCAGCATTGATATAACCCTACCCCCTGGCTAAGCTATGCTCAATCAATTAGTCCTGCCAAGTAATATACCAATACAGACCTCTATTACATAATTAACTTGGAAAATGATTTTAGAATCTCAAAATACATTGGAATGCATTTCCACGCGCTCAGATATGTAATAAAAACGAGTTTCTGAATTGTTTTATGTGGATATGGAGGGATAGTCTCATACACAGAACGGAGGTGTTTTACAAAAAGTACATGCAAATAAGTGTCATTTCTGGCGTATAAAATCCTAAAGTATTCTTCTTCTTTGGATCAGAGGTTGGTTTTAAATTGGTTACTTGTATACTTGGGTATGTTTTGACTTGGGACTGCTTCGACTCCAATTGCTCATTGCGCAAAACTAAAGAAGGCTGAAACCATCTGTTAACCCATAACGGCCTCCGTAGGTTGGTAGTCAATGTAAATATGCAATACAACAGTTGCTGGGTAGTACAGCAGACGCTGGAAAACGGACGAACAAAAGGGCAACAAAACAAGAAAAATAAAAGGGGTCCAGTCAACCCTTTTATATCATGTGACAAACAACTTTGCCAATATGGCTGACAGATGTGAGAAGTGAAAACTGAGACAATTTCAATCCGTATTTGCAGTTTTAAATGGCACTTCCGGTAAATTTAAGTGTGTAAACTATTTTATTACAGCCGTTTTCTTCAAAGTGCACCAATAGATCAACTTGGAATGTTCTCAAAAATGATCTTTTATCTGTCTAGTCTTGTTTATTCCTTTCGACATCTTGCGGTTTTGTTGAAACAGAAAGTAGCACATGAAAATGTGATAAAATAATGCCATATCTGTCGTTATAAAGATAGGTAAAATCTATGAAATGGCAGATATTCTACCGTTTGACAGAAATTCTGTCCTTTTATGCGTTTCTTAGACCTGTCAATTGTGTTCAGGTTATAACATCCAACCATACCAAACGTTTCAAGAAATAATTTAGAAGCAAACAGATCCTAGAAACCTAGGCAAAATCAGTTGTGCCCGGTAAAGTGCAATCTAGCCAGCCCCCTTGGTGGAACTATAGGTTTAAACTGTCTCAAGTTTCGTGATCAGCCCAAATCCGTCTGTTTTCCAGCGCCGGTTGGGCAATTTATTTTGTTAGTTTTTGTCATCTATGTGGGGGACTTTTACACAATCACAAATTATATACAACATAAACACTTACTGTCTTACGAATGTCAAGTAAAATACAGCCATCCTGTCTGTAGTTGTCGCTAAAGAACTGTTTTTACGAAATGACAACTAAACAACTCCACTGAATCCTCCATCATGTGTACATCCGTTACAAATTATTTTGTTAAACTGATCCTGATTGGATAAACTCATCTGCTTGACCAATGAGAATACGTCTGACAACTCAATAAGTTACACTACACTGTGAAAGTAGCCAGACGGTCACTGTCTCGCACGTCATCATGATTACGTAATTTGTCTGGCACCTAACACAATTATCGACTCCAATCATTGTCGCGTCGATTTAATCAGTCAATAGACATTCATGTCTCAATTATATAGATAATGAGTGGATTAAATAGAACCACAGACTGATTAATTAGGCTAATTAATATAGATAGCATGTTGATAAATCAATTTATTTGACCCGATATGGGAGGGGCGGGGTTGGGCAGGGATCCCTATTGGCCTACCCATTGAAGGTGCAAATATTAAAGTAAACTTTAAGGACTTTATGCGTATTTTGGGGTTCAAAAATTTGAGTTTCAATTATTATTTTATTTACTTTTCTTTTGAGGGGAGGGGGCGGAGAGAGTACAGAGGTACACAGACCCAATCCCCGGGTGCAAGTGTCGGTGCGACCAGTTATTTGCTACGGCGACTTTTGTCGTCTGCTGGTTACTTTTGCAGATAATCTGAACCTAGTGCAGGCCCGACAAAACGTCAGTTTTGATCTGGGTCCAAACTGTTTGCGAGAAAACCTGACGCGCGAGAAAACCTGATAGTCGCATTCGAACAAGAAAGGTGCGGACTAGCTGCGCATCCGCACAGTCTGATCAGCGCCTTTAATATTCGCTTCCAGCAAAGTATGATAACCGATTCTAGCTATAGTCTCTGTGGCTGAGCAGGCCGATATGAATATGACGTGTTCTCGACAATCTTGACAATTAGTGATTGATGCACTTAATATGTTTGATTTCAAATTGTCAATCAAATTTCAATGGAACGTCGTAGCGACAAAAAAATCTAATGAGGATATACAGGGGTAACAACCTACGTCATAGCGTGGGTGTTGTAAACACGTAGTATGACGCCATCTTTGATTTGCAAGGTTAGTTTTTCCCTTCGTAAATGTCGTACAAGTTAGTGTCTGACAAAACTAAGCAGTGCAGGCGGTGCCTAACATCACACTTGAACAGAATATACAATGGTCACGTCCAGAAATGCCGTTGACTTTGTAAACATTCACCCACAAAAATCGAAGTGGGTGACTGCTAAAATTATCCTCGTGTCTCCCGCTTCGATTCTTGTGGGTGAATGATTACAAAGGCAACGGCATATCGGGGCGTGACCGTTATATATTCTGTTCAAGTGTGATGTTAGGCACCGCCTGCACTGCTTTGTTTGTACAGACACTCATTTGTTTAATTTTACGAAGGGGAAAACTGACCTTGTAAATCAAAGATGGCGCCGTACTACGTGTTTACAACATCAATGCTATGACGTAGGTTGTTACCCTTGATATATGTATTTACTCTTTTGGGTTGATGACCAAATTTACATTTCCTCCTGGGAAAGGCTTTACCTCTTGTTTGTGATGTTTAGTTGTGTTTTTGTCACTTTCCCATGAGGTATCCTGGGTCAGGTGTGGTACTTGATTTTATTGATTCTTGATCTTTGCCGCCTTTCTTCTTTCTTATACTTTGAAATATACATGTATTTAGGGGATACAAAATATACATCTGAATTGTCGTCTGCTTAAGCCCTCTGTTGCATATATTT
The DNA here is from genome assembly GCA_964019695.1 of Loripinus fragilis. Taxonomy (NCBI): domain Eukaryota; kingdom Metazoa; phylum Mollusca; class Bivalvia; order Lucinida; family Lucinidae; genus Loripinus; species Loripinus fragilis. Next base: position 111,473,039 of record OZ026517.1, read on the forward strand.
GCTAACAATATTGACTAATGTAAGTATATAGGCAAAAAGTGTGGACCCAGATCAGATTGCTACAACAGGAACAGTCTAGCTGATCAGAGTTAACACTGATTGACAAAGAGGCTTCTAAAACATTCAGCGGACGACAAAAGTAGACGACTTTTGTTGTGATTGGCGTTTCAGGGTTAAAGTGATTGTTCTTGACTTTTAACTTGAATCAAAAATAAATACATGTATTTCATTATTTTATATACTGATTTAATTTTTACAGATCATTTTTCATCTGCTAAGTTAATTACAGGACTATTTATTGGCTTTATGTAAACATCTGGGAGCAGCCATCCTACAGCAACAGATACACATTAACCTGAGTTTACCTCTTTATGCAGGTCAGCGAAATGAATGAAGCAGCACCTTTCAGTTAATTTCTTCATTTCAATATTGGATAATGGATATTCCGTTTTAGTCAGATCAATGCAAATTAGAATGTTACAACTGTCAATAGAAAAGTATTTTATTTTTCAATAAGTTTCATTTGATTATAAACTGTCTTTAGGTACCCAAAATGAAGAAATTTGTTGCAAAATATGTCGTCTGTTATAGTAATAATTATTGCTTTAAGGGTTAAATTTTAGAAATAAATATATTAAATATCGACCAGTTACCAAGATATACTCATCAATGCTCACACTGCTAAAATAGTACTCTGAAATATTGTATTTTTTTGCCATTACAATGATCTATAATTCTGCTTGGGTAGTGTGTAAGCAGGTGGTAAAGCTTCCAGTTTTCTCGTGTAGAGCTCATTGACCTGAAAATGGCCAGACCCCCATAGACAAGCAAAATAATTAATTACAGGCTAATTGAAGAGTATATTCACACACATTTAATGAGGGATTATTCCTGCCATACTGTAAGCTCTATAATAAATGCATTTGAAAAAAGTGTGAATTTTCACTTTAAAGCTGCATAGTCTGTAACTTTTGGTCTTTTAATTTTTGAACTAATGTTTCTATTTTTCAAGAACACAGTAAAAAAACTAAAATTCAGGTATACATTTTACCAATTTCGTAAATCTTAACAAATTATCAGTATTGAAACAACAGCATTTATGTTAAATTTAACTGTCTATAATTATTGGAGGGACGCAAATAATTATCAACACGAGTAAAACACACCTGTTTTATCAGATAATTCACTTTTCCGTGCAGTTTTCCGCTCTAGTGAACAGATTTATTGTGAAAACATAACTTAATTCAACTTTTACAAATGATTTAAAAAGAAAATAAATTTTTTCGAAAAATGTTCATAGTTACAGAGTATGCAGCTTTAAGAAAAGAACTCGCAATATTCATTTTATCTATAATTGTGAAGTTTGATCTCATTGGAAGCCCTGTAAACATATAAGAGTGGGCCACCATCGGCCCACCAGCGAAACGCCATTTAAATGGCGTTTCGCTGGAGGGACGATAGTGTCCAGAGACTGTGCCGACTGGGAGGTCTGTAAGCATATACTGACGGACTTTAATTACGCAACACTAACTTTTCTTTATATCTTTCAAAAGACAGTTGTATTTAAAATTCCCTTGCTTCGGTGATGTCATCATGAGCTGGCTTCTTCACTGAGCAAACACTTAAGAGTCATTATCTGAGAGCATCAGACAGCCTCAATTATGGCTTGGAAATAGAAAAAATAGATTTTCTTGAAATTTTGCCCATTTTTAACTTCTGTCAAGAGATGAACAAAAATGCATATTTTTCTCAATTTTTCACTTCCGTATCCATGGCAACCACGATTTTCTATTTTTAGCATTTTCCAGCAATATTTTGAGCTAAAAATTACAATATTTTGGACTGCCCTACCAAAGAGGCAATGTGGCAAATGTTTGTGTTTGTGCTTTCAAACAATAAACATGACTTATTACTTTACCCTTGTACTGATTTTGTTACTTTTCCGTTGTCATGGTAACACGTGCTATGATGGATTTTTACATGCTATTATGCATTTTTCAATGCACTAAAAATTGGCAATTTTCAATATCATTTTTCTAAAAATTTCTACGTCAGATTTTTTTGTTTTTCTCTCAATTAGTTAACTGATACCTATATTTCACCATATTGAAAAATTGGGATCGGGTTATTTTTTATTTTGAAATAAATTTTATTTGAAGGTTATTACTGTCGAAGCAAAAATATTATGTTTTTAGATGAACAAAATGATTATAATCTTTTGTATTTTATCTAAGTAGTGATTATCTGTCACAAAAAAGTACCGTTTCACAGAACCATCGTTTAGCAATTTTAAATAATACTTTAAACTGTGGTTTAATGCTTATAATGATATAATATTAGGGATCAAAGTACCCCACCCACTAATGTTAAATGTAAAATTAAATGCTATTTTGCTCAAAACTGGACATTTCAAACAAATTTTATGACAACAGGAAGTTTTAATTGATAAAATAAATTTCCCAGGATTTTTTTTTAAATTTTGGTGTATCTAACCATCTGGTTGCTATGGTAACTCTCCAAAGTAATGTTACCTTAACAATGACCATATAACTCCGTTATCATGCATAACTTGATATAAATACCCTTTTCATTAATGTTATGTCATTGATTTGAGGAGCAAATGGATGTGTAACATATTGTTCTCTCTCATTCTTAGTTAAACCTCATTAAAAGCATGGTTTCCATGGCATTTGGGTCATTTTATTCCTATGGAAGCTAAAAAAGTTTCCATATTCAACTAGAAAATAACCAAACAAATGATATATTTATTACATAACATAACTTTAAGATGTCATATATAAACTACATTATTGCAAACTTACTATCGTAAACATAAAAAGGGTAGAAACAGGAATTCTATCCAGTCTTGACCTTAGATTTAGGTACTTGTTACCCCACCCACTTATACAACATATGAAAACCCTTGTTTATGTATATAGTTTTCTTGAAATAAAACATATTTTATATATTATAGAAATTGAACTGTTACAAAGATAATTGTATATGGTCAATTAAAATTTGGTGTTGATAACAAAAACATCATTGTTGCTATTGTAACTGGCGATAAACTATGCCTGATCATGCCTTAGCAACCACAAAAAACTTCAAAATTATCATTTTTTTATTCTCAATGTTTCCACAATTATTTTATTTTGCTTTGGATAGAATGTTAACCCATCCCACCCGCTAAACATTGTGTCACTTTGAATTAAGAGCTTGCAAATATAGGTTTGACATTGAAAATAAACTTTTCTACATCTTCCGGGCTCTAATTTACTCCACCCATCGATTTAAAAGGTACAAATAAATTGAAATTTTGCCCAAAAAGGCAGATTCGGAAAAATGACAAAAGAGGATGTTTCTAAAAGATGTTTGTGAGAAGACTGGAACAGTATTTTAATTTTTGTGTCACCCAAAGAATGGTTGCTATGGTTCATATCATATCATATCATCATAATCAGATTTTTGATTAACGTGCAGGTGCAGGGGCATCCTCCACATCAGTGGGCCCCTTTCCAGGTAACTGGCTAGCTGCACGCATAGCAGATCTCACACCTGATCTCCAGATGCTCCTTTCTTGTGGGTCAACTGTGGTGAGCTTCCACTCATGGTTAATGTTGATAATTTACACCTTTAATAGCAAATGCCAAAAATCTTCAAAAAGTCATGCTAGTTTTTTTATTCTTAAGGTTTCTATAATGATTTTAGTATTTTGATTTTAAATGTTACAAAAAACAAGAGGGCCCAAGGGCCTTGGGTTGCTCACTTGAGAATGTCTGTTCATAAGGTCAGGGAAAAGCATCAACTAGCCCACCAAACAGTTTTGATAATGGATCTGACATCACTTTCAATAAAACCCAACAGGATATTGAGATTAAATGATTTTTCACTACCAGTTCCATGGCAACCATGATTTTCAATTTTTAGTATTTTTAGCTATATTTTGAGTTAAAAATTTAAATATTCTGGACTAGCCTCCCAAGAGGCTGTGTGGCAAATGTTTGTGCTTTCATACAATAAACATGACTAAGTACTTAACCCTTGTACTGGCTTTGTTTCTTTTCCGTTTCTATGGTAGCGCATGCTATGATGGATTTTATATGCTATTATGGATTTTTCATTGCACTAAAAATTGGCAATTTTAAAGTAACCTTAGAAAGTAAGGGTGCATTATCATTTTTCTAAAAATTTCTCTATCAATATTTTGGTTCTATCTCAATTAGCTGACTGATACCTATATTTCACCATATTGAAAAATTGGGACCGGTATATTTTTCATTTTGAAATAAATTTTATTTAAAGTTTATTACCATTGAAGAAAAATTATGATGTTTTCAGATGAACAAGATGATTGTTATCTTTTGTATTTTATCTAAGTAGTGATTATCTGTCACAAAAATGCCATTGCACACAACCATGATGTAGCAATTCTAAATAATACTTTAAATTTTGATTAAATGCTCATAATGATATAACATTATGGATCAAAGTACCCCAACCACGATTGTTTAATGTAAAATTAAATGCTATTTTCTTATAATTGGACATTCCAAACACATTTTATGACATCAAGAAAGTAAGTAAGGGTGCAAAGATCAGGAATCGATACAATCAAGTACCACACCTGACCCAGGATACCAATGGGAAAGTGACAAACTCAGTAAGACACCACAAACGTGAGCAGAAAGTTAGACACCACAAACGAAAACAGGAAGTTCTAATTTATATGAATAAATTGCCCAGAAAAAATCTTAAATTTTGGTGTAACTAACAATCTGGTGATGGTAACTATCTAAAATTATGTAACCATACCAACGACTAAATATCTCCGGTGTCATGCAAACTTGATATAAAATACCTTTTTCATTAATGTTATGTCATTGATTTGAGGAGCAAATGGATGTGTGACATTTTGTTCTCTCTCATTCTTAGTTAAACCTTGATAAAAGCATGGTTGTTATGGTAATTGGGTCATTTTATTCATATGGAAGCTTAAATGTATTTATATTTAACAAGAGAATTGCAAAACAAATGGTCTAAATATTACTTAACATAACTTTAAGATGTCATAGATAAACTACATTATTGCAGACTTACTATCGTAAACATTGGAAAGATAGAAATAGAAATTCTATACAGTCTTGACCTGAACTTTAGTTACTTGTTACCCCCACCCACTTATACAACATATAAAAACCCTTGTATATGTATATGGTTTCCTTCAAATAAAATATTCTTTATATATTAGAGACAATGTACTGTTACAAAGATATTTGTTTTTCGTAGATTATAATTTGGGTTGATATCAAAACATCCTTGTTGTTATGGTAACTGATGGAAAACTATGCATGGTCATGCCTTAGCAACCACAAAACCTTCGAAAAACAATGCATGTTTTTATTATTATTATTTTTTGCAAGGTAGCCATAATCATTTTATGTTTGGGATAGAATGGTTACCCAACCCACCACCAAAGCATTCTGTAACCTTGAATTAAGATGTTTCAAATTCAGGTTTGACATTAAAAAGTTTTTCTGCATCTTCCGGGCATCAATTTTCTTCACCCATCGATTTAAAAGGTGTAAATACATGGAAACTTCGCCCAAAATGGCAGATTGGGAAAAATGATAACAAATGATGTTTCTATGAGATGGATGTGAGAAGACGGGATCTTGCTTTAATTGATTTGTAGCCAAGTTGGGGAGAAACATTTTATTGATTTGTAACCAAGAAGGAAAGAAAACAAACTGTCAAACATCCCAATGAAAGGCTTTCAGATCAAATTATGCGTGTATCCCGAGATACATGGTCACCTTAAAGTTAACAATATTTTGAATAGTTACCATAGCAACCATGATGTAAGGAGATTTAGGTTTTTTTCTTGGCAAATTATTGATATAAATAAGAACTTCATTTTATCACACAACGTGTTTGAAACGCGAGGTTTTAAGACAAAAAGCCATTTGTTATATGCCTGTTTTGAAAAAAAGGACACTATATGGCATGGCCCTGTACGTCTGTCAGTAAACAATTGTGATGATATTTTATAGAAATGTATATTACGTAGGTCAAGACAATGTGTCCCACACATAAATGATTGCCCCCCCCCCCCTTAATTGCCGAGTTCCCTTTGAATATTTTAAAAAAACTTGTGCTCACCATAACTCAGTTACAGTCATTTATAGATCTTTATGAAATTATAGCATGTGTATAGGGGTCAAGACAAAGTGTTGCATACACTTATGGTTATTTTACATTTTTTCATTTCAGAGGTATAGCATTTTCTTGTTTTATGCTTATTTTGTGTCGTTTTCATTCTTGCACATCCCATAATTCGATAACCACTTGTGATATCTTCATGAAGTTTTTTAGAAATGTGCCTTAGGTAAATACAATGTGTCATGTGCAAGAATGATTTTTCTCCCTTTTCAAGTTTCCAGGTTATGCCATTTTTATTCATTTTCCAAATTTCCCCCCAAAAATTGTGTACGCCCCATAACTGGTTTAACATTTGAGATATCTTCATGAAACTTTATATGAATGTATATCAGGTCAAAACAATGTGTCACGTACATTCTTTTCATTCATTTCTTAGTTATGGCCCTTTGATTATGTTTTAGGCTTATTTTGTGTAATGTACATTGGTGTACACCCCATCACTCACTCACTGTTCATGATATCTACATGCAGTTTTATAGGAATATGTATTACCTTAAGACAATGTGTAGCATGCAAACATAATGGTTCTCCATTTTCTAGTTTCCAAGGTTTGCCCCTTTAATTATTTCATTTCCAAAAATTATTATACACCCCATAAATCAGTAGCCATTTTGGATACAATCATGCGACTTTATCCGAATGAGTTTTAGAGCAGGACAATGTGTCACGAACAAGAATGGTTGTTCCTCCTATCTTAGTTTCTGAGTAATGCCCCTTTATTTAAATAGTACGCAGCATACCTCAGTAACCATTAAATATATATCTTCATGAAACTTTATAGCAATGTGTATCAGGTTAATCCGATATGCCGGTACAGTTATGGTTACTTTTCATTTTTCTTTTCAGAGTTATGACCCTTTTATTGTTTTGGGGTTAGTTTTTTTTGCTTATTTTGTGTAATTTTCATTCTTGTACTCCCCATAACTCAGTAACATTTTTGGATATCGTCATGAAAGTTATGCCCCTTTTGATTTTTTTTCTTTTCTCCAAAAGTTCTTGTATGCCCCATAACTTGGTAACAGTTTGGGATATCCTCATGAAACGTTATAGTTTGTATGCTTATTTTGGTTTGTATACTTATTTAGTAGAATTTTCATTCTTGTAAACTCACTCAGAATTTATTCAGGACGAAAAATTGCTAGATCGTAGTTGTCTGCAATAATACTTAATTGTGACAAGTAGCAATTAACTTGCAGTGTCTTCTGTAGAATTTGGAAATGCTAGCCCTGCACTTTTGCAGCTTCTGATGCAAAACGTTTCAAGTATTAACACTAAATTGTACTACATTTTTGTCCCAAACATGTATCTTTTAAAGCATTTTATTCTCTCATTGGCTAGAGAACGAGCATTTGAAAACTGGCACAAAGGGGTTTCTATGTAGGGCACATGGATGTGTTAACATAACCCTATGGTTATTGTCAAGTATTATTAACCAAGCGAATGTACAGAAGGGTTTGAAAACATGTTGTGTGAAAAATATCTTGTATATTCAAGTAAAACTAGAATTGTCAGAGAATCTGGCTGTAGCCCCGATGCAGCGTTTTCATTAAATAAAAAGGCCAAGTTCTAAAGATACTAAGCAAGAAAATCTAAAGATATAGAGCAGGAACAAATTCTGACATCAATAAAGGGGACATAACTCTGTAATAAACTAGATTTTGTCAATATGATTGCATATTTAAAGTTTGATGAAATTCTGTCAATTTGTTCTCAAGATATTGAGCAGAAACAAAATTTTGGCGTAAATCAAGTGCCATAACTCTGGTAAAAATTTGTAGAAAATGACGTGTACTGATCCCAAGATAGATGTTGTCAATATCAATGCATATTTAAAATTTGGTGAAATTCTGTCCATTTGTTCTCAAGATATTGAGCGGAAACAAACTTTTGGCTTAAATCAAGGGCCATAACTCTGGTACAAATTTGGGAAAAATGACGTGAAACAATCCAAAGCTAGATCTTTTCAATATAAATGCATATATAAAATTCGGTGAAATCAAATTCTTGTACAAATCTGCAAAAAAGGACAGGAAATATCTCAACTTAGATCATGTCAATATCAATGCACATACAAAATTTGGTTTAATTCTATAGAGTTGTTCTCAAGTTATAGAGCGGGAAAAAAATTTTGACGACTGACGAACAGTTGTCACACGTTTTACATAGGCTTATAAAGGGAAATCATTCAAACAATCTTCTAGTCAGTCTGAAACCACAAGGCCTAGAGCCTTGATATTTTGTATGAAGCATCAACTAGAGGACGTCTACTAAGTTTGTTCAAATGATGCCCATTGGGTAAGTATGGCCCTATCCTGAGGGTCACATGTTTTACATAGGCTTATATTGTGAAAACATGAAAAAAAAATATCATTTAATCTCAATTTCATGTTGGATTTTATTGAAAGTGCTGCCACTATCAAAACTGTTTGATGGGCTATATGATGCTTTCCCTTTGACCTCTTGTTTTTTGTAACATTTAAAATTAAAATACTTATATCATTATAGAAACCTTAAGAATAAAGAAACTAGCATGACTTTTTGAAGATTTTTGGCATTTGCTATTAAAGGTGTAAATTATCTCATCATTAACCATAGCAACCATTCTTTTGCTGACGCAAAAATTAAAATACTGTTCCAGTCTTCTGACAAACATTTTTTAAAGTAAGTAAGGGTGCAAAGATCAGGAGTCGATACAATCAAGTACCACACCGGGCCCAGGATACCAATGGGAAAGTTACAAACTCACAGTTAGACACCACAAACGAGAGCCAAGAGGTCAGCCCTTTCCCAGCAGGTGACCACAAGGCACATATAAACAGACGCGCACAAAGACATAGCAAACATAAGACAGAACAAAAACATAAAAGATCCACAAAAGAAGTACCGCCTTGGAACGGTCAGTAAAATATTTTACTGGAGGGCTTAAACCGGTTTAACGTCGCGCCAAACTCACCCTTAATTCAGATGTGGATCAAGACACCTAGATATTTGGTTTGCATGAAAGACCCCTAACTTATCAATGCATCATCTCCTAAAACATATAAATCAAGATATAACAAGGAGATAAAGCAAAGATAAGGACTCAACAGTAAATAAAACTGAATACCGGAGCAAAAGAAATCCAACAGGTAAACCCCGGAGGGCCGGACAAACAGCCAAAGCATCAGGTCCCTACCATCTCATCAATAGATAAGTTTTTAAGTCGGAACCATCATAGAGTTTGAAGTCCGACCCACCGGCGTGCAATTAAAGAGGAAAGCAAAGTTGCCAACCGTGATTTGGTTGACTACGAAGCATGCAGTCTGTTGCAATACATTAATGTTATAGCCAATCTTATTATAATGGGAAATTATTTTAATGAACTGCGCTGAAAAATTATTAGAGCCAACAATCTTCTTCAACTTAAACACCAAGTCACCATAGAAATCAGGTTCCGAAAGTCCTTGGCGCAAAAGAGAATTTAAGTCCAACTTGGAATTAAGAAATCAAATCATAGTATCGTCTATAAAATTTTGAAAATGTTTTGTGAAGTTTATGATACCGATAGCCTTGTTTTAGAAGTTTCTGAGTTAACAATTTATTGCGAGTGTTGAAGTCAGCAACAATGCTAGATGCTCTAGCAAAACGAATGAGTTGAGAAATATAGACTCCATAGGATGTAGAACGAAGAACATCACCATCTAAAAATGGGAAATTGACAATTTCAAAATCAAAGTTGTCACGTTTATCATAAATTTTGGTAGAAACAATATCATTAGAAATTGACAAATGCAAGTCTAAAAATGCGGCTTTGGTATCAGAGGTATTAGCTTTATTTAGTTGGAGCTCTGAAGGGTATATTAGACTAACCATATTGTCAAAATAAACATTATTAATATTCAAAATATCGTCTAAATATCTGGATGTAGTGTTAACGCATCAACGACATCAGCCTGCTTATCATCAGAAAGAGACATCATAAAGTCCCTCTCATAGCAAAACAGGAATAAATCTGCAACCAGGGGAGCACAATTAGTGCCCATAGGAATCCCAACTACTTGTCTATACAGATTGGTGCCAAATCGAATAAAAATGTTGTCCAACAAAAAGGTCAGCGCATCACATACATTTGACACGACCATGCATGATATTTTTTAGGTTTTTCTGACGTAAAAAATGCATTTTGGTCATTACATGCAAGGTAAGGAGATCCTTCTCTCTGAAAACATTGTATGTTATCATTTTTTCAAATCTGCCTTTTTGGTCAAAATTTCAATTTATTTGTACCTTTTTAAATCGATGGGTAAAGTAAATTAGAGCCTGGAAGATGTAGAGAAGCTCATTTTCAATGTCAAACCTATATTTGCAAGCTCTTAATTCAAAGTGACACAATGTTTAGGGGGTGGGATGGGTTAACATTCTATTCCAAGCCACAAAAATTGATTGTGGAAGCATTGAGAATAAAAAAAATGACGATTTTTCAAAGTTTTTTGTGGTTGCTAAGGCACGACCAGGCATAGTTTTCCACCAGTTACCATAGCAACAATGTTTTGGTTTTCAACACCTCACTTTAATTGACCATATACAATTATCTTTGTAACAGTTCAATTTCTATAATATATAAAATATGTTTTATTTCAAGAAACCTATATACATAAACAAGGATTTTCATATGTTGTATAAGTGGGTGGGGTAACAAGTACCTAAATCTAAGGTCAAGACTGGATAGAATTCCTGTTTCTACCCTTTTTATGTTTACGATAGTAAGTTTGCAATAATGTAGTTTATATATGACATCTTAAAGTTATGTTATGTAATAAAAATATCATTTGTTTGGTTATTTTCTAGTTGAATATGGAAACTTTTTTAGCTTCCATAGGAATAAAATGACCCAAATGCCATGGAAACCATGCTTTTAATGAGGTTTAACTAAGAATGAGAGAGATCAATATGTTACACATCCATTTGCTCCTCAAATCAATGACATAACATTAATGAAAAAGGTATTTATATCAAGTTATGCATGATAACGGAGTTATATGGTCATTGTTAAGGTAACATTACTTTGGATAGTTACCATAGCAACCAGATGGTTAGATACACCAAAATTTAAAAATCAATCCTGGGAAATTTATTTTATCAATTAAAACTTCCTGTTGTCATAAAATTTGTTTGAAATGTCCAGTTTTAAGCAAAATAGCATTTAATTTTACATTTAACATTAGTGGGTGGGGTACTTTGATCCCTAATATTATATCATTATAAGCATTAAACCACAGTTTAAAGTATTATTTAGAATTGCTAAACGATGGTTCTGTGAAATGGTACTTTTTTGTGACAGATAATCACTACTTAGATAAAATACAAAAGATAATAATCATTTTGTTCATCTAAAAACTTAATATTTTTGCTTCGAAGGTAATAAACTTCAAATAAAATCTATTTCAAAATAAAAAATAACCCGATCCCAATTTTTCAATATGGTGAAATATAGGTATCAGTTAACTAATTGAGAGAAAAACAAAAAAATCTGACGTAGAAATGTTTAGAAAAATGATATTGAAAATTGCCAATTTTTAGTGCATTGAAAAATGCATAATAGCATGTAAAAATCCATCATAGCATGTGTTACCATGGAAACGGAAAAGTAACAAAATCAGTACGAGGGTAAAGTAATTAGTCACATTTATTGTTTGAAAGCACAAACACAAACATTTGCCACATTGCCTATTGGGTAGGGCAGTCCAAAATATTGTAATTTTTAGCTCAAAATATCGCTGAAAATGCTAAAAATAGAAAATCGTGGTTGCCATGGAAACCGAAGTGAAAAATTGAAAAAAATATGCATTTTTGTTCATCTCTCGACAGAAGTTAAAAATGGGCAAAATTTCAAGAAAATCTATTTTTTCTATTTCCAACTGATTTTGACGCTCTCAGATAATGACTCTTAATAGTTTTAATTGTAAAACTAAACTTGACGACGTTAACTTATTTGCTTCGTATGAATTTAGTCACTGTAACATTTCTTAAGTAGATGAGATTTTAATTCATCAAAAGAAAGGGTACAAACAGACGGACTTTTATTACGCAACACTAACTTTTCATTATATCTTTCAAAAGACAGTTGTATTTAAAATTCCCTTGCTACGGTGATGTCATCATGAGTTGGCTTCTTCAGCAAACACTTTAGTTTTAATTGTAAAACTATACTTGACGACGTTATTTGCTTCGTATGCATTTAGTCACTGAAACATTTCTTAAGTAGATGAGATTTTAACTCATCAAATGAAAGGGTACACCCAGATACACGTCATATACGCAAATAAGCTGTATCACAGACCTGCCAATGACTATGAGAGTGGTTCCTCGATTGCTAACAAAGTCCATGACATCAATTTGATGCTTCTGGTTTATCTTGATTTAAAGAAGTAAGGAATATTTCACTGATAACATTTTGTCATATGAAACAGTTGACCCCTATCTCAAAAAGTTAACATTTTCAATGCGTTAAATTCCTCTTAATTGGAAAGATTTTCCAAGTGTCACTTACAGATGAACACTCTTTAACATACACTCAAAATTATTGTCCTGCCTTCTTTTTAGCGACATGAATTAAAGCTATTGTCCAAGTGTTGCGTTTTTAAAGTCCGTCAGTATAGTAACCTATAAGCAATGTTGAGAAAACGAAACGTCGACGTCAATGATAATACACACGATCATGTCTATAACGTCACAAACGCCACAAGACGTTGTATCATAGCAACGCTATCTAGCAGCTTTTGTTTTCTAGCGTATCACCTATCAGCAACTATGTAGGCGCTCTTTGACATCAGGCTACTAGGGTCGACGTCAAAATGCCTACGTCGAGTCAGGCTAAGATACTTATTAACTATGAAACAGAAAAGATCGGACACGCCGGCGCTGCTCGATCGACATCCAAGTTTAGCATGAGAAACCATGCCCAGCTGACTGTGGCGAGCGTGTATAACATAAATGGACTGTACTCCATTCCAGCCGGGCAAGTGACGGATAAAGACGCCATCAATATCCTGGGGAGAGCGTCCGCTCAGCTCTTTAAGTATAGCAAACTCCCTACAGGTAAGTCCTTAGTGATCATGCGCGGATCCAGAAAGTTTTGTCAGAGGGGGTCCGATTTAGACAACGTTTTTTGTTGAGTTTTTTAGTTGATGAGGGAAGGGAGTATCCAAGTACCACTTTAAGCAGGCCATCATCGGTCCGCCAGCGAAACGCCATTTAATGGCGTTTCACTGGCGTGCTGATGATGGCCCATTAAATGGCGTTTCGCTGGCGTGCTGATGATGGCCCAACATTAAATGCTGGCTTGGTAACTGCGATTTTCAGGGGATCCGGACCTGTATTGCTAGAAAACCCTATATTTTTTGTGATTTTTCAGGGGGGGGGGGTCCGGACCCCCTGTCCCCCTCTGGATCCGCACGTGGTTATCTATAGTTACGTTTTCTTACAATAGCAATACTTTATATACATTTAACCTCTGCTCTGGATAATTTCTGTTCAGAGATTGAGCCACTTTCCAGTATACTACAGATACCTCGAACATTCAAACTCCGATCGTCCGAAATACATGAAATACTCGCTATTTCGAATTAAATATTGGACACAATGAATTCAGAATTTAGACCTCCATCCCCACTTGATAGATCATGCACGTTTACGCATATGCAACAAGTATCAAAATCTCGTGAACTGGCTCATTGTTTTGAAACATAAGAACATAATTCAGATGGGTTTACGGGGTTCGACTAAGCCAAGCTCAGTCGACTGTCAAATAATCACTTAAAGCGTGGTAGCTCAGTGGTTAGTGCACTTGCCTCCGATGCAAGAGGTCCGAGATTCGACCCGGAAACGTTTCGGTGTCCGAACACGCTTTCCTTAGTGTCATTTGCAGGGATGACACTAAATAAGTGCGCCGTTCGTCGGATCGGGACGCTAACTGGATGTCCCCTGTGCAGTTAAAGTCACCCCCTGTGTTCCCACGTGCAGGTTAAAGAACCCTACGGTAAATTAGATATTACCGTTGTAGGCTTTCATCCAGCAACCCGGCCGATAATAGATATATGAGCCACGACTTGAGATTTCCAACAATGTGGTATGTGCGACCAGCAAAGGCTCAGACCAGCCTGCGCATACGCGCAGTCTGATAAGAGCCTTTGCTAGTCGCTTGAATATGCTACTGACCGATCATCATTTGGAGTTTCTAAGCTTAAAAGAGGCTGCACAGGCTCGTCTGAGTCTACACTTGTCAAAATGCCACATTGTTGCAAATCACATGTCACGGCTCAATTATAGAAAGCTAAAGCGGGCCACTATTGGCCACAGGTGGCCGACTGATTCTACTACAGCCCAAATATATTATACCTGCAGGGTTTAAAAGTATTCTTTCATATGACCCACTCACAAAGACGATACGGTGGCGAATACTAGGTGGTGAAGATGACATACACGCAGAGGAAGAAAAGGCTATGGTGGAACTGTCACGTGACAGACAAGACATGGATGGAACTGGGGTACATCGTCCCTTTACTGCTGGGCCCCGTGAGTCTCCCCGGCATGTCATAGACAGGGACCTTTTTGAACAGTATGTTTCTAATATTTATTTCATGGTTGGGTAATTATGACCAAGCACAGCATACAATCTCGAACCATGCGCGGATCCAGAGGGGATGGGGCAGGGGATCCGGACCCCCCCCCCTGGAAAATCACGCCATCACCGGCCCATCAGAGGCGTTTCGCTGGAAGGCGATGTTGGCCAACTCAGAATAATGGTACCCTTCTTCCCTCTGTGAAATATGATGACTAAAGCAAAAAAAAAATCTGAATTTTTGGACACCCCCTGACAAAACTTTCTGGATCCGCGCCTGTTGGACCGCTATCGACTCACCAGCAAAACGCAATTTGAATAACCAATAGATGGCTTATTTGCTTATTGGTTAGATACAATAAAACCTGTCTTAAACGACCACTCACAAATAGACAAAACAAAGATCTTAATGACATACGGTAGCTTAATGAAGGTCAAAAGTATTGAAGTATGCTCCCATTGGAGCATTCTGCAATACTTTTGACCTGCATTAAGCGATAATTGGTCTTGAAAAACAATTTTGGTCTTCTTTTTGAGTGGCCGCTTAAGACAGGTTCTACTGTACATGTACAAATGTGGCTTGAAAATGCGAATGGTCCGGGATAATTACCGATATATTATTAAATAGCCTCACTTGCGCAGCTTCTTCACAATCTGATCACCGATCAGAAATGAAAAATGAAGACCTCAAAATAGATTCAACGTTGATTCAACACCGTGACGTTGAATGAACGTTGAATCAATGTTGAGTCAACAATGTGTGCCTGCTGGGTTCAGTCGTTAAGGGGATATATCTTTCAAAAGCTCTTACTTGCATGAAATTTTTCCTGTATAAACAAAATGCTTTTTTATCAAGGAGACGGATACCTTTGGCCACAGGTATACCTTTTTTTGCCAAAGGTATTCGTCTCCTTGATAAAAAAGCATTTTTTGTTTAATACCTGTGGCCAAAGGTATCCGTCTCCTTCGTCTCCTTGATAAAAATGCTTTTTTATCAAGGAGACGGATACCTTTGGCCACAGGTATATACCTGTGGCCACAGGTATATACCTGTGGCCAAAGGTATCCGTCTCCTTGATAAAAAAGCATTTTTTGTTTAATACCTGTGGCCAAAGGTATCCGTCTCCTTGATAAAAAAGCATTTTTTGTTTATACAGGAAACATTTCATGCAAGTAAGAGCTTTTGAAAGATATATCTCCTTAAAACGCTTCGATCAATGTGAAAATACTATGTCAAATGTAACAAAAGATCCCAAATGTTAATTAAAAGCACTTCGATAAATGCATAAATGCTATGTGAAATGTACCAAAAGTTACACATGTGAAAAACAAACAACACTTTCGCTGGTAGAAAATGACTATCATGGCCGATGCAAATGACGCACTTTCTTCAAAAAGGATAACAATGCGAGGACATTTGTGAATATTATATATAACCGCCATATATAGGCCTAGCGTCCCTTTGTGGGACATAGACAAACAGTACAGAACCAGATCAGAAACTACAGAATGCGGCCTCTGATCAGGGTCTCCACTGTTTACTTACAGAAAGTCTTATCAAAATTTGAAGAAGAAAAAAAAACCCTGAAAATGGAAATGGACTGGTCCAATTGATAAAAGTGGGAAATTTCATTCGACTTAAATGGGTGTTTATCCCTTATATTAATGATTTAATTTAATTTTCCTTTCATAGATTGGTTAATCTTGGTTTCCGGGGCAGCGGATTCGATATCAGCGAAAGGAGCTCGAGCACTGCACCAAAGTCTGCCACCAGTATAAAACCCCTGAGAAAGTATTCACTGAAGAAAGCCCTGTCTGAACCGAGGAAAATGACCCCAGAAGTAACACCCCTGCTAACAGAACGGTACGTGTATCGATAAGAGTCGCCTTTGATGTGAGCTATGCTGTGGCCACGAGGACTATAGTCTAAGGGGGGGGGGGGGGGGCATGGGCGGATCCAGAGGGGGGACAGGGTCCGGACCTCCCTGAAAAAACACAAAATATAGGGTTTCTTAGCAATACTGGTCCGGATCCCTTGAAAATCACATTTAGCTACAAAGTCAGCAATCAATGTCGGACCACCATCGGCCCGCCAGCGAAACGGCGTTTTACTGGCGGGCCGATGATGGCCCGCTTATGGTGGTAATTGGGTGCTCTCTGCCATCATCAACTTAAAAAAAGTAGTCAAAGTTGGACCCCCTCTGATAAAACTTTCTGGGTCCGTGCATGGGGCAAGCATAGAGAGAACAAATGTGTCTTTAACTATTTTTACACACTTTTAGTTTTCATTCCAAAAGGGAATGATAAAATACACATTCATGTATTTGTGTGTCTTCAATACAATACAATACAAATGGACCGGCACAAAGATTTCGGTACTTATCAAATACAGTAAAACCTGTCTTAAGCGGCCACTCGAAAATAGACAAAACAAAGGTCTTAATGGAAAAGGGTAGCTTTATGAAGGTCGAAAGTATTGCAGAATGGTCCCCTAGCATTCTGCAATACTTTTGACCCGCATTAAGCGATAATCAGTGTTGAAAACAGATTTTGGGCTTTCTGTTTGAGTGGCCGCTTAAGACAGGTTTTACTGTATGTACAACGCCTCATTAATGTGCATGCTGATGTTTATAGTGGGGCTGTGGTCTGATTCTTCCTCTAATCCAATACCTTAAGAATGCGATATGCACAGGCTCTGATGAGACTGCGCTCAGGCGCACGTTTGTCAGAGCCTTGGCTGATGGCTGGTGCATTAAGAACCAATCTCGTCTGCTGGCTGGTGTATTAAGTACCTATCTCGTCTGCTGGCTGGTGCATTAAGAACCAATCTCTTCTGCTGGCTGGTGCATTAAGAACCAATCTCTTCTGCTGGCTGGTGCATTAAGAACCAATCTCTTCTGCTGGCTGGTGCATTGAGTACCGGTCTCGTCTGCTGGCTGGTGCATTGAGTACCGATCTCGTCTGCTGGCTGGTGCATTAAGAACCAATCTCTTCTGCTGGCTGGTGCATTGAGTACCGGTCTCGTCTGCTGGCTGGTGCATTGAGTACCTATCTCGTCTGCTGGCTGGTGCATTAAGTACGGCTGGTGCATTAAGAACCAATCTCGTCTGCTGGCTTGTGCATTGAGAACCGATCTCGTGTGCTGGCTGGTGCATTAAGTACCAATCTCGTCTGCTAGCTGGTGCATTAAGTACCAATCTCGTATGCTGGCTGGTGCATTGAGCACCAATCTCGTCTGCTGGCTGGTGCATTAAGCACCAATCTCGTCTGCTGGCTGGTGCCTTGAGTACCAATCTCGTCTGCTGGCTAGTGCATTGTGTACCAATCTTGTCTATTGGCTGGTGCATTGAGTACCAATCTCGTCTGCTGGCTGGTGCATTAAGTACCAATCTCGTCTGCTGACTGGTGCATTCATTACCAATCTCGTCTGCTGACTGGTGCATTCAGTACCAATCTCGTTTGCTGGCTGGTGCATTACCATTCTCGTCTGCTGGCTGGTGCATTAAGTACCAATATCGTCTGCTGGCTGGTGCATTAAGTATCAATCTCGTCTGCTGGCTGGTGCATTAAGAACCAATCTCGTCTGCTGGCTGGTGCATTAAGCACAAATCTCGTCTGCTGGCTGGTGCATTAAGTACCAATATCGTCTGCTGGCTGGTGCATTAAGTATCAATCTCGTCTGCTGGCTGGTGCATTAAGAACCAATCTCGTCTGCTGGCTGGTGCATTAAGTATCAATCTCGTCTGCTGGCTGGTGCATTTAGTATCAATCTCGTCTGCTGGCTGGTGCATTAAGTATCAATCTCGTCTGCTGGCTGGTGCATTAAGCACCAATCTCGTCTGCTGGCTGGTGCATTAAGCACCAATCTCGTCTGCTGGCCGGTGCATCGCCTGTTGGCTTGGCAATGTTAATAGATTACCTAGCATTGGTACCAAGAAATTATAATTAATTTAGTCCAAGAGGGGACCGGCAACCTGGTTCAACGTACCTGGATGGCCCTTTATCACATCAGAAGGACGGGATGTATAAAACCTCGATATATTTCATAATTAAATGGCAATGCTTTTAATTCACATAAGTGGCATGGTAATCTACCAAATTGAAGGACAACGCACAAAAGAAGTCACTCGGTCCCAATGTTTGAGAGTGCAAACTTATACCACAATCATTTGAGTCACAACGAATAAAAAGCTACCCAAACCCTTTTCATTCTAGATACCGGTAAACAGGTACTTTGGCAATAAACAGCACAAACCCTGATGACAGAAATGCTGCATGTAAGCCCAGCATTAGTCAGCATAAGTTAAAACCCGGTTTGGCATGTTAGCATATTTGAGCCAGTGCATGAGATTTCCAACAATATGGCATTTTGACAAGTGTAGACTTAGACGAGCCTGTGCAGCCTCCTTTTAAGCTTAGAAACTCCTAATGTTGTTCAGTCAGTAGCTTAGCACTCATAGAATATTCAAGCGACTAGCAAAGGCTCTGATCAGACTGCGCGTATGCGCAGGCTGATCTGAGGCTTTGCTGGTCGCACATACCACATTGTTGGAAATCTCATGCACTGGCTCAAATATAAGATGTGGCATGGTACTGTCCTGCCAGCCAAGAGTGACAGTGACGTCATATTTTGCTTACAAAGTCAACAGGGACTAAGAATTGATAGATCATTGGTGTATTAATCCTATCCACAAGATAGGATTAATACACAAATGATATATCGATTCGCGTTAGCTCAAGTGGAATGTACAAGTCAATGTTTTACTTAACAATTGTAAACAAAATATTACGTCACTGTCACTCTTGGTTGGCACGACAGTACTTAGCGTTTGATATGGATTCATAGAGTAAATATTTTCTACGACTGATGTCAGTCTAACTGTTTATCACGTAGATCTCGTTGTTGCAAATGGAACAATTCTGCACATTGGTCACTTTCTTATAGCCCATCTTAGGAGCTCGTCATCTTTTTCAAATATGGGTTAAGATAGAAAAAAATATGATGGATTTATGGGACCAGTGCATGATATTTTCGGTCCTTATCCATTATTTGAGCAGCGAAGGCTCAGATGAGCCTGCGCATCTGCACAGTCTCACCAGGGCCTCCACTTCTCGCACACAAAAAGTAGGGGCGTATATGAAGGCTAGGGCTCAAATTTAGGCATTTACCCTCACTCCAAAGCTGCGCATACATACTTAAAGAATGGCTTTGCGCACATGCGATGAGAATGAAATACTTTTTATTTTTGGTATTTATGTATGGCAAAATATACCAAATTTTATGCTGGACATACAACAATTCTGCTTAAGGTATAGTACTCCATTTTTTTTTACAATACGGGTGAAAGAAAAGACATCTTTTTCGCCATACAGTCCCAGTGACCTTACAAAAACCTTATGAAAATAATTTTATAATAGCATGGTATTTGATCATTTCAATGTATAGGATATCTTTATATGTATTATATTTCGCATCGCAGAAAATGGGAGATTTACTTACTTATGTGGACAGGCCTTAAGATAAGAATGTGGAATTTAGAAATGCTTTTCTTATTTCTCAACCAAAACATATGTGGTGGTTACTTAAAAGAACACCGTCTCAATGAGACGGATCTTTTGAGCACCAAAAACAAATGTTAAAACTGATGGATAAGAAATACTTACAGTTTAAAGCTCAATCTTTCTAGACCTATATATGGATAAAGTTATACGAAAAGGCTACTTTTATGTGACTAGGTCCATTTTGGTTTGGAATGATTATTTCAAATTAATTCTAAAAATGTATGCTCATGTTAAGTGGTGCACAGAAAACACTTTAAATATAATAAAACCGGAATTCTGTGTTAGTAAAGCACAAACATATTGTGAAGACGTGGATATAAAAGTGCTGGTAAGCAGGCCGTTTTTGATTGTCACAAAATTTATTCTTGCACACCAGATAAGGATATCTGAGACTTTACCTTGGGATAGAAAATCTTATCTTACCCATGCTATCTTACCCAGGACGTCAAATAATGTCATCCTGTGAAATTGCATATCAGCGTATTCAGCTTATTTTAAAATAAATAAATAAAAACAGTGGTGAGCAAGAAAAAGAATCCATAATTCGTGTGAGGGTAGGATAGAAAAATCCGTCCCTCGGTATCACCGTTTGTCATCACTCGGCAAGCCTCGTGATGCCAAACGGCGATCCTCTATCCTACCCTCACACTCATGATAGATTCTTATAATCTGTACGTATTTACTGTTTCGAATTTTCATAATTTAACCCATTTGTGCCTGACAAATTTGTCTGCCCTTATCAATTGGGCGAATCCAGCTGTTGGGGAGTAAATTTTAAAGGTACATTCTGCGGCGTCTGATCTGGTTCCGCACTGTTTGCCGATGTACCATAGAAAGACGCTAGGCCTTTATGGGTTAACCCATTTATGCCGAATGGATTTTCCCTTTCTTATCGATTTGGCCAGTCTATTTCCGTTTTAAGGGTTTTTGGGTGGTAGTTTTCATTTTTAATCAAATTTTGATAGGACATTTTGTAAGCAAACAGTCACGGGAGACCCTGACCAGACGCCGCGTTCTGCGGCGTCTGGTCTTGGTCTTCCATGTTTGCCATGTACCATAAAAATGGACGCTAGGCTTATATGGGTTAATATGAGAATTTTGTACTTATCGCATTGTCCAGCAACAAAGGCTCAGGCGAGCCCCCGCTTCTGCACATCCTAAACGTCGCGCACCAGAATCATCGCATCGTCCAGCAACAAAGCACCAGGCGAGCCCCCGCTTCAGCATAGCCTTAGCGTTGCACACCAGAATCCTGTTCACAAATTACACTCAAACTTGGACGGCTGTTACACTTAGAATTTCGTGTCCGGGCCATATCTCATACAAGGCAATTGTAGGTCAAATTCATTATAACGTATAATGATTAAAGGTGTGCCATACACAATACCGGGTCATTTATACCCTAGGCCAAGGTCCATTTTGGCATGAAAGTAAGTAAGAACGAGTGTAAAGATCAGGAATCGATACAATCAAGTACCACACCTGACCCAGGATACCAATTGGAAGTCAGCATCAGTTAGATATAGAATTATGTACCCGAGCCACATCTCCAAAATTTGTGAAACAGTTCTGATAGACTGGTAATAGCTTATGATTGTTACAAATACCATGCAGATGGGTAATGCATATACCATAAAGTAATGCATATAGTATAATGATATAGGCCATGATATAGTTTTTAAATCCGCTAGGGGCCTCATGTAAATATATGGACTGATATTATAGGAACATATATAAAGAGACTAGGTCTGTAACTATGAACATATTTCGAAAAATTTTCTTTTCTTTTTAAATCATTTGTAAAAATTGAATTAAGTTATGTTTTCACAATAAATATGTTTAGTACAGCTGAAAACTGCATGGAAAAGTGAATTATCTTATAAAACAAGTGAGTTTTCTCTTGTTAGGAATTATTTACGTCCCTCCAATAAATCTAAACAGATGATTTTTAACATAAATGCTGTTGTTTTGATAGTGATAATTTGTTAAGATTCGTGAAAATGGTAAAATGTTTACCTGAATTTGAGTATTTTTACCGTATTCTTGAAAAATAGAAACTTTATTTCCAAAATTAGAAGATCAAATTTACAGACTATGCAGCTTTAAACATTACTTTTGATTGACATTATAGGATACCTATTTAAAACAATTTATCTTGATTGATATTATAAGAAGCGTATTTTAAACACTACTCTTGACTAATGTTTTACGAAACATTTAAAATACTGCTCTTGATTGGTATCATAGGAAACATATTTAAAACACTACTCTTGTTTGCTGCTTTAGGATGTATATTTAAAACACTCCTCTTGATTGATATTATATGATGCATATTTAAAGCACTTCTCTTAATTGGTATTTTAGGAAACATATTAAACCACTGCTCTTGATATTTAAGGAGGCATATATAAAGTACTTCTCTTGATTGGCATCATAGGAAACATATTTAAATCTCTACTCTTGATTGATATTATAGGACGCATATTTAAAACACTCTGATTGATATAAAAGGAAACCTAATTAAAACACTACTCTTGATTGATATTAAAAGACGCATATTTGAGTCTTTCAAACCCGTCTCTTGGTTGCTATTATAGGAAGCATAGTTTAAGCACTTCTCTTGACTGATATTATAGGATGCGTGCTTAAAACACTATCTCTGATTGAAATTATATGAAGCATTTTCAAAACACTACTTGCGATTAATAATGTATTTTGATAGGAAGCATATTTAAAACACTACTCTTGATTGATATAATATGAGAGTAGTAATGGGCGTCACTACTACTTATGAGGCATATTCAAAACACTAATGCATATATAAAACACTTATCTTCATTGATATTATAGGAAGCATATTTTAAACACTACTCTTGATTGATAATGCATATTAATATGAAGTAAATTTAAAACACAACATTTGATTGATATTAAAAGACGCATATTTAAAACACTTCTCTTAGTTGCTATTATATAGGAAGCATATTTAAAGCACTTCTCTTTATTGATATTATATAGGAAGTATATTTAAAGCACTAGTCTTGATTGATATTATAGGAAGCACGTTTAAAACTTAAATCTTGATTGATAACGGGTGTATAAAATACTACTCTTGAGTGATATTATAGGAAGGATATCTAAAACACTTGAATGATAATGCATATTTAAAACACTATTCTTGAATGATAATGCATATATAAAACACTTCTCTTGGTTGATATTATAAGAAGCATTTTTAAAATACTACTCTTGATTGATACTGCATTTTAATAGGAGGTATATTTAAAACACTACTCTTGATTGGTTTTGATAAAAGTAAGAAGGCAAAGATCAGGAATCGATACAATCAAGCACCACACATGACCTAGGACACCACATGGGAGAGTGACAAAGCACAAGAGAAGGTGGCCACAAGGCTGCAATGAAAAGACAAGCAAGCATGACAAACACAAAGCACAAATAACAAAAAAGGTCCACAAAGAAGCACCGCCTTGGAAGGGTCAGTATTTTTTTTTACTGGAGTGCTTAAACATGTTTCACGGTACCAACCCCACCCTTAGTTCTGATAAGACGCATATTTGAAACACTTCTCTTGTTTGCTATTATATAGGAAGCATATTAAAAAGACTATTCTTGATTGATAATGCGTATATAAAACACTTCTCTTGAGTGATATTATAGAAAAAAGTAAGGAAGAAGGCAAAGATCAGGAATCTATACAACCAAAAGCATATTTAAAACACTACTCTCAAATGATAATGCATATATAAAACACTTCTCTTGGTTCATGTTATAGGAAACAAATTTAAACACTACTCTTGAATGATAATGCATATATAAAATACTTCTTTTGGTTGATGTTATAGGAAGCATATTTAAAACACTACTCTTGAATGATAATGCGTATATACAACACTTCTCTTGAGTGATATTATACGAAGCATATTCAAAACACTACTCTTGAATGATAATGCATATATAAAACACTTCTCTTTGTTGATGTTATAGGAAGTATTTTTAAAACACTTCTCTTTAGTGATAATGATTTTAATAGGAAGTATATTTAAAACACTACCCTTGATTGATATTAAAATAGTAAGTGAGTGTGATCAGGAAATACCACAATCACAAACCGCAGACAACCCCTTGGCACCGCGAGGAAGAGCCGCTCAACCATCACGAGACACCAGGAAGACAAATTAAGCAATGCAACCAGCTCTCTCTTCCCTATCAAGATGATTGCAATACTAGAATGGACATAAAGTAACGTACAACAAAACATAGAAGAATTACAGACTCCAACAATGGGAGTAACAATTAACAAAAAGTCAACAACAACCTAAACCACCGCACCAGAACGGACAGCAGCCCAAGCCACCGGGGGGCCCAAATGCATCCTACCGCCACCAAATCTTCGCTCCAGATTCTGCTGTCGTTGAAGTACAAGAAATGTTCAGCTCGCATGGAGGCCATATAGCTAATGCAATGTATCATTATGGAGAAACACTCTAATCAAATTAACACACCATGATGAAACAAAGAAAAGGGCTCATGACTCACAGATAGTAGGAGCTAAAGAAAACCTCAAGTTGAGCCACGGTGGGTCCAGCTACAGATAAGCATCAGGCACCAACCCACCGATTAAAGCTTTAAGTCAGAGCCGTCATAGAGTCTGAGGCCTGACCCACCTTCGTGCAATTAAAGATGAAACCATAGCTATAAACCGTGATTGGGTTTAAAACTAGGCATGCAGACTGTCGCATGATATCCAAGTTATATCCAACCCTTATATAACGTTTTACTATCTTTTTGAATTGATCACTAAAATTAGGTTTTCCATCAATTCGTTTGAATCTATAAACTAAATCTCCATAAAATATAGGTTCTGATATGCCTTGTTGCAGAAGAGTTTTTTTACCCAATGTTGTATTTGACAATTAACTCTGAGTGTCTGTGGTAGACTTTAGAAAATGCTTTTCGAATGTTATGATATCTATAACCTTGTTTTAATAACTTAGCAGATAAAAAGTATGTTTCTGTTGTTGAAGTCATCGTTATTAGAACACACTCTAGCAAAACGAATAAGCTGAGAAATATATACACAATAGGAAGGAGAGCGAGGAACATCTCCATCAAGAAAATGGAAATTTACTATTTCAAAATTAAAATCATCCCGTTTATCATAAATTTTAGAAGAAACTCTGCCATTTGTTATTGACAAGTTCAAGTCCAAAAACGGAGCTTCAGTATAAAAAAATCGCCTTATTTAACTGAAGTTCAGTGGGATATATCTGACCTACCATTTGTTCAAAATAAGGATTATCAATATTAAGTAAGTCATCTAAATATCTGGAGGTTGAGTAAAAAGCTTCAATAATATCAGTTTGATAATTGTCAGACAGAGACAACATAAAGTCCCTCTCATAACAAAACAAAAACAAATCTGCAACAAGAGGAGCACAATTAGTACCCATTGGAATACCTACAATTTGTCTATATAATTTCGAGCCAAATCTTATAAATATATTGTCTAGAAGATAATGGAGCGCATTACACATTTTCTGACATGAATACAATTATATCGTTTAGGTTGTTCAGAAGTAAAAAAGGCATTTTTATCATTACAAGCCAAATAAAGTGAGCGTTAAATGTTTGTTCAATTAGTTCTGTTAGTTTTTCTTTGATTAGATTATGAGGCAATGTAGTATAGAGAGTAGAGAAATCGTATGTAGACAAACCAGATGCTAGAAAACCTTTAGGCTTCAATTTATTAAGAATTTCATCTGAATTTTTAATAGACCAAAATAAATTTTTACCATTTCTTTCATAAACAGTTTTGCAATATTTAATGACGTGACATGCATAATATTTGAAACACTTCTCTTGGTTGATGTTATAGGACACCACTCTTGATTGATAATGCATAAATAAAACACTTCTATTGATTGGTATTATATGAAGCATATTTAAAAGTATTACTCTTGATTGATATTTTAGGAAGCAGCTGGAAAATAGCAGGCAATCTCCAACCGAAAGTGAAAGCGATGAAGACTCGAGCAGTGTAGACGAAAATCTTGACCCAGACGGCTACTACCGGGTTTTACCTTCTATATACATGCGCAAAGACATGCCATTACCAAGACCGAGATCAGCTATATTTAGCCTCCGCGAGAATGAAGATACTACTCACTTAGAAGTCCTACAGATGATACAAGCTCAAACGGACCTGAAAATAAGTGGACTGCAATTTGATCCATTGAATCTTCGAGCATCAAGACCAGACCTGAGAAGTAGGTGGATAGCTGACTTTGGTTCTAGAGATGATCTTGAAAGCTTTGTACGGAAAGGTCTCATCATAGGGAGAGATAGAATAATTATTTATAAATACGACGATGTGGCTAAGAGAGAATTCTCGACTTTTAAATACTTTAGGTCAATACAAGATGCCAAGAAGAGTTTGAAAGGAACAAAGAGCCAGAAGAGTCAGCCCACGGTTGAAAAGAGAAAGAAAACTGTAAAACTAAGAGAGGCGAAGTCACACAAAACGCATTAACCTTTAATGCGCCAATCGCAACAAAAGTCGTCTGCTTTTCTCGTCTGCTGTTCAAACTGTTTAAGAAGTTTCTATGGCAAACAGTGTGGACCCGGATCAGACTGCTCCTATATAGGAGCAGTCTGATCTGTGTCCACGCTGTTTCCTTCTATACCTAATTAGTCAGTAATGTTAGACAATTGTTTACAGCAGACGACTTCAGCAGACGACATTTTCAGATGCATTTTTTTCTTGGCGATTTAAGGGCTAACCCTTTGTACTTTTTGAAAATTAAAATATGACATCCCTAGATATGTACAATTGGACTATCCCAAGAACGAGTATTGTATCAAACCAGTATGAAGAGTCCATTAGTATACAAAGGGTTAATGAAATATGGGCCAGCGCATATGGGCCAGCGCATGATAAGACTTTGGTACTTATCGAATGTAGTGCAATAAACGTTACGTTTATACTGATGCTTCTAGCAAATTCAGAGGTCTAAATATCAGTCTGAGTTTTCATATACATCCCTGCTTTGTTATGTTAGCAGCGAAGACTTTGGCGAGTATGAGCATATGCTGAGTCTGGCCTGAGCCTTCGTTACTCGACAATGTACTCGACAACACCGTAAACTCTCATTCGCTCAAGTGGCCTTGTATAAACGTCAGATTAAAACTACGCAACTTTCAATAACATTTACAACGCTGACTTCATTGTATTAATTATGTGGTTTATCAGGTTAAGTTTCCCCAAGAATGCATATATCAGTTCAATCCCCCGCCCCCTGCAGGAGTGATAAGTGATAATGACTTAAATTTCAAGGGTGTATTTAGTAACATGACCCACCAGACTGCCATGATTAGTTAATTGGTCAGCAGATACATTTATCTGATTGTGTTTTGGTGTTATACAACAGAGGTCAAAACGAATTGCCAAAGGAATATGGATACCACAGCCTCGGAGACAGCCACGATGTAACAGCACATTTTACATTCAACCATCTTCATTACTATTTCCATTAAAATGGCCGATTTTCCTCTCTCAAATAAGTTTTCTATGCTATTTACCCAAGGAGCTCTAGCGATAAGGCGTATATTTTCCATAGTTGACATGATTACCAAACCTAAATTTTCAAATCGCCCAAATGTTTTTTAAATTGGTCTGTTTCGGTAGTAAAATATACATAGAAAGCATCAAAATAGGTTTCAAGGCGATTCATAATTTACAAAGCCGTGAAAACTTGCGCCTTCTACTCCCACCCCTCATTTTAGGTCTTTAGACTGGGTGCCGTTTAGAAAAGGGTTTTAGTAAATCTTTTGCAGGTTTTCAAAAAGTAAAAGTGCTAAAATATTAAGAATATAGATGCCCTTCATTTCCAAAACTTTGCGGTATCCTTCTGCGCATGCGTACGAAATATACTTAAAATTGTGACGTTTATCATTGAAAAGATGAAACTGACGTCTTTCAGTTTGTTTTAGATGCTTTCCCCCCTAGACCCAAGCGGGGACCCAAGATGCCCTTTGGACAATTGAATGTCGCTATACAAATACACAGCATATGTAAAGGGCGTCTTGGGTCTAGGGCGGGACCCAAGATCCCCTTTTGAAAATCAAATGTCGCTATACAAATATACAACATATGTAAAGGGCGTCTTGGGTCTGGGGGGGGGGGGGCTGTATAAGCGAAAGAAGACATAAACATCTGACAAAAAAAGAACACTTTGCAAGATGGTCGTTTCTATTGCACATCAACTGTATAAATAGTGTTACTCTAGCGTGATTGGATGACTGTTTACCCTTGTTTAACGGTCTAGTTCCCATATATGTAACTGAATAACAAGCACAGTTGATGAACAAAATAAATTCTCATACAATTAGAAGTAGAGTTATTACCTGCATTAAGGTAAATATGTTCTTAAAAGGGTACCCTTTGGAAGCAAAGACTGCACAAAAGAACTGAAACTAGAGTGTGCATATTTCCTGGGCCAGACTAGCTAGTTTCTGCCATTTAGGCTTCATCAGTGACCCTCTAATAGCTTCAAAGTTCCCCAATGAAACCCCTGATCCAAAAGGACAAGAAAATAAAATCTACACTATAGTGAAGGGCAGGGAGACGTTTTACCGCCGCCACACAGTCCCAGTAACCAGCTGTAGTGATGTCAAATATGTTCTTAAAAGGGTAACCCTGTTTTAAATATACGAATTGTGGGGGGGGGGGGGGGGCAAGAGGCATCGACGGCTCGTCTATATGTATTTGTTGAGTGAGTCGTTATTTCATCATGATAAAACGAACGTCTCGTTTAGGGAGATAGCCCGCCTTATCGCTAGGAATTCTTTAATGATAACTGTGTTGATTTTTACGGACATAGTCCAGACAGTATGTACGGTGTACAGTCTCGCCAGAGCCTTCTATGCTTAAAAACTGAGTTTGGCTACGACTAGACATCTAGAGTTACTCGCCGAGCTCACACCGTTTAACCAGTTACTTCCAACGCGGGTATGTTTCACTGATGCGGGTGTAAACAATAATAATATATACTTAAGGACTTTGAAAACGCATCACCCAGATTTAATCCTTTATTTCACAAACCCTGGGACTGTCAGCGAGATGATTTTTATTGCATATCATAGTGTGACCAGCTTGTAGTGTGTCCTAGAAAATTCATGGTTGCAAATTTGCTTTAAGGTATTGAAAAAGTATCCGTTTTAAGACAGGGGTGGTCGATTTTGAAGGACACAAATTCAGCTGTAAGTTAACACGCGATAGTTTTGATTCCTGACTCAACAGATTTGCGTCTTTTGCTTCTTTCGCGATTGCACATTCACCATTGAATGATTAGAAATGATTTGACAGTTCGTTATGCTCAAAATAACACCCCTTTAAAAATACCGACATACCCCACCCACCCTGATTACTATAGTCTAGTAATAAAATTCAACGTCTTGGGCCTTTCAAAGTTTCGATTTTTACGTCCAATTTTACTGGAAGAGGCTAAGGGCATACACAAATGAGAGATTATGCATAAATTACGCTTGTATCATGTGTCTTTTGTATTGTGCAAGTGACGTCAACGTAATTTTTAAGACGTTCTAGATCATATGACAGCAGATCTCCTGCTATGATTTACATCAAAACGTCTTCCCCACATGACTGCCAGTGTATGTAGTCAATTTCAGTAATGAAAGCGTGCATGAAGGTAGCTTGTGGAGATGTTTCTAAAAGGACCTTTAAATTGACGTTTAAATTTGACGTTTATTTTCGAAATATTGGAGTTATCAATTACTTTTAATTAGAAAAGCCTATAAACTCTTTTGGCGGTATGGTATCATACACGCCACAGTTTAAAAATAAAAATAATCAAAAAGCTTCATTTAACTGTGCAGAAAGGTGCTGGATGCTGTATGTACCCATGTGACGTAATCAGCAGCGTCGATTGATAGTGCAGTCAAATTAACGACTGATTCATACCAATTCTTGGTTGCACATTAAAACCTGCGATTAACTTTTCAATTGCATATATGGTTTGCCAGAAAAGTGCAAAAATATGGTGATGCGTTTTCAAAGTCCTCTAGTATATAAGCCTTGGGAAAGAAATGTAAGGTTTTTTTTAATATTTATAGCCCCGCTTTGAAAAAGTGGGGGCTATATTGGATTTGGGTTGTCTGTCATTCCGTCCGTCCGTCTGTCCGTCATAATTTTGTTTCCGCTCAATATCTTGAGAAAAACTTTATAGAATCTAACCAAATTTTGTATGTGCATTTACATTGACATGATCTACCTTGGGATTGTTACACATCATTTTTCGAGCATTTGTAGCAGAGTAATGGCCCTTGATTTCACAAAATTTTAAATATGCATTCAAATTGACAAGATCTAGCTTGGGATTGTTACACGTCATTTTTCGGAAATTTGTACCAGAGTTTTGGCCCTTTATTTAAGCCAAAATTTAGTTTCCGCTCAATATCTTGAGAACCAATTGATAGAATTTCACCAAATTTTATATATGCATTCATCTTTGCAATATCTAGCTTGGGATTGTTACACGATATTTTTCGCATATTTGTACCAGAGTTATCACCCTTGATTTATGCCTAAATTTCGTTTACATTCAATATCTTGAGAACAAATGGACAGAATTTTACAAAATCTTATATACTTAACTACTAAAGAAACCTGACACATTCTGTATGTCAGTGTTTTGGAAGTAAATGAATCCGATGCACAGTTGTCTTTCCATTGCGTAAAGTTGAACAATGGTAGGCAAAGATGCACTTAGTTTATTTGGAAAGCTGAACTAATTTCAGACGTCAGCCATCAAAACGTCACGTAACCCCTAAAATCATTTTTGCAAGAACAAACAAATCACTCAGAATTCACCACAAAACCGATTTAGTGTGATCACCCAGGTGAACCGCATGTCTAGATCTCGGAGGGTGTTGGCTATCGGAGGTAAACAAAGATTTTTTGGGTTGGGCATGGTCTTTATTGAGACGATTTTATTTCATTTAGAGTCGCTTTTAGGGATAAGACAACATATAGGTCGATAGTATACAGAATGATGATAACTCTGAAAGCATTACATGTTTGGGAACTTAATCTGTTCGAGTTTAAATTGCATTTGAATTCGGAAATGCAGTAATTTGGACGAATATTTCGAATTCATCAGTTAATATTCATATCTATTATTTTATTTTTACTTTATTCACAGCCACCGCTGGAATGTATAACCTCTCTTTGGAATGAATCAGTCAAATACAATTCAAAAATACATGTAAAACATTTATTTATTTGCAATTTCATGACGGTGGTATCATGTTTATGGGTAGCTTTCCGTTCGGAGGTATGTTGGGTAGCTGTCGGAGGGAAGGCATGTGCATGTTAACATTGATTACGGAGAAGGGCAAATTGATTATGCTCATTAAACAAGCTCTCGCATACGGAAACAAAAGTGTAACACTCAAACACTTTCAAAAATAAGTGGTTCGATTGGCGGGGAACATATCAAAGGAGAAACAAGCTTAAATAAACCAATTTGTTAGAGTTTTTGTTCAACACTGAATGGGTGTTTTTGTGCATTAGTTTGCTTTGTTTTAGCCTACCATATCTATTTAGCCCTTTGCATCACATTAAAGTAACAGTGCAGTAACATAACATGCCAAAACATTATACTAAGAAATGGACACATACCTTTTGTGAAGGTGACGGATCAAGTAGCAATGCAATTAGTATACCAGATGTTTAGACGAGCACCTGTACGGTCTAATCAGTCTTCACTAGATGCATAAATTTAACTCTCTCTTTCTCTACTCTCTCTTCTCTACTCGCACTCCTTCCCATCTCTCTTTTTCTCTACTCTCTCTTCTCAACTCGCACTCCTCTACACTCTCTTCTCTATTCGCACTCATTCTCTACTCTCTCTTCTCTACCCGCACTCCTTCTCTACTCGCACTCCTTCTCTACTCTCTCTCTTCTCTACTCACACTCCTTCTCTATTCCCTCTTCTCTACTCACACTCCTTCTCTACTCTCTCTTTCTCAATTCTCTCTTCTCTACTCGCACTCCTTCTCTACTCTCACTTTCTCTACTCGCACTCCTTCTCTACTCGCACTCCTTCTCTACTCTCACTTTCTCTACTCTCACTCCTTCTCTACTCGCACTCCTTCTCTACTCGCACTCATTCTCTCTACTCGCACTCCTTCTCTACTCTATCTTCTCTACTCGCACCCCTTCTCTACTCTTTCTTTCTCTACTCACACTCCTTCTCTACTCGCACTTCTCCTCTGATCGCACTCCTTCTCTACTCTCTCCTCTCTACTCGCACTCTTTCTCTACTCTTTCTCCTCTACTCGCACTCCTTCTCTACTCGCCCTCTTTCTCTACTCTCTCTTTTCTACATGCACTCCCACTACTCTCTCTTTTCTACTCTTACTCTTACGCTACTCGCAATCCTTCTCTACTCTCTCTTACTCTACTCTCTCTTCTCTACTCGCATCCCTTCTCTACTCTCTCTTTCTCTACTCGCACACCTTCTCTACTCTCTCTTTCTCAACTCTCTCATCTCTATTCGCACTCCTTCTCTAGTCTCTCTTCTCTACTCGCACTCCTTCTCTACTTTCTCCTCTCAATTCTCTACTCGCACTCCTTCTCTAATCTCTATTTCTCTACTCACACTCCTTCTCTACTCTCTCTTACTCTACTCGCCCGTCTTCTCTACTCCCTCTTCTCTACTCGCACTCCTTCTCTACTCCCACTCCTTCTCTACTCGCACTCCTTCCCTACTTTCTCTGCGCTCTCTTCTCTACTCACACTCCTTCACTACTCTCTCTTTTTCTACTCGCACTCATTCTCTACTCTCTCTTTCTCTACTCGCACACATCTCTTCTCTCTCTTCTCTAATCGCGCTACTTCTCTATTTTTTCTTTCTCTACTCGCACTCCTCCTCTACTCTCTCTTTCTCTACTCTCTCTTCTCTACTCGCACTTCTTCTCTAGTCTCTCTTTCCCTACTCTCTCTTCTTTACTCGCACTCATTCTCTACTCTCTTTTTCTCTACTCTCTCTTTTCTACTCTCTCTTCTTTACTTGCGGTCGTTCTCTACACTCTCTTCTCTACTCGCATTCCTTCTCTACTATCTCTCTCTCTACTCTCTCTTCTCAACTCGCACCCCTTCTCTACTCGCACTCCTTCTATTGTCTCTTTTGTCAACTCGCACTCCTTCTCTACTCGCACTCCTTCTCTACTCTTTCTTCTCTACTCGTACTTCTTCTCTACTCGCACTCCTTCTCTACAAACACTCCTTCTCTACTCGCACTCTTCTACTCGCACTCCTTCTCTACTCGCTCTCCTTCTCTAATCGCACTCCATCTACTCCCACTCCCACTACTCACACCCCCTCAACTCTCACTCCCTATACTCGCACTCACTCTACTCGCTCTTTCTCTACTATCTCTTCCTCTACTGGCTCTTTCTCTACTCTCTCTCTCTCTCTCTCTCTCTCTCTCTCTCTCTACTCGCACTCTCTCTACTCGCACTACCTCTACTCCTGTTTTTCCTCTACTCTCTCTTTCTCTACTATCTTTCTGTCTCTCTCTCTCTGCCTCTCTGTCTGTCTGTCTGTCTGTCTGTCTGTCTGTCTCTCTCTCTCTCTCTCTCTCTCTACTCACTCTACTCTCTCTCCAATGTATTTGGTAATTAACTTAAAATATCATGAGCAGTACGGGAATATAATGAAATGAGTGTTCGACTCCCATGTTCAGTCCTCCTCTGTCAAATTCCAAGTATGTCATCCGATGGTAAAGAACTAAAATAACGTGCTATTAGCAGGGAAACAATTTTATCTTGGAATTGAGAGAGGGGTTCTCTGTATGCCTTAACAATGAGGCCCTCTCACGAGTTAGGGTGTATTTGTACAAGCCATTTTATTCTAGGGAAAGGGAAAATGCCAAATTGAGGGAACAAGATTGTCAGAGAACAGGGAAAAAATAAAACATGAAATATGGAAACAAGTCAATATTTAAGAAGAACAAGGGAACAGATACTTCCTGAGACAGCCTCTATTATAGATAATAGACCAAACATCACAACTATAAAACTACTAAACTTGATCTGTTTAAAATATATTGTACCCAAACTCTAAATGAGAAACAGCTAGTTCACAATCCGATTGCCCATCTCTTTCTGAAAAGGACGTCACCCAGGTACAATAATTGAACTAAAGATAATTTAAAGCCGTACTGCAAATAGTTGCAGAAAGATCTAATTAAACATTCGATTTTACAGAAATGGGAAGCTACATGTATCTGCTTTTATAAGTACACATATATAACATGTTACAAATACATGTTGTTTTATGCATATGGAAATCGCTAGAAACAGTGTTTTTGATTGCCGACTGGCGACAAATGACAATCGAAAAATCGGGCGACAAATGGCAATCGAAAACCCTGTTTCGAACGATTTTTGATCTACGTTCGTCGATAGTATTAACTTTTTCGATTGCCGGTTATCCGGTGTGAAACTTTTAAAAATATCTTAAAGATATACAATTCATCTTTATTGCTTCTTACAGAATGACAAATGAGCCGCAACATGTGATTTCCAACAATGTGCCATTTTGACATGAATAGACTCAGACGAGCCTGTGTAGCCTTCTTTAAAGCTTAGAAACTCCAAATTATGTTCGTCCAGTAGCTTAATATTCATATAATATTCAAGCGACAAGCAAAGGCTCTGGTCAGTCTGCGCGTATGCGCAGGCTGGTCTGAGCCTTTGCTGGTCGCACATACCACATTGTTGGAAATCTCATGCCGCGGCTCAAATAATATTGCTTTAAAAGATGCCATCGTGGGGGCTTGGGCTGCTGTTACCGGGATATGAGGACCTGGGCCCGAAATTACACTGCCTCCCAAAAGTTAAGGAAGACTTACTTACTTACTTAAGTATTGATTTATCAGGATGCGAAAAATAACGTTAAAAACTGATTAAAATCAAAATAGTTTCATTTTTTTCTCTAGATCACAATGTTATCTTTGACCACAAGTACTGCACCTATCTAGGCAATTTATTTAGCATGTTGAAATATCAATACTTAACTTAAGTCTTCCTTAACTTTAAGGAGGCTTTGTAATTCCGGGCCCTGTACTACTATGCAAAGTTTAAAAACGTTCAAAGATAAAATAACAGAACGGATTACCACCGAAACTGCAATATCTTCAATATCTTACGGGTATTTGTTATATGGATTATTTTGACCACCTATACAAATATGCAGTGAAAATCCAGATAAGTTTACATGTATACTAATACTTTTAAGAATGAAGTGACAACAGACCAAAACGGTAAATTGCTTCTAAATACGTGTGGTATTTTATTTTACTGTCGCAATGGCGAAAAGAGTTCAGCGATAAAACGTATGCAAACTGTACAGGGTTCAGTATAACGTTTTTTTTTATCTTATTCTTAACATCCAAGTAAACAATTTTTCAGCTATGTCGGCGCATTCAACTAAGATTAAGATGCGCGGATCCAGAGATGGGTGGCAGAGGGTCCTGGTCCCCTCCCTGGAAAGTCGGAAACCTTTAGGGCTCTTTAGCAATACTGGTCCAGATCCCCTGGAAAATTTAAAGCTACTAAGCCAGCATTCCATATTGGGTAATTATCGCCCCGCCAGCGTTATGCTGTTGCGCTGATGATGGTCCGCTTTTAGTGGTATTTTGATTCCTCACTCCCTTCATCTTAAAGAAATGTGTCTGTTAAGTTAGACTTCCTCTGACAAAACATTCTGGATCCGCGCATGATTAAGTGATGATAACAACATCACATTAGCTTGCCCATTCGGGAATTTTTGGTATTTTTGTATAAGTATGTGCATTATCTCACTAAAATTTTACAAAATCGAAGAAAGCGTATCAGTGCAAAGCTAGATGTCGGTACAAGAAATGGGCACACCCTATGTCACATATGAAAATAAATAAATAAAGAGGGTGGGCGGGGCGCAGTAATGTGAACCTGCATTTAGTAACCCTGTTGGCGCATTTTGTTAATACACTGCGTTGCCAGGTAAGAAAATGGGTATAGATCTGGCACTTGTTTTTACCTTCCTTCAGGGACCATCCCCTCGCCACCCCCACCCCACCAACCTTGCTATCATATTCCCTGCCTAATTCAAGCATACTGATTTCACCTTAAATGTATCAGTGCAGAATTAAAACACGTTTTACCTGACCGACTAGACCAGGGTTCATACAGACAAGATTGTGTAAAATTCAAGAACTTTTCAAGGACTCCTAAAAGACTTTTCTACTGTCTTCAAGGACTGAAAACTTAAGAAAAATACTTACACATTTACACGTTAAAATTCTACGCCGGAAATGCTAGAGTCCATTACTAAAGATATTAGTTCAAGAAAATTAGAATAAAATTGAGGTGTCTTTATTTGGTGCAGCATATGCTGCACCAAATAAAGGCACCACAATTTGATACTATTTAGGTCTCCAAAACACTGTTGAATCCTCCTGTAATTGATAGAATTCAAGGACTTTTCAAGGTCTTTGAGTGTTTTTCAAGTACTTTTCAAGGCAAATTTAATTTTCAAGGATTTTTCAAGACACTCCTGTATATTCAAGTACTTTTCAAGCCTGTGCGAAGCCTGTAGACAAAACATGCATGCCCCTGACTGAAGATGAGCGCTTTTCACAACACTTAACAGCTGCAAAACCTCTCAATTTGTCTTCTGAATTTCGTTCCCTGGTAGTCTTCCATTTGTAGCATTTTTTTGCAACTTGGCACGCTTAAACTATATCAGATTCAGGCACTTAGTGTGTGGCAGTATGTATCAATCTCCGAAATCAAAACCACCGTCACTCCGATAGCAAGCATGCCAGCTGTCAAGTAACCTCTGCACATTTTGCTAACCATCAAAATGATATGACCTTAAGCAAATTTCAAATATTGATATTTAAATAGCATTTTGGGGGCATGACTCTTTTATATCATGCAGGAGAATGATATAGAATTGTGGCGGTACATGCAATTTGTGGCAAAGGTTGGTGTAATTCCAGCTATGATCAAAAGAATAGCCTTTTTTCATTGAAAATATTGCAATTGCCATTTGAAAAGTCGCCCTGGGTACTACGGACATATATCAAAAGCATTTAACACATTCCGAGTCCTTATCATTCAATAAAGAAGCAACCTGTTTGCTGCTTTCGTCTCCAAGAAACTCTCTATAAGAAATAAAAATGGATAAATGCAGACCCTGTCCATCCATATTCTGTTTGTTTACCTCCGGTAGCCAACACCCTCCGAGATCTACACATGCGGTTTACCTGGGTGGTGATTCTTGTTATTTCATTGACGTCTTCTGGGTATTCAAATAAAGCATGCATCCATTGTTCCAC
This sequence comes from Loripinus fragilis, assembly GCA_964019695.1. Classification (NCBI taxonomy): domain Eukaryota; kingdom Metazoa; phylum Mollusca; class Bivalvia; order Lucinida; family Lucinidae; genus Loripinus; species Loripinus fragilis. The sequence continues at coordinate 111,510,851 of OZ026517.1, forward strand.
CCAGAAACATATTTTCATTGTCTTAACGTCAATTTACGTTATCAGCGTTTTATGAGCTTTTAAGAAGAACTGCCACTTTATCAACTTTTTTCACTTTGTATCTTGTTTGGAATGCATTTTGACAATGTTTCAGTCCTTTTGAACTCCGTAGCTTCCGCCTACGTCCATTTAGCGACGTCAAGCGTTAAAATTACATCATGATATGTGCATACTGTAAATTTCGAAATTCATACGTATTTAAAGTGAAGTGTAGCCAATTGACACTATAACAAAGAAGACAGCACACACTAAACGGGGACATAAATTGACGAAGAAGAAACGGTTATTAGCCATAGTTTACGTTGTTTCTTAATTGACGTTAAATAGAGGATCTTACATGAGTGGTCATGTATTATTGAATTTATTAAACGAGTTGGGGAAAAGAGATAAAATGCGAGGCTTGCCGAGCATTTTATCCCTTTTTCGCAACGAGTTAAATAAATGCAATAAAACAAGATCACGAGTGTTAGATTCTATTTATCATATGGCATTAAGATAACTTTGAAATCTCATTTCTGCCGTAAAAACGTGATACTTTTGTCATTATGTACGCAACGTTGTTATGGACGTCACAACGTTTCCCGTATATCTATAAACCACTAGTGGTTTATCGATTTTATTGCATGGTGTTATTTCACTCTGAGACGCGACGTCATATGATAAATTTAAATTATTCCGCTTTTACCCTTTAACGTAACATGAGACATAAGTTCTGATTCTTGAAAATACATTCTCTTACAATGATTGTTTGACTGCAAGTCATTTCAGCTCCTAGAAATTGCTAACACACTACCGTTTTGACAACGTCAAAAGCACAACTTAAAAAACCCATATCATACGTCACAGCTAGAAATTGCAAATTTTTAAAATGCACTTTTGTCTGTACTGGTTTTGGCCTTGCATAAATGAAAAAAAGTTTTCAAAAAATATCTAGACATACACTCACGAGGCAAAAGTGATAAAAACGGTATTTTTGACGTCGTGACGTCATGTCTATATTTGATAATATATTTTTTCGAAGAATACCTTTTAATATCTTGATTTTAAAATAAGCATATCGGCTTAGCTCTATAAGGAGTTCTAGCGATAAGGCGTATATTTTCCCTAGTTGACATGATTACAAAACCTAAATTTTCAAATTGCCCTAATATTTTTAAAATTGGACTGTTTCGGTAGTAAAATATGCATAGAGAGCATCAAAATAGGTTTCAAAGCGATCCATCATTTACAAAGCCGTGAAAACTTGCGCCTTCTACTCCCACCCTTCATTTTACGTCTTTAGACTGGGTGCCGTTTATAGATAGTTCTAGTAAATCCTTTGCAGGTTTTCAAAAAGTAAAAGTGCTAAAATATTAAGGATATAATTGCCCTTCATTTCCAAAACTTTGCGGTATTCCTTCTGCGCATGCGTACGAAATATACTTAAAATTGTGACGTTTGTCATTGAGAAGATGAAACTGGCGTCTTTCAGTTTGTTTTTAGATGCTTCCCCCCCCCCCCCCAGACCCAAGATGCCCTTTGGACAATTAAATGTCGCTATACAAATATATAACATATGTAAATGGCGTCTTGGGTCTAGGGGGGAAAGGGGTTGTATAAGCGAAAGAAGACATTAAATATCTGACAAAAATAGACCACTTTACAAGATGGTCGTTTTTATCGTACATCAACTGTATAAATAGTTTTACTGTACATAGCGTTGTTCCCTGTTTAACGGTCTAGTTCCCATATATGTTACTGAATAACAAGCACAGTTGATGATCGAAATAAATTATCATTCAATAAGAAGTAGAGTTATTAAATGCATGAAGGAAACCCCGTTTTAAATATACAAATTGGGGGCAATGGTGCATCGACGGCTCGTCTATATATATTTGTTGAATGTGCCTAGTTTCTCCAGTCGTTATTTCAACAAAATAAAACGAACGTCTCGTTTAGGGAGATTGCTCGCCTTATCGCTAGAAATTCTTTGTTATTTACTAGTTTGAAGCAACTGAAAAGTGTCAGGTTTCTTTAGTAGTTCAGTATATATGCATTCATATTGACAAGATCTACATTGGGATCGCAACACATCATTTGTCGCACATTTGTACCAGAGTTTTTTTTATGCCAAAATTTCGTTTCCACACAATAATTTAAGAACTAACCGAAAAATTTTCACCAAATTTAATATATGCATTCATATTGACAAGATCTAGCTTGAGATTGTTACACGTTATTTTTCGCACATTTGTACCAGAGTCATGGCCCTTGATCACAGTATGTAAACTGAAATAAACATCCTGTACCGTTCCTCCGCTAGCTCACGCCTTATAAACATGAATAACAGCACTCGTGCGTAACCAGTAGTCGGAAAATGCGTGTATTTAGGTACATGTACACGTTTCGATTTATATTGTTAGCGATACAGACAATACACATTCGAACAAGGTAAGAAAAGCGATTTTATCTATTTTATTCCGTTTTACTCCATGATTTTAACGGCTTCCTTCTTTGCATTTTGCTTTGTTAAAAAACGACTTGCTCACAATCAGAGCCGTTCTGTGTCGAAAACGAGCTTAAATGCCAGATTGCACGGTTTTAGTGGAATTGGTAATCACATGTATACATGATTACATGGTTGTAACTGTAACAGTTACTTAGATCTATGGAAAAAATTAATTTTAATAGGTGGGCCCTCGCAATTACAGCTGTACCAACAACTCTCACATCACGATCTCCGACAACTGGTTACGCACGAGTGCTGTAATTCATAATGTATAAGGCGTGAGCTAGGAGGAACGGGTACAGGATGTTTATTTCAGTTCACATACTGTGTTGATATACGCCAAAATTTTGTTTCCGTTCAATATCTTGAGAACAAAAGGACAGAATTTCACCAAATTTTATATATGCATTTATATTGACAAGATCTACATTGGGATCGCTACACATCATTTTCCGCACATTTTTACCAGAGTTATGGTCCTTGATTTACTCCAAAATTTCGTTTCCGCTCAATATCTTGAGAACAAATTGACCGATTTTGACCAAACTTTATATAACTATTTATACTGACGGATTGTTAGTTGTTATTTTTCGCACATTTGTACAAGTGTTATGGCCCTTAATTTACGCCTTAATTTCGTTTACATACAATATCTTGAGAACAAAGGGACAGAATTTTACCAAATTTTATCATGCATTCATATTGACAAGATCTAGGTTGGGATTGTTACACATCATTTTTCGCGTATTTGTACCAGAGTTATGGCCCTTGATTTTCTCCAAAGATTCGTTTCCGCTCAATATCTTGAGAACAAATGGACAGATTTTGACCAAACTTTATATAACTATTTATACTGACAAGATCTACGATGAGATTGTTAGCTGTCATTCTTCGCAGATTTGTAAGAGAGTTATGGCCCTTGATTGATGTCAGAATTACGTTTCCACTCAATTTCCTGTGACACTCTGGCCTTTTACTGCATGCAAGGCACTGCAGTGGGGCTATAGTCAGAAAAATGGCGTTTAACAATCCCAAGCTTGATTCTGTCAAGATGAATGCATATAATAATATATATATATATATATATATATATATATATATATATATATATATATATATATATATATATATATATATATATATATATATATATATATATATATATATATATATATATATATATATATATATATATATATATATATATATATATATATATATATATATATATATATATATATATATATATATATATATATATATATATATATATATATATATATATACTATAAAGGTGAAATTCTACCTAATGGCTCTCAAGATATTGAGCGGAGACGAAATTTTGGCGTTACTAAAGGGCCATAACTCTGGTACCAATTTCCAAAAAATGACGTGTAACAATCCCAAAAATAGTAAGTGAGTATGACCAGGAAATACCACAATCACAAACTGCATACAAACCCATGGCACCGCGAGGAAGAGCTACACAACGATCACGAGACACCAGAGGAAGACAAACTAATTAAAGCAACCAGCTCTCTCTTCCCCATCAAGATGATTGCAAAACTAGAAGGGACATAAAGTAACGTACAACAAAACATAGGACAATAACTTAACGTAACAATAAACAACTAGAGGACCTGAAGGTCCTGAGGCGCTCACCTGATCTCCTTAATAATGTTAAAATAGGTCAAGGTCAACTACAGCTTATAATGGAAAAAAAAATTGTTTTACCATATATGGGGGTTGCAGACATTTTGGTAAAGTGACTTAAACATTCTAATGAATAATCCATCAAACAGCCTAGTGATTTCTGAGAAACAGATGTTTAGATAGGTGTGTGGCAGTCCAAATGAGTGGCCTTGGATAAAAGGTCACAGGTCAGCTTGACATTTGGTACTTAATACAAGATTTTTCCCAAATAAATGCATTAGGAATCAAATTTGACCTTGCCATAAAGTAGGTCAAGGTCAACCTAGATTAATCATTTGTGCAAGTCTGGTAGGGCCCACATCCCGAATGCTACATACCAAGTCCCAAGGCCATTGGCCTTTTGGTTCCAGAGTAGAAGACATTTAAAGGGTTTTTACCATATATGGGCGTGGTGGCCATCTTGGTCATGTAACCAGTACAATTGTTATCAATTTTTGCTAACCTATCACAAGGAGTCTTCATATGAAATTTGAGTTCAAATGGCCGAGTGGTTTCAGAGGAAACTATGTTTTGATGTGTTGATGGGACTCCAATATGAACTACCTTGGCTGAAAAGTTAAAGGTCAACCTTGACCTTTGAAACTTATTTATAGCCATTGTCTCATTTGGATTAACATATCAAGTGAGAATAATGACTTTGGCCTCAACAGTTTTCACAAAATGAAATTTTCAAAAAAAAAATCCCATTTAAATGCATTAGGAAGCAAATTTGACCTTGACGTTAAGTAGGTCAAGGTCAACCTAGGATCATCATTTGAACAAACTTAGTAGGCCCTACATCCCCAATGCTACATACCAAGTCCCAAGGTCATCGGTCTTCTGGTTCTGGAGAAGAAGAGTTTTAAAGGGTTTTTACCATATATGGGCATGGCAGCCATCTTGGTCATGTGACCGTTATATTTTGTATAAATTTTAGCTAACTTAGCATAAGGAGTCTTCACATGAAATTTGAGTTAAATTGGGCCAATGGTTTGTGAGAAAACTATGATTTAATATATAGATGGGACTCCAATATGAGCGACTTAGCTGAAAGGTCAAAGGTCAACCTTGACCTTGGGAACTTATCTATAGCCATTATCTCATTAGGTTTAACATATCAAGTGGGAATAATGACTTTGGCTTTAACAGTATTCAAAAAATCAACTTTTCAAAAAATTCCCATTTAAATGCATTAGGCAGCAAATTTGACCTTGACGTTTAGTAGGTCAAGGTCAACCTAGGATCATTATTTGAACAAACTTGGTAGGGCCCACATCCCCAATGCTACATACCAAGTCCCAAGGTCATCGGCCTTCTGGTTCTTGAGAAGATTTTAAAGGGTTTTTACCATATATGGGCGTGGCGGCCATCTTGGTCATGTGACCATGACCATTTGAACAAACTTTCGTTCCCGCGTCCTAAGGAGTCTCCATATGAAATTTGAGTTTAATTGGCCCAGTGGTTTCAGAAAAAGAGATGTTTGAAAATGTTGACGGACGGACGGACGGACGGACGACGGACGGACGGACGGACGACGGAATGACTGGTATACTATTAGCTCACCCATGAGCCTTCGGCTCAGGTGAGCTAAAAAGTCAACAACAACAGAACCACCGCCTTAGAACGGACAGCAGCCGTAGCCACCCGGGGGCTTAAATGCATCTTACTGGTACCAAATCTTCGCCCTAGATTCTGCTGTTGTTGAAGTACAAGAAATGTTCAGCTCGCATGGAGGCCATCTAACTAATGCAATGTATCATCATGGAGAAACACTCTAATCAAATTAACACACCATGATGAAACAAAGAAAAGGGCTCACGACTCACAGATAGTCAGAGCTAAAGAAAGCCTCAAGTTGAGCCACGGTGGGTCCAGCTACAGATAAGCATCAGGCACCAACCCACCGATTAAAGCTTTACGCCAGAGCCGTCATAGAGTCTAAGGTCTGACCCACCGTCGTGCAATTAAAGCGGAAACCATAGTTATAAACCGTGATTGGGTTTAAAACCAGACTTGCCATCCAAGTTATATCCAAGCTAGATCTTGTCAATATCAATGCATACATAAAATTTAGTGAAAATATGTCTAGTAGTTCTCAAGATTTTGAGCGGAAACGAAATTTTGGCGTAAATAAAGGGCCATAACTGGTACAATTTGGGGAAAATGATGTGTAACAATACCAAGCCAGATCATGTCAATATAAATGCACAAAATTGTGTCAAAATTTGGATAAATTCTATAAAAGAGTTCTGAAGATATTGAGCGGAAACAAAAACTTATAGACGAACGAACGAACGAACGAACGGAATGGCAGACAACCCAAATCCTATATAGCCCCCCTTTTTCAAAGCAGGGCTATAATTATAACCCCTGGGGTGAAAAATGGCCCCACCCAGGGGTCACATGTTTACATAGGCTTATATAGTGAAAAACATGAAAACATCATGTCTGAAACCATATGAACTAGAGTCTTGCTATTTGGTATGTATTATCACCTGGTGGACCTCAACCAAGTTTGTTCAATTTATGTCCCATGGGCCGAAAATGACCCAGCCCTAGGGGTCACTAGTTTTACATAAGCTTATATAGTGAAAAACCAGGAAAAATAAATCTTGTCTGAAACCATATGGCCTAGAGTCTGGATATTTGGTATTATAAATAGGCTTATATATAGTGAAAAACGTGAAAACATCTTCTTGTCTGAAACCATATGACATAGAGTCATGCTATTTGGTATGTAGCATCACACGATGGACCTTTACCAAGTTTGTTCAATTTATGCCCCTGGGGGTCACATGTTTTACATAGGCTTATTTAGTGAAAACCAGGAAAAAATCTTGTCTGAAACCATATGGCCTAGAGTCTTGATATTTGGTATTATAAATAGGCTTATATATAGTGAAAAACATGAAAAAAAAAACCTTCTTGTCTGAAACCATTATGACCTAGACTCTTGATATTTGGTATGTAGCATCACATGATGGACCTCTACCAAGTTTGTTCAATTTATGCCCCTGGGGCCAAAAGTGGCCCGGCCCGAATAGCACCAGGGACATGGCCAGCTTTCAACAGATACCTATATATAACTAAGGTGAGCGATTAAGGGAGACTTGGCCCGCTTGTTATTGTTTTCTCACAATCTTGGTTCATAGAATCGCCAGATTTTATTTATTTATTAGATTAGAGAATTAGAGTTCGAAATCCTTATTTTTAGGCATGACAACGGAACATTCCTGTTTGTGGGTCTGTAAAATAGTTACAAAACGCAAACAATATAATATAGCGGTTCTGTGATTTGTCAGGTCTTTAGGGATCAGCACAAGTATGACCTTTAAAAGAAAGCATACACTATAGTAAAAATTCGAATAAGATCTATTTTAACTTGGGCGCTATCAGTTGGTATGGTGCAACATAAAATTTGTTTCATCAAGATGTTGGGGATTACTTTCTGAAGATTCCAGGGCGATAGCACGAAGTCGCGAAAACATGATTTTGTAACGAAATTGGAACATCACATGTATTTTAAATTTTTCATTTAAATATTTATGCAGAGCTTCAAAACAGATAAAGATTTTCCATGTTCAATAAAATTGCTTCACGGCTGTTTAAAAATTGTTTCAGCAAAAATATAGGTGGTGCTTAACTTTTGACGCTGAGTATAGTTATGATTTGCACGATGTTGGGTCAGGCTTTTATACTCAGTGGCGGCGCTGGCATAAAATGGAGCCAGAACTTAAGGTTACACAAAGTGCCCTTATTGTGCACCATATTTGCATTAAAAATAAATTAATGATAGTACATTCGTGCATATCATGTGCACAAGGGTGTATCCTTAAGTTCAGTCTCTGCTGTAAGGCTTTCATCGGTTGCTTGTCTTTGGCTAGGCCCACCGTGGCTCAGCTTTGGGTTTTCTTAGGCTCTGCCTATCTGAGTCATGCACCCTTTTCAGCTTCTATACATTTATAATTAGCAATCAGTTCTCTCTTCCCCATCAAGATGATGGACACCAAGTATTGCATAACAAAACAGGACCAAACACATAGCCCCCACAAATAACGGGAGCAGTAATAAATAACTTCCAACAACAACAGAACCACCGCCTCAGAACGCACAGTATCCTAAGGAACTGGGAGACGTAAAGGCATTGTACGTGTACCAAATCTCACCCTAGATTCTGTTTTTGTTAATACACAAACTATTATTAGCTCGCATGGAAGCTTCCGAACTTATGCAATGTATCATCACAGAGAAACACTCTAATCAAATTAAAACACTAAGATGAACCAAAGAAAAGGACTCACGATTCACAGACAGAAGAGCTAAAGAAAACCTCAAGTTGAGCAACGTTGGACCCAGCCGGCACCAACTTAAGAACTAAAGCACTAAATTTGCAAATGATAATTCCTTCTCAGAGGCAGAGATGATGGTCAGACAGACGTTATACATGTAGTTATTTTATGACGTTGAGTGAAGATGCCGCAGGTGCAGTGAGTGTGTGATTCTAGCATTTCCTGGTCATACTCACTTCTTGTCCCTGTAACACCCAGCCAGCATACTGTCGTCTCACTACTAGGGCCATTTACCCGAACGAAAGGCTGTTAATAAAATCAAACAAGGTGCTACCTTATATAGATAAGGATTTTGACCAATCAGCAATTTACCACCTTGAAATTCACTGAGCGCGGAATATTCAACCAATCAAGTGACACACGATGGTTAAGAGAGTACACTTTCAGCATTATGAATTTTATTTATAACAGTAACATATTCACATAGATAAAACAAACAGCTTGACATATCATCAGGCCTCTCTAGTAATCAAAAGCTAATTTTCTTATTTCTCAACCCAAACATATGTTGTGGGTATTCAAAAGCAGTGCATACAATGCAAACGCAAATCAAATGTCAACCCTTTACTCCCTAACAACGCCTTTTGACGCCTTTGAAATATCCTGTACACGTATTTGAAAATATTATGAAAATGGAGCATTTGCTTTTTTTGGAGCAAATGCTCTATTTTCCATAATATTTTCAAAAGTATTCAAAACTTTACTTAAAATTTTCTTGATTTTTTTCAATGTTGTCTAAAACAAACAAAAATTATGTCATGATCTAAAAATAGCCTATGGAGTAAAGGGTTAAAACTGGTATATAACAAAATATTCACAGTTTTACGCTCATAATATTTGATTATCTAGATCTATGTATACATTGCTCTCATTTGCCAACATCTAACTGATTTTCAAGAACGAATTACAGAAACACACATGCAATATGTTGTTGTTTTACAACAGAAATTGATCAGTCATGATGGTTGGTTACTGCCTATATATGATACTTTTTAAGCTAAATATCATTGCAAAAATGACAATTCTGGCATAAAGTATAAATGATGATCCATACAAAAAGAAACAAAATTTGGTTTTAGAAACCTACCCAACAATAACGCTGAAGAAACAACCCTAACAAAGAAGACTGACATATCATATACTCATTATACACTCTTTATAAAGGCTAACACTTCTAGTCCCCATAATTAAATCAATAAGGTCCACTGCCGGGCTCCACTGTGGTATAGTGGAAACCCCGCTCACCTTTTAAACCTGTCATAGCAAGTTCAGTCTCCGGCTTGACAAGTCTGTTGGATGAGACTAAGCTGTGGTCCAATCTCTACATAACCTTAGCTGTTGGTGGGATATTAAACACAAACTCAACATACACACACACTATAGTGAAACCAATGAGCCACCTCGAGATTATAGGCAACCAGCGGGGCCTGAGCATCCAAAAGCATTCCCAGTTTGTGCACGCTTAGTTTGAAGATGACGATTTTGCCAAAACCCAGGCATTTGGCTGTTAGATGTGCATGTTGGTTGAAAGAGCGACTTTATAAGGTATAGGTTATATATACCTTAATATCAGGCCCCTTTCTTTGAGCATCCAAAACACATTCACAATTGTATGCATATTTTTTTATCTTGACCTATATAATATATGCCTTATAAAGTGGCTCTAATCACATGCACAGTAAAACTCATAATTCAAACACCAACAAACAACACCCCCTGTATTCAAACCGTAACCAGACAGTCTGCTACGATACCGACAGTCTTGTTTACCTGGGCACGTGCGTTTTGGTGGAAGGTAAAAATGTTTAATTTCATTTATTTTCCATTGTCCTGCTTCATCAAAACGTTGCAAAATCATTCCCTGATTCTCCGCTAGCCCTGTACATGCGCGGATCCAGGAATTTTCGTCACGAGGGTCCAGGCTAGACTGCTTCACCGACCTCGTATACAGGTATTCCTAGTTCATACAAGGGGGCAGTGAAGCAGTCTAGGTCCAGGCTCAACTGACAGAAAAAACCTCTGACGTTTTTAGTCCTCAACTTATTTAACAGTTTTACAGAGGGGATCCAATGGTTTAATTTAAGGAAAACTATAATTTTTGTAAGGTTCCAGAGGGGGTCCAACATTTTCCAGGGGGGTCCAATTTTTTTTCAGTGCGCGCATGTGTGTGGAGGGGGTCCAAATGCTAATTTCTATAGAAACCTATAGAACCTGTGATTTTCAAGGGGGCGGGGGCTCTGGACCCCCTATCTCCCCCTCTGGATTCGTGCATGCTGTGTATGCACATTATATCCAAACATTGTCTTTGTCGAAAACATCTTGATGAATGCAGAGTAACGGGATGGGGCCTGGGTTACCCCAAGATGCTTTAAAAATGCTTTGTGGCTGTTTGCTATCGTAGCTTCAGACTGCAAAGTACTGTCGTGCCAACCAAGAGTGACAGTGACGTCATGTTTTGTTTACAAACTTATCAGGGACTTCGAATCGATAGATCACTTGTTTATTAATCCTATCCGCAGGATAGGAATAATACACAAGTGATCTATCGATTCACGCTAGCCCAAGTGGTGTGTATAAGTTAATGTTTTAGTAACAATTGTAAACAAAGTATGACGTCATTGTCACTCTTGGCTGGCAGGACAGTACCTTAGAAAAACATTTGATTGGACTGGCTGTTATCATGTTGTACAATCATAATCATTGTACAATCATGATCACATTTTCACATATATCTTCCTTAAACACCCCCTGTATCCAAACCGTAACCAGACAGTCTGCTACGATACCGGCAGTCTTGTTTACCTGAGCAGGTGCGTTTTGGTGGAAGGTAAAAATGTTTTTTTACATTGTCCTGCTTCATCATCAAAACATTGCAGATATAGTTTTGTTATAGAGGGCCACTTGGTAGAATGGCTATTTAAGCTTAAAAGTGTACACCTCTTTAAATATTGTATAAATAAAAAAAAATAAAACGAGCATGCTTGTCAAAGAATTGTATCTTATTAAATGGCCTACTTTAACAGGATGATTTGGACTCACAAGGATTCGTTAAACGTCTAAAAAATGACTGAATTGAATTTCCGTCAGTGGACTGTCTGGCTACAGTTCGAATACAGGGGGTGATCAATATTACCTGCAAATTCGAATTAAATTATGTTAAACATTTAAACCCTTAGAGCGCCTACCAAAAATGCATCTGAAATGTTGTCTGGTGCATTTATTGTTGCATCTATGAGACTATGACTAATGTAAGTAATGGGCAAATAGTGAGGACGAAGATCAGCCTGCTCCTATATGAGCAGTATGATCTTGGTCTACACTGTCAAAGAGGCTTCTAATCATTTCAGCAGACAACAAAGCAGAATACTTGTTGCCGCAATGTATTTGGCGATTTAATGATTAACCATGTTTCTGAGCTGTTTTCTTTACTTCCTATCAAAATATATATTGTGGGCGCTCACAAGTCACAGCAGTACTTTTAATATGTACCCACAACTATACAACGGTACTTTAATATAATTTAATATATATCCACAACGGTACTTTGTTTTGTTTTTTTTGTTTGATTTGATTCTTTACGTCCACTCAACAATCTTTCAGTTATGCGGGACGGTTCTTCCTGGGTTTAACCAGTACTAAGCTAGGATAAATGTGTCTTGCTCAAGGACCACAACGCAGTGACGCCGGTGAGGCTCGAACCCGCTACCCTTCGGTCTCGAGTCAAGCACTCTACCACTGAGCCACTGCGCTCCCTCTCACAACGGTACTTTGAAGATGTATCCACAATACTTTTATGTACCCACAATGGTAGTTTTATGTACCCACAATTGTACTTTTATGTACCCACTACAGTACTTATGTTACATAATGTACATACAATGGTACTTTTGTGTACCCAAAACGGTACTTTTATGTACCCACAACGGTACTTTTATGTACCCACAACGGTACTTTTATATACCTTAAGCGTATATTTTGATAGAAAATAAGTAAAAGTTAACTTTTTTTTTTGTAAAATTTAAACATCAAACTCCTTAATTTAAGTTAGAAAAATCAAGAACCAATGATAGGATAACTCAATGTGAAAGGCTGTCCCTTGGCACAAACGAGGGTTTACTGTAGTAGACCTCTCTCTCTCTCTCGAGCCTCGGGAAAGAATTGGTCCACACTAAATGTCAGTGATATGATGTTCCAATTCCTGTCTTCCCTGTATACGCCCGAAGTGCTAATAGTTTAGCCCTGACAACATGTGGTGGTGTTATACTACGTTGGCATAGGAATATGCATGCGGGGATCCAGAAAGTTTTTTTCAGAGGGGGTCCAACTTTTTTTCTTTCAAATAATGAGTGGATCCAAATACAACTAAAATCTGGCCATCATCGGGCCACCAGCCAAACGCCATTTACATGGCGTTTCGCTGGCATGCCGATGATGACCCAAAATTGAATGCTGGCTACATATATTTGTGATTTTTACGGGGATCCGCACCAGTATTGCTAAGAGACCCTTTATTTTTGTGATTTTTCAGGGGGGGGGGGGGGTCAGGACCTCCTGTCCCCCTCTGGATCCGCACATGATCTGTGTGCCAGTCTGTACACGTCTCTGTAGAGCCTGAGTTTTCTACATCAGAAGAATCAACAGGTGACTCCAACTAGGATTGGATTTGAGCTGCTCCAAGCTACAACTCCTTCAGACCAATGCAAGTCGAATAAAATGTCACCAAGGATCACAGAAAGGGTCCATTTCAATGCGATCCACATCCCACATCGGGGTTGATAAAACCTTTGTACACTGTACAGCTGTAGGGGATGTACGTCAGCCATGGTTGACTTCCTTTCTTGGTTGCATTGTGTACTTCTTGTGCTTTATAGACTCTGAGGAGCTCATCTCGCCTTTCATGAAGGATACTGAAAACAAATGAAAAGATGGTAGTTGAAAAGATGGTAGTGCCACTATAGTTGATACTGAAAACGAATGAAAAGATGGTAGTTGCCACTATAGTTGATACTTTTGTTTGTTTGTTTTGTTGCTTTACGTCCCTAGTCAACAGCTATGGTCATGGCAGGAAGGTCAGTTCACCTAACCACACTTTTTCCTGGGCGAGCTTGAACAAGCAGTTAACCAGTACTTCATGCACATACTTTTGCTTGTAACTGACAACAACCCTTCTTGAATGATTCAGCTGAAGGGAGGAGAATGACCATAGAAATTATTTCATGATCAATCTCCACGAAAGTATGGGACCGGGCCGTGATCGAACTTGCGACGCCTGGATCTGCAGTCAGAAACTCATCTGTTGCCAGACACGTTACCGATTGCGCTACGCGGCCCGGTATATATAGTTGATACTGAAAACGAATTAAAAGATGGTAGTTGCCACTATAGTTGATACTGAAACCGAATGAAAAGATGGTAGTTGCCACTATAGTTGATACTGAAAACAAATGAAAAGATGGAAGTTGCCACTATAGTTGATACTGAAAACAAATGAAAAGATGGTAGTTGCCACTATAGTTGATACTGAAAACGAATGAAAATATGGTAGTTGAAAAGATGGTAGTTGCCACTAGTGTTGATACTGAACCCGAATGAAAAGAAGTTATGAATGACAAACAGCCTTTCTATTTCATGTGTGGATCCAGAAACCTTTGTCAGAGGGGTCCGACTTTTGTTTTTTAAGCTGATGAGGGGAGGGATAATCTAAATATTAATTTAAGCGGGTAACTTTGTGAATTTTCATGTGATCCTGACCAGTATTGCTATGAAACTCATGTGATTTTTCAGGGGGTCCGAACCCCCGCCCCGCCCTCCTCTGGATTCACGCATGCTGTTTGGGAAACATGACAGCATGACAAAAACTATTAGTTTATCATAATAGAACTGAACAGAACTGAAATTTCATAAGACCTGAACTGTACAGTTTCTTATCTATCCAGTTATTGTTAACTTACGCGTAAAATTTAACGGTCACTCTTAGTATCTAGCAAGCATTAAAAGCCGGTCAATATCAGTCCAAGTATGTACTTTGGCTGGGTAACTGATTAAAGAATCCCTTAGCCTTCATCTCCGCTTGTTTCTGAAATCACTTGTAGTTTCTAAATGAACGGGTGAGTATTTTACAAAATCTTAAAATTGAGCTCTATAGATGGAGGATGAACCCTATAATACATGTATCTGCCCTTTCCTCAGAGGCCCTTCCACGTAGCAAGGAAGGAGTCGACCTCGTGGTATGGCATATATGAATTGAGATTTGCAACAATGTGGTATGTGCGACCAGCAAAGGCTCAGACCAGCCTGCGCATACGCACAGTCTGATCAGAGCCCTTGCTAGTTGCTTGACTATTCTATGATTGTTAAGCTACTGACCAAACATCATTTAGAGTTTCTAAGCTTAAAAGGAGGCTGCACAGGCTAGTCTGAGTAATGTCACATTGTTGAAATCACGTGTCGCGGCTCAATTATAATGTAAAGTTATTAAAAAGATACTCGCATTTTGCTAATACTTGTATGCAAGTTTTGTTGTTATATGGTGCAAGCTACTTACCAGGAGTGGATACATAAGACCACGCCCATCTGACAAGAGCTGCTGTCAGGAACAGGAAGATTGCATATACGCCGCAGATGAGTAGAAGTAAGATGCCTTTCAGTTCGAAGCCCGACTTCTCTACAGCTGGTTCAATGACAAGGCTACTACGGCAAGTGGACTGCATTTTGTTCTGATCTTGTGTCTTCTATATAGGGTTCAACTGAACTGAGACAGGTGGCGTAATCTCTGAAAGTAGACATATCAAACGTTATATTCCTTTATAGTGGGGCGTCTGTAAGGTGGTATTATAATGGCTGTTAATACCCAGGATGACATAGCCTCAGGTAAAGGGCAACCCCTAAAGCAGTGTTGTATCCGTGGACTGTCATTACATCGAGCGACTGAATTACCATTACCAAATACATTCAGGCAGTACCTGTACCTGTAACCAGTCACCGATGACAACCGCTCATGCGTGAAGCCACGTGGTGCAACACCAATATCTGACGGTCTGTCTCTACCTTCCCAACTACCAAACTAGACGGGCCTGTCCCATACACAGATCCCAAGGAATGTAAGGGCTAAATGCTAAATGTCCTAACCTTCCTTGGGATCTGTGTAAGGGACATCATTTGGCGACGAGGATGGGGACCTCGCAACACAAGTCGCCTGGTGAAATGTTCCAGAGGCATCTTTGACAAACAGTGTGGACCATGATAAGACTGCTTCTGTTGGAGCTGTCTGATCTGGGTCCACACCATTTGCCTCTATGGTTCGTGCATAAACACGTAACATAAACAATGTTAGTACATGTAAATACACGTAGCAGTAAAGTATAATAATATTTCTGTTTCTCTCCCGTTAATCATCAGCAGACGACAGAGGCAGAGTTAATGAAATGAGAGGAAGATGCCTAAGATAGGTGGGACAAGAGGCCCAGGAGGGGTAAAACGCGCACATAGCTGACATCAACTAACAGAAGTTTAGCTACATTATTGAAGGCGCAACGAATGATTAATTATGCGCTTAATATTTATCTTGCATAATTTATTTATTAATTCCAAAACAATTCTACAAGGGAACGCGTGGCAAAGCAGACACAATCTGTGATGTAAAAATGCGTCTTGTCTTGAACACAAAATCCTATTAATAGATTTTATGGTTTTATTTAGCATTACCCCATCCAATATTAATCAGAATCTACATTTTCTATGAGCAAGATTCCTTTGGGTACGTACGTCTTGCGATTTTTACCTTTCTGGAAAATTCCAAGTTCGTTATATTAGTTATTATTAAAATAAACTAGTGCAAAACCTCCAGTTTTATTAATAAATAACGAGAGAAGAACCATTAGGCACTATAGAAGTTAACGTGTATTAAATAAAAAACAAAACAATAAAATATCATACAGTTTAGAAATATTCACTCTTATTTGGAGCTCTGTCCTAATTATAACTGCCCCTTTCATTAGTTTGTATGATTACTGGGATTGCTCCAGGGAACCGTAGCTGACAG
Source organism: Loripinus fragilis (assembly GCA_964019695.1). Classification (NCBI taxonomy): domain Eukaryota; kingdom Metazoa; phylum Mollusca; class Bivalvia; order Lucinida; family Lucinidae; genus Loripinus; species Loripinus fragilis. The sequence goes on from OZ026517.1 coordinate 111,527,460, forward strand.
CTCAAATCGTACCGTGTGATGTCATCGTTACCAATACTAACCTCTACCTACTGACTGATGTAAACACCACTCGGACCATTCCCGATATTATCAGAAATCGCCCGATAGCATTGCATCACGATACAATTCGTATTGCATCGTGAAGTAACTCTAATATTTGACTTTGAGACATGGTTCTCACAAATATTGTTAAAGGGATAGAAACAAAAATATTATTATACAGAACAAAATGCCTGTTGTGCGGAGCGTACAACAGGCATTTTGTTCTGTATATAAATAATATTGTTGGAATCGCGACTTTGAAACAATTTATATTTATTTTGATCGATCGACGAAAGCACAACATAACGGCACACTAAAGTCTACAACCAGAAATGACAGGGGCTGGTCACGCATAGGCTACACTTTTTTTTCTTTTTTTTTAAAATAAATGAAACAATTATGAATTAAATCTTCTTACCTCGATATCGCTAAATGACAAAGTCGATCTATAACCAAATATTTCTATCATCACAAGATATTTCCTTTCATTAACGAGGTCTGATCACTCCAATGTCTTCTGTGAGAATGGTGTAATCTTTTGTATTTGCTAATCCTGTCCACACAAGCCATCATGTATCGCACGCGTGAAAGTAGGAAAAACCGCTGGTTATAAATAGACCACGCGCGTGCTACGTGATCTCCAGCCTATTTGCATACACAGGTAAATATTTCCATTCTGTACAGGTGTGACAGCGCACGTCTCCAGATAACTATACAATACACGTCAGATTGATCTACTTGCGTGTGCAGGCAACCTAAAGATACACATTATAAATGCGCGAATTCACTACATGTAGGTTCGCACCGACCAGAAGATTTTAAAAGCTGCACGCATTCATACTGTTTATTTCATAACGGAAATCTCTTTGCTTCTCATTTGGAGTTACCCAGATGTGATCTATATATAAATGGGTCACGACGCGAGAAAACCTGTCTTCGGTGGGGTTGCGAACAACAGAGGCGCAGACCAGCCTGCGCACCCGCGCAGTCTGATCAGCGCCTCTGTTATTCGCTTATTGGAAAGTATCATATCTAAACTTGCTACAAGCGAAACTTCAATTTTCTAGCTAGTCTCTGTAGCTGGGGAGACTGGTTAGAGTCTCGCTTTCACGGTAATCCCGAAGACAGGATTTGTCGCGACGAGGTCCAAATGGGCCACGTCGCGAGAAAACCTTCGGGGATTCCGACATGATAAGACCCGGACCAGCCGGCTGAGCTACTGGGACTAGCTGGCGTATTGAAACTTATTACAGAGCAAGTTAAGCTATTAAACTTCCCAGAGGCGCTGACCAGACTGTGCAGATGAACACAGGAACAGGCGGGGTCTGCGCATACAACAACTATTTCTCGCTATATCATCGACTCTTAAAACTTCTATTTGAATAAGTTCATTGATTATGTCTAGTTTTGCGGTGTTATATAATGTAATCGTTTCAAACCGATTACGCACCTGGTGACATTGGTTAAAAGTCAATCAGGCCCATCTGGGGATTGAACCTGGGTCGCTGGTATGTGAAAACCGGTATCTTGCGGTCGAGTTGTTTATAGTCATATGAAGACCATAGTCACATGTCTGTCAGTGAATGACAAGTGGGTCAAGTTCAAGACATATTTTGTAGGGTAAGACCCTCCAGTGGAATATTTCTACGGCGGTACTCCTTTTGCGGATAATTGTGTCTTGTGTTTGTCATGCTTTCGCGTCTGTTCATTGCTGCCTTGTGGCCACCTGCTGGGAAGGGGCTGACCTCTTGGCTCTTGTTTGTAATGTTTACTGTGTTTTGTTACTTTCCCATGTGGTGTCCTGGATCGGGTGTGGTGCTTGATTGTATCGTTTCCTGATCTTTGTCGTCTTTTAACTATAAAGACAGGAATCTACTAACTGACCGGAAAACGCAGGAAACTGTCGGATAACGACGGCAAACATCGGTGCCGGATAACGACGGCAAACATCGGTGTTGTTTGTCTTTTTGTGGTTTCGTCCATGTCACGGCTTGTTCCAGAATAGGTCATCGGCCAGGGTAACTCCAATGTTTTGATTCTGCTTGATTTGATTCTTTACGTGCCAGTCAACAATCTTTCAGTTACGTCGGGACGGGTCTTCCTGGGTTGAACCAGTACTAAGCAAGGATAAATGTGTCTTGCTCAAGGACACAACGCAGTGACGCCGATGAGGCTCGAACCCGCGGTCCTTCGGTCTCGAGTCAAGCACTCTACCATTGAGCCACTGCGCTCCCTGTAACTCCAAGGTACTTTCCGGGTTTCACCATTTCTTGGTCATGATTGTGGATTTTGTAGGTGGCATTTATTGGATTGCGTTTCCTTGTTATCCTCACCACAACACATTTGGCAGGGTTACATGGCATCTGCCATTTCTTCTCCCATTCTTGAAGACTATCAAGAGACTCCTGCAGGGCGGGGGGGGGGGGTACTCTGATATATTCATACATTCCTAAGCTCGGTCATTTTTTGGGTTCAAACTTTGAATTTCAATATTTTTGTGTTTTTTTTAGAAAAATGAATATTTTTTAGGGTATGAAGATTTTGTGGATATTTTTTGGGGTCGTCACATATTTGGACTATTTTTATGGGTTATTTTATAAGGTCAAGGTAAAGAAAGGGTGATATTTTTTTGGGTTGCTAAAATTTAAAATACTTTTTAGGGGTACTTGAAATTCCTGATAAATTTGTGGGGGGGGGGGGGGGTGGAACGGTATATACTGGGCCCGAGCCTACGTATTAAGAAAAAATGAGAGTACCCGAGCCTACGTATTAAGAAAAAATGAGAGTACCCCCCCCCCCTCTGGGCTGCAGGCTGATGCTATCTTGGCTTGAACGAATCCTCCGATACAAGAGGCTATCATCAGCGAAGAGTCGAACAGTAGATGACACCTTCATTGGCATGTCTTAGTGTAGAGGAGGAATAGCAGTGGTCCTAGAACCGTTCCTTGTGGGTCATCTGAGGTGACGGGGGATGATTCTGATGCCTGGCCTTCGGCTCCTGTCTGAAAGAAAACTCTGGACCCATTGCAGGGTTGAATTTCCAATACCATAGTGCCGTAGTTTCAGTAGTAGGCGTTGGTGGGGCACCTTGTCAAAGGCCTTGCTGAAGTTGAAGCCTGTTAGACCAGAGTCAGTGCTAGGACTATTTCTTCTGCACACTCCTTCAAGAAGCAGGATGGTATAGCATCCGGTCCTTGAGCCTTGTGTGGGTTCAAACCATAAGCAGCTTCAGTACTCCTTTGTTGTTGATAGTGAAGGACCTCATCTTTGGGTATGGGCTGCCTGACATAGAGGGCATGGCATTTAGATCCTCTTTGGTGAAGGCACTCCCAAACTGTCCATTAAGGATGGTGGACTTCTCCTTTGGGTCACTATGAGATATGCCATCTCTTTTGAGCACCGAAACGCTACTTCTCTCACACCCTTCCCATTTATGAAAGAATATAGTCTCTTTGCACTGGATCCTTCTGAAACCATGTTGTTGACATAGCTATTGTAAGCCTTCTTGGACTGGTACTGAGTATCTTTCTGGAGCTGTTTATACCGTGTGACATCCTCCGGCTTGCCACCCTTCTTTACTCTACGGTATGCTATTTTCTTCCACCTGGATAGGCGTTTGGTCTTGTTGTTAATCCGGGGTTGGTGGAAACGCGATGAGGACATCTTCGACAGGAGAAAATATATATGAGTAGAGACAACGCGGTCGGCTAATTGGTTCATTTTGAGTAATTTGATGTTTGAACAAGTTGATACGGTAGGAAACAAGGTCCATACTGTTTGCTTCTTGGTAAACTGCTCCTAAACCAACGGTGGCTAGGTAACCTAATGGAAAAAGTGTATCGCCAGTAGGAATTGATGTGGAGATATCACAATTACTTTTAGATGTTCGCTCAAAAACAAACAACTTTCAAAAACGCTTCCTATATTTAAGGACCAAATTGACCGCAAAAACAGGGGAAAAGGTACAGACACAGGCACAGTGCTGGACCCAACTTTAGAACATATAGGAAACGTTCAATTCTTAAGTTATTTACGAAGGCAAACGAACTCGAATAGGTATACTTGAATCGACATTTATAAGCAGCAGACGACTCAAGTATCCAAAATTACTATAAATTACGAAGTTTTGGGTCTGTCTGTTCCAATATCCAAGCCCTTTCTGTATATGACGACTCAGCAGGGTCTTCGCTGATCGTGTACACAAACTTGAAGAGGAATTTATCCAAATGCATTGTAGAGCATATATCTTCATCTACTGCAACTTGTAAGACCAAGCATCGACTGGGCATCCGCAATATTAAAGTAAACTGTATTTTATCCATTTTTAATTGTACTCTCTTTCTGTGGTTATTTAAGTGTAGAATTCGCTTAAGTCTCAACATAACTTACATTTTGCTTTTGTCATCATTAACGCACTTAGACACCTGCTTTAACTATCCCCACATGGGTATAAATAAACTAAGGTACGGGTTGACTTAGGTACAAGTTAACTAAAGTACGAGTTGACCAAAAATGGGTACGAGTTGACTTAGGTACGAGTTGACCAGTTGCCCACTCGGATACCATAAGTCCAATGTCATTGGTCACACGTTTGTCATAACATTGGCAATTAATTGACTAACTTTGTTGTAGGTTTCGTTGTATTTAGAAAATGGCAATGTGATATGTATGATATAAACTTTGATTTACATTTACAGCTGCAATACAATAGAGGTAACAAAGAAGGCATCACGATGACTTATATTATTAATGAGCGGGGTTCTGTGCTACGTTTGACAAACAGTAAATTGTCTGTGTATATAGATCTCTTTAGATTATAGCACTAGACAACATTTTTACAATGATTTTGTCTTGCTATCGACCGTACACTTCGAGCATGAATTTTTGCTATTAAACGTACACTTCTCTCCTATTGACCGTACACTAAACGACTGAGAAAAAAAGAAGATTCAATCGTCAAAAAACTTTAAAAGTAAGCTTGGTGTATTTTTAGTTGCTTTCTATGATTATCATGGGTATTTTCCATGGTTCCTAATGTATTTGGTATTAATAATTTGGTTAAGCAGCCTTTAAAACACGTATTTTCGCGGCAAACAATAGAAAATCATCAGTGATTAGTGGAACATTTCTGTTATTCGTAGCTGCTATAGATATTTGCTGACCATGTGTATGGAATATACATCGATGTATCAACAACGACAGAAAAATGTGCATGCAATGATAGTTCACATGATTCAATGAGAAAAAATGGATTAAAAATCACCTCGTACAACAACATGTTGAAATTTCCTCGCTTCACCATTCGCTTTATCCGGTGTACGATGCTATACGGTGATAAAGTTGGGTTAGGAAAAAACCCAAGCGCTTCACACTTGTTATCATTTTATGGTCAACCCTGTATATTTTATCTTGCCGAAAGATAACCTTGAGACACCAGTCGGGTAATGCCCTCGATTACGTTGTCTGACACAAACCCCGTACAGGCCCTGATGAATCAAATGACTCGAGGAAAAACTATTGGATTTCAGTTTTGGTTGCATACGTACGAAAACTGTAGAGTTTGATCAACTGGCTTATTATCAGATTCAACAGTATGATGCACGTTATGTTGTATTCACGTTTCCATTCACATTTGTACATTCAAAACCGCATATCTATACTTAATTAAAATGTTAACTCTTAGGCCTTCCCAGGTTGGATACATTCCCCCTTTTTTCCCTGAAAAATTGACGCGTTCCGATGTCCCCACCAATAGAAATAAGATCGTTCATGTTCCCTGTTCCCCAATATTGTATTTGTTCACTCTTCCCCTCAAAATTTTACTCTCCCCTCTCGTTTGTTCCCTTGTCCCCCTGTCATGAACTCCCCTTGTTCCCTGTTCCCCCGGCCACTCTGGGAAGACACACTTCAGACGAATTACGAAATATGGCAAACAAATGCGGGCCGACAGTGGCCGCTTTTGAGTGGAAATTGTGGAATCCGCTCTCCCCGCATCAAAAAATATCAATAAATAAAAAAATAAAAAAAATAAAAACACGTTGTCAGATCTAGAGTTGGAACCCTCTGACAAAACTTTCTGGATCCGCGCATTGGATACTGTTATGAAGCAGGCGCACCTGCGCAAACTCGTAGTCTCATCTGAGCCCTCGCTGCCCGAAGTCATAACTCATACCACGCTAGAGAACCAGAGTACTCGAACTGCGCAGTTATCGCGGTTGGTTGCAGTCGACGAGGGCACAAATTGTGCTTTTTTGGTTTACTGTTATCCATTCTATGAGCACATTCTTTACAAGTATTGATTTTCATAATGTTTTTTTTTTATTTTACAATGATTTACTTGGGTATTGTATTCAATTCTGGCTCAATTGGAGCCTTTTCAAAGTTATAAAACAGCTAAGTACCAGCTAATTTCTGGCTATCCAGTGGGATTTTATGTGTCCAAAATTTGTTCACAGACTAATGAGTGCGCTATTTAAGTCATTGGGTATGATTTAATGTCATCACATAATGGAGAATCCGAAAGCATATTTCTGTGTATCATTTGTGAAGTTGCACGCCAGTTTGTAGCTGTACGCAAAATTTGAGTAGCCAAGGGCATTGTACCAGTAACCAATATGTATGCATTCAACCGCCCGATGACAGGACCAATAGTATTATGCGTACAGTGTGAAAAGCTTGAATAACTTTCAAATTGCTCTGCCTTCAGATTTTAAACGTTTTGCACATTATTGTACTGATATTTTGATTATAATTAAAGTAAGCATAAATTCCTGAACATAAACAAAAACGATTTTCATCCTTTTTTCAGGAAATAAAATCATCTTTTTGGAATAACTCAGGCGCTGTATCTACTATCTCTTAAGTTCAAACCAGGAAGAGAGTAAATCGTCCCAGCATGACTAAATGGTTAAACAAACGAAACAGATGGACGTAAACCAGAGTATTCGCTGATTGATCAGACGTCACAAATACTGATAGACCAAAGACTCACAAAATGACAAACCAGACACGACACTGTGACTGGTGAATCTCTAACAAGCAACTCTTCGATTCCCAGTCAAACGCTCTACCAACCGAGCCACTGCGCTCCTTTCGTCCATTTGATGGCTCCCTTTTGTAGCTTAGATGAAACCCAAGAGCCCATGACGTAATGGGCACCATGCAACACTGGCTGAATGCTGGGTGTGCCTTTGCTCTGGTTTTAGTTATCCAGTGGGACTTTATTTGTCTGAGCCTTTAACTACGCACTTACTTTGCATATGCGAGCTATGTGTGCTCTAGTATGACTGTGCATATGTTCATGCTTGTCTGAGCATTCACTACTCGTCTATATTACAAGAACCAAATCCGCGTATCATGCTTGCTTTACCAATATGGAGTCGCATTTTGCAGAGTGACAGAAGGCGTATCCATCAGTTCAAAGCACGAATATGATACTCAATAGAGCCGCCTCAATTGGAGGCGGCTCTTTAGAGTACTCACAACATGTTTGGTTAAAAGTTACAGGACAAACTCAGAATTATACCCTCTCGTCTTGAGGGATATTTCCATTGATGACTGAATTACTGTTCGTTGGTCAAAAGTATGTTTGGGATACTCATTAGAGCCGTCTCATATTGATATGGCTCCCTTGAGTCCCCACAAATTGTGTTTTGGTTTAAAGTACGATTATTAAATCAGAATAATCCCTTCACATCTTCAGACGTATTTCTTTGGTTGGATGCACTCCTATTCATCAGTTAAGGACCTGTTTTAGATACTCAATAGAGCCGTCACATATTGGAACGGCACCCTTGAGCCCCTACAGCATGTAATACGGTTACAAAGTAAAATAAAAAAAAACTAGCACGAAATTTTCCCCTCACATCTTAAGGAGTATTTCTCTGGATGAGTGAATTCATATCCAACAGTCATAACATATTTTGGATACTCAACAGAGCCGTCTCATATTGAGACTGCTCTTTTGAGTACTCACAACATGTGTTGCGGTTTATAGTAAGAAAACTAAATCGAAGACAAACCGTTTTTCAACCATAATGTTTAGGCGAGCACATGTAGGCTTTAGCTTAAATAAATAAGATATATGAATATTTTCTCTGACGTTTTTTAAGTCCTCAACTTATTTTACAGAAGTCTAATGGTTTATTCCAAAGAAAACTATTGTTTTCCAAGGTTCCAGAGGGCTTTTCAATATTTTCCAGGAGGGCATATAACTTGTGATTCTTCAGGGGGAGGGGGCCCGGACCCACTGCCCCCCCCACCTCTGGATCCGTGCATGCAACAGCAAGCAGTGTATTCTTGGGAAAATATGTTGTGTTCCTTGTTCAATTGTTTAAAATATGAGACATTGTTTTTTTTTAAATAAACTTCAATTTTTCAACTTTTAAAATCAAATAACTAAAGATGTTAAAAGGCTGGTAAGGTCGTGTTTTTGGTCTTAATATATGATTTTTTAAAACTATTTTTTAAAAATTTTTAAAAGAAGGTTCCGTTTTGGACACATGCCCATAAGTGACGCGCTACGTTTCTTGTTTGAAAATTTAGAAGCAATTTTCCCAAATCATCATTTGGCTATCAAGAGTAAGTCAAACACTTGATTTGCTTAGCTTTAAATGGATGATCAAAGTAGATTATTTAAGTGTCACTACTGTTTAGGGTCATGTAGTTACACAACGCACGTGTGCAGTATTGCTTGTTGAACTTGAGCATCTAAAGATATCTCTATCTATTATCGCATTTATAAATAACTGACATTGAACTTTTCATACTGTCTATGTTATAAAATTACACTCATTTCACAATGACCTTCCTTGTTTATTTTAACCCATTGAAGCCTAATGGGATCTCCCACTATTATCAAATGGATCTGTGCATTTTCATTTTAGGGATTGTTTACCTCACAAGCAATGAAGGCACTCTCCTCTTCGGGTACATTCTGCTTCTTCTATACGGATTCCGTTATCCACCGATAGGTATAATTCAACGGTACCTTCTCCTTTCAAGCTTATAACATTCAACATATACTCTCTCCTCTCGGTCGCGTTCTGCTTAATCTATGCATATTCTACGACCCACAAATAGATATAAATTCAATGTTACCTTCAGTTTATTTTCTCCTTTGAAACTTCACTCTGCTACAAAAATTAATTGGCATGGTATTCTGATGATGTTTCTTTTTTATGAATGATTTAAAAATTCGCCATTCTCCTATCAATCCTTACTTAGGTAAATATTGAAGTATTGAAGATAAGTAAATAAGAGTGCAAAGATCAGGAACCGATACAATTAAGTGCCACACTTGACCCAGGATACCAATGGGAAAGTGACAAACTCATCAGTTAGACACCACAAACGAGAGCCAAGAGGTCAGCCCTTTCCCAGCAGGTGACCACAAGGCACATACAAACAGGCGTGAACAAAGGCATAGCAAATACAAGACAGAAAAAAACAAACATAAAAGATCCACCAAAAAGAAGTACCCCCTTGGAACGGGCAATGATATATTATACTGTAGGGCTTAAACCGGTTTCACCGCGCCAACCTCACCCTTAATTCAGATGTGGATCAAGACAAATAGATGTTTGGTTTGCATGAAAGATCCCTAACTTATCAATGCATCATCTCCTAGAACATATAAATCAAGACATAACAGGGAGATAAAGCAAAGATAAGGACTCAACAGTAGATAAAACTGAATACCGGAGCAAAATAAATCCAACAGGTAAACTCTGGTGGGCCCGACAAACAGCCAAAGCATCAGGCCCCTACCATCTCCTCAATAGATAAGTCTTTAAGTCAAAACCGTCATAGAGTCTGAAGTCTGACCTACCGACGTGAAGTCTTCTATTTCCAAGTGCAATGCCAGGAGGTGTTAGCAGTTATGCTGTATATCCGCAATAATTAAATCTGACAATGTTCTGTAGTTACTCCATCTGATATTGGCTGAAGATCAACTAATGATGTATTATTTTGAAAGGAGAAGGATTGTGGCATTTTTATGTTGGTCAAACTTGTAGACGTCTCAAAACTAGATATTCTGAGCTATATCGACTGAAAAAGTCTCGTTAAATCGATAATTCTCTTTATATGTTAAACATACTATCACATTTCCAGTAACCATGTGGGAAAGATTCTGTTTGATAACAAATCTGACCAATTCTACTGAAAGAAACGGATAAAATTATTACAAACACAACATCCACTTGGATTTAATAATAATATTTACCTTGAAGGTAATATTTCAAGATTACAATATTTTTATGTTTTTTTCTCTCCCTCTCTCTCTCTTTTAGATATTTGTAAGCGTAATAGACGAGGTCATGGTGTACATAAAATCATCATCTGAAACTCAAAAATAGACACATTTTATCACATGTCACTTTAAAAAAAACAGGATTTCATATGACACTTTACCCTTATCATTTCTTCAGCTCGTAATTTTGATACAGATGCTAATGCATTCTATAATAGAGCTCACGGACTTTATGATGCAGCACTTTTTACAAGGTGATATTATCAAAATGCTCTTCATCCTTGTATTGGTTCTGTTATTAATCATATTATGCATTCTATAAGAGTTTTGTGGATCCTTTATGTTTTTTTCTATCTTTTCTGTCTTGTGTTTGCTATGCCTTTGTGCGCGTGCCTTGTGGTCACCTGCTGGGAAAGGGCTGACCTTTTGGCTCTCGTTTGTGGTGTCTAACTGTGAGTTTGTCACTTTCCCATTGGTATCCTGGGTCAGGTGTGGTGCTTGATTGTATCGATTCCTGATCCTTGCAGCGTTACTTACTTTAATTTGTCAACAAAGAGACCAAAATCATTAATTTACCTGGTATGTTTAAAGATAATGTTGTTATCACTTCTATTCCTACTTATTTTGAAAAAAAAAAAGAAATCACCTATTATTTGCCATAAGTACAATGACATATTCTTACTACTATGTTTAATTTTAACAAATTAGTAACAGAACTTGATATTGAAACTACATGTCCTATTCCTGATTCTTTAGGATGTAAGAACTCTAATAAATGCTGGTCTCTCATATAGTTACTGGGGATTCAAAATCATTACTGATTCTATAATTCACTCTTTTATTTGTAAAGGACATACATTCAGGTAACTTCATCAAATGTTTAGCAGAAACTGCTACATATGATTTCTCTACTCTCTATACAACATTTCCTCATAACCTTATTAAAGAACAACTAACTGGGTAAATTGAACAAACTTTTAACAGAGAGGGCTCACTTTATTTGGCTTGTAATGAGAAACGCGCATTTTTCATTTCTGAACAACCTAAAAGATTTAAATTGTGGTCTTGTCAGAAAGTTTGTGACACTCTCCATCATCTTTTGGACAATATATTTATAAGATTTGGCTCAAATTTTATAGACAAATTGTAGGTATTCCTATGTGTACTAATTGTGCTCCTCTTGTAGCAGATTTGTTTTTATTTTGTTATGAGAGAGACTTCATGCTGTCTCTTTCTGACAACAATCAAGCAGATGTTGTTGAAGCATTTAACTCTACCTCAAGATATCTAGATCACTTGCTTAATATTGATAATCCTTAATTTTTTACAAATGGCAAGTCAGATATATCCTTCTGAACTTAAGTTGAATAAGGCGAGTCCTTCAGATACTGAAGCCCCTTTTTTGGACTAAGAATGGTTTCAACCAAAATTTATGATAAACGGGACGACTTTAATTTTTAGATAGTTAATTTTCCATTTCTTGATGGAGATGTTCCTCGCTCCCTTTCCTATGGTGTATACATTTCGCAACTGATTCGTTTTGCAAGAGTATGTTGTCATGTTGATGACTTCAACAATGGAAACAAATTTTTGATTTCTAAGCTACTCAAACAAAGGTTATCATACCATAAATTCTGTTAAGCTTTTTCTAAATTTTATTTCCGATACTCAGAGTCGATTGTTAAATACAATATTTGCTTAAAGAATCTTATGCAACAAGGCATATCAGAACCTGTATTTTATGGCGATTTAGTTTATAAATTTAAAAGAATTGTTGGAAAGCCAATTTAAAAGATTATTAAACGTTATAGAAGAGTGGGATACAACATGGATATCATGCGGTAGTCTGCATGCCTAGTTGTGAACCCAATCACAGTTGATAGCTATGGTTTCCTCTTTAATTGCACAACGGTGGGTCAGGCCTCAGACTTAACGACGGCCCTGACGTAAAGCTTTAATCCGTTGGTTGGTGCCTGATGCTTGTCGCTGGCTGGGCCCACCGTAGCTCAACTTGAGGTTTTCTTTAGCTCTGACTATCTGGGAGTCATGAGCCCTTTTCTTTGTATCATCAAAATTTGTTAAGATTTGATTGTTTCTCTCTGATGTTACATTGCAATAATTAGTAAACCTCCATGCGAGCTAAACAATTTCGTGTTTTAACAACAACAGAATCTAGGGCGAAGATTTAGCGCTAGTAAAATGCATTTAATTTTAGTGGTCAATTCAAAAAGATAGTAAAACAATTAGGGTTGGATAAACTTATTGATCTTATTGAAAGTACCTTCCAGAGAGAAGGCTCTCCTTACCTTGCATGTAGTGACAGAAATGCATTTTTTACTTCAGAAAAACCTAAAAAATATCATGCATGGTCGTGTCAAAATGTATACGATGCGCTGACCTTTTTGTTGGACAACATTTTTATTCGATTTGGCACCAAGCTCTATAGACAAGTTGTTGGGATTCCTATGGGCACTAATTGTGCTCCCCTGGTTGCAGATTTATTCCTGTTTTGTTATGAAAGGGACTTTATGATGTCTCTTTCTGATGATAAGCAGGCTGATGTTATTGATGCGTTTAACACTACTTCCAGATATTTGGACGATATTTTAAATATTAATAATGTTTATTTTGACAATATGGTTAGTCAAATATACCCTTCAGAGCTCCAACTTAATAAAGCCAATGCCTCTGATACCGAAGCCGCATTTTTAGACTTGCATTTGTCAATTTCTAATGATATTATTTCTACCAAAATTTATGACAAACGTGACGACTTTGATTTTGAAATTGTCAATTTCCCATTTTTAGATGGTGATGTTCCTCGTTCTACATCCTATGGAGTCTATATCTCTCAACTCATTCGTTTTGCTAGAGCATCTAGCTATGTTGCTGACTTCAACACTCGCAATAAATTGTTAACTCAGAAACTTCTTAAACAAGGCTATCGGTGTCATAAACTTCGCAAAACATTTTCAAAATTTTATAGACGATACTATGATTTGATTTCTAAATTCCAAGTTGGACTTAAATCTCTCTTGCGCCAAGGACTTTCGGAACCTGATTTCTATGGTGACTTGGTGTATAAGTTGAAGAAGATTGTTGGCTCTAATAATTTTTCAGCGCAGTTCATTAAAATAATTTCCCATTATAAAAAGATTGGCTATAACATTAATGTATTGCAACAGACTGCATGCTTGGTAGTCAACCCAATCACGGTTGGCAACTTTGCTTTCCTCTTTAATTGCACGCCGGTGGGTCGGACTTCAGACTCTATGATGGTTCCGACTTAAAGACTTATCTATTGATGAGATGGTAGGGGCCTGATGCTTTGGCTGTTTGTCGGGCCCACCGGGGTTTACCTGTTGGATTTCTTTTGCTCCGGTATTCAGTTTAATTTACTGTTGAGTCCTTATCCTTGCTTTATCTCCTTGTTATATCTTGATTTATATGTTTTAGGAGATGATGCATTGATAAGTTAGGGGTCTTTCATGCAAACCAAATATCTATGTGTCTTGATCCACATCTGAATTAAGGGTGAGGTTGGCGCCGTTAAACCGGTTTAAGCCCTCCAGTAAAATATTTTACTGACCGTTCCAAGGCGGTACTTCTTTTGTGGATCTTTTATGTTTTTGTTCTGTCTTGTGTTTGCTATGTTTTGTACGCGTCTGTTTATATGTGCTTTGTGGTCACCTGCTGGGAAAGGGCTGACCTCTTGGCTCTCGTTTGTGGTGTCTTCTGTGAGTTTGTCACTTTCCCATTGGTATCCTGGGTCAGGTGTGGTACTTGATTGTATCGATTCCTGATCTTTGCACCATTATTTACTTTTGGATATAACTTGGATATCATGCGACAGTCTGCATGCCTAGTTTTAAACCCAATCACGGTTTATAGCTATGGTTTTCTCTTTAATTGCACGACGTTGGGTCAGGCCTCAGACTCTATTACGGCTCTGACGTAAAGCAATAATCGATGGGTTGGTGCCTGATGCTTATCTGAAGCTGAAACCCACCGTGGCTCAACTTGAGGTTTTCTTTAGCTCTGACTATCTGGGAGCCATGAGCCCTTTTCTTTGTTTCATCATTGTGTGTTAATTTGATTAGACTGTTTCTCCATGATGATACATTGCATTAGTTAGATGGCCTTTATGCGAGCTTGTACTTCAACAACAGCAGAATCTGGGGCGAAGATTTGGTACCAGTAAAATGCATTTAAGGCCCCCGGTGGCTTAGGCTGCTGTCCGTTCTAATGCGGTGGTTCTGTTGTTTATTGTTACTCCCATTGTGGGAGTATGTAATTGTTCTATGTTTTGTTGTACATTACTTTATGTCCATTCTAGTATTGCAAACATCTTGATTTTGATGAGTGAGCTGGTTGCTTTGCTTAATCTGTCTTCCTGGTGTCCCGAGATGGTTTAGGGGCTCTTCCTTGCGGTTGTCTGCGGTTTGTGATTGTGGTATTTCCTGATCATACTCACTATTTTTAAGCCCCCGGTGGCTTGGGCTGCTGTCCGTTCTAAGGCGGCGGTTCTGTTGTTGTTCATTGATTGTTTAATGTAGTTCCCATTTTGGACACAGGAAGACTCGTTAATACTAACAAGTATTAGCTTTTCAAAAAGGCTGGCGGTCGTTTAGCCCTATCATTGTATGTATTCTTGCCCACTGCATGCTTCCATTTTGAACTTCTAGAGCTTGTAAATGTAGATTTATACTAAGCTCTGATTATTAACATCTGAACTGTGATTTGTTACCATTTAACACATGCTTCAAGCGAGGATGTTGCTTGATCTTTTGAAAGCACCCAGCTTATACATGGTATGTTATGGTAATGTATCTAGCATGCGACACATTTATGGAAAATCATTTGACAACACTAGACAGCACATTTCTCTTAAAACTGATGCCAGAAAATCAAGGTCACAGTGGTCGCTTAACTGTATATGTACATACTCCGTGACCCCCAAGATGTGTTCACAAACCAAATTTGGGATTCCTAGGATTTATGCTACTGACACGATTTTTCTAGATCTGGTGGCAGTGGTAAAGGTGCTTGACGCTCCATGACCCTTAATGCATTAAGAGACGAATTTTGGCATTCCTACCTAAAATAATATAGGAGATATACTCCGGATGTGATATGAACACTCAAACACTTAGGACACTAAGGACAGGCAGTTTGATTACTATATGCCTCCCTTTGGGGGCATAAAACCTGTTTGTCATGACCGTCATAAGACAGTGCTGAATTCATAGTAATTCTATGTGATCAGATGTGGATGTCAATCATATAAGTACGTTTACTGATGTGAAGTTCGCTCGCACTCTTTGCCAATCAAGGACGTTTTGACTTTGGGACCTTTTGCTTTCGCCAGTTTTTTTGAAAAGCTAATACTTATTGCGTTTATAGCGGCAGGGCAAATTGACGCCTTCTTTGTGAAAATGAAATTCACAAACGAGCTTGCCTCGCGCTATAGGTAGCCCTACAGATTTCACGGACAGTTTAATTCGCGCTGTAGGTCAACCCATGACATTTGGTACCCAACTCGTTCTTTGGCAGCGAATAAAATATAGCCTGAGCACGGCATAAAGGTTTAGTCAAAACCTGAATTTGATGTATGTTTTGATTGAAGTTAATATAAGCGTCCGGCCAAGGCCGACCGCAAAAACGTTACATTCTGAAATCCAAGGTAGTTGCCACAGTGGTAATCTTAAAAGTCTTCAAACAATTTCTCCTTCCGAAATTTTAGTAATCGGATAGGGCGAAGATTTGGCGAGTAAAATAAATTTAAGACTTCCTGTGGCCTCGGCTGCTGTCCGTTTTAAGGCCGGTGATTTTGTCTTTTTTATTGATTGCTGTTGTGAGTGTGAGTTGTTTTGTACGTTTTGTGGCATGGTTCTTGGTGTCCTTTCTAGTTTAGCAATCATCCTGCTGATGAAGAGAGTTTGTTGCTTTGCTTTAACCCTTAAAGCGCCAAGAAAAAAATGCATCTGAAAATGTCGTCTGCTGAAGTCGTCTGCTGCAAAAAATTGCCTAACATTACTGACGAATTAAGTATAGAAGCAAACAGCGTGGACCCAGAACAGACTGCTCCTATTGGAGCAGTCTGATCTGCGTCCACACTGTTTGCCATAGAGGCTTCTTAAACATTTCAGCAGACGAGAAAAGCAGACGACTTTTGTTGTGATTGGCGCATTAAGGGTTAATAGTGATGTGACTGTCTGTGTTCTGTATCTCTTTCTCGTGATGCTATGGGTTGGTCTGTGGTCTTTGATTGTGGCATTTCCTGGTCATACTCACTTACTTTTTGACCTGAAACTTAATTGGCGGCACCTAGGCAACAGTGAGATTCAGAACTTCTTAAGGCAGTCTGATTTTCAAACGAATCTGATAGCCAAGATGCCTACTACCATTCAGGCATCCAGATAATAGTGCGTTTTTGAAAAATATTTTTCCTATTTCTCAACCAAAACATATGTTGCGGTGCTCAAAAGAATCGTCTCAATGAGACGGTTCTTTTGAGCACCCAAAACACATGTAAGGAAATAAATCCAGGTTTAGGTGCACAGATGATCCTTATCTGGACCTATGCAGTTAGTACCATGGCGAAAAGTAGCATATCATGGTCAGACTCATCAGGTGAGCGATTTCAGCCCACTTGGTTATCTAGTTGTCTATGGACCGGCTCAACATACCCCATTTGCATACGCATACCAAACCTCACCTATTTATGATATAAGGGAAGCTTAATCGATCAATGACACTTCTGCAGTTAACTAGCCTTCTTAAACTTTCTGATGATTATGCTAGGATGTGAAAGTTAGGCAGCACTGAAATAGAGCCTCCTAGTAAGGTATCAGTCAGTTTGCGATTAATGGAATAACCTGATAGATATTTGTCAAATCTGGTAATCAGTTATCCATGATTCTAGAGGCATGTTTAAAATAGCACTTTTAAAGTTTAAAGCATTTTTTTCTGGAGCTTATTCAAAGTAAAGAAGAAGCCAAAAATCAGCAATCGATACACTCAAGTACCACACCTGACCCGGGACACCACATGGAAAAGTGACATACACATCACTCGCAAGAGAGCCAAGAGGCCAGTCTTTTCCCAGTAGGTGATCATAAGGCAAGACAACATAACAAAGACAAACATGAAACATAAATAACATAAAGGGCCCATAATAGAAGCACCGCCTTGGAACGGTCAGTAAATTTTTTGAAGGGCTTAATGTGATGTGTCAGACAATAATCAAACTGATATTATTGAAGCTTTTAACTTCACCTCCAGATATTTAGATGACTTACTTAATATTGATAATCCTTATTTTGAACATATGATAGGTCAGATATATCCCACCGAACTTCAGTTGAATAAAGCGAATTATTCTGATAGTGAAGCCCCGTTTTTGGACTTGGACTTGCCCATAACGAATGGCATAGTTTCATCTAAGATTTATGAAAAACGGGATGATTTTAATTTTGAAATAATAAATCTCCCATTTTTTGATGGAGATGTTCCTCGCTCTCCTTCCTATGGTGTATATATTTCGCAACTTATTCGTTTTGCGAGAATATGTTCTAATGTTGATGACTCCAACAACAGAAATCTATTTTTGACTGCTAAGTTATTAAAGCAATGTTATAGACATAGACATAGCCATAGAAGACTTATTTTACGTCGAATATACATATAACAAGTAACATAAGCCCTGTAGGGCTTTTACTTCGACAAACAAATTTAAAGAGAACAAACATAGAATATATCACAGAGCATGCAAAGTAATATTATAAACATATATATACATTGTAAGACTGAAAATAAACTTGGGTTAAAAAAAACAAAATTATTTAAAAAGTTATATCTCTATAAAAAGGTTAAATAGGGGATTAAGAGACTAGTATACTAGAGTAAAAGCAAGTAGCTCTAAAAGCAAGTAGCACTCAAAGGGTAAAATAAATTCTTCCCTTAAAGAATCAAGGGAAGAAAGACAGTGCGGCAGAGTTTAAGTAGCAAAGTAAGCACATCCTGTTGAAGATGTAGGGACCCTAAAAACGAAAAAGACGAAAAATAAAAGCAAGACTTTACTCAATGAGGTAGTCTTGACAGCGAAAATTTCTAGGGCACAAATGTACAAAAGGATGGGATAATGGAATCTAGAGCCATGGCATGTGACTTCCAACAAATGTGGCATCCCGACACGCGCAGACTCAGACGAGCCCGCACAGCCCCCCCCCCCCCCGGGCTCAGAACCCAAAAGACACCCAGTAGTCACATAACACTCAAGCGACAAGCAAAGGCCCTGATCAGACTGCGCGCATGCGCAGGCTGGTCTAAGGCTTTGCTGGTCGCACATACCCCACCGTCAGAAATCCCATGCACTGGCTCAGATAACATTTATCGTAAAAAGCAAAAAGCAAATAACAGCAAAGCGAAGCAAAGCAAAGCAAAGCAAATCTAAAGCAGAAAGCAAAAAATAAAACTAGGCACAACACAGAGGGCATCCACATCCAAGACCATCCCATC
Organism: Loripinus fragilis; assembly: GCA_964019695.1. Classification (NCBI taxonomy): domain Eukaryota; kingdom Metazoa; phylum Mollusca; class Bivalvia; order Lucinida; family Lucinidae; genus Loripinus; species Loripinus fragilis. The sequence continues at coordinate 111,546,274 of OZ026517.1, forward strand.
TCCGGAGCAGCCCTCAGAACTGCGGGTATGACTCTGCCACCCGCAAGTTGTTTGGAAGACTGTTCCAGATCCGGGGAGCCTCGGACCTGAATGACCTCAGACCATACCTTGTGGCGCTTACTCTTGGAATGTCAGCCTTTCTCTCACCTCTGAAATTATAAGTGGAGGTCTTAATACTAATCATGTCTTGGATATATTCAGGTGAGAGTTTATTTACTATTTTGAACACCTCACATGCCATCAGCTTAAGCCTTTTGACATGGAGGGGCTCAGTCTTAGTTTGGCTGATTAATTTCTTGAGAGATGAGGAATAGTCGTTATTTATAAATCTCAATGCTCTCTCTTGAACCTTCTCGAGTTTGTTTGTACTGGCAATACTACAAAAGTGCCAAGCTAAGGGGCAATAACTAAAATTTGATGATATAAAAGAATTATATATGACCAATTTCCCCTGTTAAGTTAAAAATCTACCAAGTCTTTTTAAAACAGCTAATTGTTTTGAAGCCTTTTTACAAATTTCAGTTACATGGTCATCAAATTTCAACATAAAATCAATGTTTATACCCAGCAAACTAACATTATTCTCACATTTAATGTCAGTTTCGCCAATCCTGAAAGTTTCAATATTGTCGTAAGTTTTCTTTCCAATACATATGGCTTGAAACTTGTCAGGATTGGCCTTCATGGAATTTTCTTCAAACCAGGAAATTAGGTTCAGACTATCTGATTCTAAGACAGATTTTAAAAAGTTAAAATCTTTATGAATAAAAGAGACTGTATTGTCATCAGCATAGTTGTAAATGGTTGACCTTAAAACAAAGTAAAATATATCATTTAAGAAAATGTTAAAAAGTAAGGGACCCAAAATGGATCCCTGGGGTACTCCTTTGAATAGTTTCTCCCAGGTACTGGTGAAGGTGCCTAGTCTAACCTGCTGAGACCTATCACTGAGGTAACTCTCAAGTAGCTCGACCGCCTCCTCTGATAATCCATAGGCTCTTAGTTTTGCAATCAAGAGCCCATGGGGGAGGCAGTCGAACGCCTTGGAGAGATCCATCAGAATTGCGGCAACACATTCATGATTGTCCAGTGCTTTTCGCCAATCTTCTAAAAGTCTCAGCAGGGTGGACTGACATCCAAACCCTTTCCTAAAAGCAGCAAGAAAAGGATTAAAATAATTATCCATGAACGAAGATAACTGTTCGTGCATGCTGCGCTCAAATATTTTAGAAATTGTTGGTAAAACGCTAACAGGCCTGTAGTTCTCCTTATTCAAGGGATCTTTTTTCTTGTATAAAGGTAGAACTTGAGCCTTTTTCATAAAATTTGGAAATTTGCATGTTTCAAAAGATTTGTTCACAAGATTAGCTATAGAACTGCTTATAGAAGACGAACAAGATTTGAGTATTTTTGCCGATATATTGTCAGCACCTGTCGCCTTTTTCACATTAAAGTTTGATATGATCTTATGGACATATTTCTCGCCTACTGGCTTAAAAGTAAATTTCTGATCAGGCTCACACTGGGGAGTATTTTCCAAAATTTTGGTTATACTGGGGTGATCAAAAAAATCATCCTTGTAATGGTCAGAAGATTTGCCAATATATAGATATCATAAAATTCGAAAAGCATTTTCGAAATTCTACCACAGGCACTCAGAGTTAATAGTTAAATACAATATTGGTTTAAAAACTCTTTTGCAACTAGACATACCAGAACCTATATTTTATGGTGATTTAGTTTATAAATTCAAAAGAATTGATGGAAAACTTAATTTTAGTAATCAATTCAAAAAGATTATCAAACTTTATAAAAATGTTATAACTAGGATATCGTGTGACAGTCTGCATGCCTGGTTGTAACCCCAATCACGGTTTATAACTATGGCTTCCTCTTTAATTGCACGACGGTGGGTCAGGTCTCAGACTCAATGACGGCTCTGACGTAAAGCTCTAATGGGTGGTTTGGTGCCTGATGTTTGGCTGTAGCTGGGTCCACCGTGGCTCAACACGAGGTTTTCTTTAGCTCTGACTATCTGTGAGGGCCTGGAAGGGGGTCTCAGTATCCCATATTCCTTTAATTACTTTGATGAACATCCCATATCTCTAAAATAAATATGGTAAATATCCCAAAAATTCAAAAAGCATTGTATACCCATATCCCTAAAATTGATCCAAGTATCCCTCATCTCTTTAAATATTTAGAAAAATACCCCATATCCCTAAAATAAATACGACAAATATCCCCAAAATTCAGAAAGCATTGTATCCCCATATCCCTAAAATTGATCCAAGTATCCCGTATCCCTTTAAATATTTACAAAAATATCCCGTATCCCTATAAGTTTTTGGCCAATATCCCTGTATCCCTAAAAACCCTTCCAGGGCCTCATCTGTGAGTCTTGAGCCCTTTTCTCTGTTTCATCATAGTGCGTTAATTTGATTATTTTGTTTCTCTATGATGATACATTGCAATAGTTAGGAATCCTCCATGTGAGCTTAACATTTTTTGTGCTTCAACAACAGCACAATCTATGGCAAAGATTTCTGATCTTGGCTCTCTTTCTTACTTTGGTACCAGTAAAATGCATTTAAGCCCCCCACCCCTCCCCCGGTGGCTTTGGCTGCTGTCCGTTCTAAGGTGCTGGTTCTGTTGTTTGTGATTCGTTGTTGATTGTTACTCCCATTATGGGATTCTATAATTGTTCTATGTTTTGTTGTGCCTTACTTTGTGTACATTCTAGCAGCAGTTTGTGGTTGTGGTATTTCCTGCTCATACTCACTTAGTATGTTTTAAACATGTTTGATGTGGATCAAGACACATAGATGTTTGGTTCGCATAAAAGATCCTGAACTTATAATCGATGCATCATCCCCTAGTACATACAAATCAAGATATAAAAAGAAGATAAAACAAAGATAAGGACTCAACAGTTCATACAACTGAATACTGGAGCAAAGGCAATACAACGGTTGAACCCCAGTGGGCCTGACCAAGACACGACATCAGGCCCCAACCCTCTTTAACCCCAAGAAGGTGTTACATCTAGGCTTGACGACTTCCTATTATTGCACCCGTGCCAAACACCATGACACAGTTTCTAGCCTATGTACAGCTTCAAGCCAACTATGAGCGATGCAAGAATAGCTTCTTGTCTCGAACTAGCAGAAAAGTGAATTAATTTTATATATCACCAGACCTTTCGACAGTGCAGTCCATGATGTTTTATTATTCATTTGTAAATAATATGTCTAAACCTCTTGCTGGTGTCACGTGTCGTGATGCGAATGCCCTAAAGATAGAGAAGTCCTATTTAACGTCGCTTATAATGAAACAGATAACATTACTAAGCTCACGAGCTATTCTGCGACATAACCAGATACTTGCCTGTCTTACTGTATCTTCCTAGCACAACCCTTTTTGCGAGCGTCATCAAGGGAGCTGCTAGCACCTTTTTTTACACTTTTGGTATTGTGCGGCCACCGGACTCGAACACACGACCTCTTGCTCCGAAAGCGGACGCTCTACCCTTGGCCTTGAGGATTTGATTGCATTAAGGCTAATAAATTCAGTCTTGTTGGGACTCCTCCCAGAAATATTGAGAAAGAAAAAAGAAGGATTGAATGGACTAAAAGCCCCCCCCCCCCCAAAAAAAATGCCTCAAGCGAAGCAAATTGCATCCATATCAACAGTCCAAATATGACAGGGCCATCTCTCTGAATCTGCAGCAGAGAGTGCACTGGTGACTACACTACCATCCACCTTGGCACTCAGGGGTTCAAGGTTTTGCGATATTCGAATGTAATAGTGCATCTCAGTTCCTCATAGTTCTAGGCAAAATAATACATTTTATGTTTTTCTGTGCACGAGCTGATAGGCTGATATGGTCTGGTGTCCAGGATACAAACTATACGTGTGATTTCGCGAACTAATTTGTTGTTCATGTTGTTGTTGTTGTTGTTGTATCGGTTACCAGCCTATGAAAGGCTCAACTCCCATATAACCTGGGAGAGGCCCACCACTACTAGCAACTGACACCCCGAGACCATTGTACGGTCAAAAAACTCCCAAAAAACTAGTGGGGTTTAATGTGAGTTTCCGAACCGTACACTGGACACGAAGAGGTCATGCCAGCGTAGCGGTCGGAGTCTGTTTTTAAAAAATGTGGAAAGAAGCCGGAGTGCCCGGAGAAAAGAACCACAGCAGGCTTGCTCGGAACAGACAAAACCGAAACAGACATAGCACATGCCATAAGTCTGCTGTCATGAACTAGCTTTCGCAAGTCCCGACATTACAAGCCGCCTTCAGGGAGTTGGAGGGGTACACTGCATCACAGGCTCCACTAATAGGAGAAGCCTCATGGTTAAAGTGACCCATTGGTATCCTGGGGCAGGTGTGGTACTTGATTGAATCGATTCCTTACTTACTTTCATTATTTAGCTATACCCTATGAGTCGTGGGGGAAAAGGGGAAATACCCAATTCTATTTATAAACGTTTGGAATGTTTGCTTTCGGAATGATAAATATTGTTTGTCCTTTTTCCAGATAAAAAAGCAAATTCTAGGTTCCTTACCAAATCTTCTGTGGAAGGTAAATATCTTGATTCATTTAACGCGTTCTATTTCATCGTATTACTGTATGATGATCGCTTATCGATGATCTTTAAACTTTCTAGGAAGGGCCTACAAGTATTGGCTTTTACGAAAAGGTAATTTTGTTGTAGAATGAATCTGAATCTGAATATATACCTTGCAGGGCCTTTCAGCGTTGATGCAACGGGAGAGAGCTGGGATGAATAGCTAGTCCCAATAATGGATGGCTTTCCTGAAGCCGTCAACTGTGGGGGACTTCAACGGGACCTCGTTAGCCTAGCACAATGGGAAGCAAAATGGGTTATGTCCTTCCACCCAGATAAATGCAACATGCTACGAGTAACGAAGAAGCGGACTCCATTCAACTCCACCTATAAACTGAAAGGCCAGGAACTAGCAGAACTATCCACATCCAAGTATTTGGGGGTGGACCTTTCAAGCAACCTGGACTGGAAAGAGCACATTGACCGGACAGTAAAGAAAGCGAACAGTGTTTTGAGTTTTCTGAGAAGGAATCTCCGCATCAATAATCGTGAGACCAAATCATCAGCCTATATCACACTTGTCCGTCCTCACCTGGAATATTGTGCCTCTATTTGGAGTCCTCATACAGACCAATCCAAGCAGAAACTGGAGATGGTTCAAAGAAGATCAGCTAGGTACTGCACCAATAGATACCACAACACAAGTAGTGTCACAGATATGCTACAGGATCTAAATTGGGAGACGCTAGAGTCGAGAAGGACCAAACTCCAGCTTGTAATGATATACAAGATCATGAACGACTTAGTCGACATACCTGCTGATACCTACTTGACACCAGCAACATCCCGAACAAGAGCAATCCACTCGAAGAAGCTGCGACAGTACCCCACAAGGACGGATACCTTCAAGTACAGCTTCTTTCCAAGGACCATACCTGTGTGGTTTTCATTACCAGCCTCAGTTGCTGAGGCCCCTGACTTGGCACTCTTCAAGCAGGGGCTGACATCTCTCTCATTCTTAGCTAGGTAGGGGCCAGTCTGCAAGTAGGGTCAGAGGGTTTTAGAGCTGTGCCGGTTGGGCGACCATACCCAGGGGCAGTTACTGTAGCCGGATTGGTCTACTGCCCGATGAAGAGCTGAAAACGCAGACTGGAAACTTTCCTTTCTTTCTTACTTTTCTATCCACTTTATTTCTATCTTTCCTATTTTTCCCACTTTTTCTTTTCTTAACCGCCACCAGAGACATAATGTTCAAGTTTGAAAGAAGTCTCTTAACGAACAGAAACTGTATCTGCGTGCACAAAATTGCCGTCCGATGATAGTCCTGGGGAAGAATGAGTTTTGTATGTTTCAGAATTGCACTGGATAATCTTAAAACATTGGCAGTGGCTAGAGGTACGGATCCGTACCCCTAGCCTGGGAGGCTAGGGATACGGATCCGTACCCCTAGCCTGGGAGGCTAGAGGTACAGACCCGTACCCGTAGCATATTCTACCATGTCAGGCTACAGGTACAGACATAAAACCCTGATGAGAAATTCTAAATTACCATGATGATAAGTGTTAGAAAATACCTTGTTGTTGTGTTAGAAAATACCAATCCAGTAAGTCGCCATTTGCAATGTGGGATAACTCTAGTATAGTAAATATATAAACGAAACACGAATTCCGAATTCGGACAAGTGGCGCGTGATTTATGTTGTGTTGTTATTATTATTTTTTATGATTATAATTATTATTATTATTATTATTATTATTAAATTAAAACTTGTTATTCATGATTTGTTTTTGCTGTTTTCACTTTCAGTTTGTGTCATTAGCGAGGGTGCGAACAACATTCTGTGATTAATTGGTCGGCATAACGCACCACAAAGACATCTTTAAACTTAAAAGAACAAATTACAATGATTGGCTGAATGTTTTAATGTCCAACCTCAAAGACATCAGAAGAACTTATGAACGTCCTTAATTAGTTCTGATATAATGCGTAAATCAACTATTATATTTTCAGATAAACATAGAGTCTTCACGATGAGACGGTTCTTTTGAGCACCAAAAACTAACTTTAAAAGTGATAAAAAATACAATTTTACACACCACCCGTCCGTCTGTCCGTTCGTCAGTCCGTACAATTTTATTATTTGTTTTCGTGCTAAGAAGTAACATAAGTACCTTAAGGATCTAAAAATATTAAGTTTGTCCATACGTCTAAAGGTCCTAAGAAATAAACCCAGCCAGCACACATTGTCGGACCAATATTGGTCCGCTAGCAAAACGCCATTCAAATGGCATTTGGTTGGCGGGCCGACCCTGGCCCGCTTTTTTTTATGCTTGATGGGATATATAATGCGTAGATCAATTATTAACTAGTCGTTTCAGACATACAGTTGGTGCTAAAAAGAGTCTTCTCGATGAGACGGTTCTTTTTAGCACCCAAATTCAACGTTAATTTAGAAAATAAAATTTTACACATCTATCTATCTATCTATCTATCTATCTCTCTCTCTCTCTCTCTCTCTCTCTCTCTCTCTATCTATCTATCTATCTATCTATCTATCTATCTATCTATCTATCTATCTATCTATCTATCTATCTATCTATCTATCTATCTATCTATCTATCTATCTATCTATCTATCTATCTATCTATCTATCTATCTATCTATCTATCTATCTATCTATCTATCTATCTATCTATCTATCTATCTATCTATCTATCTATCTATCTATCTATCTATCTATCTATCTATCTATCTATCTATCTATCTATCTATCTATCTATCTATCTATCTATCTATCTATCTATCTATCTATCTATCTATCTATCTATCTATCTATCTATCTATCTATCTATCTATCTATCTATCTATCTATCTATCTATCTATCTATCTATCTATCTATCTATCTATCTATCTATCTATCTATCTATCTATCTATCTATCTATCTATCTATCTATCTATCTATCTATCTATCTATCTATCTATCTATCTATCTATCTATCTATCTATCTATCTATCTATCTATCTATCTATCTATCTATCTATCTATCTATCTATCTATCTATCTATCTATCTATCTATCTATCTATCTATCTATCTATCTATCTATCTATCTATCTATCTATCTATCTATCTATCTATCTATCTATCTATCTATCTATCTATCTATCTATCTATCTATCTATCTATCTATCTATCTATCTATCTATCTATCTATCTATCTATCTATCTATCTATCTATCTATCTATCTATCTATCTATCTATCTATCTATCTATCTATCTATCTATCTATCTATCTATCTATCTATCTATCTATCTATCTATCTATCTATCTATCTATCTATCTATCTATCTATCTATCTATCTATCTATCTATCTATCTATCTATCTATCTATCTATCTATCTATCTATCTATCTATCTATCTATCTATCTATCTATCTATCTATCTATCTATCTATCTATCTATCTATCTATCTATCTATCTATCTATCTATCTATCTATCTATCTATCTATCTATCTATCTATCTATCTATCTATCTATCTATCTATCTATCTATCTATCTATCTATCTATCTATCTATCTATCTATCTATCTATCTATCTATCTATCTATCTATCTATCTATCTATCTATCTATCTATCTATCTATCTATCTATCTATCTATCTATCTATCTATCTATCTATCTATCTATCTATCTATCTATCTATCTATCTATCTATCTATCTATTCTTCCAGCTCATCCATGGGCTAACATGGCAGGTCGACGTAATAAAAAAACGCTTTTATATTTGTTCTGAAGTTATTGATAGTATCACAGATGCAAATTCTGGATGTTGGATGTTAAGGACGTGGTTTGGGGGTGGTTTAGATGTGTTTTGCGGTGGTTTGGTGGTGGTCGCCGCGTATTTTAAAAGTGATCCGGCGGAGGAAATCATCGAGTGCCGACGGCACGATAAAGGGAGAGCACGAGGGGGACTTCCCCTCTCGTTAGGGGTTCTCCCCCGAGAAAATTTTGATTTTTTAGCGCTTCTATGTGCGTTTTTAATGGGTTTTATGCGTTTGGGACCAGATTCCAGTCACAAATTTTTGCTGGAACAGATATTTCTTGGCGCGTGAGAAAACCGAATGCTAAACAAAATCGTTTTCAGATAGTCACGATTTTTTTTACTTTTTTGTTCAGCATATTTCTTAGACATTATGTCACCTATGTTCCCGCAGGTTTTGGCAAATTACTTTTAGCACTGATCCTTGGTTGTCATGGGCGGATCCAGAGCGGGGGACAGGGGGTCCGGACCCCCTGGAAAAATCACAAAAAAATTAGGGTTTCTAAGCAATACTGGTCCAGATCTCCTGAATAATCACACAGCTACAAAGCCAGCATAATAATAATAATTATAACAACAACACAGCATAAATCCCGCACCACTTGTCCCATTTCCGAATTCGTGTTTCGTTTTTATATTTACTATATAGAGTTATCCCACATTGCAAATGGCGACTTGTTGGATTTGTATTTCATAACACAACAAGGTATTTTCGAACACTTATTATCATGATAACTTCTCATCAGAATTTTATGTCTGTACCTGTAGCCTGACATGGTAGAATATACAAGGGGTACGAGTCCGTACCTCTAGCCTCCCAGGCTAGGGGTACGGATCCGTACCTCTAGCCACTGCCTAAAACATTTACTATTGTTTGTAGATTGTTTGTCAATGATGTTGTTAGTGACACAGTATGTATATTGTTTAGATTTAATATGGCGTTTTCCGCGGATAGGAGTCAAAAAGTCATGATATTGCATTGTAAATGTAATGTAAATCATTCAGACTCGCTGACCATCGTGGAAGGTTTGTAACACAATGCTTTCTTGCAAGAAGGAACAGTATTTTGCGTAAAACATCTCTGAAATCCAGCCGCTTTTTCTTTTTAGAAAAGTGATCAGAAGACCTGTGTTGCGAGAATCAATACACAAAATCCAAACAAGTATTGACATGTGCAAAAGTTGGTCCTATTTATCTATTATCGTATTTCGGTCTATCTGTCTTATGAGAATAAATTTCTATAAAATCATTCAGATCATCTTTTTCTTGAGTTTTTAAGTAGCACTTAGTTCCTGAAGATTCTACATTTTGATGATTTCCACACAACCCTCACCCACCCACCCCTCCCAAAGCATACAATTTAAGCCACCTAAAGGGGACTCATAATGCTCCATATTGGCACTATTTTTCCAAAAATTCTGCATCTCCTGCACCCTATCCCAATCCCCATTGCGGCTTAGTTGTATTCCTGCAAAACCCAAAACCTACTATGCCAAAGAGAAATTAAATATCTTACTGTTTACTTTCTTGTTAAATGAATAGCCTAGGAAAACAAGCGGCAAACCCAGGCTCAATTGAAATAATTACTTTGTATGTTTTTTAAGACGAACAGTCAGTACTCATAAAAATTTCTCTCTACACCTTTTTTAAAAAAATATTGTTTCCCACAGCCTGAAAAAAGAGCAGGGTCTGGCCAGAAAAAGGGCACTTTTGACGCGTGAAATTCACCCAAAAGGGCACTTGTGTTAGAACAGACTTTTCAAATGCGAGCTAGATAAAGAATTTTAAGTCTATTTAAAGGTTAGAATAGCTTCTAGTAGAGCATAGGATTCATTGGGATAACAAAAAGTTATTTTATACAGTAAAAATTAAAATATGACTGTTTTTATATCAAAATGAAAATAAGGGCAGGAGGGGAGAGATTTAGGGCAGGAGGGGGGGGGGGGAACTTTAGGGCAGCAGGGTGCTCCTCCCTGCTATTCCTCTTTATGGGAAACACTAAAAAAATGGACAAGTACAGTACTCTTTTGATAATAAAGCTTATCTAAAGCCCTGTAACATGTACTGGTTTAATGTTACATGTATGGTTTTTTATAAGATAAAATAATCAATTTGACGTGGGCCAGTCTAGCTGGTTGGGTGTTGCAGAGATGCTTTAAACTTTTAGTACTGGGGTGCCCTATTAATTTGGCCTATAGACTATAGTAGGGGAAGGGCCTGTTGTTCTTGCAGTAAATAGGTGCTGGGGAAGTGTTATTCTTCCAAAATTCCAGATACAGATAGTTTGTGCAACTTAAATTACATTTATTTCCTTTCCCATGTATAGAAACATGTGTTTTAGGTGCTAAAAAGAACCGTCTCAATGAGACCGTTCTTTTGAGTACCCACAACATATGTTTCATTGAGAAATAAGAAAATTGAATTTCCAGTATGCACTCTCAGGGATAAAGACTAAACTTTTTTCTCTGGGAGAAAACTGGGCCCCTAAAACTGTATGATTGGGGCCCAGCCCAAAAGTAAGGGGCCCAGAATTCAGAGGAAAATTAAACTCATTGTCAAGCATTGGCTTTACTCATCATTGAGGTCAGAGACCCTCAAAGCCTGTATTCCTCTAATGATTTACCATATATTAACAGCAGTTAGAATCAGTAAAATCAAGACCAACGGCCAGTGTCAGATTTGACAAGAGTTGATGTTTTTACATACTGTACTTTTTCAGGGGCAAGCTGGGCCCCTAAACCTTTATATTTAAGGGCCCAACCCAAAATTTAGGGGCACTGGGTGACTGGGTCCCTGTTAGTCTGTTTGTTCTTCTCTGTCTAGCCTGTCCTCTTTTCTCTCTCCCTTAAACTCATGCACGGATCCAGGAATTTTTGTCAGGGGGGGGGGGGGGTCCAGGACAGTCTGACAAAGAAAGCTCTGACGTTTTTTTTTTTTTTTAGTCCTCAGTTTATTTTACAGAAGTCAAATGGTCGATTTCAAAGAAATCTATCATTTTTCAAGGTTCCAGAGGGGGTCCAACATTTTCCAGGGAGGGTCCAATTGCTTATTCCCTATAGAAACCCATACAACTTGTGATTTTCCAGGGGGGGTCCGGACACCCTGTCCCCCCCTCTGGATCCGCACTTGAAACTTCTCTTAAGAGCTGGTTTGACATGACTGAAATATTGTTGACTTGACTGTTAAATCACAAACAAACATGTTTTAAAAGTGTTAGTATACATGTGCGGATTCAGAAAGTTTTGTTAGAGGATCCAAATACACTGTACCACTATTTATATAAGCAGGCCGATGGCCCAACATTGAATGCTGGTTTGGTAGCTTTGTAATTTTTCAGGGGATTCTGATACTATGGCTAGGAAACTCCTATATTTTTGTGATTTTTCAGGGGGGGGGGGATCTCCTGACTCCTGACCCCCCTCTCTGGATCAGCGCATGGTATATATGCGTAAATTACAATTGTTGCATGTAAATTTATTTAACAGGATGAGAGTCAAGTGTTATTGGGTTTCTGTTTCAGTTTTTCTTCCTTTTTCTAAAATATTTCATTGGTTTTCAATATAGCTTGTTAATAAGCAGTATGTAGTTATATTTTGCTCCAGATAAAGTACATTGTAGGTATTGGACCTATCGGTATATAAAGAACAGCTCATGACTGCAGCTTTTTGAGGCATGAAATACCAAAATTAACCTCTAGTGCCACTATATAGCTGCACAAGCATATTAAAAGAGTTTCTACATACAGTCAGAACTCTTTATAACGTCACTCGTTATAACAGAATATTCAATATCTGACATAAAATTGCTGGGAAAGGATCTGTCTCAATTTAAATTTCCTCTTTATAACAGAATATTCACTTACATGTAACAACACCAACAGAGACTTCTGGGTCAGGGAACAGATATACAAATTATATTGAATATAAATTCATTATAACAGAATTGTTACCATGTGTCAGACAATTTTGTGATCAGAACAAGGTCTTTTTGCATGAACAAATTTCTGTCTCACTTGATAAGTGGGAAGCTTTGTGCTTTTTGATGCAAGATGAAATTGAACTGATGTTTACATTTGGAATAATAGCATTTTAATTCATTTGTACAATATTTTCTTTTACCAAATGCTTTTTATAATGAAATCTGGTAATGGTCAGAGTTTCTTTATAACAGCAAATTCACTTTAACGTCAAAGATAGCTTGGAACAAACAGTGTCGTCATAAAGGGGGTTGACTGTATATGCCATAAGTTCTAATATCACATGAGCTGGATTATAATGAAGTTATAACTTATATGAATAAGTTTATTCCTCTTTACAGCAACTTTTGATCTCAATAGGCACATGCTCATAAATATTAGATTGAGCCTCCTTCAGCATCATTAAGTTAACCCTTTGTATACTAAAAGATGCTTCCTTCTGGTTTGATACAATAAACTTGGGATAGTCCATTGTTCATATCTAGGGGTGCCAGGTTATAATTAAAAAAAATATTGTGTTCTTTTGTCCGAAGATCTTTTTTATCTATACAAACTGCAGACCATGATGAAATGCAGCATAATGCTGCATTTTATCAGGGTCTACACTGTTTGCTAAGATCAAAACAACCTTCAGGGACATAGATACATCAAAAACTAAGAAAATTCTACTTATGACACCCTAAAGTTCAAAATGGACAAATCCTTACTTATTATATGAGGGTCTCAATGGGGTACCTCTGAAATTGCTAATCAGTAAAATTTGGGCACAAAATTGCTAATCACTAAAATTTAGACCCCAAAATGGCTAATCAGTAAAATTTAGGCCCAAAAATTGCTTTTCAGTAAAATTTAGCCCCCAAAATGGCTAATCAGTAAAATTTTGGTCCATAAATCAGTGATTGGTAAAAATTAGCCCCAAAAATCAGTAATCAGAAATGGTTAACTGTAAAAACGAAGTGGAATAACTTTTTTCCCATCAAATTTGCTAACCATTAAACACGTTATTCTGCTATTCCGTAATTTTTTTGCCCAAAATCGCTAATAATTATATTTTTAGGCTGAAATTCGCTAATCGCTAGCACCTCTCATTCTGCTATTTGGTAAAATTAACACTAAAAATTTGTTAACCATTATTTTAGGGCCAAAATTCGCTAATCATTAAATTTTAGGGCCATAATTTGCTTATCAGTAAACCCCATTGACATCCTCTTGTATCAATATGTATGGGAAAATTCATCAGATCAGGGACCAAGCTGGCCCAGAATTTTAGTGAGAAGTGACTGTGAGATAGGGAGAAGTTATAGCGCAAAATTACGGCATTTTCTGTCAATTTAGAAGCAAATTAGCCATTACGCATACTATTGCCATTGGAAGGAGAAACACGATGCAGTGGTAGTAGATTGTCTGATAATGTCACCACAGCTTGCATTTGTGTGGTGACAGAATGAAAATGAGTCTCCTTAAAAAAAAAAAAAAAAAAATTTCTAGGGAGACTCCCACTTCTCCCTGGGTCCCATTTAGGGCAAAATTTTGGCCCCTATGGCGACTATTTCGTCCTAGTCTCCCCCTAGCTTGATCCCTGCAGATTACAATAAGAGTTAACTTGTGTGTGGGAGCCGCAGTGAGTGAGTGATGGCTCTGGCGAGACTTACTGGAGTTGTATTTCCCAGTATGACATATTCTTGAGAAATTATGAAAAAAGTATCTTGACTTATTATCCACTAGATTGACTGTAAATCTAAAGTTTATATACATGTAGTTTGTGAACTATTGAAATAAGTACCTGTACCCTGTGTGCACTTGAAATACTTTTTGCTATTAAATAGTAACTGACTAATGTAAGTATATGGGCAAACAGTGTGGACCCAGATCAGACTGTTCTTACAGGAGCAGTCCTATCTGGGTCAACACTGTTAAAAAGGATTCTAAATCATTTCAGCAGATGAAAAAAGCAGACAACTTTTGTTGTGATTGGCGTTTTAAGAGTTAATTTTACAGCCAGGTACATCATAACTAGCTTACATTGTTTAGGCAATTCAAGTGTGTTTTTTAAAACATATCAGGGATCAAATTTTAGAATTTTAACCACTTGCGAAAAATAGTGAGTGGCTATTTTTCTCACTTGCCAAAGATGCTGATCAACTTGCTTTTTCACTGAAAATGTTAGAACTATTTTTTATCAACATTGCAAATTACATACACAGCATTAATTGATAGACAAAACCAATTTAGCATTTTCAGCTTTCTGAACCTATATTCAGGCTTCCTTGCAAACAGTGTGGATCCTGATCAGAAGCTGACTGATCAGGATCTACACTGTTTGCCATACAACGTATGATGTGTTGCATAATTTGGTTCATATGAGAGTGACTTGTTTCCACATGCTAAAAATAGCAAGTGATGGCAATTTCTACTTGCTTTTTTGAGAAAACTACTACATATACCATTTAGCAAGTTAGCAAGTGATAAATTTGATCCCTTCATATATGGCAAAATTATAAAAAAAAAAGTATTGTACTAATAGTACTTTTTAAATACACATACAATTAGTTGATGTTGACTAACGCAAAATTCCCCGGAAACGAGAAATAAAAAAATCAATCTTTTTTATGTTGTGCTCTATTGTAGCCTAATCATTTAAAAAGGGAGTGCTTGTTGCATTTACCTTGTAACTGGCCTAAAGTAAAACAAAAAAGAATAGGTCCATATATCTAGACCAAATTGGACATCTCATCTGATTCTTCACTGTTTGCTAAGATGAAAACAATCTAAAGGGGTAGTCAAAATATATAAATAATGGACTATGGAGAAAGGCTTACTTGGAATAATGGGTAAATACAATATATATACAAGCCACAGCAGCTGTTATGTATGTTCATTAAGTAGGTGAAAACTATCAATTTCTTGATAATTACTGAGTTTTTACTGAAGGTAAGCCAAACTGTTCATTGTTGTTAATTTGTCACCAGGGGCGAAAAGGGGGGTAAGGGGTTTGATGAATTACGCCCCCTGTATCTGTCTGGAGATGAGACTGGGTGAACGCACTCGCTTGATTAAATTTTGGGGAATTAGACTCAAGATAGGCAGCACCCAGAACTCACTCCAGAAACTTAGAATATGATTTGGATTTCTCTCAATGTCTCTCCCCTTTCGGTACCCTGTGACGCAGTCCTTAAGCACTAATTGAAATAACACTCTGTGACGATTTGAATTTTCTATAATTTTAATAAATGTAAAAATGTTCCTAAAACGCGATGGATGCAGACTGTTGAATTCACTGTTTTTAAAGTCCTAAATTACCACTGATATTTCACTACCTATTCACTGTTCTTCTCTTATAGAATTTCACTGTTCCGGTAAATCAAAATGTTCTTAATTTGTATATACTAATTAAAACGCGCAGTCACAAACAATAAAATATTTCACTTTAATTCTCCTCAACCTCAACTGCCACCAGCCATATAATTTTCCGAAAATATGTGTTCATAAGCTAATCAAATTAAAGATTCCACCAATATTAAATCTAATCCTAAAATGCCTTGCTTTATTTTAAGTTCTAGGTCCTAAGTTCATAATCTCTTAATTGAGCACATCACATTTCCAAAAACTGTCCTATAGGCTAAACAAAGATTTATAAGACCTAAACACAGAAAACCACAAAGTCCACGGTCTATGCAAAGTCTACAATGTTAACATCCTATTATTCAGTTTTGAAGAAAAAGATCTAGACTGATTTGCTCCCAGGTTAAGACTGACTGATGGACCCTCAATTTGGGTCTCAGCAAAACTCCCTAGGTCCGAAAACAGCCAATGAAAAATACTATAACAATTAACCAACCAAACAATTCTCTAATTATAACCAATGAAATTAATTTTAAAATTCACTGCAGACCTGTGCCAAAACAATGCTAGAAGCCAATCTGCTTAATGGGTGAGAAATTGTTATCAACACTCATGAGGTGACCACCATTTTCCTCAACACTTTCCATTGTTCTCCAAAGTAAGCTAGAAGCCAACAGATTGCCACTAGCCCCTAATATCTAAGTTTGCCAAGAGGTGATAAAACATTACAAGTAATAGATGCTCTAGGGCTGATAAGAAATCAAGTTGTCAGAATTAGCCAATTTTAAGTCAAAACAGTTCTTAAGCCATCAAAATTATTTCCAATCTTATATCCAAACTTAGCCCCAAGCCAAGAATACAGTTTTGAACAAATATTTCGGAAAATATAAAAATCTTAAACCTTAAATACAAAAATGCCAAAATTAAATTTTCAAACTAATTTTTCATCAAAAACCTTATTTCAGACTCTTCCATCCAGACTCCCACACTATAATACAGAAAAAACTTAAAACACATTCTCTCATCTTTCTCTCACCTTAACATTAATAATTTTATTGCAAATTTATCATTTTATTAAGTAAAACAAAATGTATCAAATTTTTACTTTGTGATATGTTCCCCCGCGCCCAATTTAGTTTGTCCCCAAACTAAGAATGGTTGCGGTACCTTACTATATTTTTTTTTTCTATATTTTTTTTTTTATATTTTAAACACATAACATATATACAAACAACACTGATATATATACAAGTTCGAACTAAATGATTATCTATGCGAAAATTAAACCCTAAACGCGTGTCTGCATCATTGTCTTTTATCATAACTGTATCACTTGTTTTGAGTTCCGGTATACTTGACTGTTTATATTTCACTTGGATTCCTTATTCTAAACGTATTAGTCCTGGCACTTTAAAATTGAGTTTCTTGTCATCGGGGTTCAGAATCTGCAAACTTGAAAATCCTGGCTGGAGGGTTCGTCTGTTTCCATCTGCATGGTTCTGTGACTGACTGGTTTTGGCTATCCTGACACTCCTCCAGCACTGAAACTTTGAACAACAAGATTAGTATTGGTCAAAACGCAGTCAATCTGACTGCTTACATACATTAACTATTTTGTACCTAAAATTTATGATGTAAACTGTCTGACGTTGGACATTGTTAAGGCAAGGTTGGTGCAATATGCGGGCCCACACTTTACACTCTAGCACTATTAAACATCTAAAAACATGACAATGAAATCAGATAAACGATTTATGCCTTAACAAATACCAAGAACCTCTAAAACTGCAATTTTGACTGAAATTTGATTATATTTGATAATATCAACTACAATAAAATTTCAAATACTTATAGAAACCAAAATTCAGTATCTCTGTCTTTTCCCAAGTGCTCTATAGTAGTCACTTTGTAGGCTTGAAATTAGCCTGTTGATGCTGTCTGGTGATAGATATTCAAAAGATGTCCACTGAGGTGACAAGTCGAGACTCCTGAAAGTTAACAGAAACTCCCAAGAACCATCGACTGCTCTTCTAACTTCATGTATTGTATCCGACATGACAGTTTTAAGTGGATCAAACCGAGGAATTTTGTTCTTGTTTCTTATAAAATCTATCTTGGTCTGTATGCTATCCTCTCTTCCCATCTCAATTAAATGTGTAATAAAATTCCTAGCATCCCAATGTGCCATACTGACTGACTGAAGTTCTGGTTCATTGCGACCATACTGTATCAAATAAAATGACCTGTCTCTGATTAATTTCACTCCTACCATTCTTGGTCTACAGTTTACAAACTCTTGCTCATTTTCCTGATTTGTGTGTGTTTCTGATGCAGACATAACATTGTTTTTCTGTGAATTATTTTCCTTACCGTTTTCCATATACTCATTTGACTTTCTCGAGTTTAACCTACCATTTTGCTGTGTATTTTTCACTCGTGGGTGCAACGTACCATTTCTATTTTGCATATCTGGGTGTGATCTACTATTTCCTTTATTTGTCACTACTGAGTGCAACCTATTGTTCGGACAATGCACTTCTGGGTGCAAACAACTACCTCTACTTTGCACTTCTGAGTGCGAACAACTACCTCTACTTTGCACCTCTGAGAGCAACCTACAATTTTGCACTTCTGAGTGCGAACTATTATTTTGTCTTCGATTTTCATCTGAAGTATCCTGGCTACTGCTTTGACTACCTGTTTTCTCAAAGAATTTATGCTTACCCTTCAAAGGACGCCTTCTCTTCTTGCCTGACATAGTACAGGAAGCATGAAACTCTCTTATAATTACCTGAGGGATGGAGGAAGCATATTCCCAGGTGGATCCAGAACCTGGATGCTTCCATTTTACCCTGTAATACAGAATCCCATTGCTTCTACGAGATGAGAGGAGCTTGTCAATGTCTTCGACGGAATACATTTTGTTTCTGACAGCTTCTCTAAACTGACCATCCTGTTTCTCCCGATTTGCTAACGACTCATCGGATTCATGAGAGGGACCAGGAAGTGGTTCAGGAGTCACCGGCTGAGAATCAGACTGCCTAATTTCCCTTGGACTAGTCTTAGGCTGTAATGGCTGCTTTTCCTGCAGTGCACTACCTTTCCCTTGGGGTTTCTTACCTTTACCTGTAGTCTGAGATTTCTCCTGATTCTTTCTATCAACTAGTTTTCTGACATTTTCTACCATTGAATTTTGTGTCTGTTTTCTACTATTGTCACTTTTGCCTGTATTTGGCCTCTTCTGAGCCTGATTTTCTACTTTATTATATGTATTTGGCTTCTTCTGTGTCTGATTTTCAACTCTATTATCTGAATTTCTACCTGACTGCTGCTGTGCTTTATTTTGGACTATTTTACCTGTATTGGCCTCTTCTTGGATCTGATTGTCTCTTTGAATATTCTGATCTGTATTGGCTTCCTGCTGGACCTGATTTCTTACTATATTTCTACCTGTGTTTGCCTCTGCTCGGGCCTGAATTGGTTCTGCCTGATCCGGATCTATGTTTCTACCTACATCTAAGTTCTCATTAACTAACTCTTCAGCATCTAGCTCTTCATTGATATCTTCCATACCTACTGGGGGATTTGTTGGCCTATTCTCAGGGTCATAATATGGCTTTAGTCTTACGCCATTTACCAGAGATTTTACTTCTTTGTTCGTAGCACAGTTTCTGACTTTGAATGTGTGATGGGGACCTAACTGCGTAATGTAATATGGACCTACCCATTTTCTATGAAGCTTAGGGGCCTTACCTACAGCAACCTTTGTGCAGTACAGCCACACTCTTTCTGCTGGCTGAAACTTTGGCTTTTGCGACCGCTTATCAAATTGATGCTTGTACCTTTCCTGAGCAGCCTTAATGTTTTCTGTGGCAATTTTGCGTGTGGTCTCAAGCTGTTGCAGTACATTATTGAGGTGCACCTTATGATTCTGAGAAAGATTATCTTTTGGAAGGAGTGCAGTGTCAATAGGAATGTGCATTTCCCTACCAAACAGAAGGAAAAATGGTGAGACCTGAGACGCCTGGGTGCACGGTGTCATTCTATGCGCCATCATGACTGACGGTAAGATTTCTGGCCAGTCATCTTGCTGATCCTTGCAATACATTCTGAAGCCCTGCAGTATAATAGAATTTGCGCGCTCTACTACTGCATTAGTAGCTGGATGGTAAGCCGAGACATAATGCCTTGTGATTTGAAAGAGCTCACACATGGCCGCAGTAAGCTTAGACATAAAAGTTTGCCCTCGGTCTGAAATCAGAGTTCTAGGTGCACCATATCTCGTAATTACCTCACGGTACAAAACTGCTGCTACTTCTGTTGCTTCCTGGCTTCTAAGTGGGTGTGCTTCCATCCATTTAGAGTAAGAATCTACAACTACTAATATATGCTTATACTTATCCTTGGTTTTTGGTAAACCGCTGAGGATATCTATATGCCAACGACTGAAAAGATCAGCCACTGGTAGTGGCTGAAGGGGTGGGGGCTTTGCATGGACTGGTCGTTTGACCTGTTGACAAAGCAAGCAAGATTGAACATATTTGCCGATCTCATCATACATTTTCGGCCAGTAATATTTGAGTCTTATTGCAGCAAAGGTCCGTTCGTGACCTTGATGTCCTCCACCTGCCAATGAGTCATGGTATGATCTTAGTATATCATCCCGCAATACCTTGGGAAGAGCTAATTGTTTTACAAACCTCTCCTCTTTAGGGAGTCCTCTAGACCTAGGGGAGTAGAAGTGATAAAGAAGGCCATTTATTACTTCATACTGTGAGGCTTCTGCTACAAGAGTCCTAGCTTGTTTTGCATCGTCAGGTACCTCACCTGTAGTCTTATACGTATACATAGCCTTGAAATCCGGACATTTCTGTTGCCGTCTTATCAGATTGGGGCAGCCTGTTTGCATATCAGAATTCTGGTCAGCGGGAATTGGGTCAACCGATTGCACCTTAATATCACTAGGGTCATTTGCATAACAAAAAGATACCTCATAGCCTACCGAACAAACCTCAGGTTCTTCCTCTTCTACTTCTGGAGAAGGGGGATAACTCCTCCTAGAAAGACCATCAGCATTTGCATTGTTCCTACTACTCTTATGGATTATCTGCATGTTATACCCTTGCAATAATAGTGACCATCTACCCAATCTACCCTGACAATCCTTTATCTGCTGAAGGTACTTCACAGACACATTATCTGTGTAGACTGTGAATGGTACGTTAGCAAGATAGGGTCTAAACTGCCTAATTGCTTCTACTAAACTTAGCCCCTCTTTGTCTGTGATGTGCCACCTTAATTCTTCATTACGTAAAGCTCTACCTCCATATGCTACTGGGTGTTCCCTATTATCTGAATCTAACTGACTTAAAACATACCCAATAGACTCGTCACTAGCGTCTACTGCTAAAATGAAAGGCTTATCAAATTGTGGAAACGCTAGCACAGGGGCCGTAACCAATGCCCTTTTCAAAGTTTCAAAAGCCACCTGACATTCCTCTGTCCAAACAAATTTACTATCTTTTCGTAACAGTTTATTTAATGGTAAAGCAATTGTAGCAAAAGACTTAATATACCTCCTATAAAATTGTGCCATGCCAAGAAAAGCTCTAACATTTTTAACATTCTTAGGAACGGGATAAGTTTCAATAGCCTGGTATTTTGAATCATCAATTTTAATGCCAAATGAGTTTATCCTGTGAGCCAAGTATACAATCTCCTGAACTGCAAATCTACATTTTCCAGGGTGAATTTTCAAATTAGCCGCTCTTAAGTTTTGAAATACTTTGTCCAAATGTTCCAAATGTTCATTAAAATTTTTGCTGAAAATCAAAATATCATCAATGTAAACCAAAGCGATCTTCCAGTTAAGATCTTCGAGCACTTTTGACATGAGATTCTGAAAACACATGGGAGAGTTCTTCAAACCGAACTGAAGCCTTGTGGGTGTGAAGACGCCCTGGTGCGTAATAAAGCTTGCTTTTTCAGCCGTGGAGGGACATAGGGGAACCTGATGAAACCCTGAACGAGCGTCAATCAAACTGAATATCTGAGGTTTAGAATCTGCCAAGGTATCAAAAACTTCGGTAATCGTTGGAATAGGAAACGAAATTGGCTCAGTTATCTTATTGAGCTCCCTATAATCTATAGCAAACCTATATTCACCATTTCTTTTTCTCACCAAAACAATCGGGGAGTGCCATGGAGTGTCAGATTCCCTAATTATACCATTAGCTAGCATTTCTTTGGTTTGTCGCTCAGTTTCTTCTCTCATTTTTGGTGTCTGCCTATAGGGTGGTCTGCTGACTGGTTTTTCAGTTGTCGTATGAATCACATGCTTGTGTAATTTTGCTTCAGTCAGCTCTGAGGAATCTTTTGCAAAAATGTCTCTATTACGGCCTAAAAATGTATAAAGTTTTTGTTTTTGTTCTTCAGACAGTTCAGAATTATCTAAATTTAAGCCCAAATCTTTTGCAACATTTTCATAATACTCATCAGACTTATTTTCTACAGACGCATCTAGCAGATTTACAGAAATCTGCTCATCATGGTCCGTAACCTGTTGAATATTTTGTTCATCGACCAAATGCGAGGTCGCAATGACAAAATCTTCTTTCAAAAACACAGGATAGTTTGTCGGATTTAGCACCCTATATGCAGAAGACCCATGGTCTACACTACTTAAGCACTTACTACCTACTAAGTTTTCCTGATTTAGCCCCACTGTTGGCTCTAAAAGTACAGAATCATCTACTAAAGGGGCTGAATTAGCTGAAATGAAATTTTAACAGGCAACGTACATTCAGAATGTGGTTCAACAATCACAGATGACACAGTCCGTACCAGACCTACACAAGTTCTTGGTTCTTGGCCAAGTGAAATGTGACAGACTGACGGTTCTTCATTATTTTCTCTACTTTCAGAATAATTACTACTTTTGAAACTCACTGTACATTCTTCAAGATCAATTTTTGCTTTATGCTGCCTTAAAAAAGTCCATTCCTAAAATAACAGGCTGGTGCAATTTTTCAAACAGATGGAATGAATGCTCTAATACAACGCCATCAAGCCTAAATGGTACAGTTACTAGTCCTAAAATTCTGTGGACCTCTCCACATACGCCCACAATGTTAGCTAGTGAGCTCGGTCTAATTTCATAATTCTTGAATGATTTTCTGTAAATATGCTCACTCATGCAAGAAATTTGAGCACCTGTGTCAATCAAAGCTTTGCTGGTCTGCTTGCCAAAGTCAATGTGCACATAATTACCTTCCAACGGTGTAGACAATGACAAGTTGCATGTGCTCCGATCTATAGTTGCAGAATAAGCACTGCAAGACTTCTTCGAGCAGTGCCAATTCAGCTTATTTTTGTACTGAACCATTTTTGCTTGAAAATTAAATAAAAATTTAAAATCAAGTAAATTTAAATAACAAAATTAAATAATATGGAAAGTACAGACAGTTTTACTTATCCAGTGTTTGGTTCAGCATTTCATTTCATCTGGTCCACATCAGGGTCTGCTGCACGTCAGTTCTTCATCTGTTCCCAAAGCGTCGTTTCCAATCAAATCCACCATAGAAGTCCAAGAAGCTCTGTTCCGTTGAAGTTTCCACTCTAACTGCGGAGGCCGAAATCGTCCAAACGGATTCTCCCCAAGCTGTCACCAGGGGCGAAAAGGGGGGTAAGGGGTTTGATGAATTACGCCCCCTGTATCTGTCTGGAGATGAGACTGGGTGAACGCACTCGCTTGATTAAATTTTGGGGAATTAGACTCAAGATAGGCAGCACCCAGAACTCACTCCAGAAACTTAGAATATGATTTGGATTTCTCTCAATGTCTCTCCCCTTTCGGTACCCTGTGACGCAGTCCTTAAGCACTAATTGAAATAACACTCTGAGACGATTTGAATTTTCTATAATTTTAATAAATGTAAAAATGTTTCTAAAACGCGATGGATGCAGACTGTTGAATTCACTGTTTTTAAAGTCCTAAATTACCACTGATATTTCACTACCTATTCACTGTTCTTCTCTTATAGAATTTCACTGTTCCGGTAAATCAAAATGTTCTTAATTTGTATATACTAATTAAAACGCGCAGTCACAAACAATAAAATATTTCACTTTAATTCTCCTCAACCTCAACTGCCACCAGCCATATAATTTTCCGAAAATATGTGTTCATAAGCTAATCAAATTAAAGATTCCACCAATATTAAATCTAATCCTAAAATGCCTTGCTTTATTTTAAGTTCTAGGTCCTAAGTTCATAATCTCTTAATTGAGCACATCACATTTCCAAAAACTGTCCTATAGGCTAAACAAAGATTTATAAGACCTAAACACAGAAAACCACAAAGTCCACGGTCTATGCAAAGTCTACAATGTTAACATCCTATTATTCAGTTTTGAAGAAAAAGATCTAGACTGATTTGCTCCCAGGTTAAGACTGACTGATGGACCCTCAATTTGGGTCTCAGCAAAACTCCCTAGGTCCGAAAACAGCCAATGAAAAATACTATAACAATTAACCAACCAAACAATTCTCTAATTATAACCAATGAAATTAATTTTAAAATTCACTGCAGACCTGTGCCAAAACAATGCTAGAAGCCAATCTGCTTAATGGGTGAGAAATTGTTATCAACACTCATGAGGTGACCACCATTTTCCTCAATTAACACTTTCCATTGTTCTCCAAAGTAAGCTAGAAGCCAACAGATTGCCACTAGCCCCTAATATCTAAGTTTGCCAAGAGGTGATAAAACATTACAAGTAATAGATGCTCTAGGGCTGATAAGAAATCAAGTTGTCAGAATTAGCCAATTTTAAGTCAAAACAGTTCTTAAGCCATCAAAATTATTTCCAATCTTATATCCAAACTTAGCCCCAAGCCAAGAATACAGTTTTGAACAAATATTTCGGAAAATATAAAAATCTTAAACCTTAAATACAAAAATGCCAAAATTAAATTTTCAAACTAATTTTTCATCAAAAACCTTATTTCAGACTCTTCCATCCAGACTCCCACACTATAATACAGAAAAAACTTAAAACACATTCTCTCATCTTTCTCTCACCTTAACATTAATAATTTTATTGCAAATTTATCATTTTATTAAGTAAAACAAAATGTATCAAATTTTTACTTTGTGATAAATTTCTTTCTTAATCTTCAATCAAACTGGGAGCCAGAACATGTCATTAAGGTACTACATGTACTTGCATATACAGTAAAACCTGTGTAAAACGGTCACTCTCAAAAAGACCAAAATTGGTTTTCAAGACTAATTATCGCTTAATGCAGGTCAAAAGTATTGTAGAATGCTCCAAGGGGAGCATTCTGCAGCACTTTCGACCTTCATTAAGCTACCACTTATCATAAAGATCTTTGTTTTGTCTATTTTTGAGTGGCCATTTTTCACAGGTTTGACTGCACGACCATTATTTTAAGGGCAAATGGGACCAGCCGTTTAGTATTGAATTTTTTGCATGTGCAAGCAGCTAACACCTGTTTGCTGAAGACATGTACTTTGGTGTTTGAAAGGCAAAGTATGCTTGGGTGAAATTGGAAAAGCAAAAATGGGTCCTTTTTCAGTTGGTCAAGTAAAATATGATTGGTTAAGATGGGTATCTTGTTAGTTTGAAAAGCAAAATATGATTGGTTAAGACGGGTATCTTGTTAGTTGGAAAAGCAAAATATGATTGGTTATGATGGGTACTTTGTTAGTTGGAAAAGCAATTGATTGGTTAAGATGGGTACTTTGTTAGTTAGAAAAGCAATTGATTGGTTAAGACGGGTACTATAATGTTAGTTAGAAAAGCAATTGATTGGTTAACAGGGTTCCCACGGTCAGGGAAAAGTCAGTGAAAAATGAAAAAATTTCAAGGTCAGGGAAAAGTCAGGGAATTTTGAGTTGAGTCAGGGAAATTTAAAATTTTGGAGAAAGTCAGGGAAAAGTCAGGGAATTTTATAACAACTTGTCATATTTTTTAATGATGATATTTACTGTTTTGAAGTAGATCAATGTCCTCAAAATTCTAGGGATGTCCAAAGTTTTACACAAAATATGATATAGAATACTGGATGGATATTTGGAATATGAAAATGTAAAAACAAAATTGTATAATAGTAAGTACATGTACTCCTAAAATGGAAAATATATGCTCATTAGAAGGAAGTGGTAAACATTGGCAGATAGGGAAGCACCCTCTCCTAAAAACTGTTTTTTGTAAGGTTATATTGTTTTTCGTTTTCTGTCTTTCCTATTGTCTGTCTGTGACATAATGTTTCCTTAATATCTTTAGAGCTGAATTCAATCTAATTATAAAAGTAAATGTCATATACATATGCTCAAGTCAGACACTCATAAATACAACAGTAGTGGGTAGGGTCCAATTGTATTAGAGTAAATTCTCTTTGTAAATCTTATTGGACTATGTTTATGCAGAGACAGTGCAGATCAACACCTACCATAGATTTTGTTATAAGACTATCTTTAAGATACTTTGCCTTTATCATATAGACACATTTAATATTTGGTTACAAATATTGAAAGTTATGTGAAATAATCTTTTAAGTAGGGGCCCCCGGATATACTGAAGGAGCTGAACATAAATTGCATGGTGATCAGTTCCTTCTACAGTTTTTAGTGAAATTATATAGTACATTCCTTCACACTATGGTTGCAGTTAACATTTGTATTAGGAAATTTTGCTGCAAAAATATGATTGACAGATTGGCAGCTGTGAAAATCTTGGAACTCAGCTTTTCCTGCTTGCTTTTAATACCATAATAATAGTAGTTATGCTTAATCTACACACCCAATGTTCAGTAAACACTATTGACTCAATGAGCATTTGTTTGATGAATGTTGGTGTCAAAATCCTTGTCTTTATGTTTCATAAAGCTGCGTTAGCATTTTCAGTTTTTCCTACCTACTTTCAGACAAAAATTACGTTTGTTCATTCACTGATTCAGCAACAATGAGTCCTGCCACAGTTTTGATAAAACTGCGTAAAACTAATGGCCAAATTCAGTATTTGAAAATTCTGTTACTTGTTACTCTGTGTTTTTTTTCCTTTTGATGCATGGGATAGGTTGCATCATCTGATTGTGGCACTCCCTGAGCCTTCCATATAACTATTTGGGTACCAAATTAATTGACAGCCTCATTAAGTTGGCCTCTTGAAATATGGGGTTATGCTTGTGGACACAGGCAAGCATCTGCTACTTGGTTTATGTTGATGCTTTCAAAGGTATGAAGAATTCTGGTGATCAAAATATTAATCAGTGGTAAAATGGCAGTTTTATATACCTAGCCAGTTTCGTTCTGTTTGCTTTTAAGTTATGGTTACAAGGTATGTATAAGAAGTCTTATAATGCACTTATGGGCCAATCTCATCATTTTGTTGAATCGTAACATTTTGAATTTTACTTAACAGATTGCTCTGTGGTAGTAGTGCTAGGCATTTTAGCACTACTGTAAGTCAAAAATTGCCTTAAGTCTAAGATCATTTCAAAGGGTTCGATGAATTGTCATACATTTTACCTACACTATACAGGCACATGGAAAATTTATGTTTGTTTCACTACTCATAGATTACCCACAAAGCTTGACAAATGCCGATATTTTGGGTCAGGGAAATTTGGATTTGGTCAGGGAAAAGTCAGGGAAATGTCAGGGAATTTTGCTTTCTTAAATTTGTGGGAACCCTGGTTAAGATAGGTACTTTGTTAGTTAGAAAAGCAATTGATTGGTTAAGACGGGTACTTTGTTAGTTGGAAAAGCAATTGATAGGTCAAGACGGGTACTTTGTTAGTTGGAAAAGCAATTGGTTGCGTAAGACTGGTACTTTTTTAGTTGGAAAAGCAAAACCTGCCGGCTTAAGATTGGTAATTTGCTATTTGGAAAAGCAAAATACAATTGGTTTAATGGAAAAGCATAATTTGCTTGCTTAAGATGGGTGCTTTGTTTGTTGGAAAAGCAAAACCTGCTTGCTTAGGCCAGTACTTGGGAACATTTTTTCACAAAACTTGATAATGCGGCTGATGGTAGGTCCAACATTTTGCTTAATAACATCCCTAATATTAAGGTAAATGTTCTAAAATTTCGAACACCAGTTAATTACCTGCCAAAAAGGTGTAGACAAACAGTGCTGTTTGGTATTTGGGCAAGTGTTTTGTTGATTCTAGCATGGTTAACCATTATTTCACTTAGTTGAAACATATTTTATTCAATAAATACAAACGATATTCAACATACTTACATTGTAAACATACAATACAATACATCATTTCACTTGAGAACAGAAAGAGAAAAGTGTTCACAATTTTAGAACATTTTATTTAAATACATGCCTCCAGATAAGAGTGTGTACTGGAAAATCGTTTTTCTTATTTCTCAACCAAAACATATGTTGTGGGTACTCAAAAGAACCGTCTCATTGAGACGGTTCTTTTGAGCACCCAAAACACATGTTTAAACTGATGGGTAAGGAAATAAATGCAATTTTAGGTGCACAAACTATCCTTATCTGGACCTATGAAATGCCCTAAATATTTTCCATTTCAGGATATCTGATGACAAGACAGTAGTCATGGAATGGTTTAGTTCTAAGATCTGATGTTGTCTGTGTCAGAAGAATAACATCAAGATATCATAAACATGAATGATCCACCACACTTAGGTAGCAGTGATTTGGAAGAGGATTATCCCTGCATTGTCGGACCTGCACAAAATATTAGCAGTATCTACACACCACAGCATCAGCTCTGTACTGGCAGGGAAGGCTATGGTCTTCAGTCTAGGATTATTAATACAAATAATGGTACTGGAAGTCGGGAAGATATTGCACCTCAGCCCCAACCTTATGAAGGGTACAAATTGGAGCAGAAGAGATTAGAAACCTTCAATGATTGGCCTAGTAATGCACCTGTGAATAAGACTGATCTCGCAAGAAATGGTTTTATATATTTACATATTAATGATAGAGTACAGTGTGTGTTTTGTCGTGGAATTTTATCGAGCTGGGAACAAGGTGATGTCATAGAGGATGAACACAGAAAACATTGTCCCGAATGTCCATTTGCTTTTGGTTATCCCTGTGGAAATGTTCCCTTAAACCAAACACGAACTGAAGAACTGAACATACAGAGACTTCCAAATACACAAAACTTACCAAATCGTCTAAGTTATCCACAGACCAGGGAGTCTGGTAATTTTGTGCGGATTCCTGGCCAGCATGGGCCTCAATTACATGTAATCACACAGTCTTCCAATTCTGTGAACCCTAGCTCCCAGAATTCTGGTGGGTCTGCTGTGAAAATCACTTCCGTTCGACAACAAACGCCTCAGTCTAACAGAGGTATAGCTGTTCAAGTGCGGCCGGAATCAAATGCGGACATATCTTACAACCCTCGCTCTGGATCTTTAAATATTTACAGTGGTAATGTGACACTGACATCAGGTAACCAA
Source organism: Loripinus fragilis (assembly GCA_964019695.1). Taxonomy (NCBI): domain Eukaryota; kingdom Metazoa; phylum Mollusca; class Bivalvia; order Lucinida; family Lucinidae; genus Loripinus; species Loripinus fragilis. The sequence continues at coordinate 111,575,479 of OZ026517.1, forward strand.
GATGATTCAGTCGGTTCTCTACCTTCCTTACCTGTCAGTTCTAAACCCAGCAATCAGGTAGCTAATGTAGAATCAATGATCGCATCACCGAAGTATCCCAAGTGGGAGAGTGAGGTTATTCGGTTGAAGAGTTTTGCAGGGTGGCCAGCACAGATGTTACAGAAGCCAAGAGATTTAGCTAAGGCAGGATTGCTGTATATGGGTAAGTCTGACTAAGTCATCTAGTTAAATACAGTACTGTCCCTTTATAATGTTATGTTTGAGGTTGATAGAAATTACATTTTTTGAAGTGAATCGTATAATAAATGCACAATTTTACAAAGGAAATATTGGAATATGAACATGAAATGTTCATTTTCCTATAATTCCTTTGTAAATTTCTATGGTAAAAAAATTTGGGAGCCACTTTCTTAATATAACCAAATCTGTGTAATACCAAAGTTTGTTATAAAGGGACTGTAATATAGCTGTTTTTATTTTCCTGAAAAAGTTTGACATTTTTCCTAGAGAAGCCGCTGTGGTGTAGGGGATAAACCTATGTCTAGTAAACCAGGGGTCGCAGGTTTGATTCCCAGCTTCTGCCAGTCTGTCGGATGAGGCTTTAAGCCGTTGCCCCGTGTTCTGAGACGCTTTAAAACCAGAACCAATGCCGGTTGAGCCTTCGGGAGTTCCTGGACATAGAACCACAAAAAGCATAAACCCACAGGCCAGTACTGGTACAGCCAAGGAACACGGCCCCAAACAATAATTTTTCCTTATTTGTATCTCAATGAGCACCCAAAATATGTAGATTTTTATGGCCTAAAAACTCACAAAGTAAGTAAGGGTGCAAAGATCAGGAATCGATACAATCAAGTACCACACCTGACCCAGGATACATAATGACACTACATAGTGACATTGGGAGGTTTGAGATTTGAGAGCAAACACCTTATATAAAAAACAAACTTCAAGCCCCTGCAATTTCTCTATAAGCTTTTTGTTTTGGCAATAATTACACTTTTCCTTTTCGCTGGACCCAAACACTATGTTGTAATAAAACCAAGGTTGGGCGGTCGAAACCACCCCCGGTTTTAACCGGTGGTTTTAACCGGTTAAAACCGCCCCGGTCAATATGCCAAAATGTGGTCAATACTGGTCAATACGAATCAGAGTGGTCGATTGAAAATTCTAAGTGGCCATTTTAGTGATGGATTGAGATATTAGGTCAGGCTTTATGTCGTATTGAAAAAAGAAAAAAAAGTACTGTTTCGTCCCTGCAAAGGGCACTTTCACCTTAGCACTGACTTATACATTACAGTTCAGGCACCTAACACTAGTTTTTTTAATTGTCAATGGCAGAATAGAATATGTAACCATACAGCATAACAGGGTCTTTTTTCATCATTTTGAGACAATAAATTTTATGAATTTATGACACTGGTTAAATCATTAACTGATAGATGACCACACTATCACACCTCTGTATAAACACAGGTGACACTGAATTAACCAATGCATATTAAGCTCAGTGATTGGATAGGTCTCATAAACTGGACACACCTTCTTCAGTCTGAGAGACATGACCAGTAATTTGACAGTTTTGTTTGTTCTGGGGTAATTAAAGTTAAAATTAACTTTTTGATAAATTATTCAACATTTAGTGTATTCTATACAATTTTCACACCTTTGTCTTTTCTGGTGAGAAGCCTATTTAATTTGCATTTTAACTAATAGATGATGACTTCTTTGATGATCAATTTGAAGTATTGATTGATTTTTTGTACTTTCTTTGATTTAATAAGGCCAAATAAAAAAATATGTGTGGTTCAGGTTACATCTTGAAAAAAATTAGGGTAGGTAGGTAGGCAACTTTTTTTTTTAGAAAACTTTTTTTTCTTGGGAGTGTTTAGATCTGCTTTGAAATGTATTAAATAAGTCACAGCTGCTATAAAAGAGTCCCCCTATTTCCAATACTAAAGAATGAATGTATATGAATGTTTTTCATTCAGATGAGCATTTTGATACATTCTTTTCTGATATTTTTTTCAACTTCAAAATTTGGAGAAAAAAAATTTTAGGGTAGGGGCTAAAAAATTAGGGACGATCGGGTAACCTGAACCACACCTATTTTTTTATTTGGCCTAAGTCACTGAAATCAATATTTTTATGCCTATGAAAAAGCTAGTTTTAACATTTATTTATTTTCGTTACTTGCATTTGCTTTACTTTTTTTTTTATTAATGGTTAATAAAAAATAATTTCGAGTCTTTAGTCTGAACTGAAAGTTGTGGTAATGATTCAGTTTGATTGAGACTGAAGATCTAAAACTATTGACATTTCATTTTTGTTTGTTTTACGGCCTATTTAATAATTAAAACATTTTTTTAAAAGCAATAGTAACTCATGAAACACATTTTCAATTGAGCCTGTATTATCTTTTACTATTAAACTATTTTAAGTCTGTTTCTAGAGTCAAGTAAAATGGGATAACTAATGCTAAGTATCTTCACATCAACCATGCATTTTTCAATTGACCAATTGACCACCAATCGACCAGTAATGACCGGTTAAAACCAGTAATGACCACTGGTCTGGTCAAAATGCATATTGACCGGTCGATTGCCAACCTTGAATAAAACATTGCTACATGTATGTTATAATAAAAACAAAAGTGTAATAGATCATGGTAAAAAAATAATCAACTATGTACTTGTTTGAGCTATATCAGTAATCAAGTAAATTGTAGACTGTGGTGACAATGTAAAGTGTTAGTGGTGTGGTCTGGTGGTGAGTTACATGACTGCGACCCTCAGAAACACTGCTTAACTTGTAAATAATTTAGGCCAGTGACTGTGGAAAGTGTTACTGGTGTGGTGGTGGTGAACTACATGACTAGATACCACTGAAATGCTGTTAAACTTAAACAAATACTTGTTAATCAGTTTTATTCTATATATGTTAAATGTTCTAAAATTTTAAACACTGGTTGCCTGCCAAACAAATTTTAGGCCTGTATAAACAGTGCAGACGCATATCAGACTGCTTCTGAAGAAGCAGTCTGACCAGGGTCTTCTCCGTTTGCTATTCTGACAAGCATTTAACAATTCTTGGCCCAATATCCAACATTTTATTTGTGAAAAGAAAGTGAAACAGGTTCAAAATTTTAGAACATTTTACATATCATTATAGGCTCTGGTGATCGTGTAAAGTGTTATTGGTGTGGTGGTGAACTACATGACTGGGAGCCACAAGATGATCCTATGGAGGAGCACGCCAAATGGTTCACCAATTGTGGATTTGTAATGAAAAAAATGGGAGATGATTATATTCAGAAAATTAAAGACAAACAGGTGAGCTTATAAACAGGGCTTTTTCCAGCAATTTTGGGAAAAGGCCCCTGGCCAAAATTGGGAAAAAATGATCGACTGAAGAGAAAAATTGGGAGACATTAACGACCGAACCTAACAAGGGTAGCAAACCATATCCTCAAAATCAAGTTCTTTTAGATTGTATAATGCCAACCATACCACTTATAAGCACAAGGGTTAAGTATCATTCTGATATGGGCCATTGTTTCTCTAAATTTTCTTAATTGGGAAAAACAGACATGATATTGGGGAAAAATGTGGCTATTTTCGATTGGGAATGGGGCCGAAATTCAGCCCCTAGAGAAGGGCAGAAAATGCCCTGATAAAAAAAGGATAAGGTAAACAATTGTCAGTACTCACTACTGGCGACTGCTCCTTAAGTAGCAATTTGATCACAAACTACATTGTTGGCCAGGGTGGTATTAAAATAAGTAATTCTGTGAGATAAACCAAAATTTTAAGGGAGGTTTAATAAAATTCTGTGAGATCCCCCTCCCCCACACCCCCCCCCCCCCCCCCTTCTTTTTTTAATGTAAGAAGCTTGTGATGAGCACAATAAAGTGTGATTTATAATTATTTCTTTATAAAATGTGTTATTAAATGGTTTGAAAATTCTCTTTGGTATTTATCAGGAACATATAAATTTGTCCTTTAAACAAGCAAACCAGGGCAATCAAGTGGGGCTACAGGTCTAAAAATGGCCTGAGCACTCATCAATATCATGCATGTACCTAGTGTATGCGAGCAATGAAGGTTCAAACTAGACTGCACATTTGTGCAGTCTGGTCTGAGCCTTAGCTGCTCGCATTTGCAATAAGTACCAATGAATTGGTTCAGACACTTGAATGAGCACTATTTACATGGAGAAATAAGAAATATATGTGCCATTTTTTTTTTTAAAATTGTCTTGACATTGTTGCAGACAGGAAGCATGCTAGCACGTACTAACCTGTCGCCTTTCACTAGGTGCACATTGGGATTGAACCGCCATTTATATTAAAAATATATTATGCGATCACTGCTTGCATGACTCAGGGCTTTACATTCAGAAAATATTGACTAATAGAGAAATGATAAACTGTCAAAAATTTAACTTTTTGCTATTTTCAACAATAAATTCTGTCACTTCAGGGGGTGCGAGAATTGAACGGGACTAGCCAAATGTTGCTAGTTTACCCATAATGCAAAGGGTGAAATGTGAGAGATCTAGATAAAGGTATCGTCAGGTCTCGCGAGATTGTTGTCTTGATTTAGGGCTGTATAAATTATCTGGAGCTCTGAATCTCTTTCAGAATGGCTTATTAGAGGAAGACCCCGAGGAGCCGGATATTTATTCACACCCACATGTGTTAGCGGTACTTCAGCATGGCTATACCAGACAACAGATACAGTCAGCATTTGAACGCTATGGTAATAGTTCAGATTTAACCCTTATCTTACTGAGTATTTTTAAGTTCCACACTCCTCTCCTATTTTTATCTTGTTAATGCACCAGTCATTTGTATCCACTACCCCCCACCTTCGGGGATAGCGGTGGAATAGCCCGGCTATGGTGCAGTCCAAGTACTTTTTGATTGTCCCCGCAATGCCGGGGAAGAGAAAACATTGGGAAAGCTACCCCTGTGAGATATTCTGTAGTGTAGGGCGGGGCTAAGAGTAGGGTTGTTAACATCAGCTTGTCCCCACAGGGTGGGTCTTATACCAGGGCTCTGAAAAATGAAAAGTCACTATCCCCGCCCATCTCAGTAGGTGGGGGAGCAATGGATACAAATGCTATCATGTCATCTTTTGTGACTGGGGTCAGATATTGCTCAATGTGAACATTTCTTACCTTAACCAATAAAGCGCCACCTATAATTTGCAGCAGACTACAATTTAAAATTTTGCTGCTTTTTCAAAAATACCAAATAAGGCATGATATTTCATGAGAATCATCTGCTGGCAGACAATTCTCATGAAATATCATACCTTATTTTTTTCGCAAATTAGAAAAGATGTTGCAAAATTTGTATCTGCTGCAGTTTTGATTGGCACTTTAAGGGTTGAAATCATTGAGCTCTTTTTGACTTTAAAGTCTCACATGTTCATATCTTGTCTGATTTTCTTGTCCCTAAACAAGATGGTGACCTCCTTTGATTGCACTTGACAAGTGTTTATTTTAGGGTTTTCGTGAATATCTCTGTCAAATGGTGTCGTTAAAATATGTTTGGGGAAACAGCTGAAAAATGTTGATGGGCTGGATCCCAACCTGTTACATAGGTTACAGCAAAAAATCAACTTCTGACAGATTTCTATGTCCTTCCTTGTGATTTTTCTTGCGCTTGATTTGAACAATTCTTGCAAATCCTTAAATTGTCAGAATTTAGTCATTTTAAAATCACTCAAAAATCATATCTTCAAGCCCCTGTGCTGCGGATTCTCAGTTATTCTGTCAATTTCAGGCAAAGAGAAACTGTTCAATGCTACATCCCTCATGGCTGCAATAGAAGCCAACCAGCGGCAGAAATCTGTGACACAGTCTGGACAGTCTACTGAAGAGAAAACCAGTCCATTAGTAAGCCCAAACACTGAAGTAAAAGATCCATCACCAGTCTGGCAGCCATATCCTCAATCTGAGGGAACAGAACAGAATAACAATTCCTCCAGTGCTGATATTATGCCTCCCTGGTTGGAGGCTAAGAGGAAAGCACTCTTCTCTCCTCAGGATGTGATAGTGATAGAGGATGACAGTGATGTTGAGATGGAGGATCAGGAGAATAAGGTTGGTTCTTCGTGTGATTCTAAAAATCTATGGCCACATGAGTTTTATTTATAGTTGACTGTTGTTAACTCAAAACCACAAACCAATGGGTTGATCTGTAAGGCTGGTTCTCGACCATCTTCTCCAGCGAAGGTTTTGTTGGTATTTACCTTTCAACGAACCCTTCGCCTCATGACCCTCAAAATCTATTATTAGCGTAGATTAATCCGCCAACCCAAACGCCAGGAAGGATTTTTCAAAAATCCCTTCTTGTCAATCAGATTTATCGTAGCAACTTATCGGCATCTAATATTCACCGGCTGTTAATCTTCATAAGTCCAGATAAGCAAAGCTTTTGATAGTAAATTATTTCTTTTTCTTCTATCCATTATTTCAAAAAATTGCTTTAGGTGCTCAAAAGAACCATCTTATGTGACCATTCTATTGAGCACCTGAAACTTATGTTTTAATTGTGAAATAAGAAAACTGATTATAAATCAATTAGGCACTCGTATCTGGAGACCTGGCCTGTCTCGCGAACAACATGTGTCTTATGACATACTCAATCGGAGCAAACTCCACATGTGAGGCCAAGGGTTAAGATAGGGCAACCCTTGGTAGGACAAGGTGGTTCTTGATATGCTTCTCAGAAAACTATAATTACATGAGTCTTGTTTACAGTTGAATCTTGCGAACTCAAAAATCTATTTTCCCTAGCTAAGGAAAGAGATCACCTTTTTGTAACAAATAAAAAAACAGATGTTCCCCATGTAAATACACTTTCATTTGAGATCAGATTTATTCAGTTAGTCTAGGCTGTCCTTTTCATTTACTTTTTTATAAAAAAAAAATACTTTTTATTATAAAAAAAAATGTCATTGATTTTGCAAATATAATTACCATAGATAGCTGAAAATCAAGAGTTATACCACCCTTGCCAACTTAAGCACAATATATCTCATGATGTGCAAGGGCTAAACTAATGTAGGTGGTATAAAATAGTTATACCATGTTTGTCCACCTGTACGTAAGATAATCCACTTGCTAAAGCTCATGGATTATCTCCACGTACAGGCGGACAACCCATGGTATAAATATTATTATACCCTCAAAAGCATAGGTCAATGTACAGTGCAGTCCCTTTATAATGCATTATTATCCTATGCACTGTGTTGTAGGTGAATCTTGTTATAAAAGGATTATTTTACAAATGAATTTTAAGAAAATGACCATTTAATGGTCATTTTCTGTTTTCCTATAATCCCTTTGTAAAATTCCATGGTAAAAAAGTCTGGGAGCCAAAACATGACTGTATTATATCCAGATCCATGTTATAATGAGGTGTGTTATAAAGGGACTGCACTGGAGATTGTAATGAGTAGCAGCTGCAGGATAAACATAGGTCCAGATAAGGATAGTTTGTGCACCAAAAATTGCATTTATTTCCTTACCCATCAATTAAAACCTGTGTTTTGGGTGCTCAAAAGAACTGTCTCATTGAGACGGTTCCTTTGAGTACCCACAACATATGTTTTGGTTGAGAAATAAGAAAATAATTTTCCAGTACACACTCTTATCTGGAGGCCTAGATCTGTTACTTAACTATAGAGTTCTCAGTTTCACAATTTGTCCCTAGTCCAGACAGCCCTTCCATGGGCAAATCCATTGGCGTAGCCAGTACGCCGAAAAAGTTACACACATCAAAGGGAGATTACTGGATCAAGCAGTGATTCTCTTCAATTGTGTCCCTTTTCGAAATGGGAACTTTTTTAAAGGAAAGAGTTTGCTTTCCTTTAAGAGCAGTTCCTTATGGTATTGAAAATCACTTTTACCATATTAGGTGACCTCCCTTGAATGTTACTATTTTTATTACACACGTGCGTAACTGCGTAATGGGAGCTACGCCAATGAAATCAGCTATTAAATCCATTTTTCTTATTTCCAGAGCGACCCGTCTATAACAAGAGCAAAAGATAGCGGAGAGAAATCGGAAGAGAGTCAGTCCAATGAGGAAACAACAGGGAACCAGACTCAAGATTTATCAGTGAGTGGTGAGGCAGCTACAAATATACCAGGACCAGTGGTAACGATGAAAAACAAGAAAGGTTGGTATTTTTATACCCACTGCTGATAAGATTTTTGTTTGTTTGATTTGATTCTTTACGTCACATCAACAATCTTTCAGTTATGTAGGGGCGGGTCTTCCTGTGTTGAACCAGTATAAAGCTAGGATTAATGTGTCTTGCTCAAGGACACAACACAGTGATGCTGGTGAGGCTCGAACCCACGGCCCCTCCATCTCGAGTCAAGCACTCTACCACTGTGCCATTGTGAAGTATCATATCATCTGGGTGTCTGTTTATTCAGCCATCTATTTATCCATCCATGCTTAGTTTCCACTTTCGATGAAATTTTCTTCAAACTTTGCATATGGGTTGATATAAGATCGCAACAAATGCATATTTTTACATCAAATAACAAAGGAGTTATGGCCCTTATGAGTTGATATCCAGGAAGAGTGGTTTGGGGTTGTAGATGAACAAGTTTAGTTGAATATCAACAGAATATTGACCCTTGATAGACATTTAATTCACATTATAGTATTATTTCTTTAGAACAAATGGATCAGTTTTGATATTAAGGTCTAGAAACTCTAGATTGTGATGATCATATTTTATTTTTCATAATTTTCAAAAGAGAAATGACAGATAACGTATAAAGAACTTGGCCTAACCCTTACTGTGTTAAAACTTTATAAAACTCTATTATAACACAATTTATGAACCAGATATCATATAGTCTCTATTGAAAACAGTGTAAATCTAGATCAACTGCCTTCAGAAGTCGCCTGATCAGGATCCACACTGTTTTAAATACATTTTGTTAGTTTACTGCCTTTCTTAAAATGTCTAAACAGCTTTGTAAGACCAGAATTGTACAAGTCAGTAGAAATTTCTCACTTGTCCCCCATAAAATGGGAGCAGGTTGGACAAGCCGAGCATGGTTTTTCCATAGCCATGCAACACAACCGAAATGCTTCCTTATTTCAGGCGTTTCTACAGTGTGTACAATGTAATTGAAAATTAATTTTCTTATTTCTCAACCAAAACACATGTTGTGGGTACTCAAAAGAACCGTCGCAATGAGACGGCTCTTTTGAGCACCCAACACATATGTTCAGGGGACAAAAATTCCACTCATAATTACGAGTGAAATCGAGCAAGGACAGGTAATTCTTACCAAAGCACTCGTCCTACAGGATGAGCGCTTTGGGAAGAATTACTTGTCCTTTCACCCTAAAATCTGAGGGTGAAGTTCGCATTTTCTAAGTATTGACTGTGAAATCTTTTTGTCAGTATATGGGATGCATTTATGATTTTGATTGGGTAAATGTAATTTCAACAGTGATATAAGGAACTTTATAAGTCATATAACATATTATTCCCTTAAGTTCTTTATTTTATACGCTTTTAAAGGACAAGTACATGTGTTTGCAGGATGAGTTTAAATTGTAAGTCACTCGTCCTGCAGGATAAGTGCAATTTTGAAATATTTTTGTCCCCTGATGTTAAAACTGATATGTAAGAAAATATTTTCAATTTTACGCTCAAATTTTTTTTTTGTACTATTAACCACTGTATTTTCTTCCAGAAATAGATCCTGTACAGTTGGAGAATGAGAAGCTGAAGGACCAGAAGTTATGCAAGATTTGTATGGACAGAGAACTGAGCATTACCTTCCTGCCATGTGCTCACCTGGCCAGCTGTGAGGAGTGCTCGAAATCCCTGTTTGAATGTCCCATCTGTAGAATGCCCATCAATGACACAGTCAAAGTGTTTTGGTCATGAAGAATACATAGTTCGAGGAGAACAAATTCTTTGAGTGTAAAATTGGAAATATTTTCTTATCCATCTGTTTAAACATAAGTTTTGTGTACTCAAAAGAAGAGTCGCAATTAGGCGGTTCTTTTGAGTACCCACAGCATATTTTTGGTTGAGAAACAAGAAAATTACTCAAAATCCCTGTTTGAATGTCCTATCTGTAGAATGCCTATCCAAGACACAGTCAAAGTGTTTTGGTCATGAAGAATGCATAGTTTGAGGAGAACAAATTCTTTGAGCGTAAAATTGGAAATATTTTCTTATCTATTAGTTTTAACATAAGTTTTGGGTGCTCAAAAGAACTGTCTCATTGAGACGGATCTTTGAGTACCCACAACATATGTTTTGGTTGAGAAATAAGAAAACTACTCGAAATCCCTGTTGGAATGTCCTATCTGTAGAATGCCTATCCAAGACACAGTCAGGGTGTTTTGGTCATGAAGAATGCATAGTTTGAGGAGAACAAATTCTTTGAGTGTTAAATTGGAAATATTTCTTATCCTTTAGTTTTAAGATAAGTTTTGGGTGCTCAAAAGAACTGTCTCTTTGAGACGGCTCTTTTGAGTACCCACAACATATGTTTTGGTTGAGAAATAAGAAAATTACTCTAAATCTCTGTTTGAATGTCCTATCTGTAGAATGCCTATCCAAGACGCAGTCAAAGTGTTTTGGTTATGAAGAATGCATAGGTTGACTTTGAGTGTAAAATTGGAAATATTTCTTATCCACCAGTTTTAACATAAGTTTTGGGGGCTTAAAAGAATAGTCTCATTGAGACGGTTCTTTTGAGTACCCACAACATTTGTTTTGAGTATCCAAACTATCAAAACTATCGATAGTTGGTTGCACTATCGGCTATAGTTATCGATGGTTGAAAACACTATCACGATAGCACTATCAGAGCAGTAACTATAACGATGCATCAGACTGTCCAGGTATTGTTACACCCTTATGAGTAATGCATATGTCAGGAAGAAAAAGATTCTTGAGTGTAAAATTGGAAATATTTTCTAATCCATTATTCAACATAAGTTTTGGGTGCTCAAGGGAACCGTCTCATTGAGACGGTTCTTTTGAGTACCCACAACATATGTTTTGATTGAGAAATAAGAAATATTACTTAAAATCCGAGTTTGAAATTCAAACCAATGTCCTATCTGTAGAATGCCTATCAAAGACACAGTCAGCGTGTTTTGGTCATGAAGAATGCATAGGTGGAGATTATGAAAAAAAATTAGAGTGTAAAATTGGAAATATTTTCTAATTCATTAGTTTTAACATAAGATTTGGGTGCTCAAAAGAACGGTCTCATTGAGATTAGGAGTAGTGGTTCAGGAGATGGCCCATCACAATAGCATGAAAAATATCCCAGGGGGCAAAGAGTTACTGTCCTGCCAGCCAAGAGTGATAGTGATGTCATGTTTTGTTTACAAAGTTAGCAGGGACTTAGAATTGATAGATCACTTGGTTTAGAAGTAAAAGAACAAAAAGGCCGCCAGAGCTATAGATAAGAACTATCTTTAATTGACCTGTCCTCCTGAACAACTGGTTCTTGTTCAAAATAATTTCAAAGAAATGTTCCTCATAATGCCTTTTACCAAAATTGATCAGAATGTTTAGCTCAGCTGAACAACATGTCCACCAGAGCTAAAAATAAATATATTTAAATGAGATCTCTTTAGCCACAGGCCAATACACCATCTTATGTACCAGGACTCAGGTGAGCAATCCAGGAAACTATGGCCCTCTTGTTATATATTTAACATGGATGAAAAGCAGTGTGTATCCTGATCAGCTGGCTGATCTCAATCTACACTGTTGTAAATAATGAGTATGTAAATTTGAAAAAAGTTGTGGATAGTGCTTATGTTAGATGGAACTACTGTATCTATATTAATCTGATTTTTTAGATGTTTTACTTATTTTAATATTATAAAATGTACATACAGTGGCTCATTATATGATCCTAAGAGGTCAGTGAAATCTGGGCTTTCATTGGCTAACTTTAGCCAATCTGAAAGCCATAAGAAATGTCCCAATATGTATAAAAAATTATGGTTATACTATTTATGGATTTTTTTTTATATTAACTTCTCATTTATATCCTATTCTGTTAGAAAATGTTGTCTGCTGAGGCTATCTGCTGCAAATATTAAATATCTAAGTATGAAAGCAAAGCTCCTTTGAAGCAGTGTAATCTGGGACTACTGCTTTTAAAACATTTCAGCAGATGACTTTTGTTTTAATTGGCACTTTGCTCTTGTTAATCAGCATCATAAACATTTTTAAAACCCTCACTGAATTGCAGAAAGTTTGTCCCGTAGCGCAGTTGGTAGCAACTCCGGCTGCAGATCCAGGGGTGTTAGTTTGATCGATGATCATTCTCCGCCTTCTGATGTTATAAGAAGGTTTTTGTAAGTTACAAGTGAAAGTATGTGTATGAAGTACTGGTTAACCGCTTAGTTAAGCTTGCCCAGGTAAAGGTGTGGAAAGATGAACTGACCACCTGAACATTACCATAGCTGTTATTTGGGAAGCAAAATCTCAAACAGAATGCTTGTCACAGTAGTCAATAGTCGACATCATTGCACCGGATAGGCAGCAATCGAAAACGTTAATACTATCGATGAATGTAGATCAAAAATAGTAACAGACTGGGGACAAATGACAATCAAAAACACTGTTTCTTACGATTTTTGATCCATGTTCGTTGACTGTTAAGAGCATTTTCGATTGCCATCTATCTTGTGTAATTATGAGCAGTCTTATTTGGATCTGAACTGTTAATGTACAGCTTTTTGTTGGGTAACTGGTGTTTGAAACTCTAAAAAGTTTACCATAAGGATACCAACCCTATCTCTGCATAGTGGATAAATTTTTATGTTTTTTTGTTGTCTGTGAACTTTTTTCAATATTAACTTTTTCAAAATATTCTTTGAGTGTCAAATGGTTTGGATCCAGATCAGACCTGATCTAGGTCCGAACTGTTGGCAATAATTAACAGCATACTACAAAATTTGCTGCTGACAGGAAAGGAGCTATTTAACTGTATTTTGATTTTTAATGTTTTATTTGTTAAGAATAATAAATTATTATGTTTACATTTCCATTGTAGTTGTCTAAGATGAAACCTAACATTCCAGATGTTTGCATTTCAAGATGCAAAATATTGAACAGTCATGTAATGCAACATGTGCCTTGAGTGGACTAACATTAACGTCAGCCAATGACTGGCTCTGCTTATCGTGTTTGTTTGACATAATTATCGTATCACCATGACATAATTGACGTATGATTGTGACGTTGTGTACAAGAGTTTCGCTGGCTGTTCCAACAACCCCATTACAAAAATAAATCATATTAAAAGGGTAACAAGCAGGACTGGGTGTAAGATTGTACCGCATATTTGATTAATAATATCAAATGTAAATATCAGGATTGAAATGCAGATTTTTAGCTTGCATTGGATGATGCAAAACATTAAGGTTTTTTAATGTCTCCGAGAGGGCTTCACAGGCATTAGAAAGCCTAATGTTTAGCATAATCCAATGCAAGCTAATGATCTGCATTTCAATTCTTAAAATGAGGTATTGCTCAGCTATTTCAAGCCTTTAGTTAAAGAGTTAATTTTCTTATTTCTCAACCAAAACATATGTTATGGGTACTGAAAAGAACCGTCTCAATGAGACGGTTCTTTTGAGCACCCAAATCATATGTTCAAACAGATGGATTAGAAAATATTCTCAATTTTATGTTCAAAATTTTTGTTTATCTAAACCTATGGCTATTTTATACTCCATGTTAATCACTTAAGGGGGGACATTTTGATATTGTCTGTTTGTCTTCTGGAGAATTTACCTCATGTGTGAAAGTTTTCAGGATTGTTCCTAAATTCAAGATTTTGAGGCCAACTTTTCACAGAAAGTCGGCCTCAAAGCCCTGAATTAGGCAGATTCTTATGGCTTCTTTGATTTAATTTCAGTTTATCTAAAGACAATTGACCATTTAAACATGAAATTGCTGATATTTACGATTTGATTTTCAAAAGTTCACGATTTTGGAAACTTTGAACACTTTCACCCATCTGTTCATCATCTGAGGGGGGGGGGGGGGGGCATTTTGTTATTGTCTGTTTGTCCTCTGGAGATTTATCTCTAAGCTTGTTGAGCTCACCTGAGCCATTGGCTCAATGTTAGCTATAGGATCTTACATGAGTACTCATGTTTTATTGAATTTATTAAACGAGTTGAGGAAAAAAGATAAAATGCAAGGCTTGCAACAAGTTTAATAAATTCAATAATACAGGAGCACGAATGTTATATTCTATTTATCATATGAAATAAAGATTACTTTGAAATCTCATTTCTGGAGTAAAAAAGTTAAAATTTTGTCATTTGTACGCAGCCTTATTATGGACGTCATAACATTTCCCGAACATCTGTAAACCACAAGTGATTTATGGATTTTATTGCATGGCGTTATTTGACTCATATGATAAATTGTGATCATAGGATGTCCATCATCAGCAATTGCTTCGAAGGACATTTTCTCATATACTACTGGCTGGATTTTGACCAAATTTGGCAGGGTCTTTTTTGTTCCTATTTGATAATTGATCAATGATTCCAGTTTGTTGCATCATCATCAAATGGGCCAAAAATAGATTATCGGAATGCAAAGTTTAAAAATTTTGACTGACACCAGAAAGCCCTAGAGTCTTGATATTTGGTATGAAGCATCATCTAGTGGTCCCCTTTTAAATTTGTTCCAAAATATGGCCCTGGGGTTAACACAATTTCAACCCCTGGGTCACCAGGGGCATGGCCAGTTTCTAATTAATACCTATATATGAAGACCAGAAGTATGTAGGGAGCACAATGGCTCAGTGGTAGAGCACTTGACTCAAGACCGAGGGGCCGCTGGTTCGAGCCTGACTGGCGTCACTGCGTTGTGTCCTTGAGCAAGACACATGCCAGGAAATATCCTTATCACAGACCAACCCAAGGCACCGCGAGGAAGAGATACAAAACATAAACAGTCACACAACAGCAGGTAAACAAAGTAAGCAATCTAGCTCCAAGGTTATAAAACTTTTTTCATGCTCAACTCAACTGAGCACGAAATTTCAACTGCTCATAAAAACTAAAATACTGAAAAATGAAGACGTTTCTTGCTTTAAGACTCTCAGATGTTGTATTCATCCTGCAAATAAATGTTAAAATGCCAACAATTGTTGGCATTTTAACATTTATAAGCAGGATAAATTTCGTGCTCAGCTGAGTTGAGCATGGAGAAAGTTTTATAACCTAGGGCCAGCTCTCTCTTCCTCGGTGAGATGATTGCAAAACTAGCAAGGATACCAAGTACTGTAAATTCGGAAATTTTTGTGAGAGTTATATTTTCGCGAAAAGCATTTAAAGACATATTTGCGACAGCAAAATTCGTGACTAGTGTCACGGAACTCTGGGAATAAATTAACGTCCATGTATCAGATTACTTATGTACTGTTTATGCATTCGTTGATGTTTAATGACTTTACGTCGGATGACGTCGCCATTTAGTTACGACGTTAGTTACAATAATGGCAGGACAATAGAAGAACAGGAGATGTACGAATAACGATAAAAGGACAGTTAAATGGATATTAAGTCTGAGGACTTGATCTAAAGGGTTACAGAAATTAACATTTGTTTTATCATTATTTAAAAACAGTATTTCATTACCTTAATGTGGCACGTTTATTAAATATCTTCAAAATGATCAGAGTTTGTGATTGTGTCACCACAACTAGGGCATGATTCACATATATCAGTAATGCCTCGGTTACATTTGCCACGGTCATCGTACGATTTATTTGTCTACGATTTTCTCTACGATTTTTTCGGCATCGTAGGCGGCTATAAGCTACGACGTATGTGTTTACATTGCTTACGATCACCTTACGATTTCTTTCGGGGACAAACTAGAACAAAACTTTATAGAGACCTTGCGGATATCGTACGACAACCGCAGGGTTATCGTACAATCATCGTGATATCTTCACGACCTCCCTACATAAATCGCACGATGCCATTACGATGACCCTGCGGAAGTCGCAAGGAGTCTGTACGCTGACTGTGCAATTGTCGTGTAATTATGTGCATGGATTTAAACGGCTCTCCATGTTCATTTTTGCATTCGATTTGAACTATGTTTGGAAGTCATGTGATCACGAATCTTGCTATGAAGAGGCTAGTGTTTTTAGTTGAACATGGTCCCAAGGTATGGAACAGCGTGATACATTTGTGTATATTCTAATGTCAATTTCTAAGTTCTGCAGTTTTCATGAAAGTTTAAATTACAGAATATTGCAACCCCTTTTTTATAGTTCACTTTTATAACTCTAACTGAAACAAAAATAAAGATGCTTTAATTCAGTTTAATCATCCAAAGGCACTCTACGGCAAGCAACACATAAAATCTTTGTCATAAGCAAAAATGAAGTCGTTGCATGCGAACAACAAAGGTACTGGCCAGAATGCACTTTCTTCCATCTGGCCTGGTCAGCACATTTGCCTTTCGTTTTCAGTAAAATACATTTTGTAAAACATTCATTTATTCAAATTTCAATGTTCGAACTAGTCACATGTTCTCACTACGAAACACATACATTTTATTCCTTGAAGTAATGCTCAAATTCAAATCCCAGAGTTATAAAATATCTGGACTTTTTATTAATCTTATCTAATTTATTAAACTCCTTATCCAACCAGCATTTTATATACTGAAAATGCATAGCAGGGCGGTCGTCGGCTTTTAGAAAGTGGTACGGCCATTTGAACACCGTCGGTGTTCACCGAGTGTCGACGGCACGAGGGGGGGGGGGGAGGACGAGAGGGGGGTTGACCCTCCTCTCGTAAGGGGGGTTTGGGGGACCTCCCCCAAGAAAATTTTGTAATTCAAGATGACTAAAGAAGCGATTCTGTTGCACTTTGAGACCAATTTTTGCTTGTGAACCTCAGCTTATTTTACAGGCACTATAGCTATTTTTCAAATGCCTAGCACAGCCTCTTTCGACTGCCACCCCCTCCCACAACCACCAAAATATCTACAACTATTTCGACCCCTCGGTGGGTCTCATCATGCGGTGGCATCAAAGTTAACTGATTCTTCAAAATTTAAAGTAACAGTTAAATCTAATACAGATATCCCCGCTATAGTTTTTTTTCTTCTTGTTTTGTGTTTTGTTTTGTTTTGTTCATTTTCTTTTTATCTTATTTTTAAATCTGTTTGTTTTTTTCTTCTTTTTTCCCCTTTTTTTTTTTTGATCCTTCACAGATCATAGAGAGCGGTCGTATTGACTATAATTAAAGACTCCCTTCAAAGGATAATCCTTTAATTGCGCTTCGACGTGAGAAAACCTGTCTTCGGGGGTTTGCGAACAACAAAGGCGCATACCAGCCTGCGCATCCTGGCAGTCTGATCAGCTCCTTTGTTATTCGCTTATGGTTAAGTATTATATTAAGAATTATTATGAGCGAAAGTTCAATTCTCTAGCTAGTCTCTGTAGCTGAGGAGACTGGTTTGAGCCTGGCTTTGTCGAACACCCCGAAGACAGGTTTTGTCGCATAGCGGCTCGATTATATTAACTGTCTTAATACAGGTGTCATTTTCTTAATAGTGTTTGTTAACCACTGTCTTTCACACCCTGAGGCAGCCGAAACATTGACCAGCGCACGCTTCAGTTAGCATTTAATAATTAATCTTTGATCATCGAAAAAAAGATCATTAAAGGTCTAGAAGAAACGTGAGAAAACGGCCCTGCCAAAAACGTATTTGGCCAAAAATGTGGTCTGGCTTAAACCATTACGGGCAAAAAAAGTGGTCCGGCCATAGCCGGACCGGCCGTACCGCCGACGACGGCCTTGCATAGACATTTCACGTTAGGTGCATATGTTGAATTGCACTTCAGACAATTTTATCATGGAAGCATACTCAATGGGCCTTGCTTAGCATGCCGGATCCAGAAAGTTATGTCAGAGGGGGTCCAACTCAACTTTTTTTCAGTTGATAAGGGGGAGTGAGGATCCAAATACTACTAAAAGTGGGGGTCATTATTGGCCCGCTAGCGAAACGTCATTTTAAATTGCGTTTCGCTGGTGGACTGAGGATGGCCCGTCATGTAATGCTGGCCTGGTACATGTGTAGATTTGAGATTTTCTACGGGATCTGGACCATTATTGCTAAAAATAACTATATTTTTGTGGTTTTACAGTGGGGGGGGGGGTCCGCACCCCCTGTCCCCCCTCTGGATCCGCCCATGATTAGACTGCTTCCATCAGCAAACTGAACTGTGTCCATATTCAGTCACACTGAGTGGTGGTCTTAGAGACATTGCCTGAAGACAAATATTGAAATGAAACTAACAGCTAATGTTTAGTCTCTCGGAAATTGTTGACATGTCGCAAGGCGACCACACGATCATCGTGCCATTGTCTTGGGGTTACCGCGGGATGACCGTCCGATGTCCGTACGATTGTATGGGCCCTGCAAAGGCATCATGCGGCGACCTTGCGGGCTCCTTATGGCTATCGCAATAGTCTACGATCATTTTTGGGCCAAGATGACAATCTAAAACCCTGCGTTGTCCTCATGATCACCGTGCGGTGCCCGTACGGGGGTCGTACGATGTCACTGCGATGGGTCAACGAGCTACGGGCTTACGATTTTTTCAAATTTGTCAATGTGCGGAGTTAAACAAAATCGAAGAGGCCACGATGCCCGTAAATCCGTACGATGATCGCAAGGTCTCCCTGCGGAGGCCGCACGGAAACGGTGATTTGGACATCGTACGAGCATCGTATACTCATCCTAAGGCAAATGTAACTGAGGCATTAAGGACAGAGTGATTTCACCATTTCGCGTATATTTTATTTTCAGGAAACTTCGCATATGTTTCGCGAAAATAAAACTCTCGCGAAAATTTCCAAATTTACAGTACTGCATTACAAAGCAAGGACCAAACACAAACCTCACACAAACAATGGGAGCAACAATAGACAATGAATCAACAATTGTTTCGCTTGTGCGGAGGCTTCCTAACTGATGGAATGGTTTATCACAAAGAAGGGAGTGCAGTGTCTCAGTGGTAGAGTGCTTGACTCGAGACCGAGGGGCGGCGGGTTCAAGCCTCACTGGTGTCACTGCGTTGTGGTCCTTGAGCAAAGTACATTTATCATAGCTTAGTTCTGGTTCAACCCAGGAAGACCTGTTCCTTTTTAACTGAAATATTGTTGATGGGAAGTAGATCTGGCTAAATTCTTATTAGGTTCTAATAGACTTCGAGCTAAAAAAGGTCCTGCTCCCCCCCCCCCCCCCCCCCCCCCCCCCCCCCCCCCCCCCCCCCCCCCCCCTAGGGAATTTTGCAGACATATCCTATCTTGAAGAAAATTTCAAGCCGCATCTTTTAAGAGATGTTTGCACTCTGTGCTCCGGGGCGTTAGTCTCTGACAGCCTGTTACATATGTTACTGTAACAAACTAAGGAAAAAATCAAAATGAAAGTTTCAGCTACAGAAAGAAGACATTAAACCATCTAATTATTCAAATTTCTTATGTAGTTTGCAAGCTGGATGCCTAAGCTACATAAAAGCAGCATTTCAAACAAAATTACAGCCTTCAATGGTGTTATATGCGTTACACAGATTAAATTTCCCTTTTGAAAGTTGAAATCATGATTAACATCATTCATTTTACAGACAATTTGTGCATTTTTACAAGTGTTTTTAATCTTAGTTTACTAAAATACTCATTTGACTAATAGAAAAAACAAAGTTTGCTTTTCTATCTCAAATACATTGTTTTATATGAGCTATTAAACAACCCTACCCCCAATTTTAAGTATCCAATTTTGGTATCTATTATTGAAGAAAAATATATGAAAATATTTGACGCTTGTGGATATCTTACATTTTTTGCACTGTCTTGCTAATGCAATAAAGAATCATACATTTGCAAGTTTGACATGAGGATCAGAGCATTTATTAAAGTATGTAACGTATGTTACATGGCATAATGAATGAGCAAGGTTACTGTCTTGGAAGTAAGAGATGATATTTCAGAAAAAATACTATTTTTCACATGTTTTCCTATTTAACTCTAGCCTCTGGTGCCTTATTCCTAGTAATTATAGTCATTGCTGATAACAAGCCCATGGAATTGTGTTACAGATGTTATATATAATTTTTATCATGTATTTCCTAATGCCTATAATATCAAAATGTATAGACATATAAATAGAAAATAATAGTTCTCATTTCAATGGCACAATTTAAAGCTGCATACTCTGTAACTATGAACATTTTTCGAAAATTTTTATTTTCTTTTTAAATCATTTGTAAAAGTAGAATTAAGCTATGTTTTCACAATAAAAATGTTCAGTACAGCTGAAAACTGCATGGGAAAGTGAATAATCTTATCAAATAGGTGTATTTTTCTCTTGTTGGTAATTATTTGCGTCCCTCCAATAATTATAGACCGTTGAATTTTAACATAAATGCAGTTGTTTTGATAGTGATAACTTGTTAAGATTTACGAAAATGGTAAAATGTTTACCTGCATTTGAGTATTGTTACTATGTTCTTGAAAAATAAAAACATTATTTTTAAAAGTAGGAGATCAAAAGTTACAGACTATGCAGCTTTAATAAATATTCCTATTCAATACAGTCATTCAAAAACAATCTTTATTCAAGTCACCCTCACAATGTCTATCATTGTGTCTGCTTCTATTGCAAAATAATCACCCATTTCATCACAACCAGTAGAATCATGGCATAGAATTAGGACTGCAAACTGAGTACAATCCTGTTCCTCTCCACCCCTTTGGGAATTATGCAGACATATCCTACCTTAAAAAACAATTCAAGCTGCATCAAATAAGAGATGTTTGCACTCTATTAACCAGGGGGTAGCCTGTAATGGTATGTTACGTATGTTACCATATCAATTTAAGAATAAATGAATTGAAAGTCTGAGAAACAGAAAGAAGACATAAAACTATCTATTTATTTGAATTATTCATGTAGTTTGTATGCTGAATACCTTTGATACATAAGAAAGTGTTTTTTAACAAATACACGGATTCCTATGGTGTTATATTTGTTACATTAATTAAGATTACTTTTTAAAATTGGTAATTGTGACAAACATCACTTATATAAGCATTTCGTGTGATCCTCCTCTTTTGCCATCAAAAGACTTAATTTTCATTTTGTGTATGGCCAGTGCCAGCGTCAAACAAATTGACTCAGCTATAACTTGACTCCTTAGCATTCTTCAAAAGCAGAAACAGCATGTCAGTGTCATGGGATCAAACACCTGATAAAATATGGATCTTACTTTAATGCCATTTGACATATATGCAGACAATGGAGTATGACTCTGATATATGTCTCTTCCTGTGAAGTGGCAAGAGCAATCTTACTGCAGCTGCCTCTGAATCCGTGCTAGTCAAATGATAACTTTGCTCTGATTTTGCAAAAGCTATGTCTCTACCGTGTACCTCTAAGAATACTTTAAGATTTCTGACATTGGTCAAACAGAAATTTGATAGGCTGCTTTTTTGCATCATTTGCCATGGAACCTTTTCAGCCCTTTGGTGCTTAAGTCCATAGGTCCTAGATCAATAGTATTTTGCTGCGCCCAAAGAACTTTATAAAAGTAAGTAAGGGTGCAAAGATCAGGAATCGATACAATCAAGTACCACACCTGACCCAGGATACCAATAAGTTTTCTTTAGTTACAATGTTGACTCTTGATGGTTTTGGCAGACCGTCTGAAACAATTTCTGTTACACCTTGAAAGTTATCTGGTATATGAGAAAGAACACAAATTTGGACATTGCCATCAATTATGTTTGCAGCTGCTTGTTTTTTTGATGTCAGTACATTGAATCAAGCCTTAAAATGATGTAAAACCTTTGATTTCTCAGTTTTTGCAGCCATGTCATTAGCTGTTGCATTCAAAAGAAGGAAAGTGGACTGGGTGGAATAGGATAACCAGTAGTTCTATATTATGCTCTATGGAAGATTTATACAGAGTAAACAAGTTGATAAGGTTGCCCCATTTCATGATCCATTGAAAACACTGAAATTGAAAACACTTGCCTCTGACTGTCTAATCAAAAAGGATGTCACGACAAAGCCCTTGCTCATTTATTATGACAAGTTATATATGTTACATCCTTTAATAAGCACTCTTATCTTAGAAACTTAGTGAATCATTGAAGTGAAAGGGTCTAATTTGCATTCTGTTCATCCTGCATTTCATTGCTTTACCTGCTGTGATACATCTAGTTTGTTTATCTGAAGGGAAAGAGTTACCTTGGTTTCAGCACTTCAGTAGTGCTAAGACTTCAAATAAGTTTTTGAATGCTTGGAGTACAGAGACATTATTAGATGAAAATATGTTTGTTGCATGAATGGAAATGCTAAATTTATAAAAGTTAAGCAGCTAAGATATGATTCTTTATCACAGAAATATCAAGGTACATCAGTCCAGGTACTCATTGCTTTTAATGGCATAATTTTCCTCCTTGTAAAGCTTTAGTCTTTCTCCCACTTGCAGAGTATCACTTGAAACACATACTCAAAGAGCCAACTATTAGGAATTCATATCAGTTTCAAAATGTTCGAAGCCGTGAATGGCAAAATTGGAAAGTTGATAATGGCTCATTAATTTTGAGTGGACTGGTGGTAAAATTTTATAACAGTAAATGATTGAAATATTTTGGGATGATTCTACTAGTAGCAAGGAGGCGTGTGATAATTATGATTACCACAGAAGCAGACAACGACAAACGTTGAACATGAGTGTTTAATCGATGAGAATTAGTTTGGACCATTTCATTTATTGTATTGCCTTGTACAAATGTAAAACTATCTATTCTATTTGTGCATTATATGCACAGTATTAGGAAATGTGTCCAAAAGGTCATTGATAACATCTGTAACAACAGTCCATGGGCTTGATAATCAAATATGAATATAATTTGTAGTGTTTTGGCACCAAAGACTTATAAGTACACATTAAGTGTCCTGATCTTAAACTTAATGACATCTTGCAGTTATATCAGCAAGACAGACTAAGAAAATGTAAAATATCCACACGCTGCAATCGCTTTCATGTGTTTTACTTTAACAGTAATAACAAAATTGGCTTCTCAGTAAAACTGGGAGTAGGGCTGTGTATTAGCTCCTATAAGACAATATATTTAAGATAGAAAAGCAAACTTGTTTTTTGCTATTCATCAATTGAGTATATAATTGTAAAATCCAATAAAACAGTTTGAAACCAAGTCATAGTAGTTGTTTAACTAAATGACGATAGCCACAATTATGGCTTTTAAATTATAATTAGATTCATGTAACGCACATGACACCACAGTTAGCCGTATTAATGTTAAACAGCTTTCATATGTAGTAAAGTCATCCAGTATGCAGACTATAAGAATGTCAATTTATTAGATAGTTTTAATATCTTCTTTCTGTAGCTTAAACATTCAAATTTCTTATTCTCAAATTGATATAGTAACATATGTTACAAGCTGTTACATGCTAACGCCCCGACTTTCAGAGTGCACACATTTCTTATTAAATGCACCTTGAATGGTTACATAAGATGTAACATGTCTGCAGAATTCCAAAGGGGATTTGGATGGAGCAGGCCCTTACTCAGCTTGATGTCAAAATACTGTTTGATGATTTTACTTATCACTTTAACATGTAACACTCTCTGACCTTTAAAACTTGGTGACAACTAGCAGATCTATAAGTCTTTATCATACGAGCCAGCTTAAAATCCCTAAACAATGTAAGATATCCAGCAGCTGCGAGTTTTTTTCACAATTTTAGCTCAAACTTTCAAAAAACATTTCCTTTATTTGATATAGTAACACATGTAACATGCTGTTTCAGACTAACACCCCAACTTAGAGAGTGCAAACATCCCTTATTTGATGCAGCTTGAGTTGTACTTTAAGACGGAATATGTCTGCAAAATTCCCTCGAGGCGATTAAAAATTTTTAGGCATATTTTACGTAAAGACAATGAGCTTGCCCATTTATTACATCAGGTAACATATGTTACAGCCTCTGATATTCAAATTTTTGCAACAAACTTGCAGATTTATGAGTCTTTTCATATAAGCAAATGAATCTCAAACAATGAAACATATTCATCAACTTCAAATATTTTTTATCTATTTTTACTTTAGTTTTAATACCAAACATTTCACCTTAAAACTGGGTAGGGGTAGGGTTGTTTAATTGCTTATTCCAGAAAAAATATTTAAGCCAGGGAAACAAACTTTAATTTTTCTGTTAGCCAATTGCATAAGCTAGTCAGCCATGGTTAATAACATCTTGCAAAACACACAGAGAGATTGTGAATGTAAATGATGTTAGCCACACTTGTAAATTTTAATGGGTTATCTGATTTATGTAACGTATATGACACCTTAGGAAGCTGCAATTTTGTTCAAATGGCTGTCATACGTAGTTAAGATATCCAGTATGCAGACTATATAAATGATTTTTAAAAATAAATATTTTAATGTCTTCAATTTTTAGTCCAAACTTTCAATTTACTTTTTGTTAATTCGATAAAGTAACATATGTTACAGGCTCTTACAGACTAACACCCCGGAGCACAGAGTGCAAACATCTCTTAAAAGACTCGGCTTTCAATTCTCTACAAGATAGGATATGTCTGCAAAATTCCCTAGTGGGGGGAGCAAACCCATTCTCAGTCATCCGTCTATAAACATAATGTAGGGAGATCTTACAGCTTTTGTTAAACATGTTTAAAACTCCTGGTCGATTAAAAATTAATTTGGCACAAATGGTCCTTGGGTGATAGCTCCAATTAGGGGATAACTGTATTAAAATATTAATTGGGGAGGTATATCTTCGGATATAAGGTCGGAAATTTAGTTTTACGGGGACACGTGAGTAGAGCGGTAAAACATGGTATCTGATCGTATATTCTAAGATATATACCTCCCCAAATGAAAATTTTGAATAGGTTATCCTCATTCTAATGCACCTCTGCAGTTTTGTCTCAAATTGGAGCATTGCAATCCTCTCGTCATCCAACGAATTGTGACGTAATTTATGACGTCAAACTATTTATCGCAGGATATAGTTGCAAATTTTTGATGTTAGCCAATCAGGCATCAAGTTACAAAGTCAAGTGCATTAGAATGGGTAGTAATGAACAAACAACAAACTAGATGATTATTTTTTTTTATATTTATATAAATTTATACATGGTGTAGTTAAAAAGAATATACTTGTATATATTATATCAATATCTTTGATTGTGGCGATCATCTTGATTTGAAAAAATACACAAAAAACAAGCAATAACATTAATGCAAAAATAAAGAATGTCTCAGCAATTATCAATGAATGTTGCCCACAACCCTACAAATATACAGAGAACTGATTGATCAATTGGGAGCACAGTGGCTCAGTGGTAGAGTGCTTGACCCAAGACCAAGAGGCCACGGGTTCGAGCCTCACCGGTGTCACTGCATTGTGGTCATTGAGCAAGACACATTTATCCTAGCTTAGTACTGGTTCAACCCAGGAAGACCCATCCCTATAACTGAAAGATTGTTGATAGGACGTAAAGAATCAAATCAAACAAAATGATTGATCAATTAAAGAAAAGTATTATCAAAAATACAAAAGGCACAAACAATGGGCACCCATCGTGTGATTGGATAAAGTAATAAATTCCTTGTAATAAACCGTTGGAAAGTCAACGTGATTACACAAACATGCGGGCCAATCTCTTCATCCGCAAATGAAGACAGCTAGTTGCTCCTCAAAAGCTCATTGAAGGGCAGAAGCAACAAGTGTAAACATTACAACTTGCCCTTAGCCTTTACTGTCCTGCCAGCCAAGAGTGACAGTGACGAAATGTTTTGTTTACAAAGTTAATAGGGACTCAGAATCGATAGATCACTTGTGTATTAATTCTATCTGCAGGATAGGATTAATACACAAGTGATCTACCGATTCACGTTAGCTCAAGTGAAGTGTACACGTTAGTATTTTACTTTGAAATTGCAAACAAAATATTTCGTCACTGTCACTTTTGACTGGCACGACAGTACTTTCCTTACAAAGGTACATCTTGAATATTGAAAATAATATTAGATAAATACAAAATTAATAATAGATAACTATATACAATCAGAGATTCAACTCCAAGTTGATACATTTAAGAAATAGATCAGCTCTAGCAGTAAATTCACTGTTTGGAGGTCAGTTGTAAAGAAGATCAAATCATGAGTGCATTCAACTCAACAATTCACGCAATGGAGCTGATCTATTTCGATTCTAACACACAATAAAGGACAAAAACACATTTGAAGTCTTCTTTCCGCCATTGCACTGAAGAACTCCCGCCAATACTTCGACTATGTCGCAGTCATTTACCTGTATTTGTAGCGTCTTTCAAGCATAAACACGACGTTACAATGACGTCATGTTCCAGTTACAAATGATGTCAGCTAGCACGCATTTTCCTTGAGGTTTCAAAACTGTGAATTATTGTTTGATATATCACACTCTTTTAGCATTGACTCAAAAGGCGAGGTTTGTTAGAATAACCATTATATTACAGAAATTTTAATTTTGCAGATTTATAAACTCATGCAAAATTGAGTTAAGCCTAAAAAACTTTGCATCAGTTGGTAAATAAAGAGTTTACACTCAACAAAATCCTCAAAAATACACACTTATTTCTTGTATTTCAAGGTTTTAATGTGTTAAGGCCAAATGAAAAAAAATACTGTTTTAAGGCCATTTCACATATACACCGAAACCGAACCGAAACCAAATAGAAACCGAACCGAAAAAATAAAATGCCTTAAACCTAATGAGAGCTTTCACATATGCGCCGAAACCGAACCAAAAATGTGCACGATTTTGATTTTATTTTTTTCGGTTTCGGTGGCCGAATTTCAGCAAACAAGACAGGTAATTTTAATAAAATCTGCACACACACAAACCACGTGTGTTGTATAAACTTAGTAATCATGAAAGCCATTGATGGATTGTCCAACGAGACACTTGTGCGATTATTTTACAAGCACAACACTGATGTCTACAGACTTTTGTGGGACAATACCCAGACCGACTGTAAAGACCACGAACTTAGTGCAGTGGCATGGAACAGTTTGTATTTTAAATGTATTTCTGCTATCTGAGAGGGAAATAAGTCCAAATTATGCAAACATTTTCTTAGATTTCGTCCACGGATTCGGTTCATATGTGAAAGGTCTGCCGAAAACGAAACGATGCAATTCGGTGGCCGTTAAGGTTTCGGTTTGGATTCGGTGTATATGTGAAACAGCCCTTAGGGTAACCCGACCCTACCTAAATTTACTGGTGAAACCTAGACTTTTATCAGGTTTTCATGAAAAAAAAAAAATATGCATTTTGAAAGGCCAAATGCCTTTCAAAATGCATATTTTTTTTTCAGAAAAAAGTATGTGTGCCGTAACCCTACCTGAAATTTTCAGACCCGTTACTCGAAACACACTTATTTTTTTATTGGCCTAACTTTTGTCGTTTTGGGTTAAATGTCATCACATGACCTTGCTTCTTTGAGTGTCAGATATAACTCCGTGTATTAAACATATTTACATGTATATGGCAAATGGCCTCAGTACATGAGATGTTGGTCCTGATCACAATAGCCTCCTTTATCCCTTTGTATACTAATGGATTCTTCCTTCTGGTTTGATAAAATAAATTTGGGATAGTCCATTGTACATTTATAGGGGTGTCAGGTTAAAATTTAAAAAAAAATATTGTACTCTTTTGTCTGAAGATCTTTTTTTAGCTTTACAAACATTTGAAGACCCTGATGAAATGCAGCATTATGCTGCATTTCATCACGGTCTTCGCTGTTTGCAAAAGTACTTGTTTAGGTGTTTCCCCAATACAAAGGGTTAAATGCACACTCTGATGTATTCATTGAGGCTAGAGGTCTAAATATTAGCTGGAATCTTCAACTACACCCATACTTTGTGTTGCGAGCATAAATTCTATGGCAAGTCCGGGCTTTTTCATTGCAGTAAATATTCTCTTTCCAACACTACAAGTAGTTGTCTGCCAAAAAGCAGTAGTCTGATTAGGGTCTTCACTGTTTGCTATTCTGACAAGCATACTGTTTTTGATTTGATTCTTTACGTCCCATCAACAATCTTACAGGGACGGGCCTTCCTGGGTTGAACCAGTACTAAGCTAGGATAAATGTGTCTTACTCAAGGACCACAATGAAGGGACACTGGTGAGGCTCGAGCCCGCGGCCTCTCGGTCTCAAGTCAAGCACTCTAACACTGAGCCACTGCGCTCCCTATTGTGACCCAGTTTCCTGATAACCAACATTTTATTTGCAAACAGAAAAAAAAGTGTTCCCAATTTCAGCACATTTACATTACTGTAACATTAATCATATCTGAATGGGATACAGATTCAAATAAGTCATTTGACTTTCTTCTGAATCCCATTTGTATAGTGATTGTATTGTAATCGTATACTGTGTTGTTTGTATACTTGTCATATATTATACAAATAAAATAAAGTTTAAACCAATCATATCTGTGAAGGAATATTTGTCCCACATTCTCCAGGCCGGGGTTTCCTCCAACTTCTCCATGGAAGCCTCCTCTTTGTGCATTTCCAGCATGGCTGCAACGACTTCCTCCCAGCTATGTCCCAGCTCAAGAGTGGAGTATATCAAGGGGTACTCGTTGTTCAAATTCATGCAAAATGTCATGGCTTTAAGGCACTGCTGAACCAGGGACTCTGGCTTTGCAACTAGACTCGATTCAAGCTTCTCTAAACTTGCTAACCCCTCAAAGAACATGGCAAATCTGACTTGTGAGTGAGTGAAGTCAACAGGAAATAGGTCTGGTCTCAGCGTCTTCAGTATACAGAATAGAACAATTAAAGTTGATAGCAGACTCAACACTTGTTCCTGTATCTTGCTTCCTATAATAGATATATAAAAGTAAGAAAGAGGGCAAAGATCAGGAATCGATACAATCAAGTATCCTGTAACAGATACATATTACGTGTACAATGATAAGTTTTGAATTTGGATCAGCCATATTAGGTTGAAGCTTTTTGTAAGGTACAGTAAAACCTGTGTAAAACTGCCACTCAATAAGACCAAAAATTGGTTTTCAAGACCAATTATCGCTTAATGCAGGAATCGATACAATCAAGCATCCTGTAACAGATATACAGTACATGTACATATAAAAAGTTTGAATTCGGATCAGCCTATAGAGTAGAAGCTTTTTGTAACGTACAGTAAATCCTGTGTAAAACTGCCACTAAAAAAGACCGAAAATTGGTTTTCAAGACCAATTATTGCTTAATGTAGGTCAAAAGTATTGCAGAATGCTCCGTTTGGAGCATTCTGCAATACTGTTGACCTGCATTAAGCTACCATTTGTGATTAAGGTCTTTGTTTTGTCTATTTTTGAGTGGCTGTTGTACACAGGTTTTATGGTACAGACTAGACTTGGATCCTGTACAGTCTGTTCAGAGTCTCAAATGTCCGACTGAAGACACATTGAGTTCCTTTGAGCACACATTAGTGATGCTAATCAGACTGGAATGAAGTTTATTTTGTTATGCTATGGCTTGTATACCATAACCAACATGTGCTAGACTGGCTCCAGTCCTTAATTTTTTTTTCATCAATGTTTCATATCATATACTTGTAGCTAGTCTAACTCATTGACACATTGATGAAAAATTGTTTTAAGGACTGGAGCCAGTCTAATTGTGTGCAAACGTTTTTTCACAACTCTATATCGTCTTTTTAGAATTGTTGTAGAACCAGATCAGCTGGCTTCATCAGGATCCATGTTGTTTTTTTCACACCACAAGATGAAACCAGCTGATCAGGATCTTGTTTTTTTCCACACCACTTTGAATGCATTTTTACAATGAAATATCATTTATCATAAGACATCCAGTCTGGGTATGTTATAACACCATGCACTAGTGGTTTATATATTTAGAAATATTATGTAATGTTCATAACAAACTTGTGCACATTACGACAAAACAGGTACATTAAAACCTGTGTAAAACTGCCACTCTCAAAAAACCCAAACAATGTTTTCCAAGACTAATTATTGCTTAATGGAGGTCAAAAGCATTGCAGAATGCTCCCATTTTTTACCTTCATTAAGCTACCATTTGTTATAAAGATCTTTGTTTTGTCTATTTTTGAGTGGCCATTTTAGTGTATTATATCTGCAATATCAAACCAGAGGACGTGGCCAGCAGTAGCTTGAAGATCTTGGCCACATTTTAAGAGAGAATACTTAAATGATATGGAGTAGAGGTGCATCAGAACTGCACATGATATGGGCTGCGACGCGAGAAACCTCTCTTTGGAGTTTCCAATCAGGTAATATCAAAACCACCCTGCTCACCTACACAGACTAGCTAGATTAGTGTTTTTCGCTTGTAGCATTTAAGCTTTGATATGATTCTTTCCAATAAGGGAATAACAAGGGCGCTGATCAGACTGTGTGTATGCGCAGGCTGGTCTGCGCCTTTGTTGTTTGCAAATCCCAGAAGACAATCCATCATGTTTTCTCGTGGAGGCTGACGGAACATGTGGGCCGGGGAACCCGGATTCTGACTGTTAATGTCTACTGTAAATTCGGAATTTTTGTGAGGGTTTTATTTTCGCGAAACTTTGCATATGCATATGCAGAGTTTCGTGAAAATAAAAACCCCATGGATTGGGGAAATCACTATCTCGCATACTGAAATAGGTAAATCGCGCCATTGTCACAAATTTTTAACATTGCAAATATGTGTTTTAACACTATTCGCAAAAATAAAATTATTGCGAAAATTCCCGAATTCGCAGTATTATGATCTTACCTAGAGAAGTTATGCCAGCTTTAATAAGTGTCTTTCTACACAGAGGGAAGTCAATACCTATCAACTTTTGAAGCTCAACAGTCATAATTCTGACTGATAATGTCTATTATGATCTTACCTAGGGAAGCTATGCCAGCTTTAATGAGTATCTTTCTACACAGAGGGAAG
The DNA here is from genome assembly GCA_964019695.1 of Loripinus fragilis. NCBI lineage: Eukaryota > Metazoa > Mollusca > Bivalvia > Lucinida > Lucinidae > Loripinus > Loripinus fragilis. The sequence goes on from OZ026517.1 coordinate 111,606,591, forward strand.
TCAATGCCTATCAACTTTTGAAGCTCATAAGTCATTTCCCAACTACCAGATTCCTGAAAAAGACGTTAAAACATGTAACAATGACTTGATACTTAATGATTTCTAAACATGGTCCATTCATCTTTCAATAATACAGGAGCACAATTGTTAGATTCTATTTAACATATGACATATTCCATTTAAGAGAGACAAATGTCCGTCAAAAATTGCACAGCTTATATTTTCATTACATAAAGATATTTTGTTTTGCCAAGTTGTTATTATAGTCGGGGAACCAAAGTTGCCTATCGTGCAAAAACACACAATTTGCACCCGAATGGTATACTGCTGGAATTTTGTATACTGATAGTCTAAATAGTGCTTGATATGAAACCACTGTATAGCAATGCAACCAGAATTGCATTTCGTGGAAAAATGCATTTTTGTATGCCACATACAGTCGAACTTTGGTCGCTCGAACTCGCCTGTCTCGAACACCAGGTATCGCTCGAACTCGTTCGTCGTTCCCGACAATTTCCCTATACATTTAATGTTAAAATACACCCCAGGCTCGAACAGCGATGGCTCGAACTCTCGAACTCAAAGCACGGTCCGCAGGACGATTTTTTCATATAAAAGCGCTACGATGGCTCGAACTGAACATTTCTTTACATGAATCAGTCACACGCTTGATTAAAGTTCATTATTATTTTCATAAGCGCTACCTAACTTACGAGCGGAACGTGTGAAGCAATTAGCGACAATTTATCAGATCAAAGATTTGAGTAAGTTCTCACTTGTCACCACTTAGACATGTTAGAAGGGCGGCCGAAAATGATAAAATACAATTAATGAGATGTTTTGTAATCAAGAATTCGTGTGTCAAAATGAGTAAAACATGCCTGGCTGGATGAAGACAGGCATCAGATTGTGCGGCGGTACAGTCTGATCCGCGTCTTTATTGTAAACATCCTGGGGAGTTTGTCATTTTTCATGTTTTTATTCGTTGATATTAATTGAAACTTGCACATTGTGAATAAATAATAAAAAGTTCAAACAAACTTGTTTTTTTCTTTTATTGTTCTTAAGGAAACGATAAACAACCGAACATAAACTGTAGCGACACATAAACAGGAACATTGACTCACAAGAAGAAAAACAGTACAGCTTACAAGATAGCAAATGCAATGATCAGCCAGCGCATATGCGCATGCTGATAAATGTCTTTACTTTCAACAGTTTCATATGCTAACACATGCGGCTTATCATTTTAACTCTAGCGTGCAAAGGGTTAATGATCAGTGACAGGTGTCACGTGCGCTTTGCAACTTTGGTCGATAAAACACGTGGTGTCTGTGATGACAAATGGTACACATGAACCAACTTGAAAATTGTCAGGCTAGGTATCGCTCGAACACATGGATGGGTCGAACGCGCACCGACGGTCCCGACGAGTTCGAGCCATCGAAGTTCGACTGTAGGTCATGTTAAGCAATCTTTCATAGCATAGAAATTGTGATGTTTCCCATATCAATAAGTTAAAGAGTGTGATTTTGGTCTTCAAAAGAACCGTCTCATTTAATAGGCCCATTTAAGTACCCACAACATATGTTTTGGTTGAGAAATAACAAAACTAATTTTCCTTTAAGCACTCTTATTATGTTTCCCCCCTTAAGGGTCGGGAGACATATTGTTTTTCCCCGGGCGTCTGTCTGTCCATCTGTCTGTCCGTCTGTCTGTCTGTCACAAATCGTGTCCGCTCTATAACTTGAAAACTGCTTAAGCTATATTCACGAAACTTTATACAAATATCAATCATTATGAGATGATGTGCAGAGTGCAAGAATGGTAACTCTGCCTTTTATACTTTTGGAGTTATTTCCCTTTGAACTTTGTGCATCACAAAAACCATGTCCGCTCTATAACTTGAAAACTACTTGAGCTATATTCACAAAACTTTATACAAATATCAATCAGCATGAGATGATATGCAGAGTTCAAGAATGGTAACTCTTCCTTATATACTTTTTGAGTTATTTTCCTTGAAACTTTGTGCATCACAAAAATGGTGTCCGCTCTATAACTTGAAAATCCCTTGAGCTATATTCACGAAACTTTATACAAATATCAATCAGCATGAGATGACGTGCAGAGTACAAGAATAGTAAATCTGCCTTCTATACTGTTTGAGTTATATTCCTTGGATTTTTGTCCATCACAAAAACCATGTCCACTCTATAAATTGAAAACCACTTAAGCTATATTCACGAAACTTTATACAAGTATCATCCAACATGAGTCGACGTGCAGAGTGCAAGAATAGCAACTGTGTCATTTATACTCTTTGTGTTATTTCCCTTGGAACTTTGTCAATCACAAAAACAATTATCTATGACTATTTTATACCAGGTTATGATTGAGCAATAGTTAACTACATTGACAGATATCTTTACTAGATACGAGCTGATTGTCTGCATGAAATGACTAGAATTTCCGCTAGAAATTGTATTGAATGTTTCTGTTTGAAATTGTATTTAATGACTCATGCTTTTGACATCAAAAGGGGGGAGACATCTGTTTTTTCATAGAAAAACAATTCTAGTCTGGAGGATGGGTATGAGAAGCCGTTTGACTGTTCGATAATACAATAATACACTATCAAATGCATTTAAAAGTATGGGCAGTCATTTGTGCACCAAAATAGTCTTCTTAGGGACATTTTTGTCTTTACAAATACTATGCGGTTTCATTTCTGCATCTCCGACGGGACAGGCAGGTTTTGCATGGTGATATGATAATAGTTATACCAGTTTTTTTTTTCATATTTATTTTACCACTGTTAATTGAAACTATTGTTTTCAGTAGATAAAAATCTCCTTGGTCCCTACAATGACCATCTGTTTCAAAGCTACTGTAAATATGGAAGATAAACATCCTTAAACCATGATAAATTTCATTTATGTGTTAAACTGCTCTTAAGTTGTCCTGGTATTTTACTACACAAGAGCTGGCATGGAATAAATTACTAAGTATCAAATTATCATGGGTTCATATTTTTACTTTTCAGCTACCTTTTTTAGTTTGTCATAGAAAAAAGAATAAATTGTCTCAAATTATGTACAAACGTCTGTCTAACTGTATGCAGTGTTTAAACACATTCAATGTAAAATTCATTTATTTATGTAAAAAATATGCAATTCAAACCACTTCAGCGAGAGGATAAAAGTAAATAAGTAAGCACACAATTTTTTTACGAGATATGCTTCCAAGGGATATATAAATAATTATCAAATACATTTTTGGGCAATTGATGTAGTTTTAATGAGATTGGATGAAAAGAAATCGATAAATTTAATTTCAAAATGGGGTGCCCTAATTTACATGCTTTAAAAATCAATAAGCAGTATTCTTAGATGACCACCACTGCTTCTGAGGTCTACGCCGATGTTGTATTATTATATAAACTCAATATTTTTCAATCCTGAACTTTTTTTATAAAAATATATAACATTTTGAAAAATAATATTTTAACATGTTCTTGCTGGGCTTCAGTAGAAGGTTGACTGCTCTGGCGTAATGCAAGTCCATCGAGTCTGCTATACAGTGATTTAAGATACACCATAGAATTACCTTTGCAACCATACAAAATCCAGCTGTATACCTTTCGGGTGCAAGGGTTAGCATTTTTTCTACCTTGGTTCCCCGACTATTACTTATAAGGGCCAATTTAAGGACCTAGAATACACAATAATTGTGATATTTTGCAATTGGAGATGAAAAAAAATAAACAGACAAAGTCAATTTGTTTCAATTGTTTGACGGACACAACTCCCGCCAATTTAGTGCTTGCATTTAGATCAATAAATTGAGCTGACTTTTTGTTGTACATGCTATCATACTTTATGGTTAAAAAGAGTAAACATCACTGATTAAGAATTTTAAACCTATTTAGTCTAATGCATGGTAACCTAAATGAAAAACATATGCTTTTGTGATGTCTCTTCACTTTCCCATGTCCGTCAAGAAATGTGACGATCACACAAGTTGCAATAGTTTGTCAATATAAGTATATTTTCTATCTGTGAGGCACTATCTATTTAGCACTGATCAGTAAATTGACATTCATTACTAAAAATAAAACAAAAGAAGGAAAAAACAACATTATTTTTGCGACTCAGATGTTGAGATCGTCACTTCCGTCAAACTACCCTGGTTCTGATCGCAACATTAACAATACTTGTCTTTGATAAAAATACCCATTTTAAACAACTTTGGTTTTCTTTGTCAGAAAGATGCTTTTATAAGAGGTAAACTGTAATGGCAGTAAGTTGACAAGGCTGGCCACGCGATGAGTAAATGGTCATTAAAGCTTGTCTGTCAATATTTTGTTATGATCGCAACATAGACAGAACGATTGCAACATATACGGATCACATCAAAATAATGAGTTATCGCTGTTTGAAGACCATGTTTCATGCTGTAAGTTTCAAAATATTGTTTTTATATGTTGCATAAAGGTGCTTATAAAGTTCATTTGATATCTGGGTCGTTAATTTTGAAAATTGCTGTTGCGATCATATTTGTTTGACAGACATATGTAGTGATCTTTCATTTTGGCCGTCAAAAATGACAATCACAACAAAAACAAAATGATTTTATTCAGAAATGGAAACGTATATCAAAGTAATTTTATTTTATTATTGAAGCTTGCTGGAAGCTTCATTTAACACCACAATTTCTCTGTCTGTTTTTACACTAGTTTAACCTTCAGTATGGTTTTTGATGTTGTAATCGCCACAAAAGTCTGTCAAATTGTCTGTCAAACCTTAAAAAAGACAATCACAACATTTAAAATGGCTGTTATTGAAAAAAAGAAAAATATGTCAAAGTGATCTTATTGCATAATGCAAGCTTGATCTACGTTCTTTTTCAACCATCATGGGGTGTTTGTTTAAATCTTAGTTTGACCTTTAGCAGAGTTTTTCATTGTTGCAAGCGTTTTAAAAGTCCGTCAAATATGATGAACGATCACAACCACTTTTTAAAATACGTTGTATGCTGTATTTTCTCAGATTTAGCTGTTCTAGCCCTCATTTTGTACCATTTTGTTCGGTTTTGCATACTCTTTAATACAACACCAAACAAAAAGAGGAATGCTACCTTCAAAAAATCCTCTCAGACGACAGTTGACAGCTCTCTCTTATATGGAATATGTCCTATGACCCCAAACCTTCATTTAAAATCACGTTTTTGCGTGTAAAGCGCTAAGATTTTGCCATATACACACAACGTTGTTATGTACGTCATTACATAGCATTACCAAAATCTGTAAATCACTAGTGGTTTATCGATTTTAATGCATGGCATTATATCACTCCCTGACATGACGTCATATGATAAACAACAAAATCTCATGCCTAGGGCCATATATTGAACATAGGATTCAAGATATGAAAAAATATTTCTCACTTCATCTCCCTCAGTAGTCTGTTTTATCATATGATGTAAAGTCTGGGAGTGAAATAACGCCATGCAATAAAATCGATAAACCACTAGCGGTTTACAGATTTCCATTACGTGAAATGTTATGAAATAATACCCATAACAAGGACGCATATTTATGTTAAAATCTAGACGTTTTCACACCAAAAACACGATTACAAAAATTAATTTAAAGTCATATGATAAATAGAATCTAACATTCGTGCTCCTGTAATACTGAATTTATTAAACTTGTTGCAAAAAAGTGATGAAATGCTCTGCAAGCCTCTCATTTTATCACTTTTCCCCAACTCGCTTAATAAATTCAATAAAACATGAGCACTCATGTAAGATCCTCTATGTATATTTAAATAAGGTAAATGTTCTAAAATTTCAAACAGTTTTCTTTTTCTATTTGTAGTAAAAATGTTGGTTATTAGGGACTGCTTGTCTGACAGCCATGATCAGACTGCTTCTTCTGGGTCTGCACTGTTTGTCTATGCCTTTTTGGCTGACAACTAGAGTTTGAAATTTTAGAACATTTACTGTACCACAAGATATTATGTAAAACACCAGTATGAACTGGCTCACCACTCATTGCTGTACGGTAAAACATGTCTTAAAGCTGCATAGTCTGTAACTTTTGCTCTTCTAATTTTGAAAATATTTTTTTTATTTTTCAAGAACACAGTAAAAATACTCAAATTCAGGTAAACATTTTACCATTTTCGTAAATCTTAACAAGGTATCACTATCAAAACAACTGCATTTATGTTAAAATTCAACGGTCTAGAATTATTGGAGGGACGCAAATAATTACCAACAAGAGAAAAACACACCTATTTGATGAGATAATTCACTTTTCCATGCAGTTTTTAGCTGTACTGAACATTTTTATTGTGAGAACATAGCTTAATTATACTTTTACAAAGGATTTAAAAAGAAAATAAAATTTTTCGAAAAATGTTGATAGTTACAAAGTATGCAGCTTTAAAGCGGCTACTCAAAAATAGACAAAACAAAGATCTTAACTAGAATTGTTTTTCTACGAAAAAACAGATGTTTCCCCCCTTTTGATGTCAAAAGCATGAGTCATTAAATACAATTTCAAACAGAAATATTAAATACAATTTCTAACAGAAATTCTAGTCATTTCATGCAGACAATCAGCTCGTATCTAGTAAAGAGATCTGTCAATGTAGTTAACTATTGGACAATCATTACCTGGTATAAAATAGTCATAGATAATTGTTTTTGTGATGGACAAAGTTCCAAGGGAAATAACTCAAAAAGTATAAATGACAGAGTTACCACTCTTGCACTCTGCACGTCAACTCATGTTGGTTGATACTTGTATAAAGTTTTGTGAATATAGCTTAAGCAGTTTTCAAGTTATAGAGCAGACACGATTTTTGTGATGGGCAAAGTTCCAAGGAAAATAACTCAAAAAGTATAGGCAGAGCTACCATTCTTGCACTCTGCACTTCATCTCATACTGATTGATATTTTTATAAAGTTTCGTGAATATAGCTTAAGCGGTTTTCAAGTTATAGAGCGGACACGATTTTTGTGATGCACAAAGTTCCAAGAGAAATAACTCAAAAAGTATAAAAGGAAGAGTTAACATTCTTGCACTCTGCAGGTCATCTCATGCTGATTGATATTTGTATAAAGTTTAGTGGATTTAACTTAAGTGGTTTTCACAAAATTTTTGTGATGCACAAAGTTCAAAGGAAAATAACTCAAAAAGTATAAAAGGCAGAGTTACCATTCTGGCACTCTGCACTTTATCTCATGCTGATTGATATTTGTATAAAGTTTCGTGAATAGAGCTTAAGCGGTTTTCAAGTTATAGAGCGGACACGATTTGTGACAGACAGACGGACAGACAGACAGACTGACGCCCGCGGAAAAACAATATGTCTCCCGACCCTGAAGTTAATATGAGAGGTATTTGATAAAATGCATTTAAGCCCCACAGTGGCTTAGGCTGCTGTCTGTTCTAAGACAGTGGTTCTGTTGTTGTTGACTCCTTGTTGATCCCATTTTGGGGTTCTGTGTTTCTTCCATGTTTTGATGCGCATTGATTTGTGTCCTTTCTGTTTTTGCGGTTAGGATACTGTCTGTAAGTTGGTCATGTTGATGGGGAAAAGAGAGCTGGTTGCTTGGTTTGTCTTCCTGGTGTCTTGTGATTGTTTTGTAGCTCTTCTTCACGGTGCTGTAAGTTGGTCTGCAGTGTGTGATTGTGCTATTACCTGATCATACTCACTCACTTTTTTTTAGCTGCTGTTTAATTCATTCTGAGGAAAATTCTTAAGGTTAGGACAATAAGTGCTCATTGTTTCTCTCATTTACTTACTGAGGAGGCAAAGACAAACAGTGCAGATCCAGATCAGACTGCTTCTTCAGAGGCAGTGTGATCAGGGTCTTCTGTAAAGTAATTTTCATGAATTCCAACCCTGATAATTAACCAATATACTGTAAATCGAGAAATTTTTGTGAGAATTTTAATTTCGCAAACAGCGTTAAAAGTTATACGGATGTTGTCATGAGGAAACACATGAAAGTCATTTAAATGTGACAGGGGTCCAATTTTTCAGGTTGCAAATTTGAACAGAAATCTCACACAGTTTAGGCCTTCAAAAATCCACTACCTACGAGATACGACTGCACAAAATGGTAGTCTAGACATGTGATAACCAGAAATGTGAAGGACTTATCTCAAGTGTGTTTCGTTTAGAAAAGCAAACATAAAAAGCACGTTTTCCATTAAATTGCCAAGTTTGAAATTTTAACACTCAAAATCTCCATAGGAAAATCAATGTGTTGTTGCATCTTAGTATGAGGACATTACTTGTCGAGAAATGGTAGAAACAATGTACTGAGAGGTCTACCTGATTTTGCAAAAGAAAATTATCGAAAATTGTGATAAATCGAAGATTACTCAACATGCAATATTCCCTATTTGTTTTTGTCAAAGGGAGACAATTTTCAATTTTTTTCAAATTTGATAAATTCGAAATTGATTTCTGAGCTTGTTTCAAGTGAATAAACAGTTTTTTTGTGTTTTTATGCAACACAATTATGACCAATTTTGATAAGCATATCAACTTAAATTTGCCCATGCGCAATAGCAAAATTCAGTGAATAAAGCTTTAAACACATAAAGGAGCATAACTCAGACATCAAACGAGACATATTGGTGGAGTTTCGACGAATCATTCGCTGGATGTCTGGGAAACATACAGATTTAGTAAATAGTTTTTGTCCAATACTTTCCCACAAAATATAGATAATTGTAGTGTAGCGTTTTCACTTTTGTTCAGTAGAAAAGTCCACAAACCAGTTCCTTGGCAATTTAGTTTTCTTTAGGAGGATTTACACATTGGTAAATGTATACGTCGATTTGGTGGTATTTACGCGCATTGCCGGTACTTTAAAAACCGGAAGTGGTAGATATTGGCCTTAATACTATGTAGAACAAGGCAAATTCAAAGAATTTATATCCCCTGACGAAGGGTTATTTGAGAGAAACATGTAAATCACAAAACATAAATCCCATTTATCTAACCCTTAGTTCACCTACAGTATCATTCAGATCATAACAAACGCCTGTCAAGTATGTTTTAGTGCTTAGTTCAATAAAAAATATACTTACATCTGCACAATTTCAATATCTTACATTTAAACCCAACCTCAGAGGTCAAGATTGTGTGTAAATTCAAAGTGTTACCTTGCATGTAGGTCTACACTTCTTCCACTTTACTTTGATATGCAACATGACCACTTTTAGAAAAGAACAAAAATGACCCTTTGACCCCACCCCAGGGGTCGTTGGAGTGTGTAATTACAGCACACTTGCTTTCATGGTGCTCTGTGCTCAATTCCCTTCAATTTGATATGCAACATGACTACTTTCAGTAAAAGATATAGTTTGACCTTTTGACCCCACCCCTTGGGTCAAGGGTGTGTCTGTGGGCAAAATATTTGCTACCATGTTGCTGCCAGTGTCGTCAGCTTTAATTTGATATGCAACATGACTACTTTCAGAAAAATATATAGTTTGACCTTTTGACCCCACCCCCTGGGTTGAGGGTGTGTCTGTGGGCAAAATATTTGCTACCATGTGGCTGCCAGCTTCGTCAGCTTTAATTTGATATGCAACATGACCATATTCTGAAAAAATTTAATTTTGGCCTCGGCCCCACCCCCTAAGTCCACCAAAGGGGCTCGGAATCTGGCCTTCAAACTAAAATCCCATTTGATATGTTTCATATCTATTGCTGCTCTGCCTGCATGCTAAATTTCAGCAAAAAATATTAATTATTGCCTTAGTTATGGCGAAGTTTAAATATTTGACCTTTGACCCCTTAGATGGGGTCAAAGGGTGTGGGGTAAAACTTTGACACCGCCATTCTTATCTACAGGCACTTGGCAATCATGGTCTAAAGCGAGAAGTTGTTAAATATAATAGCTCTGAAGAAATGTGATGATCATCACACAAAAAAGCTAATATAGGTTTTGCCTTATAATTGCCTATACTTAAACAAGGGCAATAACTCAAGTGTTAAGGGGTCGATTTTGACCAAACTTACAGGATATCAAGAGTCCATGGTACTAATCATTTGTACCAAGAATGAATTAAATCTGACCAATAGGTAGTGAGATATGGTTCCGGACAGACAAAAAGTGCGGACAGACGGACGGAATGGATGGACGCAGCCAAAACTATATCCCTCCGACTTCGTCGGGGGATAAAAACATGCCATATGCCTAAAGGACTATAGAATTTGATCATTTTTAAGTATTCGGCATGAAGATGGCGATTTATGTAAGCATTTAGGAATAGATTCGAGTACCGATCTGGATGATCGGTACTCGAACCTATTCCTAAATGCTTACATAAATCGCCATGCACATACTGAATTCTGGTTGGCCATGTTAATGACGAAAAGAGAGCTGGTTGCTTTGCTTGCGGCTTAAACACAGTATTGGTGCTGATTAGTGTCTCACTAGGCAAAAAATAAAACACTTGATATGATAATATATTATCATTTTCTACATAGTTTTTTTACACATCTTGCCTAAAACTAGTCTTTGTTTTTGAAATTATTTCTTCATATAATCTTTTTCATACTTTGACTTCTGTCTGTTAATAGGTTACGGACACTACACCTAAGATATAACATGCAAGATAAGAGCAAAAATATAAATATTTGCAGTTCTTTTTCTCTGAAACAACAATGGGAGAAACTGGTTAGCATTATGAGAGGCCAAACAAAGAAGATAAACGCTTAAAAATGCAAAATATAAGCATGTCTATACGACAACCATTGGCTGAATTTGTCATATATTGCCCTCTATCAGATTGCATCTCTTCACTTTTACCAAAAGTATATCTCAATGCTTAAAATCATTTTCTGAATACAGTAAACCATACTTCAAGACATCAAAGAAGATACAGTAGTCCAAAAGGTCAACTATCAAAAAAAAAATTCTTTGTCAAAATGCACTTAAATCTGGTCCAATGTTCCATGTAGTGTCTGTAACTTTTTCTGATGCTAATTTCTCATAGATTCTAATTGTCATGACAATGAAACTTTGTCTATCTGAGACATAAAATATTAAAAGGAATTTATTCTGAGATTGAAAATCTTCAAGATTTCGCTTCATGAAGTGTCACGGTTACAGACACTACAAAAATTTACTTTTTTGTTCCTGACAGAAATGTTCTATGGTGTGAAGCATTGGACTAGCCTGGAATTCAAACTGTATTTTTTGGAAACTATAGTCTTTAATGATATAATGGAAATTAATTTTACTTAAATAAACACATGTCTTGTATAACCATGGGTATAGTAGAGTGTATTAGTGTCGTTCTTGAAGTTTTTATCGAAAACACTATCTTTAGGAATTTGAGGAGGAAATCAACAATTTTTGACCAATTTCTTTAATTCAAATTGCAAAATGTAGAAGATAAGTGTCTTTATAAGATGCAAACAGTTATGTACCAATATTTAAATAGGAAACTTGATTTATTTGTACTTTTAATGATTTGATTTTCAAAATGAGACTGCATAACGCTTATAGATGGCCATTTTGGGAGCACATTACAGACCATATCTTTAAAACGGGCAATCTTAGCAGCTTGAAATTTTCAGGCAAACAAGATCTGACAATGCCTTTCTGCATAACTCTTATAAAGTGCTCCTTTATGACACAATTCTTCTGTAGCATAGATATAACATGAAAAAACTTAAATCAGCACCAATACTGTGTTTTAGCCGTTGGTTTGTCCTCCTGGTGTCTTGTGATTATTATGTAGCTCTTCCTCACGGTGCTGTAAGTTGGTCTGCAGTGTGTGATTGTGCTATTACCTGATCATACTCACTCACTTACTCTTTTTTTAGCTCCTGTTCACTTCATTCTGAGGAAAAATTCTTAACCCTTAAAGCGCCAATCACGACTGCAGCAGACGACAAATTTTGCGACATCTTTCCCAATTTTCGACAAAAATAAGGTATGATATTCTCATGAAATATCATGCCTTATTTGTTATTTTTGAAAAAGCGGCAAAATTTGAAACTGTTGTCTGCTGCAAATTATAGGTGGCGCTTTAAGGGTTAAGGTTAGGAAAAAAAGTGCTCATTGGATCTCTCATTTACTTACTTAAGAGGCAAAGACAAACAGTGCAGACCCAGATCAGACTGCTTCTCCAGAGGCAGTGTGATCAGGGTCTTCTCTAAAGTAATTTTCATGAATTCCAACCCTGATAATAAATCAACAATATACTGTAAATCTGGAAATTTTTGCGAGAATTTTGATTGTTGCGAATAGCGTTAAAAGACATACTTTGGACCGGAAAATTTTGCGACTACGGTATGATTCACCTATCTCAGTAGTCGAAAGAGTGCTTTCGCCTTTTTGCGAGGATTTTATTTTCACGAAACTTCACATATGCGAAGTTTCACGAAAATAAAACCCTCACAAAAATTTCCAAATTTAGAGTATTTGAGAACAGAAAGAGAAGTGTTTTAGAACATTAACTGACATTGCCTACTGATAAATTTTGCAAGCTTTTTTGTCATCTACTGATCTTTTCAAAATCAACCTTTTCAAAAAATTCTATCAGGAATACCATCAGAGTGTCAAACAGTTTGGATCCAGATCTGGGTCTAAACTGTTTGCAAAGGTCATCTACTGATCTTTTCAAAATCAACTTTTCAATTTTTTTTATCAGGAATACCATCAGAGTGTCAAACAGTTTGGATCCAGATCAGGCCCGACATTTTGTCGGGCCTAATCTTGGTCTAAACTGTTAACAAAGGTCATCAGCAGATAACACTTAACCCTTAAAGCGCCAATCACGACTGCAGCAGACGACAAATTTTGTGTCACCTTTCCAAATTTTCTACAAAAACAAGGAATGATATTTCATGAGAATCGTCTGCCAGCAGAGGATTCTCATTAACCATCATGCCTTATTTGTTATTTTTTAAAAAGCAGCAAAATTTTTAATTGTCGTCTGCTGCAATCTATAGGTGGCACTTTAAGGGTTAAGTGGGCAGAGAGTTTATAATACCTTGTCCTGTAATAAGAATAATTTATCCATTGTAGCTGTTGACAAGGATGGTACCCCTCTCAGGATGGAAGGAATGTGGGTACCAATACCATACTGGTCCAATGTTTTAGGCTGCTGTTTACCTTCATACCCCAATAACTCTGAAAAAAGGCAAATTTGACAAAAAAAAATAATATCTGGGTACTCGTCCAAGGATGGAAGGGATATGTGTACCTATACCATACTGGTCCAAAGTTTTGGGCTGTTGTTTATCTAATTTTTTTTTGTTTATCTAAAATTAATATCTGAGTACTGGTCCAAGGATGGAAGGAATATGTGTACCAATACCATACTGGTCCAACCTTTTGGGCTGCTGTTTACCTTCATACCCCAGTAACTCTGAAAACAAGCAAATTTGACAAAAAAATTAATATCTGAGTACTAATCCAAGGATGTAAGGGATGTGTGTACCAATGCCATACTGGTCAAATGTTTTGGGCTGTTGTTTACCTTCATACCCCAGTAACTCTGAAAACAAGCAAATTTGACAAAAAAATTAATATCTGAGTACTAATCCAAGGATGGAAGGGATGTGTGTACCAATGCCATACTGGTCCAATGTTTTGGGCTGCTGTTTACCTTCATACCCCAATAACTCTGAAAACAAGCAAATTTGGCAAAAATTAATTTCTGTGTACTCGTCCAAGGATGTAAGGGATGTGGGTACCAATGCCATACTGGTCCAATGTTTTGGGCTGCTGTTTACCTTCATACCCCAATAACTCTGAAAACAAACAAATTTGACAACAAATTAGTATCTGAATACTAATCCAAGGATGGAAGGGATGTGTGTACCAATACCATACTGGTCCAATGTTTTAGGCTGCTGTTTACCTTCATACCCCAATAACTCTGAAAACAAACAAATTTGACAACAAATTAGTATCTGAATACTAATCCAAGGATGGAAGGGATGTGTGTACCAATGCCATACTGGTCAAATGTTTTGGGCTGCTGTTTATCTACATCCCCCAATTACCCTGAAAACAAGCAAATTTGACAAAAAAATTAATATCTGGGTACTCGTACAAGGATGGAAGGGATATGTGTACCAATGCCATACTGGTCTAACGTTTTGGGCTGCTATTTACCTTCATACCCAAATAGCTCTGGAAACAAGCAAATTTGGCAAAAATTAATATCTAAGTACTCGTCCAAGGCTGGAAGGGATGTGTGTACCAATACCATACTGGTCCAATGTTTTGGGCTGCTGTTTATCTACATCCCCCAATTACACTGAAAACTAGAGGACCTGAAGGTCCTGAGGCGCTCACCTGATCTCCTAAATAATGTTAAAATAGGTCAAGGTCAACTACAGCTTATAATGAAACAAATTTTGTTTTACCACATATTGGGGTTGCAGCCATTTTGGTCAAGTGACCTAAACAATCCAATGAATACTCCATCAAACAGCCCAGTGATTTCTGAGGAAAAGATGTTTAGATAGTATGTCACTGTCCAAATGAGTGGCTTTGGAAAAGGTCACAGGTCAGCTTGACATTTGGTACTTATATAAAACCAATGTCTCATTAGGTTAAACATTTCTTGCAAGTATTATGATTTCGGCCTAAACAGTTATAGAAAAATGAACATTTCAAGATTTTTCCCATATAAATGCATTAGGAATCAAATTTGACATTGCTATAAAGTAGGTCAAGGTCAACCTAGATTCATCATTTGTGCAAATTGGATAGGGCCTACATCCGCAATGCTACATACCAAGTCCCAAGACTATTGGCCTTTTGGTTCTAGAGAAGAAGATATTTAAAGGGTTTTTACCATATATGGGCATGGTGGCCATCTTGGTCATGTGACCAGTGCAATTGGTATAAATTTTGGCTAACCTATCATAAGGAGTCTTCGTATGAAATATGAGTTCAATTGGCCTAGTGGCTTCTGAGGAAACTATGTTTTAATGTGTTGATGGGATTCCAATATGAGCGACCTTGGCTGAAAAGTAAAAGGTCAACCTTGACCTTTGAAACTTATTTATAGCCATTGTCTCATTAGGTTTAACATATCAAGAGAGAATAATGACTTTGGCTTCAACAGTATTCAAAAAATCAACTTTTCAAAAAAAACAACCCATTTAAATGCATTAGAAAGCAAATTTGACCTTGACGTAAAGTAGGTCAAGGTCAACCTAGGCTCATCATTTGAACAAACTTGGTAGGCCCCACATCCCCAATGCTACATACTAAGTCCCAAGGTCACAGGCCTTCTGGTTCTGGAGGAAAAGATTTTTAAAGAGTTTTTACCATATATGGGCATGGCAACCAACTGGGTCACGTGACCAAAATATTTTGTATAAATTTTGGCTAACTTAGCATAAGGAGTCTTCATATGAAATTTGAGTTCAATTGGGCCAATGGTTTGTGAGAAAACTATGATTTAATATATAGATGGGACTCCAATATGAGCGACTTAGCTGAAAGGTCGAAGGTCAACCTTGACCTTTGAAACTTATTTATAGCCATTGTCTCATTAGGTTAAACATATCAAGTGAGAATAATGACTTTGGCTTCAACAGTATTCAAAAAATCAACTTTTCAAAAAAACAACCCATTTAAATGCATTAGAAAGCAAATTTGACCTTGACGTAAAGTAGGTCAAGGTCAACCTAGGCTCATCATTTGAACAAACTTGGTAGGCCCCACATCCCCAATGCTACATACCAAGTCCCAAGGTCACAGGCCTTCTGGTTCTGGAGAAAAAGATTTTAAAAGAGATTTTACCATATATGGGCATGGCGGCCAACTGGGTCATGTGACCAAAATATTTTGTATAAATTTTGGCTAACTTAGCATAAGGAGTCTTCATATGAAATTTGAGTTTGATTGGGCCAATGGTTTGTGAGAAAACTATGATTTAATATATAGATGGGACTCCAATATGAGCGACTTAGCTGAAAGGGCGAAGGTCAACCTTGACCTTCGAAACTTATTTATAGCCATTGTCTCATTAGGTTAAACATATCAAGTGAGAATAAAGACTTTGGCTTCAACAGTATTCAAAAAATCAACTTTTCAAAAAATTTCCCATTTAAATGCATTAGGAAGCAAATTTGACCTTGACGTTAAGTAGGTCAAGGTCAACTTATGATCATCATTTGAACAAACTTGGTAGGCCCCACATCCCTAATGCTACATACCAAGTCCCAAGGTCATCGGCCTTCTGGTTCTGGAGAAGAAGATTTTTAAAGGTTTTTTACCATATATGGGCATGGCGGCCATCTTGGTCATGTGACCAAGACCATTTGAACAAACTTTCGTTCCCGCGTCCTAAGGAGTCTCCATATGAAATTTGAGCTTAATTGGCCCAGTGGTTTCAGAGGAGAAGATGTTTGAAAATGTTGACGGACGGACGGACGGACGGACGACGGAGTGACTGGTATACTATTAGCTCACCCATGAGCCTTCGGCTCAGGTGAGCTAACAAGCAAATTTGACAAAAAATTAATATCTGAGTATTCGTCCAAGGATGGAAGGGATGTGGGTACCAATACGATACTGGTCCAATGTTTTGGGCTGCTGTTTACCTTCATACCCCAATAACTCTGAAAACAAGCAAATTTGACAAAAAATTAATATCTGAGTATTCGTCCAAGGATGGAAGGGATGTGGGTACCAATACCATACTGGTCAAATGTTTTGGGCTGCTGTTTATCTACATCCCCCAATTACCCTGAAAACAAGCAAATTTGAAAAAAAAAAATATATCTGGGTACTAATTCAAGGATGGAAGTGATATGTGTACCAATACCATACTGGTCCAACGTTTTGGGCTACTGTTTATCTACATCCCCCAATTACCCTGAAAACAAGCAAATTTGACAAAAAAAATTATATCTGGTTACTTGTCCAAGGATGGAAGGGATGTGTGTACCAATACCATACTGGTCCAATGTTTTAGGCTGCTGTTTACCTTCATACCCCAATAACTCTGAAAAACAAGCAAATTTGACAAAAAATTAATATCTGGGTACTCGTCCAAGGATGGAAGGGATATGTGTTCCAATACCATACTAGTCCAACGTTTTGGGCTGTTGTTTATCTACATCCCCCAATAATAATATCTGGGTACTCGTCCAAGGATGGAAGGGATGTGTGTACCAATGCCATACTGGTCCTACATTTTGGGCTGCTGTTTATCTACATCCCCCAATTACCCTGAAAACAAGCAAAGTTGACAACAAATTAATATCTGGGTACTCGTCCAAGGCTGGAAGGGATATGTGTACCAATACCATACTGGTCCAATGTTTTGGACTGCTGTTAACCTTCATACCCAAATAACTCTGGAAACAAGCAAATTTGGCAAAAATTAATATCTGAGAACTCATCCAAGGCTGGAAGGGATGTGGGTGCCAATACCATAATGGTCTAACTTTTTGGACTGTTGTTTACCTTCATACCCCAATAACTCAGAAAACAAGTAAGTTTGACAAAAAATTAATATCTGAGTACTCGTCCAAGGCTGGAAGGAATATGTGTACCAATACCATACTGGTCCAATGTTTTGGGCTGCTGTTTATCTTCATACCCCTGTAACTCTGAAAACAAGCAAATTTGACAAAAAAAATTATATCTGGGTACTCGTCCATGGATGGAAGGGATATGTGTACCAATACAATACTTGTCCAATGTTTTGGGCTGCTGTTTACCTTCATACCCCAATAACTCTGAAAACAAACAAATTTGACAAAAAATTAGTATCCAGGTACTTGTCCAAGGATGGAAGGGATGTGTGTACCAATACCATACTGGTCCAATGTTTTGGGCTGCTGTTTACCTTCATCCCCCAATAACTCAGAAAACAAGCAAATTTGACAACAAATTAGTATCTGAATACTAATCCAAGGATGGAAGGGATGTGTGTACCAATACCATACTGGTCCAATGTTTTGGACTGCTGTTAACCTTCATACCCAAATGACTCTGGAAACAAGCAAATTTGGCAAAAATTAATATCTGAGTACTCATCCAAGGCTGGAAGGGATGTGGGTACCAATACCATACTGGTCCAATGTTTTGGGCTGCTGTTTACCTTCATACCCCTGTAACTCTGAAAACAAGCAAATTTGACACCAAATTAATATCTGAGTACTCGTCCAAGGCTGGAAGGGATATGTGTACCAATACCATACTGGTCCAATGTTTTGGACTGCTGTTAACCTTCATACCCAAATGACTCTGGAAACAAGCAAATTTGGCAAAAATTAATATCTGAGTACTCATCCAAGGCTGGAAGGGATATGTGTACCAATACCATACTGGTCCAATGTTTTGGGCTGCTGTTTACCGTCATACTCAAATAATAATATCAGCAATCAGACTCGCTCTCACAGCCAATTGCAGACAGTCAGACAATTTAAAAGACTGTAAGGACTACATGTACTTTACAGAACACAACACAAATCCCCAAGTATTCTGACAGCAACATCACAATCAGGCCCCCAGATAAGAGTGCATAACTGAAAATTATTTTCTTATTTCTCAACCAAAACATATGTTGTGGGTACTCAAAAGAACCGTCTCAATTAGACCGTTCTTTTGAGCACCCAAAATACATGCTTGAACTGATGGATAAGGAAATAATCACACTTTTACGCTGACAATTTTTGCTTAACTGGTCCTATGACAATGAATCAACAAAAATAGACGATGCCTACAACAACAAAATCACTGCCTTGAGGTTACTTTACAGGCCAATTCTAACACACCTTGCTAACAATGCTAAAAATCATGTTATATGAAACAAAATTCTTGCATAGATATCTATTCGTATAGCTGTTTTAACCCATTGTCAAATGAATGAAAATCCATGTTCAAATCAGGAGATTCAAGTGCTGTTTGAACATGAGTTAAAACTTGAAAATACTTCAAATGAGCCCTGAGATTTACATGATATTATATACAGAAAGCATTGCAGACCAGATAGATCATTTCACGGATGTTTTGGTTTATGAAAACGTTGCATACAGCTATGACGTTGTAACAACGTTATGACGTTCGAATGTTTACAGCCGACGACATTTTGTTTTAGAGAAATCCAGTGTAAGAAAAGGGATATTTTTATGTTTTAACAGTGCTTTCAGTAAGAATTTGGTTGGAATAAGGTAAAATATGCAAGAATAACGATCACATATGTTTGTTTCATTGCATTAACACTTGCCTCATCCCTTGGGAGATGTTTGAGCATTCGGCCTATCGGCCTCGTGTTCAAACAGCTTCCGTGGGACCCGGCAAATGTTAAAGCATGAAAAAACATGTGTGATCCCTATATTATCACATGGCCTAGCTGAACCAAATCATACTATGTAATTGATCCTGCTTTTTAGTGTCGTCTGGTGACTTTTTTCAAAATCTTAATTTTTAATACATTTCTTTCAGGAACACTAGAGTGTCAAATGGTTTTGACCAAAATCAGGATCAGTGTTTTGTGGGTCCAAACTGTTTGCAAAGATCATCAGCCAACAACAAAATTAGCCACAAGCAGGCAGAGAAAACTCATAAAGCACCACCAAAAAAAATATTTAGAAAATGTCGTATACTTAAGTCATCTGCTGCATAATTTTGCTAACAGGTTTTGCCTACTGTAAGTATAAGGCAAACACTGTGGACCCAGATCAGACTGATCCCGTAGGAGCAGTCTGATCTGGGTCTACAATGTTTGTCTAAAAAGCATTAAACATTTCAACAAATGTTAAAAGCAGTTAACTTTTGTTGTGATTAGCGCTTTGAGGGTTAAATCTCAAGTGTTCAAAGTACCTGACTGGCTCTTCCTTTCTCCTCCTGAATCATCCCCCAACATCAGTGGTATTAGCTCTTTACTGGCTTCCCTCCGACTGGCCCTCATCATCATCACACTTTCATCTCTTCTCTCCCTTCTATCTATTTTTTTTCTGTATGTAGGTATCCTTGAATCAACTTCTCCCAAAATCTTGTCTATTTCTTCTTCAAGCAACACTGTACCCTTTGTCTCCACTGTTCTTGCTGAGGATTTCTTCTTCAATTTCACCTTTAGGTCAGACAATTTCTCCATTTTCTTTTCTCTTGCTTCTGGTGAACCACAGATACGCCAGGACACTGGAGAAACTTCTTTTTCCTTTTCGTTCTCAACTGAAAGTGGTGCTGACATTTTCATTCCCATCCCAACCATGACATCTCCATGAGGTGGACGTAAGTGAATATGACCGGAACATATAAAATCAGATGGTAGATGATCTACTACTGCTCTGGATGCTGGAGGGGGTGGAGCACCTCCATGTGGTGGTGGTGGTGGGGGTGGACCACCACCGCCCATCATAACAGAACTTAGTTTCATCCTCCTAGCTGGTATTGGACGTGATTTGAAATCCATGGCACCAGGAGGTGGTTGAGAAATGGCCCCTTTAGGAGCCATCACATCCATGTAAACTGCATCATCAGCACTCAATAAATCGAATACAGGCTCAGACATGGGCTTTTCACGAGCAGGTTTTTGAACATAAGAGAATGGCCTCATTACTGGTTCTGCCTTTGGCTTCTCTCTCAATTGTTCTTCCTTATCTTTTCTAGAATCCTTTTCCTCTGCCATGTAGTGTATTGCTGGAGGCTCTCTCGTAGGAGCCATATCATACAGTTCAGGTCCCCTTGCTACTCTTGGAGTGGCTAAACGTCTTGATTTCACTGAGGCTCTCGCTGCCCCTACTCCTCCTGATGATACCACTCGGCTTTTTAAAAAAGAGGCATTTGTCTGGTGGCCTGGGGCTGAAGGGGGTTGTGGTGCCTGTCCCACTTTTGGAAGGCCAGGAGTGGGTTTGCTTGGTGGTGGTGGAGGAGGTTGGCTGGCTGGTGGTGGAGGTTGGCTGACTGGTGGTGGAGGTCGGCTGACTGGTGGTGGAGGTCGGCTGACTGGTGGTGGAGGTGGGGGTGGAGCCACACCACCATGTACCTTTTTTGAAGGTAACGGTTTGCTGGCTAGTGGTGGAGGTGGAGGTGGAGCCTCACTAAGTAGACCTTGTACCCTTTTTGGAGGTGGGTATTTGCTGGCAAGTGGTGGAGGTGGCGGTGGAGGCACAACAACATGTACCTTTTTTGAAGGTGGGGATTTGCTAGCTGGTGGTGGAGGTGGGGGTGGAGTATCTTTTTTGAAAGACAGAACTTTAGGTGCTTTCTTCTCTTTTACTCCCTCTTCTTCTGCTAATGAGGAATCGCTATCATCACTAACTGGAATTAGAAAATACAAAACCTGTGTAAAATGGCCACTCTCAAAAAGACTGAAAATTGGTTTCCACGACTAATTATCGCTTAATGCAGATCAAAAGCATTGCAGAATGATCAAATGCTTTGTTTGAGATTTTTTTTTATTGTTTTTTTTTTTTTTTTTTGGTAAGCACTTTTAACTAAAGGCCTGGTACCAGTTGTCAAATAACCTTGTCACGAGATTGCTTTTGCATTCTACTTTATGATTTCCATAAATAGAAGGTAGATTATATAATGTGGGACACTACTTTTTTCACCCTCATCATGAAAATCAAGTGAATCCAAAATATTATCGTGTTGGCATTGAAAACACTGTTGCTTTCCAATTCATCATGAAGGAGATAAGAAAATATCTTGTTTGCTTGTTCCGCGACTGAAAATTTATTCCTTGCCAGTTGTTAGCTTTTTTCTGAACCATTTTAAATCATTTCAAAATAAGGAGAATGGTTGACGCTATTTTCAGTTCTGACCGCTATGCAGTTGTATCTTTCTGTGCAGGTATGAGAAAACTCGCAATTCTGACAAATTCGTAGTTGGTGGGTATTCATGTATTAAATATTGGTTTTGTTTGTTTGTTTGATTAGATTCTTTACGTCCCATCAACAATCTTTCCATTATAAAGAAACGGGTCTTCCTGGGTTGAGCCAGTACTAAGCTAGGATTAATGTGTCTTGCTCAAGGACACAACACAGTGACGCCAGTGATGGTTCGAACACGCGGCCCTTCGGTCTGGAGGCAAGCACTTTACCACTGAGCCACTGGGCTCCCATCAAATATTGGATTGCCATAATAAATTCAAAAACTGAAGCACTGTCATTGTGACAAGGCTTGAGAAATCAACCCAAATAAGATACCACCGATAATTTGCAGCAGATGACAATTCCAAATTTTGCTGCTTTTTTCAAAAATAACAAATAAGGCATGCTATTTCATAAGAATTCTCATGAAATATCATACTTTATTTTTTTACTAAAATTAGGAAAGATGTAACAAAATTTGTGGTCTGCTGCAGTCGTGATTGGCACTTTATGGGTTAACTAATGCTATTAATAGTAATACTTACACAAACCAAACTCCATCTGAAACAGAAAAAGAACATTAATGAATTAAAATTTATATTACAACCTTCATGATGTATTGAGCTAAAATCCCATGAAGTTTGAGCCTACAATGTTTGACCAAAAGGCTTCTAAAACATTTCAGCAGATGTCAAAAGCAGACGTTAACAGATTAGTCCTATAGAAGAAACTTAGCTTAACTCTTTGATTACTGGAACATTGTGTATGCTTTTTTGTCATCTGCTGAATTTCTAAAAAATCAACTTGCTTCAAAAAATTGGTCAGAGTGTCTAACAGATTGGATCCAGATCACGCCAAGACATTCTGTCAGACCTAATCTGGGTCCAAAGCCTTTGCAAAAGTAATCAGCAGACTAGTAGACACAGAGTTAACTCATAAAGCGTCACCTATAAACTGCAGCAAACGACAATTTCAAATTTTGCTGCTTTTCGAAAAAACAAACAAATAAGGCATGATATCATACCTTATTTTGTTCGAAAGTTTGGAAAGATGGCGGAAAATTTGTCGTACGCTGCAGTCCTGATTGGCGCTTTAAGGGTTAACCTCTTCAGCACCACATACTATTTGCCGCAGACAAACAAAATAAGGCTTGAAATTTCCTGCGGTTCATCTTTCTAGCAGATGATTCACAGGAAATATCATACCTTATTTAGCCAATTTCAAGAAAGATATCACAAAAATTATTTGCAATAGTCATTATTAGCATATTAAGGGTTGAAATGAGTTTCTCTCATTATCAATCTATTAACTAAAATTATCCAAATATACTTTAACGCCATGCAATAAAATCTGTAAACCACTAGTGGTTTATAGATTTTCGGGAAACGTTATGATGTCCATAAAACGTTGCCTATATAATGACAAAATTATAACGTTTTTACACGAGAAATGAGATTTTAAAGTAACCTTATTGTCATATGATAAATAGAATCTAACATTTGTGCTCTTGTATTATTGAATTCATTAAACTCGTTGCGAAAAAGAGACAAAATGCTTGGCAAGCCTCGCATTTTATCTCTTTTTCCCAACTCGTTTAATAAATTCAATAAAACATGAGCACTCATGTAAGATCCTCTATTTATAGGATAAGCTACAGTTTAAGCTCGGAGTAGTCCTAGAAAAGATGTCAAGAGAACTGGATTTTGAAATACTGCTTAGGCCAGATTTTTTTATTAGTTGATTTATGAACCCTTCTGCTGTAATTTTCCATAAAGTAGAAAAAAATATTTAATTTCTAAAATTACTTTTATATACTATCTGCCGACACTAAATATTATTTGTTTTGTTGAAAGTGAAAGTTAGAGAGTGACACTGTTAAAAGTGATTGTCCTGTCCAGATTTTTAGGAAAATGATAAAATATTTAAAGATTTAATACAGACTGTTGGTTAACCTTACTAGTTTTACTATTTTTTCTGGAGATATTAAAAAAAGAAAAGCAAAAAAGCTCATTTAAAAAAAACAGAACAAACAAAAAAGCAAACAAACTAAAAATGACCCAAAAAAGCTCATTTAAAACGAAATTTTTTTTAAAAAAATCTGTAAATGACCAGTTAACTGGACATTTTCGGAGCTTTTTTTTTTTTTTTGTCCCCCTGACCCTAAATCTGAAAAAAAATTCCCGTAAATCAACAAATAAAAAAAATCTGGCCTAAGAAAAAAACAGTAATTCAGGGACAGAAATACATCATAATTTAAAAATTCAACCTGTCATCCCCTATGATACAAAAGGGACTATCCCATACTGATAGTATCATTATGTATAGGATAACTTTTTAGACTGAAAAGGGTTTAAAAGCTTACATCCTTGTCTGATTCGGATTCCTCTTCTGCCACCTTAGCGCGCTCAAGAGCCGATTCCCAGGAAACACCCGAGGATTTCATATCTATTGCTTCACTTCTTGGAGGGGGGGAATCCCAGTCATCATCAGAACCTGAAATGAAATAGTACGCTTGACCTGCTTAACCCTTTACTTCATAGGCTATTTTTAGATCATGACATCATTTACTATTATTAGATAACATTTTTAAAAAATCAAGAAAAATTTAAGAAAACTTTTGAATACTTTTGAAAATATTATGGAAAAACGGAGCATTTGCTCCTTTTGAGCAAATGCTCTATTTTCCATAATATTTTCAAATACATGATATTTCAAAGGCATCAAAAGGCGCTGAAAACACAGCTAAAACAGTACGCATGACCTGCTTCACCCTTTACTTCATAGGCTATTTTTAGATCATGACATCATTTTCTAATTTCAGATAACATTTAACAACTAGAGGACCTGAAGTTCCTGAGGCACTCACCTGATCTCTTTAATAATTTTAAAATAGGTCAAGGTCAACTACAGCTTATAATGAAACATATTTTGTTTTACCATATATGGGAGTTGCAGCCATTTTGGTCAAGTGACCTAAAATAATCGAATGAATAATCCATCAGTGATTTCTGTGAAAAAGATGTTAAGATAGGTATGTGGCAGTCCAAATGAGTGGCCTTGAATAAAAGGTCACAGGTCAGCTTGACATTTGGTATTTATATAAAACCATGGTCTCATTAGGTTAAACATTTCTCGCAAGTATTATGATTTCGGCTTAAACAGTCATAGAAAAATGAACATTTAAAGATTTTCCCCATATAAAATGCATTAGGAATCAAATTAAACCTTGCCTTAAAGTAGGTCAAGGTCAACCTAGATTCCCTAGATTCATCATTTGTGCAAACCTGGTAGGGCCCACATCCCCAATGCTACATACTAAGTCCTAAGGCCATTGGCCGTTTGGTTTCAGAGAAGAAGATATTTAAAGAGTTTTTACCATATATGGGTATGGTGGCTATCTTAATCATGTGACAAGGATGATTTGTATAAATTTTGGCTAACCAATCATAAGGAGTCGACATATGAAATTTGAGTTCAATTGGCCTAATGGTTTCTGAGAAAACTATGTTTTAATATGTTGATGGGACTCCAATATGAGCGACCTTGGCTGAAAGATCAAAGGTCAACCTTGACCTTTGAAACTTATTTATTGCCAGTGTCTCATCAGATTGAACATATCAAGCGAGAATAATGACTTTGACTCCAGTATGAGCGACCTAAGCTGAAAGGCAAAAGGTCAACCTTGCCCCTTGGAACTTATTTATAGCCATTGTCTCATTAGATTATATATCAAGGGAGAATAATGACTAAGGCTCTCACAGTTTTAAAAAAAAAAAACTTTTCAAAAAAATTCCATTTTAAATGGTTAGGAAGCAAAACTTTGACCTTGACGTTAAGTAGGTCATGGTCAACCTAGGATCACCATTTGAACAAACTTGGTAGGCCTTACATCCCCAATGCTACATACCAAGTCCCAAGGGCAATGGCCTCCTGGTTCTGGAGAAGAAGATTTTTAAAAGGTTTTTACCATATATGGCGTTGCGGCCATCTAGGTCATGTGACTAGGACGATTTGAACAAACTTTCATTCATGCATCCAAAGAAGTCTCCATATGAAATTTGAGTTTAATTAATTGGCCCAGTGGTTTCAGAGGAGAAGATGTTTGAAAATGTTGACAGACAGACGGACGCTGGAGCAACTGGTAAACTATTAGCTCTTCCATGACCTTTTTTTTTCAGTTTGTAGGGAGTCAGAATACTTTCTGAGCTCATTGCATTCTGCAATACTTTTGACCTGCATTAAGTGATTATTGGTCTTAGAAACCATTTTTCTGTCTTTTTGAGAGTGGCCGTTTTACACAGGTTTTACTGTACTACCCCCATGGGGGTCTGAAGGTATGTATGGTCCTCTGTGGTGAAATAATATGTTGATGACTGAAAAAAAATATTGCCAGGATCCCGCTGGATCTGCCTAGTTTTCTCTCGGCAAGGCCCCTATGTATACTTGCCTTCGCTTGATTCATCTGATAATGAGTCAGGGTCCCTTCCTATAGTAGCCAAGGCTTTTGAACAGAAGCCAAGAGTTGGACTATCTGGTTGCGGTGGCTCATATCCAGCTTTCTTAACTTACGCCTTCTTCAGCTTGCTACCACGGCGTATCTGATCCAGGAGACCACCTCTTCCTTGTGGAGCTTTCCTTGATATAGGTGGAGGGTGTGGAGGGCCAACCCGTGTTGCTGGTGGTGGTGGTAGGGGGGGGGGGTGAGGGCCCGTTTTCCCTACCTTACCATGCATGGAACTACATGCAAAGTTTTCAGATTCTAGCTAGCCTCTGTAGCTAGACAAGACTGGTTTGCATTGTACTTGGTTGGAAATCTGGATTTCCAAGCAAGTACTATTCAAACCAATCTGTCAGATTTTCAACCAAGTACCAGGCAAACCAGTCTGTCTAGCTTAGACAGACTGGTTTGCATTAATTGTACTTGGTTGGAAATCTGGATTTCCAACCAAGTACGATGCAAACCAGTCTGCCAGATTTACAACAAAGTATGAGGCAAACCAGTCTGTCTAGCTTCAGAGGCCATTAATACTAACCTTCACTTGAGTCATCCGATGAAGAGTCACGCGCCATTCTTCT
This sequence comes from Loripinus fragilis, assembly GCA_964019695.1. Taxonomy (NCBI): domain Eukaryota; kingdom Metazoa; phylum Mollusca; class Bivalvia; order Lucinida; family Lucinidae; genus Loripinus; species Loripinus fragilis. The sequence goes on from OZ026517.1 coordinate 111,633,512, forward strand.
ACTAGCCAAGGCTTTTGAAAAGAATCCAATAGTTGGACTCTCTGGTTCCCGTGGCTCATATCCAGCTTTCTTAACTTTAGTCTTCTTCAGCATGCTACCTCCGCGTATCTGATCCAGGAGACCACCCCTTCCCTGTGGAGCTTTCCTTGATATAGGTGGAGAGCCACCCCGTGTTGCTGGTGGTGGTGGAGGGGGTGGAGCGCCACCCCGTGGGCCGCTATCCATCTTACCACGTGGTGCTGGTGGTGGTGGTGGGGGAGAAGGACCATGCTTTCCCTGCTTAGCCTGTGGTGGTGGTGGGGGTGGTGGTGGTGGACTCGACTGGCTTCTAAGTTGTGATGGTAGTGTGGGTTCCTTCCTTACAAACTGAAATAAAAATTAATCCTGACCTCTGAATCACAAAATAATGCAAATACATAGGCATATATTAGGCATAAATAGGTTAACTACAGATGTTATTTCATAAATCTAGACAAATCTGTCAATCAATCGCTAAACATGCTTAAAAGTCCTTATTTGGTCCTAACCAACACTTAAAAGGCAACTTTTGTGATTGTTAAGCTGGAAAACAATTTATCAAAGTGTTTGTTTGTTTGGTTTGATGCTTAACATCCCAGTCAACAGCTATGGTCATGTTGGGATGGTCAGTTCACCTAACCATACTTTTTCATGGGCAAGCTTGAATAAGAGGTTAACCAGTACTTTGTGCACATACTTTCACTTGTAACTGACAACAATTTGAATCAGCGGAAGGGAGGAGAATGGCCATAGAAATAATTTCATAAACAAAGTATGGGACCGGGCCAGGATCGAACATGTTACCGACTGCGCCATGTGGCCCGGCTATTAAAGTTTACAATGTTGCAAAATGTCAGTAAACAAGCTATATGCTTGCTTGTACCCTTTACATGTATGCTTTGTTTAATAACAAAGTTGCTCCCCATTCACGTTTCTATTGTCGTTCAATATCACAATTTCTTGCACACCGGATAAGGGTATCTGAGATTATACCCTGGGATAGAACATCTTATCTTACCCAGGCTATCTTACCCACGCTGTCACATGAGGGCTACATACATTGGTTGTATTGGAACTCATGCACATGGTCATCAAGTGACGTCAGTGTTATGTTGATGTGACGTCATCATGTGAAATTGCATCTTAGCGTATTCAGGGACTTCTGGAAGCTTATTTTAAAATAAAACAGTGGTGAGCAAGAAAAATAATCTATTATTTGTGTGAGGGTAGGATAGAAGAATCTGTCTCTCGGGATCACCGTTTGCCATCACTCGGCAAGGCTCGTGATGACAAACGGTGATCCTCGGGACAGATTTTTCTATCCTATCCTCACACTCATGATAGATTCTTATTATCCCAACCTATGTAATCTGATATGTTTACCGGCATTAAGTGACATGTGTTGTGTCTAAAATCTGAGTACAGCCGAATCTTGTAAATTTGAAGTCCTCAGGACCTGGTATTATTTCAAATGGCAGTAGTTCGAATTATAGGGAGGTTGACAATAAGAATCTATCATGAGTGTGAGGGTAGGATAGAAAAATCCGTCCCAAGGATTGCTGTTTGACATCACCAGGCCCGCTGATCTCAAGGGACGGATTTTTCTATCCTACCCTCACAAGAATAATGCATTCTTTTTCTTGCTCACCACTGTTTTTATTTATTTATTTTAAAATAAGCTTCCAGAAGTCCCTGCATATGCTAAGCTGCAAATTCACATGATGACGTTACTTAATGTCCAATGAAAGACAGCATGGGTAAAATAAGATTTTCTATCTCAGATATTCTTATCCGGTGTGCAAGAAAAATTATACAACCCCCAAAATATTTTTTTTCTATCAAACATAAGTTTAGTGTGGGTTCCTTTTACGCACCAAAACATATGTCATTACAGACAGTTATCAAAATAGAAAATGAATAGGTCCTATTCTCTGCATCCAGTGTGTCCCAAATTTATTTGGAATAAGCCGAAAAATGGAAGTTCCAATTTTTGAGGTTTTATTGTATATCGTTTCCTGATCATTGCTCTATCCCCATTATCTAGTTTGTTCCACTCCAATGGTTTGTATTAATCTTATTTACAAGTTTAACTCTTTTGACAGTGTCAAATTTTGTCGTCTTCTGATAACCTTTGCAAACAGTTTGGACCCAGATCAGGCCCAACAAAAGGTTGGGCCTGATCTGGATCCAAACTGTTTGACACTTTTATGATATTCCAGAAAGAATTTGTCAAAAAAAAGTTGGTTTTGAAAAAATCAGCAGACAACAAAAAAAGCATGCAAAATTACCCAGAAAAGAAAGATTTGTATCTGGTTATCGCTTGTAAATCTTTTTTAAAAAAAATGATTTTGAAACAAATCAGCAGACGACAAAAATGCATACAAAATTACCCAGAAAGGAATGATTAATATTTTAGTCAGTATCAAGTTACCTCTGTGAATTTTTTTTCCAAAAAGTTGATTCTGAAACAAATTGGCAGACAACAAAAAAGCATACAAAATTACCCAGAAATTAAAAATTTAGTCTACAGTATTTGGTTACCTCTATGTTTTTTCCCCAAAAAGTCAATTTTGAAACAAATTGGCAGACGAAAGAAAAGCATATAAAATTATCCACCCTTTACTCCATGATAACGCCTTTTGACACCTTTGAAATACATTTATGTACTATGTATTTGGAAATATTAAGCAAAATGGAGCATTTTCCATATATTTTCAAAAGTATTCAAAACTTTACTCACATTTTCATTGAATTTTTTTCAATGTTGTCTAAAAATAGAAATGATGTCATGATCTAAAAATAGCCTATGGAGTAAAGGGTTAATCAGTTTCTGGTTAACTCTGTTTATTTATTTATTTGTTTTGTTGCTTTACGACCCAAGTCAACAGCTATGATCATGGCGGGACGGTCAGTTCACCTAACAACACTTTTTCCTGGGCAAGCTTGAACAAGCGGTTAACCAGTAATTCCTGCACATACTTTCGCTTGTAACTGACAACAATCCTTCTTGAATGAATCAGCGGAATGGAGGAGAATGACTGTAGAAATGATTTCATGATCAATCTCCACGAAAGTATGGGACCGGGCCCAGATGGGACTCGCGACCCCTGGATCTGCAGTCAGACATGCATCTGTAGCCAGACATGTTACCGACTGAGCTTTTGTTTGTTTGATTTGATTCTTTACGTCCCATCAACAATCTTTCAGTTATAAAGGGACGGGTCTTCCTGGGTTGAACCAGTACTAAGCTAGGATTAATGTTCTTGCTCAAGGACACAACGCAGTGACGCCGTCGAGGCTCGAACCCGCGGCCCTTCGGTCTCGAGTCAAGCACTCTACCACTGAGCCACTGCGCTCCCTTACCAACTGAGCTATGCGCCCTGGTCTGGTTACCTCTGTATAAATTTGACTTTCTCCACGAAGCTGTTCTGTTCTACCTTCTAATGTTTCTAGCTTCTCGCTTCTCTCTACCACAGCATCAACCTGAAATATCATACAAGCCTTGATGTCGTCTGCTGACTTTTTTCAAAATGAAAAATTATCAAAAAATTCATTCAGGAATACCATTTGAGTGTCAAACAGTTTGGATCCAGATCACGACCGACAGAATGTCGGTCCTGATCCGGGTCCAAACTGTTTGCAAAGGTTATCAGGGGACAACAAAAGTTTCCACTAGCAAGGATTAAGTTAAGCAAGTTAAGCTTCTCACTTCTCTCTAACAAAGCATCAGCCCGAAAATATCAAATGTGTCTTGATGTAAGACAACCTGGTTATAAAACCTTTTTCATGCTCAACCCAAGTGAGCATTAAATTTCGACTGCTCATTAAAACCAAAATGCTGAAAGATAAAGAATTTTCTTGCTTTCAAACTCTAAGATTTTATATTTATCCTGCTTAAAATGTTTAAAATTTATTAACATTTATGAGCATGATAAATTTCATGCTCAATTGAGTTAAGTATGAATGTTTTTTATATCCTCAGGCCCTGTCTTCAAGGTTTGCAACCAATTTTAAATGCCCTAACCAGCTCAACTACAGATGAACAGCTAGGAAATTGATTTTGTTTGCATGCCAATTTTTCAGTCATGTAGGGACGATTTCAAGTCATTGTGGGTAGAACCAGTACTTAGCAGTGGATAAGGTGTTTTAGAACTAGCAACCCTTTGATCCCCAGTCTAATGCTCTACCAACTGAGATACTGTGCTATGCAGCCAAGATGTAGAAAATTTACATGTAAAGGGTGTTAAGAAAGTTTGTTCTGCAATAAAATTAGGATCCTATTTAGTTATGTGTCTAATGACATAAATGTCACTGGAATTCTTCAAAGTAGACTCACTTGATAAGGAATAATCAACGGGATGTTTAATCAAATATTTCCTCACGGAATAAATGATCTTCAAAATCAAGTACCCCTCTGAATGTTTTGGGATTTAGGAGCAAAATGGGGGTATATGACAAAGAACCATTGTAAGGCAATGGCCATAGTGATAAGAATATTTTCTAATTGGTTAAGAAACCCTAAATGGAGTTGTTATTCATCTTATATGAACCTTTAGTACATTTACTTAACTACAGGGCTGTAAACAACCATCCAAAATAAAAATTGTCACAATTTTTTGAAAATAAAAGATTTTCTAGAATGATTGAAAGACAGTACCCAAAGTAAACTTAATTTTGTGAAGACATTCAATGTCATACACGATGCCAAAGGCTATAGAGTTTCCAAAGTGATAACAGACTCATGGAAAATGCATTTTTTCAGCATCATTTCCATTTTAAATGAATGGAAATTCTATGATGAAAAGCGGAACAAACTTTCTTAACACCCTTTAGCAGGTTTAACCCTTTGCTTCATGAATATTCATGCCAAGCTCCACCCACAGGTCCCAATGTGAATAATTATATAAATAAACTTTCACATCTGTACATAGAAAAAAGAAATTAATAGTAAGGTCCACTAGTGTAGGATCATATCTAATCATATTTCCATAAGCAAACAGAGTAGACTCTGAGTAGCTGATCTGGGTCTGCTCTGTTTGCAAAGGTGTCTAAAGGCGTCTATATTAGCTACTTTTTTTGTTTGTTAATGCTTTACGTTCCAGTAAACAATTTTTTAGTCATATCGGCATGATTTCCTGTCTTCCTGGGTTGAAAAAGTACTAAGTAGAGGCTAAAGTGAATGCTGCCCATCTAAAACTATCAATTAACTTTATCTCAAACATTTTCAGTTTACACTAAGTGATTAACGATCAAGTTAAAAAAGCAAGAAAGAAGCAGACTAAGTAGTGATGGAGTCTTTGACTTTTAAACTTCTTTGCTTTTAAAAAGTCTTTACCTGACGCTCTAGATCAAGATTATTTTACATGTGCGTGTTGAAAATCGCTGAACCTGTCTGTGAATGCATTTTTGAACAGACAAAACATCGAATTGTGATAGTATTGTCTTCAGAATTAACAGTATTAAGTGTGATTCCTCGAGGCAAACACCATTTTTTACCCTGCAAATGGATTTTGGAAAAAACCCTAAATCATTATTTATAGCAGAGCCTCATTCTGATTCCAACCGTTGCTATGAACAACGGATCTCGGAAAACACAATTGAATACTATTTATAGCAGTCTCTTTGTGACTTTAAAGCGTTGCAAAGTACAAAAGACCAATATTCAAGGGTTTTAACTGTCTTTACTATTGAACTGGCTTAAATCTGTAAATTAATTTTGGTAGAGGGCATCATGAGGAACACTTCTGTTAAATTATTTTGAATTCGGACAAATGGATCAGTAGGAGATCTTGTTTAAAGATATTTCTTATCTAGAGCTCTAGCAGCCCTTTTGTCCAGCAGAGAGGAACCATTTGTGTAAATTTGGTAGAAGGCACCATGTGGATAATTTCTGTAAAATTATTTTGAATCTGGACCAGTGGGTCAAGAGAAAATGCCATTTAAAATTATTTCTTATCTAGAGCTCTGGCGGTCCCTTTGATCGGCCGAGTAGAACCATTTGTGCAATTTTGGTAAAAGGCATCATGAGGTACATTTCTATGAAATTATTTTGAATTAGGACCATTGGTTCAAGAGGAGATGCCGTTTAAAAGATTTCTTATCTGGAGCTCTGGTTGCCCTCTTGTTTGGCAGAGCGGAACCATTTGTGCAATTTTGGTAGCAGACATTAAGGGGAACAATCCTGTGAAATATTTTTAAATTTGGACCAGTGGTTCGGCAGGAGATGTCGTTCAAAGAAAAAGTTTACAGAAGCCTGGACGGACGATGGACTACGGACGAAGAATATCACAATTGTCCAATTAAATGAATTTAGTGCGTTGAAAATGTAAACTTTTTGTGATAGGGGTCAATTGTTTCATGTGACAAAATGTTATCAATGAAAGATTCCCTACTTCTTTAAATTAAGAAACACTAGAAGTATCACATGGACTTTGTCATTCACCGAGGAATCACTCTTGTATTGTATGGCAGGTCTGCAATACAGCCGGCTTGCTTATTTGAAGTTATTTGTTTGCACCCCTTCATTCAATGGCTTAAAAATCTTCTCTACTTAAGAAATGTTTCAGTGACCTAAATTTATATGAAGCAGTAAAGTCATCAGGTTTAGACTTGCAATTAAAACTTAAGTGTTTGTTGATGAAACCAACTCATGATGACATCATAGAAACAAAGGAAGTTTACATTCAACTGTCTTTTGAAAGATATGAAGGGAAGTTAGTGTTGCACATTTAAAGTCTGTTAGTATTTGTTTATCATATCAAACAGCGCTGACTCTGTTGAGATGCTGCATTATGTGGCATCTCATCTTGGTCACAGATATTTGTAACTGTTCCGTTTTTGGAACATATTTGTTTATGCATTGACTTTCTTTCCACAGGTGCATTTATTTTGACTTTTAGGCCAGCTAACCCCATGGTAGCTACAGTTTAGCTGAAAAAGTACTATAGGACAGACAACTCACAGAATGCGTTATCATGTCACGTAACTGCTGCATTTTCAACGTTTTGTCTTTGTATGTGTCTTCACTTAAAGAGTCCAACTCGGCAATGTTGGCATCAAATGTCTGAAAAATGACGTACAATAAAACTTGTGTAAAACGGCCATTCAAAATTAGACAAACCAAAGGTCTTAATAACAAGAGGGCCCTTGGGCCCTGGGTTGCTCACCTGAGAATGACCAGTGGAGTGGAACCATTTGTGAAATTTTGGCAGAGTGCATCATAAGGAACAATTCTGTGAAATCATTTTGAATTTGGGTCAGTGGTTCAGGAGATGTCGTTTAAAAGATTTCTTAGCTGATGCTCTAGCAGTCCTCCTGTTTGGTGCAGCAGAACCATTTATGCAATTTTAAAAGAGGGCTTCATTGGGAATATTCATGTGAAGTTATATGGACTTTGGACCTGTGGTTCAAAATCAGATGTCATTTAAAAACATTTCTTATCTAGAGCTCTGGCAGCCCCTTTGTTCAGCAGACTGCAACCATTTGTGCAATTTTGGTAGAAGGCATCATGAGAAACAATCCTGTGAAATTATTTTAAATTTGGACCAGTGGTTCAGGAGGAAATACTGTTTTATTTCTTATCTGGAGCTCTGGCAGCCCATTTGTTCAGTGGAGCGGAATCATATATACAATTTTGAAAGAGAGCATCATGGGAACCATCCAAGTGAAGTTATATGAAATTAGGACCAGTGGTTCAGAAGATGTCACTTAAAGAAAAAGTTTACGGACGACAGACGGACAAAGACCGATCACAATAGCTCATCTTGAGCCGAATTCGGCTCAGGTGGGCTTAAAATGGTAGCTTAATGAAGGTCAAAAGTATTGCAGAATGCTTCTGCAATACTTTTGACCTGCATTTAGCAATAATCTGTCTTGAAAATCAATGTTCTGTCTTTTTGAGAGTGGCCGTTTTACACAGGTTTTACTGTAATTAGGAGTGCATCAGCTTTATCTACCCTACTATAATTAAGTCTTTTTAAGTGCTTTTTTTACAGTTTTGAAAAAAATTTGTTTTTATTAAATGCTTTAGAGATTTCGAAGCTGTTAGTTTCTGGAACTTTTATTAAAAGGGTAAGCAAGGTATCGTACATCATAGTTAATAATGCTACTGTTGAAATATGACCAAAAAGGAATACTGAGTGCCTTATAAAATGGTAGGCTGGATAGCATGTTATCGAAGCAGGGAAATAGTGACATGGAATAGTATAATATTTACCTGAGGTGCCGTGGACGACTTGATGCACTATTGCACGAGACCGAAGGCCAAGTGCAATAGAGCATCAGGTCGTCCATAGTACCGAGGGGTAATAGTTTGACTATACTACAAACAGGCATGAAATAACTGTTTTATTACCCAACCCATTTGATGAAATACTTAGCAGCATTCCTTGAATGGAGTTGCTGTAGACAATGTGGTTTTGTTGCAAAACAGAAAATTTCACCAAACCTGCTCAATGTTGGTCTCAAAATGTTAATTTGTGCTCATTCTAACTAAGAAAACGAGTACCCACACTTTATGTTTATTGCCATAAACAACAGAGTTATTGGAGCTTAAAGTCCCCAAACAATGCCTCATTTTCACCATTGTTGCATAACGTCTCTTCATAAGCGAACCGTACGTGCATCGTCTTCGCACATGTCGATTAGCGCCTGTGTGTTTTTAACAGGGAAGTGGGAAACCAGGGCATGGTATAGTGCCAGTCAATAGTCGATATTATTGACTGGTCAGCAGTTCAGTGACTCATGACATACCAAAAAATAGACAAATACTCTGTATATAGACAGTTGGGTAATAAATCCGGATATAGAGATCTGATTGCTTAATAATCACAGATGCTGATGGTAGCTCCCAAGTACCACACTATAGACGCCTTCAGTGTACAATGCATTGTGCTTACCTGTCTTCTCATATACCGTATAGAATCTCGGGACTAGAAATTTTATTTTGAATTATCAGTAGTTTGAATTATAGGGAGGTAAACATAAAAATAAATAACCCCCAAAATTATATCATCATCATCATTTTCAGAATAATTACAGTGGTGTGAAATTTCCAAATAAGTTACTCGCCCTTCATGTCCCAAATTTTTCTCTGAGATGCTGTAAATTAGAAAAGTATTTCACAAATTGTCAAAACTTTTACCCGCCCTGCATAACATTTTACTCTCAAATGCGAGCGGGCGAGTGGAATTTTACACCCCTGAATTATATATTTTGGGAGCATAAGAGAAACATCTCAGGGAGATGTTTCTTTTATGCACAAAAAAAAAAATAAAATTTGTAGATAGTACTTAAATAGTTCACAAATAGGCCATGTTCTCTGAATTCATTGTTTGTTTGTTTGATTTGATCCTTTATGTCCCATCAACAATCTTTCGGTTAAACAGGAACGGGTCTTCCTGGGTTGAACCAGTAGTAAGCTAGGATAAATGTGTCTTGCTCTAGGACTACAACCCAGTGACGCCGGTGAGGCTTGAACCTGGGCCCCTCAGTCTCGAGTCACGCACTCTACCACTGAGCCACTGCGCTCCCCCAGAATTCATTAATTCCAAAAATTAATTCGAATTAGCAAGTATTTAGAAAAATCGGAGTTCAAATTTTCGAGGTTTTATGTATTAACTTACTGATTTAGCTTTCTGTTGCCATTTTATTTCTTCTTCCGAACTTAAAAGACCTTGACCTTTAGCAATCACATCATCGAGACCTGCTTCCTGTTTTCAGATCAGAAAAATGATGATGATGATGATGAAGATGATGATGATGATGATGATGATGATGATGATGATGATGATGATGATGATGATGATGGAGTTAAAGTTTAAAGACACACCAACTCATTAGGGTCATTAGCATCAAAGAAAAACAAATTAATGCTCATACCAGCAATCTCAACTACAGATGAATAGCTAGGATATTGATTTTGTTTGTTTTGATGCTCTAAACACCAACTTTACAGTCATGTTGGGATCATTTCCAGTCTCTGTGGGTTGAACCAGTTCTCAGGGGTATAGCTAGCCTTAAATTCAAAGTATGCACTTTTAAATGTGGCATCTCATCAGGGTCTGCGCTGTTTGCCAAGATAAACACACTCTTGTTCAAATGGTAGAGTATAAAAAATCATATGGCCCTCATTTACTTTGTGCTAATTGGTGATAATCTTCAAAGGGCCATCAAAAATCCTGTCAAAATTGGATTTTCAAGAATCCATCAGAACTGTGATAGAATGTTTCCATATTTTTGGTCCAAATGTGTACGCACTTGCGTTTTTGCGTACATGTATCTACGCCCTTGGTACTAAGCAGTGGATAGTGTCTTAGAACTAGCGACCCTTTGATCCCCAGTCTAATGCTCTACCAACTGAGCCACTGTGCTCTGTAGCTAGGATATAGAAACTTTACATATAGCAGGTTTAACCATTTCCTTCATAAATATTCATGCTAAGCTCCACCCACTGTGAATAATTATATAAATATATTTTCATATTTGTACATAGAACTAGATATTACTTGTTAGGTCCACTAGTGTAGGATCATATCTAATCATATTTCCATACGCAAACAGAGTAGACCCAGGGTCTGCTCTGTTTGCAAAGGTGCCTTTATAAGGTCAAGGGTTGACAATCTATGTTTTTTTTTTTTTTTTTTTTTGTGTTGATGCTTTACGTCCCAGTCAACAATTTTTCAGTCATGTCGAAATGATTTCCTGTCTTACTGGATTTAACAGGTTAATTAGTAGAGGATAAAGTGAATTATCCACTGAGTCTCAAACCTGCAACCGTTTGATCTCAAGTTTGACAAATTAGTAGTGTTCCTGAAAGAATTTTTTGAAAAGTTAGTTTTGAAAAAAAGTAAGCAGATGACAACAAAAGCATGAAATATTACCCAGAATGCAAAGAGTTCAACTACTACATGAGCCATGGCATCGGATTTCTAACAATATGGTGTGTGTGACCAGCAAAAGCTCAGACCAGCCTGCCCATATACGCAGTCTGATCAGAGCCTTTGCTAGTCGCTTACATATTCTATAAGTGTTAAGCTACTGATTTAACATCATTTGGAGCTTCTAAGCGCCAAGAAAAAATGCATCTGAAAATGTCGTCTGCTGAAGTCATCTGCTGCAAATAATTGCCTAACATTACTGACAAATTAAATATAGAAGCAAACAGCGTGGACCCAGAACAGACTGCTCCTATAGGAGCAGTCTGATCTGGGTCCACAGTGTTTGCCATAGAGGCTTCTTAAACAATTCAGCAGATGAGAAAAGCAGACAACTTTTGTTGCCATTGGCGCATTAAAGGTTAAAAGGAGGCTGCACTGGTTCATCTGAGTCTTCACTTGTCAAAACACCACATTGTTGAAAATCACATGTCACCGCTCAAAATGCTTTGGAGATTTCAGATTCCAGTGGTAAATATTTGCCTTAGACTTACTGAAACTGAGGCAGGTTGAGGAGCCTTTCTGCGTCCTAGAACTCTCTGTAGTTCATCCATATGTGAGCCCCCTCCCCCACCAACAGGCGGCTTTGATTGAGGCTTCACAGCACTCTGAAACATAAAAGTAAGAAAGGCGGCAAAGATCAGGAATCGATACAATCAAGTACCAAACCTGACCCAGGATACCACATGGGAAAGAGACAAAAACACAATTAGACATCACAAACGAGAGCCAAGAGGTCAGCTCTATCCACTCAGGGGACCACAAGGCAGCAATGAACAGACACGAAAGCATGAGAAACACGAGACATAAATGGGCCTTGACACGAGAAAACCTGTCTTTGGGGGTTTGTGAACAACATAGGCTCAGACCAGCTTGTGCATTCGTGCAGACTGATCAGCGTCTTTGTTATTCGCTAACTGGAAAGTATTATATCTAAACTTGCTTCAAGCTAAATTTCAATATTCCAGCTGGTCTCTGTAGCTGAGTAGACTGGTTTGAGTCTAGCTTTGTCGGAAACCCCTGAAGACAGGTTGTCTTGCGGCGAGGCCTAAATAAAGCCTTGCAAGTAGCAGGTTAGCAATTTGGTAGTTTGACATTTTACCTACTAATGTTGTCTGCCAATAATCTTGCAAACAGTTTATACCCAGATCAGGCCTGACAGAACATCAGGCCTGATCTGGATTCAAACTGCTTGACACTCTGATGGCTATGACTGAAAGAATTTTTCAAAAAAGTTGATTTTGAAAAAAAATCAGCAGATAACAAAAATGCATGCAAAATTTCCCAGCAGACAAAGAATTTTCCGGATCGAAGGATTTCCAAAATATTAAGCCAGATATGAAGAAGTTAAGTATACCCCAAGGGCACCTTCTGGTAAAGTCAATGATTGCATCTTATAAGGAGCAATAATATATGAACAGTGAAATGTGATTTCCAACAATGTGGCATTTTGACAAGATGAGCCTGTGCAGCCTCCTTCTAAGCTTAGAAACTCCAAATGATACTCAGTCAGTAGCTTAACATTCATAGAATATTCAAACGACTAGCAAAGGCTCTGATCAGACTGCGCATATGCGCAGGCTGATCTGAAGCTTTGCTGGTCGCATATACCCAATTGTTAGAGATCCCATGCCACGGCTCAATTTAGGTTAAAAGATGGGGATCTGAACGTTTGTGACATTCGGTCTTATATGAGTGAAAGGGCCAGGTATACCCCCAAGGACATCCCTGTCATTGAAAATGCATGCCTCTTATTATAAGGAACAATACTACATATGGCTTAGGGGAGAGGATCTGAACAGGTTACCGAAGATAATCAAGATTCCAAGACCAATTATCAAGCCTCCAGGCCGTGAAGTTTCAGAGAAGACAAGACAATCTTTTCGTGTTTTCCCTATAAAGGATCATAAAAAAATTGTAAAACATAAGACCCAGGGTGAGACCATTTTTTATCTCCAGGGTCATAAGTGTTGAACAAATATGATGGAGGACCACTAGATGATGCTACATACCAAATATCAGGATTCTAGGCCTTGTGGTTTCAGACAAGAATTTTTTCTTCTAAATATGTCCCCCATGTAGTTCAATGCAAAACAATGACCATTTTGGCCCCAGGGCAATAATTTGAACAACATTGATAGAGTACCACTGGGTTATGCTGCATATCAAATATCAAGGCTCTAAGTATGATGGTGTCAGACATGAAGATTTTCATATTTTCTCTAGCGAAAAACCAAATTAAAAAACTGACCCTTCAGACTTAGGGCCATAATTTGAAAAGGAAACTGGCCAAGGTCCAGTTGCTGATATTACATTCCATATATAAAGGCTCTTGTGGTTTCAGACAAGAAGAGTTTAAGGTTTCCATTTAAAAAATTGTTTTAGCTCATTTGTGAAACAGACTTTAACCATTTAAACAATTATCAAAAAGGGCCATATAAGGAACATTCCTGCCAAGTTTGGTCAAAATCTAGCCCATAGACTAGGAGGAGATGTTCTTTGGAGAAAATTGATGACAATTGATGATGCAAGACACACATTCGACGAAGGAGTTCCAATGATCAAAAAAGCTCACCTTGAGCCTTTAGCTACAGTAAAGTATAATGAGTAAGTGTATTATATGACTTTTTGGTTACTGTAAAGGCGGCACCTCATGAATGCGTAATGCTGTATCATCTTGCCCCATTATCTCAGTATAGACGCAAAACACATTATTTAGTCCTTAAAACGCCAGCAAAATAACTGCTTCTGAAAATGTCTATTTAACATAAGCATAGAGGCAAACATTGTGGGTCCACACTGTTTGTCTATGAGGCGTCAAATATTTTAGTGGACAACAAAAACGTACATTGTGTGATTATGCGCTTTAAGGGTTGATAAATGTGAGTTCAGTGTGAATATGGTTAGGATTTTCATGAAATACATGCATGTTTGCGCGGCCCAAACAACTTATTAATTCTTCACCAAATGATAAATAGAACCTAATTTCCCTTGTTTAGCAGATGAAATAGCCGAAACACGCCCAGATATGCATATTAAAGTTACCCCCTTTACAGAGAGCAAAAAGTTCTATTATATCCATTCATCTGCTGTAAATTCAGAAATTTTCGCAAGAATTTTAATTTTGCGAATAACTTAAAAAGACATGTTTGCTACGTTAAAAAATCATGACAGGAGCATGCTTTACCTACATCAGTAAATGACAGAATAATTTCATCCTTTCCCGAGAGTTTTATTTTCGTGAAACTTCGGACTTTGGATATCTGAAGTTTCGCAAAAATAAAAACCCTCGCGTAAATTTCTGAGTTTACAGTAATATATATATACCTGGTAGCTGCGGGCCTGGCTAAGCTGTTGTAATCCTCCTGCCACTTGTATTTCCTCATATTCTGTATTGGCCTCTATACTATCTGTAAAAGACAGGTTAGCCCTTTACTCCATAGGCTGTTTTTAGATCATGACATCATTTTCTAATTAAAGTCAACTTTGAAAAAAATCAAGAAAAATTTAAGTTAAGTTTTGAATACTTTTGAAAAAGAGCAAATGCTCCATTTTCCATAATATTTTCAAATACCTGATATCAATACTTTCAAATACAGTCAAATCTCGGTTATCCGAACGCCGATTATCCAAAACTACTGGGTTATTCGAAGACGATGGACAATCCCGACTTTTTTCTCTATTATCTATTGCAATAAAACTACCAATTATTTGAATTTCAATTATCCGAAAAATTCAATTTTTCGAAGTGATTCCTCGGTCCTGATTGAAGAAGTTGCTATTAAATTACCCTTCAAGATTCGAAGTCAAAAGTCACGCATGGTGATCATGATTTCTTTGGTCGGTCGAGTTCGATTTACACACCTGAGTGATTTAGCAAACATAGTTGCAACAGGTAATTGACACCGGATTAACGTTCACACTAGTATGTGATGAACCGTTAAGTGAGTAAATGGTGTCTTTTATTAAGGTCGTCTGCAATGATGGTTTTGTTTGATGTCTAATTAGGGGCATAAATGAGCTAAAATTGATTTTAATTTGATCGTCTTGCATCCTTTGATTTATTCTTGACCAGTGTACATTAAGCGAACACACCAAGCGCACCGACTTTGTACAACAAAAATAACAATTTCGATAATTGACGAATATCACGGACATGTGTTTTGGGTGCTCAAAAGAACCGTCTCATCGAAACATTTCTTGTAAATGCATAAAACACAATTTTATGATTGAGGGAAAACAGCCAAAACCTAGGTTTGGATGCTTAACTAGACGATTCTTTTAAACACCCAAATCGTATGTTTTCACTGAAATAAAAGATAATTTCGCAGCCCAAAAAGCACACAACGTCGGGCCACCAACGGCCTGCCAGCAATAGGGGCTTATCGCTGGTGGGCCGTTGATGGCCCAACGCTGTGTGCTAGCCGGAATTGAGTTTTTATGGCATTAGGGCGATTAAAAAGGAGACAGTATTTCGTCAGTAAATGGTTCGTCAATTTACATTTAACCTTTATTTTCATTGTTGTTATCGATGTTGTTACATGTATATACATTTAGTAGATGTCAATAAAGATCGGATTTTCTTTCTTTTCGGCGTTCTTAGACCTGAAAAGCATAAGAGACGATGAGACCACAACCTCCAAGAAGCTTATTTTCTTTAATGCTTTGACAGATGTTTCGATTATATAATTACTTCACAGAAAACACGACTTGAAGTTGTGGAACTCTGGCAAAACAATGACGTTCTATGAAAGGTCCGAGCTTTTCCGAAAATATCCGAAAACTCCCGTTTTCAATCATTCGAACTACCGATTATTCGAAAGGATTCCTGTGGTCCCTGGCACTTTGAATAATTGAGGTTTGACTGTATGTGATATTTCAAAGGCATCAAAAAGCATTAGTATAGAGTTGTCCGGAGTAAACCCATATGTAAAAATAATCATTTTAGTAAAGGCAAAAGACAATATCACTGCATTGAGAGAGGTATGCGAGAAATGATATAGTGGAGTTGTGAATGCTTTCAATATTCTAATATATTTCACCCAATTTGTCCTATTTACCTGCAATTCACCTTTCCGAAAACCACACCTACTTTAACATTTTGTTGACTAATGTCGTCTGCTAATAACCCTTTGCAAATGGTTTGGGCCCAGATCAGGCTCGATAAAATGTCGGGTCTTATCTCGATCCAAACTGATTGACACTGATGGTATTCCTGAAAGAAGTTTCCGAAAAAAATCAGCAGGGGGCAAAAGGCAGCTGAGTTCAAATATTTTTTGCCCACTTATCGCTCAAGACAAGCTGTTCCATAGGCAAAACGCAGTGCGGAATTTCCTTATCCCATCCACGTGACCTGCTTATCCCGTCCACATGACCTGCTATCCCAACCATGTGACTTCAATTTATAACAATTTAGGCTGTTTTCAGAGCAATTCACGCCTAAATATTATGTAGAAATATCAAAACAGCAATATTTAGTGTGTCCGCCATTTGCGCGTTGTTGAATGACGTCAAAAACATTTCTGACGTCACTAAAATGCAACAACAATGAGACGCACGTTATTGACACAGTTTGGCGCAACGACGTCTTTGTCAATAGATACTGATACCAACGTTAGTTTCAAACCACAATAAAAACCAAACCAACGCTTGAAATGCTATTTCGGTCCTGTTTTTAGGTGCTAAACTATGTTTACACCCTTTTCTGCATCTGGAATATTCATCGGTGAACTTATTTTTTAGATTGGAACAGACGCAAAAAATCTAAAAAATTATGCGGAACTGACAGAATTCATATAAAACTTTAAAAAGTCACAAACAGGGCGAGAAAAGTATCCATCATGATGTATTGTTGTGGGACAAGGAAATCCCACCCTCGGACCTGAATAATTTCTTCAGAAACTCAGCAGCCTCGTTTCTGACGAATTATTCTGGTCCTTGGGTGGGATTTCCTTGTCCCACAACAAAACATATGAAGGATACTCTTAATCCCATTTGCATACATTATATGAATACATGTAACACTGTATTCTGTAAACAATATAACAGCAACTGTGTAACACTCTCTGAATCTTGAACGGTGAACACATGTAGACTTTAGCACACCTACAGATGAACAGGTGAAACTCTTCGCATCTATACCGTCCTGTAAAGCAGCATAATAAAGTAAATAATTTTATGCATTTTGAAAGGCAAAATTATATTTTTTGCAGTAAACCTGAAAAAAATCTAGGTTTCACCAGTAAATTTAGGTAGGGTTGGGTTACCCTAAACACAGGTATTTTTTTTATTTGGCCTTACCTAAAACTTCTCCTTGTTCATGAGCCAGATCTTTGGAGATATCTTTCTACAATAAAATAAGAGATTAATTGTCAATTATGAATCCATGTAATGCACCCGGACAGCTTAGTCTGTAGCCTGTTTAGCTCTGATTTCTGTTTAGCACCGGCCCGATAGCTCAGTTGGTAGAGCGTTCGCTTTCAGAACAGAAGGTCGTGGGTTCAAACCCCGGCTGCACCATACCAAAGGTGTAAAAAATAGTACTAGCAGCTCCCTTGCTGACGCTCGCATAAAAAGGGGTTGTGCTAGGTGTAAGACAGGTAAGTATCTGTTAAAGAAGTATTGTTATGTCGCAATAAAAGCTCTACAGAGCTTATGTTATTTGTTTCAAATAAGCGATGTTAAATAAAGCTTCTTTTTCTTTTATCTTTATCTTTTATAATTAGCTTGATATCTCTGCCATGCAGGTATGAATCCTAATAGCGTGGCTAGAAAAAAAGATAAATTTACAATATAGGCTACCTAAGAACTTTTAAAGCAGACGAGAGAGAAGACTACAAAAGTTGTGATGGGCGTGAAAAGGTCTGACAGCAGCATATGTGTCAATCATTGGCGTAGCTCCAAGTCAAGTCAAGTCAAAATTTTATTCTGGATCCCTAACCGGGGTATGAGAATACAACATACAATAAAATGAATAAAACATATATAACAGCAAAAGAAAAGAGTTGAAAGGAACAGATATTAAGCATTTAACTGTTTCAGATCCAAAGCAAATACCGTAATGGTTCAAAACCTATATCATTACACAGTTATGCATGTGCGTAAGAAAAATAGTAAAATTCAAGGGAGGTCACCTTATATGGTAAAAGTGATTTTCCATACTATAACGAACTGCTCTTAAAGGAATGAATTCACTCCCAAAGGGAGTAAATTCTTTCCTTTAATAGAAGTTCCCATTTCGAAAAGGGACACAATTGAAGAGAACCACTGCTTGATCCAATAGTCTCCCTTTGATGTGCGTAACTTTTTCTGCATTCTAGCTAAGCCACTGGAAGTCAATCTTCAGTTATACTTCTCCCAAGGATATTGGTTTGTGTCATACAAGACATAGATGCTATATTGTTAGTGGTAACAGTTTTTTGTCAATCTAATACTTGTCATGATGTCATAAGTATACCAATGACATCAGCAGCATGTGACAGGTTCTTAAGGTTCTTAAAATAGATTCTAGAGAACATGATGACACAATCATATCATTAAACTGTTTTACATCAAAAAGATTCTGATACTTTACTAAATAAATTTTTAGATTCTCATCCAAATTTTGTGAAAATTTGGGGCCGATGGTAGGTTTTATTTTTTATTTTTCGGACTGCTTTAAAATACAGAAAAGTGCTAAAAGAAACTTTTAACACCATGAAATTGTCAAAATTAGTAAATGATAAATATTAAGTGTCCAAATAAAAACCAGGTTTTTTGTTGTTTTTGTGCAAAAATGCTGGCCAGAAAATTGCACTAAAAATTTTCAGCCTTTTTCAAACATGTTTTTCCTTTTAAGCAAATAAGAAAATTGGGGTGGAAGGGTTTTGAAAAACCTTCCACCCCAATTTTTTTTTATTTGCTTATATTTCGGGTGGGGATGAGAATCTAAAAAATTATTTGGCATGGCCTTAGCCTAGGTTCAGGAGGAAATGTCATTAAAAGAGCAGCCATTTTGTTCGTTGGAGCCAAACCATTCGTGCAATTTTGGTAGTATACGGCATCATGAGGAATTATTCTGTGTAAAATATTTTTAATTTGGTTCAGTGGTAAAGAAGGAGATGTCGTCTAAAGGTATTTCTTATCTGGTACTCTGGCTGCCCTTTTGTTCAGCCGAGCAGAACCATTTGTGCAATTTTGGTAGAGGGTATCAAGAGTACAATTCTGTGAAATTATTTTGAAATTGGACCAGTGGTTCAGGAGATGTCATTTAAAAGATTTCTTATCTGGAGCTCTGGTGGCCCTTGTGTTCCGTAGAGAGGAACCATTTATGCAATTTGGTTGAAAGCTTGAATTCTTCATGTGAAGTTATTTTAAATTTGGACCAGTGGTTCAGGAGGAGATGCCGTTTAAAGAAAAAGTTTACGGATGGACAGACGATGGACAAAGACCCATCACAATAGCTCACCTTGAGCCTTTGGCTCAGGTGAGCTTAAAAACCATTGAAAAATTCTTTTTTTGAGTAAATACAACTTGGATTCCGTCTAAGTTAATCATAAAATCCAAAAATGCCATATTTAATTATTTTGTTCGCAATGAAAATTACAAAATATACAGACGTTATTTGAAATAGACTATAATCAATACCAAGGGACATAACGCAATTGGGTCGGGTAAGTCAATTTTATGCAACGCATAGACAGACAGCACTGTCGCATATTCTTTTGCTATCTACTCTAGCAAGACCAGATGTCACGGCTTCAATTTATGTATACAAGCAGCGATGGTTGCTGCTTGGCATGATGTGCAGACTTACTGAGCCTTCACTTACTGCCTTTACTATAATGAACTGGCCCTATTATTGTCTCACATGGTTTTACAGCAATTCACAACCTGTGTCTCCTAAAGGGTGTCTTACCATTAGAAAACAGACGTTAATGTATGGGGGAACAACAAAAGGCTTTTGCTCAATCAGTTCCATAATTGGGTAAGTCCCATATGCAAAATCAGGGACGACACATCACTCCCATTTATGTATATGATCAGCTCTAGCCAAACTGTGTAGGATAGACTGAGTCTTCGCTACCCGCTACAAAAACTAGAATTGTCAAAGGATCTGACTATAGCCCCACTGCAGTTCTTTTCATGCTGGAAAAAGGCCAAGTTCTAAACATATTGAGCAGAAACAAATTTCTGACAGCACTCAAGGGCTATAACTTGTTAATGTGAATGCATATATAAAATTTGGTGAAAATCTGCAAATTTGTTCTCAAGATATTGAGCGGAAACGAAACATTGGCATAAATCAAGGGCCATAACTCTGGTACAAATACGCAAAAAAGGACGTGTAACAATCCCAAGCTAGATCCTGTCAATATCAATGCACATATTAAATTTGGTGAAAAACTGTCGATTTGTTCTCAAGATATTTAGCGGAAAAGAAATTTTGGCGTAAATCAAGGGCCATAACTCTTGGTACAAATATGCTAAAAAGGATGTGTAACAATCCCAAGCTAGATCCTGTCAATATGAATACATAAATAAAATTTGGTGAAAATCTATTGATTTATCCTCAAGATATTGAGCGGAAACAAAATTTTTGAGTATATCAAGGGCCATAACTCTGGTTAAAATATGCAAAAAAGGACATGTAACGATCCCAACCTAGATCCTGACAATATGAATGCATATATAAAAATTGGTGAAAATCTATCAATTTGTTCTCAAGATTAAATAGTGATGGAAGGAGGGATGGAAGAACGAACAGAATGACAGACAACCCAAATCCTATGTAGCCCCCCCCCCCCCCCTTTTTCAAAGTGAGGCTCTAATGAGCTTGGCCAAATTAAGTATCACGTTTTGACAGATGTTATGATGACCAGAAACATTTCCCCAGGCAGGGAAATGAAATTATGTTGGAAGGAAGGACGGAAGAATGAACAGAATGACAGACAATTCAAATCCTATGTAGCCCCATCCCCCCTTTTCAAAGTGGGGCTATAATGAGCTTGTCCAATTTAAGTATCACCTTTTGACAGCTGTTATGATGAACAGAAACATTTCCCCAGGCAAGATTATATCATTTATTTATTCATTAGAGACAGATCATGTAAAAATTCCCAATACAGGCCGACTTTTTATGAAAGTTCAGACCGAATTAAAAGGGCATTTTAAAATGCAATTTGGTTTCAGCTTATAGAAAAATGTCCAGGACAGCAAAGATTTGGTTATCTCGACCCCTGCTAAGCAGTGAAGATAAAGTGTCTTGTTCAAATAGGACACTACGCATAGCCTCCAATGAGGCTCTAACCATGGACCTCTTGATCTCAGGTTGACCACTAAGCCACTGCTCTCTTAGGGCTGGTAGGAAATTAGAAATTGGTTATGGGTATGATCCGAATAACATGTGAAGCAAAGTACACCAAGAGAATAACCTGAAATTTCCTCCAGGCACCAGTCCTGTATCACTAAGTAAGTAAGTAAGTAAGTAAAGACTTTATTTATAGAGGGTGACAGCATTTAGCACATACAAAAATACAATCAAGTACATGTAGTAACTAATCTTCCATGAGGCCCTCGGTATCTATATGGACATATATACACATATACAAGTTAACAACATTACATTTGAAAATATACATTAGAGTTATCAAAAGATAACTGACAAATTATCTTCATTGAAAATTTACTCTGCAAAAATTAAATGTATGGTAAGTCGGTACAAGATAGTAACCAACTATTATTGAGAATTGTCACAATCACCAGTACTTACTTGTGTCGTCTGCTGATAACTTTTGCAAACCGTTTGGATCCAGATCGGGCCTAACAAAACATCTAACCCGAGCTGGATCCAAGCTGTTTGATACTTGCAAGAAAATTTCAAAAATGACCATGAAAGAAAATCAGCAGACAACGAAAAAGCATGAAAAATACCCTGTGAGTGAGTGAAGTGACTTAGCGTATCTTTATAAAATTTAAGATTTATAGAACATGATTACTTAGAGCATTTTATGTACAAGATATATACTAGAATGGAATCATTCATAAAGCATGTCAAGACTAAGTTTATGGTGTATGTGAATATAGTTTAATTAACTAACCATTCCATACATCTGTTATGAAAAGTGTCAATAGTCTGGGCTTTTTTTACTTCTTCTGGCAGACTATTCCACACCAGACATCCAGAGTATCTCAAACTGTGCTTGTAGTATTCTGTCCTAGGCTTAGGTGGGATAAAACAAGCAGCAGCAGAAGACCTTAAGTTAATACTTGTATTCACATTGTTTCTTAGAGTGAAGTTCTCAGATATATATACAGGAGCAGTATTGTTAAAGATTTTAAACATAAATTTAGCCTTTCTTAAATAAAGCCTATCATATATTGACATTATTTTCAAAGATTGCATTGCTTCAGTGGAATTATCTACCCTGTAGTCAAGGATGACCTTACATGCTCGTTTCTGTAATTTGAATATCTTGCATTTATTGGACTCAGAAGACTGAAAATAGTCTGGTCCAAAACATATGAGGTTTGCGTAGACAACCATGTACTAGTCACTATTACATAATGTTAATAGGCCCACACAGGAAAAATAGTGGCAAACTGACTTTCAATTTCTGATTGAGGTACTGTGTACCTCTGGGTAAATTTCATGCTTTTGTTGTCATCTGCTGACTTTTTTCAAAGTTAACTTTTTAAAAAAAAATACTTTCAGTATCAGTGTCAAACAGTTTGGATCCAGATCTGGGCCCAAACTGTATGCAAAGGTTATCAGCATACAACAAAAGTCACTGCTAGCAAGGAAAAAGTTAAATGCTAACAGCTTAAGGCCAGAATTTTTTTTATTAGTTGATTTACAAACCCGCCTACTGTAATTTTCGGGAAAGTAGAAAAAAAACAACTTAATTTCTAAAATTATTTTTTTATATTATCTGCCGACTCTAAAAAAAAATAATATATTTTTGAGGTTCTGTCTGTGTATTTTGGAGAGTGACAGTTAAAAGTAGTTGTCCTATGCAGAAAAATTAAGAAATATTTAAAGATTAAATACAGACTGTTGGTTTACTTTACTAGCTTTACTGTTTGTTCTGGAGATATTTAAAAAAAAAAGGCTCTGAAAATGAAAAAAAAAGCAGCTATGAAAATGAAAAAAAAAAGCTCTGAAAATGAAAAAAAAAAGCTCTGAAAATGACCAGTTAACTGTTTTTTTTTCGTTTTTTTTTCGTCCCCCCTACCCTGAGTCTGAAAAAAATTCCTGTAAATCAACTAATAAAAAAATTCTGGCCTAATTAAGACTCTTGCAGGCAAATTCGTCACAAAGACTAACCTCTATTTTTTTGTACTCTGATTGTAGTTCGTTTAATTTCTGAGCGTTCTCAGTGATCTTCTTTAAGACATCTGGACCATCGTCATCACCAAAAGCTGGTCTTTGGCAGTAAACTTCTTCCATCTTGAATATACCTCTCCTGAAACAACAAAAACCACACCGGGTAGGCGGCAATCGAAAACGCTATCAACAATCAACAAATGCGGGTCAAAATTCGATAGAAACAGAGTTTTTGATTGTCATTTGTCGCCAGTGTGGCGTCAAATGGCAATCAAAAACTCTGTTTCTAACCATTTTTGATCTACTTTCCTCGATAATTTTGGCGTTTTCTATTGCCGCCTACCGGGTGTGAATACTTTCAGTCATGAATGCTTACCTTTAAATGTGTGCAACTGCATGAATACAAAATATGAAACCTGTGTAATTTGACTCACACATTAAATTGGTGCAATCAAATATGATGATATCGGCGCTTTTCATTTGCGCACTTCAGTATATCTTTTGCGCACTTTGATTCCTTCATTTGCGCATGATTCTGCACATCATTTGCACACTTCGTTTACACCTAACTAAAAATGAATTATGGGTTATTAAGCCACTGTAATGGAGTTATAGCTAGTAATAACTCGTTTTAAAGGTACATTGAGCATTCTTAAGCACTGTATACATAGCTACTTCAAAGTGTATGTGAACGGTTGTGGGTTCAAGGGTTTAATTATGTCTTTCACATAAAGATCTTATGTCAATCCACATGCTACGGAAAATGATGTCTGACTTTCCGGGCACAAACACTAACACAAAAGGAACATAATGTCCATATAGTGTACAATTGAAGAAAGAACTTCACACAACATTTAAAAGTGACATCAATGAAAAAGCCACTGACGTCAGTGCACATCGTTTCACGACCATTAATTACTAATTGCCCCTGATTAGGGTGTGGAAATAGTGCGCAATTGAAATCGCAAAAAGTGCACAAAAGATATCATCGCTAATTGCAAAAAAAGCGCAAATGCAAGTCACCCGATGGTATAGGGTGAGATTTCATTTCAAAGCCTTTTTGAATTTGCAATAAAAAAAAACAAATTTTTTCGTGAATAAAAAATCCGAATTTTTCGTATCCATATTTCATGTATAGCTTGTACACCATAATTTTTCTCAAGCCACTTAAGCTTAAAATTCTATCAAGTTGACTCAGAACTCAATTTTTTAATTAGTTATTTTTCTTAATTGGCTATATTCTGGAACCCCATGGGATGCACAAATTATTTCACAGGGGGTCAAAGACAGACAGAGTTTGGGGAGTCTGGGATGCATTATCCTGTATCAGCAAAAACCATGGTTAAAAAATAATAATTTTTTTTGTCAGTTTTCTCGTGAGATTAACTCTTTCGCTGCCAAATTTCTGGGGAAACGTACTTCTCAGTGCCAAATATATTTTGGGTAATGTCACAACAGAGGGTCAAGCTGTTTAAATAGTATAAAATCATTATTTGGTTGAATATCATGGTGAAACTTTGACCAAATATTGCACATATACTGTTTAGCATGATAGCATAATTTTTGATGGGCAGACGGATCAGGTGACCTTGACTTTGAATGACACTGACCTTATATGACCTACTTTTAATTAATTTGCCATATTTTGACCAACATATTGTAGAAAATACCCCAAAACACTTTTTTGTAAGTAGTTGTTTTCCTTATGCAATTTAAATCCTCCAAATAGCATATGTCATATCACTTATATCACTGGAATGATTATTTTCCATTATCATACCTCATCTAGGGTGAAGCTTGCAGCAGCCATTCAGCCACAATTTTCCGTAAAATTGATTTAACTCGCTTTAAAATTGAGAAAATAATAGTTTTTACGATTTTTTTTGCCATTTCCTGGTTTGTTTGCCAAAACAGGTCCTCTGTTTAGGTTATCTCCCT
This sequence comes from Loripinus fragilis, assembly GCA_964019695.1. Taxonomy (NCBI): domain Eukaryota; kingdom Metazoa; phylum Mollusca; class Bivalvia; order Lucinida; family Lucinidae; genus Loripinus; species Loripinus fragilis. The sequence continues at coordinate 111,658,706 of OZ026517.1, forward strand.
TGTTTGCAACGATATGTCGCAAAATAGGGTAATACACATCACTGAAACAAGCCACATGTCCAAGTCGCATTATGGCGACATTGGCACTCTGCCGTTGGTCGCCAAACGGCGACATTGGCAGCAAAAGAGTTAAGCATAAGTGTTGTTACCTTTCTGCGGTTACATGTGCTATATCACGACTTAATTCATCAAGCTTCTGCTGTAAGTTTTTCTTCTGTTGACTCGGTGGAAGATCACTGACATCTTCTTTCTGCTTGTCCGGCTAAAAACAGAACAATCAACATAGGCCAGAATATTTTTTATTAGTTGATTTACGGGAATTTTTTTTCGGATTTAGGGTCTGAGGGATGAAAATAAAAATAAAAAAGCTCTGAAAATGACCAGTTAACTGGTCATTTTCAGATTTTTTTTTAATGAGCTTTTTTTTTTCTTTTTTATTTTAAATATCTCCAGAAAAAATAGCAAAACTAGTAAGATAAACCAACAGTCTGTATTAAATCTTTAAATATTTTATCATTTTCCTAAAAATCTTGACAGGACAATCACTTTTAACAGTGTCACTCTCAAAAATACACAGACAGAACCTCAAAAATATATATTTTTTTTCAACAAAACAAATAATATTTAAAATATAAAAATAATTTTAGAAATTAAATTTTTTTCTACTTACGGAAAATTACAGCAGGAGGGTTCGTAAATCAACTGATAAAAAAATGCTGGCCTTATGTCCTAGTCAACAATTTTCAGTCATAACAGGAAATTCTTCTACTAAGCAATGAGGGCTAAGTGACTTGCTCAAGAACACAACTGAGTCATGTGCGGATGCAGAGGGGGGACAGGGGGTCTGGACCCCCCTGAAAAATCACAAAAATATCGGGTTTCTTAGCAATACTGTAACGTCCTGTTATTGTCCAGATCCCCTGAAAAATCACAAAGCTGCAAAGCCAGCATTCAATGTTGGGCCATCATCTGCCCACCAGTGAAACGCCATTTAAATGGCGTTTCACTGGCAGGCCGATGATGGGTTTCTAAGCAATACTGTAACATCCCGTTATTGTCCGGATCCCTGAAAAATCACAAAGCTGTCAAGCCAGCAATTAATGTTCGGCCATCATCACCCCACCAGGGAAACGCCATTTAAATGGCGTTTTGCTGGCAAGCTGATGAAAGCAGATCCTCTTTCAAAAAAAAAGTTGGACCCCCCTGGCAAAACTTTCTGGATCCATCCATGTGAGTTACTGAGTTCCAGAAAGCTATAAAGAAACCAAACTGTTTTATTTTTTGTTTGTTTGTTTGATTTGATTCTTTAAATCCCATCAACAATCTTTCAGGTAAACAGGGATGGGTCTTCCTGGGTTGGATCAGTACTAAGCTAGGATAAATGTGTCTTGCTCAAGGACCACAAGGCAGTGACGCCGGTGTGGCTCGAACCAGCGGCCCCTCGGTCTCGAGTCAAGCACTCAACCACTGTGCTCCCTATCCAAACTGTTTTATGTAGTATGTCTCGTCCAAATATTTTTAACTCTCTGTATCAAGATCTAATTACTATATCTCAAGCCTCTTCTAAACAAATCCATGCAGTTTGCACACATAAACATAACATTAGAGCCAGTCCATGATGGAGATTTTGATGTTTATTGCAAATGCACAGGTTTAGATAACGAAAAAAACTTATCGTAAAATTGTAAATATTTTCTTACTCATCAGTTTTAACATATGTATTGGGTGCTCAAAAGATCTGTCTCATTGAGACGGCTTTTTTGAGTACCCACAAAATATGTTTTGGTTGAGAAATAAGAAAATTAATTTTTTGGTGCACACTCTTAACTGAAGGCCTGCATATGATAGTCAACCAGCTCGAACATTGTTGGCACACACAAAGTATTGTAAGAGTCTGATCAAATAGATAGGAGTGCATAATTGTTTTTTTTTTGTTTATTTATCAACCAAAACATATGTTCTGGGTACTCAAAAGAATGGTCTCAATGAGACGGTTCTTTTGAGCACCCAAAACATGTGTTTAAACTGATGGGCATGAAAATAATTACACATTACGTTAGAAAAGTTTGCATGACTGGACCTATGCATATTTTTTGTCAAATTGTGTAATACTAACCTCTAGTTCTGCAAATAAAAATTCCTCTTCAAAGCCACGTATATCAGTCATCGCTAATTCTTCATAAGAATCCACCATGCCACCTGAAATATAAGTGAAATAATGGGTGATTAAGGGTGAAGTTATAGGGGAAAAAGTGAATGAAATAATGGGTGATTAAGGGTGAAGTTATAGGGAAAATGTGAATGAAATAATGGGATATTAAGGGTGAAGTTATAGGGAAAAATGTAAGTGAAATAATGGGTGATTAAGGGTGAAGTTATAGGGAAAAATGTGAATGAAATAAAGGGCATTCAGGGTGAAGTTATAGGGAAAAATGTGAGTGAAATAATGGGTGATTGAGGGTGAAGTTATAGGGAAAAATGTGACTGAAATAATGGTGATTAAGGGTGAAGTTATAGTAAAAAGATGGGTGAAATAATGGATGAAGTTATAAGAAATATATGGGGTTTGGTTTGGTTTGATTCTTTACATCCCAGTAAACAGCTATGGTCATGTCGGGATGGTCAGTTCACCTAACCACACATTTTTCCTGGGCAAGCTTGAATAAGCCGTTAACCAGTACTTTGTGCACAAACTTTTGCTTGTAACTGACAACAACCCTTCTTGAATCAGCCGAAACGAGGAGAAAGGCTGTAGAAATTATTTCATGATCAATCTATGCAAAAGTATGGGACAGGGCCAGGATCAAACTCATGACCCCTAGATCTGCAGTCAGACACGTATCTGTAGTCTAGACACATTACTGACTGCGCAACGTGGTGCGGTGAAAAAAAATATGGGTGAAGTTATGACAAAAAAAATATGGGTAAAGGAATGGGTGCCTATGCTTGAAGTTATAAGAAATTTGGTGAAATAATGGGCAATTATGGGTGAAGTTATGATAAAATATGGGTGAAATAATGGGGATTATGGGTGAAGCTATGATAAAATATGGGTGAAATAATGGGTGATTATGGGGTAGAAATTATGGGGAAATTTGGGTGGAATAAAGGGGGATTATGGACAAAATTGCTAAAGACCATGAGTCGAAAAGAAAATTTTAAATTCAATCAAGGGACATAACTCTGTTGTTATTTGACCAAATTTACCCATCCGCAATCTCAAACCACTCAAGAATTGCTCAAGATAGAGAGTGGAAACAAAAGCACTGACAGATGGACAGAAATACAGACGCTAAAACAACAAAAAATGTCACAAACACGTGACGAATGCCCCCAAAGGAATTGGTCTAGCATAAGACACATTTGAGGAAAGATAGCTATAATATAGCACAAAAAACCTAGAAATGAAGCCAGAAGTCAATGTCAAGGTCAAAGTGACTCAAAATGGTATGCACCACTCCGCCATCCCAAGAAGAATCACCACCCCAAATTTGGGATTCCTACATCAAATAATATAGGAGATATGCTCTGGACACAATAATTCTTGAAAACTAGGTCAGAGGTCGAGGTCACAGTGACCCAAAAATGGTTTGTGACACTCAGGCATCCCAAGATGCATTTACATACGAAATTTGGAATTCCTATTTCAAAGACTATAGGAGATATGCACCAGTTTCTAGAAACTAGGTCAAAGGTCAAGTTCAAGGTCACAGTGACTAAATCATGGTAAGTGACACTTCGTCATCCCAAGATGCATCCACACACCAAATTTGAGATTCTTACCTCAAATAATATAAGAGATACGCTCTGGACATGATTATTCTAAAAACTAGGTCAGAGGTCAAGGTCACAGTGACCCGATAATGGTACATGACACTCCCCTATTCCAAGATGCATCCATACACCAAAATTGGAATTCCTAACTCAAGGAATATATGAGATATGCTCGGGACACAATTATTCTTAAATCTAGGTCAGAGGTCAAGGTCACAGTGACCCAAAAATGTTATGCGACACCCTGTCATCCCAAGATGTATTTACACACCAAAATTGGAATTCCTATCTCAAAGAATATAGGAGATATGATCCAGACTCAATGTAGTTTCTAGAAACTAGGTCAGAGGTCAAGTTCAAGGTCACAGTGACCCAATTATGGTACCCGACACTTTGTCATCCCAAGATGCATCCACACACTAAATTTGAGATGCCTACCTCAAATAATCTAAGAGATATGCTATGGACAAGATTATTCTAAAAACTAGGTCAGAGGTCAAGGTCAAGGTCACAGTAACCCGAAAATGGTACATGACACTCCGCTATCCCAAGATGCATCCACACACCAAATTTGGAATTCCTAACTCAAAGAATATAAGAGATATGCTCCGGACACAATAATTCTTAAAACTAGGTCAGAGGTCAAGGTCACAGTGACCCAAAAATGGCATGTGACATCCCGTCATCCCAAGATGCATTTACACACCAAATTTGGAATTCCTATCTCAAAGAATATAGGAGATATGCACCAGACTCAATGCAGTTTTCAAGAAACTAGGTCAGAGGTCAAGTTCAAGGTCACAGTGACCCAATTATGGTACGCGACACTTCGCCATCCCAAGATACATCCACACACCAAATTTGAGATTCCTACCTCAAATAATATAAGAGTTATGCTCCGGACACGATTATTCTAAAAACTAGGTCAGAGGTCAAGGTAAATGTCACAGTGACCCGAAAATGGTATGCGACACTCCGCCATCCCAAGATGTATCCACACACCAAATTTGGAATTCCTACCTCAAAGAATATAGGAGATATGGACCGGACACGAAAGCGGGACGGACGGACTGACGGACGGACGGACGGATGGACATTGTGATTACTATATGCCTCCCAAAAGTCCTTTGGGGGCATAAAAACTTTGCATGGAGGGTATAACATAGTATCTCACACTTTTTAAAGTGGTAAGGTATGGGTCTTAAATCAAAAGAAATGAATAAGCTTCCTTCAACAATTACGTAATAAAAATCAGTAACAGGCCCCTAATTATAGTCCGGTAGAAAACCAGAATGACCTGGAACTTGATTTTAAAGTTTTTTTCTTTGTTGATTGTTGTTGTTGAGGCATTGTACTTGATGAATCAAACTGATGCCACTCTGGCATCATTGAGCGTTTTGAATTATTCAAGATGGCGTCCAAGATGGCCGTCAGTTAGGCCCCTAAGACACATATGACCAACATACTCGATCAAAATCATTTTATTTTTGACTTTTAATGGATGTTTCAGAGGCTAAATGTTACAACCTATTAAAATGGAACTTTATTTTGATTCAGAAGGTAGAAATATTAAAGATGGCGTCCAAGATGGCCGTCAGTTTGGCTTCTAAGACCTATATGACGAACATACTCGATAAAATCACTTTAATGTAGACTTTTATGGATGTTTAGAGGCTAAATGATACAAACGATCAAATAAGAACTTGGTTTTGATTCAGAAGTTTGAAATTTAAAGATGGCGTCGAAGATGGCCGTCAGTTAGGTTCCTAAGACCTATCTGACTAAAAACCTCGATATAAAGCATTTCAAATTTGACTTTTTATCAATGTTTAGAGGCCTAATAATACAAACGATTAAAACGAAGCAGTCACAGATTTGATTCACAAGGTTGAAATATTAAAGATGGTGTCCAAGATGGCCACCATTTAAAGCAAATTCATCCTAAAATCAAATTCGCAGTTAGTAACTATTTACTGATAGTTTTCAGTTGCATTTGGAAAATTTGACTAGCATGTTATTGTTGTTTTTCAGCGTTGTAAAATATTTAAGATGACGTCCAAGATGGCACCAATAACACGGTGGGGAATCACATGGTTTTTGCTATGATACACTGCAAGGAAAAAATAACAGTCTCTTATTTTTCGTAATGGTAATGTTTTGTCTTTGTTCTGAGAATCGTATCCATCCATCCATGCACCCTGCACTTTCCAGACCACTTTTGGCAGGATCTGATAATACCATTATATCAAACTATTATCATAAAAATTCCTACTTTGGGAAAACATTTCTTCAAAAAATGAAGTGATAAATGACAGGGTATACTGAACGGACGATATCACTGAAAGCTTTGCGACAGAGTGTTTGACCAAAGTACAAACCTTTTTTGAATTTTTGCAACAGACAACACAGATGGTTGGATATTGCTATAACAAATATGAATAATGGTCGGGAGCAAGTGTATCAGACATGCATTCTTGTATGCACATGTTTACGAATATGACTGTTGGTTAGATGCAACTGTTAAAGACATGGGAAATGGCCAGTGCATTTGTTACAGACATGGCTAATGGTCAGGTGCAAGTGTAATATACAAGGATCCTGATAAGATGAAACTTTAACAGACATGCATGCTGATAGTATGCAACTTATAAAGTCATGGCTGCTAGTCAGGTGCAACTGAAAAATACATACATGATGGTCTGGTGCAATTGTGCTTACCAGCCCATTAGTTGGGTACGAGCATAGGGACATTACTGCGGGTCTGAGGCAAGTGTAACATGTATACCTGCTGGCTCAGGCACATAGCTACAGATGTGCTTGTAAGTCAGTTGCAACTGATTCATACATATCTGCTGGTAGATGCAACTCTAACAGACATGCATGCTGTTCGAGTTTAATTGTAACAGACGTGCCAGGTGGCCGGTTGCAACTGCAACAAACATGCCTGTTGGTTCAAAGCAACGTTTAAAATATGGGTACTGCAACATGCCTGCTAGTCTTGTGAAGCTGTACAGACATAACTGCTTGGTTTCAGACATGAATGCTGGTCCAGTGCCACATAATCAAACATGCGTAATGGTAAATATGTCTGCTGACCCTGTAGCAATGATGCCTGGGCAGCTGGTCGGGAGAAAGTAGAACAGACATGCACACTGGCCGGATGTTACTTGAACAGACATGCCCGCTGGTCCAATGCAACAGTACCCAGCATTCCTGTTAGTTAGGTTCAATTGTAATATTGCCAGTGCGATGTGACTAACACGCATGACTACTGATGGCCCCGAGTCTCAATAAACGGCATGAGTGCTGGTTCAGTACCACATTATTAAACACATGTGATGTAAAGGATATCCGATATGATAAGCTAGTGGCATTAAATGGTCGCTGTTCAGTGAAACGTCAACAGATATGCCTGCGACTTGGTACTATTCAGCCAAACATGCCTCCTGGTCCATTGGAAATCAAAGAGAAAAGCTACTTGACTGATGCCCCTCTCTCAGACATGATAACTAACACTGTAAAATCTAATTAGCCAAGACTGCTACCTTGTCAATAAAACATACATGCCGTGTAGAGAGTTGTTATGTCGCTGCAGCAGCAACATACATGCTGTGTAGAGAGTTGTTATGTCGCTGCAGCTGCAGCTGCAACATATTTGCCTGCTGACCTAGTGTTACTGTCACAAACACCGCTGCTGTTCAAGCATGCCTACTGGTTGAGTACTGCTGCTAGATGGATGCTTGCTTGCCTGTGGCCACTCAATCAGCATGCCTGCTGACATTTTGTAACTCAATATTGCATGTCTGCAGCAAGGTCTGCTGGCGTTGTATTTCTCTATCTGCTGGTATGGTGTCTCACCATCAGCCGTGTCTGCTGGTATAGTGCCTCACTATCAGCCGTGCCTGCTGGTGAGGTGAATCATTATAGGTCATGCCTTTTGGTTTGGTACATCACTATCAGCCATGCCTGTTGGCGTGGTGACTCACTATAGGTCATTGCTTCTGGTGTGGTGCCTCGATGTAGGTCATGTCTTCTGGTGTGGTGCCTCATTATAGGCCATGCCTGCTGGCGTGGTACCTCACTATAGGCCCTGCCTGCTGGTCCATTTTGCATTTCAATTGACATTTTGACTTGTTGAGTGCAGACGGAAGAGGGATGGCTACAAGTCTGGTGCTACTCATACAGAGGTGCAATTACATCAGACATGTTTGCTGATCCGGTGCCACTCTGAGGTATGCATGCTTGTACAGTGCAACTCTGTCAGACATGCATGCTGGGTTCATTTATTCAGATACACGTGTTTGTAAAGTGCTTCTCCATCAGGCAAGAAATCTGGTATGTTACAAATCCACCAGACATGCCTACAGGTAAGGTGCGGCTCCCACCGGTTTGTAAAACTTAACAGCTACCAGCCTGGACGCCATCTTGAATATATCTAATTCTAAGTGATGCATAGCTGCATCACTGGGATGTTACAAGGATGATGTCTGTAACTGAAGAATCAGTAAAATCAGCATTTTACATGCAAATCCCTGGAGTTTGCCGGCCCAGGGGAAATTTTCTTATATCTTTTGTAATAAATTGCCATTTTGGCGGCCATTTTGCCTAAATTCTTATTTTATTTTTAAATTTTTGTTATGAGCCAAGTGTCTTCAACTAGTTTCCAACGTCATAGCTAACAATTCAAGGAAAAACTGGGTTTGAGACACTTTCCCATATCACACAATTTTTTAACTTATAATTGGCCTCCATCTTGGACGCCATCTTGAATAAATCGAAATGCTCAATGATGCCAGAGTGGCATCACTCGGATTTTTCAAGGAAAATATATGCACTACCAGAATCCATAAAGAAAAAAAGTTTAAAATCAAGTTCCAGGTCCTCCTAAAATTTGCCCAAATTCTGCGGGACTATTAAGAGCGTGTAAAGGAAAATTACTTTTCTGATTTCTCAACAAAACATATGTTATGGGCACTCAAAAGAATTGCATCAATGAAGCATTTTAAGCACAAGCAAAATATATGCTAAAACTGATGGGTAAGAAAAAATTCATAATTTACACTAAAAAATATTTGCTATGAGTAACTTACGAAGCTTGCTGGAAGAATCTTCTTGTACATCTAAACTGTCCATCATCAACATGTCCTGAAATATATAGAGGATCTTACATGAGTGCTCATGTTTTATTGAATTTATTAAACGAGTTGGGGAAAAGAGATAAAATGCGAGGCTTGCCGAGCATTTTATCTCTTTTTCGCAACGAGTTTAATAAATTCAATAATACAGGAGCACGAATGTTATATTCTATTTATCGTATGGCATTACGATCACTTTGAAGTTTCATTTCTGGCGTAAAAACGTCATGATTTTGTTATGTATGCAACGTTGTTATGGACGTCATGACGTTTCCCGTAAATCTATAAACCACTAGTGGTTTATCGATTTTATTGCATGATGTTATTTCACTCCCAGACGCGACGTCATATGATAAAGTGCATTATGGGTAATTGTCATCTGTAGATTTTTATTTTTCAAAATACATTTTTTCAAGAAAAAGAAAAGGTAAGCCCTTTCAGGAATCCAACCAGAAAGTCAAGCAGTTTTGCAAAAAGGTTGGGCCTGATCTGGGTCCAAACTGTTTGCAAAGGCTTTTAACAGAAGACAAAAAATGGCCATGAGCTGAAAAAGGGGATAAACACTCAATCTGCTATCCTCTTTTGCAGAACAGCGTATTGTACGGTGCAGTACCTATATAATACACCTCATTATAACACTGTTTGAGATACAACAAGGTCACTTACTGGGCCTCCCAAACTTTTCCTGATTTAAAGGACCATTCTACTGCACTTGCTTTTGTAACCCGACGTCTGATTGGATAACATCAAAAGTTTGCTACAGTATATCCTGCGATATACTGTAGGAAACAGTTTGATGTCAAAATTATGTCACATTTTGTTGGATGGCGTGCAGGGTTATGCCGCTACCAACGCTCCAATTTGAGACAAAACGATAGAAGTGCATTGGAATACCCATACTCAAAATTTTCATTTGGGAAGGTATATCTTCGGATATACGCTTGGAAATCACGTTTTACGGCTCCGCTCGCACGACACCGTAAAACTAAATTTCCGACAGTATACCTGCCTAAATGAAAATTTTGAATATAGTTATCCCCTAAGAATGTAAAAATAAATCAACACTATATGAATCTGTTGTGAGAAAACCTGGCCCCGAGGTTATAAAAGTTTTTTCATGCTCAACGCAACTGAGCATGAAATTTCAACTGCTCATAAACACTAAAATACCGACAAATAAAGAAGTTTCTTGCTTTAATTCTCGCAGACGCGGTCTTTATCATGTTAATAAATGTTAAAATGCCAACAATTGTTGGCATTTTAACATTTGTGAGCAGGATAAATTTTGTGCTCAGCTGAGTTGAGCATGAAAAAAGTTTTATAACCTCGGGGCCTGATTTTGATGTATGTGACAAACAAAGGATCAGATCAGCCTGCAAATTTGTGTAGTTTGATCAAAGCCTTGTTATTGTTTCCTGAAAAGAGAAATAAACTTGCCTCCAGCTTGTATGCTTTATTTGTTTGATTTGACTCTTTACATCCTAGTCAACAATCTTTCATTTATGTCGGACAGTTCTTCCTGGGTTGAACCAGTACTAAGCAAGGATTAATGTGTCTTGCTCAAGGACACAACAAAGTGACTGACGCCAGTGAGGCTCAAACCTGCGACCCCTTCGGTCTCGAGTCAAGCACTCTACCACTGAGCCACAGCGCTCCATGCCCCAGGCAAAATTTCAGTACTCTAGCAAGTCTCAGTAGCTGAGCAGGCTAGTTTATGCATAACCTGGCCAGAAGACAGGTTTTCTCACTACAAGGCACATATTGATATATGAAGAGAAGTTCAGCTCACTACTTATGATACAAAGACAGTTGTTGTGAAATCTGAATAGACATTTTCAAACCACACCCATAATGTCACTCAAAAGTAATCCGATAGTGTATGGTAAAACCTGTCTTACCCATAAAACATCATCTATAATTTGCAGCAGACTACAATTTAAAATTTTGCCACTTTTTCAAAAATAACTAGACTTCAGTCGATGGTACACCATCGCAAATACCCGCTTTTGAGCTAACCAAAGCTTCTGCAAAGTTTGAAGCTGCTATGTCCAACCGCTTAGGAGGAGATGCATTTACAAGAAAATACATTATTTCACTTTTGACCTTGACCTTAGGTCATGGACAAACACGAAAGGTTGCCCAGTATCCTCTACATAATATGATCTATGCACCTGCAAGGTTTGAAGCTGCTATGCCCAACGGTTTATGGGGAAATGCATTTACAAGAAATATTTGATTTGACCTTGACCAAGGTCAAGGGCACATGAGGCATTGCCCTCTACATCATGTGATCTATGTACCTGCAAAGTTTGAAATTGCTATGGCCAATGGTTAAGGAGATGCATTACCATCAAAATACATTATTTGACCTTGACCCTTGGCCCAAGGTCAAGGTCACACAAAATGTTGCCTAGTACCCTGGACTTTATGTGACCTATGCACCAGCAAAATGTCATGTTGCTACATCCAATGGTTAAGGAGAAGATGCATTTGCAAGAAAATACATTATTTGACCTTGACCTTTAGGTCAAGGTCACACGAAATGTTGCCCAGTGCCCTCTACATCATGTGACCTATGCACCTACAGAGTTTGAAGTTACTACGTCAAAAGCTTTAGGAGGAGAAGCATTTACAAGAAAATTCAATATTTGACCTTTGACCTTGGGGTCAAGGTCACACGAAATGTTGCCCAGTACCCTCTACATCATGTGACCTTTTCAGCTACAAAGTTTGAAGTTGCTACGTCGAACCGTTTAGGAGGAGATACATTAACAAGAAGATACATTATTTGAAATTGACCTTGGGGTACATGAAATGTCACCCAGTACCCTCTACATCATGTGACCTATTCACCTACAATGTTTGAAGTTGCTACTTCTTACGGTTTAGGAGGAGATACATTTACAAGAAAATATATTATTTGACCTTTGACCTTGACCTTGGGGTCAAGGTCACACGAAATGTCACCCGGTACCCTCTACATCATGTGACCTATTCACCTACAAAGTTTGAAGTTGCTACCTCTTACGGTTTATGAGGAGATACATTTACAAGAAACGTGACGGACGGGCGCACGCACGCACCGACGGACAGACGGATGACGGACCGATTTTGACACGAAATTAATATACCCTTTTTTTCTAAAGAAAAAATCGGGTATAACAAATAAGGTATGATATTTTATGAGAATCGTCTGCTGGCAGATAATTCTCATGAAATATCATACCTTATTTTTTTCGAAAATTAGGAAAGATGTCGCAAAATTTGTTGTGTGCTGCAGTCGTGATTGGCGCTTAAGGGTTAAGCGGCCACTCCAAAAGAATACCAAAAATTGGTTTTCAATGTCTAGTATCGCTTAATGTAAGACAAAAGTATTGCTGAATGCTCCAAGTGGAGCATTCAGCAATACTTTCGACCTTCATTTAGCTACCATTATCCATTAAGACCATTTTTTTGTCTAATTCCAAGTGGCCGCTTAAGACAGGTTCACTGTATAACTGACCAATGCAACGACAACTTAGCATGTGACGTATCCCGCAAACAAATCGAATGTATTCAATCTACCACATTTAATTTGAGGTTTACTTTACTGTTAGTGGATGAATACTTGTGTAAGTCTTTTGCATGCCAGGTAATTCTTCATGCTATTTGTCATCTGCTGATTTTTTTTCAATACCATCAGTGTCAAACCATTTGCATCCAGATAAGGCACAACATTTTTTTGTAGGCCTGATCTGGGTCCAAACTGTTTGCAAAGATTATCTGCAGATGACTCTGCAAATAGTTAAAGTGTGTGTGGCTTCGGAAAGGTAAATTATCCAGAAAAACTGACCCTTCCAAAAACAAGGGTCTGTTACAATAAAAAAAGAAGGAGGAGGAGTTGATTACACACAGTATGCACTATTAGCCATTATTCAATATGTGCAGTGTTTGAAAAATTGACTAAGTTAAAAATGCTATAAATTTATAAAAGAAAAAAAATTATCATGCACATCTTCAATATGTTTGTAACATTTCTGCAAAGTATTACAGTTAGAATTACAAAGTAGCATAACTCTTGTAATACTGATCCTTCAGCCCCTTTTTTCCTACCAAACATGCAATGACTATTGCTTAAGGTGTGTTGCGAATTTGATCCAAATCAAGCAAAAGATACATGCGTTATTCAAGAAAGACCTTGAAATGTTGTCCGAATAACGGAAAGGCTAAAACAGTATACCCCAACTAAACTACATTTGCGGGAGATATAAAAGGAGAACTAGAAAATCTTAAAACAGCAGACATGCATAATATCTGCTGAATATCTTTCCTTCCAATTTATTGAATTCCAGCCCTGGGAACAAACACTTTATTTGAGAACACAAAGATTATTATAATTTAAGTGTTTGAAATTTATCATACTATATAACACTTTCATGCAATAAAGAAATAACAAATTGAATCTACTATGAAATTTAATGTAATACATAAATAACAAATAAAATATCAACTGTAACACTTAATGTGATTTAACATTTTAATGTAATTCAGAAACAACAAATTGAAATTACTATGAAATTTAATGTTATACATAAATCACTATGTATTGAAATTACTATGAAATTTAATGTCATACATGAATAACAAATTAAATATCAACTGTAGCACTTAATGTGATACAGAAATAACAAAATTGAATCTACAATAACACTTTAATATAATACAGAAATAATGAGCTGAATCTACTAAATTAACACAGATTATGATACAGAAATAACAAAATTAAACAACCATAACACTTCATGTAATAGGAAAATAACAAATTTAATCTACTTTAAATAGAGGACCTTACATGAGCGCTCATGTTTTATTGAATTTATTAAACAGGTTGGGGTAAAGAGATAAGATGCGAAGCTTGCCAAGCATTTTATCTCTTTTCACAACGAAATTAATAAATTCAATAATACAGGAGCACGAATGTTAAATTCTATTTATCATATGACATTAAGATTACTTTGAAATCTCATTTCTGGCATAAAAAGTTACAATTGTGTCATTATGTTCCCAACGTTGTTATGGACGTCATAAAGTTTCCCGTAAATCTGTAAACCACCAGTGGTTTATCGATTTTATTGCATGGGGATATATCAGTCCCAGACGCGAGGTCATATGATAACACTAAATACAGTCAAGCCTCTTTACAACGACACTGTTTGTCCCCAAATAATTTGGAGTTAAACTGAATTTCTGTTGTAATGAATTCAAATCCAAGCTAAACTGGTACATTTGTGCAAATACAATTGACGTTGTAAAGAATTTTGCTGTTATAAAGAATGTCGCTATAATGGGTTTTTACTGTAATATCACGATAAAATTAATACACATGTATCGCATTTTTTTCATAGTATATAGCATTAGTGCAAAACATTTTGTCTAAGCTGGTAATATGCACAGGGGCTTGACATTATGATTTTTGAGTGATTTTAGCCCTAGGGAAGCGTAATATTTGTGCTGAAACGACGAAAGACAGATAATTTAACGATATGAAAATATGTTCAAATGGAGTATAAGAAAGAGTAGAAGGGAGGACATAGAAATTTGTCAGATCTGAATTTCTGCTTTAACCTACATAACAAGGTGGGATCTTTTGTTTATAGACCAGCCCATCAACATGTTTTAGCTGTTCCCTTTCGTTACTTTACAGACACTTATCATTTGACATGAGATATTCTAGAAAAACCTGAAATGAACACTTGTTGAGTGCAAATGATGGAGGTTGCCATCTTGCTTGTAACATTGGGACTATGTGACTTCTGTAAACAGCACGAGACAACAATCCTTAGATTGCCTGACCAGCTCACCTAAGACCACTTACTTTAACCTACATACTGTGTAGGTCCTTTATAAATATGCCAGCGTCAGATATTTTTTTAATGGGGAACTAAAGAAATCTGTACTTAAAAAAAATTGCCACCTTACATCCTGGTGAGCTACTAAACATATCGCGCACTGTTTGGTACCACGTCATCCTAATTACGTCACACATGTAAACAAATTTTAAAGATGGCAGCCCCAGGAAAAATGCACTCGACAACTGTCGATTTTGAAAAACTGGCCAGTTTATATAGTTGACAATGTAACAGAATCAGTTAAGCTGCAACATGTGATTTCCAACAATGTGGCATTTTGACAAGTGTAGACTCAGACGAGCATGTACAGTCTCCTTTTAAGCTTAGACACTCCAAATGATGTTCGGTCAGTAGCTTAACACTCATAGAATATTCAAGCGACTAGCAAAGGCTCTAATTAGACTGCGCGTATGCACAGGCTGATCTGAGGCTTTGCTGGTCGCACATACCACTTTGTTGGAAATCTCATGTCGGGGCTCAGTTTACTTGTAGGAAGAGATACAGGAAACACTGAAAATGCTGTTGTCCCAAGGATTTGATATACAAATGGTAGGGAGTACATAGATCCAGATAAGGAAATTTTTGAGCGTAAAATTGTAATTATTTTCTTACTGTTCAATTAAAACATGTGTTTTGGGTGCTCAAAAGAACCGTCTCATTGAGACGGTTCTTTTGAGTACCCACAACATATGTTTTGGATAAGAAATAAAGAAATTAGTTTTCCAATACACACTCTTGCCTGGGGGCCTGGAAGTAGAAATAAATTGTTTTTAAATAATCTGGAAGACTTCTGTGTCTGACCTTTGGTTTTTCTATTACTCAGTTTGGTCAAAATTCTCATTTTTTTCCTGGCTTGTTATTTTCTCAAAATTGTCGGATGAAATTAAAGAGAATGTTGCTAAGAATTAGACAAAGTAACAAATATTCATAAATTCAAGCACCTGTGTGGTAATATGGAGGCTATATAAACTAATGGAAAATATAGGTAGCTTGGTAATTAAATCTTTACATGCTGGGTAATTTATCAGAAGTTTTTTGTCGTCTGCAGATAATTTCCAACATGACTTCTTTCAAAAAATTTTTCAGGAATAACATAAGTGTCAAACAGATTGGATCCAAATCAGGCCCGACGTTCTGTCAGGCCTGATCTTGATCCAAACTGTTTGCAAAGATCATCAGCAGACGATAAAATTCTCTGCTAGCAAGGAAAGAGTTAAGCCTGTTATGCAACATTCTACTGCACATACTAATGCACTTGCTTTTGTAACGTGACATCTGATTGGATAACCTCAAAAATTTGCGACAGTATATCCTGCGATACACTGTAGGAAAAAGTTTGATGTCATTAATTACGTCGCATTTCCTTGGATGATGTGCGACTTGCAATGTTCTCATTTGAGACAAAACTGCAGATGTGCATTAGAATGGGGATAGCAATATTCAAAATTTTCATTTGGGGAGGTATACCGTCGGATATACGGTCCGAAATTTAGTTTTACGGCGATGCGCAAGTGTATCACTGATTCTTCAAGACAACAAGAGAGCGATTAAAGCCCAAAGTGATATTTTTTAACCTTATCCTGCCAGTATTTTCATCATGAAATTGTTTTTGTTTGTTTGTGTTATGTTTTACATCCCAGTCAACTTTTTTTCAGTCATGGCAGATGTTTCCTGTCCTCCTGGGCTGAACCAGTACTTAACAGAGGATGAAGGGTAATCATAAAATGGTTGTCAGCCTATACATCTGCTCCAAAAATATAATGAACTTTAAGCGTGGAAGTAAACAGTAAGAACTCTGATCAGGCTGCTCCCTTATTGATCTGAGATCATATGAGCCACGGCATGAAATTTCCAACAATGTGGTATGTGCGACCAGCAAAGGCTCAGACCAGCCTGTGCATACGTGCAGTCTGATCAGAGCCTTTGCTCGTCGCTTGCCTATTCTACGACTGCTAAGCTACTGACTGAACATTATTTGGAGTTTCTAAGCTTAAAAGATGGCTGCACAGACTCGTCTGAGACTACACTTGTCAAAATGCCGCATTGTTGGAAATCACATGTCACAACTCAATTATTGTTTACAATATAGCATACTAACATACATCAGCAGATGACAAAGCAGATGACAATTGTTCTGATTGGTGGGAAAAGGGCGAGGGGGTGGGGAGAGAAAGGGATACCAACAAATAGTTTATGTTACCTCATCCTCTTCCTCAGAAAATCCTAAAGGATAGCTAATGGCGTCAGAAATTTCCGCAATTTCCTCAAACATCATGTCATGAACTTGATTAATATCCCTGGATGAAAAACAACCAGTACAGTAAAATCTGTGTAAAACGGCCACTCTCAAAACTATAAAAATTGGTTTTCAAGACAAATTATCGCTTAATGCAGGTCAAAAGTAAGAATGCTTTGTCATATATTTGTCAGTTGTCATACAGTAAAACCTGTGTAAAACGGCCACTCTCAAAACGATCAAAAATTGTTTTTCATGACTAATTATTGCTTAATGCAGGTCAAAAGTAATGCAGAATTCTCCAAGGGGAGCATTCTGCAATACTTTTGACCTGCATTAAGCTACCATTCGTCGTTAAGACGTTTGTTTTGTCTATTTTTGAGTGGCCATTTTACACAGGTTTTACTGTATAAGGTTCTCTACAAAGGGACAAACCCATAAAGAAAATACTTTATAAAGGAAAAAGGGGCTGATCAGACTGCACAGGCTGACCTGCCTTTTTTGGGGTTCCCATGTAACAAAATAGGGCAGTCTTGCAACCAGCCCCTTAAAAGGCTATTTAACAATCACAGCCAACCCCCCCCCCCCCCACCCACCCCAGCATGTGTTGTATGCTCACACTGAAGGGGCAGATAGCACTATGGCTAGTATCATTATTATTCGTTGCTATGATAGACTTCTGTTTACATCCAAATTCTGGTAAAACTAGGCCACTAGAAAAGTGTGTTATCAAAAAGTAATTTTCTTATTTCTCAACCAAAACATATGTTGTGGGTACTCGAAAGAACCGTCTCAATGAGACAATTCTTTTGAGCACCCAAAAATTATGTTAAAACCGATGGGTAAGAAAATATTTACAATTTCATGCTCAATTTTTTCAAGCAAAACATATGTTTTGAATACTCAAAAGAACCGTCTCAATGAGACGGTTCTTTTGAGCACCCAAAAATTATGTTAAAACCGATGGGTAAGAAAATATTCACAATTTTATGCTCAATTTTTTCAACCAAAACATATGTTGTGGGTACTCAAAAGAACCGTCTCAATAAACTTATGTCAAAACCGATGGGTAAGAAATTATTCACAATTTTACGCTCAAATTTTTTGTTTGTCTAGACCAATGAAAACTTTAGTAACTGAGCAGGTAGGTAGAAGTGTAACTAAGCTGTAAAACCCACACATGTTTTCTAAAATATTGGCTTATATTACTTGACTTTTCGCTACCGGTAAAGGCGGCAACTTTAATATTCATATCTGGGTGTGGTTCGGCTATTTCATATGCTAAGGAAGGGAAATCAGGTTTTATTTATAATTAAGTAAAGAATTAATAATCTTTTTGAGCCGTGCAAATGTGCGTGCATTTCATGAAAATCCTAACCGTATACACACTGATTTCACATTTATTAACCCTTAAAGCGCATAATCACAAAATGTATGTTTTTTGTGGTCCACTAAACTATTTGAAGCCTCATAGATAAACAGTGTAGACCGAGATCAGACTGCTCCTGTAGGAGCAGTCTGATCAGGGTCCACAATGTTTGCCTCCATGCTTATGTTAAATAGACATTTTCAGATGCAGTTATTTTGCTGGCATTTTAAGGACTGAGGTGTTAGCACAAGATGATACAGTTACTTTTGAATAAAACCACGCCTCCTTTTCAGCTTATACCTTTGCCTAAGGTTGACTAGTCCTAATTACGCATTCATGAGGCACCGCCTTTACAGTAAGCGAAAAGTCAAGTAATACCATAGAGTAGACAATAGTTTTTTTAACTCCTAAAGCACCAATCACAGCAAAAGCTGTCTGCTTTTGTAGTCTGCTGAAAGTTTTTAGGCTTCTCTGTCAAACGGTGCAGACCTAAACCTGGTTCCATACTGTTTGCCTCTCAATAATATCAGCAAATATATGCAGCACAGGACTAAAGCAGACAGCACTTTCAGATGCATTTTTTGCAGGTGCTTTAAGGGAAAATGTTTCTGCTTATATCATTTTAATCCTTTTTAAAAACTGCATAAAAAAGTTATGTTTAACATATTCAATCCTTTTACCAACGAGACGTTTTTTGTTTGGGTTGTCGCTTTATGTCCTAGTCAACAGCTATGGTTATGTCAACCTAACCACACTTTTTCCTGGGCAAGCTTGACTAAGCGGTTAACCAGTAATTCATGCACATACTTTTGTTTGTAACTGACAACAACCCTTCTTGAATGAGTGGATGGTGTAGAATGACCATAGAAATTATTTCAAAATCAATCTCCACGAAAGTATGGGACCGGGTCGGGATCAAACTCCCCATCCCTGGATCTGCAGTCGGACTTGTTACTGACTGGGCTATGGGGCTGGTATAAGACTTTTCCTATGAACACCAAAATATATGCCTAGGCTGATGGATCAGATACAACCACGCAACTAGCAGGTTAGCAAAGAGGTGGTTAATGGACTTGAATTTGGAGATATAGCTGCCATGCAAATATAAACAATTTGCAGTATAGCGACAGGAATTTTAATACTGATTGGCAGTTTGGGATGTTTAAAAGAGGTGAAGACTTTGGACATGATACTTGGAAAATGTAAATTTCCAAATAGTTTTCTTCTTATTTTCAGTGACATATGTTTTAGGTACACATATGTACCTACAACATGTGTCTTTTAAATGAGTTTTTCATCATAAGCTTTTTTTTAACAAATTCTCAACCACTTTCATTAATTTAAAGAAATAAGCATGTAGAAATGAACAACTTTTCGTGTACTTTGTCATGCACCTGAATGACAATAATAGACTGTCTATTTTATGCTTCTGGCAGCTTATCTTGAGTTGTTTCATGGGAGTATATTGCTAAATTGCTAGTTGCATGGTTGTAATTATTACAATTTTGAGCTAACTATTTCTGCTTATCTATACAGATCTTATTATGGTACTAACATCAACCTTTGTGGCGTCAAAGCTCGTGCAGCTGAACTCATTGCTCGAAGAACTTCTGTGTTAGAACAGGCATTTTCTAGAGCCTCCTTTTCAAATTCCACCTTCGACAAAGTCCCATCAATCTTCATTAGTTGTTCTTCGTATTTTTTTTTTCTTTCAAAGGCTTGTAAGGCAGCTGAAATTTAACACCACTTTCATCGTTAACCCATTTAAGCTGATCGAATTTCCTACCCCTATCATTAGGACAAGCCCATTTCCAGTTTTAGGGGTGTCGAGTGGTATTTTTCATTTTTATTCAAATTTAATAGAATATTCTGTAAACAAATAGTGGAGACCCTGATCTGACACCGCATTCTGCGGCATATGATCTGGGTTTGCACTGTTTGCCTATGTCTCACAAAAAGGATGCGAGGCTTATATGGGTTAATTTTATACTAGTGTGTCTGTCCATTACACATTGAACAGCATTAACCCTTTGTGTACCAGTAACCACTAAATGGGTACTTTGACAAACAGTGAAGACACCAGGGTCTGCATTATTTGCTAAGACAAACTGGATCTTCAGAGAAAGAAATACAATGTGTTATTTTTAAGCAGGAAAAGTGCATTGAGAGGCCAATGCTCTTACTGTCACAACCCCAATCTCCCCTGCGCCCAAAATATCTAAAGATGTCCTAGACATTAAGCTGTAGCATGTAAGCATGTGCATGAAGCAGTTAAGTAGAAGCCAGCCATGCATGGTACCAATTATCCAACTATGAATGGCACTTTTAAAGGTGTCCTAGATTTTGACATCTAACCCCACCCTGGATCATGAATCCTAAGGTCTGAACTTCTGAAGTCACAAAGAGTAAAGAGAAAGTTAGCCCGAAATAGTACCTGTTGTCCAAATACAAATGACTCTATAAAAGAAAAAAGATGTCCTAGATTTTGAGTTCTAGCCCCACCCTGTGACATGGACCCAAGGGTCTGAGGCTGTCAAGTGGAAGCCTGCCATAAATGGCACCAAATGTACAAATATGAATGTTTTCTAATAGTATTGCTAAATATTTGCATACGTCATAAAAAGTAGCAAGCACTTTAAAGGTGTCCTAGATATTGACCTCTAGCCCCATCCTGGGTCATGAACCCTAAAATCCGGGGCAAAATTTGATCAAATTTGGTAAAGGTCTACTAGATAATGCTACATACCAAATATCAATGCTCTCAGCCTAAGTGGTTTCAGACAAGAAGATTTTTTTATGTGTATTCCCTGTATAAGTTTATGTAAAACATGTGACCCCAGGGTAGGGCCATTTTAGGCCCAAGGGCCATAAATAGAAGAAATTTGGTGAAGGTCCACTAGATAATGCACCATACCAAATATCAAGGTTCTAGGCCATGTGGTTTCAGACAAGAAGATTTTTTAAGTTTTCCTTATATTAACATAGGAAATCTGGCCACACCCCCTGGTGGCCATGTTTTTAAACCAATCAAAATGATTTAAACAACTTTAATAGAGGGTCATCCATGGACCATTTGTATCAAATTATTTTAAAATCTGACTAGCAGTTTTTGACAAGAAGATTTTTTGTAAGTTTTTCCTTTTGGTTGCCATGGCAACCAGAATTCTGCATGGAATGAAATTCTTCAAACGACTTTGAAAGGACACCACCCAAGGATCATTTCTGTGAAGTTTGGTGACAATCAACCTAGTGGTTTAGAAGTTGTTTAAAGGAAATTGTTAACAGACATCAGACAGACAGATGATCAATGGGCATCCTATGATCACAATTGAGCCTATGGCTTTTCAAGGCCTTTGGGTGATTTTCCAGTATTTTTCAAGGCTGATTTAATTTTCAAGGACTTTTCAAGAACAAGGACATTCAAGTCACAGGTTTAGATAAAGAAAAATTTTCAGCTTAAAATTGTAAATATTTTCTAACCCATCAATTTAAACATTTGTTTTGGGTGCTCAAACGAACCGTCTCATTGAGACGTTTCTTTTGAGTACCCACAACATATGTTTTTGTTCAGATTTTAAGAAAATTAAATTCTCATACGCAGTATTTTTCCAGTATTTTTTCAAGGCAGATTTAATTTTCAAGGACTTTTCAAGAACACCCTGTATATTCAAGTAATACACTTACCTTTCTTGTTGCTGGTTCCATGCTTCTTAGCCGCTTCCAACTCGGACTGTATCTTCTTTTCAAGAAAATTTGTCTTCTTTGTTAACATTCCTTCTAAATTTCTTAACCGATTAATTTGTTCTTCTGTAGTTAGATCTTCTTTTGGAGAATCAATTAAAATTGACTGAAAGAAACTTCTACCTATAAAACTGTATATGAGCCATGACACGTGATTTCCTAAAATGTAGCATTTTGGCAAGTGTAAGACTCAGACGAGCCTATGCAGCCTCCCTTTTTAGCTTAGAAACTCCAAATGATGTTCCGTCAGTAGCTTAACACTCATAGAATATTCAAGCGACTTGCAAAGGCTCTGATCAGACTGCGCGTTTGCACAGGCTGGTCTGAGTCTTTGCTGGTCGCACATACCACATTGTTGGAAATCTCAAGTCATGGCTCATATGAATAAACACTTTGCCCCCTGGGAAATTTTTCATGCTTTTTTGTCACCTGCTGATTTTTTTCAAAATCAACTTTTTTGAAAAATTCTTTCAGGAATATCATCTGAGTGTCAAACCACAGGCCTTTGACTCTCCCTGTATAAGCCGTACAAATTCCGCAAACTACTGGTATTTACCTGATTTCCTGTTCTAGTCAAGGATCTGAATCTAGTGACACTCTGATAGTGACCCTGAAAGAATTTTTTGAAAAGTTAATTTTGAAAAAGTCAGCATTTATGACAATGACATCATATCTCTACAATGCTAAAATTCATGATTAACTCTTTCCTTGCTATGACTTTTGTCATCTGCTGACCTTTGCAAAACAGTTTGGACCCAGATAAAGACTAACAAAATGTCTGACAAAATGTTGATCCTCATCTGAAACTGTTTGACACTCTGATAGTTTTCCTGAAAGAAATTTTTGAACAAGTCAATTTGAAAAAAAGGTCAGCAGGCGACAATAAAAGCATAAAAAATTACCCTGCATACAAAGAGTTTATATGTAGCCAAGTTCTAAAGAAGAATAGATGGTGAGAACTAAATAAGAAATAGAGAATATAAATCCAGACCTTGAAAATCATAAGTCAAAGAGCTTGACCCCACCCACTAAAACTACATGCAAGTATAGGGGCCAACAGTGAGGCCCAAGATTAGACAGTCTGATCTGGGTCTACACTAAAAGACGAATAGGCTTCTAAATCATTTCATTAGATGACAAAAGCAGACAAATTCTGTTGTGATTGGCATTTCATCCCTTTGTATTTTGATGGATTTTCCCATACATAGTGATACATTAAGTATGGGACTACCCATTGTGCACTTTAAAGGGTCACAGGTAGAATTTTCTATATTTGATGTTTTACTGTCCCTGAAGGTTGTTTTAATATTAGCAAACAGTGCAGAAGCCGATGAAATGCAGCATTTTGCTGCATTTCATCTTGGTCTTCACTGTTTGCCAAAGTACCCATTTAGGTTTTGTTTGATTTGTTTCTTTACCTCCCATCAACAATCTTTCAGTTAAACAGGGACGGGTCTTCCTGGGTTAAACCAGTACTAAGCTATGATGAATGTGTCTTGCTCAAGGACTTCAACACAGTAATGCCGGTGAGGCTCAACCTGCAGCCCCTCGGTCTCAAGTCAAGCACTCTACCACTAAGCCACTGCGCTCCCCTCCATATAGTATAAACACCAATATCTACCACGTCCAGTCTAGGAAATACCAGCAAATCAATGTATACCTTTACCAGTGTGTGTTTAGGGGTTTCCAGAATACAAAGGGCTAAGGGTTCTAAAAATGTCCTTTGCTACTATACTTACCGGTTCTTCACCCAAATCAGGTTCTTCACCCCAATCACCGAGGCTTTCGTATATTTCTTCTTCCCCACCACCAAAGAGTAAATTATCCTCATACATCACCTCCATGTCACATTGTTTATCTTCATATACATCTTCTTCTAGGTATGATTCATCTGAAACAAGAGTGACAGGTTTTGTCTCAATTAGCAGTACAGTAAAACCTGTCTAAGCGGCCACTAAAAAAGGACACAAAATTTTTGTTTTCAATACCAAATATCGCTTCATTAAGCTACCGTTTTCCATTAAGACGTTTGTTTTGTCTATTTTTAAGTGGCCGTTTAAGACAGGTTTTACTGTGATACATATGGTGGTGGAAGGATGGTATTTCTCTAGGAATGGGTGGGTGGGGGTGGTGGTGGGGGGTTCTCTCAATTTTCTTGCTACATAGGCTTGGGCCCCAGCATCTATTGTTTACCCCTTAAGTATCAGGCATATCAGGAATACCCAAAAGTATACTTGAAATTTTTAGCATACCCCCAAAACATATTCCCTTGACTTTAGAAATGAACCCACAAAATTTGAAGAAGAAGTGCCACCCCCCTTCCCCCCCCCCCCCCCCAAAGAAAACAAACAAACAAAAAAACAACAAAAAAAAAACAAGTAGCCCACTGGGCGACGATCGCTCACCATGGAGCCAGCATAATGTTTGGAGATACCAGAATTTACGATGCTCAAAGGCAGATAACTCTGAACTTGAAACAGTGACCAGGAATTAATTCAAAAACATAAAATATTATGATGGATCTAGTAATCTGCAAGTATTAAAAAGATCTGAATAACAAGTAGCCCAATGGGCAACGATCCCTCACCATGGAGCCAGCATAATGTTTGGAGACACCATAATTTACGATGCTCAAAGGCAGATAACTCTGAACTTGAAACAGTGACCAGGAATTACTTCAAAAACATAAGATATTATGCCGGTTCTAGTTATCTGCAAGTATTAAAAAGATCTGAATAAAAATTGCATTGGAAACCTGGTGAAAGTGTAGTTTTCACATACTCAAGAGCAGCTAACTCTGTAGTCAGTTATGGGATCTGACCGAAATTCAAACTCATCCATACTTTTATGTATGTCCTGGTAACCTACAGGGATGAAGAAAATCAAAAGAAAAATGAAGGTGCTAGAGTGGTCACAACATTATATAGTTATATTTTAGATGGTCAAGGGCAGCTAACTCTGTAGCTGGTGGATGGGAGTGGCGGAAAATCAAACTCATTCAAACTTTTATGGAAGTCCTTGTTACCTACAAATGAGGAAGATCCATTCAAAATTGAAGGTGCTAGAGTGGTCACAACAGATCTCCCATTATAAGTCTATGCAGATTTTTTATGATGCTCAAGGGAAGTTAACTCCACAGTCTAAAGTTGGTTTTACTTTAAATTAAACTCATCCAAGCTTTTATGGTTGTCCTTGTTACCTGAAAGAATGAGGATGATCCAATAAAAAATGAAGGCGGTAGAGTGGTCACAACATTATCAATCAATTTTTAAGATGCTCAAGGGCAGCTAACTCCATAATAGGTGATGGGATCTTGACTGAATTCAAACTCATTCAAGCTTTTATAGTTGTCCTTCTTATCTGCAAGAATAAATATGATCTATTAAAAAAATGAAAGCACTAGAGTGGTCACAACAATTCTCAAATTAGAAGTCTATGGGGATTTTTTAACCCGTTCAAGGGCAGCTAACTCCTCAGTGGCATGTCTGATCTCGCCAAATTTTGAACCCATCTAAGCTTTTATAGTTGACCTAGTTACCAGCAAGAATAAAGAAGATCCAATTAAAAATGAAGGCACAACATTATCCATCAATTTTTAAGATGATCAAGGAGAGCTAACTCCATAATAGGTGATGGGATCTTGATGAAATTCAAACTCATTCAAGCTTTTATAGTTGTCCTTCTTATCTGCAATAATAAAGAAGAAACATTCAAAATTGAAAGCACTAGAGTGGTCACAACGTTTCTCCCATTATTAGTCTATGGGGATTTTTCCAGATGCTCAAAGGCAGCTAACTCATAAGCCCTTGGTCAGATCCTGCAGAATTCCAAACTCATCCAATCTTTTATGAGTGTCCTTGTTAGATGAAAGAATATAGAAATCCAATCAAAAATGTAGACGCTAGGGCGGTCACATCAGTATCCATCAATTTTTAAGATGCTCAAGGGCAGCTAACTCCAAAATAGGTGATGGGATCTTGATGAAATTCAAAATCATCCAAGCTTTAATAGTTGTTCTTATTGTCTGCAAGAATGAAGAAGATCCATTCAAAATTGAAAGCACTAGAGTGGTCACAACAAGTCTATGGGGATTTTTCCAAACGCTCAAGGGCAGGTAACTCATAACCCCTGGTCCGATCCTGCTGAATTTCGAACCCATCCGAGATATTATGGGTTAACTTGTTGCCTGAAAGAATGAAGAAGATTCAATCAAAAATGAAGGAGCTAGAGTGGTCACAACATTATTCATTAATTTTTCTGACGCTCAAGGGCAGCTAACTCCAAAGTCAGTAATGGAATCTTGCCGAAATTCAAACTCATCCAAGCTTTAATAGTTGTCCTTATTGTATGCAAGAATGAGGAAGATCCAACCAAAATTGAAAGCACTAGAGTGGTCACAACATTTCTCCCATGATAAGTCTATGGAGATTTTTCCAAACGCTCAAGGGCAGGTAACTCATAAGTCCCTGGTCTGATCCTGCTGAATTTCGAACCAATTTGAGATATTATGGATTTACGTGTTGCCTAAAAGAATGAAGAAGATCCAATCAAAAATGAAGGAGCTAGAGTGGTCACAACATTATTCATTAATTTTTCTGACGCTCAAGGGCAGCTAACTCCAAAGTCAGTAATGGAATCTTGCCGATATTCAAACTCATCCAAGCTTTAATAGTTGTCCTTATTGTATGCAAGAATGAGGAAGATCCAACCAAAATTGAAAGCACTAGAGTGGTCACAATATTTCTCCCATGATAAGTCTATGGAGATTTTTCCAAACGCTCAAGGGCAGCTAACTCCAAAGTCAGTGATGGAACTCATCCAAGCTTTTATGGTTGGTCTTGTTATCTGCAAGAATAAAGAGGATCCATCCAAAAATGAAGGCACTAGAGTGGTCACAACATTTCTCCCATTATAAGTCTATGGGGATTTTTCCAGACGCTCAAGGGCAGCTAACTCATAAGTCCCTGATCCGATTCTGCCGAATTTCGAACCCATTCGAGATTTTATGGTTGTCCTTGTTACCTGCAAGAATAAAGAAGAACAAATCAAAAATGAAGGAGCTAGAGTGGTCACAAGATTTTCCCCATTATAACCCTATGGGAGCTATCTGTTGCCATGGAAACCAGAGTTCTGATCCGATCTTACCCAAAACCTAATGCAATCAATCCCCTACCCCAATGATGCTTCTGGTGAAATTTGATTATGATTAGCCAACTGGTTTCAGAGATATTCATGTTTGAAAGTGTGGACGCACGGACGGACGGATGCACGGACGGACGGACGCCAGCTTGAGTCCCATACTATAAGCACACCCTGAGCCTTCGGCTCTGGTGAGCTAAAAATTGCATTGGAAACCTGGTGTAAGTGTAGTTTTCAGAAACTCAAGGGCAGCTAACTTTGTAGTCAGTTATGGGATCTGACAGATATTCAAACTCATCCATATATTTATGTATGTCCTGGTAACCTACAAGGATGAAGAAAATCAAATGAAAAATGAAGGTGCTAGAGTGGTCACAACATTGTATAGTTATATTTTAGATGCTCAAAGGCAGCTTACTCTGTAGCTGGTCGATAGGTGTGGCGGAAAATCAAACTCATTCAAACTTTTATGGAAGTCCTTGTTACCTACAAATGAGGAAGATCCATTCAAAAATGAAGGTGCTCGAGTGGTCACAACAGATCTCCCATTGTAAGTTTATGCAGATTTTTATGATGCTCAAGGGAAGTTATCTCCACAGTCTAAAGTTGTTTCTACTTTAAATTAAACTCATCCAAGCTTTTATGGTTGTCCTTGTTACCTGCAAGAATGAAGAAGAGCCAATCAAAAATGAAGGAGCTAGAGTGGTCACAACATTATTCATTAATTTTTAAGATGCTCAAGGGGAGCTTACTCCAAAATATAAATATGTGATGGGATCTTGGCAAAATTCAAACTCATCCAAGCTTTAAAAGATGTGCTTATTGTATGCAAGAATGAAGAAGATCCATTCAAAATTGAAAGCACTAGAGTGGTTGCAATATTTCTCGTATTATAAGTCTACAGGGATTTTTCCAAACGCTCAAGGGCAGGTAATTCATAGCCCCTGGTAGCCCCTGGTCGAATCCTGCTGAATTTTGAATCCATCTGAGATATTATGGGTTTACTTGTTGCCTGCAAGAATGAAGAAGATCCAATCAAAAATGAATGGGCTAGAGTGGTCACAACATTATTCATTAATTTTTAAGATGCTCAAGGGGAGCTAACTCCAAAATGTGTGATGGGATCTTACTCATCCAAGCTTTATTTGTTGTTCTTATTGTATGCAAGCATGAGGAAGATCCATATAAAATTGAAAGAACTTGAGCGGTCACAACATTTCTCCCATTATAAGTCTATGGGGATTTTTCCAAATGCTCAAGGGCAGGTAACTCATAAGTCCCTGGTCGGATCCTGCTGAATTTCGAACCCATCCGAGATATTATGGTTTTCCTTCTTGTCTGCAAGAATGAGGGAGATCCAATCAAAAATGAATGAGCTAGAGTGGTCACAACATTATTCATTAATTTTTCTGACGCTCAAGGGCAGCTAACTCCGAAGTCAGTGATGGAATCTTGACGAAATTGAATCTCATCCAAGCTTTAATAGTTGTTCTTATTGTATGCAAGAATGAAGAAGATCCATATAAAATTGAAAGCACTAGAGTGGTCACAATATTTCTCCCATTATAGTCCATGGGGATTTTTCCAAATGCTCAAGGGCAGGTAACTCATAAGTCCCTAATCGGATCCTGCTGAATTTCAAACCCATCCGAGATCTTATGGGTTTACTTGTTGCCTGCAAGATTGAAGAAGATCCAATAAAAAATGAAGTAGCTAGAGTGGTCACAACATAATTCATTAATTTTTCTGACGCTCAAGGGCAGCTAACTCCAAAGTCAGTGATGGAATCTTGCCGAAATTCAAACCCATCCAAGCTTTTGTGGTTGGTCTTGTTATCTGCAAGAATGAAGAAGATCCATCCAAAAATGAAGGTACTGGAGTGGTCACAACATTTCTCCCATTATAAGTCTATGGGGATTTTTCCAGACGCTCAAGGGCAGCTAACTCATAAGTCCCTGATCCGATTCTGCCGAATTTCGAACCCATTCGAGATTTTATGGTTGTCCTTGTTACCTGCAAGAATAAAGAAGTACAAATTAAAAATGAAGGAGCTAGAGTGGTCACAAGGTTTTCCCCATTATAACCCTATGGGAGCTATCTGTTGCCATGGAAACCAGAGTTCTGATCCGATCAGGCCCGGAACCTTATGCAGCCAATCCCCCACCCCAATGATGCTCCAGATGAAATTGATGACGATCGGCCAGCTGGTCTCAGAGATATTCATGTTTGAAAGCGTGGACGGACGCACGGACGGACGGACGCACGGAAGGACACACGGACGCTGGCTGGAGTCCCATATTATAAGCTCACCCTGAGCCTTCGGCTCTGGTGAGCTAAAAAAAAAAAAAGATATATATATCCAAAAAATGTCTCTATGCCCCACAAAAATATTCATTTTTCTGAAAGCTGCCCAAAAAATCGACATTCCAAATTTTAATCCCAAAAAAGTCGGCCAAGCCTATGCATATATAAAACTAGAATGCAGTGAATGGGGCACCATCGCAAATCCTCAGGCTTTAGAAAAAATCTAATGATATTTGACGTTTTGACACTACCCCAAGGTCACCAGTTTGATGATACTAGGGTAAAAATTTAACTTGTATCTTGTTCTACTCATCATTGCCTTAAATTTGATATGCCACATGACCATGTTCGGAAAAAAAATTGACCCCTCTCTCCCTCCCCCAAACAGTTTGCAAAGATTATCAGCAGACAATAAAAGTTGCTGCTAGCAAGGAAAGAGCTAAAAGATAGAAAATATCACATTATTGGAGATAAGAAGATATCATAAGCTAAACACTATGAAATTTATAAATAAGCTCCAACAGATGACAATTTCAAATTTTTCTGCTTTTTCAAAAATAACAAATAAGGCATGATATTTCGTGAGAATTGTCTGCTGACAGAGGATTCTCATGTAATATATCATACCTTATTTTTTCGAAAAAGATGTTGCAAAAGTTGATGTCTGCTGCATTTATGATTGGCGCTTTAAAAGTTAAGAGTCCATCATGAATATCCTTGCGGCATAAAAGAATCCCATCTGAGGGGTGGGAGTCATCTGAGGGGTGGGAGTTTACAAGGGACAAGGCTTGCCTACACAAACAGGCTTATGATGAATTATAAGAGTGGCGAAATACGGCCACAATGGCATTGAAAGAGAACCCAGGTTGATATTCCCAGTGTCCTATTGAGAAACCATATTTGATGGCGTCTCAACAGGAAACGGGGGACTCAAGGTATTCTCTGATCCACCAGACAAGGGTCGGTCTGTTGCACGAGATTAAAATTGATCAGTATATAACTGTTGCACATAGTTGGGGGGTGAAAATGCTGATAACAACGGGTAACGGTCAAACCATGTGTCGGACTATGTAGACTTTGCAACACAACTCAATGTAAACGCCTATAACATTAGATGCCTCAAACAACGACCACCTCTGAGGCATCCAGACTATGTAGACTTTGCAACACAACTCAATGTAAACACCTATAACATTAGATGCCTCAAACAACGACAACCACTGAGGCATCCAACTTCGAGCGATAACACCAAATTGTATGAGACGACAACAACAACCACAACGACCACCTTAATTACCCGGTAATAATGACACACACTTTTAAACAGGAGCATATCACTATGCTGCAGCATTGAATGCAAGATCAGCACAAACACCCCCCCAAATATACAAATACCCAATATTAATGACTTGAAAATTGAATCGCTAGCTGTGCATTAGATCGACTCGAGTCTGATAGAATTTTCCGCTGTTCTGCCATCGTGACTGCAATATTAAAACCACTGGAATACTCTATTCCCTTTGAACTGTCTTGTATTCTTGAAGAAAAAGTGAAAAGTCATAAACTCCATTGAGAGTATGGGAGCTACCAAAAGTACTTGGAATGAAAACGATTGTCTTTGAGGAATCTGAACTATTCGGTATTCCCGACTGGCTGTGACACAAGGCAAAAGAAAAACACCTGAAACAAAAAACTAAGGCAGCATCACAGAGTAAAACCATAGGTAACATACAATATACATATTGACATAATACAACTTAAAAGAGTGAATAATGATGGCCCTGGTTTAAAATGAACAATGCAAAGATGCCATAGCAAAAGCTGACATATGTGACTGAAATGAAACTAAGCTAGAATACTTCTAGATGGGTGGGATGGGCGGGTGACTTTGCTTGATGGAGAAAGCTTTTTCAAGGCCGAAGAGAAGGTCAGCGAGTCACGTGGCTGGTAATATTGCATTGTTTATAGTAACCGATATTTCATAACATTCGCCTAACAGAAGATTCAGCCTTATAAAACATTGTTAACCAGGACCAACGGGAAAGAACAAATACTACCAAATGAAGTATACGAACATTCCAGCTCGCATGAATAAAAGCAATTATTGTAAAAAACAATAAATGTCCTTATTCAATGACTTGCTGAAAAAATAATAGACTAAAATAATGTGTGTTACTAACTTTTATTAATATATACATATGTAAACCATTCTTCCTTTTCAGCTACTCACATAAGAAGAACAGTATACACTGGTTAAATAACCATGTGAATAGTTATCCAGGCTTATACCAGTCTCCTTATGAATGAAGTAACGAAGAAACACAATCACCAAAATAAACTGAAATAATGTGTGTGTTATTTTCTTTTATCAATATATACATGAAACCCCTCTTCATTTTCAGCTATACATATAAGAAGAACAGTATACACGGTTATGTAACTATGAGTATAGTTAACCCAGCTTTATACCAGTCTCCTTATGAATGCAGTAACAGATAAACACAATTACTTTTGAATGAAGAGTGGCTTTGTATGAAGAGTGGCGAAATACGGCCACAATGGCATTGAAAGAGAACCCAGGTTGATATTCCCAGTGTCCTATTGAGAAACCATATTTGATGGCGTCTCAACAGGAAACGGGGGACTCAAGGTATTCTCTGATCCACCAGACAAGGGTCGGTCTGTTGCACGAGATTAAAATTGATCAGTATATAACTGTTGCACATAGTTGGGGGGTGAAAATGCTGATAACAACGGGTAACGGTCAAACCATGTGTCGGACTATGTAGACTTTGCAACACAACTCAATGTAAACGCCTATAACATTAGATGCCTCAAACAACGACCACCTCTGAGGCATCCAGACTATGTAGACTTTGCAACACAACTCAATGTAAACGCCTATAACATTAGATGCCTCAAACAACGACAACCACTGAGGCATCCAACTTCGAGCGATAACACCAAATTGTATGAGACGACAACAACAACCACAACGACCACCTTAATTACCCGGTAATAATGACACACACTTTTAAACAGGAGCATATCACTATGCTGCAGCATTGAATGCAAGATCAGCACAAACACCCCCCCAAATATACAAATACCCAATATTAATGACTTGAAAATTGAATCGCTAGCTGTGCATTAGATCGACTCGAGTCTGATAGAATTTTCCGCCACAATTAATTTTGAAAGGCATTCCAAAATTAATCCGCCAAAATTCTTACCCTGCAGCAATGGCAGTATGGACTCTCTTGCAGCGTCCAAATACATGGCCAGACCCACACGACTGAGATGTGTCCCATCGTTTCGAAAAACCCCGGCGTGTAAATATCAATGTCATGAACCAGGAAATGGCCCTTTGGCAGACTGGTTATAAGGTTCCGGCCAAAACGGTTTACACGCTGCCGTTTGCGTTCGATACGCACATCCCCACGATATGAATCCGTCCAATGCAGACGCTGCAAAATGTCGACCCAAATGAAATGTGCATCGGGGCATGCCCTGGAAATGTAATTAATACCCCTGCGAATTAAATTAAAAATAGGCAGAATTCCTGTATGTGTCAAATCATTCCCTCCGAGATGTATCATGATCACTTTCGGAGGTGCCTGGAACAGGATCCGCAGTTGTAAGGAGTGTGTAAACTGGGTCCAAGACATGCCCCTGATGCCGTACCAGCCTACCGAATGGGGGCTTGGCAGATGCAAATTAGGGGTTCCTCTTTGGATGGCATAAACTCCAGCCCAGGCAAGGATCGAGTCACCAAGCATCCAAATATCTGTAGTAAAGCAAATGTGATATTAAAGTGAGCCTGCCAAGAACCACATACCGTGTCCTCTTACAATATTATGAATTACGGATATAGGACCGGACCGCCTGAGAGTGCCATCGGCCTACCTTCATGATCGCATCCTGTGACACACCTTTGGATGCTAATTCAGAAGCCCTGCCAATACGAAAACTGTGTGACAAGATTTTACAATTCCTGAAAGGAGATGATGCAATGCATTTAGACAAAACAGATGAAAATTGAGTTCTTGTCAAAGGTTTATTATTAGCATGTAAGAATAAATAACCATCAACACGCGGTCTAATCCGAACATAGTTACGTAAAGCACAAACAGGGCACCTGTTTGTGTCGGGTTCACATGGAATACGCATGAATGTAGGCCGGCCAGTTTGGGATGTTTTTGACTGACGGATGGTAATACAGGCTGCTTGACCTGACTTCTCGAACGTGATGTCCTGAATCTGCAATGCCCTGCCAAACTGCTGCCATGAAGAATGGACAACCTCGCTCACCCTCAACAACCCATAATAAGTTAATAAATATGCTGCTTTAAACATAGTTGCTTCAAAAACATTATAGCAAATGGATGAAAGCAGCTCACAAATAGAAGTCAGAATAGAAGGTGTGATGGGAGCACGGCTGTCCGTTCTTTTACCAGATCGATGGCAGCCCTCTAAAAGTTTTTTGACCACAAATAAATCGGTAGGATCATGCAACATATTAATCTTATGATGATAACTTAAACCGGCAATATATGTCTTGATTGTGGCAGGGGAAAGCCCAGTCTCAAAACAATAGGCTATAAATAGTACGACATGTGAAGGTTGAGCTGGGTAAACTAAAGGTAAGTGATACTGATCACGAAAATTATTGAAGCAAACCACTGCATTTTTATAAGTGCTGGCAGTATTCACTGCAATGCTGTCGTGGAGTAACTGTCTGGTTCGAGATTGAAGACATTCCATAGAGAATCTGGTACTGGGGTGGGGTGCACATCTGCCTCCGGAGCTAGTTCCCTGAACTTTGCCAGCTTCTGTCGAGACAAAGCATCACAAATACTGTTCCGAGCTCCCTCAATGTGAGTTGATCTCAGGACAATATTAAAGTGTAAACACATCATAGTTAAATGCCGAACAATGCACATTATATGTTCTGATTTTGAGGACATCGTATTAAGTATGTGTGTGACTGCCATATTGTCAGTGACAAATTTGATTTTCTTGTTTTGGAAAGAACTACCCCATAAATGTAAGGCCACGAAAATGGGAAAAAGTTCAAGAACAGTAATGTCAGATGTGGCACCAATTGTTCTCCATGTATCCGGCCATACCCCGTAAGCCCATTTTCCATGAAAATAGATGCCAAAACCTAGACCTGGTCCAGCCGCGCTGTCGGTAAATAGTTGGACATCGGCATTGGATATCCAAAAACGATCATGAAAGGCGGACACCCCATTATGGTCACGAAAGAAATGCAGCCACAAACGAAGATCCAATTTCATTGGTTTGTTAACCCGAATGTGATGAATGGGTTTAGTGAGACCACAAGTTGCGTTGATAAGGCGCCGGCAAAATGGCCGACCAGGGACAATGGCCCGGCAGCAAAAATTAAGAGAACCAATGAGAGACTGCATTTGCTTCAGTGTTATCTTATCTTTACTTAAAACCCACTCAATTTTTTCGATGATTTCCAAGATTTTTGCCTTGGGTATTCGAACGACCATCTCGATGGAATCCAACTCAAGGCCTAGGAAACAAAGGACCTCGACTGGGCCTTCAGACTTATCCTCGGCTAAGGGTACCCCCAGGTCTGACATACAATGGCGAAAAACCTGCATTAGTGCTTTACAGGCAGAATGAGTTTTATCACCCCCCAAAAAATCATCCAGATAATGTAATAAACTTCCTGATTTCATGCGGCGTTTAACAGCAAATTCCAAGAAGGTGGAAAACTGCTCAAAAGTACGGCAGCTTATTGCACAGCCAAAGGGTAGGCATTTATCTATATAAAACTTTTCATTCATTTTAAAACCCAGAAGTGGAAACATTGATTTTTTGACAGGGAGAAGTCTGAAAGCATGAAGCAAGTCCATTTTAAATAGCTTACAATTACGGCCTAAATCCTGTAACATGAAAACTGCTTCATCAAAACTAGTGTATTGAACAGAAGCCAATTTTGGGTCAATAAAATCATTCACAGAAAAACCATAGGGATAAGAAAGGTGATGGATCAACCTATATTTCCCAGGAGACTTTTTTGGGACCAATCCAATAGGGGAAACTCTGAGAGCAGGAATGGGTGGAGTATAAAATGGGCCAGCTACCCTTCCTGCAAGAATTTCAGAATTGATTTTATCCTGAATAAGAGCTGGTAACTCAAAGGCTGACTTGAGATTCTTACAGTCAACGGACACTCGTGGTCCGGTATAATGCAAAGAAAAACCATTTGTAAACCCGTCCAAAATGCAATCCCTATCAGGAGAATCATACATGTCAAGTTCACGCTGCAAAGCCAACAAGTTGATGGGAGAACTAGCCAAGCTTGATATATCCAGATTAATAGGGTCTTGCCCGGCCTCGGCCAAATGCCCCTGCGGATCTTGGATAACGGCCTCTTTGAAAACGGGATCCTGACCGACCAAAGGTTCCGCGAAAAGGGGCCTGTCGTAGAAATGGCTGCCCCATGGAAGTTTGAGACTGACCGGAACAGGTCACAGCTCCATGGCTGGATGAACCACAGGACGAACATGTATGTGGGAACTCACATGGGCTAGGCCAACGGCAAACCCCCTTGTTGAAATCAAAACAAGTGTATGATTTAGATGAGCTGGCAGGAAAAACAGTAGGAGCAGAAGTGGTACTAGAGGAAACTGGGACAGGTAGCTGCATACAGCGCCACCACAGGTCATTATTGATAACGGACCAGGAAGACGGATTATTGGCCTGGCGAATCCTAAACTGCTCATCATACTCACACCAGCAATGACCCCTTTGACGAACTGCGGCCTCCCTGATGACAAACATATAATGTAATAATTGAGGGGCCTTGTCTGGGTACTGTGTTAGATAAATTGAGGTATATATTAAAAAGGCGTCAGTCCATTTGTCAATTGAGGGGACCTTATCTTTGCATACCTTAGCGCGCATCTCAATATCCCCATTTGAAGTGAGTTTAAGAGAACCACCCTCACAAAAATCTTGTAACTCCATCCCACCTTTTAATAAAAGAGCTAAATTAATGTATTCCCCGTTGCAAATTTGCTGGCGCAACGAACTAGGTACATGCGCAAAAATCTCATCACCACTACATCGAAGTTGTTCAATGCTCTGGCCTAAAACAGAGGGAATAATTTGCACAGCGTCTGGGATGGGAGTAGTTGTTGAATGACTG
Source organism: Loripinus fragilis (assembly GCA_964019695.1). Taxonomy (NCBI): domain Eukaryota; kingdom Metazoa; phylum Mollusca; class Bivalvia; order Lucinida; family Lucinidae; genus Loripinus; species Loripinus fragilis. The sequence goes on from OZ026517.1 coordinate 111,695,481, forward strand.
ACCGACTGTACAGGAGGCTGAGGCGACGATAATGGCAATGGGATGTCAGATGCCCTTAAAACTGCTTCAAAGTCAACGAAGCGATTTGGCTCCTTGACCTTACCGGTTGATTGAAACTCGAACTCGTCAACCGCGACATTCGACTGGCTCTCACTAGTGACTTTAGCCTTCTTAGCGGTGGAATCCTTCCTTGCACCACGCCGTTTCCCTCTCGCTGACATATTTAACTGTACGCGAAATAAAAAGAGCTCTGTATTTCTAACTTTGACTTTGCTTGATGGAGAAAGCTTTTTCAAGGCCGAAGAGAAGGTCAGCGAGTCACGTGGCTGGTAATATTGCATTGTTTATAGTAACCGATATTTCATAACATTCGCCTAACAGAAGATTCGGCCTTATAAAACATTGTTAACCAGGACCAACGGGAAAGAACAAATACTACCAAATGAAGTATACGAACATTCCAGCTCGCATGAATAAAAGCAATTATTGTAAAAAACAATAATTGTCCTTATGTCGGAACATAAAACAATAAATGTCCATAAAACAGGCAATTTTCAACATTTCCCTTTTGGATTGAAATTAAACCCATTTAAGCCAAATGGAGTTTAACATAATTATCAATTGGACCAATTCGTTTCCGTTTTAAGGGTTGCTGGGTGGTATTTTTTATTCATTTTTGATAGAATATTCTGCAAACAAACCATGGAGATCCTGATCAGACACTGCATCATACACTGTTCGCCTTTGTCCCATAAAAAGGATGCTAGCTGAGCTCAAGAGTGTGTATACCAGTTATAAAAGTGAGCGTAAGAATAGTTTTCACCTACAGTCAAGGACCATAGTAATTCCACAAAATTATTTTCCCATAGACTTTAATGCATTTATATGTTTACAAGAATCTCTTTATTGTGTGATATGAAGATTAAATATCAATTACTGTGTAACTGGTGTAAAGCTAAATATAGATGCATGTACTGTACAATTTAGATGTACTTTTCAAATACAACTGTTTATACTTTTACAAAAATTTTGAAATTGCCGCTTTTCCATTGAATTCATTGGTGAAATTGTCCAAAACATGTTTACTCTATTCATTTAACTATTAAATGACACCAAAATCATAATATGTTGGCAAGCAGTAGCGTAGTAAATTTTTTTGCAAACCAGAAAATACACTGAAGTTTATGGGATTTCTGGCGTTGTGGAATTACTTTTGGTCCCTGACTGTCTTTTATGACTAGAAACCACAATTAGAGATTTAGTTAGATACAAAATGCAATACAAGAGGGCCAAAAACTATAAGTAAGTCCTTTGTTTTTATACATACCTGAATAGATGCTTTCTTCTTTCTGTTAAGAAAAAAAACCCCAAATCATTAACTCTGCCTACTAGTGTCGTCTGCTGATAACCTTTGCAAAAAGTTTGGACCCAGATTGGATCCGACAAAATGTCAGGCCTGATCTGAATTCAAACTGTTTGATACTCTGATGGTATTCCTGAAAGAATTTTTCTAAATAGTTGATTTTGGAAATCAGCAGATGACAAAAAAGAGTGCAAAATTACCAAGGAGGCAAATAGTTAGAACAATTTATTACAATGCAATACATGAATAACATTTCTGCTGTGAGCTAAACCAAAGAGCTGTTAGGATTGGAAGGATGCATATGCTGATATGGGCCTTTGTAGTTTGAAACCAAGTTCATATAAAGCAAAAAATGTTTTTCATGACATTTACAGCTAACACTTGTAAAATGCTCAGGAATAATTTTTGCTTGCTTTGATTCTTTACGTCCCTTCAACAATCTTTCAGTTAAACAGGGACAGGTCTTCCTGGGTTGAACCAGTACTAAGCTAGGATAAATGTGTCTTGCTCAAGGACCACAACACAGTGAAGCCGGTGAGGCTCGAACCCCGGGCCCCTCGGTCTTGAGTCAAGCACTCTACCACTGAGCCACTGCACTCCTCAGGAATAATTATGTCATAATGATTTCATTGGTGACATCATGTCATTTAAAAAATATTGTATGGCCAGACATTTAATTGATATTGTAACTGACAGAATTTCATAGCTCAAATTTTAAATGAAAAAAGTCAATAAGCAATGCTTATTAGATCCCCCCCCCCCCCCCCCCGCACAGTAAGGGTCAGTGAAAAAACTTGGCAAGTGATAGTTCAAACCAGCAGACCCTAGTTTTGAAAAAAAAGATATCAGTAGAATCTGTGAAAACATGATTTAAGTAGAATCTGTGCAAATGATCTTAAAGCTTGCAATCTGGAACATTTGTTAAGATTAAATACACAAAATTATTCACACCTGAAAGCTCTATATGTCAAAGCTTATACCGAAAAAATAGTCTAAGTTCTCATAGATGTCATTTTATCAAAAATTATTTTTTCCAAACTAAACTCCTTCATGCATATGTTCAATGTGTCTATATTGTAAAGGCAACATATCAAACTGCTCCATCAAAAACTGTGGTAGGAGTTGATCGGCCCATAAAGGCACTATCCTTGCATATACAAAAGCCATATAAGTGAAAAATTGTCGTTCTCACAGCTGTCATTTTGTCAAAAATTATTTTTTCTGAACCAAACTCCTTCATGCATATGTTCAATATGTCTATATTGAATGGGCAAAGTATCAAATTGCTCCATCAAAAGCTGTGGTAGAAGTTGATCGGCCCATGAAGGCACCATCTATGCATATACAAAAGCCTTGTTAGGGGAAAATTGTCTAAGTTCTCACAGCTGTCATTTTGTCAAAAATTATTTTTCTGAACCAAACTCCTTCATGCATATGTTCAAAGTGTTAACATTGTATAGGCAAAGTATCAAATTGTTCCATCAAAAGCTGTGGTAGGAGTTGATCGGCCCCTGTATGGCCCATAAAAGCATAAGCATAAAACCCTATACAAAAAGCCATTTTGAACTACAAAGGGAAATAACTCTAATAGAATTGGCCCCTAGCCCTTACTTTTTTGTTTAAAGTATTTGTCTTGCATATATGAACATGTTTGCAAGGTTTGATGAAAATCCAGCCATGACTCTTCAAGATATTAAGGAAACAAAGCGTTACGGACGGACGCACGGACGGACGGATGCACGGACGGACGGATGCACGGACGGACGGACAACGTGAAAACAGTATACCCTCCACAAACAAAGTTTGCGGGGGGTATAAATATACAGTAGAGTACCAGAGGGATTCTTTGTTGTTTCAACACAGTGGCAGATTCAGAGGGGGTTCAGGGGGTTCGCTGGAACCCCCCTTCCCCACCTCCCGTTTTTTAATATCCTGTGAAAATGAAATAATTTGGTCTCAGTGAGACCAAATTATTACATTTTCATAGGATATTTAAGAAAAATGAGATAAAATCAGCAAAGCAAACCCCCACACATTATACATATGGACCCGCTTTCCAGAAATTCTGGATCAGCCCCTGTCAAACCATTTTCGGAGCTACCACAGAACCTGGCCATGAGGTTGTAAGCTCTTTTATTTATGCTCAACCAATATGAGCATAGAATTTATCATTATCTTCATTAACTTCAAAATATTATGAACATACAAGGCAATTTTCATGCTCAGAACAACAGATGATGTAATTTGTTCTCGTCATATATTTGAAAATACCTTTAATTGTCAAATTTCACTGTTTACCAAAGTACCTGTTTGCGGGGGTATCCAGAAGGAAAATAGTTATTCTAATTGCACTTGCTTTTGTAATGCAACTTCTAATTGGATAACGTCAAAAAATTGCGATGTTCTGTAGGAAACAGTTTTACGTCATTAATTACATCACATTTCGTTGGATGACATGCAGCTTTATGCGGCTTGCAAGGCTCCAATTTGAGACGAAACTGCAAAAGTGCATTAGAATGGGGATAACTATATTCAAAATTTTCATTTGGGGACGTATATCGTCGGATATATTTTCGGAGATCACGTTTTACGGCTCCTCTCGCGTGCGTTTTACGGCTCCTCTCGCGCGTCGCCATAAAACTAAATTTCCGACCGTGTATCCGACGATACACATCCCCAAATGAAAATTTTGAATACAGTTATCCCCTAAATATCTGCATGCTATTGCGAAAATTTCTTTAAAAATTTGAGCACTGTATCTGCAGCAGCTATGGTGATGAAAACTAACAAGTCAAAAAAATGTAATCGACACAAAAATTTAATACATACAACAAATAAAATTTACAAGAAATTCTGTTACCTGCAATTGTGGCATTTACTGGTCATTTTTAATTGTTTTCATTTAATTCAAGAGAACAGAAATTAATAGTAACAGGAAGTTGAATTACTGAAAATGTTTCAAAATTTCAAACCCAAGCTGCCTGCAAAAAAGGCCTACACAAACGGTACAAACCAAGTTCAAGGCCTTCCCTGTTTGCTATACTGGTTTTGTGAATTCCAAAACTGATAACCAACATTTTATATGATATGAGAACAGAAAGAGAAAAGAATTCAAAATTTTAAAGCATTTCTTGCATGCGCGGATCCAGAAAGTTTTGTCAGAGGGGGTCCAATTTTGATAATTTTTTTTTTTTAGTTTGATGAGGGAGGAAGAATCCAAATACAACTATTAGTGGGCCATCATTGGCCTGTCAGCAAAACGCCATTTAAATGGCGTTTTGCTGGCGTGCCGATGATGGCCCAACATTGAATGCTGGCTTTATAACTTTGCGATTTTTAGGGGATCGGGATCAGTATTGCTAAGAAAACCTATATTTTTGTGATTTTCCAGTAGGTTGGGGGAGGGGGGGTCTGGACCGCCTGTCCCCCCCTCTGGATCTGGGCATGTCTTGCAATTGAAGTATGTACCTTCTCATAGCCCATGTATGCTAGTTCATCTACATCCTCCTTCTCTACGAGTTCTTCCATAGTTGGAGCATCTTCCGCTACCACCTCACCCTCCTCTCTCTTCTCTATGGCAACAAAGCTTGTAAACTGAGTCACGATAGAGTACTCTTTACTCAACTCAATTATGTAAGCCTTTGTATTCATCTTGACTATCTGAAAGGAACAAAAATAGTAAGTGAGTATGATCAGGAAATACCACAATCACAAACCGCAGACAACCCCATGCACCGCGAGGAAGAGCCGTTCAACAATCACGAGACACCAGGAAGACAGATTAAGCAAAGCAACCAGCCCTCTCTTCCCCATCAAGATGATTGCAATACTAGAATGGACATAAAGTAACGTACAACAAAACATAGAACAAATACAGACTCCCACAATGGGAGTAACAATAAACAAAAGGTCAACAACAACAGAACCACCGCCTTAGAACGGACAGCAGCCTAAGCCACCAGGCTCGTAAACTGAGTCACTATAGAGTACTCTTTACTCAACTCAATTATGTAAGACTTTGTATTCATCTTGACTATCTGAAAGGAACAAAGCTTGTAAACTGAGTCACTATAGAATACTCTTTACTCAACTCAATTATGTAAGCCTTTGTATTCATCTTGACTATCTGAAAGGAACAAAGCTTGTAAACTGAGTCACTATAGAATACTCTTTACTCAACTCAATTATGTAAGCCTTTGTATTCATCTTGACTATCTGAAAGGAACAAAGCTGGTAAACTGGGTCACTATAGAGTACTCTTCACTCAACTCAATTATGTAAGTCTTAGTATTGATCTTGACTATCTCAAAGGAACAAAGCTTGTAAACTGGGTCACTCAACTCAATTATGTAAGCCTTTGTATTCATCTTGACTGTCTGAAATAAGCACAATGTATTCTATCAGTTGTATTCTATCAGTTGTATTCTATCGGTTGTACTCTTTCGGTTGTAGTCTATCAGTTGTACTATATCAGTTGTACTCTATCAGTTGTACTCTATCAGTTGTATTCTATCAGTTGTTTTCTATCAGTTGTATTGTATCAGTTGTACTGTATCAGTTGAACTCTATCAGTTGTATTCTATCAGTTGTACTCTATCAGATGTACCCTATCAGTTGTACTCTATCAGTTGTATTCTATCAGTTGTACTCTATAAGTTGAACTCTATCAGTTGTACTCTATCAGTTGTATTCTATCAGTTGTTTTCTATCAGTTGTATTCTATCAGTTGTACTGTATCAGTTGAACTCTATCAGTTGTACTCTATCAGTTGTACCTTATCAGTTGTACTCTATCAGTTGTATTCTATCAGTTGTATTCTATCAGTTGTACTCTATCAGTTGTATTCTATCAGTTGCACTCTATCAGTTGCACTCTATCAGTTGTACTCTTTCAGTTGTATTCTATCAGTTGTACTCTACCAGTTGTACTCTACCAGTTGTACTCTATCAGTTGTACTCTATCAGTTGTACTCTATCAGTTGTACTCTATCAGTTGTACTCTATTAGTTGCACTCTATCAGTTGCACTCTATGAGTTGCACTCTATCAGTTGTACTCTATCAGTTGTACTCTATCAGTTGTACTCTATCAGTTGTACTCTATTAGTTGCACTCTATCAGTTGCACTCTATGAGTTGCACTCTATCAGTTACACTCTATCAGTTGCACTCTTTCAGTTGCACTCTATCAATTGCACTCTATCAGTTGCACTCTGTCAGTTGCACTCTGTCAGTTGTACTCTGTCAGTTGTACTCTATCAGTTGTACTCTATCAGTTGCACTCTATCAGTTGTACCCTATCAGTTGTACTCTATCAGTTGTATTCTATCAGTTGTACTCTACCAGTTGAACTCTATCAGTTGTACTCCATCAGTTGTATTCTATCAGTTGTTTTCTATCAGTTGTATTCTATCAGTTGTACTGTATTAGTTGAACTCTATCAGTTGTACTCTATCAGTTGTACCTTATCAGTTGTACTCTATCAGTTGTACTCTATCAGTTGTACTCTATCAGTTGTACTCTATCAGTTGTACTCTATCAGTTGTACTCTATCAGTTGTACTCTATCAGTTGCACTCTATCAGTTGCACTCTATCAGTTGCACTCTTTCAGTTGTATTCTATCAGTTGTACTCTACCAGTTGTACTCTACCAGTTTTACTCTATCAGTTGTACTCTATCAGTTGTACTCTATCAATTATACTCTATCAGTTGTACTCTATCAGTTGTACTCTATTAGTTGCACTCTATCAGTTGCACTCTATGAGTTGCACTCTATCAGTTACACTCTATTAGTTGCACTCTTTCAGTTGCACTCTATCAGTTGCACTCTTTCAGTTGCACTCTGTCAGTTGCACTCTGTCAGTTGTACTCTGTCAGTTGTACTCTATCAGTTGTACTCTATCAGTTGCACTCTATCAGTTGTACTCTATCAGTTGTATTCTATCAGTTGTACTCTATCAGTTGTACTCTATCAGTTGTACTCTATCAGTTGTACTCTATCAGTTGTATTCTATCAGTTGCATTCTATCAGTAGCACTCTATCAGTTGTACTCTTTCAGTTGTATTCTATCAGTTGTACTCTACCAGTTGTACTCTACCAGTTGTACTCTACCAGTTGTACTCTATCAGAACTACTCTATCAATTATACTCTATCAGTTGTACTCTATCAGTTGTACTCTATCAGTTGTACTCAATTAGTTGCACTTTATCTGTTGCACTCTATCAGTTACACTCTATCAGTTGCACTCTTTCAGTTGCACTCTATCAGTTGCACTCTTTCAGTTGCACTCTGTCAGTTGTACTCTGTCAGTTGTACTCTATCAGTTGTACTCTATCAGTTGCACTCTATCAGTTGTATTCTATCAGTTGTACTCTATCAGTTGTATTCTATCAGTTGTACTCTATCAGTTGTACTCTATCAGTTGTACTCTATCAGTTGTATTCTATCAGTTGTACTCTATCAGTTGTACTCTACAGTTGTATTCTATCAGTTGTACTCTGTCAGTCATATTCTAGCAGTCATACTCTAGCAGTCATAATCTATCAGTCATTCTCTATCTGTTTTACTCAATCAGTCGTACTCTATCAGTCGTACTCTATCATTTGTACTTTATCAGTCATACTCTATCAGTCATATTCTATCAGTCATATTCTATTAGTCATACTCTATCAGTCATACTCTATCAGTCATATTCTATCAGTCATATTCTATCAGTCATATCATATCACTCATATTCTATCAGTCATACTCTATCAGTCATACTCTATCAGTCATATTCTATCAGTCATATTCTATCAGTCATACTCTATCACTCATATTCTATCACTCATATTCTAGCAGTCATACTCTAGCAGTCATAATCTATCAGTCATTCTCTATCTGTTTTACTCAATCAGTCGTACTCTATCAGTCATACTCTATCATTTGTACTTTATCAGTCATACTCTATCAGTCATACTCTATCAGTCATATTCTATCAGTCATACTCTATCAGTCATACTCTATCAGTCATATTCTATCAGTCATATTCTATTAGTCATACTCTATCAGTCATACTCTATCAGTCATATTCTATCAGTCATATTCTATCAATAATACTCTATCACTCATATTCTATCAGTCATACTCTATCAGTCATACTCTATCAGGGTTTACACTAAATATTTCTTACACACCAATAATTAAAATATCAACTGAGCCAGCATAAGGTATAAGTTAGCAGGTGCATACAAGAAAGATTGAAATCAGTCTTCACATCCACACAGTCTGATTAGAGTCTTAGTTTTACGTCTGAAGAAATGCTGGACTCTTGGATACCCATAGAGTACCCATTGAAGACTCTGATCAGACTGCGCAGATGCACAGGCTGATCTGAGTCTTTCATGGGTGCACCTGTTGACTTGTTACTTTTACTGGATACCAGATTAAATAATCCCTGATATAATCCCTAAATTTACTGCTCGGCAAAATCTATCTCACATCTCTGGCTAAGTTTCTAATACGAGAGTCTAACCACTTTATTCTTTCACCGGTCTCAATTAGGGAAATAAATGAAAAAGAAAGTCTTTCTATAGCTTTCCCCCAACTCCTGTAATAAATTTAATAATACATGAGCACTCATGTAATTTTTAGGGAAAGAGTGGTAACTAATGTTGTGAGAACTTGTGAACCAACCCCATTGCTGTATCATATTTGGCAATAAAACATGAGGCATAACATGAGATTCCCAACAATGTGGTATGTGCAACCAGCAAAGGCTCAGACAAGCCTGCGCATACAAGCAGTCTGATCAGAAATAGTAAGTGAGTATGATCAGGAAATACCACAATCACAAACTGCAGACAACCCTGTGGCACCGCTAGAGCCTTTGCTAGTTGTTTGAATATTCTATGACTGTTAAGCTACTGACTGAACATCGTTTAGAGTTTCTAAGCTTAAAAGGAGGCTGCACAAGCTCGTCTGAGTCTACACTTGTCAAAATGCCACATTGTTGGAAATCACATGTCGTGGCTCAATTATGTTTAATCTAAACTCAGGTAATATCCTCTATGTATCACCTGAGCTGGTCACCATTGTCATCAGTACCAAAATTGCATGAAATGACACAAAAATTAATTTGTTATACCATTAACATTAAAAAATGTACACAGGTTTAGATAAATAAAAAATTTCAGCGTAAAACTGTAAGTTTTTTCTTACCCATCCTTTTTAGCGTATGTTTTGGGTGCTCAAAAGAACTGTCTCATTGAGACGGTTCTTTTGAGTACCCACAACATATGTTTTGGTTGAGGAATAAGAAAATTATTTTTGGTTATGCACTCAAAACTAAGCCCTGAATGTACCTCATGATCGGTTCTATCAGGGGAGAGTACTCCATCTTCCCAGTCACTGATTATTGCCCTTGCTGTCAATCTATGTAGAATTTTTCCTTCTGTTGTACTTAGATCTGATGTTGACACCACAGTTGATACTTCATGACCAGCAATATTGGCCTTCAAGGTCGCCTGAAGAAGAAGTAGATTATAAATGATACGTGGCATGAGATTTCCAACAATGTGGTATGTGCGACTAGCAAAGCCTCCGATCAGCCTGCGCATACGCGCAGTCTAATCAGAGCCTTTGCTAGTCGCTTGAATACTCTATGAGTGTTAAGCTACTGTCCGAACAGCATTTGGAGTTTCTAAGCTTAAAAGGAGGCTGCACAGGCGCGTCTGAGTCTACACTTGTCAAAATTCCACATTGTTGAAAATCTCATGTCACAGCTCAAATATAGTTAACTCATTAAATCAGGCATGACATTTATCCTGCTCATAAATGTTAAAATGCCAACAATTGCAACAATTGTTGGCATTTTAACATTTATTAGCATGATTAATGCAGCATCTAAGAGTTTAAAAGCAAGAAAATATCTTGATTTTTCATCATTATAGTTTTTATGAACAGCTCAGCTGAGCTCATGAAAAAAGTGTTTTAACCAAGGGACAAGGTACCAAGATTATAAAGCATTACTAAGCCCAATTCAATTGAGCATGAAATTTAAACTCCTCATAAAAACTAAAATCAGGAAAAATAACTATTTTTCTAGAAGTTTTAATTATCCTACTAATAACTTTATCAGCAAGATTAATTTCATGCTCAATTGAGTTACGGATGAAAAGTGCTTTATCACATGACGTCAAGCCTGGAAGTGAAATAACACCATGCAGTAAAATCGATAAACCACTAGTGGTTTACAGATTTTCGGGAAATGTTATGACATCCACAACAACGGTGCGTACATAATAACAAAATTATAAAGTTTTTACGGCAGAAATGAGATTTCAAAGTAATCTTAATGTCATATGATAAATAGAATCTAACATTCATGCTCTTGTATTATTGAATTTATTAAACTTGTAGCAAAACAGAGATAAAATGCTCGGCAAGCCTTGCATTTTATCTCTTTTCCCCAACTCGTTTAATAAATTCAATAAAACATGAGCACTCATGTAAGATCCTCTATTTATAACCTAAAGGTCAATGTAAAACTTCTATACATATCCAGGTCTGCACCAGTCTGCTACATTGTGCAATTTGTATATGGTATTCATTTTAGGGTACTCATTAAATACTGACAGTGGAAAGAGTACTTTATCCCTTTTCATTCTGTAAACCTGCACACAGGTACTTTGGAAAACAGTGAAGACACAGATGAAATGCTGCTAAATTTGGTATTTCATGAGGGTTTACACTGTTTACTAAGATGAAAACAAATAATCCTGGCAGAAATGCATCATAATTAAGAAATGTTGACCGGCAACCCCTTAAAACACAAAACTGGACTATTTAATACTTATTGCATCAGGTTTTCTACCAGAATGAAAAGTGTTATACAGGAAAACAACAAGACTTTGCACAAGTTCAGGCTGATCTTTGTCTCATAAAACAGTATTTGTCCTGCAAAGTAGAATATGGTCGCAAAACCTACTGCTCGTTCCTTGATTCTATTCCATATGGCTTAGATATTAAGTTCATTCAAGTAAAGATAAATACTAGAATTGTTTCCCTTTTTACACACACCATGACAACACATTTTCTTGTTTTTGTTTGTTTCTTTCGTCCCACTCACCAGCTATGGTCAAACAAAGACGGTCAGTTAATCTAACCACACTTTTTTCCTAGGCAAGCTTAGACCAAGCTGTTAGCCAGTACTCAGTGCCTATGCTTTTGCTTGTAATGGGCAACAGCCCTTCTTAAAACAGCAGAAGGAGGAGAATGACCTTAGAAAATATTTCATGATCAATCGCCACAAAAGTATGGGGCCGAGATCAAACTCACAACCCCTGGATCAGCAATTGGATCTATTACAGACTGCCCTACAGGGCCTGGCTACATTGTCTTGTGAAGTAGCTCATAATAATTTGCACAAATTGTTGAGATTGAATATTTTTCATCAAATTTTAAGAACTGAGAGAAATTACACTAGCTTACCATAAGACAATTTGGTACATAACAATACACCACCTGCCTAGAACCACTAAACAATGCTGTGATCTGTCTTGGAGCCTGAGGACTAATAACACTAACTTACCATAAGACAATTTGGTACATAACCATAGACCACCTGCCTAGAACCACTAAACAATGCTGTGATCTGTCTTGGAGCCTGTACTGGTCCTGGCACATCTGCACCATGCTGCTCCCAGTCTACACAGACTGATGTCAAGCCAGGCTGGGCAGCTTTACTGATGTGAGATTTCACCTATAAGAATAAGGCAACTTTTTGAGCATAAAATTGTAATTATTTTCTTACCTATCAATTCAAGCAGGTGTTTTGTGTGCTTAAAAGAAGAGTCTCATTGAGACGGTTCTTTTGAGTTCCCACAACATATGTTTGGGTTTAGAAATGAGAAAAATAATTTTGAATTACACCCTTATCTGGAGGTCTACTCCCAGTCTACAAAGACTGACCTCAAGCCTACTGATGTGAGATTTCACCTACAAGAATTGATCAATTTCATGAGATTTTGGTACTCATAGGTCCAGATATGGAAACTTTTAGAGCTTAAAATTGTTATTACTATTGTTATTATTATTGAGAAGTACATGCATTGGCAAAACTCCAAACTTTTCTGCTAGACAGCATTTTTACTCCTATTTTCAAAATCCTAGCAAGAACTCTGGTTTTGGGTGCTCAAAAGAACCGTCTCATTAAGTCAATTGATATTCAACAGTTACTTCAAAAAATTGTTTTTCATTTACTTCTCAATGCAACGACTAGAAAATGTTCGTAAAATATTCAAACCTGTGCCTTCATCCAATTGCATTTTTCACCTAAAATGACAATATCTATCTTATTTCACACGAGAAAACCTGACTTGGTTGAATGCTAACACAAAAGTGTGTACAGATCGGCCTGTGCATATGTGCAATCTGATCAGCACCTTTGTTACTCACTTTAACCCATTTCATGCTGAATATGATTGTGTACAACACTCCTCTCCATTTTTATCCTATTAAGGCCAGAATTTTCTTATTAGTTGATTTACGGGAATTCTTTTTCAGATTTAGGGTTGGGGGACGAAAAAAATAAATAAAAATCTCTGAAAATGACCAGTTAACAGGTCATTTTCAGAGCTTTCTTTTTTAATATCCCCAGAAAAAACCAAGTACAACTAGTAAGGTAAACCAACAGTCTGCATTAAATAGCATTTTCCTAAAAATCTGGACTGGACGATCACTTTTAATAGTGTCACGCTTACAAATACATAAACAGAACCTCAAATTATTTTTTTTCAACGAAACAAATAAAATTTAGAGTCGGCGGATAATATATAAACATAATTTTAGAAAGTATTTTTTTTCTACTTTATGGAAAGTTACAGTAGGATGGTTGGTAAATCAACTAATAAAAAAATTCTGGCCTAACCTGTAGTATTCCAGTTGTAAGCATCTACATGTATTATCAATCAGAGTGGAAAACAGTGTGGATACTGGGTAAATGTATAAAGATATTTTACCTTCATTTCCCACTTTGATTTGACTTTTGAATCAAAGAATTCATATGCTCCTGCTCCGACTCTTGCTAAAGCTCTTAGAAGATGACGATTGGCCGTCGAGCTAAAAAAACAACAATAAAGAATTCCTATGAGCCGGGACATGTAATTTCCAATAATGTGGCATTTAGACAAGTGTAGACTCAGACGAGCCTGTGCAGCCCCCTTTTAAGCTTAGAAGTTCCAAATGTTGCTCGGTCAGTAGCTTAATAGTCATTGAATATTCAAGCGACTAGCAATGGCTCTGATCACACTGTGTGTATGCGCAGGCTGATCTGAGGCTTTGCTGGTCGTACATACCACATTGTTGGAAATCTCATGTGGCGGCTCATATGCTCCTGTCCCAAATCTTGCTAAAGCTCTTAGAAGATGTCGATTGGCCGTTGAGCTGGAGAAAAAACCCTGCCACATTTAATCATATATGAGCAAGTGCATGAGATTTCCAACAATGTGCTATGTGCAACCAGCAAAGCCTCAGATCAGCCTGCGCATATGTGCAGTCTGATCGGAGCCGTTGCTTGTTGATTGAATATTCTATGACTGTTAACCTACTGACTGAACATCATTTGGAGTTTCTAAGCTTAAAAGGAGGCTGCAGAGGCTCGTCTGAGTCTACACTTGTCAAAATGTCAAATTGTTGGAGATCACATGTCGTGGCTCAGTTATGGTCATTTTCAAACACAGACTTAGCCTACCTCCATGGACTCTTCCTGGCACATAATTTATATTTTCAGATGATGCAGGGAAGATTTTGTGCAGACAGAATTGTCTTGAACTGTGCAATTGAGTCTGCTTTAGAACGTTCTCAAAATTCAAACCTCTATAATGCCCCATCTTTTGATTAAAAGGGACCAGGCATAGACAATGGCAGGCAACAGCCAGAATTCCTTTTTAAAAGCCTATGAGGGTGCATAAAACTGGGTGTAGCGAGCCCATTAAATATATATGTTTTTTGCTGGAGGCATTGCTGTGCAATCATTGAAAATTGAAAAATCATCATAAGTTATCATTTTCCAATAATTCCTTTGTAAAATTGTCCCTTTATAACACAATTCACTTAAAACATAGTCCATTCCTATGGTCCCCAAACATAGCATTATAAAGAAATTGCACTGTAGCTAGTGCTCAGGTAAAGTAAAAGTTTTCTTAGAAAAAAGGTTACCACAATAAATTATGATTTAGAAAAAATGTTTGTTTGTGTTGTAGTCAACAATTTTTCAGTCATGTTGGGACGATTTTCCCTCTTCCTGGGTTAAATCAGTACTAAGCAGAGGATAAAGCATTTTGCTCAAGGACATAACGCAGTGTCTCCGGTGAGTCTTGAACAAGAGACTCTTCTATCTCAAGTCTAATACTCTACAACTGATCACAATGATGCTCTCCAAATTTCTGCCTTAATTTAACACTTTATAAACTAATGGATTCTTCCTTCTGGTTTGATACAATAAACTTGGGTTGGTCCATTGTTATATATTGAGGGGTCACAGGTTGTAATTTACAAGATAATTATATTTCTTTCTCTGAAGATACTTTTTGTCTTAGCTAACTGTTTTAACAGTGTAGTCCGTGATCAAGTGCCACATTATGTGGTAATTTTATCTGGATCTTCAGTGTTTGCTTAAGTACGCATTTAGGAGTCTCTAGTATACAAAGGTTTAATGCAACCATGAAAACATTTTATACTGACAATCACAGGTTAAAATAAACAAAATTGTTGAGCATAAAATTGTAAATATTTTCTTACCCACCAGTTTAAACATGTGTTTTGTCTTACTAAGACGGTTCTTTTGAGTACCCACAACATATGTTTTGATTGAGAAATAAGAAAAATGATTTTTTGTTACACACTCTTAACTAAAGGAGTGCTGACAATTGCCCAAATGTATCAGTTTAGATTGAATTTCATTTCATTACGACAGAAATTCAATTTAACATCAAATTATTTAGAGACAAACACTGTCCTTGAAAAGAGGATTGACTCAGGCCTCCAGAGTAATGGAAAATTATTTGTTTTATTTCTCAACCAAAACATATGCTGTGGTACTCAAAAGAGGCCAACCACAGGTTTAAATTGATTGGTAAGAAAATAATTACAATTTTACACCCTCCCCCCACCCAATTCTTTATCTAGACCTATGTTTGATTTGATTCTTTACGTCCCATCAACAATCTTTCAGTTATGTAGGGACGGGTCTTCCTAGGTTGAACCAGTACTAAGCTAGGATAAATGTGTCTTGCTCAAAGACCACAATGCAGTGAAGCCGGTGAGGCTCAAACCCACGGCCCCTTGGTCCCGAGTCAAGCACTCTACCCATGAGCCACTGCGCTCCCTCCTGAACTTTTGAAATTCAAATTTTAAAACTTGCAGGATGGCTACAAAAATGGATAATTTAAAGTTAAAATGATTAATTGTGCTTAGATAATCTGAAAACTAATCAAAGAAACTATTATAATCTCCTTAATTCAGCATTTTGAGGCGTGACTTTCTATGGAAAGTCAGCCTCAAAATCCTGAATTCAGGAATAATCCTGAAAACTTTCACCCATGGAGTCACTAAAAGTAATGCAAAGATTTACCTTACTCCCATTGTAAAGATTCTAGTGTGTTGGGAGTGTTTAATAGCATTGGCCAGCATGGCTTCTTCATTGTTGATATGCCCATCAGATATTAGGAACACATTCTGTATGGAACTCTCATGACGCAGCAGGTAGAATGTGTGCATCGGTCGTATAACTTCAGTGTTACCCATTGTAGCTGTTAAATTCTGAAAAAATTTGGATAAAAATATAATTGTGGATCATACATGTTTGTTCATGCTTTAACACTTGTCAGGTCTAGAGGAAGCTGTTTCAACACAAGGTCACCAGGCCAAGTATTCAAGCATCTCTCGAGGGAAAAAAAAGTGAAAAAATTTACAATCGTTATTCTTGCATATTTTACCCGCTTCCAACCAAAATAGCACTAAAAAGGCTGCTAAAAGATTAAAATATCCTTTTTCTTACACCAGAATACTCTAAGAAATATGATATGGTGTATAAATTTTCGAAGCTCATGTAGTTGTATGCAATGTTTTCGTGAATAAAAGCATCGACAAAATGATCAGGTCTGGGCCACAACCCTTTCCATTCCATGCTCAGATCCAGAGGGGGGAGAAGGGGGTCTGGTAACATAGCAATCCTTGTCCGGATCCACTAAAAATCACCAATCTACCGAGCCAGCATTCAATGTTGGGCCACCATCCACAGGCCAGCGAAACCCCATTTAAATGGTGTTTCTCTGGCGGGCCGATAATGGCCCACTTATAGTGGTATTTGGACTCTACTCACCCCTCATCAACTAAAAAAAAAACAAACAAAAAAAACCCCCGTCATTGTTGGACGCCCTCTGACAAAACCGTCTGGATCCGTGCATGCATTTAACATCAAGCAAATAAATCAGGGCTCATTTTAAGTATTGTCAAGTTTAGACCCATATTCAAACATGAATAGAACATACATTTTTGTTCATTTGACAATGGCCTCAAACAGTTATACACAAAGGTATTTAGATCTATGCAAGAATACAAAATTCAGCATTTTATATATTTGCAGTGAACTCGTAATACCTGGGTTGACTGCTGATAGCCTTTGCAGACATATCATCTGTAGAATACATTTAATTAACTCTTTGTCCCCTGGGAAATTTTTCATGCTTTTTTGTCATCTTTGGGCTGATTTTTCAGCACAAATTCTCAAACAGTTTAGATCCAGATCAGTCCTGAGGTTTTGTCTGGCCTCATCTGGGTCCAAACTGTTTGTAAAGTTTAACAGCAGACGACACTAGTAGGCAAAGAGTTAAATTGACCATAATAACCCATGGGTGACAAAACAATACCTTTACAAGTTCTGTAAATTTCAGGAATAGATCCAGATCAATTCTGTGGTTTTGTCTGGCCCAATCTGGGTCCAAACTGTTTGCAAAGTTTATCAGCAGATGACACTAGTAGGCAAAGAGTTAAGTGGATAATGAAAAACCTTGGGTGATAAAACAATACCTTTACAAATTCTGTGGCTTTCTTCAGATTGGTCTGGTTCTTGCCGACACAAGCTGGGAATAATTCCTTGAAGGCTGAAACAAGAAGAACATAATAATCATAACCCATAAAGCGCCAACTACAATTTGCAGCAGACGACAATTTCAAATTTTGCTGCTTTTTCAAAAATAACAAATAAGGCATGATCTTTCATGAGAATTGTCTGCTGGCAGACGATTCTCATGAAATATCATACCTTATTTTTTTCAAAAATTTGGAAAGATGTCGCAAAATTTTGTCGTCTGCTGCAGTAGTGATTGGCGCTTTAAGGGTTAATATGAAGAAAATGACCATTTCTGGTAAATCAAACTACCGATGTGCTGAAATACCTACTGTCCTGCCAGCCAAGAGTGACAGTGACTTCATGTTTTGTTTACAAAGTTATCAGGGACTTATAATCGATAGATCACTTGTGTAATAATCCTATCCTCAGGATAGGATTATTACACAAGTGATCTATTGATTTGCATTAGCTCAAGTGAAGTGTACACGACAGTGTTTTACTTAGCAATTGTAAACAAAGTATTACGTCACTGTCACTCTTGGTTGGCACAACATTAGTGACATTAACCCTTCGGCTGCTGCTAAAATGCATCTGAAAATGTCATCACTGAAGTTGTTTGATTTGATTCTTAACATCCCATCAACAGTCTTTCAGTTATGTAGGGATGGGTCTTCCTGGGTTGAACCAGTACTAAACTAGAATTAATGTGTCTTGCTCAAGGACACAACCCTGTGATGCGGGTAAGGCTCGAACCCGTAGCCCCTCAGTCTCAAGTCAAGCACTCTACCACCAAGCCACTGCGCTCTCTATCAGCTGAAGTTGTCTTCTGCATGTAAATGTTAACATCACAGACATTACAGTAAAACCTGTGTAAAATGACCGCTCTTAAAAGGACCTAAAATTGGTTTTTCAAGACCAATTATCTCTTAATGCAGTTCAAAAGTATTGCAGAATGCTCCAAGAGGAGCATTCTGCAATACTTTTGACCTCCATTAAGCTACCATTTGCCATAAAGATCTTTGTTTTGTCTATTTGTGTGTGACCCTTTTACACAGGTTTTACTGTATACAGTATACAGACAAACAGTGCAGACAATGATCAGACTGCTCTTTAAAGGAACAGCAGACGACTCACAGCAGACAACATTTAGTCGCAGCTGAATAATTTATTTTTTACGTAATGCTGAAAATATCAACTAACATTTCCAGCACAAGACATCCTCAACTTTGTGAAGTGCTCTGATACTCAAGGAGCTAGGTTTTTAAAAATTGACTTGGCACAACTGTCCAGCCAGAAAAGGTTTGACTTCAGAAATAGTTAGAACTACCCTTCTACAACATTTCTAGGCACATCGTACAGTCAAATTGTGGTAGCAGTTTTCCAGGAGGAGTCGTTTTGTACACCTACCCCATTTTACTACAAAAAACAAAATGGCGACATTTGGATAAGAAATGGTATCCAGGTTGAATCCAGATGGTGCATACGGTCGTTATTTACTGCCAAAACCTCGATAAGGACCTAAACAATTATGAAAATAAATTGTTTGCATGCAGAAGCACAACTTATATGTTATAACTGTCATTTACGTTATATCTTCAATTACGCCTTATAAAATCAATTAATTTTGGTCAAAGTTTAATTTTATAAGTTCTATAATGGGTATATACATTTTACATACCATGTTTGGAAAAGATAATTACCTGACTGTTTCAAAACTGCAAAGATCTTGTTTCTATCATAGTTACTTTAAGAACTATAAGCTGTTGAATATGATTACCCCCTAAAATGGTGAATATGGTTAGAACCATTTCACTTTGCAAGTTAGCATGCAATACCATCTGTTGACTTTTTAAACCATTATTGAGCATTCTATCGATACTCGATAGCAAAAAGCTATACTTAACTGCTTTTTTGTGTTAAGTTCCATATTTTATTGCTTGTATGACAATATGTAACGTACATTACAAGCTTTAAGACTTCTTATATATATTGCTAAATACCTTATATTATATGTCATTTGGTGTTTTATTTAATTCCAAACCTGTTTTATTTTAAATTTATAACAAGACAGCAGTTTGTTCTGAAATATTTATCAGTTTTTATTAAGTTACTATATCTATAAACATTGACATTTCCAATAAAGATTTTTTTAAGTTTTCATCTCCACGAATTATCATTTTGATTTGTCCAAAGAGAAAGATACTAAAACACATACACACGGAAATAGACAGCTCTTTAGTAGTAGTAGTAGAATACATTCCATTTCTGTCAAGTTTATCAAAGTAACATATATAACCATATCAAATATCATAAGGTCCTATGTTTGTCCTAAATGTTATCAAAGACAGTGTACGATTGGGCCCTGAAAAGCTAAAATAATAAGGATGTAGAATTTTGTAATATTTATCGCAGGAGAAAAACAACACAACTAAGTTTTATTGAATGAAGTCTCACCAGTCATTTGAAAATATTTTTATGTACCTAGTTTACTATTGTACACATTATGCAAACAAAGTCAGCAACATAATATAGGTTAGCTCCTTATATAATACCTAGGTTAATTTCCCAAAGAAAAATACAAATTCCTAAATGTTTAGAGGGATGATAATAAAATGATACTATTTTTCTTTGCTTACATTCCAGACAAAATCTATTACCTATGAGTTGGAAGGATATCATGTATATATATTACAATAGAGGTTATGCATTATACGTGTCTGTTATCAGTTAATTTTAAAGATAAACTTAAAAATCAAATTGTATACTGACATTTATATGCATATGCAGATGATGACACATTACTTGTTTCAGCTTTTAAATAGATTTTAGTTTATTTTCAGCGTACATTTTATAGCTTATTTAATGAAACGGTTAGTACATTTGCTAAACTAATATCACTTTATAAAGAGTTTTTTTATTGAAGAAACATTTCCCTGAAAATTGTTAAAATCAGTTATAATGGATGACAACGATCTCATGTGATATGATCATATCCAAGGAACACGTAGATTGCTGCTTAAGAAGCTATTTTAACACATATGACATTATCAGTCAAGAGTAATGTCAGGCTGAATAAGACATTGTGACACTCAGGTAATGTAAAATATAATTTAAAATGTTCTTTAAGATATTGGATGGAAAAATAAAACGTTTAAAAACATGGAGTTATGAGATCTTACTCAGTTTTAGCAATCATTCCTTAAATAACTGATGGTAATTTTCATTATACAGAATGTGGCATGGCCAGGTTATTACAGGAGTCTTGTAAATATAATTCTTGATAACAAAGCGCTATATGTATATAAACATAAGAATCAATAAGTGATATAAAATTATCTTCTTCAGACAGAAAACGAATGCATTACACATAAATATGAAATTATATAAAGGCACAAAACATGTTGAGGGTAGTGATTTAAAGAGACATACGAAGAGTCAAGTGTTCTTACAAACACTTTGTGCAGTAGTCTTTGCCATTAATGAAAGACTTAAATGCAATGCCTAGAAAGGATACATGAAAGTATATACAGCTGTAATATATACTTTCATATCATGCATGTCATATTTGCAATGCTTCCTTTCAAAAGAAATCATACTCCTATTACTTTTAAAGGTAAGTATAAATCTTAGAGGTTGATTAAGCAGTGCCTCTATTGTTGTATATGTTATGTGATATAATATACAATATTTTGAATATCTTATCTTCGATATGATCTTTGACAGTAGCTCAAGTGTGAATTTCATTGCCATAAAATCACAAAACAATTGTTGGCCTCTCTTATGTAATTAATACATACTCAATTAAAGATTTGAACCACCATTTGTGATTTTGGTAGCTACCTCACATGGGCAAATGCACCGTTTAATCCTCCATGCTGATGCAGTGGAGCTAGCGTTTGTATTCATCTACATATACAAGCAGCAAATGCTCTGGTGTGTCTAATGACATATTTTTACAGGCTCGCATGAGCCTTCATTGCTGAACTAAAATCAAAAATGCTTACTTATTTGATATTTTATTTACGTTACTATTTATCATCTATTTAGTTTGTTTTGGAACAAACAAAAGATTAATGGGATGTCATTCCTTCATCAATGATTATGTCCCGATTTGACATGCTGAATATCGTAATGATTTAATATGAACAAATTCCACGTTTAGATTATGCCTAATTGATAGAAATAATGCAAAACAAAATTTCCAATAATTTATTTGAGTCCATTCATTTTGCAACATCTACAATATAATCTTTACAATGCAAGAGAGTTATTCTAAGTGATAAGCTTTGACCTCTAAAATGTATAACCATAAAGAACTGTGGAAAAAATATCACGTTTCAATGCTCTATAACATTGCAGAAGCAGACAAAGCATATGATAAATCTCACAATCTCCATAACCCTTTTCAGTCGAATGAAACTTCCCACTTTTATCAAATGGCCAGTTCATTTTCGTCTTCAGGGTTGTTGGGTGTTGTTTTTTTATTCTTATTCAAGTTTAATAGAACATCCTGTTAGCAAACAGTAGAGAACCTGATCAGACATTGCAGTCTGTGGCGTCTGATCTTGGCCCAGACTATTTTTCTATATCCCACAAAAAGAACGCTAGTCTAATATGGGTTAAATTTGTTCTTTTTGAGGGCATTCTTTGGAAGCAAAGACTGCACCAAAGAAGTGAAACTAGAGTGTGCATATTTCCTGGGCCAGGAATACTTTTGTTGTATATGTTACTCATATCAGTTGTATTGTTTCTTCATCGAACTGGATAATGATTGGTTATAGAGCGGTTTTAACCATATGAATAGGCATGGTGTTTGCCATATATGGGACAGAAACCGTTAGGATTAAAACAGCTTTTTGCTATGGCAAGGATTAACGTTTGTTTTAATGTCTCATTTCTCAATTTCAACCAATATTGTAAATAAAAAAGGTAACTTTATGAATGAATTGTAAGATTTTCCCCAAAATCATAGCTATCAATATAGTTATTGCAGTCAATAGCTGACAAGCTATAATTGAATGTATTTTGGTGGCTAATACAATTGGTGATATAGTGATGTCATTTCATGAAATATTGTATTAGGCAGAAGGTAACATATCTAACTGTAATAACAGGTGCCAAAATTAGCTTAAAAACATATTGCTTGTAATTTTCTTTCAAATAAAAGTTAATATTGATACATAAGAATAAGAAATAACTGGGCATGAACAATATAGAAATTCCTATTATTTTAGGATAACGTAGTGAATTTGGCTATTGCAGGGTAACGCATTATCTGCTGAAAAGCTAACGCACTTCATTATGTGGCTTACATAATTTGGTTTTAGAAATTTACAGCCTACAAACCTCATTTTGTGGAAGTCGTTTGGTAGCCCATAATCTAATGTTATTACTGCATTAAATAGTAATACATTTGAAAGTAAGTAACGTATATAACTTAAATATCATGTTGTATAATGGTTAAATGCATACTGGATGTTTGCTGCATTTCATTTTATAATTTTAAGGCTGTCATGTCCATATTTAAGAATTTAGTATAATTCACAGATACAATATATTGCAGCAGAAAATGTACACTGAAAATTGTGTAATACACGCATTCCTGAATTGTCATTTCAGGTGGTATGTTCTTTCTTTGATTTGGAACAAATGTAAAACATGACAAACATACTATAATAATAATGTTTAAATATGATTATAAAGATTCTATTTTACTTGATAAATTAAGAATGGGGAAGATTTCATTTCTTTTTGAATTTGCATACACTATATTCAGGGGGGTGGGGTAAATTACCCCTTCCGTTGGACATTTTCACGTCTTATATACCATATATACAAATTTTTTATATTGATTTACTGTCGTATGCCATTGTATACATGTAATGTATAAATTAAAAGGAAAATATGCTGAATATGAAGCAATGGTTGAACGTGATGCGTGTTTTCCTCTCAATTTACCCAAGCCTCATTAAGCGTAGGGTACGTTCAAAGATGACACCCTACAGCAAAACTGCTACCACAATTTAACTGTACGACGTACCTAGAAGTATTGCAGAAGACCCCAGGATTGCATTTCTGCAGTCAAACCTTTTCTGGCAGGTAAGTTGTGCCAAGTCAAAAACCAAGGGCTGTACAGAATTCAGCGCCTGGACTATGAGTAAAGTGCTGTGCTGAAATCAAAATAACCCCCATTTGATTTTCTCTAATATGATAATTCGATCATTTTTTTTTCATTTTGGTAATGGTATTTTCTTTCACTCCAGTACCTAAGCCACTTCAACTATTTACCAATGAAAAACAGACAGATAAGAGAGATCTTGTTTGTTTGATTTGATTCTTTAGGTCACATCAACAGTCCTTCAGTTATGTAGGGGCGGGTCTTCTTGGGTTGAACCAGTACTAAGCTAGGATGAACAGTCATTCTCAAGGACACAATGCAGTGACCCCAGTGAGGCTCAAACCTGCAGTCCCTCGGTCTCGAGCCAAGTACTCTGATTGAGCCACTGCGCTCCCGATAAGACAGATCTGAGATAAATAGTTAACTTGTACAAGGCTTTCTCTCACCCAACCTGCAAACTGGTCAAATAAACACCCCCATTAGGTACTGTTACAATATATAAATTCAATGGTCATTTACATGACTCTAGCATTGAAACACATTAGGCCAGAATTTTTTTTTATATGTTGATGTACAAACCCTCCTACTGTAATTTTACGGAAAGTAGAACAAAAAAAAAAAAAAAAAACATTCTAAAATTATTTTTTGATTTTATCCACCTACTCTTAATATTATTTGTTTCACTGAATTTTTTTATTTTTTATTTTTGAGGTTCTGTCTGTGTATTTTTGAGAGTGACACTGTTAATAGAGATAGTTTGGTCCAGATTTTTAGGAAAATGATGAAATATTTAAAGATTTAATACAGACTGTTGGTTTACCGTTTGTTCTGGAGATATTAAAAAAAGCTCTGAAAATGACCAGTTAACTGGTCATTTTCAGAATTTAACTGGTCATTTTCAGAATTTTACTGGTCATTTTCAGAGCTTTTTTTCCCTTTTTTTGTCCCCCAGACCCTAATTCTGAAAAAATCCCGTAAATCAACTAATAAAAAAATTCTGGCCTTATCTGACATTATTTCTCTTATGATGTTTGAGAAATGAGGTTCACTTATAAACATATACCATATGTCCAGTTAAGCAAACTCTTTGAGTGTAAAATTGAAATTATTTTCTTACCCATCATTTTAAACATATGTTTTGGGTGCTCAAAAGAACCGTCTCTTTGAGACTGTTCTTTTGAGTACCCACAACATATGTTTTGGTTGAGAAATAAGAAAAATAATTTTTTGGTATGCACTCTTAACTAAAGGCCTGATATACTTTAAATAAAACAATCCAAAACCTTTTCAATCAATGCCTTTATAAAGCTTTCACTTACCGGTTCCAAAGACGACAATATTGAAGTGCCACTGCACTGGTAACTGCTGAAGTAAGAGTAACAGAACTTTCTTAGCATCTCTTAGATTATCTCCCTTCATGGAGTTGGAAAGGTCTATTAGAAACACGACTTCCACGTCATTATCCTCACAAGCCTCAAATTCTGGGTAGAATGAGAGCATACATGCCTGTAATACATTCAAACCAGTTACATACCCATGGGTGAAAGGTTCAAAATTTTCAAAATCCTGAACTTTCAAAACTCCAATCTTTAAACTTGCAGTATGTCCACTAAATATTCACGTTTTGAAGCTTTCAATTTGTGAAAAAAGTGACAAAAAATAATCTGAGGATTATATCCAAGCAATTTTCAGACCATGTTCAAAACACCTGTATTGTTTTAAAAGAATCAGCAAAACTGTAGGAGGAGTAAGTTGGTCACACAAGGTAGCTATTATATTACTTGAGGGGGACAGAAGGTCAGAAGGATGGAATCACAAAATGGCAAATACTATGTCCCCTTGACTTTCTTTGAAAAGGCAGGGGACAATAGTGTGCGGGAAACTCAAAATTTCCAAAATCCTGAACTTTCGAAATTTCACTCTTAAAACTTGCAATATGCCCACTAAATATCCGTAATTTCAAGATTGTCCTTAGATAGACTGAAAACAAATCAGAGAAGCTAGGTAATATAATCTCCTTAATTCAGCATTTTGAGGATGACTTTCTGTGGAAAGCCATCCTCAAAATCCTGAATTCTGGAATAATCCTGAAAACTTTCACCCGTGCTGTTGATAAAATAAGTTTTAGATTATATCCCATTTTCTAATAAGATTATTCAAAGCTATTACTTGGTGATCCTGGTCGCCAGTTTTCTTTTCCACCCACATTCTGGGTACATGAATCTCAGCTAATCCCACTAGCAGCTGGAAACCATCCACTATAGACTGGTTAGGTAGTAGCTCAACTGTTGCTTTAGACAATGTTTGCTGTAATTCACAATAAACACATCCTATAAACATAGGTCCAGATAAGGAAATTTTATTAGCGTAAAATTATAATTCTTTTCTTACCCATCAATTTTAACATGTGTTTTGGGTGCTCAAAAGAACCATCTCATTGAGACGGTTCTTTTGAGTACCCACAACACATGTTTTGGATGAGAAATATAGAAAATAGCTTTCCAATACGCATTCTTATCTGGAGGCCTGTATAAATAGAGGATCTTACATGAGTCCTCATGTTTTATTGAATTTATTAAACGAGTTGGCGAAAGCGATAAAATGCAAGGCTTGTAAAGCATTTTATCGCAACGAGTTTAATAAATTCAATAATACAGGAGCATGAATGTTAGATTCTATTTATCATATGACATTAAATTATTTTGAAATCCTTTTTTGCCATGAAAACTTTAGGATTTTGCCATATGTATGACGTTAAAAGCGTTATTTCAAAACGTATCCCGAAAATCTATAAACAAGCCGCCATGTTTGAAAGATGAACAAACTTTTGACAAGAAATGAAAACTTGAAATTGTGTTTTGGGGCTACCAGTGAATGATTTATCATGTAGGGGGTATAGGGAACGACAGAGAAGTGAGAATTTTATAAGGAATCTACTTTTGCTAAATTTACAAACCAAGAAAATGATTTCATTTTCACATGCTGTTACAAAATAAAAGAACAACTTCCAGGAATCCAGGTCAAATTTTGTTGACTGGAACAGGCCCTTGGTGGTGCTTGCGATTGACATCATCGGAAAAACTCTTTAACTCGATACTAAGGAACCCACAATACTTCTGGAAGTGTATACCGTAAAACCTGTGTAAAACGGCCACTCTTAAAAAGACAGAAAATTGGTTTTCAAGACCACTAACATCACTGAATGCAGGTCAAAAGTATTGCAGAATGCTCCAAGGGGAGCATTCTGCAAAATTTGCTACCTTCATTAAGCAGCCATTTGTCATTCAGATTTTTGTTTTGTCTTTGTTTGAGTGGCCGTTTTACACAGGCTTTAAAGTATAGCAACGTGATTTTCCAGAGAGGAGGACCCCATGTACCCTCCTCTCTGGATAAGCCCGTGAGAATATGTAATTTAAGAAAAGCAGTGTACATACGTACCTTCACTCAAAATGCATATCCATAGGTTCTGCCAGACAAACAAAATTTTTGAGTGTGACGTGATTATTTTCCTATCTATCAGTTTAAACATGTGTTTTGGCTGTTCAAAAGAACCGTCTCATTGAGCTGATTCTTTTGAGTACAGAAAAACCTGTGTA
The DNA here is from genome assembly GCA_964019695.1 of Loripinus fragilis. Lineage (NCBI taxonomy): Eukaryota > Metazoa > Mollusca > Bivalvia > Lucinida > Lucinidae > Loripinus > Loripinus fragilis. The sequence continues at coordinate 111,722,668 of OZ026517.1, forward strand.
AAACAGCCACTCGAAAATAGACAAAACAAAAATCTTATCGACAAATGGTAGAATACTTTTGACAAGCATTAAGCCATAATTGGTCTTGAAAACCAATTTTCGGTCTTTTTGAGAGTGGCCATTTTGCACAGGTTTTACTGTACTGACATCATATGCTTTGGTGGAAACTAAGGTTGTACTTGATTCACCTGTTCGGAGTACCCTTTTTACTCTGGACAGGCAGAATTCCAATCAAGTATCAGGGAACAGCTGTACAGAAGCTGTTCCAAGTACACCACCTTCCGAGGTGGTGTGGGCGGAGTAGAGAGGTCACGTGATCAAACAAAATGGCGGAAAGGCTGAATGGGATAAAAACTTCCGCAAACATTAGCTTTAAAAAAAAGAAACTCTTACAGGTATAGTGCCAGTATAACCATCTCCTGTTTTGAGTTGCTATCAGACTCGAAATTGCTACTTTCGTTGTTCATGATTTAAATAGCCATTTTTGTTTATTGTTATGCACATATTCTGGCGTACTTGATTCATAGAGTAGACTACGGAGTACGCCGAAAGGTGCTGTCTCAGTTGATTCACATCATCTTCTGGGTGTACTCTGAACACATAGAACAGTATGAATCAAGTACGACCTAAGAAAATAGAAAAAGAAAATGATTTAGAATATGCATTTTTAGTGGATCCAGTCACGCATATAGTAAAGTATATTTTTTGTTATCATCATACTGAGGAAGAGAAAGCTTTACATTAATCGTGTTCTTGCTGTCTTCTTTGCGGTGCCTTGGGTTGGTCTGTTTTTGTTTGATTTGTTTCTTTACATCCCAGTCAACAATCTTTCAGCTATGTTGGGATGGGTCTTCCTGGGTTGAACCAGTACTAACCAAGGATGAATGTGTTCTGCTCAAGGACAAAACACAGTGACGCAGATGAGGCTCGAACCTGTGGTCCTTCGGTGTAGAGTCAAGCACTCTACCACTTAGCCACTGCGCTTCCTGGGATGGTCTGTGATTGCCACCTATCCAGTTGCATCAAACTTTGCTTTGTTTGTTTGTGTTGATGCTTAACACTTTACATCCCAGTCAACAATTTTTCTGTCATGCCAGGAAGAGTCTTCAGGGAGCGCAGTGGTTCAGTAGTAGAGAGCTTGACTAGAAACCGAAGGGCCGCGGGTTTGAGCCTCACCAGCGTCACTGCATTGTGTCCTTAAGCAAGACATATTAATCTTAGCTTAGAACTGATTCAACCCAGGAAGACCCGTCAGGACGTAACTGAAACATTGTTGACTGGGACAAAAAGAATCAAACAAACAAACAAAATACAGGTCTTCCTGGTTTGAACCAGTATTAAGCAGCAGTCAAAGTGTCTTGACATCAAACTTTGTCATAATACAAACTATTCTCCACATACCTTTATTCTGACTTTGTTGGTAGGGCACTCTATTGATCTGATATCAAAGGGCATTGCTATGGCAACCTGAACAGTTGTCTCTCCCTGGCTCACCTCAACAGTGTCAGTATCATGCTGTAAAATACAAGAAACACAAAACTGAAAAATAGCTATAGATTTCTGTTGTCTTACAGGGTTTCAGCTGGACTGAAATTTACTTCGGACATTTTGTCCAAGCAGCCCCAATATTGTTCCGACATTTGGAAATTTTTAGGACATTTTTTAACACATATTTTAACCACCATAAACGGAAATTGCCATCTGCCCTTCTCATATTGAAACCAGGGGTAGTTTTTCTACCATTCCGGATGGTAAGTGTGGCCTGATTGATGGGCTGGCTTTTTATTTAATGAGTTTTCCGTAGAAAATGACTGGAGCTTGTTGATCGGTGGAAGTGGATGGGAACTGTTTTTTGCTGCTTTTTGCGGCCGCTGCATGACTCGTTAGCCACGCAAAGTGGCTGTTCAGGTAATAATGGAGCAGGCAAACTGTTTTGGGGCTTTAAAAACTTGAGTCCCTGTTGTTTCTTGATGGCAATTAAGTTTTTTAGTCATTTTATTGGTAAATGCCAATGCGCATATGCTGTCCGCTTCGCGATGAAATCAAGGGAAGAAACTAAAGACTAATCAGGCGCGGCATAACAAAACACTATGACTGGTTTGCTTTAGTGAATAAGTATTTTCGGAGTAAAATAAGGAGAATCAGTCTGAAGCTTACTGAAATTTGGCCAATCAGCGTTCGTTTTTCTAAACAAAACTACTATTGCATCAATGTGCATTACCGTACAGTGTGCGCTTCTGAAAATCGTCGCGGACAAACTGTCCAAACTGGACAGCAAACTCTCTGACATCTGGAACTATTTTTGGACTATGTCCGATGCCAAACTGAATTCCTGTCTTAACTCTTTCTATTATTAACTCTTTCCTTGTTTGGGGCAACTTGTCGTCTGCTGATAACCTTTGCAGAGAGTTGAGAAAGTGACTCATAAACAGGTAAAGACAGTGTAGATCAAGATGAGATGAGGCTGGATCTGCATTGTTTGCAGAGATATAATCAATACTAGAGGCAGAAATACAATGTAACTTGAAAATTCTAACCCCTGACCTCTAAAATATAGTGAACATTGTAGCATTATAATAATTTATCCATATGTTCAAAAGATATTGAGCAAAATGCAATTTTGAAAATCAATTAAAGGCCATTGCTCTGTAGTTATAAGTATTTGACATGAAAACTCCTTCCTAATATCAACTTCAATGCCAAATTTGAAGAAAATTGGTCGAAAAAATGCTCAAGATAGAGAACAGGTTAAATTTTTTAACATCAACCAAGGGCCATAGCTCTGTACCTATCCGATTAAAATTTATCCATCTACAATACCAAATCACTCCTTCCCAAATATCAACTCTTATACAAAGTTCGAAGAAAGAAAATGCTCAAGTTTGAGCAAAAAAAGGCTTTTAACATCAATCAATGACCATAACTCTATAACTATTTGACAAAATGTACCCATCTACAATCCCAAATCACTCCTTCCAAATATCAATTCTTGTATAAAGTTTGAAGAAAACTGGTCAAAAAATGCACAAGATAGAGAGCGGAAATGATTTTTTAGCATAAATCAAGGGCCATAACTCTATACTTATTTGACAAAATTTACACCCCAAACCACTTCTTCAATATTAATTCTTAAATAATTCCCAATAATAATTCTTAAACAAAGTTTGAAGAAAATTGGTCAAGAAATGCTCAAGGAAGCAGACAGACAGACGAGCAGACACATAAGGGCAATTTTTGATCAGAGGGTATAACATATACACACTTTTTAAGGGTTGGGGTATAATATGGGCTGCAACGTGAGAAAACCTATCTTCGGGGGTTTGTAAACAACACAGGCGCAGACCAGCCTACGCATCCGCGAAGTCTGATCAGCGCCTTTTTTATTCGCTTTTTGGAAAGTGTCATATGTAAACTTGCTTCAGATGAAATTTCAATTTTCTAGCTAGTCTCTGTAGCTTAGGAAACTGGTTTGAAACTTGCTTTATCAGACACCCCGAAGACAGGGTTTCTCGTGACGAGGCCCATAAATTAAAAGTAATAGAATATTAACCTGTGTAATGTCTTTCATGGCTGTGTCTTTCTTCCAAGGGGCAACACTACCTGGCAGTCTAAAGCTGATTAGCTCCCCTTCCACCTGGAGTTCAGCCACGTAAGTAATCTTGATCAGAACAGATGCTCCTGGAGGCAGGTTACCAACACTCACAGTAAACACATCCTACAATCAAATGCACGTATATACATACAACAAAGTTATATTAGAGCACAAGTGGCTCAGTGAGAGAGTGCTTGACTAAGACCAAGGGGCTGTGGGTTCTAGCCTCACCTGCATCACTGCGTTGTGTCCTTGAGCAAGACACATTAATCTTAGCTTAGTACTGGTTCAACCCAGGAAGACCTGTCCCTTTATACCTGAAAGATTGTTGATGGGACATAAAGAATCAAATCAAACAAACAAACAAACTAAACAACAAAGTTATAGTGTTTATTTATATCATTATATTTCCTATTGATGAATAGCCCTTCATATTCTGGAAACCCCTAAACAAGTACTTTTGCAAATAGTGAAGACTGATGAAATGCAGCATAATGCTGCATTTCATCAGGGTCTTCATTGTTTGTTCGTTTTATTTGATTCTTTACATCCAATCAACAATCTTTCAGTTATGCAGGGACGGGTCTTCCTGGGTTGAACCAGTACTAAGCTAGGATTAATGTGTCTTGCTCAAGGACACAAAGCAGTGACGCCGGTGAGGCTCAAACCCGCGGCTCCTCGGTCTCGAGTCAAGCACTCTACCACTGAGCCACTGCGCTTCCTCAATAAATTTTGTAAAATTATAACCTGACACCCCTATATATGTACAATGAATCCTGAGCTTATTGTATCTTACCAGAAGGAAGAATCCATTAGTATACAAAGGGTTAAAAACCTATGCTGTGATTATTTCCCATGAGAACCAAAATTTAGGAGCAAGTACATATAACTCTAGTACCAGGCCTTAAGTCAAGAGTGTGTACCAAAAAAATCATTTTCTTATTTCTCAACCAAAACCTATGTTGTGGGTCCTCATTGAGACAGTTCTTTTGAGGATGCACAACATATATTTAAATAGATGGGTAAGGAAAAGAATGCAATTTAGGTGCAAAAATGATCCTTATCTTGACCTATGAGTCTGTGCATTTGCCCAGTTTCACCGGACCTTTTGCTGCTTGTATACATAATTGGTAGATTAATCCTTTCCTCAATGGATATTCATGCTAAGCTCCACCTACTATGAATAATTATATAAATAAACAATCACGTTTGTACATAGAACAAAGAAATTACTTGCCAGGTCCACTAGTAAAGAATCATATCTAATTAGATTTCCATAACAGAGTAGGCCTTCCCCTGATCTTGGTCTGCTCTTGTGGCAAAAGTAATAAAAGGCGCCTCTATGAGGTAAAGGGTTAAGTCACACAATTATAAAACTTTTTTTCATTCTTAACTCAATTATCATATAATTTCAACTGCTCATTAAGGTAAAAATGGTGAAAAATAAATAAATATTATTTTACAACTCTCAGATGTTACATTTATCCTGCCAACAATGTTAAATTGTAAATAATGAATTGCATGCTCTATCACTTGACTTGAGCATGATAAAATTCTATTGAACACACAAAACGAATGTTATAAACCGATGGGTAAGGAAATATTTACAGGCGTTTCTTCATCCTGGTCCATGAGGTAGGCCCCATGCCCCTCACTAATGGCCTTCTTGTATTCCTTGTGTGCCTTCTCTTTCTCCTTCACCTCACCAACAATATGTTTACCATTGATGAAGGCCTCAAACCCACAGACGGCTGCCATATCTCCCAGAGGAAACACATACTTGGCTTCCAGAGTCTCAGAGCTGTTGTTGTGATACTCTTGTAAAACAACAACCTGAAAAAAAAACAATATAAATTATTGCATGAAATCCATGGCGCATGCTTCTATCGGTCATGTTTCAACCAGCACAAACCTATCAAGGTGATTCACATCATTTAAGGTTTCAAATCTGTGCACTAACAGCATGTCAGATTTACATTTACAGCATGTGACATGTTGTTAATGCATAGATATGAAAAATTTAAACATGCTTGTTCCAGGCCAATACATTTTAATACATATTTGCTCTTATATACAGCTTGGCCTTTAACATGAGTTAACAGACTGTCTTCACGGTGCGGTAGAAGCCTTCCAGCAGAAGAGCACTACTTATTCATGGTGCCAACGCTGGAGCACACAGCCCAAGTCAGTAGGGAACAGGCGGAGCTCTTGGACTGCCAAAAGTGTCTGAGTTGGTAAAAGGAAGGGCATCCTGCCATAAAACTTTGCAAATATACAAATGAAAGTCTTACCCATAGTAAGAACTGCTCTGTATGCAGCTAGCCGGTTACCTGGAGAGAGGTCAACTGATGTGGAAGATGCTCCTGCACCTGCACCTTAATCAAAACCCAATGATGATGATGATGATTAATGAAAACATCCAACCAACTGTTGACTGTGAAACAGTGAGAAAATATAGTGCCATACTGTTTGTAAATTTAGGTGAATATATCTTTAAATTCATGAACTGATGAAAATATCTAACAGCCTGTTGATTGTGACACAGCTCAAAATTATAGTGCCATACTTTTCATCAATATAGGTGAATATATTATGGAATTTATGCAATAATAGTTATTATAACACACCTCGCCTATAGAGTCAATGGAAAAAAAGCGTGATATAGCAAACAATAATTCACAGTTTTGAGAGCCCGAGGAAAGAGCACACTAGCTGACGTCATTTGTTACTGCAAAATGACATCAGTCATGGTGTTAGACGGTCTAACATCATTTTTCGCTTGAAAGACTTACAAATAAATGTTTGTGACACGGTCCAACTGTTCAGAGGGTCATATGGTAGACTGGCAGTCAAGCTAAATATGTCACCCTCTTGAAATATTGTATAAATAAATAAATAAATAAATAAATAAATAGCTGGAAATCTTCAGTGCAATGGCGGAAAAATGGAAGAAGCTGAAGACTTCAAATGTGTTTTCGTCGTTTATTGTGTGTTAGAATTGAAAAAGATCAGCTCTAATGCGTAAATTGTTGAGTAATAATTCACTGTTGGTTTATCAGTTGTAAGAACATAAATCACTAGTGCTGCCCGCTCATGATTTGATCTTCTTTACAACTGACCTACAAACAGTGAATTATTAGTGAACAAATCACCCCTAGAGCTGATCTATTTCTTAATCAAACATTGGTTTTTCATGTATTAAAGTGACTAGGTCTGCAATTATGAAAATTTTCCGAAAAAAAAAATCTTTTTAAATCATAGAATGAAGTTATGCCCTCATAATAAATCTGTTCACTACAGCTAAAAACTGCATGGAAATGTGAATTATCTTATAAAACAGGTGAGGGTGAGGTTGGCGCGCCCTGAAACTGGTTTAAGCCCTCCAGTAAAATAATTTTTCTGAACGTTCCAAGGCGGTGCTCCTTTTGTGGATCATTTCTGTATTGTTTTCATTATGCTTTTGGTCGCATCTGTTTATTGATGCCTTGTGGTCACCTGCTGGGAAAGGGCTGACCTCTTGGCTCTCGTTTGTTAAGTCTAATTGTGAGATTGTCACTTTCCCTTTGGTATCCTGGGTCAGGTGTGGCGTTTGATTGTATCGATTCCTGATCTTTGCCCTCTTTCTTACTTTTTTTCTCTTGTTGGAAATTATATACGTCCCTCCAGAAATTCTAGACAGTTAAGTTTTAACATAAACGCTGCTGTTTTGATAGTGATAATTTGTTAAGGTTTACAAAACTGGTAAAATGTATACCCAAAATTTAGCTATATCATTGTGTTATTGAAAATTAGAAACATTATTTCTAAAAATAGAAAATCAAAAGTTGCAGACTTTGCAGCTTTAATGTTTGACAGGTCCTCAGCATAATAAGAGTTAGTGTACTAATTTACCTCAGAGGCCATGTCCAACATCTTTGCTCTAATATGAACCCCTTTAAGGTCCACTGGTGTGTCCCCACATACGAGACCAGGTTTCACCTTTGACATAGGATCAACTATATCCTTCACATCATGCAAGCCTGAAAAAAGGGAGCATTTTCACTTTTCAACACTGTCCCACTGAACAATGCATGAGATAAGTGGGTGGAAGTGTAGGCCTCCAGTTAAGTATTGGAAAATCATTTTATTATTTCTCAACAAAAACATATGTTGTGGGTATACTAACTAAAAAGAACTGCCTAACCGAGACAGGTTTAACAAGTTGTAAGAAAATAACTACAATTAAAGTAAGATTTTTTCTTTTCAAGCAGTATTGGTATTTGTCTGTAATAGTTGCTATCTCAATATTTTACAAAATGATTAAGTAAAAAAATCAATGCTCAGCATTTTTATGGTTGAGTGCTTGACTCAAGATCGAGGGGTTGCGGGTTCTAGCCCTACAAGAGGCGCTGCATTATGTCCTTGAGCAAGACACTTTATCCTTTGCTTAGAACAGGTTCAACCCAGGAAGACCCATCCTGACCAGACAGATAAATTGTTGACTGGGACGTAGAGAATCAAAACAGACAAATGAACTAAGGACAGTAATAGATGGAAATACAGATACTAGGTGTATCGCATATATATCCTTATATGGGTTTTCCGTAATGCAATATATCCCAATAAACTTTTTTTGCATATCGTTGCACCCCTAGATCATACACTACACTATACTATGCCACAATACAATAAACCCTGTCTTACGCTGCCACTCAAAAAGAAGACCAAAATTTGGTTTTCAATACCAATTATCCATTAATGCAGGTCAAAAGTATTGCAGAATGCTCCAAGAGAGCATTCTGCAATACTTTGACCTTCATTCAGCTACTATTTGTCTTAAAAATCTTTGTTTTGTCTATTTTTGAGTGGCTCCTTAAGACAGGTTTTATTGTAGTTTTTCTAAAAACAAAGACTCACTTATTTCTTGACTTTCTTCCTCTAAATCATCAACAGAAGACATCAATAGATTATCTAGTCCTGTAAGCTCCTGAATCACATCATCTGTCACTGTGAACTCTACTAGATAATTGATTCTCTGCTGTTCTGTTCTATACACTACATACTCATCATCCTACAAGAGAAAAAAATCTGGTCGTAAAATTGTAAATATTATAAAACATGTGCAGCGCCCTAGATAAGCTTTTGGGTCAATTGAGTATTTACGCAACCTGGTTATCCTCAATTGTGTACTTGCAAAATCAATTGCGTATTTTCATATTTTTTTACGCCACGTTTTTTTTCTGTGATTACAAGTTTTCTTATTGCATGAAGCCATCTGGAATGTGCTTGCATATTTATTCACTCCCATCGTCTTCCTTTCTAAAGTATCAAACTAGCGGATTTTATTGTACCTGAAGCAAATCTCATCCCCTTGTTGACATTCGAGCGTGTACACTTTGCAAAGTTTCACTTTCATCATAGTGTTTTTCCGCGAAATACTGGACTGGGCACCGATATTTTATTCATAAACTGGAGTTATATTGCGCGCTCGCTAGTAAAAATAAATCAATACCCGACTGGCATTTGTTTATTACCCAAATGGAAACAAAATGGACCAAATGCTACGCAATGACATCGCATGTAATTGCATACGGATCGTTAGAATTGCTTTTCGGTACGCACACATTTCATTTTAATTGCTTTTTTTGAGGATTTTAATTGCGTATATATGCAAATACGCTGCTTATCTAGGGTGCTGCAAGTGTTTTGGGTGATCAAGAGAATAGTCTCACTGTTGTTGTTTGTTTTGATTCTTTACATCCAAGTCAACAATTTTTCAGTCATGTTGGGACGGGTCTTCCTGCAGATGACAAAAGTTGTGACTAATCAGACTGAGCAGTGATTTGGTTTCATAGTGTTTGCTTCCATGATCAAAAATAGTCAATTGAATATTTGCAGCAGACGTAAAAAGTAGACAACATTTTCAGACAAAAACAAATTGGCAGGACAAAGGTTAAATGGCTACTCATCCCATCTACCTTAAAGTCAGATGACTGTGTGTCTGTGGCCTTAACTCCATGTACACTCTGATAACCCTCAGGAGCACAGGTCAAGGTCAAATCTTTCTCAGTTGTATCAAAGCAGTTTCCAAGAGCAACTTCATTGATAAGCATGAGTCGTGTCCCTTTGGTCTTACTGGCTGTTGAGTAGGCCACACTTGTCCTAGAAAAAACGAGTAACCAGAGAATTACAAATAATACATTGGTTCCCTGCCAGGCCTCCAGATAAGTGTATTCAAAATGAGCCATCTCAACCAAAACATATGTTGTGGGTTCTCAAAAGAACTGTCTCAATGAGACAGTTCTTTTAAGCACCAAAAACACATGTTTAAACTAATGACTAAGAAAAAAATCACAATTTTGCGCTAAAATATTTGCATATGTGCAACACACTTTATTGCTATGGATAATAATAAGCTGAAGTTATAATCAATTTAGCCAATCCTTGTAGGAGGTATGGCCCAGTCAATTAACCCAGGATTACAGCGTGGCTGACAGACTGACAGACTGACAGACGGATGGTTTGAATCAAAGTTGTGACCTTGACCTCGACAGTTGGCACATTTTGGCGGCTAATGCCTTGGTTACATTTGCCTTCCGATGAGTTGAAGATGTCCTTACGATGTCCAAATCACCCTTTCTGTGCAACACTTCTTTATGCTATGGATAATAACAGCCTGAAGTTATAATCAATTTCGCCAACATCAGGCCCAGTCAATTAATCCAGGATTACAGCACTACTGACAGACTGACAGACAGAAAGGTTGAGTCAAAGTTGTGACCTTGACATTGAGAGTTAGTGGCTTAGTATTGTGTGCAATCCACCTTTATGCTATGGATAATAATAATCTGAAGTTATAATCAATTTGGCCAACACGGCCCAGTCAATTTACAAAGGGTTACAGCATGACTGACAGACAGACAGGTTTGAGTCAAAGTTGTGGCCTTGACCTTGAATTTGAGAGTCGGTAGCTAAGTATTGTGTGCATCACACCTTTATGCTATGGATAATAATAACCTGAAGTTATAATCAATTTGGCCAACATGGCAGAGTCAATTAACCCAGGATTACTGCATGACTGACAGACAGACGGTTTGAGTCAAAGTTGGAACCTTGACCTTGAGAGTTGTATGATAATTCATGTGTTTCTCTGCTTGCCGCATATGGTACATAGAGACGCCTTTTAACACTTTTGCAAACAGAGCAGACCCAGATCTGATAGCTCTTGTAAGAGCTTCCTGATCAGGGTCTACTCTGTTTGCATGTGGAAATATGATTAGATATATCCTGCACTAGTGGATCTGATAAGTAATTTCTTTCTTCTATGTACAAACTTGAAAGTTTATTTATATAATTATTCATGAAGGAAAGGGTTTAGCTAAAAAATACAACTACTAACTTTGGATCACTAGCAAAATAGATGCCACTGCCCAGCATACCAGGATCTGACCTCGTCCCACCAAAATCATCAACTACCACCTTCGGTAACATCAGGCCTCTGAAATTATGACAATAGTATTAAAGTGTAGTCTCTTCATAGTTATATATTTGGGGTTCAGAGGAATGGACTGTGTTACAAGTGAATTGTGTTATAAAGGGACAATTTTACAAAGGAATTATGACCAATTTTATACAAAGAAAAATGACAATTTCATGGGAGTAGACTGTGTTACAAGTAAATTATGTTATGAAGGGACAATCTATACTACTAACGGAGCCCTTTGCGCTAAAAAACTCGGAAACGGTATATTTTACCAGCATTTTTTCTACACCGAGTTATTCAGATATTGCCCCCATTGATAACTTCGATCTAACCTTCTTTCACTTTTATTTCGTTTTTGAGGTTTTTGATACAATTTAGTTTTAGATTCCATAATCTCCCATCAATTTTGACAGGGTAACGCCTTCTTTATCAACTAATGATAATGGACGATATCGATCTATGTTTTAATATTCTCCCAACTTCTACCAAGAAAGGCTGCAACGATTGGTCGTAAGGTGTATTTCCATATGTCGCGCGGTCATACGTCACTTGCAAGGGTCAAAGTTGACACGTGATATGATGGTTATGAAAGCCGTGACCGCATGGGGCTGCCGTGTCCGATCTGCCGCGCCAGAAATCCATTTCCCACTGAACAAAGAGGTTCAATTCTCTATTCATTTTTGCTCTATCCTCTGAATAAAATATTTTCTCATTTGCAAAATAAAAAGGTACGTGTAATAATGTTTTTTTGTATATAAAAAAAGATTTCTGGCATGGCAGATTGGGCCGGTCATGGCTTTCATACCCGATAACATTTCTGTGCATGTCCACCTATTGGAAGATAATGACCCAATAAAAAAAACAAAGATGGCTGCTGTCAGCTGGGTTTTTCAGTCTCGCTGATTTTCCACAAAAACAACAAGAGTGTTTCAGCGAAGATCATTACTGGTTTATCTCTGTCGATTCTGTCGGCAGAGAAAGGTCAAAACTGTTTCAAGTTGTGGTGCTCATTTAAGAAGCGTCGATAACATTTTTTCTGTTCAAATTGCAATGACAACAGTGTGCATCAATTGAAAGATGCATTTGTATAGACATTTAAGCAGATTTCTTGGCCGATCACTTGACTATTCAAGTGTTTGAGAGGGGTCTTGAATCTGAGCCTGTGGGTGGGGAAATATTGTTTGGGGTGGGGGGATGGTTAACGCATTCCAAGTGATTATTAGCGTGCATAGGCTATCATCCTGCACCACAGGAAGGGACATAGAAAGGAATGACAAAGTCTGTCAAAAGTTCATTGGTTTTATTTCAAAATAGACATTATCATTAAGTCTATGTTATGAAAAAAAAAAGTTTTGAAATTGATTTAGATTTGGAGGGTCCGTAACTTACCGAATCTGGCCCAATTACTGAATCGGACCCAATCAAGCCCGAAAATGCCATGTTTTTGTGTTTGTTGATCTGAGTGGTTTATTTTACTAGAAAGGTGGAAATGAACGAATATAATGGTTCCGAGTTATTTGGTAGGCATTATAATATATTTCCCGGCTGTTGTTGTTGCATACGTCCAACGTATATTGTGGCGGCACGCAAGTGACCATGTCATTCACATGCGTAGGCTAGGACTATCGTCCTGCGCCACAGTAAGGAACAAAAAAAGGAACAACAAAGTCTGTCGAAAGCTCATTACTTTTATTTCAAAATAAACATTATCTCTAAGTCTACTACAGCATTTGTATTGACAAGGATTTAGATATGGTGGGGGGTCTGTAAACTTACCAAATCGGACTCAAAATGGCCCGAAAATGTCATATTCTTTGTTGGCCTGAGTGGTTTCTTTTACTAGAAAGGTGAATATAAATGAATAATGGTACTTAGTCATTTTGTATGCAATAGAATATATTACCCGGCTGTTGTTGTCGGCTGTGTTGAGTTCCATACTTCCAGATAAACAGTGTGGACTAAAAGGCAGTCTTATCTGTGCCTACACTACTTGCCACAGCAGCATTTCAAGTCATCAACAGATGACACAGCAGACGTCTTAAAATTTGCAATTAGATGATGTGGGTAGCATCAGTTACACTAGGCGCTTAAATTCATGTTCCAATGAGCGCCTTGACCTAATATGCCCAACCCTCACCCCCACTCCCCCCAAAAAAACCCCAAAAAAAACCCCAAAAAAACCCCAGATAAACAAGCTAATTGACCATTTTCAGGCTTGATTCGGTAATTGGATCCAATTTGGTAAATTTACAGCAACATGTCTATTCAAATAGACCATTTCTCAACAGTCTGCCAAATAAGGTTCCAATCAGATTCTTTAAGTATTTTTTGCTGCAGTTCAGTTCTTGCGACAAAAGTAGTATGGCATTTAATTACCCCATGTTTCTCAAAAAAAGTTTACCTCACCATTAACAACTTATTTTAATATTAACTACATATATACATGTATGTATATTAACTACATATTTACATGTATGTATACCCTGCCTTTCGCTCATTTTCTGGATTGTCAAATTTCTGAAAATGAATAATGCACGAAGGTTTTGCTTGGAACAGGAAATGCATACTTTTAGGGGTGAAACAACCAGGGTGTGTGGTTTCAATACTTAGTTGGCACCTAAAGAGTTATTGTTTGTCTATTTCCGGCTCTTGCAGACTTTTTCTTACCGATGTTCCATATGTTTTTGATCATCATACAGGTACCTGTCGAATCAAAACGTAAATAATCCTCACAGCCTATAGGCAAATAAGATAAAACTTACCTGCCCTGAAAGCAGAGTTTTGAAAAAAATGCTGACCTACAGGCTACAGACCCCTTATATTTTGGGTGCTCAAAAGAAAAGTCTCTTGAGACGGTTTTCGAGCACCCACAACATATGTGGCCATATATTTTGGTTGAAAACAATTAATGTGTATCATACCGATTTTTTGGCGTTTCAAAGATAAAAGCTTTACAGTGGTATCATCTATCATAATGAAAGAAGATAGTTACAGCGAACCCGCGATTCGACGTGTAGAAATGCCGTGTAGCCCTGAACACACCAAACCACTGGAAACTCGACTGTTTTACCGAACCACACCTATTTTTTGCTTTTATGCACAAATCATTTGCAACCATATCCCGCTTTTATGTACAGGTCATTTGCAAAATTGCTACCATGGTTTTATATTTTGGGTGCTCAAAAGAACCATCTCATTGAGATGGTACTACATATGTTTTAGTTGAAAACATTTAAAGCGTATATACCGATTTCTATTTTGCGTTTTCAAAGATATAAGCTTTACAGTGGCACCACTCGATTTCTGGAATTCGTGTAAACGTTTACAAAATCGTAAAAGCCCTATTTACAACCATGGTTTTATATCTTGGGTGCTCAAAAGAACCGTCTCATTGAGACGGCACTTTTGAGTACTCACAAGATATATATTGGTTGAAAACATTTAAAGTGTATATTCTGATTTCTTTTTTGCGTTTCAAAGATATAAGCTTTACATTGGTAACATTCGATTTCTGGACTTCGTGTAAAAATTTGTAAACATGGAAGTCCTTTTGCAACCATGGGTTTATATTTATGGTGCACAAAAGAATTGTCTCATTGAGACGGTACATTTTAGTACCTACAACATATGTTATAGTTGAAAACATTTAAAGTGTATATACCGATTTTTTTGTGTTTCAAAGATATAAGCTTTACCGTGGTATTATTCGATTTCTGGAATCCGTGTAAACGTTTACAAAAATTGTAAACATGGTAGCCATATTTGCAACCATGGTTTTATATTTTGGGTGCCCAAAAGAACCATCTCATTGATACGGCACTTTTGAGTCTGATACTTTTTTGTATTTCAAAGATATAAGCTTAATTTACAGTGGTATCATTTATTATGACGAAAGAAGTCTGTTGTTGTCTGGTAGTTACAGCAGATGTATATACCGATTTCATTTTTGCGTTTCAAATATAAAAGCTTTACATAGGTATAATTTCTTATGAAGAAAGAAGTCTGTTGTTGCATGGTAGTTACAACGAACCCGTGATTCGACGTGTAGAAATGCTGTGTAGGTGCGTGTAAACGGAATCATTTCAATTTTTGGAATTCGTCTAAACCTTAACAAAATTTTGTAAACGCGTAAGCTCTATTTGCAACCATGGTTTTATATTTTGGGTGCTCAAAAGAACCGTCTCATTGCGACAGTACTTTTGATTACCAACACCATGTGTTTGGTTGAAAACATAAATTTAAAGTGTATGTACCCATTTCTTTTTATTGTAATAATCACTGTCCTCATCAATAGTCGTGAAAGATAACACAATTACCAAAAGAAATTGCCATGAAATTAATGCCCAACGTTTTGGACAATTAGGTATGGTCAAACAGTGCAGACCCACATCAGACTGTCCCTAGAGAAGCAGTCTAATCAGGGTCTTCACTGTCTGCAGTTCTGTCAATATCTTTATTTGGTATTATTCTATAAAAATCCTTTTGGTTCAATTTTTGGCATATTTACAGCAAAGTTTAGGGAGTCATAAAATTTTGGAATATAACAGTAGACATTTTTCAAAACTTTGGATTTAATGCCACATTCATTGATGCTTTAACCATATACACCACTCTTAACTGATGGGCTGCTTAACTCAATCGGTAGAGTGTTACTATCAACCAAGTGGCCATTGGTTCGATTCCTGGTCTTTCTTTCATATAGAATGAATTTGCTGTATTCATTTTATCAATTATACTAATCTATACAGACAGAATAGAAAACTTTGGCCTATTTTTCCTGCAGTCACAAAATTTCGTATACGTTTTAGTTCATCTGAGCCGAAGGCTCATAGATGAGCTTATGGTGTGTACAGGCATCTGTGGGTCTCTCTTATGCTGTGAAGCTCATTCCATATTTCACTTATAGTATCTAGCCAGCACAAGCATGAGTAAGGCATTAAAATATGACCCAAGGTCTGCATCCCCTCAATATCTGGTCATCTCAGGGGAATGAATAAGCATTGGAAAAGGACTAAAGTTGATATGACAACTTACAGTTTTCATTGGCATACATATACGTTGGTTGTCGTACGGTACAGTCACTTCGATTAACACTATAGTAGTGCGTTATGCTACATGCGTTGTTTCGATCAAGATTCACCATTGGGTCGTTACCGCCTTATTTTTGAGTTAGGTTGATAGAAATAGATAATATACTTTATAACAGAGTTATGGCCCTTGATTCATATCAGAATTTCATTAGTATTTATTCTACTCTTAGATATTGAAATGCTAACAATTGTTCTCAATTTTAATATTTATGAGGACATCTGCCATGCTCAGCCGAGCTCAGAACACTTTTCATCATAACCTGCGCTTGCGCGGGCCCGTTTCTAGTTTTACAAAAAGGAACCATGGACAATTTTACAAAGGAATCATGGACAATTTTACAAAGAAATTATAGGAAAATTACCATTTCATGGTCATTTACCTATAATTCATTTGTAAAATTCTATGGTATTAAAAATGGGGAGCCTCAACATGATCATGTTATATCCAAATCCACATTATAATAGAGTGTGTTATAATGGGACTGCACTATATAAGCAAATAAATACAGGTAGCAGCTATAAATAACATTCTACAATTCATAATATCAACAGAAATTATTTGCTTTGATAAAACTTGTATCGATGATATGCTTATCATTAACTCAATGCCTACTAGTGTCGTCTTTGCAGACAGATTTTAAAACATCAGGCCTGATCTAAATCCAATCTGTTAGACACTCAGATGGTATTCCTGAAATAGTTGATTTTGAAAAAAATCAGCAGATGACAAAAAAGCATTTCCCAGGGGGCAAAGAGTTAAGGGTGATGTTCTTTTGAAACTACAAAAGTTTGTAACTTTATTAAATGATTTTTACTAAGTTTGATAAACCCTTAGCCCAGCAATATTTTTTGTCCTTAAAATGCCACATGCGTTTTTGTCAGAAGCATATTTTCAAGTTCACTTCAAACTAGATTTTATTATGGAGGCAGACAATATGACCCCTTACCCTTAGGAGCAGTCTAATCTGGGTGCATAATGTTTGCGATATAGGCTACCTAAGAACATACGCAGATGAGAGGAACAGACAACAAATGTCTTGACTGTTGGGAATGGCTAAAGGTTAACCAAGAAAGTTGAATAAAATTGAGCAGCTATTTGAGTCCTTCCTGGTTGCAAATCTAAAAAAAAACATGAGTCTGATCTGGGGATAGATTCTTTGCTCAATCCTTCAAAGTCAAATATTTATTTTTATGAACTTGCTAGTGTAACGTGATGTCTGATTGGATAATGTTAGAAATTTGGGACAGTATATCCTGCAATTTATACAGTCATAGTTTGAAATCATTAATTATGTCACATTTCGTTAGATGACATGCAGCTTTATGTGGCCTTGCAGTGCTCCAACTTGAGACAAAACAAATTTTTTTCAATGGTAAATAAGCACATAAGTGCTTTAGAATGGGCAGAACATATTCAAAATGTTCATTTGCGGAGGTATATCACCAGATACAGGGTCGAAAATCACATTTTACGGCTCAACTCATAAGTCACCATAAAACTAAAGTTCTAACTGTACATATGGCAATACATCTCCCTAAATCAAAATTTTGATTATTGTTATCCCCTAAGTGTAAATATATTGTCCAGTAAAATAATGGCATCTCAAATGGCTACATATGCCTACCTAGAAAGTATGCCAACAAAGTTCTCCACTTTAGAAGAATGGTAGAGCAGTTGTCTATTGTCAATCTCCTGGGTGAAGTTACTATTCTCCACTGGTCTACGTATAGCATAGATGTTTTGAATCTCAAAGCTGGAGTCCCTGAATGTAGAAGATTTAAACAAAGTCATGTTGTATCACAAAGAAGTACACAAGTCCCATTGGATTAAAAAACCTCCCCCACCCATCCATGGTATAGATAACCATAGGATATTATGACCCTCCTGAAGGCATAAGCTATTTTACTAGTATACCGAAACTGTTTAAAAAATGTCTATGTGGCCTAGATACAGAATTCTTTATTAAACCAAAGCAACGTGTATATTTTGGTTACATGACATATCATTAGACATACCTGCAACCACTGTGATCTTAACATATGACATATTCCATTTAAGAGAGAGCTGAAGACTCCCGTCTGAGATGATTTTTTGAATGAAGCATTCCTCTTTTTGTTTGGGGTTGTATTAAAGAGTATGCATAACAAAACAAAATGGTACAAAAATAAGGGCTAGAACAGCTAAATCTGAGAAAATACAGCATATTTTCGAAAGTGGTTGTGATCGTTCTTCATATTTGACGGACATTTTGACAGACTTTTCAAACGAATGCAACAACAATTTAAACAGACAACCCAATGATGGTTGAAAAAGAACATAGATCAAGCTTGCATTATGCAATAAGATCCCTTTGACATATTTTTCTATTTTACAATAACAGCTGTTTTAAATGTTGTGATTGTCTTTTTTAAGGTTTGACGGACAATTTGACAGACTTTTGTGAGGATCACAACATCAAAAACCATGCTGAAGGTCAAACTAGCGTAAAACAGACAGAGAAATCGTGGTGTTAAATGAAGCATCCATCAAGCTTCAGTAATAACAAAAAATTACTAAGTAAAGACATACTTTTCCATTTCTGAATAATAGCATTTTGTTTTTGTTGGAATTGTCATTTTTGACGGACAAAATGAAAGATCGCCACGTATGTCTGTCAAACAAATATGATTGCAACAGTAATTTGCAAAATTAACGACCCAGATATTAAATGAACTTTATAAGCACCTTTATGCAGCATATAAAAACAATGTTTTGAAATTTCCAGCATGATACATGCCCGAGGATACATGCTCTTCAAACCGCGATAACTCATTATTTTGATGTAATCCGTATATGTTGCGATCGTCCCGTCTAATGTTGCGATCATAACAAAATATTGACAGACAAACTTTAATGAACATTTACTCATCCCGTAGCCAGCCTTGTAACTCCCTGCCATTACAGTTTTCCTCTTATACAAGCATCTATCTGACTATGAAAACCAGAGTTGTTTAAAATGAGTATTTTCTCCATGACAAGTACTGTTTATGTTGTGATCATGACCAGGGTAGTTTAACGGAAGTGATGATCTCAACATCTGAGTCGCAAAAATAATGTTGTTTTTTCCTTCTTTTGATTTATTTTATGTAATGAATGCAAATTAACTGATCAGTGCTAAATAAATAGTGCCTCACAAACAGAAAATATAATTATATTGACAAATTATTGCAACTTGTGTGATCGTCAATTTTCTTGACGGACATGGGAAAGTGAAGAAACATCACAAAAGCATATGTTTTTCACAAAAGTTGCCATGCATTAGACAAAATAGCTCTAAAAATCTTGTACAGTGGTGTTTTAACTATTAAGTATGATAGCATGTACAGCAAAAAGTCAGCTCAATTTATTGATCTAAATGCAAGCACTGAATTGGCGGGAGTTGGGTCCGTCAAACAATCGCAACAAATTGACTTTGTCTGTTTGTTTTTTTTCTTCTCCAAATGCAAAAACTCATGTTTTGGTGGGTATTTGAGGTGCTTAATTTGGTCCTTTTAAGGAATAACAACTTGACAAAACCCAATATCGTTATGTAAAGAAAATATAAGCTGTGCGATTTTTGACGGACATTTGTCTCTCTTAAATGGAATATGTCATATACACTAGCTACAGGCTCTTGAAGAATGCCTACAGACTCTTGAAGCAGCTTTGGATGGCATTTATGATGTGTACAACATAATATACAACAACATCCTCTTCCTGCTATAGGAATTAAATGAATTTGGCTTATTTAGCCCTTTCCCTCATAGAGACACCTTTTAACACTTTTGCAAACAGAGCAGGACAGACATTCTGTTGGTTCTGATCTGGACCCAGCCATTTGAAACTGAACAGATTGTTTGCAAACGTAAATTTTGAAAAAAGTAAGCAGATAAAAAAAAGCCCCCAAAATTACCCAGCATGCAAAGAGTTAAACCTTTACCTCATAGAGAAACATTTTAATGCTTTTGATAACAGAGAAGACCCAGATCAGGCAGCTCTGCTGCCTTATCAGGGTCTACTATGTTTGCTTGGGGAAATATAATCAGATATCATCCTACACTGGTGGACCTGACAAGTAGTTTCTTTGTTCCATGTACAAATGTTAAAGTTTATATAATTACTCATAGTGGGTGGCGCATAGCATGAATATTCATGACAGAAAGGTTTAATACATAAAGGGCTGACCTCTTGGCTCCCTCGTATGTGATGTTTTCTTGTGTTTTTTATCACTTTCCCACACAGTGTCCTGGGTCAGGTGTGGTACTTGATTGTATCTATTCCTGATCTTTGCCTCCTTCTCTACTTTGATTATCAGTGTTGTTTTGTCTGTGTTGTGTGGCGGCCCTTAAAAGTCTACCCCCACATTATGCTCTTGTCATTCCAATCCTCAGGGATTGCGTGTGTACAATCACCTTCAATTATTCCTTTCCCAGGATATCCTCTTTGTCTTATGTAGAATGGGTACTAGATTGCATTGATTCCTGATCTTTGCCTCCTTTCCTACTTTAATTATCACATACCAGTCTCTTGAAACAGCCATAAGAGATGTGAGAGCCTTGTTCTTAACTCCTTTGTATAACCCATCAGAGTCGGCTACATGGTCGATTGTACACCTCAAGGCCTTGTATTTAGATTGGGTACCAGATCTCGTGGACCAGTCTGTGGCTTCACTTACTGATACCATGTCCTTTATTAACTGAAATATGAAATACATAGACTTGCTTGAGTTCAGGAACATAAGTTCGATCCATTGTAATATTAAGATGGCCACCAGTGAAGATAATGCCGGCCTTTTGTTAAGAGTGTGTCACAGAAACATAATTTTCTTATTTCTCAACCAAAACATATGTTGTGGGTACTCAAAAGAACCGTCTCAATGAGACGGTTCTTTTGAGCACCCCAAACATATGGTAAAACTTATGGGGAAGAAAATATTTACAATATTACGATGAAATTTTTCGTTTATCTTAACCTGTGTAATGACATTTACATAGGTCAAGATAAATAAAAATTTGAGCGTAAAATGTGAATATTTTCTTATCGATCAGTTTAAAGATTTGAGTACCCACAACATGTTTTGGTCAAGAAATAAGAAAACTGATTTCTAACAACACACTCTTATCTATTGCTCTGTATTTTATTTAGCTGTCAGAATTACTATTTAGGGTCGCAAACAAATAAAAAACATATAAAACTATAAACAAAATCCATATAGAATTAGAATTGAAAGATATTTCTCTGAAACTTATAGCAAGTGATCAGAGCAACAGAATAATTCATATGACAATACCTTGGCCATAATTGAAAAAAACCCCCCCAAAAATCTGATGACTGAATAATACAAAACTTGTTTACTTATTTGGGGCAGCTTTTGGAATGGCAAACTTTGTCTTATAATGAAATTAAGTCTTTGCTGACAGTCATGACTTTTCATCTGCTCTCTCGTCTGCTTAAGTACTTTGGAGGGGACATTATGTGGTATGAGTTTGGAAGAACTCATTTACCAGTTATCATATCTCACATGAGAAGCCGCTGTGGTGTAGGGTATAAACCTATGTCTTGTAAACCAGGGGTCACAGGTTCGATTCCTGGCATCTCCCAGCCTGTCGGATGAGACTTCAAACTATGGCCCCGTCTTCTGAAACGCTTTAAAATCAGAACCACTGCCTGTGAGCCTTCAGGTGCTCCTGGACATAAAACCACAAAACCATAAACCCACCAAGCCAGTACTGGTTATAGCCAAGGAACACAGCCACAAACAATATATCTGACAAAAGTGGTTTCCTTGACAACCATACTTTGGTAAGGGAGGTGACTCTGTGTTGGTTATAATTTAGTACAAGTTTAAAAGAACTCATTAACCAGTTAGGATACCTGACATAAATCTTGTTTCCTTGACAACCATGCTTTGTTAAGGGAGGTGACTCTGTGTTGGTTATTATGTGGTATGAGTGTATAGAACTCAGCTATCAGCTCTTCTGTTGAGTTGTTGTTGTCAAGGGCTTCCTTTATCTGTTTCAACACGGCTTCAGCTTTCTCAACCTGCCAAAAAAAAAAAAAAGAATATAAGAATCCAAATATGAGTGTAAGGGTGGGATAGAAAAATCCGTCATGAGGATCACCGTTTGGCATCACAAGGCTTGCCAAATGCAGGCATTCTAGTAGCCAACTTGCAAAATATTGGTCTTATATAGGTTCCTTTTAGGTTTTATACAAAAGTATAGGCTAAATAGGCTCTTCTATATACGTTTTAATCACATTTTAGCAGTTTTTTCTCAAAGTACTGGACCTTGATGAATTGTTATATTCCAACCAAAGTAAATTAACCATAATACTGGAGTTGCCAACATGGACTTTTTCTGTATTTCCTGATCTGATTCTTGTATATATATGGAACCCATTAAGTTCATGAGAAAACACAGGAGTGCATACATGTATTAGTAGCTATTCCAAAAATACATTTCAGCACATTTACAAGCTCCAAAAACAACACGCCATAAAAATCATCTGACAGGCTTTTTTGCAATAAATACAGTCTAAGGAAAACAAAGGTTATCAATAGGTTTTATGAGCAAAATACAGAACTATAGGCTATTAAGGGTTTTATAGGTTTCACCTGGAGGCCTGGGGAATGGGTTTGTAAGTTGCAGAGACTTTTGTAGAAATATCTTATTTAAATGCATTTCAAATCTACAAATCAAATTGATTTAATTAGATTTGAGTGCATTTTCATTCAAACAGGCTGCTGGTTTTTTCATATGACATTGTGTCTGGGAGTGATATAACGCCATGATTTAAAATCGATAAACTACTAGTGGTTTACAGATTTTGATAATGTTATGGAATGACAATCATAACAATGTTGCCATTACAAAATAATTTTAACACCATATGATTAAAAAAATCTAACATTCCTGCTCCTGTATTATTGAATTTTGGCCCTGTATCACTCATCTGAATTTGTTTACAGTTTCTGATATATTTAAATATATGGGAAATTGACCATGCCTACTAGCTCTACAACAGGGGGCGACACAGTCTCTGACTCCAGATTATAGCTTACCTGTTCTGGTTTGACTGAGGTGACAGGAACACTAATGATGCTCTCTAGTTCTCCCATAGCCTCTTGCCAAATATGCTCTACTAGCTCTCCAACAGCTGGTGACACAGTCTCTGCCTCTAGACCCAGTTCGGACATCATCTACAGAAAACGAACTAGAGTTCAGCATGAACAAATAGGAGGGTTCAGCATGAACAAAAAGGAGGGCTCAGCATGAACAAATAGAGAGAATGCAGCCATTTACACAGGCATATATGAGAAAATTAAAGTCTTAAAATAAGGTTTAGACATTTCCAAACCTCACCCAGAATGGCACTCAAAACATAGATTCAGATAAGGAAATTTTATTTGCGTAAAAATTAATCATTTTCTTACCCATTAATTTAAACATGTGTTTTGGGTGCTCATAAGAACCGTCTCATTGAGACGGTTTTTTTTGAGTACCCACAACATATGTTTTGGATGAAAAATAAAGAAAATAATTTTCCAATACACACTCTTATCTGGAGGCCTGTCAAAAGTCATTTGATATTGTATTTATAACTGACAAATGCAACGACAACTTAGCATGCGACATAGTCCATCAAACATAATCTCAAATGTTCAATCTCCTACAATTAATCTAAATTGAATAATTTACCAGATAGTTAGTGGATGGATGCATACCTGTTTAACTCTAGGGTAATTGGTAGCTGGGCTCTACACACTGCTGGGTTATTTTTCATGCTTTTTGCTGGCTGGGGAGTGCAGTGGCTCAGTGGTAGAGTGCTTGACTTGATCAAGACCGAAGGGCCGCGAGTTCGAGCCTCACAGGTGTCACTGTGTTGTGTCCTTGAGCAAGACATAATAATCCTAGCTTAGTAGTGGTTCAACCCAGAAAGACCGGTCCCGATGTTAATGTAACTGAAAGATTGTTGACTGGGACGTAAAGAATCAAACCAAACAAACAAAATGCTTTTTGCTGTTTTTTTTTCACATTTATATTTTTCAAAAAATTATTTCAGAAATACTGTCAGAGCGTCAAAAAGTTTGGATCCAAAATGTATGGCCTGATCTGAGTCTGAACTGTTTGCAAAGGTTATCAGAAGACAAAAGTATAGTAGACAAAGAGTTAAGGCAAGTGTGGTTTATGGAAAGGTGAATTACACAAGCATAGATGAGTAAAATCAAGCATAAAAAGAAAACCAGTTCAGCAGATAGTATTTACAAGACCTTAAGCAAATGAGAAAGCAGATGAGCCGTGAATGGCAGGAAAAGTGTTAAGAGTGTGTAACATTAAGAGTGTGTAACAAAAAATTGTTTTTTTTGTTGTTTTTTTTTGGTGTTTTTTTATTTCTCAACCAAATGTATGTTGTGGGTGCTCAAAAGAACTGTCTCATTGAGACGATTCTTTTGAGCACCCACAACATATGGGTAGGAAAATATTTACAATTATATGTTGAATATTTGTTTATCTTAAACATGTGGTGTTACTACGACGCAACTAGCATGTTAGCAAACAGGTAGTTCATGAACTCGAATTTGGAGATATTGCTGCCATGCAAATATAAACAATTTGCAGTAGAGTGACAGGAATTTTTATACTGATTGGCAGTTTGGGATGTTTAAAAGAGGTAAAGACAATGGACATGATGTTTCAAAAATGTAAATTTCCATATAGTTTTCTTCCTTATTTTCAGTAACATATGTTGTAGGTACACATTGGAATTGCCTCATAGAGGCAATTCCAATGTGTACCTACAACATATGTCTTTTCAATAAATGATTTTTTCACCATAAGCTTTTTTTTAAACAATTCTCAACCACTTTCATTTATTCATAGAAATGAGCATGTAGAAATGAACAACTTTTCATGTAGTTTGTCATGCACCTCAATGACAATAATAGACTGTCTATTTTATGCTTCTGATAGCTTATCTTGAGATGTTTCATGGGAGTATATTGCTTAATTCCACAAAAACAAGGCATCATAACATGCTTGCCAAAACAAGATAAAGATAGAAACTATTTAAAAGAATTGGTAAATTGCTAGTTGCGTGGTTGTAATAGTAGAAGTACCTGTTGAAATTTCTCACTGCCAATATGACGAGAGAATAGATCTTGAACATGATCCATGTTATGAGGTGCTTGCAATCTCTCATTGTACATATGTGAATACAAGAATAAAGCTTCTTCTGATGTAGAGCAGAACCTGTATTCAATCAAGCCTTTGCCTCCTTGCTGAAACATGGAAGAAGAAAATTAATGGAGACAAGAAATATACGGAATATTAGTGGCTATTTAGTGGGCATTTGGCCACTGGGCCGCTCACCTGAGAATGGCTCTCAACATTCTTGCTTTAAATTTTGATGCATCAGCAGTTTCAAACTTTACATGAAAAAGTTTAATAGGTAAGTAATGTTGAAGAAAGTAAAGAAATTATCATTTAAACCAAGAACGAGTCAAATCTGATCAATGGCTAAAGGGATACAGCTCCTGGTAGACAGACAGACAGATTACCATGGCAGACATTTTTGTGACAGGCTTGTACAATTTGAACAACCTTGTTAACCCCTAAACAATTTGGGCAAATTAATTTCAAATCTATCCCGCTGTTTATGACAAAGTTTTTTTGAGTACCCACAGCATGTTTTGGCTGAGAAATAAGAAAAATAATTTACAATCTAGAGGCCTGAAAGCTCTACTGTAACAAAAAAAGTCATTTATAATAGCTTGATTTAGCAAATATTTTGAGCGCAAAATTACTACAACATGTATTGTCTAAACATGTATATTACAGTGCTCCAAAGAGCCTTCTCATAGAGATGGTTCTTTTGAGTACTCAAAACTTGTTTTGATTTAGATATAAGAAAATAATTTGAAATTACTCTCCCATATCTGGAAGCCTGACCCAAGGTTATAAAACTGTTTTTCATGCTCAACTGAGCATGCAATTTTCACTGCTCATAAAAATAAAATGCTGAAAGCTGTGAAACTATTAGATGTTATATTTGTCCTGTGTCTAAATGTTAAAAAGCCACCAACTAGAGGCATTTTAACATTTATGAGCAGGATAAATTTCATGTTCAGTTGAGCATGAAAAAGTTTTATAACCAAATGGCCTGGACATTTACGGAAAATGTTTCCTTATCAATACCATTTACTGTTTACCTATCTTAACTGAAGGAAGATTTCCAGAATAGAACATAACTCTAAACGTATTAAATTTCAAATTACTCCTCCTGGATGTGTCAGAAATATAATTCCTTATCAATTTGTTTACTTACCTCAACTGAAGGAAGATTTCCAGAATGGGACAAAACTCTAAACATGTAACTATCAGAGTTATCCAGCTTCTCCATCTGCTTTGCTACATGGACTTCTAGTACAGTAAATACTGTGACATGTCTGTTCTTCTCTTTTTTCTAGAAGAAAATTAAAGTCAGCAAATTTAGGCCATCCTTAAATTTTTTTATGTTTGCTGTCATGCCACCAACTGGCTCAAAATGCCACTTACCCAAAATAATTTATGGAGTAATAATCTTTTGTTATAATTTTATACATTTTTTCTTTATTTTAAATTTCTTTTTAACAAATTATTAAAAAAATTAAAATAAATACCTACCTACCTACCTACATGTACCCACCTGGAAAATTATGAGTTGGGTGACAGCAAACAATTTTTTAAAGGATGGCCTTAACACTTTTCAGACCAATGGAATTTTCATGAAGCTACATACATAAAGTCATGATGGTCAAGTGTATATGAGCCGTGACATGTGATTTCCAACAATGTGGCATTTTGACAAGTGTAGACTCAGACGAGCATGTGCAACCTCCTTTTAAACTTAGAAACTCCAAATGATGTTCAGTCAGTAGCTTAATATTCTTAGAATATTCAAGCGACTAGCAAAGGCTCTGATCAGACTGGGCGTATGCACAGGCTGATCTGAGGCTTTGCTGGTCGCATACCTTACTGTTGGAAATCTCATGCCGAGGATCATATGTTGATGGCAATGAAGGGCCACAGATTCAATTTCAATTTCCTTCAAAACATAATATTTCTTTCTCTGAAGATCAATTTTGTCTTAGCAAACAGTGCAGACCCTGATCAAAACTACACCTAGCCAATTGTTTCTTCTCTCCATCAAGTCCCATTCATCATTACTAACAAATATTCTTGAGGTCTTGTTTATTAACTACTTTCCTCCTGGGAAATTTACCATGTTGTTTTTGTCGTCTGCTGATTTTTTTTCAAACTTTTTTTGCAAAATTCTTTCATGAATACATTCTGAGTGTCAACCAGATTGGATCCAGATCAGGCCCAACATTTTGTCGGGCCTGATCTGGGTCCAGTCTGTTTGTAAAGGTTATGAGCAGATGACACTAGTTAGTAGTAGGTTATGAGTTGACTAATTATTAGTAAGTATCTGCCTTTAACTGGTTTAATCTTTGTTTAACCTGCGCCTGTATTAATGTGACCTTGGTCCAAACTGTTTGACACTCAAATAGTGCTCCTGAAAGAATCTTTTGAAATAATTTGATTTTGGAAAAAATCAGAAGACCACAAAAAATCATGAAAAATTACCCAGCAGGCAAAAAAGTTAATTACCTGCGCTCTGAACATGGCAAACTTTGCGACCTGAAATTGTTTTGAGAAAGCCGGTGAGTTTTTCTCGCCCCCCTTCCAGAGTTTATAGCTGTTAATGTTGATGATTAGTCTCATCTGTTTCTTCTTCTCTTTCTTCTGGTACTTAGAGGCTGAAAAACAAGTAGGAGCTTCTTTAATATATATCTTCACTTGATGCAAATGGTAACAAGTGGAAGTTTCTTCAACATTTTTTTTTAAAAATCTTCACTTACCAATTATTAGATGTGGTAAATAGGGAATACTAGGTGAGTGTCTTTTGATATCAAGTTTACCAGGCGAGGCTTGCCGAGCGATTCAACAAGGGTTCTCAAAGCCAAGCCTGGTAAACTTTATATCCAAAGACGCAAACCTGGTATTCTTTTTATCAGTCACACTTCAAACTAGCGATTATGATGTAATTTTTCGATTTTTGTGTTGATTAAGCATCATTTCGGACATCATTCAAAAAGTGCAACGTCATCATGACCTGATAAAGGCATATGCCGTGAGATAGACAATGTTTATCAGGCAACGTGCAACAATGCAGTTAATATGAGAGGTAACTGATAAAACTAGGAGTTTCTTTAACATTTTTAGGGGGAAAATCTTCACTTGCCAATTATTAGATGCTGCAAAAGAAGTAGGAGCCTCTTTAAAAAAAAGTTCAAAAATCTTCACTTGCCAATTATTAGATGCTGCAAAAGAAGTAGGAGCCTCTTTAAAAAAAGTTCAAAAATCTTCACTTGCCAATTATTAGATGCTGCAAAAGAAGTAGGAGCCTCTTTAAAAAAGTTCAAAAATCTTCACTTGCCAATTATTAGATGCTGCAAAAGAAGTAGGAGCCTCTTTAAAAAAAAGTTCAAAAATCTTCACTTGCCAATTATTAGATGCTGCAAAAGAAATAGGAGCCTCTTTAAAAAAGTTCAAAAATCTTCACTTGCCAATTATTAGATGCTGCAAAAGAAGTAGGAGCCTCTTTAAAAAAAGTTCAAAAATCTTCACTTGCCAATTATTAGATGCTGCAAAAGAAGTAGGAGCCTCTTTAAAAAAAGTTCAAAAATCTTCACTTACCAATTATCATACAAGGTCCAGTTCAGCCAAAGTTTTTGAGAGTACAAGTTGGTATCATTCAACAGAAAAATTGTATAGTAGGTACTCAAAATTTATATCTCACATTTGTTCTGGGTACTCAAAAGAACTACCACACACCAGCTGGCAAATATAATGCCACCTGATCAGGATTCACACAGTGAGTCCATATTAATAATCAAATTGCACAAATGGAGTGGCTGGAAATCAAAAGTTAGCATTCCCAACATAAAAAGGAGCTCAGTGTGCTTTTATAATAGCATGAGTGCCTATTAGGTTAAATAGTATTTAACAATTTAACCTAATAAGCACTCATGCTTTTATAAAGGCACACTGAGCACCTTTTATGTTGGGAATGCTAACTTTTATACGATATTCAGACAGCCTGGGCTCTAGTTAACAGTGCATATTTAAAAATTGATTTGATTTTATTTCTCAGTCCAAACATATGTTGTGGGTACATAAAAGAACCGTAAGAACAGTCTAATTGACAATTTTATGCTTAAAAACTGTGTTTATCTTGCAGAGCTCAACATGCCATTAACCATTGTAGCCATTTGCTACTAAAAATGTAGAGTGGCTACAAATATATGTCATTGGCTAAAAGTACATTCTAGGTTGTTCAAAAATTACATATTTGCGAAAAAGTGTATTTTGATCAGTTTTTGGATTGTCAAATTCACACATTATTATTGTGCCATATTTTACTCTTTGGATGCTGGATTTTTTCAATACCCTCCGGGTGTCAAACAGTTTGGATCCAGATCAGGCCCGACATTTTGTCGGGCCTGATCTGGGTCCAAACTGTTTGCAAGGGTTATCAACTTATCAGCAGACAACAAAATGTCTGGCTGGATCTAGGTTCAAACTATTTGCAAAGGCTATCAGCAGACAACAAAAGTGGGCAAAGAGTTAAATACAAAAAAAAACCTTATTGATACTACTTTCTGGCTGAAACCTTGACTAAAGTTAATTTCATTTGGCTACAACATTTTCCATTTCGCTAAAGACATAAGACACATTTTTTTAAAAGTCGGAGATTAAAGTGTTGGCTACAACAATTCTGAGCCAGAGTTAGCCCTGTCTTGGTCTATGAATATGGGAGATTTATTTACAAATTTAGGCATATTTTGAAAGGCAATTAAAATACTCCCATCTAATAATTGAATAAATATGGCTATCTTGAACCAAACCTGAAATTTTTCCACTTCCCAGTTCCTGTGCCTTGGTCTTTCCCACCATAATGTAGTCATCTGTATTGAGAAGTTTTCCTGTCTCAACACACTTGTCTATGTAGGTCATGGTGATTATTGGAATGCCATATTTGGAAGCCATCTTGACTTTGTAAGAAATATCCGCCTTTTCTGCATCATTGCACACTAGGTGGGTACACTAGAATCAAAAAAGAAAATCACAAATGATGCAAAATTCCCAGGGGGAGCAGAGAAGGGGGGGGGGGGGGTGAAGATACAAATGTACTCTGAGCTTTTTTCCATATCTTTTGGAGGGTTTTTTATATATATATTTCAAAATTTGAGTTTTTTTCTCTTAGAAAAATCAATATTTTGGAAGTATGGAGGTTTTTGTGGATATTTTTGGGAGTCACTTCTAAACTGGACTACAAGTTTTTTTGTGATTTCTAAACTCAACTGTTTTTCAACTCCAAACTAAATGAAAAGAATAGGCATAGACAAACAGTACAGACCCAGAACAGACTGCTTTCGTTTGCTTCAGACAAGTATTTTGTGACTTCCAGCTCATTTAACCAAGATCTTATTTGCGAACAGAAAAAGAAAATTGTTCAAAATTTTAGAACATTTACTGTACATAATAATAAGAGCCAGAGCATGACATTTCCAACAATGTGGTATGTGTGACCAGCAAAGCCTCAGATCAGCCTGCGCATACGAACAGTCTGATCAGATCCTTTGCTAGTCACTTGAGTATTCTATGATTGTTAAGCTACTGACTGAACACCATTTGGAGTTTCTAAGCTTAAAAGGAGACTGCAGAGGCTCGTCCGAGTCTACACATCTCAAAATGCTGGCTCATATCTCACCTTCTTTGTGACAATATAAGACACAATCCCACCATTGTCTGTGATACTCCTACGTAGCTTGGCCTTCTCTTTAAACTTAACGCTAGTAGTCAGATCCAGAGCAATCTGGCATCCAGAAAATATTCCACTCATCTTGCCTAGATATCTGAAAAACATCAACAGGCTGCAGTGATTTTATTTGGCCATTTTTAAGGTCTCATATGGGAGTCATTCCCAATCCAAAAATGGCCTTTATTTTCCCAATTTCATGTATTTTAGCACTTATTTTCCCATTTTTAATAAAATATTTCCCAAATGTGAAGGAAAAGGTAGCTTCCTAAAATCCCAAATAAAATCACTGGGCTGACTAGGTAAAGTTTTAACCGGTCAATACTCCAGAAGTGGTCAATACTGGTCAATTGATAAATTGAGTGGTTGATTGCGTCTTTAGTGGTCATTTGAAAAATGGGTTTTCACTTTGGTGAAATTACTTTATCAGCCCTTCTCTAGACATTCATGACAGTGAAATGGTTCTTGTGTGTACACATTAGTACACACAATGTCTGCTCCTGATAAATAAATCTTATTTTGGACTTCTGCTGAAAATGCATTCAAAATTTCAGACCAAAAGAATTTAAAATTGACTGTTTAAAAGATTATTCTGTCACATAAAACCTGGTTTTGCATTTATTTTAAAATGTGTAGGAAGAGATAAAAACACTGAGGAACATGCTGGCTCAGTGGTACATGTAAATAGTTAAACTAGGGGATGGATGAAACTAGGGATGGATGGGTCGCTGGTTCGAAACTCACTGGAGGCACTGCATTGTGTCCTTCAGCAAGACATTTTATCCTCTGCTAGGACTGGTTCAACCCACAAACAGGAAAACATCCAGACTGTGAGACATGACTGAAAAAATTGCAGACTGGTATGTAAAGCTAGTCCTACAAATGTATTTATCAGTCAAGTGTGCTCATCATATTTTATCATTGAATATATTACTGTTTTAATTCTCATGTCATATTTTAATATTTATGTATGTTGATCTTATAACTATACCTAAATAAATCTTAATCTAAAGCATTGACAAAAAAAAAAAAAAATACCAAGACTCGAAGAGAATTAACATACATATTTACTTTGTATACTATAATCCTGGTCTACTGACAATGCTACTGTTTGATATATAATATATTGCTTTATTTGTCACGGTTAAAAAAATCTTTGGGGACAGTTATGACTCATAGTTTTGTTAATTTAATTAGTGCCTGCCAATATGCAAGGGTGATTGATATATAGACCCTTACATGATGTTCCAATACTAGCTTGTAGAGCCATGCATGCTGATCGGGGCCTTTTTATATCATTTTCACATTGTAAACATAAAATATGGAAAGTAGGAAGACCCTGATCCGACATTTAATAGGGGCTGTCAGATAAAATTTAACCCATGTTTACTTATATTTCATAGCTATGATCTCATCATCATGCAGACAGGCCTCTAGATAAGTATGCACTGCAAATTTTCTTATTTCTCAACCCAAACCTATGTTGTGGGTACTCAAAAGAACCGTCTCAATGAGACGGTTCTTTTGAGCACTCAAAAACATACGGTAGAATTGATTGCTAAAATATTTACAATTTTAAACTCAGAAATGATTGTTTAACTGGAGCTATGCAAAGTCTAAATCCGGCTATGAGCAGTCAGCTGCACAAAATGATCAACACTTCCTCTTTGCTAAAAATAAAATTAGAATCTACAAGACAAAGTAATAACATAGATTGAGCAAGGGATAGTTTTCTCTAATTTTTAAGTTATTAAATTCAACATTATTTACTTTTGTCCCCTTTTTTCTGTTGTTGTTTTGACACTTTCTCGGGGAAAAATACTTTTGGACACAGTGTTTTGTTTACTTCCTTTTGGGCTGGTTTCCTGCATCAGTTCTTAGTCGTGGCTTTCCGTGAAACTCCGTAAAAGTCCGAAGTCGAATAAAACGGGTATAGCTAACACCAGAAGGAAAGCTCCTTCCGCGTGCGGGTGAAAGGAAGGATTAAAAGTAGAGTTTTCATTATCAAGATAAGTCCATAAAATCATGATTTATGATTAAAATAATGAATATGGAGATTTTATAATGCAATACATATAGACTTCGAGCTAAAAAAGGTCCTGCTCCCCCCCCTAGGGAATTTTGCAGACATATCCTATCTTGAAGAAATTTTTTTTAAGCCACATCTTTTAAGAGATGTTTGCACTCTGTGCTCCGGGGCGTAAGTCTCTGACAGCCTGTTACATATGTTACTGTAACAAACTAAGGAAAAAATCAAAATGAAAGTTTGAGCTACAGAAAGAAAGCATTAAACCAACTAATTATTCAAATTTCTTGTGAGTTTGCAAACTGGATGCCTAAGCTACATAAAAGCAGCATTTAAAAAAATACAGCCTTCAATGGTGTTATATGCGTTACATAGATTAAATTTCCCTTTGAAAGTTGAAATCGTGACTAACATCATTTAATTTTACAATTTTGGTATCTATTATTGAAGAAAACTATATGAAAATATTTGATGCTTGTTGATATCTTACATTTTTGGCACTGTCTTGCTAATGCAATGAAGAATCATACATATGCAAGTTTGACATCAGGATCAGAACACTTATTTAAGTATGTAACGTATGTTACATTGCATAATGAATGAGCAAGAAAATTGTCTTGGAAGTAAGAGATGATATTTCAGAAAAATACTATTTTTCACATGTTTTCCTATTAATCTCTAGCCTCTGGTGCCTTAGTCTTAGTATTACAGTCATTGATTATAACAAGCTCATGGAATTGTGTTACAGATGTTATATTTAATCTTTTTATCACATATTTCCTAATGCCTATAATATTAAGATATATAGACATTTTTTAGAAAATAATAGTTCTCATTTAAATGAGAAAATTCAATAAATATTCCTATCAAATATAATTATTCAAAAACAATCTTTATTCAAGTCACCCTCACAATGCCTATCATTGTGTCTGCTTCTATGGCAAAATAATCGCCCATTTCATCACAACCAGTAGAATCATGGCATAGTATTAGGACTGAAAACTGAGTACAATCCTGTTCCTCTCCACCCCTTTGGGAATTGTGCAGACATATTCTACCTTAAAGAACTATTCAAGCTGCATCAAATAAGAGATGTTTGCACTCTATTAACTAGGGGGTTAGCCTGTAATGGTATGACACGTATGGTACCATATAAATTTAAGAATAAATGGATTGAAAATCTGAGAAACAGAAAGAAGACAAAAACTATCTATTTATTTGAATTATTCATGTAGTTTGCATGCTGAATACCTTTGATACATAAGAAAGTGTTTCTTTTAACAGATATATAGCTTCCTACATTGTTATATGTGTTACATTAATTAAGATTACTTTTTAAAATTGGTAATTGTGACAAACATCACTTATAAGCACTTCGTGTGATCCTCCTCTTTTGCCATCAAAAGACATAATTTTCTTTATATGTGTGGCCAGTGCCAGCGTCAAACAAATTGACTCAGCTATAAATTGAATCCTTAGCATTCTTCAAAAGCAGAAACAGCATGTCAGTGTCATGGGATCAAACACCTGATTAAATATGGGTTTAATGCCATTTCACATATATGCATACAATGGAGTATGACTCTGGTATATGTCTCTTCCTGTGAAGTGGAAAGAGCAATCTTACTGCAGCTGCCTCTGCATCCGTGCTAGTTAAATGATTACTTTGCTCTGATTTTGCAAAAGCTATATCTCTACCGTGTACATCTATGAATACTTTAAGATTTCTGACATTGGTCAAACAGAAATTTGATAGGCTGCTTTTTGCATTATTTGCCATGGAACCTATCTAGTCCTTTGGTGCTTAAGTCCTCAGGTCTTAGATCATTAGCATTTTGCTGCGCCCAAAGAACTTTATAAGTTTTCTTTAGTTACAATGTTGACTCTTGATGGTTTTGGCAGACCTTCTGAAACAATTTCTGTTACACTTTGAAAGGTATCTGGTATAAGAAAAAGAATATGAAGTTGGACATTGCCATCAACTATGTTTGCAGCTGATTGTTTTTTGATGTCAGTACATTGAAGCAAGCCTTAAAATAATGTAAAACCTATGATTTCTCAGTTTTTGCAGCCATATCATTAGCTGTTGCATTCAAAAGAAGGAAAGTGGTCACTATGAGTAGAATAGGATAACCAGGAGTTCTATATTATGCGCTATGGAAGATTTATACAGAGTAAACAAGTTGATAAGGTGCCTCATTTCATGATCCATTGAAAACACTGAAATTGAAAACAGTTGCCTCTGACTGTGAAATCAAAAAGGATGTCACTACAATGCCCTTGCTCATTTATTATGACGATTTATATATGTTACATCCTTTAATAAGCGCTCTTATCTTAGAAACTTAGTGAATCATTGAATTGAAAGGGTCTAATTTGCGCTCTGTTCATCCTGCATTTCATTGCTTTACCTGCTGTGATACATCTAGTTCGTTTATCTGAAGTGAAAGGGTTACCTCGGTTTCAGCACTTCAGAAGTACTAAGACTTCAAATAAGTTTTTGAATGCTTTGGGAAAGATAATAAGTGCAGAGACATGATTAGATGAAAATATTTTTGTTGCATGTCTGGAAAGGTTACATTTATAAAAGTTAACCAGCTAAGATATGGTTCTTTATCACAGAAATATCAAGGTACATCAGTCCAGGTATTCATTGCTTTTAATGGCATAGTTTTCCTCCTTGTAAAGCTTTAGTCTTTCTCCTACTTGCAGAGTATCACTTGAAACACATACTCAAAGAGCCAACTATTAGGAATTCATATCAGTTTCCGAATGTTCCAAACCATGGATGGCAAAATTGGAAAGTTGATAGTGGCTCATCAATTTTGAGTGGACTGGTGGTCAAAATTGTATAACAGTAAATGATTGAAATATTGTGTGATGATTCTACTAGTTGCAAGGAGGCGTGTGATAATAATGATTACCACAGAAGCAGACAACGACAAACGTAAAACATGACAACGACAAACGTTTAACATGAGTGTTAAATCGATGAGAATTAGTTTTGACCATTTCGTTTATTGTATTGTCTTGTACAAATGTAAAACTGTCTTTTCTATTTGTTGCTCTATATTTAGCATTAAATGCACAGTAATAGGAAATGTGTTCAAAAGGTCATTGATAACATCTGTAACAACAGTCCATGGGCTTGATAATCAGAAATGAATATAATTTCTAGTTTTTTGGCACCAAAAATAGTAAGTGAGTATGATCAGGAAATACCACAATCACAAACTGCAGACAACCCTGTGGCACCGCGAGGAAGAGCAGCTCAACCATCACGAGACACCAGGAAGACAAATTAAGCAAAGCAATCAGCTCTCTCTTCCCCATCAAGATAATTGCAATACTAGAATGGACATAAAGTAACGCACAACAAAACATAGAACAATTACAGACTCTCACAATGGGAGTAACAATAAACAAAAAGTCAACAACAACAGAACCACATTAAGTGTCCTAATCTTAAACTTAATGACATCTTGCAGATATATGAGCAAGACAGACTAAGAAAATGTAAAATATCCACACACTGCAATCACTTTCATGTGTTTTACTTAAACGGTAATAATGCTTCCCTGTAAAACTGGTAGTAGGGCTGTGTATTAGCTCATATAGGACAATATATTAAAGATAGAAAAGCAAACTTTTTTTTCCTATTCATCAAATGAGTATATGTTTGTAAAATCTAATAAAACAGTTTGAAACCAAGTCATAGTAGTTGTTAACTAAATGACGATAGCCACAATTATAGCTTTTAAATTATAATTGGGCTCATGTAACGCACATAACACCATAGTTAGCCGTATTAATGTTAAACAGCTTCCATATGTAGGAAAGACATCCAGTATGCAGACTATAAGAATGTCAATTTATTAGATAATTTGAATGTCTTCTTTTTTAGCTCAAACATTCAAAATTCTAATTCTCAAATTGATATAGTAACATATGTAACAAGCTGTTACGGGCTAACGCCCCGACTTACAGAGGCAAACATTTCTTATTAAATGCACCTTGAATGGTTACATAAGATGTAATATGTCTGCAGAATTCCAAAGGGAATTAGGATGGAGCAGGCCCTTACTCAGCTTGATGTCAAAATACTGTTTGGTGATTTTACTTATCACGCTAACATATGTAACGCTCTCTGATCTTTAAAACTTGGTGACAACTAATAGATCTATAAGTCTTTATCATACGAGCCAGCTTAAAATCCCTAAACAATGTAAGATATCCAGCAGCTGCGATTTTTTTTGCACAATTTTAGCTCAAACTTTCAAACTACATTTCCTTTATTTGACATAGTAACGCATGTAACATGCTGTTTCAGACTAACGCCCCAACATAGAGAGTGCAAACATCCCTTATTAGATGCAGCTTGAGTTCTACTATAAGAAGGAATATGTCTGCAAAATTCCCTCGAAGATATCAAAACATTTTTAGGCATATCTTACGTAAAGCCAATGAGCTTGCCCATTTATTACATCAGGTAACATATGTTACAGCCTCTGATATTAAAAAAATTGCAACAAACTTGCAGATTTATGAGTCTTTTCATATAAGCAAATAAATCACAAACAATGAAACATATTCATCAACTGCAAATATTTTTTAACAATTTTTACTTTAGTTTTAATACCAAACATTTCACCTTAAAACTGGGTAGAGGTAGGGCTGTTTAATTGCTTATTCTAGAAATAAATATTTAAGCTAGAGAAACAAACTTTGCTTTTTCTGTTAGCCAAATGCATAGGCTTATCAGACATGGTTAAAAACATTTTGCAAAACACACAGAGAGATTGTGAATGTAAATGATACTAGCCACACTTGCAAATTTTAATGGGTTATCTGATTTATGTAACGCATATGACACATTAGGAAGCCGCAATTTTGTTCAAATGGCTGTCATACGTAGTTTAGATATCCAGTATGTAGATTATAGGAATGATTTTCAAAAATAAAATTTTTAATGTCTTTAATTTGTAGCCCAAACTTTCAATTTACTTCTTCTTAATTTGATAAAGTAACGTATGTTACTGTCTCTTAAAGACTAAAGCCCCAACGCACAGATTGCAAACATGTCTTAAAAGACTCGGTTTTCAATTTTCTACAAGAAAGGATATGTCTGCAAAATTCCCTAGGGGTAGGGGTGGGGGGAGCAAACCCATTCTCAGCCATCCGTCTAATACACTTTAGTAACTTGATTGGATGAGTTGAATTACATTGAGTGGGTGCACTAGGAACGTTCGGATCACACACAAGATCTGAACAGTCCTGGTAAACCCACTCGACGTTATCCAACCAATCGGATGAAATTACTTAGGTAATGATGCATTCACTTTATACCTACAAAAACAACAACAGCAAGGCAGTTTTATTTCAATAAACTAAATGCGTTCTGCTTTCAATAACTGATTGCACTTTAAGGAAAAGTACTACAGCGTGTGATATGGTAAATCTAGTGGGATGATGATACGTATGATTTTAACCCTAGTTAAACTTAGCTGTTCCCTGCTGAACGAATTGGAAGACCACCATTTTGAAAATGCTCTGCCTTGAGTCCACCTAAGAATTTTAAACATCTGTAACTTTCTTATAAGTTAACAAAAAATAAAGTGTGGGCACTTGTTTTCTTAATGATGCTGTGAAAAACATTGTGCATAACAAAACAAAGACAAACACAGAGATCCGACAAACAATGGGAAGTACATTAAACAATAGATCAACAACTGTACACAACCACCACCTTAGAACGAGCAGCAGCCTAAGCAAATGTGGGGCTTAAATGCATTTTATCGGCGCCAATTCGCCATAGATTCTGTTGTTGTTAAAACACAAAATTGTTTAGCTCCCATGGAGGCTTCCTAACTAATGCAATGTATCATCACAGAGAAACAATCAAATCACATTAATACACTATGATGATACAAAGAAAAGGGCGCATGAATCACAGATAGTCAGAGCTAAAGAAAACCTCAGATTGAGCTATGGTGGGCCCAGCCAACGACTGAAGTCAGAATTTCGCTTCCACTCAATATCTTAAAAATGAATGGTAGGAATTTAACAAGATTTTGCATACTGTGAGCTTCCCGTAAGCTTTAGTTGGGGGAATGTGTGTATTCTTGTAGTAGTGGAAGGTTATCTCTCTATGTGTTATCAGTAATTAATAGCAACTACATTTAACTTATATTTCATTTATTCACTTAAATTTAGACTATTCACAGTAGATCAGTTTCAGTATTTCTTAAGTCTATGTAGCTTTCTATTGTCAGGCCGAGCTCATATCACATACGTCGAACAACCTCCCAGGATAAAGTAGATTCACAGTAGATTTAGAGTTTGAAATAGATCTAGATTTAGTTTACTTGTAAATCTAGATAAGTAATTTAGTTAATGCCTAAACAGTTCAAAAGATTTTATCAATCCAAGGGAAGCTATCCAAATGAGCATATCTAAAATCTAAAGAGTTGCTTCCCTTGGTGCACAAAAGTGAAAGTAGAATTTGTTGTCTGCTCGAGTTGACCGATCTGAGATTGATGCTTGAAATGCATGATCGACTCTTATTTATAGTCTCAGCCCAGCTCCAGCCAGCCAATCAGCTACCAGAAAGAGGTGTAGAAATCTCTATCAGCCAATCGCTGCACGGATAGACCGATAGATTTCTCTAGCTAAGTTGTACAACAATGGCGGATGTCTACCCACTTCACATTTGTGATACCAAATTCTGGTTTATCTCTGAGGAATATGCGGTCTATCCTGGTGGATAAATAAACTTTAGACCTTCTGGTAGCAGGATAGAAAGCTTAGGCTTTGTGAAATAGATTAACTAAGGGACAATTGAAGGTAAGAGAATTTCTATCGCTGGATAGACATTTCTTTACATTCAAAACATGGCGCCTTGCGAACTTTCATTATCAAGCTCATAATTATCTTAAACAAGAGTCTTTTCGATCTATCCTTAGTATGAGCAGAAAGCCCAGACTTTATTCTAAATGAAGGAATGAACGGCGCAGTCCAAAACTATCCGTACTTGAGAGTATTTGTAGTGTTTGTTTGACAGACGCTGACGAACGCTCGCAATGACCAACACAGGCAAAAATAGTTCATTCTCCAGTAACCGATGTTCGGCTTCCTAAAGCCACAGGCTGCAATAAATGACCCCATTTATTGCTTATCTTACCACTTGAAACAACTTGATTAATAATTTAATATTCACAGGAAGAATGTTTATAGACGGAAAGACACATGTACTTGTGTGTAACCTAAATCCGACACACCTTGTTTTGATAGATAAATAGCAGTAATAGCCACGGGTATTACATTCTCCCCACCTTTAAACATTATACTCCGCTATAATGGCTACTGGAAGGTTGAATGAACTACATGAAAACCAGATTTAGTATAAGAGATAGCAAGGCTTAATTTTCTTGCTCAAGTTCTGTAGGGGTTCAGCAACCCGGCCCTTAAGCTGCCTTTTACTCATTTATTTATGCATATGATGAAAATCTACAAATTTCAATTTCAGTTTTCTTAAAGTCAGTTCATCATATTAAAGGCATAACAGTCAGCTACAAATCAGTTAATAGTCACAGTGAAAGTGTTTATATCCTTAAATCCCTCAACTATTGCCGCAGTTCAAACTGCCGTCTCTATCAGACATTACAATTAACAATTAACATTGTTTCTACCCTATTTCAGGTACGGTATATTCATCACCAAGTTTGCACAGTCTTCTCACTTGCCCTAGCTGGGGGTAATACCACCAAGTGATCGTGCATCCTACAGCAATTTCAATACCTACAGTGACGCACCTCTGGTTGATCAGGCCAGATCTCACTGTAAAATTCCCACCGTCGACGGAATTTTTCAGGTGCAGTCAACCGACAATAGCATATTAACGATCCTAAACACTGACCACTCCACTAAAACATTTGTCACATTTTACAGTCTCAGATGCTGACTGTCGCAGAGCTGTAATCCAAAATTTACATGATTTTCTTAATTTAATGCTGCTGAATACAGAAACTTTATGTGCTGACCC
Source organism: Loripinus fragilis (assembly GCA_964019695.1). Lineage (NCBI taxonomy): Eukaryota > Metazoa > Mollusca > Bivalvia > Lucinida > Lucinidae > Loripinus > Loripinus fragilis. The sequence goes on from OZ026517.1 coordinate 111,763,763, forward strand.
CAATATTACACATACCAAAATAACCTTAACGCTATTACTGCCATCTAAATTTAAATACATACACTTTTAACAACTTTCAAATATTCAGTTCCATACACAATCATACCACCAAAATATTTGTCACAAAATAGAGTTTGGAAACTTAAAATTTGAACCTTAACAACATTTAACATCAGACAATAATGACATTTTAAGACGTTAACTGCAATTCATTCAATAGGTCAAAATCTGCCAGACTAACCCATAATGTCACCCATTTGTTATTTGCTATCAACAGTGAAATTTGCTCTTTAAATTCTTCCTTCCTTAGCTCAACCTGCACTATTGTCTCAATAGCCAGTTTATATATATCTTATAATGAACATCAGGAAATATTATAATTAAACCAAATTTAAAGGCATTTTGCAACCATTTTTTTTGCAATCACTGCCCAAGATGATTAAGCCAAAAACAGGACAGGATAGATGATTCCATGCAGTTAAATATACCTGAAATTAAAATATTAAGGGCAGACTCTTAAATATTTTGCGAAAATGTCCTATAACGTAGTACCTGAAAATAACCTTTTCACAGTTTTCAGAGGAAACTGTCCAGTTTATCATAACTAAGCATATATAGTTTGTGATAAATACAGTAGAACCTGTCCTTAAGACCACTGTATATAAAATAACTTGATGCAGAGATTCAACTTTTATAACCTTCATTTCAGTTTTTCTTTCTTAAATTTACCTGTTCTAAACAAACACTGTTTCAAGCAGGCAATTTTGAACATGTCCCAATGATGGTTGCTTTACTAGACAGGCTGACTGCATTTAATCAATGAATCATACAACTATCTTGAGCAATTAATCTTAACCCCTTCCATTTTTATGGATGGCCCAATACACAGCAACACAAGCACAGAATAATAAATTTTCCACCTCAAAGGGCTGCTGGTCAAAATTTCTTCAAAATGATGCACCTCAGTCCTTAAAGACTGTTCCCATCAAGCAAAACAGTGCAGACCCTGATGAAATGCCATTGTATCTGCCACCTATCTAGGTCCTCATTGTCTGCTGTATCCAGAACAAAATGGGTCAAGTACCTATATTTAGATAATATTCAATGTCTATGTGATTAAACTTTTATATGATGGTTTATTTGTATGCTTGTTTTTCAATAAATTGTTTAACTTGTTGTTCATTCTCATCCCCTTGTCCCTAGTGTCTATGTTTTCCATACATGCCACAATTTTTAACTGTGATATAAAATCTCATCAGATTTGACCCGTTTGGAAACTATTTTCGATAAAATTTTCAAATCACACAGAAAGTTCAAATTAGCTGACACATTATTTAATGAAAAGCAAACATGATTCACTTCTTAGTGTAACTTAAATGCTTCTCAATTAAAAAAAAATGTAAACATCTTTTGGCTCCTGAAAAATATCACATCTCACAGATTTATGATCATTTTTAACTCACAGATTATGCTCACAGATTTCATTTAAATCTCACGGATTTTTTTTTGAACTTTAAATTTTTGGCATGTATGGATTATGGCATATCACTTAAATATCTTTGATTGTTTCCTTAATGCTTATGTGCATTACAGTTTTTTTTCTTTTGATTACCACAGTACATGTACTCCCCCATGGATTGTAGATGTGGTTGGGGATATGGTTGCTGAAACAGTCACTGATCCCTTCTGTTTCCCTCCCTATGTGGACAGTCTCTTTGCAGTTGAAGTGGAGAGAAACAAATGTAGCAAAGACGCTGGCCATTCCTGTCCCTAGGGCCCTGATCACCACGTGTTTGGGTATTACACTGTCTGCTCAACATTTCTATACAGTTTTGAAGTTGTCTGAGGATGCCCTGCAAATTATTGTGGTCTCTACTGTAGCTGAAACTTTCCTTAGCCTGCAAATTTCTGTCTGGCTCTGCAGTGGCTTGACAGACCAGATTCTTGCCTGAGTCTTCTCCAAGAATCGCTTCATATAGTTCTATTATAGACACAGCCTGAGTTACAGAAGTACAATTCTTAGAAATGCATTTGTATTTCAATTCAGGGGACACTGATTTATATAACTGGTTCAGAGCTAGCATCTCTTTGGCTTCATTGTTCAAACTACTATAGGCACGCTGGGACATACGGCGTAGATCATCCCCTGCTATAGACTCATTCTGTCTACGCACTCTGGCTTCAAGCCTTGATATCCACATTGGCTGTTGACGAGCGTTACTGAAACGTAGACCTAATTTTACTACCAGTGTGTGATAAGATAACCTTTCTGCTGGCATCAGTGTCATGTAGTAGACTTGAGCATTTCCTCTTAATCTAGCAGCTAAATACAAAACTCTGTCCTGGTAAGACCATCTTCCCAGCTCGGCGCATAATTCAAAATGGTTGAGGTAAGACTCCCAGTCTTCATCTCCATTGTATGTTTGTGGTTTCATATGTGGTGATGTATGCAAGATAGAACAGCTTGCATTACCCCTAATATCTCCTTTAGCCTGTGGATCAATGGGTATTCCTAGGTACTCGCTCTCCATAGTAAGTCTTGATCTTGGCTGTTGTGTAGGGTCGTCTTCAATTTCAGGTATATGGTCGATGGATGACAGCACTGATGCTGCCCTGTCATGTATATCATGTTCTTGCTGCTGATCCAGTTCCTCAATATCAGCACCTGGTTGGTCCTCCTCCATTTCTGTATCATTATGTCGTCTGTCAAATTCTATTTCAGAGTCACTGTCTGCCATATTCTACAGTTAAAATAAGTTATATTTTACACAATTAAATGCCTTTCATACAAGCTTGTTTTCTGTTTCAATTTAATTTATATTATTTTTCAGTTTCGATTTTGCTTTTTTTTGTATTTTTCACTGTTTTTCTATTTTTATTTTATTTTTATAATGTTAAGTGAACAACTCAGATTCGATCTTCTAATATGGTCATTTAGTTCTGTGCAATGTCACAATTCACAAGTTTCCTTGGCAGTGGGTTCGTATCACTGGATGTGCTTTTGAACTAACACATCCCACTTCTCTGACACCAGTGTGAGCTTCCCGTAAGCTTTAGTTGGGGGAATGTGTGTATTCTTGTAGTAGTGGAAGGTTATCTCTCTATGTGTTATCAGTAATAAATAGCAACTACATTTAACTTATATTTCATTTATTCACTTAAATTTAGACTATTCACAGTAGATCAGTTTCAGTATTTCTTAAGTCTATGTAGCTTTCTATTGTCAGGCCGAGCTCATATCACATACGTCGAACAACCTCCCAGGATAAAGTAGATTCACAGTAGATTTAGAGTTTGAAATAGATCTAGATTTAGTTTACTTGTAAATCTAGATAAGTAATTTAGTTAATGCCTAAACAGTTCAAAAGATTTTATCAATCCAAGGGAAGCTATCCAAATGAGCATATCTAAAATCTAAAGAGTTGCTTCCCTTGGTGCACAAAAGTGAAAGTAGAATTTGTTGTCTGCTCGAGTTGACCGATCTGAGATTGATGCTTGAAATGCATGATCGACTCTTATTTATAGTCTCAGCCCAGCTCCAGCCAGCCAATCAGCTACCAGAAAGAGGTGTAGAAATCTCTATCAGCCAATCGCTGCACGGATAGACCGATAGATTTCTCTAGCTAAGTTGTACAACAATGGCGGATGTCTACCCACTTCACATTTGTGATACCAAATTCTGGTTTATCTCTGAGGAATATGCGGTCTATCCTGGTGGATAAATAAACTTTAGACCTTCTGGTAGCAGGATAGAAAGCTTAGGCTTTGTGAAATAGATTAACTAAGGGACAATTGAAGGTAAGAGAATTTCTATCGCTGGATAGACATTTCTTTACATTCAAAACCTGGCGCCTTGCGAACTTTCATTATCAAGCTCATAATTATCTTAAACAAGAGTCTTTTCGATCTATCCTTAGTATGAGCAGAAAGCCCAGACTTTATTCTAAATGAAGGAATGAACGGCGCAGTCCAAAACTATCCGTACTTGAGAGTATTCGTAGTGTTTGTTTGACAGACGCTGACGAACGCTCGCAATGACCAACACAGGCAAAAATAGTTCATTCTCCAGTAACCGATGTTCGGCTTCCTAAAGCCACAGGCTGCAATAAATGACCCCATTTATTGCTTATCTTACCACTTGAAACAACTTGATTAATAATTTAATATTCACAGGAAGAATGTTTATAGACGGAAAGACACATGTACTTGTGTGTAACCTAAATCCGACACACCTTGTTTTGATAGATAAATAGCAGTAATAGCCACGGGTATTACATTCTCCCCATCTTTAAACATTATACTTCGCTATAATGGCTACTGGAAGGTTGAATGAACTACATGAAAACCAGATTTAGTATAAGAGATAGCAAGGCTTAATTTTCTTGCTCAAGTTCTGTAGGGGTTCAGCAACCCGGCCCTTAAGCTGCCTTTTACTCATTTATTTATGCATATGATGAAAATCTACAAATTTCAATTTCAGTTTTCTTAAAGTCAGTTCATCATATTAAAGGCATAACAGTCAGCTACAAATCAGTTAATAGTCACAGTGAAAGTGTTTATATCCTTAAATCCCTCAACTATTGCCGCAGTTCAAACTGCCGTCTCTATCAGACATTACAATTAACAATTAACATTGTTTCTACCCTATTTCATGTACGGTATATTCATCACCAAGTTTGCACAGTCTTCTCACTTGCCCTAGCTGGCGGTAATACCACCAAGTGATCGTGCATCCTACAGCAATTTCAATACCTACAGTGACGCACCTCTGGTTGATCAGGCCAGATCTCACTGTAAAATTCCCACCGTCGACGGAATTTTTCAGGTGCAGTCAACCGACAATAGCATATTAACGATCCTAAACACTGACCACTCCACTAAAACATTTGTCACATTTTACAGTCTCAGATGCTGACTGTCGCAGAGCTGTAATCCAAAATTTACATGATTTTCTTAATTTAATGCTGCTGAATACAGAAACTTTATGTGCTGACCCCAATATTACACATACCAAAATAACCTTAACGCTATTACTGCCATCTAAATTTAAATACATACACTTTTAACAACTTTCAAATATTCAGTTCCATACACAATCATACCACCAAAATATTTGTCACAAAATAGAGTTTGGAAACTTAAAATTTGAACCTTAACAACATTTAACATCAGACAATAATGACATTTTAAGACGTTAACTGCAATTCATTCAATAGGTCAAAATCTGCCAGACTAACCCATAATGTCACCCATTTGTTATTTGCTATCAACAGTGAAATTTGCTCTTTAAATTCTTCCTTCCTTAGCTCAACCTGCACTATTGTCTCAATAGCCAGTTTATATATATCTTATAATGAACATCAGGAAATATTATAATTAAACCAAATTTAAAGGCATTTTGCAACCATTTTTTTTGCAATCACTGCCCAAGATGATTAAGCCAAAAACAGGACAGGATAGATGATTCCATGCAGTTAAATATACCTGAAATTAAAATATTAAGGGCAGACTCTTAAATATTTTGCGAAAATGTCCTATAACGTAGTACCTGAAAATAACCTTTTCACAGTTTTCAGAGGAAACTGTCCAGTTTATCATAACTAAGCATATATAGTTTGTGATAAATACAGTAGAACCTGTCCTTAAGACCACTGTATATAAAATAACTTGATGCAGAGATTCAACTTTTATAACCTTCATTTCAGTTTTTCTTTCTTAAATTTACCTGTTCTAAACAAACACTGTTTCAAGCAGGCAATTTTGAACATGTCCCAATGATGGTTGCTTTACTAGACAGGCTGACTGCATTTAATCAATGAATCATACAACTATCTTGAGCAATTAATCTTAACCCCTTCCATTTTTATGGATGGCCCAATACACAGCAACACAAGCACAGAATAATAAATTTTCCACCTCAAAGGGCTGCTGGTCAAAATTTCTTCAAAATGATGCACCTCAGTCCTTAAAGACTGTTCCCATCAAGCAAAACAGTGCAGACCCTGATGAAATGCCATTGTATCTGCCACCTATCTAGGTCCTCATTGTCTGCTGTATCCAGAACAAAATGGGTCAAGTACCTATATTTAGATAATATTCAATGTCTATGTGATTAAACTTTTATATGATGGTTTATTTGTATGCTTGTTTTTCAATAAATTGTTTAACTTGTTGTTCATTCTCATCCCCTTGTCCCTAGTGTCTATGTTTTCCATACATGCCACAATTTTTAACTGTGATATAAAATCTCATCAGATTTGACCCGTTTGGAAACTATTTTCGATAAAATTTTCAAATCACACAGAAAGTTCAAATTAGCTGACACATTATTTAATGAAAAGCAAACATGATTCACTTCTTAGTGTAACTTAAATGCTTCTCAATTAAAAAAAAATGTAAACATCTTTTGGCTCCTGAAAAATATCACATCTCACAGATTTATGATCATTTTTAACTCACAGATTATGCTCACAGATTTCATTTAAATCTCACGGATTTTTTTTTGAACTTTTAATTTTTGGCATGTATGGATTATGGCATATCACTTAAATATCTTTGATTGTTTCCTTAATGCTTATGTGCATTACAGTTTTTTTTCTTTTGATTACCACAGTACATGTACTCCCCCATGGATTGTAGATGTGGTTGGGGATATGGTTGCTGAAACAGTCACTGATCCCTTCTGTTTCCCTCCCTATGTGGACAGTCTCTTTGCAGTTGAAGTGGAGAGAAACAAATGTAGCAAAGACGCTGGCCATTCCTGTCCCTAGGGCCCTGATCACCACGTGTTTGGGTATTACACTGTCTGCTCAACATTTCTATACAGTTTTGAAGTTGTCTGAGGATGCCCTGCAAATTATTGTGGTCTCTACTGTAGCTGAAACTTTCCTTAGCCTGCAAATTTCTGTCTGGCTCTGCAGTGGCTTGACAGACCAGATTCTTGCCTGAGTCTTCTCCAAGAATCGCTTCATATAGTTCTATTATAGACACAGCCTGAGTTACAGAAGTACAATTCTTAGAAATGCATTTGTATTTCAATTCAGGGGACACTGATTTATATAACTGGTTCAGAGCTAGCATCTCTTTGGCTTCATTGTTCAAACTACTATAGGCACGCTGGGACATACGGCGTAGATCATCCCCTGCTATAGACTCATTCTGTCTACGCACTCTGGCTTCAAGCCTTGATATCCACATTGGCTGTTGACGAGCGTTACTGAAACGTAGACCTAATTTTACTACCAGTGTGTGATAAGATAACCTTTCTGCTGGCATCAGTGTCATGTAGTAGACTTGAGCATTTCCTCTTAATCTAGCAGCTAAATACAAAACTCTGTCCTGGTAAGACCATCTTCCCAGCTCGGCGCATAATTCAAAATGGTTGAGGTAAGACTCCCAGTCTTCATCTCCATTGTATGTTTGTGGTTTCATATGTGGTGATGTATGCAAGATAGAACAGCTTGCATTACCCCTAATATCTCCTTTAGCCTGTGGATCAATGGGTATTCCTAGGTACTCGCTCTCCATAGTAAGTCTTGATCTTGGCTGTTGTGTAGGGTCGTCTTCAATTTCAGGTATATGGTCGATGGATGACAGCACTGATGCTGCCCTGTCATGTATATCATGTTCTTGCTGCTGATCCAGTTCCTCAATATCAGCACCTGGTTGGTCCTCCTCCATTTCTGTATCATTATGTCGTCTGTCAAATTCTATTTCAGAGTCACTGTCTGCCATATTCTACAGTTAAAATAAGTTATATTTTACACAATTAAATGCCTTTCATACAAGCTTGTTTTCTGTTTCAATTTAATTTATATTATTTTTCAGTTTCGATTTTGCTTTTTTTTGTATTTTTCACTGTTTTTCTATTTTTATTTTATTTTTATAATGTTAAGTGAACAACTCAGATTCGATCTTCTAATATGGTCATTTAGTTCTGTGCAATGTCACAATTCACAAGTTTCCTTGGCAGTGGGTTCGTATCACTGGATGTGCTTTTGAACTAACACATCCCACTTCTCTGACACCAGTGTGAGCTTCCCGTAAGCTTTAGTTGGGGGAATGTGTGTATTCTTGTAGTAGTGGAAGGTTATCTCTCTATGTGTTATCAGTAATAAATAGCAACTACATTTAACTTATATTTCATTTATTCACTTAAATTTAGACTATTCACAGTAGATCAGTTTCAGTATTTCTTAAGTCTATGTAGCTTTCTATTGTCAGGCCGAGCTCATATCACATACGTCGAACAACCTCCCAGGATAAAGTAGATTCACAGTAGATTTAGAGTTTGAAATAGATCTAGATTTAGTTTACTTGTAAATCTAGATAAGTAATTTAGTTAATGCCTAAACAGTTCAAAAGATTTTATCAATCCAAGGGAAGCTATCCAAATGAGCATATCTAAAATCTAAAGAGTTGCTTCCCTTGGTGCACAAAAGTGAAAGTAGAATTTGTTGTCTGCTCGAGTTGACCGATCTGAGATTGATGCTTGAAATGCATGATCGACTCTTATTTATAGTCTCAGCCCAGCTCCAGCCAGCCAATCAGCTACCAGAAAGAGGTGTAGAAATCTCTATCAGCCAATCGCTGCACGGATAGACCGATAGATTTCTCTAGCTAAGTTGTACAACAATGGCGGATGTCTACCCACTTCACATTTGTGATACCAAATTCTGGTTTATCTCTGAGGAATATGCGGTCTATCCTGGTGGATAAATAAACTTTAGACCTTCTGGTAGCAGGATAGAAAGCTTAGGCTTTGTGAAATAGATTAACTAAGGGACAATTGAAGGTAAGAGAATTTCTATCGCTGGATAGACATTTCTTTACATTCAAAACCTGGCGCCTTGCGAACTTTCATTATCAAGCTCATAATTATCTTAAACAAGAGTCTTTTCGATCTATCCTTAGTATGAGCAGAAAGCCCAGACTTTATTCTAAATGAAGGAATGAACGGCGCAGTCCAAAACTATCCGTACTTGAGAGTATTCGTAGTGTTTGTTTGACAGACGCTGACGAACGCTCGCAATGACCAACACAGGCAAAAATAGTTCATTCTCCAGTAACCGATGTTCGGCTTCCTAAAGCCACAGGCTGCAATAAATGACCCCATTTATTGCTTATCTTACCACTTGAAACAACTTGATTAATAATTTAATATTCACAGGAAGAATGTTTATAGACGGAAAGACACATGTACTTGTGTGTAACCTAAATCCGACACACCTTGTTTTGATAGATAAATAGCAGTAATAGCCACGGGTATTACATTCTCCCCATCTTTAAACATTATACTTCGCTATAATGGCTACTGGAAGGTTGAATGAACTACATGAAAACCAGATTTAGTATAAGAGATAGCAAGGCTTAATTTTCCTGCTCAAGTTCTGTAGGGGTTCAGCAACCCGGCCCTTAAGCTGCCTTTTACTCATTTATTTATGCATATGATGAAAATCTACAAATTTCAATTTCAGTTTTCTTAAAGTCAGTTCATCATATTAAAGGCATAACAGTCAGCTACAAATCAGTTAATAGTCACAGTGAAAGTGTTTATATCCTTAAATCCCTCAACTATTGCCGCAGTTCAAACTGCCGTCTCTATCAGACATTACAATTAACAATTAACATTGTTTCTACCCTATTTCATGTACGGTATATTCATCACCAAGTTTGCACAGTCTTCTCACTTGCCCTAGCTGGCGGTAATACCACCAAGTGATCGTGCATCCTACAGCAATTTCAATACCTACAGTGACGCACCTCTGGTTGATCAGGCCAGATCTCACTGTAAAATTCCCACCGTCGACGGAATTTTTCAGGTGCAGTCAACCGACAATAGCATATTAACGATCCTAAACACTGACCACTCCACTAAAACATTTGTCACATTTTACAGTCTCAGATGCTGACTGTCGCAGAGCTGTAATCCAAAATTTACATGATTTTCTTAATTTAATGCTGCTGAATACAGAAACTTTATGTGCTGACCCCAATATTACACATACCAAAATAACCTTAACGCTATTACTGCCATCTAAATTTAAATACATACACTTTTAACAACTTTCAAATATTCAGTTCCATACACAATCATACCACCAAAATATTTGTCACAAAATAGAGTTTGGAAACTTAAAATTTGAACCTTAACAACATTTAACATCAGACAATAATGACATTTTAAGACGTTAACTGCAATTCATTCAATAGGTCAAAATCTGCCAGACTAACCCATAATGTCACCCATTTGTTATTTGCTATCAACAGTGAAATTTGCTCTTTAAATTCTTCCTTCCTTAGCTCAACCTGCACTATTGTCTCAATAGCCAGTTTATATATATCTTATAATGAACATCAGGAAATATTATAATTAAACCAAATTTAAAGGCATTTTGCAACCATTTTTTTTTGCAATCACTGCCCAAGATGATTAAGCCAAAAACAGGACAGGATAGATGATTCCATGCAGTTAAATATACCTGAAATTAAAATATTAAGGGCAGACTCTTAAATATTTTGCGAAAATGTCCTATAACGTAGTACCTGAAAATAACCTTTTCACAGTTTTCAGAGGAAACTGTCCAGTTTATCATAACTAAGCATATATAGTTTGTGATAAATACAGTAGAACCTGTCCTTAAGACCACTGTATATAAAATAACTTGATGCAGAGATTCAACTTTTATAACCTTCATTTCAGTTTTTCTTTCTTAAATTTACCTGTTCTAAACAAACACTGTTTCAAGCAGGCAATTTTGAACATGTCCCAATGATGGTTGCTTTACTAGACAGGCTGACTGCATTTAATCAATTAATCATACAACTATCTTGAGCAATTAATCTTAACCCCTTCCACTTACCACTTGAAACAACTTGATTAATAATTTAATATTCACAGGAAGAATGTTTATAGACGGAAAGACACATGTACTTGTGTGTAACCTAAATCCGACACACCTTGTTTTGATAGATAAATAGCAGTAATAGCCACGGGTATTACAATACGCTTTGAAATCGTCAAGATCTAATTGTGATTTTTTGCATCAATATGCGCAAATTTAAAACATTTGTTGGCCTTGACTCATGTCATTTCTGAGAGACTTTTGCTTGCCTACAATGGCCCTGGGCGGGGGCATCTCCGTCACACTGAAACATTTATATGTTCATCATATTTAGTATATTTGATAAGAGTATTTCTCTGTAATAATGCATAGCATAAATTAGGAAGCCTCCATGCGAGCTAAACAGTATTTGCTTTTAGCAAGGGCACTCCTGTGACAGTTTGTCACCAGTAAATATATTTAGGACCCCCCCCCCCCCCCACACACACACACACGCTGCCACTCCCCATACCCGATAGCCTAGGCTGCTGTCCCTTCTAAGGAAGTGGTTCTGTTTTTTTGTTCATTTTTGTTCCTCCCATTGTTTGTGAGAGTTCTGCGTTTTGGTTCTTGTTTTGTTATGCAATAAAAGCAACCAGCTCTCTCTCCCTAAACAAACTGATTGTAAAACTAGAAAGGACACTACGTTTAATTGTCTTCCTGGTCTCTTATAACTGTTAGTGTTCTTTGGTTCTTCCTTATAGTGCTCTGGGTTGTGCTGAAGTGTGTGATTGTGGTATTTTCTGTTTATACTCGCTTACCTTTTACAGAGAAATGTTATACTATAAGCCAATCAAAGGACACATCTTAAAGAGTAACTTTGGTTCTGATAATTGCTTTGCTATAATGCACACGCTGCATGGTCTTTATTAAATGTTCAGAGGAGTTAGAAAACTTCACTAACAGTATCACTGAAGCAAAGGAAATGTATTGGACTTGACAAATGCGTGTTTATTCTCTTCATAAAACTGGGCACTAATTCCAATGGGTACTAATTGTGCTCCTCTTGTTGCAGATTTGTTTTTGTTTTGTTATGAGAGATACTTTATGTTGTCTCTGTCAGACAATAATCAAACTGATATTATTTTAACTCAACCTCCAGATATTTAGATGACTTACTTAATATTGACAATCCTTATTTTGAACAAATAGTAGGTCAGGAATATCCAACTGAACTTCAGTTAAATAAGGCGAATTCTTCTGATACTGAAGCTCCGTTTTTGGACTCGAACTTGTAAATAACAAATGGCATAGCTTCTTCTAAAATTTATAATAAACGGGATGATTTTAATTTTGAAATAGTAAATTTCCCATTTCTTGATGGAGATGTTCCACGCTCTCCTTCCTATAGTGTATATATTTCTCAGCTTTTTCGTTTTGCTAAAGTATGTTCTAATGTTGATGACTTCAACAACAGAAACTTATTTTTAACTGCTAAGTTATTAAAACAAGGTTATAGATATCATAAATTTCGAAAAGCATTTTCTAAATTCTACCACAGACAACCAGAGTTAGTTGTTAAATACAACATTTGGTTAAAAACTCTTCTGCAGCAAGGCATATCAGAACCTATATTTTATGGTGATTTAGTTTATAAATTCAAACGAATTGTTGGAAAACCTAATTTTAGTGATCAATTCAAAAAGATAGTAAAACGTTATATCAGGGTTGGATATAACTTGGATATCATGCGACAATCTGCATGCCTAGTTTTAAACCCAATCACGGTTAATAGCTATGGTTTCCTCTTTAATTGCACGACGATGGGTCAGGCCTCAGACTCTATGACGGCTCTGACGTAAAGCTTTAATCGGTGGGTTAGTGCCTGATACTTATCTGTAGCTGGACCCACCGTAGCTCAACTTGAGGTTTTCTTTAGCTCTGACTATCTGTGAGTCATGAGCCCTTTTCTTTGTTTCATCATGGTGTGTTAATTTGATTAGAGTGTTTCTCCATGATGATACATTGCATTAGTTAGATGGTCTCCATGCGAGCTGAACATTTCTTGTACTTCAACAACAGCGGAATCTAGGGCGAAGATTTGTTTCCAGTAAAATGCATTTAAGCCCCCCGGTGGCTTAGGCTGCTGTCGTTCTAAGGCGGTGGTTCTGCTGTTGTTGACTTTTTGTTTATTGTTACTCCCATTGTGGGAGTCTGTAATTGTTCTATGTTTTGTTTTACGTTACTTTATGTCCATTCCAGTATTGCAATCATCTTGATGGGGAAGAGAGAGCTGATTGCTTTGCTTGTCTTCCTGGTGTCTACTGATGGTTAAGCAGCTCTTCCTCGCGGTGCCATAGGGTTGTCTGCGGTTTGTGGTTGTGGTATTTCCTGATATACTCACTTACTTTTTTTTGAAAAGTAAGGACGACCAATCCGAGAAACTCATTCCGACTTGATTTGCCATTTTGGTTTCAAAGCTAAAGAAAACCAAAACAAGATTCCTTTGTTGTACTGGTTACCTAAACTCCATAAAAACCTATAAAGCAAGATTTATTGCTAATTCTAGTTCTTGTACGACCACAGAACTTTCTAAAGTGTCAACCTCATGTCTTACAGCTGTTAAAAATCATGTTATCAAGTACTGTGAAAAGGTATATGAGAGATCCGGTAAAAATCTATTTTGGTCTATTAAATATTCAGGAGAAATTTCGGATAAACTTAAAGCTAGAAATTTCAATGAGACCAGTTAGACAAGTAGTTGGAATTCCTATGGGCACTAATTGTGCTCCCTTGGTTGCAGATTTATTCCTGTTTTGTTATGAAAGGGACTTAATGATGTCTCTTTCTGATGATAAACAGGCTGATATTATTGATGCTTTTAACACTACATCCAGATATTTGAACGATGTTTCAAACATTAATAATGTTTATTTTGTCGCTATGGTAAGTCAAATATACCCTTCAGAGCTCCAACTTGATAAAGATAATACCCCTGATACCGAAGCTGCGTTTTTAGACTTGCATTTGTCAATTTCTAATGATATTGTTTCTACCAAAATTTATGATAAACGTGACGACTTTGATTTTGAAATTGTTAATTTCCCATTTTTAGATGGTGATGTTCCTCGCTCTACATGAGTACATCCTATGGAGTCTATATCTCTCAACTCATTCGTTTTGCTAGAGCATCTAGTCATGTTGCTGACTTCAACACTTGCAAATAATTGTTAATTCAGAAACTTCTTAAACAAGGCTATCAGTATCATAAACTTCGAAAAACATTTTCTAAATTTTATAGACGATACTATGATTTGATATCTAAATTCCAAATTGCACTTAAATCTCTCTTGGGCCAAGGACTTTCGGAACCTGAGTTCTATGGTGACTTGGTGTATAAATTGAAGAAGATTGTTGGCTCTAATATTTTTCAGCGCAGTTCATTAGAATAATTTCACATTATAAAATGATTGGCTATAACATTAATGTATTGCAGCAGACTGCATGCTTGGTGGTCAACCCCATCACGGTTGGCAACTTTGCTTTCCTCTTCAATTGCACGCAGGTGAGTCCGACTTCAGACTCTATGACTTTTCCGACTTAAAGACTTATCTATTGATGAGATGGTAGGGGCCTGATGCTTTGGCTGTTGTCAGGCCCCAGGTGTTTACCTGTTGGATTTCTTTTGCTCCCGTATTCAGTTTTATTTACTGTTGAGTCCTTATCTTTGCTTTATCTCCTTTTTATATCTTGATTTAAATCTTCTAGGAGATGATGCATTGATAAGCTAGGGGTCTTTCATGCAAGCCAAACATCTACGTGTCTTGATCCATTTCTGAACTAAGGGTGAGGTTGGTGCACCGTTAAACCGGTTGAAGCCCTCCAGTAAAATATTTTTACTGACCCTTCCAAGGCGGTGCTTCTTCTGTGGATCATTTATGTTATTTCTGTATTGTTTTGTTATGCTTTCATGCACGTCTGTTTGTTGCTGATGCCTTGTGGTCACCTGCTGGGAAAGGGCTGACCTCGTGGCTCTCCTTTGTGATGTCTAATTGTGACGTTGTCACTTTCCCATTGGTATCCTGGGTCAGGTGTGGTGCTTGATTGTATCGATTCCTGAAAATTGCCATCTTTCTTACTTTTATATAACTTCACATAAATGATCCTAAATGATGCCCTCTTTCAAAATTACATAAATGGTTCCGCTCCATGGAATTGGAGAGCCGCCAGTGCTCCAGATAAGAAATCTTTTAAACGACATCTCCCCCTGAACCACTGACCCAAATTTAAAATATTTTCACAGAATTGTCCCTCTGGATACCCTCTACCAAATTGCACAGATGGTTATGCTCCGCTGAACAAAAAGGCTGCCAGAGCTCCAGACAAACGGTATTTCCTCCTGAACCACTGGTCCAAGTTCAAAATAATTTCATAGGATTGTTCCTCATGATGCCTTCTTCCGATATTGCACAAATGGTTCTAGTCCACTGAACAAAGGGGCTGCCAGAGCTCTAGATAAGAAATGCTTTAAACGGCATCTCCTCCTGAACTACTGGTGCAAATTTCATATAACTACACATGAATGTTCCCCATGATGCCGTCTTTCAAAATTGCATAAATGGTTTAGCTCCACCAAACAGGAGGGCCGTCAAAGCTCCAGATTAGAAATCTTTTAAACAACATCTGCCCCTGAACCACAGACCCAAATTCAAAATAATTTTGCAGGATTGTTCCTCATAAAATCCTCTACCAAAATTGCACAAATGGTTACACTCCGCTGAACAAAAGGGCTGCCAGATATACAGATAAGAAAAATATTTAAACGGCATTTCCTCCTGAACCACTGATCTCAATTCAAAATGATTTCACAGAATTGTTCCTCATGATACCTTCTACCAAAACTGCTCAAATGGCTTGGGTCTGCTGAACAAAGGGACTGTCAGAGCTCTAGATAAGAAATGTCTTTAAACGACAACTCCTATTGAACCACTGGTCCAAATACCATATAACTTAACATGGTAGTCCCCATGATGCCCTTTCAAAATTGCATAAATGGTTCTGTTACACCAAACAGGAGGACTGCCATAGCTCCAGATAAGAAATCTTTTAAACGACATCTTCTCCTGAGCCATTGACCCACATTCAAAATACTTTCACAGAATTGCTCCTCATGATGCACTCTACCAAAATTTCACAAAAGGTTTCACTCCACTGATCAGTCATTCTCAGGTGAGCGACACAGGGCCCAAGGGCCCTCTTGTTTGAATAAAATTATACTCCTGAAATATTTTGTGTGGGTAGTTTCGTCCAGTAATTTTTCTTCAATAAATAAAATCAAAATTGGCTACTTAAAATTGTGGGATAGGGTTGTTCAACAGCTCATTTAAGACAATATATTTAAGATAGAAAAGCAAACTTTGTTTTTTTCTATTTGTCAAATAAGTATATTAGTAAACTAAGATTAAAACAGTTGGGAAAATGCACTAATGGGCTGTAAAAGTAAATGATTTTGGTCAAAATTACATTTTTAAAGGGAAATTTAATCTATGTAACCCACATACACCATGGAAAATTGTAATTTTCTTTAAAATGCTTCCATTATGTAGGTTTGGCATCCAGCTTGCTGACTACATAAGTAATTCGAAAAATTAGATAGTTTAATGTCTTCTTTCTGTAGCTCAATCTTTCATTTTACTTTTCTTCTTAGTTTGTAACAGAAACATATGTATCAGGCTGTTACAGGCTAACGCCCCGGCGTACAGAGTGCAAACATGTCTTAACAGACGCAGCTTGAAATTAGGGGGGGGGGAGCAGGACCTTTTTTAGTTTGAAGTCTATGGCAGCACTCTTGGTGATCTTCAATTCCTTTGCTAGTTTATGTTAAAGGACGTGCCAAGTCCTTTAAGTTTTGGACAGATGTGTAAGTACTCTTTACGATACCATACGGTTAACACCATGATTATTTTGTAAAACTTTCAGCGGAACTTTACTGCTCTGAAATATAGATTGGCAGTTTTAGTATGTGTATTTGAAATTTTCAGAACCTAGAAATGTTGAGTAGAATGAAGTTTTTTTTGCTGATTTGTGATGAAAATGTGTTCTAGAACAAATTTGGCTTGGTTGCCGGACTTTGGCAACTCCCACAATTTGCATAAATCCAAGATGGCCGTCATGAACGTAATGAAAAATCAACTTTTTAATTTATTGTCATAGAATGGTGTCCAATATGTCTATATAGTGTTTTTTTGTTATGCAGAATCTATTTCTTATGTTATTTTTGCAATTTAATGCTCCATTATAGACATATCTAAGATGGCGGCCAGACGTCATCATGAAAATAGATTATTTAACTGATTAACATATCATATGTAATTAGATATGTAATTTGGTTATCTATCAGAAAATCAGAAATGATATAACTGACAGATGGATGGGACTGAAAAATCTACAAAACAAACAAAAAATAAAGTATAATGTCTCTTTTATTTCTTTATCTTTATTCCCTCGCATCGAAATGTACTGAAATTGGGTCGTCAGGAACACCTCGATCCTCATTGTTTCATTAAAGACCATCATCAGAATCGTCTGGAAGGTTGCTGTCAATGTAGTCTGTTTCCAGTGTCCTCTTCAGATGATTTGGAAATTTCCCTGGTTGCAATGAATGGATTCAAGCAATCCTGTCCACCATGCCGTTGCAGAATGGCGTGCTGCTTGTGGCATCCGCGAACCTCCGTAGAACTCTTCTTGCCCTGCACTGAATCACATCAAGTAACTCAAGTGGAGCAGGATCACCTTCAGCAGTGACCAGTATATAAATTTTGATTTGAAACTATCACCCAAAGTTTGTGATATCTCTTGACTCACCTGCAGTACATTCACAATCTGATGCTTTATCATATACTTATACTAGTATAGCCCTTGATACTACACTTTTGGCCCAAGCGTATTGCCCAAGTCAAAAAGAGCTGTCCAGCCCTGGGCTCAAAAAGTCATGTAGAGGGCTGATACCAGGGCTGATATTTTTCTGTCCCGCCCTCCCCAGCAGTTGATCTCGCCCTGGAGAAAAAAAAAGGAAATATCTGCAAAACAATTGTAAAAAAAAAGAAAGTGGACGTATTCTTGCATATCTTTACCTGATTACAACCAAAATCGCACTGAAAACACCGTTAAAACATTGAAATATCCATTTTCTTACACCGAGTAACTCCATACAAAATGGCGTCGGCGTCAAACTTTCGAACGCCATTACGTCACAACGTCATAGCCGCACGCAACGTTTTCGCGAACAAAAGGATCGACGAAATGCCTTCAAATGAGCCTTTGAGGCAGATAAAGTCATTGTCAAAATATAGAAATTGATAGATTATTTCATATTTAGCTCTTTTACACGCATAAGTAAATGATAAAGATATTATTACACGAGTTTTTTTGATCCCATCCCTGATCTCAGCCCTCGGACCGTATCAGCCCTTGCCCTTCGGGCTCGGGCTGATACGGTCTACTTGGGCTGAGATCAGGGCTGGGATCAAAAAACCCGTGCAATAATCTATATTTCCACAGCATAGTTTAAAGATGAGCACAAAGCATGTGTGCCAGATGTTGGAGGTAAAGCCATCACTTTAGAATTTCTCTTCTTTTTCTTCATTTTTGTGAATATATTGTAGCAAGTAGATTCCATGGATGTTACTGATGGCTGACTATAATGAAACAAAGGAAGGCATTGCTGCATTCATCAACTCTGTATGAGTGGAATCAATGTCACCTAGGATAGCTAAACATTGGTAGATTCCGGAAACCATAGTATTCAGTGCAGTGACAATCTCTTTGCCGTAAGGGTAGGAAGTTGTATCACAACCATTGAGCGCATGCATACATAGTAGCTGCAAACCTTTCTGACCAAGATCAGTACAGATGGCATTGATGTCAAGTACTGATCCATCCCAGCGCTCCATCTTTACCTTGAATTGCAAGGCTGCCCTATTCATCCAATATGCAAGTAGAACAACCACATCTGTGTCATCCCTTAGTATGCAGATCACATTTTGACCAGACTTAGCTGCTTCCAGCAAGAAGGACTGATCAATCAGCTTCATCATAAAAATACAATCAGCCCCTGACTCTGATGTAGGAATCTCGCTAAGATTGAAGGGACTTTAGACGTTGGCAAAGTTTCGCTGATTGGATTTGTTTCATTTTTTGCATCTTTCTTAGGCAGATGACTTGCAATGGAGAGGTAATAGTCAAGTACAGATCCACTAGCTTGCTGCATCCTGTCATGGTCTTTGGCAGAGATGTCTTGATACTTGTCAAAGACAACAAAGTTTCAGGATAGTTATTTAAATGGTCTTCATTAGATGCAATAAGTTCAGATGAACTCCTGTCATGTGGCCAGATAATGCGACAGAAGAGCTGTGAGGCCAACACTTTTGGATTTTTCTTCTTCTTTGTGAAAATACTTTAGCGAGCAGATTCCATGGATGTTCCTGGTGGCTGACGATATAATGCAACAAAGAAATGCATTGCTGCAACATTAACTCTGTGTGAGTGGTACCAACGTCACCTAAAGTAGTCACACCTAAGTAGTTTCCTGATATCATATTATAACCAGTGCAGTGACATTTCCTTTGCCATAAAGGTAGGAAGTTGTATCACATTGACTGAGTGTACGCATACCTGGTAGCTGCAAGTATTTCTGACCCAAGTCAGGAAAGGTGGCATTGGTGTCGAGTACTGGACCGTCCCAGCGCTCCATCTGTACCTTGCACTGCATGTCTGCCCGATTCACCCAATACAAAAGTAAGACAAACACATCAGTGTCAACACTAAGTCTGCAGGCCATACTCTGACCAGACTAGCACAATTGTAAAGTCAGCTTCATGAAGATGAAATATACCACCATCTGTTTTCACTGAAGTAATCTCCGCAAGATTGAAGGTACCTATCACACTGGCAAATTTTTGTTCATTGGATTTGCTTTTCATAATTGCATCTGTTTAGATGACTTGCGATGGAAAGGTCATAGTCGATAACAACTTCACTAGCCCACCACATCTTCTCATTGTCTTAATTTGGCAGAGATGTCTTCGTACTTGTCAAGCCAAGAATCTTCCTAGTAGCATCTTTATGCATGTATTTATCAAACATTCTTCAACTGATGCAACTAAATCATAGTCACTGCTACAACGAGGCTATGAGGTGTCAGTAATATCTGGACTTCTGACCAGGCCAGGTTTATTATCGATGCTTTCACGAAGACATCCCTGACCAGCAATAAATGCTGGACAAACTGCTAACAACTCGCAGGCAAACAGAGGACCAAGTTCTATCTTCCCTTGTCACCTAATCAGAAGTAGTGGGAGAAATATGGTTTTAAGATCTATTACTTGTTTGGATTGTGAGCATACACTTCGTCTGAATCAGGATGCTAATAGCTTTGTAGAAACCATCAGGGAGACTTACTATGAAACTGCTTTATAATAATTGAACCATTTTTGTGTAATGAAGCAATCTGATCAGTAAAACGGATTGTATAGATGAGGCTGATTATCTCTAGAGGATGAGGATATTTTTACTACAGAAATCCAAGGCTTGTCAGTATTTAATTTTCGCCTTGTGCAGTTTCTGTGTTATTAAACCTTGCTCTAATCCTGAGTAGATACTTTCCCTCAATCAGAAACTGTAAATGTTGAGATACACTCATTTATCAACTCAGCAGATCATTGTATGCCTTTTGGCACCCCTTTGCCAATTCTTATGGCAGTTATCTGATGTAACTGCACTCAAGTATCCATCAGGCAAAATCAACATTGTCTTGGCATTTCCATCAAATAATAAGCAATGTTATGTGAATACTTGACATATCCAGCAAGGAAGAAATACTTCATCACTCACTTCATCTTCAGCTTCGCCTTCCCACTCTGTGGGCTCAAACTCATGAATCAGGAGTGTTGGCAGGAGAAAATTGTCCACCTAGTGTGGAGTAGTTTGATATGAGCTGTTTCGAGTACTGCTCAAAACCATCAAAAACCTTTAGTCTAATTGACAGAAATCGTTGTAAGAGTGAAGCTGCTACACTCTGAAATAGTCTCAAAGTTTTCATCCATGATTTTCTCATTGTAAATACCTCTTATTCCTCCATAAACTGCAATGTCATAAAATTCCAAGGCTGAACATTTCATTAAGGTTCCAATGCAGGCCAATAAATGACTTTTATATACATACGAGCTGGATGGACTACTATGTTCTGGGACTTTCTAGGCACGTTCCAGCACACTTGTATCGTCACATCATACAACTGCTTGTCAAAGCATAAATGAACCCTTTTCATCCCTATATCAACTATTGATCTCTGCAAAAATATTGTTAGGGACTTAGGATGGTGTTACTCAGGGGACAGAACACATACACATGGACATGTTTACACTCAATGTTAGCCCATCCAGAAAACCCAAAAGCGATATATTTCATAAGGGTCCTATGACTATAAATAGCATTCTTTTAAAGATGGCGTTTAGTAGACATTTGGGGTTTGGTTATTTGAGACTACTCAGAATGGTTTCCGCATACAAGAAAACACTTTAAAAGACATAATTTATAATTTTCTATGGCGTACAGTGAGTTAAAAATATTTTTTTAAAGATGGCGTCTGGCGGCCATCTTGGATATGGTTATTCAAGGTCCTTACAATGCAAAAATACACGCAGAATTGGATTCCTCATACCAGCAAACCTCTTAAATGACATATTGTACAACGTTCAGTGACAATTATTTAGAAAAGCTAGGTTTTCCAAGATGGCATCTGGCGGCCATCTTGGATATGATTATTTGGGGGCCTCAAAATGCATTACCACTTGCAGAAATGGATTCCTCATACCAGAAAACCTCTAAAACGAAATATTGTACAACATTCTGTAACAATTATTTAAAAAAGTTAGTTTTCTAAGATGCCGTCTGGCGGCAATCTTGGATTCATGCAAATTTCGGGAGTTGCCCAAAGTTGCCATTCTGGCAACCAAGCTAGATTAGTTTTAGAACATCTCTAAAGTGCAAAGAAACAGAAAAAACTTTATTGTACTCGACATTTCTAGGTTAATGTATAGGACAAATATGAGTGTCAAATGGACCGCTTTATGGGTTAAATGAGTCAGTATACAGCATAAAGTACAAGTTGTCATGTGTGTACAGCGAAAAGTCAAATCAGTCTGTGCATCTGTACAGTCTGATCAGAGTCTTAGTTTTCTGCCAAAAGAAACGTTGAACCCTTGGCTACCAATAGAATGCCCGTTGAAGACTCGGATCAAACTGTTCAGATGCGCAGGCTGATCTGAGTGTTCAATGGACGCACATGTACCTTTTGTACGTTTTGCTGTGTGTCGGCTCATAGAAGGATTGTTCCGTTCTTCCGTCTTTTTATGTCATTTTATTTCTCTTCCTCTGGGTGCCTTGGGCTGACCTCATCTAATGATTGTGGCATCCATTGGTGTGTCAATTTGATTAGAGTGTTTCTCCACGATCATGACGATGATACATTGCATTAGTTAGAAGGCCTCCATGCGAGCTGAACATTTCTTGTACTTCAACAACAGCAGAATCTAGGGCGAAGATTTGGTACCAGTAAAATGCATTTAAGCCCCCCCCCTCCCCCCCCCCCCCCCCACGGTGGCTTAGGCTGCTGTCCGTTCTAAGGCGGTGGTTCTGTTGTTGTTGACTTTTTGTTTATTGTTACTCCCATCGTGGGAGTCTGTAACTGTTCTATGTTTTGTTGTACGTTACTTTATGTCCATTCTAGTATTGCAATCATCTAGATGGGGAGGAGAGAGCTGGTTTCTTTGCTTAATTTGTCTTCCTGGTGTCTCGTGATGGTTGAGTGGCTCTTCCTCGCAGTGCCATGGGATTGTCTGCGGTTTGTGATTGTGGTATTTCCTGATCATACTCACTTACTACTCTTGAACCTTTGATTAAATGTGCACTGCTGGTCGGGAATTAAAAAATAGAATTTGGAGTGAACTCGTAGAATAGAGCTGTTAGTTGTGCTGTAACTCACTTTCAATGCCTCGTTACGAGAAACTCCGTCTTCGGGAATGATTGGGCCCCGTAGCGCAATCTGTATCAAGTCCGATTTGCTGACCCAGGTGTCGCGAGTTCGATCCCGACCCGGTCATATACTTTCATGGAGATTGGCCATGAAATATTTTCTACGGTCATTCTCCTCCTTCAGCTGATTCAAGAAGGGTTGTTGTCAGTTACAAGCGAAAATATGTGCACGTAGCACTGGTTGACTGCTTAGTCTAAGCTTGCTTAGAAAAAAGTGTGGTTATGTTGACTGACCATCTCAACATGACCATGACTGTTGACTGGGGCGTTTTACCACAAACCAAAAAGTCTTTGAGATTGTCGACCAGATGTGACAAAACAGGCCCTGAGGTTATAAAACTTATTTCAAAATCAACTCAGCTGAGCACGAAATTGATCCTGCCCATAAATGTTAAAATGCCAACAATTATTGGCATTTTAACATTTATGAGCATTATTAATACAACACTTGAGAAACTTAAAGCAAGAAACGTCTTTATATGTCGGTATTTAAGTTTTTATGAGGAGTTCAAATTTCGTGTTCAGTTGAGTTGAGCATGAAAAATGTTTTATAACCTTGGGGCCTTGGTCTGCTCTGCTCTGCTTAAAAACTGAATTAGAATCTGGATATAATACTATCTAAGCAGCGAATAACGAATTCACTGGTCACACTGCGCATTGCGCAGACATATGGTCAATTGATGTTCACAAAGTCATAACTCAAGTTTTTTTTCTCATAAGGCAACTTTCATTCAATTTGGCAATTTTAATATCTCTGGTATATTTTGGATTATATACAGTAAAACCTGGCTTAAGCGGCCACTAAAAAGAATACAAAAATTGGTTTTCAAGACCGATTATCGCTTAATGCAGGTCAAAAGTATTGCAGAATGAGCATTCTGCAATACGTTCGAGCTTCATTTAGCTACCTTTTGTCATTAAGATAATTGGTTTTTTCTATTTTGAGTAGCCGTTTTACACAGGTTTTACTGTAATTGCAGCAGTTTATGAGCAACAGTGTGCATGTCTTTGGTCCATGTAAATCTCACAATTAGACTAGCTTATGGCCCTTACAGCTTCCTTGCGAACCGTGTACACGTAGGACCCGGCACATCAGCCAGAGTATGCTCCTGTAAAACACAATCACAAAAAAGTCAATGCATGACCAAACAAATAAAATGAGCCGTGACATGTGATTTCCAACAATTTGACATTTTGACAAGTGTAGACTCAGACGAGCCTCTGCAGCCTCCTTTTAAGCTTAGCAACTCCAAATGGTGTTCAGTCAGTAGCTTAACAATCATAGAATATTCAAGCGACTAGCAAAGGCTCCGATCAGACTGCTCGTATGCGCAGGCTGACCCGAGGCTTTGCTGGTCGCGCACACCACATTGTTGGAAGTCTCATGCACTGGCTCAAATCACTATGCGTTTAGCGAATACTCAGATAAGTCGGGCATCCGCATATTCACTGTGCATTGTATGAGAAGTTAGAACATACACAATGTAAGCTTTCGAAGACTTTGGTCAGACTGGGCGGGTGCCTAGGCCGATCTGGGTCTTCGTAGGAGGTACAGCTATTTCAATGGTTTCATCATAAGACAGTTTAACCCTTAAAGCGCCACCTATAATTTGCAGCAGACGACAATTTCAAATTTAGCCGCTTTTTCAAAAATAACAAATAAGGCATGATATTTCATGAGAATCGTCTGCTGGCAGACGATTCTCATGTAATATCATTCCTTATTTCTTTCGAAAATTAGGAAAGATGTCGCAAAATGTAACGTCTGCTGCAGTCGTGATTGGCGCTTTAATGCCCAGGTCACACATTCACGGATCATCTCGCCGGTTCTACTACGGAATAAACCTCACGGATAAGCCCGGAAATGCCAATTTTCGTAGTCCGATACGGATGCACTATACACGTATGACTAAGTACTACTACGTATGATTAGGGATGCTATATGGAAAGCTACGGACCAATACGGATTGCCACGAATTACATCCGTGGCTAATCCGGCGTCCAGTCCGTGAATGTGTGACCTGGGCATAAGGGAGTAATACGTTCACATACTCATGTGATGATACGCGTTTTGTTTGGCTGTAGAAATGTCAATTTTCAGATGTAAAGTTCTGATATTGTTCTTCGGTGGCCTCGTTTGCTGTCTGTTTTTATATTAGGAGGTGGTTCTGTTGTTGTTATTGTTGTTGATTCATTGTTTATTGTTACCCCCGTTTTTTTTGTTAAGTCCTTGTTTTGCTATGTATTACTTAGTGTCCTTTCTAGTTTTGTAATCATCTCACTGAGGAAGAGAGAGCTGGTCGTTTTACTTCAATTTTAATGTTTTGTGTCTCTTGACTTCTCTTCCCGCGGTGCCGTGGGTTGGTCTGTAGTGTGTGGTTGTGGCATTTCCTGGTCATACTTAACAGCACCACTCCAATAAGGCAGTTCAAACGAACTATAATATATGTTTAAAAAGAATTAAGAAAATAAGGTGGAAATAACCGGCAGCCAGTAGCTATGTTTTAAAGCAGAAATTAAAAAAATGCATACCCTTGAAGACCCCAGTTTAGCGATGTAAATATACAAGTGGTATTTGAGTTGAGCATGAAAACGGTTTTATGACCATAGGGTCAGTCTCGGTTGTATCAGTCAAGGGTGTACCTATCATGTGATTAATGAATACCCTGGTTAAACCCCACCCAATCTGACATATAATAGTTATAGCATGGTTTGTCCGCCTGTACGTGGAGATAATCCACGGGCTTAATCGAGTGGATAATCTCATGTACATGTGCACGCTAGAGAACCTCTGTACTCGAACAGCGCAGTCATCGCGTGGTGTTCGCAGTCGTCGGGTGCACAAAATATACTATTTTGGTTTACTGTGATCCATTCTATGAGCCAGTACTTTACAGCTTTTAATTTTCACGATATTTTTTTCATTTTGAATTATTGCTTAGGTATTGTAGTCCATTCTGGCCTAATAAGAGCCTTTAAATTTAAAAACCAGCAGAGTACCAGCCAGTTTCTGGCTAGTCAGTTGGATTTTATGTGCCTGAAATGTGTTCAATGACTAATAAATGTGCTATTAAAGTCATCAATTATCATGTTATGTCATCAAATAATGAAGAATACGTATAAGTGGAGGACTAGAAAGTTTGAAATATTTCTGTGTATTATTTGCGAAGTGGCAAGCCATTTTTCTTCTGTACGCAAATTTTGAGTAGTCAAGTGGACTGTCCCATATGTCGAGTGCCTAAATATTTTACTTGTACGCATTCGTCCAGCTGTATCTGTACGCAGTCGATGGGAGCACAAACGGTTTTAACAAAGCCAGAGCGATTGAACTGCTGTTTATTTGTCTCCAGTGATGCCAAACCGTCTCGGCAACAATTTCGAAGCAATGCCAATACATAAAACAAGCTGTGTCACACTCTCTTATAACCATTGCCAGGTTTGCTACTTAATTTACCAGTGCTGGGCAATACATGCATATTAGTGCATAAAATAACCAGGGTCACTGGCGAGTGATACGTACATCAAGGTTAAAATTTTACGGATTTCATAAAAAAAGATACTGCGCTTAACAGAATCATACAATTAAATGAAACGTGCGATTTATGGCATAGTGCGTGCTTGAGGAGTACGCCCAGGACAACAATGACACTTCATATATCTCTGCTGCATACTCTACTGTAAATGTGGTGTTGATCATGGTATGGGGTCACAAATTACAGTGTATGTTTGAAGAGTATGCAAAAGACAATAAATATGCATGTTTTGACGTTCACAGCTGTCAGTGCTTCAGAGACACTATTTAATATGACGTGTTGACAGACGGATTGACAGACAAACAAACTAGTGGATGGTTTGAAAATTGGAATGCTTATGAGACCCTCCTAGGGGAATAACCGTTCCCTTGTTCCCCTCGAAATAAATAGGCTTGTTTCCCTGTTCCCCAAGAATCGAAAATTGTTTTTTATGTTCATTGGTCCCCAATATTGCCTTTGTACCCTGTTCCACTCAAAATGTGACCTTTGTTCCCTGTTCCCCTGGAATAAATTCATTTCCCCTGTTTTCCAAAACCCCTGGGAGGGACTCCATTATGTGGATGTCATATTTAGCCATATGTTTACCACATAGAATAAAAAAGAGGCCAATAGATGGCCGATCTGCGAATAAACGGATGGTCGGAAGAAAGCTTGAAATGTCAACCCGATCTGGATCAAACTATTTGACACTAGCGGCGAAGAGTCGATTTTGGTATCAGATTGCTCTAGTTTTGCAATCATCATGATGGGGAAGAGAGAGCTGGTTGCTTTGCTAAGTTTGTCTTCCTGGTGTCTCATGATGGTTGAGTGGCTCTTCCTCGCGGTGCCATGGGTTTATCATGGGAAATGTTCAGGACAAAAAAAAGCGTTACTCAGCATGCAAAGCGTTAAGACATGATACGTGTTGGGTATGACGTAACACGACCACTTTTGCAGTCTATAGCAAGTTTACCCTTTGTACTTTCTCCTACATTTTAAGAGGCACTTTGGCAAACAGTGAAAGCCGCGATGAATCGCCGCAAGCATAATACGACTTTTCATCAGGGTCTGCGCACTTTCCAGAGAAAAGCATTACATTTTGGAAATAAACAAAATCTCTAAGGCCGAAAAAACGCTAATCATAATAAAACTTGTCTGTTTTGTCCTTTGCTGGGACATTTTAGAAATAAGTTGCAAACAGTGTACGCTCAGTCTGATCTGGGTCGATACTGTTTGCCGCTCTACTGACAGTAAAACTATTTAACGGTCGACATCGGCAGATGATATGCCCAGCCAGTATCCAATCTCGGGCCACTATCGGCCCGCCAGCGAAACGCCGTTCGGATGGCGTTTTGCTTGCGCGCCGATAGTGGCCCGATTTTACGTGCTTACTAAGTATTCACAGGCTAATTACAAATTCTTCTGGAACTAAGACAGCACAGGAGATTTTGGACGAACAGCCTAGGCTCATGCGAGCATGTGTATCCGAGCATTTGCTGCTCGCATACTCAAAACTGGTATGAAGATGCAAGTTTTAACCCAATACATGCATGCATTAAATATAACTTCAGTGTGCTAACCCATTTATACGGAAAAAGGAAAATATGTAATGCGTTTTAAAGTTCATAGTCAAATATTCTTGTTTATTTTATCATCCGGAATTTTGGGGAGACATTTGGCGTTGTCCATCCGCTGATACATTGCCATGTAACATTATGGGGATGAAACCGGTTCTGCGTGTGAACATTAGATTATGGTGTGGGTAGCTTGGCCTTACGAGGCTGAATACTATTGTGAGATTAGCCCATAATTTTACTACGATCACGGACCATTAGGAGCTCCAGAATGTAGAATAAGCCTCGAACTCCCGTAGAACAAGATCAACATATGTTCAGATTTAATACATGTATGATTAACAAGTAGCATCCTCTATAAAATCGCCTGAAATTATCTCAATCCGCCATCACAGATCACCTAGCTTGCAACTTCTCATCATAGACTGTGACCCAGGGTGAGTGTGAGTGTGAGTGTGTGTGTGTGTGTGTGTGTGGGGGGGGGGGGGGGGGGGGTACTCTCACTTTTTCTTCATCTACCGTTTGCCGCCAAAAACTATCGGGAATATCAAGCACCCCAAAAAATATTTGAATTTTTTTCCACGCAAAAATATTCTCATTCTGTACATTCACCTTAAGAAAAGACCCTTAAATACATAGAGGAGACACCTAATACTTGTCCAATTTTGTCGTGATCCCCAAAAATATCCACAAAAATTTCATACCCCCAAAATATTAATATTTCTGAAAACCCCCAAAAATAATGTAACTCAAAAATTTAACCCCCCAAAAAATTCCCCGAGCCTACGCATGTATCAAACAGTATCAGTGTACCCCTCCCCCTTATGGACCGTGATTGCTTTGTGGCTGATTATTAGCAATGGAATGCCAACAAATTTACCATTTAGTTGACGCGTAGACTATCTTAGGTTTGTTCTGTTTTCCAGAAGTGAGATACCAGAAAGTATACCTACAATTTTAAAGAGCTCTTGACTTGTCACCCCCGTGTCGAACCGGTGCGATTTGGTCAATACCATAAAAGTGATTTTGGACTGCTCGGGGAGCTGGTTGATAAGGGCTCCTGACCACACTCTTTATATACAAGTGCCGCCTGCTGATAACCTTAGTAAACAGTTTGGGCCCAGATCAGGTAAAATCAGCAGATGACAAAAATCATAGAAAATATCCCAGCATGCAACGAGTTAAATCCACTGGCCATGGATTTGATTGGAAGATTGAACACGTCTGAATTTGTTAATGGGGGTCATGCCACCTGCTAAGGTGTCGTTGCGTTGGTCAGTTAAAGACTTTCGACGCATCTAGTTGGACTAGAGGTCCAAAGTTTGTTTCGAGTCTTTATCTTCATCCATACTTTGTGTATATTAGTAACAAAGGCTAATGCGAGTCTGCACAGGCTTGCCTGGGTTTTTCGTTGGTCGAAAATGCAACACGTACCCCCAAAACACATGTGCTGGCTCAAATATAGCATGGGCAACCCGCGTACAGTTCTCTTTTATCTAATCCAGACGACTGTGTACAGGAGCACCTGATCATTGGGCCAGAACACCCGATATAGAGAACTGTGCGTACAGTATTAAATACTTGAATAACTTTCAAAATGCTCTACCCACAGATTTCAAACTTTTGCACATTAAAGCCATTGTATTTAGCGTTTTATCTAAAGTAAGCATAAATTTCAGAATATAAACAAAAAAAATCTTTCATCCTTTTTATGGAGAAAAATCACCTTCTTTGCATAAATAAGGCGCTGTATTGACTATCGCTTAACACACACACATATTGTTACGCATATACAAAGCTGGATATATTACTGACAATAATCAGCAAAAAGTACTCTCAGAAGTAAAATATTAAGACATTTATTACCCTTTTCAACAGCAAGGTGCACATAAACACGCCGTTTTTCCACTCGTCGACTGTGACCACCACGCGACGACTGCAAAGTTCGAGTACAGAGGTTCTCTAGCGTGATGTGGACAGCCATAGTATAACTATTTTCTTTAGCACCTATATCAGTGTAGACCTTGCACATTATAAGATAGTTCGTGCTAAAGTTGGTAAGGATGGTATAAACAATTATATATCTGGAAAAATGCAGTCTTACAGAAATCATTTCGTCATCTTTAATGTAGCATTTCATGATATACTTTTTGCCGCCAACACTCTCGTTTTGTGGCATGATGTCTGCAAGCCAAACGCCATCTTTGTATGCCGCTTTGTACTGAAAAGATAACACTTATTTATTACATTGTATATAATCTATAAATAACACTTTGCGTATTTTACTGTCAAATTGCAGTGATAATTTTGAGATATGTCTTTAGGAGACTCAACAATGTGCTTTTATGCTTTCAAACATTTATGTGTCTTAATCCACATCTGAACTAAGGATGAGGTTGGCGCCGTGAAACCGATTTAAGCCCTCTAGTAATATATATTTTACTGACATTTCCAAGGCGGTACTTCTTTTGTGGGTCATTTGTGTTATTGATATCTTGTGATTGTCATGTCTGTTCGTTGCTGCCTTGAGGTCGGCTGGCCTCTTGGCTCTTGTTTGTGATGTTTATTGTGCTTTTGTTTGATATCCTTGGTCTGGTGTGGTAATTGATTGTATCGATTCCTGATCCTTGCCGTCTTTCTTACTTAAGATGTCATTCCCCAGTAATTCAGGGTTAGATTCCGTTGCACTTGTATGACACGCTGGACAATTTGAGACAACACTCTCAACATGACGGCATATTTGAGAAGGAAATTGAAATTGAAGTCTGATAACTGTAGCTGATGTTTATGTTCATTTTTTGTCTCAAATTCACACAGCGTGCCAAACGGACGTTCGTTTGTTTGTGTTGATCTTTTACGTCCCAGTCAACAATTTTATAGTCAAGTTGTGACGATTTCCTGTCTTCCTGGATTGAACCAGTATTAAGTAGCGGATAAAGTGTCTTGCTAAAGGTCACAACGCAGTGGAAATTCATAGATGTAAAAATGAAAATGTTAAGATGAAAAGACGTGATATTTTTCTTATCTGTACCCCAAAAGTAAGTGAGTATGATCAGGAAATACCACAATCACACACTGCATACCAACGAACGGCACCGCAAAGAAGAGCCTCAGAACATTTACAGTAACAAGACATCCGAAAGACAATAAAGGCAAAAGCAGCCAGCTCTCTCTCTCTTCCTCGTCAAGATGATTGCAAAACTAGGATGCACATAAAGCAATGCATACCAAACAAAGACAAACATAGAGCACTCACAAACAATAAGGGTACATAAAACAATAGATCAACAACAACAGAACCGCCGCCATAGAACGGACAGCAGCATAAGCTACCGGGATGGGGTGGGGGAGGGGGGCTTAAATGCCTTTTACTGGCGCCAAATCTTAGCCCTAGATTCTGTTGTTGTTAAAACACAAAAATGTTTAGCTCGCATGGATCCTTATCATCAACACAGAGAAATAATCTATTCAAATTAACACACAATCATGATACAAAGATAAAGGCTCATGACTCACAGATAGTCAGAGCTTAAGAAAATCTCAAGTTGAACTATGGTGGGCCAAGCCAAAGACAAGGGTCATGCACCAACCAACAGATTAAAGCTTTACGCCAGGGCTGTCATTGAGTCTAAGGCCTGACCCATCGTCGTGCAATTAAAGAGAAAATCATAGCTATAAACCGTGATTGTGTTTTAAAGCAAGCATGCAGACTGTCGCATGATGTCTATGTTGTATCCCACCGTTTTATAACGTTTAATAATATTTTTAAATTGATCACTTAAATTAGGCTATCCAATTTATAAACTAAATCACCATAAAATACAGGTTCTGATATGCCTTGTTGCAGAAGAGTCTTTAAACAAATATTGCATTTAACAATCAACTCTGAGTGCCTGAAATAAGATTTAGAAAAAAAACTTTAAGAAGTTTATGGTTTGGATAACCTTGTTATAATAACTTAGAAGTGAAAAATTTGTTTCGGTTGTTGAAGTCATTCGCAAAACGAATAAGTTGTGAAATGTATACACCATAGGAAGGGGAGTGAGGAACATCTCCATCTAGAAATGGAAAATCAACTATTTCAAAATAAAATCGTCCTGTTTAGGCTATCATAAATTTTAGATGAAACTATGCCATTGCTATGGACAAGTCCATGTCCAAAAAGGGGTCTTCAGCATCTGAGGTACTTGCCTTATTTAACTGAAGTTCAGTGGGATATATCTGACTTATCATTAGTCAACATTAAGCGTGTCATCTAGATATCTTGAGGTAGAGTTAAATCCTTCAACAACATCTGCTTGATTATTATCAGAAAGAGACAACACAAAGTATCTCATAACAAAACAAAAACAAATCCGCATCAAGAGGAATACAATTAGTAACCATAAGAATACCTACGATTTGTCTATACAGTTTTGAGCCAAATCTTATAAATATATTGTCCAAAGGATAATGGAGAGAGTCACAATCCTTCTGAAATTACCATAGGCTGCCCAAAAGTATTTTTTTTAAAAAATGCGCGTTTCTTATTACAAGCCAAATAATGTGAGCCCTCTCTGCTAAAAGTTTGTTCAATTAATTCAGTTAGTTTTTCTTTGATTAGATCAAAGCATAGGTTGTGGGCCGAGGTGGTTCTAACGAGTACACACAATCTATCTTTAAGAGCAGAAATATGAAAAATAATGTACATGTTTGGAACCCCCATTTTACCTTAATTTAGGGGGCGGTGTCAAAAGTATACAGGCGTGTTATCATGATGGTCAAGAGACTGTATCCAGCAGGCACACAACCTTGAAACAACGTCGTATCGACGTCGATGTGACGTCAGATATAACGTTGTTTTGGCGTCATGTGCCTTCTGGGTAGAATACCTTGTTATGTAAAACTGGATTGTCATCGTTGTCTTTCCACTCTGATTCTTCGTTGATTATCATCGGAATTTTATACACAGCCCCTGCAACTTGAAACTGATCGAAAAATATTTTACCGTCCTTGATGACGTCATATCCTTTCATCTGTCGGTAGAAAGCTTTTATATCATCGCACATTCCTGAAAATACATGTCATTATGAAAATACGCCAATTTTATTTTTATGGAAATAGCGGCCATTTTTTCAAGATGACCGCCATTGCACTGCGGAAATATTGCGTTTTGCAATAAATTCGCCTAGACTTTCCAATCTGAATAATATATGTATCAAATCATACATTTTTGAATGTGAGGAATTCAAATGTGAGGCTTGTATAGGGGGGTACCAAATATCCCATATCCCTTGAAGTAAACATGCAAGTATCCCTTATAAATTTGCAAATATCCCCATAATTAATTTTCCTAAATATTTAATATCCCTGAAAGTATCGAAAATATTTAGAACAGTATCCCATATCCCTGGAAGAAAAATGGATAGTATCCTATATCCCTGGAAGTAAAATGGCAAATATCCTGTATCCCTAAAACCCCTATACAAGCCTCAAATATTGAACTCTGAACATGATCATAGGTTCCCTTGTACTGACATAATTTTGTAATGCATGGTTTCATAGTGTATGTCAGAGAAAAGTTCAGACAATTTCTTTTTGTCACTTGTGTGAGACAATGTTTGAATATATTCCTTGACTCTTTCTAGCAATCAAAAGCATTGAATGACAATTAAACGTCTGATTATAATGACCTGGAACAAACGCCATTTTCAGAAGACAAAATAATACAAAAACACCGTTTATTTGCTTCGCGGAACCAGAAATCTTTACTTGCTTAAAACCGAGTTTAATTTTGTGTCATTTTCATTCTACTCGAATTACCACGGAAGAATTTCCTTACCCAATCTTCTGGAATTTGAAAGTGTGGTGGCTACTAGGTGCATTTGAGGCACAGTTATGAAAGACTCACCAGCTGCTGCCATATGAGCCAGAGCATGAGATTTCTAACAATGTGGCATTTTGACATGTGAAGACTCGGACGAGCCTCTGAAACCTCCTTTTAAGCTTAAAAACTCCAAATGGTGTTCAGTCAGTAGCTTAACAATTATAGAATACTCAAGCGACTAACAAAGGCTCTGATCAGACTGCGCGTATGCGCGGGCTGATCTGAGGCTTTGCTGGTCACACATACGACGTTGCTGGAAATCTCATGCACAGGCTCATATATAAAAAAGAGGCCTTAGAAGGAGTTTTAGAGATATAGGGATATTGGCCAAATACCTTTAAAGGGATAGGGGATAATTTTGTAAAAATTCAAAGTACTTTTAGGGACATTGTGATACAAAGCTTTCTGAAGTTGGGAGATATTGGGGATGTTTGTCCATGTCATTTTATGGATATGGGATACCTTTCAAAACATTTAAAGGGATATTGGATACTTGGGGTCCCCCTTCCAAGGCTTCAAAATATGAAACCTCAATATATCATCTTTCTCTCGTAAAAATGTTCAACTTCTACAGAACAACTTCTCACACCCATCATAGTCTTCTTCTCCCCCCCCCCCCCTGCCCAGTCCCAAACCTCCCGGGGAAAATCATGCATAACTTTATCAGGGTACTCACCGGCAGCTTCCATAAATTCTTCTAAATTTTCATCTTTCTCTCGTAAAAATGTCCAACTTCCACAGAAGAACTTTTCACACCCATCATATTCTCCTACCCCACCCCCTGCCCAGTCCCAACCCTCCCGGGGAAAATCATGCACAACTTTATCAGAGTACTCACCGGCAGCGGCCATAAATTCCTCTAAATTTTCATCTTTCTCTCGTAAAAATGTCCAACTTCCACAGAACAATTTCTCGCACTCTTCATAGTCTTCTACAGACATTTTCAAGGGTGTTTTCAAAGAAGCAGGTTATTCGGATATAAGCGTCTCGCGGAGCTACCGACCCACAAAGCTTTTTTATTTTTTTTTATATTTTTTTATTTCAAGGATGTAACAATTTTAGCCCTATAAAAGCGCCAAGAAAAAATGCATTTGAAAATGTCGTCCGCGGAAGTCGTCTGCTGTAAATAATTGGTTAACATTACTGACGAATTAAGTATAGAGGCAAACAGCATGGACCCAGAACAGACTGCTCCTATAAGAGCAGTCTGATCTGGGTCCACACTGTTTGCCATAGAGGCTTCTTAAACATTTCAGCAGACGAGAAAAGCATATAACTTTTGTTGCGATTGGCGCATTAAGGGTTAGTAGCGATACAGCGCAGTTCAACTTATCATTTGAACCAGTGCATGTGAGATTGGTACTCTAATATCGCACATGCGGACAGTTTCGGACAAGAGTAAAACAGTTGTGTTTTGTAAAATTAAGACGCGGACATTTGTTTATCAGAACTCTGTGAATCATGAAGTTAAACCCCGCTTTTCTGGGGTGTTTCGTTACATAAGACAAGCTATTAATTTTTCCTTGTTGTCTTCTGCTGATAAAATTTGCAGACAGTTTGGATCCAGATCAGAACCGGAAAATGTCGGTCCTGACCTGGCTGGAAACTGTTTGTCACTCTCGAAGTGCTCATAAAGGATTTTTTTTGAAAAGTAAAGTTCTTTTTGAAATAAAAGTCAGCAGCCGACAACAAAAGCACGAAAAATTATCCATAAAATTATCCGGTATGCAAAGGCTCAGTGCAAAGAGTGAAGGCGATAATGCAAAATGTATGTGTTCTTTAAATTCAATCCGCAACATGTGAAAATATACTATCTATTAATCCATGCCCCTAAGCATCCTCGTTTACCCAGGACTAGACTGGCATCAGTCCACTAAATGCATATAATTACATTTACAAAATTTATTTAGCTATGAAAAACTCATCTTATACAAATCCGATCATTTCTGGTAGCCAAATTTAGTGTCTGAGCCTAGAGATACGACAAGTAAAGCTTATAAGAGAATATCAGTTTTACTAAAAATGACATTAGAGACTGGGACCAGTCTAACCCAGGGGTAAAGCATACCGTTCCACTCCTTTCAATGTAGTGTAACGGAATGGGATACGCCTGGGTTACCTAGGATGTGCCCTTAGATTTAAATTAAATGTGAGAATAAAAAATGTATTAAATTTGCATTACAAGGAAAACATGTATACTGACGGACTTTAAAAACGCAACACTTAGATAGCCGCTTGAATTTATGTCTCGAAAAAGAAGGCAAAACAATCATTTTGGTTGTATGTTAAGGAGTGTCTATTTGTAAGTAACACGAACAAAATTTGTCCAATTAAAATGAAATTCACGAATTGAAAATGTAAACTTTTTGAGATAGGGGTCCATTGTTTCATGTGACAAAATGAAAGATTCCCTACATATTAAAAACAAGAAACTTGAGAAGTATCAAATCTCCATTAGTCATCGATAAATCACTCTCATATTGTTTTGTCAGGTCTGCGACACAGCCCGTTTGCTTATTTGACGTTTATCTGTTTGTACCCTTCCATTCGATGGCTTAAAATTTCCTCTTATTAAGAAATGATTCAGTGACCTATTTTTATTAGAAGCAGTAAAGTCATCATGTTTAGTTGTACAATTAAAACTACAGTGTTCGCTGATGAAACCAACTCATCATCAAATCATCGAAGCAAAGGAAGTTTACAGTCAACTGTATTTTGAAAGATATAAAAGGAAGTTTATGTTGCGTATTCAAAGTCTGTCAGTAAATATAACTGATTATTAAGCCTTTGGTGAGCTCAGTGTGAAGTTTGAAATTTGTCGCGACATCAGATTTCCAACAATGTGGTATGTGTCACCAGCAAAGTCTCAGATCAACCTGCGCATATGCACAGACCGATCAGAGCAATTGCTTGTCGCTTGATTATTCTATGAGTGTTAAGCTACTGCTTGAACATCATTTGGAGTTTCTAAGCTTAACAGGAGGCTGCGGAGGCTCGTCTGAGTCTACACTTGTCAAAATGCCACGTTGTTGGAAAATCACATGTCACGGCTCATTAATACATTTGTACTGCACATTTGGCCGAAATGGATTTGCATACCCTTATAAGTAGGGCGACCCAATTTTTACGAGGTGTTGAGTTGTATCTTGCAGACTCTTATAGAACAATCTGTAAGCAAAGAGTTGAGATCCTGATCAGACTCCACAGAACGATCTTGGGTCTGCACCGTTGTCAATGTACCACAAAAAGGACACTAGACTTATATGGGTTAACGCTTTAAAGCGCCAATCACGACTGCAGCAGACGACAATCTTCGCGACATCTTTCCCAATTTAAATACCTCGACGGGCCAAAATGATGCTCGGCAAAGCCCCGTCACCATTTTGCCTACCAGCGGCTGTACAATGTTAACCCATAAAGCGCCACCTATAATTTGCAGCAGACGACAATTTCAAATGTTGTCGCTTTTTTAAAAATAAAAAATAAGGCAAGATGTTTCATTAGAATCGTTTGCTTTCAGACGATTCTCATGTAATATCATACCTTATATATGTCAGAAATTGGGAAAGATGTCGCAAAATTTGTCGTCTGCTGCAGTTGTGATCGGCGCTCTAAGGGTTAAATAAGATAAGTACGCGAAATTTGATCCAAATAAAGAGTTATGAGCATTTTCACTAACTGACCTCGACCTGCGGAACTGAAGCTCAGCAAAGCCTCGCCTATAAAAAAGACTGTTTATGCATGCCTGTGGTTAGACAATGTTGACATGCATACGTATTCAAAATTGAATAAGATAAACCATGGATGTGGTTCAAGAGTTATGAGCATTTTCACTAACTGCTACCGGACGGACAGACGGACGGACGGATGAACTCACACAGTAAATATAATGCACACCAAAGTGTCATGCAATTAATCATGCAATTAAACTTTTTTCATACCAGTGCCTAGACAATGTTAAAAGGTATAAGCATGCAAAATATCATCAACATATATAGTGTGGTTCAAGAGTAACGAGCACTGATGCTCGGCGAAGCATTGCCGCCGTTTTGCATACCAGTGAGGCACAATGTTAAAAGTTAAAAAAGATAAGTATGCAAATTTTGATCCAAATATACCATGTTCAAGAGTTACGAGCATTTTCACTAACTGACCCCAACCTGCGGAACTGATGCTCAGCGAAGCCTCGTCTAAAAAGGGCTTTTATGCGTGCCAGTGGTTAGACAATGTTGACAAACATACGTATACAAAATTTGATTAAATATACCATGTGATTCAAGAGTTATGAGCATTTTCACTAACTGCTATCGGATGGACAGACGGACGAATGGATATACACAGTGATTATAATGCACACCATAGTGTCATGCAATCAATGATGCAATTAATCTTTTTTCATAACAGTACAGTGGTAGTTCTGTGTTTGTCTTTGTTTTGTTATGCATTACTTTGTGTCCATTCTAGTTTTGCAATCATCTTGAAGAGGAAGAGAAAGCTGGTTGCTTTGCTATTATTGTCTTACAGCTGTATTGTTACTATAAATGTTCTGTGGCTCTTCCTCACGGTGCCTTGGGTTGGTCTGCAGTATGTGATTATGGTATTTCCTGATCTTACTCACTTACTTTTTGGTGTCAGTACATATAATTCAGTAAGCAAACAGTGGAGACCTTGATCAGGTACCGCGTTCAGCGGGGTCAGATCTTGATCTGCACTGTTTGCCCCTAGACTTATGGGTTAATGCTATCGAAGCTTCATCAGCTACTAGAATCTAATAAAACCAGAGCATCAAATAAGGAGAAAAGCCTACATGGTAAATTGCAAAGATCCTGATCCGACTGTGCGATCATGCGACTGCGCAAACGCAATGTAACGGTAATCAGATTTTCCCATGAACTCATTGCATGCTTGGTAATTTTTCACGCTTTTGTTGTCGTCTGCGGTTTTAACTTTTCAAAAAAATCCTCTAGGAACACTTACACAGTGTCAAACGTTTGCATCCAGATCAGGACCGACGTTTTATCAGGCCTGATCTTGCTTAGGTTATCAGCAGAAAACATAAGTCGCCGCATGCAAGGAAACGGTTGATATAATCATTTTTATATCCGGTTTCTAACAATCTCGGATATAGTGAATGAGCTCTTGAAACTCCAAAGTGCTATGTTCTTTCAAAACCTTGTGAGCTGGTCTTAAATTACCGAGGAATGTTGTTTTCTGTTTGGAAAAGCATACGGTAAGTACATTTATTATTAAATCTGCGCTTTTTGAAGAAAAAGTCAGATATATTTTGCTCGGTCCCGCCCGTCCTTCAGTCGGCCTCGCTCTAAACGCGTATTCCTTCTTTATTATTATTATCATAATTATTATCATTATTATTATTATTATTATTATTATTATTATTATTATTATTATTATATGTTTGACCGATGATTACAAGTAAAACCGCTTTTAAGCATATTTGTGGGTCTGGATGGGGGGGGGTCTGGTATTCACTATTCACTAACAATTTAGCCCATTATTCATCTCAGTAGTATAGGCGCCGGTTTAGCGTTTTTGACGTCACTTCCGGTCCAAGATGGCGGCCCCCACGACGTCAGATCCAAGATGGCGGCCCCCCACGAAATCAAGATGGCGGCCCCTGTGACGCGTTCGGTTACACCTGGGAGGGTGAGTCAACGCCCTAGACCACGAGAAGGTAGCGTCACGTCCTAGAGCGCGGTGTCGTTCTTCTATATACAAGGGTGAGGGGCCTCTCGAACGAACACGGATCTGGAGGAGTCTATATTGAGGATTCCCGGGTGGTTTTTTTACGAAGTTCAGAACGAGATCCAGTCTTTAATGGTGTAGCGCGTCGCAGCGCTCGGTTTATCCCGTTCCCCGGGTGGACCCTTTTTTTTCAGCACGGTCCTTTCACGTCTTTTTCCACGTACTGATCGGCTTCGTAATTGGGTCGTAAAGGCTGAGAGGGATATGATTGTCTATCAACGTAGAACGGGTTCCTCGCCATGCATATGGCGTCTGGCTAACTTAGGAGCATATTGCGCAATTATTTGCTGTTCGTCCTTTAGTATTTCAATGAATTCCAGTCCAAAGTTGCTGTCTTACGCCCTCCGTCCATGGACATTGCATTCATGTCCTTGCAATGCATCACGCCTACTATAGGACTGGTTGCAGATCAAACACCGGATCATTTTTATCTTAGTTTCTCTACCTTCATACGGGTGTCATACTTCTTACGATCATTGGATCATTGTTACCACCACCACCCACCACACAAACACACACACACACACACACACCCAGCCACCCAGCCACCCACCCAGCCACCCACCCACACACCCACCACCACCACCCACCATCACCACCACCCACCATCACCACCACCCACTATCACCACCACCACCACCACCCACCACCACCACCCACTACCACCACCACCACCCACCACCCACCACCACCACCACCAACCACCACCACCCACCACCACCACCACCACCACCCATTCCCACCACATAGTGGACCATTGTTTCCTGACTGTACATTCACTGTATCCTCACTGTATCCCACTGTACCCCAACTGAACCCTCACTGTGCCCCAATGTACCCTCACTGTACCCCACTGTGCTCTCACTGTATCCCCACTGTATCCTCCCTGTACCCTCACTGTATCCCAACTGAACCCTCACTGTATCTTCACTGTGCCCCAATCTACCCTCACTGTATCCTCACGGTACCCCACTGTACTCTCACTGTACCCCACTGTATCCTCCCTGTACCCTCAATGTATCCTCCTTCCCTCCTCCTCCTCACCCTCTCCTCCTCCCTTCTAATCCCACTGTACCCCAACTGAACCCTCACTGTGCCCCAATGTACCCTCACTGTACCCTCACTGTATCCTCCTTCTTCCCTCCTCCTCACCCTCTCCTCCTCCCTCCTAGCTCCATTATGAATTTGAACTATCATTATCACTCCATTATACTCGTTGTAGAACGTTCTATTATCGTAGGTTCACCGGTAATTGTTGGTTGACCATGATTATATAATATATTTGCGCCTGGCACCTCTGGTTAGAGAATAAGCCTCTTGATCTTGTAGCCATTTACGTATACGGTGTCTACCTATTTTAAATTTGGCTTGGGATTTGATCAGTTGATATAGCTTTTCCGGCCCTAAGTAACTGGATGGTAACTTGGGATTAAAATACAAAGAAGACAGATACTCTTTCCAGTTTGTCATCTTTATTACAAATTTAAACATTCAAGCATTCTTACAAGTACAAAACATCTCTTCAACAATGACAAAAAATGAAATAACAACGACAAAAAATGAATAAACAAGGACAAAAAATGAAATAACAATGACAAAAATGTATTTGATAGTAACAAAAATTGAATGGCCATTTAGACCTTATTGTCTCTTTTTCTCAATATCCATAGGGTTCCGTATCGTAATTGTCCAGTCGTCGTCTTTTTGTGTACACCATTCGATAGTTTTTCTCTTCTTCTCTATTATACAGTTTTCTTTTTCCCTTATCACGACATATTTTATGAGGATTGGTAACGGTTATGGTCGATTTTTCGGAGCGGTCTATCAATAGGGTCTTCACCGATTCAAAGTTTATAAGTTGGCTATTAGTGAAGTTGAGGGTGAACCCTCTCACTTTACACGTTTCATTTCCCTTATTGGTCTTGTAGGCGTAGTTTTTTGGTCCTCCAGACACAAACTCTATGATATGTTCTCCAGTTTCTAGTTCGTTAGTAAGTTCTCCCAGGTAGTCTCCTAGTGGTACATCGTTCTCTCCCGTCTTACTCACGTAAATCACCGAGTCTGTATCGTAGTACAGAACGTTTCTGTCTATTTTCTCAAGGATGCTGTAGAGTTTCAGTCGGGCCCAACACGTAGTAAAGGTCGCCAAGTAGATATTCGTCTTGTTGTCTTCCGGTTGACAGTCCTTTTTATAGGTCCATTCCACCTGAATGGTATCGTTGGCCACAATGTGAAAATCCTGGACATCTTTGGTAGGATCGAAAAGAACTCGGAAAAAGGCATCCACCTCAGTCTCGTGAAAGAATTGGGACTGTTTCAGGTTCAGTCGCTGCCCGAATTTCCCCCAGAAACTGTTTAGGCAGAGCTTGGCCAATGCCCGCATTCCCGGATTCTTTTCGATTTTCTCCCCGTCGAGGGATACCCCTTCTTTTTCGAAATACCGATCGATATACTCTTTGGCATCTTCGGGGGTCTTGATCCAATCCGGAGGGCCACTCGCCTCTTGCTTGTACTTCAGGAACGTGTTGATATAAGAGGCGAACAGTCCTCCTTCTTTCGTCTCTGCATCGTATTGGGTGGTGTCCTTCCAGTGGTATATCTCGTATATTTTGAGGACTCGGTATCCCAGTCGTACCGCTGTCTGAAGTTCGGGAGTACACCAAGTCCCGGTCATGGTTCGATCTTCGTCAGAACACCCGCAGAGAGATGGACTCTCTTTTTCGGCGCAGGTCTGACACAATGGGAACTTTAACTTTCCGTTCAATTTATAGGGTAACACGGGGTGATACAGTCCACGAGGAGGTAATATTCGCACTTTGGCGATTCCGAAGTACTGGTCGAGATCTTTGAAGTCTGACGTTATTACCTCCGGGTGTCCTACGGGGTACTGGCAGGTCTTGTTGACCCAGGGGTATAAGGAGGTGAAGTCCACGTACTCTATCTTTTCATTTCCTTTCGTCCTATAATACAGTTGACTCGCGTTGGTCCTACCGCCAAAGAAACTCTCCCGTGGATCCAATCTGTCCGTGATGTCTAA
This sequence comes from Loripinus fragilis, assembly GCA_964019695.1. NCBI lineage: Eukaryota > Metazoa > Mollusca > Bivalvia > Lucinida > Lucinidae > Loripinus > Loripinus fragilis. The sequence goes on from OZ026517.1 coordinate 111,806,431, forward strand.
ATTCTGGAGATAGTGTCTAAGTTCTGGGTCGTTTCGGTAGGTTTCTCTAAATTCGTGTTCCCACATACACACGTATTTCATTCCTAGACTTTCGATATAAGATTTCTTTTTCATGGTTAGGGCGTAGAGTTCGCTCATGGATTGTTGCGTCAGAGGGTGTTTCGTCTCTTCTCTGTCCTCGGGAAAACATCGGGGGCATCCGTGATAGACGCATCCTTGGTATTCGAAAGCGGTATTTGTCTCGTAGGCATAGCCGTCCAACCTGTATCTGGTTCCCGGGAGACGTATTTCTCCCCCATTCAGGGCGTGACGTATTTTTATATTGTCCCTTCTGGATACCCATTCTAAGTACTGGATGGACGATTTACTGTACTGGTCCGTCTTATACCCGCCTGGTGGAATCTTGGCGATAGGGGAACGAACGAATTCTTTCTCCCCGATGACCACCTCATCCTCCGACACCCACCGGTCACCCCGTAAGACTTTCATGCGCCCATCCTTGTACTTGGCCGTCAACCAATTCGTGTCTTCCGCTAATTTGACCCTCCACTCTTCTTCTAGAAACTTGGTTCTGTACACGTTCATACACACCGAGGCGATGGTAACCGAGTCGAAGGGATCCACCGCCCCAGTCCACTGAGGTTTTCCTCCTTGGTCCATCACACAATCGCCGGTGGCGGACATCAACAGTTCTCGAAACTTGAGGCAGGCCTGACGTAGAATGTCCACGTCACTTCGACAGTAGTCCAACATTTCTTTCTTAAAATCGAAGACGCAGTTCTCTTGGGATTTGAGCCATGCTAGGCATTCCTCCCTTTCCTCGTTTCCCATAAAGTTACATCCGTAATATTTAGGATCCGGGTACGGTCCGAGGTACTCTTGGTTTTCCCGGGTGTTGAAGAAATGGGGGAACCAACCTTTCTTTAGTTCTTTCAATCCAAAGGCTTTGGGTAACTTGGATAACTTCATGGGTAGAAAATTCAGACTGTCTATGACTTTGATGTGGAGGTCTTTTTCTACCGTCATGTACATGATTTTGGACCCGTTGTAGATAATCTTGTCCGGTCTCATGGATTGGTCTATCAAGTACTCCAACAGGAAGTATCCGTCGTATCCTTTCATGTTGTGACAGACGGTTTTAAAGTATTTATGTTGACTCGAAAATAACCATTTACCGAACGTACGAGCTGTGTCTTGTCCTTGGAAGACGACCTCTCTCAAACCGCAAGCTGTTCCGGTACAAGGGACATCTACGTCTTCGCATCTGGAGCAACGGGTACCGCAATCTTGACACCTGGATTCGGACGTCACAGGTCTATCTATACACGTAGGACAGACCGTATGGGCCACCACGAAATTGGGTTTGTGGGTGGCTTTTCCGCACCAGGACGTCTTACATCGTTGGCATTTCGAACAGGGAGTACACGTCCTACTTGGTTTACATTCCGTACAATCGGGATTCATCAGTGGCGCGTACCCCTCCGTACACTCAGTTCTCTCATCTTGGCTACATTCGAAATTGGCAAAGATGAACTTGGGAATAAATTCTTGTTTGGCCGGTATGGATCTCAGGTAGCAAAGATGATCTCTCAGTACGTATTTATCGCATGACGTACAAAGGTATTCTCCGCATCGATGGTCTTTTTTCTCTCTTTTGGTCGTGTTGATGACTTTGTAACATGTCGGACATTTCCACCATTTATCGCATTCAGAAGGTCCCCTAACTTGTCCCTTCTTTGCCCCCTTCTCGTGTAGGGGCACTTTCTTGTGTTCTTGGTAACACTTCGTCGACCTACACGTCATGTGACACTGGTCGCACGAGACCGTAGACTCGGTTTTGGAACAGTTTGTCGTTTTGCACACGATACAGGTCACTTCGCACTCGTGTCTCTCTTTGTGGTCATAGTGTTTCAGGCATCTAGAACAAAAGTATCTCGAAGAAAAGAAGCCGGTTATGTTGGAGATGGTATGAAAATGACAATCGTCGACCAAGTAAATGTAGATACAGGGTCGCTCGTCGGTGCTCGGGCTAGTAATAAATTTGTTGCCTAGTCGAGCGCTCACCACCATCACTCGGGTGTTCAGGACTTCTTCAAACGCCTCTATATCGTTCAAACTCGCGGGTCGGTCTAAAGGTACCCCGGCCAATCGGCTGATAGCCACGGCCAGGTCTTTTTGTTCTTTACTCTTTTTGTTTCTCAGGTTTTTGTAGTGACTTTCGGGTACTTTTCGGTGCTCTAACGTTAATTCCGAGTTACTCTTGGACTTCTGGTATCGGGTCAAATCATTCCATTCTTCTTTGGTACATAAGTTGAGTTTGGCCCATCCCACTCCGATGGCTCTCGCCATACACAATTGGTCGTTATTGTCTATAGTGACGAGAGATGTCTTGATTTGTATCGAATTCTTGTCTCCCTGAAGGCTGGTAATGGGTCTTCTGTTTCCTTTTCCGCCACCTTTGGGTAAGTCTATTGTCCCGATCGTGATGTCGAAACTGTCATTCACTGACAATTCTTGATGACTGTTCAGCACCTTTTCTATATGTTCCATCACGACGTCGACGTTTAAACGGTCCCAAGGTCTTAAGGGAACCACGATGGGGTCATGTAACCCGTCGTGATGAATCACCACACGTCCCAAATCGTTGCCCGCCAGATCCCCGCGCGCCTCTTGGAGGATGTCTTCGAACATACCGTGAAGACCTCGTCGTATGTCTCTGAGGCGTTGGCCGCGGTATCTATCGTTAACTTTGACTTGAAAGGTGGTGTCTACGGCCGCATTTTTTGCGTAGGTTCTCTCCCCTTTCTTTCTCATGGTATATTCCAGGGGTCTAGGTTCGTCCCCTAAAGGATCCCAGGGGCTGTCTGCCAACAGTAGACGACCGCTTTCTTGGATTTCTTCCGACAGATTCTCAGAGTTCATGATGTGGATTGTTGAAATTCTATGTTAAGAATGAGACAATCTCTTCTCACTCCTTCTTATATACTTGGCTCTCTTCAAGGTCTCTTCTGATTGGTCCGTTATTTTTAGTAACAGTGTCACTTTCTATTTTTAGTAACAGTGCCTCCTTTTGATTGGTCCATTTAGTTACAGTACTATTTTTAGTAACAGTACCATCTTCTATTTTTAGTAACAGTGTCACTTTCTATTTTAAGTACAGTACCGTCTTTTGATTGGTCCGTTTAATAACAGTACCGTATTCTATTTTTAGTAAAAGTGCTAACTTTTGATTTCTCTGTTTAGTAACAGTACCGTCTTTTGATTGGTCCGTTTAATAACGGTACTATTTTTAGTAACATCGTTATAAATACGTAAGCTCTTTTTCGAACTTTTGGGTCATCATTGAACCCAAGGCATCCTACATACTACTACACTTACGTGTGAGGTAGGTAGTTTAACAAAGCTATTAAAACGATCAGGCGTCTTAATTCACTATCGCTACTTTTCGTATTGAAATAGGAGTACTTTCCCCTTAGCTGCTAGAGCACAAAAATGCTGTGAGCCGTGACACAAGTGTAGACTCCGACAAGCCCAGCCTCCTTTTCAGCTTAGACGCTGCAAATGATGTTCAGTCAGTAGAATACGTATGCGACTAGCAAGGCTCTAATCAGACTGTGCAGGCTGGTCTGAGCTTTTGCTGATCGTATAACATACAGAACGGAATAGAAATTTTATTTCACAACAATACATAATATACAAAACATATATTTGACGCATGCATTTAAAGTGTATTAATTTGATAGCGAGAATCATCGCTGCTCGCAAACACAAATTATGGATGCCACGAGAAAATTTGTCCTGTGAGTTTGGGTACCTGTCTGTTCAGCTTCAGAGACTAGCTAAAATAAAAATTTGCTTTGCAAAAAGCGGACAGCAAAGGCGCTGATCAGCCTGCGCGGATCCAAAACATTGGCATGGGTCCAAACCGTTTGTGTCAAGTCCCCACCTGCATAAATCATAGTGATATCGTATTGTTTTTGAATGTAGAGCATCACCTGTTTCGCACCATGTACCGTAATGTTGTCGTTTTACGATAATGAACTCAATGAAACCTGCTGTCACTGAGTCCGTGCACGTAATTCCATACTGACCAAAACCAGAAGAGACGGGCACATGCGTTTTTGGTAGGAAAAAACTTTGTGATACATAGACTGTTTGCTTAGAGCATGAAGACTTTTTAAAATTACCAATTTAACGGTTAATTATATGGGTCTTACATCTACGCCCGTACTTTGTGTTATTGTCTTTGATCTAACGTTCTATCAGCGAATACTCGTTATATTTGATCCCAGAGGGACACCCCAACTATCTAAAATGATTATCCCAGAGGAAAATCCTTTAATATCAATTATATTGCCCGTTTCATAATCAATGCTAGTTAACGAGGCTTATCAGGAAACGTTCAGCATGAAATTTCAACTATAATACTGAAAAATACATTTTTTTAATTTCAGATGTTGTATTTATCATGCTCATAAATGTTAAACAAGTATTTTACGTACAGGAGGACAAAACATGGTATAACTATTTTATACCACCTACATCTATTTCGTGCTAAAGTTGGTAAGGGTGGTATAATGTTTTAACTGTTAAATGTCCATCGCTTAGATCCAGATCAGCTGGCTTCTGGGTGGTATAGCTATTTTATACCACCTACATCTATTTCGTGCTAAAGTTGGTAAGGGTGGTATAATGTTTTAACTGTTAAATGTCTATCGCTTAGATCCAGATCAGCTGGCTTCCAGAAACCAGCTGATTAATTAATATTAAGGGTTTGTACATTAATCTAAAACTATATATAACAATTTCCTGAAAACAGAACACGTCTTGTCCCGAATGTATGAGTATAAACAATATTTCGCTCATGCGAATTAAAATACTGAAACATGTTGAATTTGCCAGGCTAAAGAAAGATTCAAAAACCATTGCTGTAATTCGCTTCCAAAATCGGAAATGAGCTTAATTGCATAGGTTCTAGATATTTATATTAATTAGGTTCCAGATATGTACCATTAATATTAATTATCAATGTCTTTGGTCTTATCGCTTCATTAGAGAGATTAATTAAGGGCGCCTGATTTCCAAAATTTCATTATGATCGGTCAGTATAAAAAGAGAAACCTTCGTGCTTAGAAACAAAATATGGGTATCACGTATTTAAACCTCATTAGAGAGAGGCATTTATTTGGGAGGGGTGACACCCTCTCAAAATTTCATTGTGAGAATGTCATGAAAAAGTGTATTAATATGGCACTTAAATTACCTGATTTTTCTTATAGGGAAAAAGACGGTAAATATGTTCATATAAAACACTTTCAATTTAGTGTGGGGCACCTTGGTTTTGCTAAACGCCCCACAAATAAGATCAAAGTTGTTTTCTGTATTGAACGGCATCATATCACTGTCGTTTCGGCATTTCCGTGTACATAACATAAAACGTCTGTACGATGGACAGGCTCATCTGCTTGAATAACGCACTCTGATCAGTAAATTCGATGTGGAACAGCGAAGACCCAACGCAATGATACAGCAAAGTCGTGCGTATTGAAAAGGTGGGTTTTCCGTGGGCCTGTCTCCTGAATTGTAAAATCGATAAGCGATCAAAGAAACAGCAGTTAATTATATTGATGCGTATCAAAGGTATCGTTGATTTCTCCGTTTAATAACAGTTCTATTTTTAGTAACAGTGCTGTCTATAAATGTCCAGAGAAACCGAGCTGTTACAAAACGGCTTGGTTTACAATCCATATTTCATATGGTTATTCAGAAGACAATTTGATGGTAGAGCAAAAAACTGGCAAAAAGTCGCTTATTCAAGGCGGAACCCCTCCCCATCTGTAAAATGGAAAACGATTGCACGAATGATATGGCAAGATGTTGAAGTTTCTTGGATCGCCGGAATTACTTGTTCAAAAAGGGGCAATGGTGTTAAAATTTGGCAAAAACTTCATTTTTAGAAGTGAAATTGCGAATTTCTGAAATTCATTTGCAGCAACAGATACACGACACCGGCAAAGAAAGATCGAAAAATGATCATTGAGTTTTATATAATCATGACCCGACTTTATTATAAAGTCTAAGTCAGAAATGAAATGTCTTTATTTTTGGGTGAAAATCAGTATTTTTATAAAAAAAAATCCATTTTTTTGTAATCGGACAGGTAAAGTTTTTAAAATTTATAGTTTTTGTTTATCTTGTTTTAAATTTGATGCTGCATTATTCAACTTACATATATCCTGTCGTGTTTACGTATGAATTCTGCCAAAATATTTTCTTTTTTGGCCTCGAAAACGGACATTTTTATATTCAGGTATATTTTGGGAAATGCATGTTTTGCTATTTCATAGATTCAGGGCATTGTCATATTATGAAAATGACGTACATATATTAAACATATCGAATGGAAACAGCATTTATCATGTTCTGTGATATTATATCAAGTATTGACACATACTAAAAGAGGGCCAAGTGACCCTGGATCGCTCACCTGAGTTTTTGTTTAAAACCTCTAATCTATATGTAGCTATTAAAAACTGACCACGCTCTGGTGAACCCTTGGTGGGGCCATTTTTGTCCCCAGAGCTCTATTTAGAGCAAATTTAAATATGGTCCATCCACTGGGTGATATCTGGGATCAAGACCTAGTGGTTTCAAACCAGGAGATTTTGTATGTTTCAATTTATAAGTCAATGTAAATTTTGTGACATCCAGGATGAGGCCATTTTGACCATATAACCACGATTTGAGCAAACTCGGTAGAGTACCACTAGGTGATGTTACATACGAAATATCAAAACTTTTGGGCATTTTGTTTTCTGGCAAGATTATCTTTTAAGGCTTTCTCTAAATAACCTATTTATCGAGGAAAAATCTGGCAACTTATAAGTCGCTCAGTTGAAGTGGAACCTCTCCCTACTTGAAAAATAGGATTATGACATATCAATGGAAAGTTTTATAACTGTACATTATGAAACCACTGGAATTACTTTTCAAAACAGGGGCAGTGACTCTCTTTTAGGCTTCGAAGAAAGCACCCTCATTCAAAGAATCATTAATAGCATCTTAAATAAGCAAAAGTTGGCTGGATGAAAAGAAATGCAAAAATGCAAATAATTTCAATATGTTTAAAGCATATGGGACATTTATTTTACCAAATAAGATATGCATTAAAACACTTAGGCCTTTGTTAATGCAATACATAAGAACGCGGATCTGACAAAATGGACATTAAGGAATCCAAGTAATTATTATGTAAGAGACATTTGAAAAATACTTAGAATAACATAACATTACATACTTTTATATTTCCATGAAAATACTTTTAAACTTTGATACTTTTGATAAAATAACAAAAACTTCTGATTAAACTTTTTTAAGGTTTCTATAAGGGTTGTTGCCATGTGAACACTCAGATCACAACACCTACAAGTGGGTCATTTTGAATGTCTATAGTACGATCTAGAAGATACTTTTTCTGCATTTTCATAATCACATTATGAAAAGAAAACTTTATATTTGCTAGATTCGTATGGTGAGCATGCAATAATCAACAAACGAATATAGACCAACGCTCTGACGTCATCATACGGTTAAGGCAATTATATACGTCATATTCCAAACCTGATCACATATGTTGTTTATTACATCCATATAATCATAAGTTTCGAAGATAATCACTTTAAATTTTCAGGAAATGCTCTAAACATGTACGAGGTAATACTTTGCAGATGAAACATTAGCCTGATTGTGATTATCGCGACCATTGGGTATCTTTCATCATATCCTGACCCATATATGCAGAATGAAAGTACCTGATTTATCATTTTGGCATCATTATTAAGTACCATGATTACATTTATTTTAGTCTATTGTCTTCATTTTACACATATTGTCAGCGCGTACGATTTGAACGCATTCAAAATCAAGCATAATCTTTTTATCCATCAGCTAATTAAAATATAGGTTTGCCTTTGGGTATGAGTATCAGCATGGAGTTTGTGCGTCACCAATTGTCCTCCTAAATCTGTTTTAAAGAGTAACTATGTTAGTGCTACAATAAGAACTTGCCATTTTATTTAATGCCTCGATGTCTATATTTGCATATGGTGTGTATTTCAAATTTGGAGTTAAAGGTCAAGGTCAAATTAAACAAAATATGTAATACGACTCATAACATGAACTCCTCTTTCATTTCTACAACCAAGGGTGTTCATATATGGCACAATGATTGTCTTTTCGGTGTAGATTACAACATAGGTTCCTTATCACCGCCTTGCATTTGGTGTCAAAAGACAAGGTCAAAGATACTAACAATCAGCTTATGGCTTGTTACGCGATCTCCTCCTTCATTTTTGACCAAGGGTGTTCATACTTAGCACAATTATTGCTTATGGTGTGTAAGTTACTAAGTACGTTACATATCACCGTTATGGCACTGAAGTCAAAGGTTAATTAGAATCTGTCTTACAGTGGCATGTTTTGACAGAGGTGCTTTATATTTTGTAGAGTAATTGCCAATATGACATTTGAGCCTTAATTTTCAAAATAATTTGAAGCTGGTTGTATGGATTGTAAAGCAATATCTCTAACATGTTTGTTGTAGATGGTTCATATTTTGCACGCTGATTGTCTAAGGTGCGCTTTTGTCAATAATAGCTTCTGACTGCTGATATGACCTTTGTATCAAAGTTCAAGGTCAAACTGTTAAACTCCCTACATTTTGAACCCTCAAAGTTGTACCAATCATAAATGTGTTTATGACTCTCCTAGGTTCTATGCGAGGCAGACCAAATAGTGGATTATGAATTCCCTGCATGTGGTAATAAAGAGGTCCTTAAAGAGTTTAGCTTTTTTCTGATAAAATTTTTAAAAATATTATTTAGTAATGCATTCTGTTTCGGAAGAGATGTATAAATGATCATATTTGAGACACTGGCTGTCTAAGGTTTTATGATGGCACAATCTCCTCCTAAATTACTTGTTAGATTTTAACCAAACTTTGCAGGAATGATTCTTATATGACCCTCTTAAACAATTGTTCAAATAGTTTAGTCCATGGCATATCTAGGTCACATGGGTTAAAATAGATTTTCAAAATGAAAATCTATTTGTTTGAAACCACAATGCCTAGAGTCTAAATATTTTGTATGTAGCCTCCACCATTCCTGGAGGTGGCATATTTTACATAGGTATGTGATTACCTGCTGGGAAAGGGCTGAAGCCTTGGCTCTCTTGCGTGTGGTGTTTTCTTGTATTTTGTAACTTTTGCATATGGTATCTCTAAATTGTATAGATTTCTAGGTTTTGCCCTCTGCTTTACATTTATATTGGGAAAACAAACCAAATCTTCTTGTTTGAAACAACAATGCCTAGTACCTTGATTTTTGGTATGCAACATCACTTAGTACGCCTCTATCACTTTTATTGAATTTTGGGCACAGGGACTATTAAGTGGACCCGCCTGCGAGGTCACACATTCACTAGGAATCTATTGGGGAAAAGTTCTTGTCTGACACCACCATAGAACATTGCTATTTGTTATGTAGCATCACCTAGTATATCTCTACTAAGTTTGTTCACATAATGACCCTTGTGCCAAAACTGGCCCCACCCTGAGGTCACATGTTTTACATAGGCTTATATATGGAACACTTAAAATAGTCTAGTCTGAAACCACAGAACCTAGAGTCTCTATTTGGCATGTAGCATCATCTAGTAGACATACTAAGTTGTTGAAAATTATGGCCCTGTGGCCAAGAATGAGGCCGCCTCGGGATTCAAGGTTTTATATAAAGCTTAAAAATACCACATAGTAAAAACATTCTTGTCAAATACCAAAAGGCTTGATATTTGATATGTAGCATCACCAAGTGGTACTCTACCAAGTTTGCTCAAATTATGGTTCCATGGTCAAAATGGCATCGTCCTGGAGGCCACAGAGTTTAAATGAGGCTGCTATTGCTCTTGGACTCTTCCTCTCGGTGCCTTGGGATTGTATGCAGTTTATGAGTGTGGCATTTCCTGGTCATACATTCTTTTTTACATTGACTTACATATAGTGAAAACATAAAAAAATCTTCTTGTCTGAAACCACCAGGCCTAGAACCCTGATACTTGGTATGTAGCATCAGCTGGTAGAAAACATTTGAATATGTTTCTATTATGACTCTGGGACCAAAGATGGACCACAAGGCAGGTCATCAGGAGCGTGGCCAGTTTCCAATAGATACCTCTAGATAAGATGTTTAAATCAAAACTCAGGTGAGCGATCCAGGATCACTTGGTCCTCTTTCTTCTTATGCCATTACTTGATACGATATCATAGTACATGATAAATGCTATTTCCATTTGAAATGTTTACTATATGTACGTCGTTTTCTTAATATGGCAATGTCCAGATATACAAGTAATAGCAATACATGCATTTCACAAAATATACCTGAATATCAAAATGCCGGATTTCGAGGTAAAAATTAAAATATTTTGGTAGGTTTTTTAAATATACACGACAGAGATATATGTAAGTTGAATAATTCAGCATCAAATTTGAAACAAGTTAAATAACAACTCTAAATTTTAAAACTTTATCAGCCAGATTACAAAAATTCGTGTTTAAATATATAAAAAACACAAATTTTCACCCAAAAATCAAGACATTAAAATTCCGGTTTTGACACCATAATAAAATCAGAGTGGACTTATATAAGACTCAATAATCATTTTTCAGTCATTCTTTGCTGGTATCATGTATCTTTTGCTGCAAACGGATTTCAGAAATTCGCAATTTCACTTCTAAAAACGAAGTTTTTGCCAAATTTTAATACTACTGCCCCTCTTTGCAAAAGTAATTCCGGCGATCCAAGAAACTTCAACATCTTGTCGCATCATTCATACAATCATTTTCCATTTTACAGATGGGGAGGGGTTATCGGTCAATTTTCGCTAGTTTTTGCTCTACCATGAGGGTGCCAGGGTAAATGAGTGGGTGTCTGAGTACGTGATCAGATGGCCTAGTTTGGAATGTATTAAAGGATCTAGTCGGGTCTGGGGTAGTCTGGTTTGGCCTGGATAGGCGACTATTGAGTCAAGCGATCAGAATCTCATAGTAATGCTGCTTCATAGATACGCGTATAAGTGTTACCCCCTTCTCCTGTATGTATTTTGTTTGCTGGTTTGATTTGATTCTTTACGTCCCATCAACGATCTTTCAGTTAAACGGGGCTTCCTGGCTAAGCTAGGATTAATGTGTCTTGCTCAGGGACACAACGCAGTGACGCCGGTGAGGCTCGAACCCGAGGCCCCCCAACCCCTTGTATATAGAGAAGAACGACACCGCGCTCTAGGACGTGACGCTACCTTCTCGTGGTCTAGGGCGTTGACTCACCCTCCGAGGTGTAACCGAACGCGTCACAGGGGCCGCCATCTTGATTTCGTGGGGGCCGCCATCTTGGATCTGACGTCGTGGGGGCCGCCATCTTGGATCGGAAGTGACGTCAAAAACGCTAAACCGGCGCCTATACTACTCATCTCATCAAAATTTTGGGTCATTCATTAAAATAAGACCAATTATTCATTAAAAGTAATAAAGGTGGCAAATAAATCTGATTATTCACTATTCATTATTTTTTTTCCTAAATTCATTAAAAAGCATCATTCATTATTTTTAGGCCCTCATTATTCACTATTCATTTTTTGGCTCATTATTCACTATTCATTATAAAAAAGGGCCATTATTCACTTATCATTATACCCCATCCAGACCTCATATTTGACCTTTGTTATTATGCTGATATATCTATACACCATAAGCAATCATTGTGCTAAATATGAGCACTCTCCATAAAATGAAACAGTTTGTGTTAAAAGCTGTAACGCAGATTTTCAGTATTTGACAAAGGCCTTTGACTCCAATGTAATCTAAAAGCAACCGTTGTGTTAACAACTTGAATTTTCATTTTAAGTTTTGAGCTTGACCTTTGACTCCAAGGGCATATCGATGATATAACACCAGTGGTGAAATCTGCATCCCATGGTCAATCGATGTGCCAAATATGAACACCCTCATGTACGGATCTAGAGGGGGGGGGGGGGGGCAGGGGGTACGGAACCCACTTAAAAACCAAGAAAATTTAGTGTTTCTTATCAATACTGGTCCGGACCTCCTGAAAACTCAAGCCAGCATTCGATGTTGGGCCATCATCGGTCCTCCAGCGAAACGCCATTGAAATGGCGTTTCGCTGACGGGCCGATGGTGGCCGTATTAAGTGGTAATTATATCCTTTCTCCCCTCATCGACTAAAAATCGTTGTCAGAGTTGGACCCCTCTGACAAAACTTTTTGGATCCGCACATGAGCCTCCATAAAAGCTAAGGAGTTTACGTTAAGGGTTATAAGACAAATACAAAAGGCCGTACCTGAAATGCAACACCTTCGTCGTTATTCACACACCATTGCAAAATAAAAGAAATGTGAAAGCTCGCGCGTTTTAAGCAAATAGACAAATTTAAAGTATACTGAACCGTAATTATCAAGCACAAAGAGTTGAGCTCGAACGTGCAGTTTCTCAGCATACTCCAGTAACATTACAGGCTCTCTTATTTGGTTACGACTCACTCAATATCAACATAAACATCGAAATTTTTCAAGCTGTGCAAACATATAAGAGCCAAGACATGAGATTTCCAACAATGTGGTATATGCGACCAGCAAAGGCTCAGACCAGCCTGCGCATATGCGCAGTCTGATCAGAGCATTTGCTAGTTGCTTGAATATTATATGAATATCAAGCTACTGACCGAACATCATTCGGAGTTTCTAAGCTTAAAAGGAGGATGCAAAGGCTCTGAGTCTACACTTGTCAAAATGCCACATTGTTGGAAATCACATGTCGCGGCTCATATTGTTAACACCAAACGCTTTTAACACAACACATATCACATAGAAGTGTATACCTATAATAAGACTTGTGACTATTTTAAAACGAAAAGTAGGAAAGATGTTATAAGGTTTCAGATCCGTGCCCCAAGTCTACTCATTCATCATCTCTTTTTTTCTTTTTTTGTATTCAATTTTCATAAAAACATATAGTGCATTTTGGCATTTTACCATTTCTAACGTGGAAATCAACATTAACAAACTACGAGCTTACATTCCCCTCTTTTTTCAGTGATTTTTGTTATTAAGTGTTTTCTGTTCTACATTTTCACATTACGTTAACAGACCTTTGCACCAAATAGAATAATTAGACCTGCTAAAATTTCAGAACCGCCATAACGAAGTGCTGAATAGTGCACATAATGTATGTGTTAATTAATTGAGAGCAACAGCACTATAACAGTGTCGTTTATGAAGACGTAACATACACATATTTGGCGCATAGGTATGTTGACGTAACAAGAACGCTTGTTGACATCGCGAGGCTTGCCGAGCCTGGTAAACTTGATATCAAAAGACGTGAGCCTGGTGTACAAGTTGATTTACTCTTCAAACGAGCGAGTCATGATAGTCCGGCAGAATTCGGGCGAAATTAAGGAGGACTTGGAACTTGATTTTAAACTTCTTTATTTTGTTGATTCTGGTAGTGCATACAATGTCCTTAATATTTCTGAACGATGGCACTCTGGCATCATTAAGCATTTCGATATATCCAAGATGGCGTCCAAGATGGAGGCCAATTATAAGTGAAAAAAAGTGTGAAATAGAAATATTTCTCAAACCAACTTTCTTTCTTATATTGTTTGCTATGATGTTGGAATCTAAATGGAGGCATTTAGGTTCTAACCCAAAAAATAAATAATAAAATAAGAATGCGGACAAGATGGCCGCCAAGATGGCCGTTTATTACACAAATATAAGAAAAATCTTCCCTGATACCAACAAAGTCCAGAGATCTACATGCAAAACGCTTTTTTACTGATTCTTGAATTATTAAAATCATCTTTGTAACATCCCAGTGGTGTTACTTATGCATTACTCAGCATCTGATATATTCAAGATGACTTGAAGGATAGTAGCCGACACATTTTACAATCGGTGGGAGTAACACCCTACCTGTTAGCATGTCTGATTGGTTTGTAACAGACCAGATGCCATGCCTGATATATCAGCACTTTACAAAAATGTGTAGCTGGATAAATGAACCCAGCATGCATGTCTGATAGAGTTGCACTGTACAAGCATGCATATTTGAGAGTGACACAGGATCAGCAGATGTCTGATGTAATGGCACCCCTCTAAGAATAGCACCAGACTTGTGTGTGGCCAATCCTTCCATCTGCGCTCGACTAGTATAAATGGCTGACAGTGAGGCACCACACCAGCATGCACGACCTATAGTAAGGCACCACACCAAAAGGCATGGCTAATCATGAGGCACCACATCAACAGGCATTTTATATATTCAAGATGGCTTGACGGATAGTAGCTAAAACACCAACAGGCATGGCTGATAATGAGGCACTACACCAGAATGCATGGCCTATGATGAGGGTCCACACCAGCAGGCAGGGCTGATAGTTAGACAACACACCAGTTAGCACGGCCTATAGTGAGGCACCACACAAGAAGTGGTGGCCTTTAATGAGACATCACACCAACAGGCATGTCCTATAGTGAGGCACCACACCAGCAGGTATGGCTGATAATGAGGCACCACATCAGAAGGCGAGGCTATAGTTAGGCACCACACCAGCAGGCACGGCTGATAGTGAGACATCACACCAGCATAACACCAGTGGGCATGCATAATTGAGTATCAAAAGATCGGCAGGCATGACTGAATAGCAACGGCCCAACAAGCATCCATCTTGCAGCAGCACTCAACCAGTAGGCATGTTTGAACAGCAGCGGTGCTTGTGTGGCAGTTGCACTTGGCCAGCAAGTATATTTGTTGCAGCTGCAGCGACATATTAAGCACCTCTCTACATGGTGTGGCACTGGACCAGCGAGCATATATGTTAAATTAACAACAGACATGCCTAATGGGGTTACACAGTGTTAGTTGACGTGTCTGGTGGAGGGGATTTTCTCTTTGATTTACAATGGGACAGGAGGCATATCTGATTGAATGGTATCGAATTATCACATATCAGTTGAAGCTTCGCCAAACAGCAGCCATGTATTGCCACCAGGTCATTACATCAGATATCCCTACCATCACGCATGTTTAATTATGCTACAGTTGCACCTGAACAGCAGCCGTGTCTTTAGTCATCTTAAACGAGGTATCCAGGATTTTCATATGAACTATGTTTTGGTTCCAGCAGATAAAGCTGCTAACAATGTTGTAGTTGTTTGACGATTGTATTATATTAATACTCTTAAGCGTGAGCTTGTTGACACTAATGCCTATAAACTGCAGCCTTCTTTAAGTGAAAGGGTGATTGTTGATGGGCATGGTTGTCATACAGCCCTACATTTTGGTGTCAAAGCTAAAGAAAATCAAGACAAAGTTCCTACGTTGTACTAGTTACCTAAACTCCATAAAAACCCTATAAAGCAAGATTTATTGCAAATTCTAGTTCTTGTACAACAACAGAACTTTCTAAATTGTTAACCTCGTGTCTTACAGCTGTTAAAAAACATGTTATCAAATATTGTGAAAAGGTATATGAGAGATCTGGTAAAAACCTATTTTGGTCGATTAAAAATTCAGGTGAAATTTTAGATAAACTTAAAGCTAGAGATTTCAATGCGACCAGTTTGTCTACTTATGATTTTTCTACTCTTTACACTACTTTACCTCATAATTTAATTAAAGATAAACTTATTGATCTTATTGAAAGTACCTTCCAGAGAGAAGGCTCTCCTTACCTTGCATGTAGTGACAGAAATGCATTTTTTACTTTAGAAAAACCTAAAAAATATCATGCATGGTCGTGTCAAAATGTATGCGATGCGCTGACCTTTTTGTTGGACAACATTTTTATTCGATTTGGCACTAAGCTCTATAGACACAAGTTGTTGGGATTCCTATGGGCACTAATTGTGCTCCCCTGGTTGCAGATTTATTCCTGTTTTGTTATGAAAGGGACATTATGATGTCTCTTTCTGATGATAAGCAGGCTGATGTTATTGATGCGTTTAAAACTACTTCCAGATATTTGGACGATATTTTAAATATTAATAATGTTTATTTTGACAATATGGTTAGTCAAATATACCCTTCAGAGCTCCAACTTAATAAAGCCAATGCCTCTGATACCGAAGCCGCATTTTCAGACTTGCATTTGTCAATTTCTAATGATATTGTTTCTACCAAAATTTATGACAAACGTGACGACTTTGATTTTGAAATTGTCAATTTCCCATTTTTAGATGGTGATGTTCCTCGTTCTACATCCTATGGAGTCTATATCTCTCAACTCATTCGTTTTGCTAGAGCATCTAGCTATGTTGCTGACTTCAACACTCGCAATAAATTGTTAACTCAGAAACTTCTTAAACAAGGCTATCGGTATCATAAACTTCGCAAAACATTTTCAAAATTTTATAGACGATACTATGATTTGATTTCTAAATTCCAAGTTGGACTTAAATCTCTCTTGCGCCAAGGACTTTCGGAACCTGATTTCTATGGTGACTTGGTGTATAAGTTGAAGAAGATTGTTGGCTCTAATAATTTTTCAGCGCAGTTCATTAAAATAATTTCCCATTATAAAAAGATTGGCTATAACATTAATGTATTGCAACAGACTGCATGCTTGGTAGTCAACCCAATCACGGTTGGCAACTTTGCTTTCCTCTTTAATTGCACGTCGGTGGGTCGGACTTCAGACTCTATGATGGTTCCGACTTAAAGACTTATCTATTGATGAGATGGTAGGGGCCTGATGCTTTGGCTGTTTGTCGGGCCCACCGGGGTTTACCTGTTGGATTTCTTTTGCTCCGGTATTCAGTTTAATTTACTGTTGAGTCCTTATCCTTGCTTTATCTCCTTGTTATATCTTAATTTATTTGTTTTAGGAGATGATGCATTGATAAGTTAGGGGTCTTTCATGCAAACCAAATATCTATGTGTCTTGATCCACATCTGAATTAAGGGTGAGGTTGGCGCCGTTAAACCGGTTTAAGCCCTCCAGTAAAATATTTTACTGACCGTTCCAAGGCGGTACTTCTTTTGTGGATCTTTTATGTTTTTGTTCTGTCTTGTGTTTGCTATGTTTTGTGCGCGTCTGTTTATATGTGCTTTGTGGTCACCTGCTGGGAAAGGGCTGACCTCTTGGCTCTCGTTTGTGGTGTCTTCTGTGAGTTTGTCACTTTCCCATTGGTATCCTGGGTCAGGTGTGGTACTTGATTGTATCGATTCCTGATCTTTGCACCATTACTTACTTTTAATAAGTTACATACTATCAGCATGAATGTCTGTTATAGTTTCATCTTATCATGTCTGATACACTTGCACTGGGTCAGCATTCATTTTTGGTATAATCTGCGTTTCCTGTCGCTTTTACACCAGACCAGTATAGAAATAATGGTTGTTACGATCGCACCAGATCAGCAGGCCTGTATTTTACAGTGTCAATCAAGCAGCAGCAATGTCTTCAATAGTTACACCCAACCAGCAGTCAAGATAATAACAAGTATTTGTAGCATGCGGGTCTCTTACTCAGAATTTTATGCGTTGATACGTTGCATGGACTGTTGTTTTCTTCGCATACACATACTGTTGTTTTCTTCCCAAAAGTAAATAGTATTTTCTCTCTTCTTTGGTAATTTATCCATCCATCAATATGCCACTTTCCAGCTGTTTCTTTCTGCATATTGATTCAAAAAAGGTTTGAACTTTGCGCCAACGCTCTTCCACAAAGTTTTCAGTGATATCGTCCGTTCAGTATACCCTGGCATTTATCACTTATTTTTTATAGAATGTTTGCTCAAAGTAAGACTTTTTATGAAAATACAAGTAATATAATATTATGCTATCATCAGATCTGGCCAAAAGTGGTCTCGAAAGTGCTGCATGGATTAATGGATACGATAACCGGAACAAAGGCAAAAACTATAACCATTACGAAAAAATAAGAGGCTGTTATTTTTTCTGTGCTGGTAACAAAAATCATGTGATTCCCCGCCCTGTTATTCTTGTCATTTTGGACATCATCTTGTATGTTAACAGCACTGAAAAACAACAAAAACATGCCAGTCAAATTCTTCAAATACAACCACTGTTGAAAAATATCAGAAAATAGTTATTGGCTGCGATTTTAATTTCAGGTTGAATTTAACTTTAAAACGGCGGCCATCTTGAACACCATCTTAAATATTTCAACCTTCTGAATAAATTCTTTTTATCGTTTGTATCATTTAGCCGCTAAACATCTCTAAAAAGTCCAATTTAAAATGTTCTTTACCAAGCATGTTGGTCAGATATATAAGTATTGACCTGATTAGGTCTTGGGAGCCTTAATGACGGCCATCTTGGGTGCCATTTTTAATATTTCAAGCTTCTTATCAGAACAATGTTCCATTTTAATCGGTTGTATCATTTAGCATCTAAACGTCCATAAAGGTCAAAATTAAAATACATTTTATCGAGTATGTTGGCCAGACAGATCGAAGCAGCCTTACAGATGGGCATCTTGGACGCCATCTTTAATATTTCAAAAGGCTCAATGATACCAGAGTGGCATCAGTTGAATTCTTCAAGTATAATGCCTCAACAACAAGAATCAACAAAGAAAAAAACTTTAAAATCAAGTTCCAGGTCATTCTGGTATGACGTCATTATCGAGTTTCGTGTCGATTCAATGTCATTGACGACGTCAATCAAAAGGTGCAACGTCATGATGACCTGATAAAGGCACATGCCATGAGATAGGTAACGTGTATCAAGCCAACATGCAACGATGCAGTTAGTATGAGAGGTGACTGATAAAACCGCTTAGTCAAGTTTGCCCAGGAAAAAGTGTAGTTAGGTGAACTGGCCGTCTCGACATGGAGCAACAACGGACACTACAATCAAAGCTTATGAACACAGAATTTATGAAAATTTTCTACATTGTCTGATGCTTGGGGGCCTTTTCTTTAATTCCATCCAAAATTTTCGAGAAAATAACAGCCAATGAAAAAAAAATGAAAATTTTGACCAAAGTGATTCATAGAAAAAGCCATTTTCTTATACTCGATTTAAACATTTTTTCAAATCTTTAAACAGTCGAACTTTCGACATTTAAAGCATGCATCACTCTTCCCATGGCCTAAAATCACTAAAAAATCACAACTTCAAGCCCCTGTGCTTATGAATGGATGGCAACCTTAATCTAAGCATTTGGATCATATGGCATTTATAAAGTAGGGAACCAGTACCAAAATCTCCAGATTGTTGGTTATTTTGGCAGTAACCATTTCGTCCCATGACCGATTCGGCCCATAACCTTTTCTGCCCACGAAAGTAAATTACAGTAAAACCTGTCTTAAGCGGCCACTCAAAAATAGTCAAAACAAAGGTCTGAATGGCAAATGGTAGCTTAATGAAGGTCAAAAGTATTGCAGCATTCTGCAATATTTTTGGCCTGCATTAAGCAATAGTTGGTATTGAAAAACAAGTTTGACCTTCTTTTTGAACGGCCGCTTAAGACGGGTTTTACTGTAAATCAAAAACACCCATAAGAAGGTTCCAGATGAACCAAAACAATGCATGTCTATCAAGAACACATGATTCGTTCAAAATGTGAAATATTGTTACATGGTGGTGATAATGTGAGGTGTTTATGATAGTGAATCTACCATGTCTGATACTCAGTGGGGGGAGGGGGTAACTCCCTATATATGGCATAGTACAGATGTGGATGCCGAATAGCCCCCCCCCCTCCCTTTTCAGCGCTGCCAGGTATATGATAAACCCCCTTTTTTAGAAAGAAAGTATATGAATGGCCCTATTTTTTTGGTTTTGATATATGAATGGCCATTTTTTCACACACAAGCCTTTGTTTTCACATTTACATAAAGCAGGTTTTCTAATGACGAGAGTTTACAAATCACAGAGCATATGAGAAAGGGTATATTAATTCTAAGGAAGACAGTATATGAATAGTTCCACTCTTTGTGAAACCAAGTATATGAATTGGCTGTTTTTTCAAAGGCCAGATAAATAATTGGGGTTGGTTTCAAAAACTGGCTCGTACACATGTACCAAAATTACCACAGAGTTACCCCCACCCCGAGGTTTGATGTCTTATTACTGTTCATGTTCTGTTACCATTCCTCACGGTGCCATGGGTTGGTCTGCAGTATGTGATTGTGCTATTTCCTAATCATACTCATTTACTTGTGGAAGCAATGACGAATGAAATAACGGATTATATTGCACTATTTGGAACGTACTGCATCTTTTTAACAAATGTACATAGAGGCGTAATAGAATTTAAACAATTGATTTTTGTTGCAAAAGACAAGGGTCATAAGAAAAAAAAGCTTTCAAACTGACGATATGGAAGTAAGATATAACTGTGCTAAACAATACCATGTTTTGTATATAAACTGTGCTAAAGATTGATATCAGTGCTTAACATTATCATATTTTTACTTATATGCCATCTTCTTTCTTCAAAAACTCAATAAATCAAATGAAATGAGGGCTGTCGTTGGGTATAATGGGAGGAAAGGGGTTCAGCTTTCTCATGCAATAGGTACATTTCTGATAAATGATGCTTAAATGTGATTTTTAGCGAGTTTTAAAAAAATCCTTGAAAAAACAACAACACCTATTTCAATTGATTGCTCAAACATCAAAAGGACGACCAGAGCCCAATTTCGTATGGTGGTAGACTATATAAAAAAAGAAAATTAATCAATACCTTATCGAGATTCACCATTGGTTTGGATCAAATCTAAATCAGGTCAATTCTTACATTCTTCAAAAAGACGCCATCGACCCGCGCCATCTGTGCTAACCGCATCATTGGTGCTAAACGAATAGGACTGGACGGTGTAAATAACATTAATTATTGCAAAGTAAGAAAGAGGGCAAAGATCAGGAATCGATACAATCAAGTACCACACATGAACCTGCTTTCTCTTCCACAATGAGATGATTGCAAAACTAGGAACCAGTTAGCCAACAATTAAGTTTAGTGTTGATATATTTAGTGTACTTTCTACCCATAATGAGGACTATATTTGACTTATGATATTTTATAATCTTTATTTTGTCTTTTTGCAGCACACTACCAGAGTCATCAAATCTACAATTACACAAAAAGAGCTGAATTGCCTAAACTATAGACAATTATGCTTAGTAAATCACATAAAGTATGCTTTATTGTGCTTTTAGGGACGTTTATAAATGTGTACGTTACCCTTTTCATTAACCAACGATTTAAATCCATCCAACTTTCTGAAATAAAGATGCCTGTATTAAATGACGCAGACAGAGCGTTATGTCAGTCAACTGTAAAAGTGATTATATGCAAAAACACAAACCTATCTAGAACGGTCAAGAAAGTCGCTAGTGATGCCATTAACTCAACAGTAGTGAAACTGTTGAAAAATGCCCTACTTCCTCTCACCATCCACAGTAATGTTTATCTTATAAAAAACGCTAACCTATGTAAAGGGGTTGAAAAGATGCTCTTCCTGTTAATTGTTCATTCTGCTACGGGGAACTTTGAGAGACGAAAGGCTTTAAGGGAAACATGGGCTAATATCGAGTTATTCAAATCACACAATACTAGAGTTATATTTCTGCTTGGCATGACAAAAAATGATAAGACACAGCGGCTTATCACCAGGGAGAATTGTTGCTATGGAGACATCGTACAAGGAGACTTTATTGATTCCTATGTCAATCTTACACATAAAGCTGTTCTTGGATTAAGATGGGTAACTGAAAATTGTGCACATGCCAAGTTCGTTGTGAAAGTTGATGATGATGTGTTAGTGAACCCGTTTAAGCTTGTGAACCAAATACTTGAAAATAATGCATATAAATCTCGAACAATAGTTTGTGATTTAAGAGTAAATGATACTATACATAGATCTGGGCATCGGTGGGGTGTTGGGCCACATCAATTCCCTGGAATGGAACTTTGGCCTTTCCCTTATTGTGCAGGGATGTTTGTTGTTATCACAGCTGATATAATTCCTGAATTATATGAACAAGCAAAAACCAGTGAATTTTTGTGGCTAGATGATGTTTATGTCTATGGACTTCTTGCCCACAAAATTGGTAATGTGACTCACATTGATATGCAGAAAAACGCAAGTATCTACCAAGACACTGTTTTGAAATGTTTCCATTCAAAAGGTGAGAATTGCCACCTTATTGGAGGCGTGATTAACTCAGTGGCGAATATGAGAAAGTTTTGGAAAATAATTGTGGATCACAGAACTATGTACACAAATTTGACGATAAATACTACACCAACAAGACGCTGCCAGTTATAGATGTACTAACTTGGAATAGACAATAATGGATCTAAAATAACCCTTAAAGCGCCAATCACAACTGCAACAGATGACAAATTTTTAGAAAAAAATAAGGTATGATATTTCATGAGAATCGTCTGCCAGCAGACGATTCTCATGATATATCATACCTTATTCGTTATTTTTGAAAAAGCGGCAAATTTTAAATTGTCGTCTGCTGCAAAATATAGGTGGCGATTTAAGGGATAATAAACAGATAACAAAGAACTGTAATGTGGTTATATGACTCCGAATAACACTTTCCCTAGTATTTATCAAAATGATGCCCTGAATTGTTTACGTTCTAAATGTGAGAATTGTCACCTTATAGTCGATGTGATTAACCCAGTAGCAAATCTGAGAAATTTTTGAATATATAAGTGATCCAAGAAGTATGTACACATACATATCTAAAAGCACTGTACCAACACGATCCTGCCAAATACAACTGTAATAATATGGGTTAGATAATAATGGATCACCAAAATATTTTAGAATATATACTAAGGGAAAATTTTTTAGCAATGTACTTTGAAGATTTACAGTTTATAAGAAATAGGACTTTTAATTTCATAGTGTTAAAACTATATGTTGACAAACGTTCACGAGTACGATGACATTAACAGGTTGACATTTCACATAATGTAAAGTCTAATTTTATGCCCCCTTGCTTAAACAGCTAATCTGGCAATAGTGCGAATAGTTTTCGAGTAAAAGTTTCATTTTCCTGTCTAATGTTTAGATCCAAAAACAAGAAAGTGAAAAACGGTTTAAAACTGAATGTAATACTCACCCTTTTCGTACAGGTGTTAGTTGAAAATCGTATTATTCCAAATTACCTCCCTTTCAATTGAATAGCGTTTGAAATTAAAATGCTCATCAGATCAAATCCTAACTATAAAGTCGGATTTTGTTTCTTTTGACCACTTGCGGGTAGCCATTAGGTCATTTTCAAACAACTGGCATGTTTGTGAACCTGCTAATTAAAAAGATCTAATGCTTCAAAGATCACCTATGGGAAACCCCATTATAAATAATTGCTAAACTTTTTTCCCTCAGTATATCTAAGTATATAAAACGGAAGTCATTCTGATAAAACTGTTTGTCTTCTAACAATGAATACCACAGTCGCCAAAACTGACCAGACGAGCCTCTGCAGCCTCCTTTTAAGCTTAGAAACTCCAAATGGTGTTCAGTCGGTAGCTTAACAATCATAGAATACTCAAGCGACTAGCATAGGATCTGATCAGACTGCGCGTATGCGCAGGCTGATCTGAGACTTTGCTGGTCGTACATACCACATTGTTGGAAATCTCATGCACTGGCTCAAAATTTTACAATAGTAAGACTATTTACGACATAGTAGTTGCTCGCCAAAAGCGACACATGAATATAAAGAAGATTTACTCCATTAATTTTCTTATTGACCGTTCCAATGGTTTTTTTTTTATTATTTGTGTGTTGTGTTTTTCTGTCATACTGGCATGTCTATTCCTTGCTACCTTGTTGTCACCTGCTGGAAATGGGCTGACCTCCTGGCTCTCTTGTATGTGATGTTTTCTTGTGTGTTTTTTTTGTCATCCTCCCATATGGTGTCCTGGTTTAGGTGTGGTACTTGATTGTATCTATTCCTGATCTTTGCCTTTGCCTTCTTCCTTACTTACACTATTTTGGAATAATAACATTTTCTGACATGACCACAATTTATATCGTTTAGGATGTTCTTCTTCTTCTTCTTCTTCTTCCCATTGTAGTTCATCCCCTGTTGACCGGATATTTTCGAACTATGTGGAATGTACATGTGCCGTCCGAGAAAGATTGTGCCGATTTAAAAACAGTCTATGTACAGTCTAAAACATGATTCCATGGTGTGTTTAGAAGGTGCAGAATGGCAGTCGCTGCTTGAAGGTCTCTAAGCTGGGAGCTGAGACGGCACACTCTGGCAGCTGGTACCATATGCGTATGGTGCTTGGGAAGAAGGAGTATAGATGTGAGTTCACCGTTGACTGAGGGATGAAGAACTTCATGCTGTGTCCTCTGGAGGTTCTTACTGGTATAAGGAAAGGTGTGACAGGGATGGCAACCAGGTTGTGCACAATCCTGTAGAGCATGGCTGACTTGACTTGCATCCTCCTTTCTTGGAGAATATTCCAATGGAGATCTGTCAACTTCGATGTCACGCTGCTGGTCCTTTCATAGTCACCTTTCACAAACCGGGCAGCACTTCGTTGCACCATCTCCAGCTTGTTGACATTACGCTACGTATGGAGGTCCCATACACAGGAAGAGTACTCTAACATGGGTCTCACAAGTGACTTGTAGCACTGGTCCTTCACACCTGAAGGGCAACCATGTAGATTCCGTTTCAGAAAGTTCAAGCTTGTTGTGGCCTTTTTGACTGTGTTATCCACATGCTTGTTCCATGATAGGTCTGAACTGACTGTAACTCCGAGGTACTTGGCATCTTTGACAGGAGTTCAGTGTCATGGATGTAGTACTTGTTGGTGAGGGGATTCCTTTTGTTGGTGATCCTTATGACCTCACATTTGTCCGGATTAAACTGCATGAGCCAGTCCCTTTCCCACTTCTGTAATTTATCAAGATCTTTCTGGAGTAGGACCTCTTTGGTGTGGATGATCTTGGACAAGAGAGACATCAGCAAAGAGTCTTGCAGTAGAAGAGATGGTCTCTGGCATGTCGTTGATGTAGACAAGGAACAAGGGACAAGGAACAGCAAGGGTCCGAGGACTGTTCCTTGTGGCACTCCTGATGTGACTTCTGTAGCCTTGGAATGCACACCTTCTAGTACCACTTCCTGTTGTACTACAGGTTTGTTCAGAAGTAAAAAGGCATTTTATCATTACAAGCCAAATAAAGTGAGCCCTCTCTGTTAAATGTTTGTTCAATTAATTATGTTAGTTTTTCTTTGATTAGATTACGAGGCAATGTAGTATAGAGAGTAGAGAAATCATATGTAGACAAACCAGATGCTAGAAAACCTCTAGACTTCAATTTATTAAGAATTTCGCCTGAATTTTTAATAGACAAAATAAATTTTACCATTTCTTTCATAAACTGTTGTGCAATATTTAATGACATGGTTTTTAATCGCAGTTAGGCAAGAAGTCAAAAGAATAGACAACTCAGTAGTTGTGCATGCACTAGAATTAGCAATAAAGCGTGATTTATAGGGCCGTTTATGAAGTTTAGGTAACCAGTATAATTTAGGGTGTTAATATAGTATCTTTTTCAAACGACCACAACATTGTTAGCATCCTTATCTGCAGGGGCCAAAACAAACCTCCTATGGAATTCTTGGATCCCTTTCTTCAAGTGTCTAAATGTGAATTTAGGTTTAGGTGGTAAAGGATCAAAATTGTTGCAATAAAATGAAATTCTACCATCAACAATTTTAAAAATATTTAGTTTCCAACTATTTAAGGCATTAGACTCATAATGCTCTCGTTTACACCAGCGATTACAAAAATCTTGTAAGGCTCCTGCAATTTCCTCACGACATGATTTGATGTCTATTGGCACAGAAACCTATATTTAGGTCCCTTACATATAATAGACTGGATTCTAGAATCAGTAACAACATTGTCATAACTATAATAAAATGATTAATAAGCAGATACAGCAGTGTTACGTTGAACCCCGGTAAAAAAGTTTTAGACAGCAACAGTCTTATCTCAGGTTTTACACTCATTGCTCAGGTCTTTTGAAATAGATATATTTCAAATAAACTACTAAAATATTGGTTTTCTTATTTTATTTTGTATTTAGAAGGTTCTGTTATCCCTTTCTTCAGGGTAAAACTGGTGTTTCTTCATCTGAATCAAACTCAGCATCCTCATCACGGACCCATGTTCCTGTCCAATCTCTCTTCCAGCCAGCTCTGTAAAAATTGGACATGAAAAAAATATCATAATAATTGAGCTGTGACACGTGATTTCCAACAATGTGGTATTTGACAAGTGTAGACTCAGACGAGCCTGTGCAGCCTCCTCTTAAGCTTAGAAATTCCAAATGATTTTCATTCAGTAGCTTAACACCCATAGCATATTCAAGCGACTAGCAAAGGCTCTGATCAGACTGCACATATGTGCAGGCTGATCTGAGGCTTTGTTGGTCGCATATACCACATTGTTGGAAATCCCATGCCACTGCTCAATTATATCTCAGCAACAGTAAGTCAATCTAATGCAAAATGCAGACAAATTGTGCATGTAGTTTTTTTGGTTTATTTAGGTAAAGTTATAGAATATTAGAAAAAGGCAAAGCTTGATGAAGGATTTCTGACTAAGCAAGTTGAACAACTTGCTCAGTCAGAAAACCTTCATCAAACTTTGCCTTTTTCTGAATAACTTGCTTAGTCAGAAAATCTTCATCAAACTTTGCCTTTTTCTTGTCAATGTAAAGAAACATGCCATTTTTAAAAAGGATGTTTGAATAACCCTTTGATTAAGAGAAACCCCTAGAGGGTCTGCTCCTTTAGTTAAGATAAAAACAATCTTCAGTAACTGTATAAATGTCTATTTTAATGCTTTGCCTTGCTGTGTTAACCCTTTGAGGACTGGAAACCCCTGAATGGATACAATGGCAAACAGTGAACAGCCAGATGAAATGCAGCATATGCATGATAAGGCGGCATTTCATCAGGGTATGCATTGTTTGTTTAAAGACAAAATGGATCATCAGAGAAAGAAATATGATTAGGGCCCTACCAACGAGTTAGCGTAGCTCTATTGTTTTTGGTTTGTCGGTCTGTCTATCCGTCAGCTGTTGTGGTCACTCTAACTTAGTCATTTTTAACCAGATTTCTTCCAAATTTCATATATGGATTGCTTCCATCAAACTCTGGATCAAGTTTGAATATGGGGTTTTCCGTCGAACGATAATCAAGATGGCTGACAAAATGGTCACCATCTATCAGTTTACACCCATCCTCTGTTGTGGTCACTCTAACTTAGTCATTTTTAATCTCATTCCTTCCAAATTTCATATATGGTTTGCTTCCATCAAACCCTGGTTCAAGTTTGAATATGAGTATTGTCAGACAAACAATAACCCAGATGGCTGACAAAATGGCCGCGGCCTATCAGTTTGCATCCATCAACTGTTGTGGTCAGTCTTAGTCATTTTTAATAGGATTTCTTCCAAATTTCAATTATATTTGCTTCCATCAAACCCTGGTTCAAATTAGAATATGAGTTTTGTCGGAAAATCTATAACTAAGATGGCTGACAAAATGGCCGCCACCTATCAGTCTGCGTCCGTCCGCTGTTGTGGTCACTCTAACTTAGTCATTTTTATTCTGATTTCTTCCATCACATTCTAGTTCAAGTTGGAATATGAGTTTTGTCCATCCAAGATAGCTGACAAATGGCCGCCGCCTACCAGTTCGCACTCGTGGACACCCTACCTTAGTCATTTATTACCTGATTGCTTCCAAATTTCATATATGGACTACTTTTATCAAACTATTGTTCATATCTGAATATGGGTTTTGTCCCATGAACATAATCATGATAATTAAGGTCGTGGCCAAAATTCATATGCCCTTTTCACCATTGGCCATTATGCAGGGCCCTTAGTCGGAGTCTGACTGTTCTAATTTTTGTCGGAAACTATAAGCTGTAACCCCTATCTTGACTTAACTGTATCAAACTTTATGGGAAAATTGGTCCAAAAAGGGTTATACTAAGAAAGACCCTTAAATTACATATTGGATCCCTGAACAGGGGGGAAATGAGTTACAAGGACTATGAAATCACAAATGAGGTGGAAGTCAGAAGATGACAATAGTTGCATGAAAAATTACCCAGCATGCAAAGTTAATACTATCAATCTGCATTCTCAACTATTTTGAATATTCCGAGTCTGACCCCAAGGTTATTTAACTTTTTTCATGCTTAACTCAGCAGAGCATGAAATTTCAACTGCTCATAAAAACTAAAATGCTGAAAATAAAAGACATCATGCTTTCAAACTCTGTTGTATTTATCATGCTGATAAATGTTAAAATGCCAACGATTGTTGGCATTTTAACATTTATGAGCATGATAAATTTCATGCTCACTTGAGTTGAGCATGATAAAGGTTTCACTTACCCTCTCAACTGTAACTCTTTTTCTGCTTTAGCTCTCTTGTCCATCGCAGCAGTATCAACACACTCTTTACCATTATTGGTATTATTTACGGGTAATGAAGTCTCTTGTGAACTTTCAGATACTACACCGCTTTGAGTGTCTACTTTAGTAAAGCTCTGGTGTCCAACTTCCTTTACCTTAGAATCTATGTTACCTACTTCCTTTTGTTTATGTGATTTAGTTTCAGATACGAGATCACTTTGAGTGTCTACTTTAGTAAGGCTCTGGTGTCCAACTCCCATTACCTTAGAATCTATGTTTCCTACTTCTTTTTGCTTATGTGATTTAGTCCCCGCTTTACTGGTCCCTGAGACTAACGCAGCCTTATACTGCTGAAATTTTTGCCAATCAACAGTGCTTTTTGTAGTGTCTGTTGTGGTGGTCGATTCTGGTTGCATAGCTCTTTT
This sequence comes from Loripinus fragilis, assembly GCA_964019695.1. Taxonomy (NCBI): domain Eukaryota; kingdom Metazoa; phylum Mollusca; class Bivalvia; order Lucinida; family Lucinidae; genus Loripinus; species Loripinus fragilis. The sequence continues at coordinate 111,835,394 of OZ026517.1, forward strand.
CAATGGTCCTATCTCTATCTTATTAACAATGTCAGCTTTTAATTTTTGTCTTCTAGCAATATGATGTCTAACATCCTGATGCAATCCATTGTTTTCTACCAATTTCCTTATTTTGTTTGGTGGAACTATATTGTTATCACCAGGAGACCAATTCAGCTGCTGTTTATTTAACCCTTTTGAATACTTTGTGCTGGTCTTACTGGTGTTTTTACTTTTGATATCAATTCTCGGTTTCCTCTTAAAGTTGGTGTCTTCTCTATTTCCTGGCAACAACTCTTGGTTTGTGGTCTCTAGAACTTCCAAACTGCCATTTTCGGTCATCATCTCCGTTACGGTGTGTATGTCGAGCTTTGTTTTCCTTTCATGAGGATTTGGGTGTTTCTTTGTTCTTGGGTCATAAGGTTTGCCACCACCAAGTCCCTTTGGTACTTCAGCTGCTGCCTGCAATATTATGTTAAACGGTTTGGTGTCAGATAATCACATGTTCAAACTAATAACCAAGCAAATTTATACTGTAAACAAGCAATTGAATATCTATAGGATATAGATTGGATGGACAGACAGTGTGATTACCATAGATGCCTCCCTTGGGGGGCATAAAAAATGTTTTGACCTCAACTCAGGGGAGCAGGGTGTATGTAAATTATTGTAAGCTTCATTCCCTTTAATTTGTATGCAACATGACATTGCTCTAATAACTATTCTCTCATATATTTATGGGCCTCAACGCGATAAAACCTGTCTTCGCACAGTCTGATCAGCGCCTTTTTGTTCGCTCATTGGAAAGTATATCTAAACTTGCTACAAATGAAATTTTAATTTTATAGCTAGTTTTTAGTTCAAACGTATTTATTGCCAATACAAAGCAAGGGGTCGGGCCACAAGTTTTTCCAACATTAGTTACGGCCCTTCCCCTACAGTATACATACAAAGCATTACATAGACAACGGCGAACATATTTGAGCCAGGACATGAGATTTCCAACAATCAGGTATGTGCGATCAGCAAAGGCTCAGACCAGCCTGCGCATACGCCCAGTCTGGTCAGAGCCTTTGCTAGTCGTTTGGCTCTGTCTAGCTAGTCTCTGTAGCTGGGCAGGCTGGCTTGAATCTCACTTTGTCGGAAACCCCTGAAGACAGGTTTTGTCGCATTTAGGCCCATATTATCTAAAACAAGCATTTCAATAAAGGCTCTATGGGCCAATAAAGATTCCATATCTGAGAATGCACAGATTGACTTATAGATTATACAGGATTCCCACAGAAATTTCAAAACACTATTCCATGATTTTTCCATGATCAACAATGTAATTTCCCAAACTGTTTTATGCATGGCCTCCAACCTCCCCTTTTAGCGGCATCTTCACCACACTGAGCATAATTGTGGAATGCAGCAACAGTAATGTATTTAAATAAGCATGCTTGTAGACCATGCATGCATTTTGAAATAGTTAAAACTTGAAACCCTCTGTAGCCAGAAATTTTGTGTCTGACATACTGGCTGTTTTGACAAATTATTTCACAAAATTTCCATGATTTCCAGAGCTTGTGGGAATCCTGTTATATCATTGCTATCTTCCTCTGGTAAAACAAATCTACTGGCTCATATCTTAACACAAGTTGCAATCCTCACTCAGTCTGCTACTAACCTGTTGTATGTTAGTGGTTCCTGTCTTGAGAAACTGTTCATGTTTTCTCTTGGTTATCAGGTCCTGTAGTTCTTGCTTCTCTGCTGCTTTGTACTCTGTATCTGAATAAAAGGAATACCTAATTTGTTATAAGTGAGTACAGGTCCAGTTAAGCAAATCGAGAAACTGTTCATGTTTTCTCTTGGTTATCAAGTCCTGTAGTTCTTGCTTCTCTGCTGCTTTGTACTCTGTATCTGAACAATAGAAACAGTGTCAGATTATCTAAAAATAAGTGGGCATAGGTCCACTTAAACAAAATTTTGAGCGTAAAATTATAATTATTTTCTAACAAATCAGTGTAAACATATGTTTTTTGCGCTTAAAATAATAATTTCATTGAGACGATTCTTTTCAGTGCCCACAACATAAGTTTTGTTTGAGAAATTCAGTTATATACTTTTATTTGGAGGCCTGGCCCCGCATGATAAATACAACAGATGAGAGACTTAAAGCAAGAAATTTCACTACCTCTCGTTATTTTAGTTTTTATGAGCAGTTGAAATTTCGTGCTTGGCTGATTTGAGCATGAAAAATGTTTTATAACCTCGAGGCCTGGTCTACAGTAAGGCCATGATCTGACAATGCATGTTTAAGTTATGCCTCTTTGCAAACAAATGCTTTTAAAGCTTTTGATCTTTATCCATAGGTCAAGATAAACAAACAGTCCTGACATCTATATCATATAATATCATCATATCCAGTATGGAAGACAGTTTTCTAACTTGATAATCTCATAACTGTAAATCTAAACCAGAGCAAACAGCACACTGAAAACGTATATTCTTCGTTTGTTTTGATGCTTTACAACAATAATATTTCAGTCATGTCAAGATGATTTTCCGTCTTTCTATGTTGAACCAGTATTCTTGCATAGGAATTCGTTATGCGAAGCTGTTTGAAGCCGAAAAATCCATGTTCAAATCATGAGATTCTCCTGCTGTTTGAACATGGCTTTTACTTGACAAAGCCTATCTGGGCCCTGGTAAGTTTGTATGATGTTAAACGGGAAAGCTTTGCTGCCTTGACTGATCATTTCACTGATGTCTGTGTTCGCAAAAACGTTGAGTGCGTCTATAACATTGTGGCGAATGACATTTGAACGGTTGACGCTAACAAAATTTTGTTTAGAGAAATTCTGCATAAGAAAAAGGATATTTTAATGTTTAAGCAATGATAGCATATCAGTTTAGATTGAAGTCAGGTAAAGTATGCAAGAATAACGATCACACATGTTTGTTTCATTGCATGAACACTTGCCGGGTCCCTTGGACGATGTTTGAACACAAGGTCGTTAGGCAGAGCAATCAAACAGCTTCCTCGGGACCCCGCAAAAGTTAATGCATGAAAAAATATGTGTGATCCCTATGTTAAGCAGCGGATAAAATGTCTTGCTCAAAGACACAACAGACTCAGTGACTCTTGTGAGTCTCAATCTAGCAACCCTTTGATCCCCAGTCTAACGCTCTACCAACTGAGAGGCTGTGTATATTTATATTTACTCACTTGTCTGGTGTTTTTTCCCTTGTCTGTGTATGTAGTAGACATCTAAAGTATCAAATATAGGTCTATGATTACATACCATACACACCAACCTGAAACAATGAAACTGATAATAACTCAAAACTCTTCTGCTAATCTCAAATAAATATCTACTGTATCACTGGCTTGTCCATTCAAAATGTCTGTACATAGGGCCAGATAAGCAAAAAAGTTTAGTGTAAAGTTGTGATTATTTTCTTATCCATCAGTTTAAACATGTGTTTTGGGTGCTGAAAAGAACTGTCTCATTGAGACGGTTCTTTTGAGTACCCACAACATGTGTTTTGGTTGAGAAATAAGAAAACTAATTTTCAGTTACGCACTTTTATCTGGGGGCCTGTCTGTAGCAAACAGTGTGGACCCAGATCAGACTGCTCCTCCAGGAGCAGTTGGAAGAGGGTCCACAATGTTTGTTTGTATGCCAAAATTAATCCTTAATGTAAGCATTTACATGCAGCAGATGACATTTTCAGATGCATTTTTTTGTAGCAGGGGAATGGTTAACTACATATATTTACTAAATTGTGGGGACTTTTGTTGCCTGCTGATCATAATCTTTGCAAACAGTTTGAACCCAGATCATGTCACCTTATGGTATTTGGTTTAATTTGGCAACCAACATCATATTCAAGAGCACTAAACTGTGGCTGAAATCTGAATACATTATAAAGAGGGAATATATGGGCCAGCTGTTGAGATTTTGTACTGATCTCATATGTGAAAAAACTCCATTAAACAAAATGCTGACATAACCAGTGGTGCTAGAAGTCTAATATTTTGGTTTGAGTCTTCAACTACATCCATAATTTGTGTATGTGAGCAGCGAAGGCTCTGGTGAGACTGTGCAGATGTGATAAGTAGCATAATCAACCATGTGATGACCCATGATAATGAACCATACAAACTTTGCTGTATCAAACTGGGTAGATAACTCAATCGCTGTAAAGAAAGGTTAAAAGCTTGCTTTGATGTGGACTTTTTCTATACAGAAAAATAAAGGCACCCTTTTATTTCGAGGATTTTTTTTTTGCACATAAAAGATATGGAATCCAGTTCATTATCAGGTTCATCTCCAGTATGTCGACAGGTGTTTTTTGTTTTGTTTGATTTGATTCTTTACGTCCCATCAACAATCTTTCAGTTAAACAGGGACAGGTCTTCCTGGGTTGAACCAGTACTAAGCTAAGATAAATGTGTCTTGCTCAAGGACCACAACTCAGTGACGCCGGTGCGGCTCGAACCTGCAGCCCTTCGGTCTAGAGTCAAGCACTCTACCACTGAGCCACTGTGCTCCCCCAATATTGTTTTTGTTCCTCTCAAAATTTGGCCTTTTTTCCCTGAAAAAAATGCCCCTTTCCCCAAAACCCATGGGAGGGTCTCATTGTCGGATTTGACCTTCAGTGACCATGTATCATCTCCAGCATGTTGACAGGTGTAGTGCATGTGTTGCTGCATGTGGGGTTCACACGAGGGTCACACCCTATATTGACTTGGACTCCATGAAATACAAGGGTTCCCTTTATTTTTGGTTCTAAATGTACAGAGTTCAAGCTGGGCCCTGACAGTACGGAGAAGTGATTTCTCCCTCCAGTAATATTATGGAAAAGTGACAGTCAGATAGAGAGAAGTTATAGCATTAAATTGCGGCATTTTCTGTCAGTTTAGAAGCAAATTAGCCATTACACATACTATTGCCATTAATGGAAGGAGAAATATGATGCAGTGGTAGTAGATTGTCACCATAGCTTGCGTTTATTTGGTGACAGAGTGAAAAAGAGTCTCCCTAAGATTTTTTTACGGAGACTCCCACTTCTCCCTGGGTCCCATTTAGGGTGGAATTTCAGCCCCTAGGGCAACCATTTTGCCCTAGTCGCCCCCTAGCTTATTCCCTGATATGTACTGTACATACCTGCCATTACTGAGACGAGACACTTCACCATCAAGAATCTCTTCTCCCAACAAGTCATGAACTCTTCTTCGCTGGAAAACAAGAAAATTGTTACTGGTAAAGAAAAGAGGAACTAAACAGGCCAGAACATGAGATTGTGTGGCTTTTTGCAGTGAAAAAAGTGCTCTTGTTTGGTCTTGTATGGCCCAACTGTACTGGTGTCAGCAAGTGACTCAACAAATTTGGATTCAGTCAAGCGGTTCACCGTTCAGGTGATAGCATAGTAGACAAACAGACAGACCGAGGCAATAGCAATATTCCTTATTATGATACTTTTTAAAAACCTGGGATCAATACAAGAAACTTCAGCATCCACTGTAATGCCAGTACTAAGCAAGAACCCACCTTCAACAAGCAGATTTGAGCCCTGACATGTGATTTCCAACAATGTGGCATTTTGAGAAGTGTAGACTCAGACAAGCCTTTGCAGTCTCCTTTTAAGCTTAGAAACACCAAATGATGTTCGGTCAGTAGCTTAACTCTCATAGAATATGCAAGCGACTAGCAAAGGCTCTGATCAGACTGCGCATATATGCGCAGGCTGATCTGAGGCTCTGCTGGTTGCACATACCCCATTGTTGGAAATCTCATGTAGCTGCTCTATTCACTTGTCCAGTAGGCCTCTGCTTCAAGGTTTGCGACCAGGTAAAGTTCAAACCAGCCTGCTCAGCTACAAGGACTATGTAGAGCAGTGAAATTTTGCATGTAGCAGGTTTACTTATTTTACTTTTCAAAAAGTGAATTTCTAAAAAGGCACTTATCAGTGTGAAATTCACTTCAAGGCCCATTTAATGTAACTTATTAAGTAATTTCAAGCTGCCTTTGAAGATAGGAGGCAAACTTTTGCAGTTTTATGATTCTCAAACTTGAAAAATCATTTTTCATGCTCAACAACTGAGCATGTAATTTATCATGCTCATAAGTATTGAAATGCCATTTTATTGACATTTAGTAGCAGAATATAAAATATTAAAGATTGAAAGCAAAAAAAGCTTTATTTTTCAGCATTTTAGTTTTTATGAACAGATGAAATTTCACGCTCAGTTCAGCTGAGCATGACAAAAGTTTTATAACCTCAGGGCTTGATTAGTTATTCTGATTTAGTAAAATAACTTACCCTTAACCTATTCCAGGCTTGACTATCATCATCAGCTCTCTTGAAAGACATTATTCAAGTGTGACCAAATGACCAAGAAAGCCAGCAACAATTTATTAGGAACCCAGTCTGAAAAGCTGCAAGACAAAAATTAATTTAATTTGCCTTAGATTAATATTTTCAGAAGGCCAAATAAAAAATAAGGGTGTTTCGGGTAATGGGTCTGAAAATTTTAGGTAGGGTAGGCACAAATATTTTTTTTCAGGAAAAAAATATAATTTTATGTATTTTGAAAGGTATTTCTGGAAAAAATATAATTTTATGGATTTTGAAAGGCTTCAAAATGCATATATGATTAAATATTTTTCCAGAAAACCTGAAAAAATTCTAGGTTTTGCAGTAAATTTAGGTAGGGTTGGGTTACCCTTAACATAGGTAATTTTCATTTTGCCTAAGCAGTACTTTATCACATTGATTACAAGTATAACAGTGAGTACTGGAGATTGTCAATCAGAATTACACTGAAGCCTTGTGAAATGAACCAGACAGGACTTTAGTTTAGAGTGTGTACCAGAAAAATAATTTTCTTATCTTTCAATAAAAACATATGTTGTGGGACTTCAAAAGAACCGTCTCAATGAGACGGTTCTTTTGAGCACCCAAAACATATGGTAAAATTATGGGTAAGAAAATATTTACAATTTTACACTGAAAATTTTTGTTTATCTAAACCTATGTTAGAATCTGCATCCAGCATAAGGTACTTTACGTCCCATCAACAATCTTTCAGTTAAACGGGGACAGGTCTTCCTGGGTTGAACCAATACTAAGCTAGGATAAATGTGTCTTGCTCAAGGACACAACGCAATGACGCCGGTGAGGCTTGAATCCACGACCCCTCCGTCTGGAGTCAAGCACTCTACCACTGAGCCACTTCGCTCCCTCCATATTGTCGTACTTGACAGAATAAAACATAGAAAACAAAGCTAAATGAAGACTCTATAGCTGGTTCCTCTTATGTATGCCAAGTACGGGTGTCACAGACAGTAATGATTTCACTGACTTTATAAATCAACTAAAAATACTCCAAAATTACTCTTAGAAGTATTATACTGTAATTATTCATGGGGATTGTAAGTAAGTACGGGTGCAAAGATCAGTAATCGATACAATCAACTTTAATGAGGATACTTGTCCAAATCGGCTAAACAGACATCATTGACAAGGGTTTAAAATTGTGCATGTGCGGTGTCAGGACGGTCCAAATCAGATGGAGTCAAGTTTCTCAAAGTTCTTGCAGACCAGATTATAGAAAGGACTGAATGCTGACCAAAAGATGACCTTATCCCCTTAACCTGGAGTGGACGAAATCACAACTCAATGACATTTCAAAAACTGTGACAGCTGATAGATATTTATAGACAATTACAGTCATGAAGGGTAGTTTCCAGTTTAGCGGTCCCCGGAAGTATTTCTTTGCGCATGTCTACTGACCCAAAAAAGCAAAAATAAATTTCAACTGGGGTGTGGGGGCGGTAGCCTCCATATTAAAAAGAATTCATAACGGTTACCCCGATAAATAAACTATCAATATTTGGTGGTGTTGGGTGTATTAAAGGGCTTTCAGTCATTTTCTCAATTTCTGTGTCTTGTATCTTCAGCCGTTACAGGCAGCACTGTTCTCACTGGTAATATTGTCTCTATGTAAGTCTCTTCACAAAGGTAATTTTCTCTAGGTATATTTTCTAAGATTTTGATGAGGTTTGAAATGTAAACAAAAAATGTAAAATTTAGTTTTTCTGCTCTCTGGGATTTGTTAGATCAAAGCGTCCTGTCTTTTCTATGTAGCTGCAGAGACTGGTAGTTACAGTGTCTCTCCATCCCTTGAAATCCTTCTTGTCTTCATATGAAAGTAACTCTAGTATATCTAAATTTGTGGTTCCTGCTTGTGATTGAAGGGTATACAGCAACTGTAGTCGTTGGTCCTCATACAGCTGACACTCTAACAAAAAATGCTCAGTGTTTTCCACTTCACCACATTCACACCTGTTTGATTCAACCTGACCTAGCTTTTGTTTGTAATCATTCAACAGTGAATAACCTGTTCTTAGCTGAAGCAGTAGGATGAACCCTCTGTGGTCTGGGAAGTCAAATCTGGGTTTTGGAAGTATTTGGGGTCTGTATTGGAAATATTCTCTCCCAGTGTTAGATATGTTCAATTTATCCTGCCATTTATCCATAATGCTGTCTCTAGCTGCTTTCTTTATGTCATGGTTTGTGAGAACACTGGTGTTCTGGTCAAGATCCTGAGCTTCTTTGGCTGCTTCCTTAGCCAGTCTGTCTGCAACCTCATTGCCTTGAATGTCAGCATGACCAGGAGTCCAGAACATGCTGACTGTCCACCCATCACCTTCTAACTGCTGTATGTAGTCCTTTATTCTCCTTATAACATCTGAATAGTTCTTGTGGTCCCAGTTTAATGTGATAATTCCCAATGCTGTTTGACTGTCACTGAATAGCCTCAATGATTTACTTCTGTAAGAACTAATGATGAGGTGTTCCAGTACCGCCAATATAGCCACTAGCTCAGCCAAAAGAATCGATCCATGCACTGTGACCGGTCTTTTTATGAGAATGTCCTCTTCTCCTGGAATATAAAGTACTGCGCCTGCTCCACAAGGACCTGGATTGGGAATGCATGAGCCATCTGTGAAGCACAAAATACTTTCTTCTGGTCCATCTTTCATCAATTGATCAATAACACCTTTACCTGATTCTTGCTGATCTGTACTTCGGTTTTTTGAAGACCCAGCTGGCTCTAGTAAGATGGTCTTTCAAGACATCTGCAAAAGGCACCTTCACTATACTCTGGTTCTGGCTGTACAAATTGCATGTCAATACCAGTGATTCTCTTCATCTCTTTCTTTCTATCTTTACTGGTTCGCTCATATATGAGCATTACACCAGGGAGTGCGAATTTGGAAATTTTGATAAAATAAAAAACACAAAACACAAAAAAACAAAACAACACAAAAAAACACAAAAACTTTTGGCTGAATTTTTGTTTAAATAAGGAGTGCCCTAAACTCCTCTGTGGACTGGGCATTTGCCACAGAAGGAGGCAGACTATTCCAATGTGGAATAGTACGAGGGAAAAAAGAATTCTTCAGGGCATCACTGTATGTCTGGTGTCTGCGGTATTGAGCACTATGTGATGACCTGGTAGTTTTCAAACTATGAGCAGGGGTCATATACTTGTCTTTTTCAATAGACACTGCTCCACAATGAATCTTGTGAAAGAGAAGCAGGGAGGACTGGTCCCTACGGGCCTCAAGAGATGGCCAATTAAGCTCATCAAGCATTTCGCCGACGCTACTGGTGTTTCGCCATCTCCTGCAGGTCCAGCGGGCTGCTGTCCTCTGAACTTTCTCAATCTGATTAATCTGAAGTTTCAAGTGAGGGCTCCAAATGGGTGCTGCATACTCTAGTTTAGGCCGAACCAAAGTTTTGTATGCAACTTCCTTTGTACTCCTAGGTGCAAAAGCCAAATTCCTGCGAAGGAAACCAAGTGTCTTAGTTGCTTTGGAAGAGATTTCAGAGACATGCTGACCCCAATCCATGTTATCTGTAATAGTGATACCAAGGTATTTTGCCGACTGAACATTTTCCAAAGTTTGATTGTGTAGTGAGTAGTCGAAAAGAATTTGTTTGTGATGCTGATGCCGAGTCACTCTCATTGAGTGACATTTGGCTACGTTAAATTTCATTTGCCAATCGGCTTCCCACTGTCCTAAGCTGGTGAGGTCTTCTTGCAAGGTCAAACAATCCTGAAGTGAATGTATGTTCCTATACAGGACACAATCGTCTGCGAACAGGCGAACAGAAGACCTGATGTTATCCGGCAGATCATTTATGAAGAGGAGGAACAGGACCGGACCTAAGACCGATCCCTGGGGCACGCCGGATAGCACTGGGACTGGATCTGAGGCTTGGCCATCTAAAACAACTTGTTGAGTGCGCCCAGAGAGCCATGAGTTGATCCACTTGTGGGTGGATCCTCTAATCCCATAATATTCCAATTTGTGTAATAGCCTCCTGTGTGGAACCTTGTCAAAGGCCTTAGCAAAATCCATTATGATTAGATCTGTCTGTTTGTGCCCACGATTCACTGCCCCATCCAGGTTGCTGATGATATCGTGCACAAACTGGACCAACTGGGTTTCGCAAGACCTCTGACTTCGGAAACCATGCTGACAGTCAGCAAGTATGCTATCTAAGGCTTTGTGTTTGTTGATGTTGCTGACTAAAATATGCTCTAGGGTTTTGCAGCAGATGCATGTGAGCGACACCGGCCTGTAGTTAGCAGCATCATATTTTTCACCCTTTTTAAAGACCGGAGAAACATTTGCTTGTCGCCACTCATCTGGTACCTCGCCCCGAGCTAAAGACTCATTGTAGATGAGTGCCAGTATTGGAGAGATCTCATTGCTACACTCTTTAAGTACTCTGGCATTCAGTCCATCCGGGCCAGAGGCTTTATGAACATTTAGTCCGTCCAACAGTTTGGTGACCCCTTTCGGGTCAACTGTTATGTCCCCCATGGAGGAGAACGGACTAGCCCCTTTCGAGGGCGGGTCAGAGTCGTCTTCACGTGTGAAGGCTGATTGGAATTGCCTATTACAAATGTTGGCTTTTTCCTTAGAGTCTGTCTTAAGAATTCCGTTTTCTCTGAGTGATGTGATCCCATACGCGTCTTTTTTAAGTGATTTGACAAATGACCAAAACTTTTTAATCTTTTCAGGCTTGGGAGTGTCGGGATCTGAGCTATCGTTCTCGAACGTAAATATATTGGAAACGTATTTCCAATAGGCATCTCTCAGTACCTTCTGAACATGTGCTCTGAACCGCTTGTAATGAATCTTGACATCAGGGTCCTTTGATTTGCGAGCACAAAGGTAAAGCTTATGTCTCTTTTTTACAAGCCGTTTGATCGTTGCATCGATCCATGGCACAGAGTATTTTGTTTTGGTCATTTTTGATGGGATAAACCTTTCTACAGCCTCTACAAAGCCTGTTTTGAATTTGACCCACATGTCATTAACTGACATGTGACTGTGGTCTTCCGAAAGGTACGCGTCCTTAAATTGGGCCATGTGGTCTTTAAGTCCGACCATGTCTGCACGTTTATAGAGATAGATCTTGCGTGATGCCTGTTTTATTCTTTTAGCCTTAATGTCATACTCAACATATACAATGTCGTGATCAGCTTTGCCGATCGGGGGCATCCCCTTGACTCTATTCACAGGGGATGGGGCGTTAGTAAAAAGCAGGTCAAGAGTTTTATCATTGCGCGTTGGTATGTTTACAACTTGAGTTAGACAGTGCTCTCCTATAATATCCAAAAGTTGTTGCTGAGACTGTCTTTTTTGTACCCCATGAGGTACTTGCATGTGACTCCACTCTATGTCGCCGCAATTGAAATCTCCTCCAACGAGAACATGAGCGTTTCGATTTGACATAATTCGAGATAAGGATGAGTTTAATTCCTCAAGATACTCATTGTCAATCTTGTCAGGGGGGCGATAAAAAGAACCAAGGTACAGTGTCCTACATCCAATAATGTTCAACTTACACCAAACTATCTCGCAGTTGGTGTCCAGTTCCGGAGTTTCAGTACAGAGCAAGTCACGCTTAAAAGCAATAAAGACACCACCATGGGCATCACTTGCTCTGTCTTTCCGAACTGCATCAAAGGAGTCGGGGAAGATTTCCGAGATTTTGATTTCAGGGGTTAACCAGGACTCATTCCCCAAGATGATGTCTGGTTTTGCCGAGTCGATAATCATATGAAGTTCAGCCTTCTTATTCTTTATTGACTGACAATTCATAATCAAAATTCTGAGGGGATGGTTTAAGGCAGCCTTGGCTGCCTTCCCTTTAGCTTCCTTAGGCTCCTGTACTATAGGAGAGGAGGCTGCAGTGGGGGGGCCGATGATATCTGGTATCGGACTCTCAGGATCGGACAGGGAAGAAAGCGAATCAAATCGGTTATGGGTTTCCAGAGAAGCTGTGGTATCAAAAAGTGATGTGGAAAAATTTGGCATTCCACATTTCAAGCATTCCCATACAATGTTCTTACCCGAAGATTTATTAAGAATACTGTACATAGTTGATGACATACCCTGACAGTCTATATGATACCAGATATTGCAAGTATCGCAACAAATCCCACGGTCCTCCCATCCAACATCAGCATCACACACCCCACATGGGAAGTGTGATGTGCTATTAAGGGAGTTGGGACCTGGATTTGATTCGATGTCCCAAGAATTGCCACACAGGATAACGAATATATATAAATAGGTCAGACGATTGGAACCATGAAAATCCTTAAACCGAGTTGATCTATTTAGGATGGAGATTGTGCAAAGGTGAGGGATGTTTGAACAAAGATTTGTTTGATTTGCCGTGATCAAGGTTGAGGTCGAATACACAGGAAAGAAGTCAACAGGAATATCAATAGGGTGTAGACCACTATGTTGCCAAAAGTTCACTAGGCGTGCTGCTAGAAGCAAACATCCTATCATCAACATCATGTCAAACTTAAAATGACTCATCTCTGGCTATTTGAAGTTGTATTTGCTTGACTAACAGCCAGCCCTATTGGAGAGGTAACAAGACGTTTCGCCCCCAAGACGTTTCCCCCCTAGTCGTTTCCCCCCTAGTCGTTTCGCCTCTATTTTCAACCCTGGTCGTTTCGCCCCCTATACCCTAGTCGTTTCGCCCCAAATACCATTTCCTCCCTAGTCGTTTCCCCCCCCCCCCCCCAATATTTTTTAATGATTTATTTGTCATAGATAGCTAGGTGGAAGGGTGGGTGGATGGATGGACGGACGGATGGACATGCAGACTGTGTGAATGGGCGGGGGTCGGTCTGATTACTGCAGGATACCCCAGTATGCCGCAGAATACTTTTGATATGTTTAATAGAAATTTAACATAAAGTTGCATGGTAAATTGTTTTTTTTAAAAATACAAAAAAAATCTTTTTTTTTTTTTTTGGGGGGGGGGGGGGGGGGGGTTGTTGATAGGGCCACTTGACAATTCGATCCATAATGATCAATGGTGTCAAAATGTATCTCAACAATTAGATGTAGATGTCGAACCATTTATGTCCATAACCATATATAGCCATGTGTTGTAGTGGATATATAATCCACTCGCTTTATACCCAGGGATCCTGAGTTCGATCCCCAGCTCTTCCAGTCTGTCGGACAAGTCTCTAAGTTGTGGCCTCATCTCCACACGACCTCAGCTGTTGCTGGGACGTTTAACACAAACTCACTCACCAAATGGACCACTGAGATTTCTACCGACCTATGAATTTTAATGTGAAAATTATTCTTGACACATGTGTATATACACCCATGCTCATTCAGCTTGACCGTTATCCCGGACCGCCGCTGGTGGAGACTTTTGCCACGTGCTGACTTGCCACGTGCAAAAAGTTTGACTCGGGTCAGACACGAGAAACAGGGGCTTATCTGGATCAAAATCATTTCACATCGGTTACAGGATGTTGTCTTTCTCGATGTTTGCAGTTTGTCTGACTTGGCGAACATTGCAGACCCAGACCAGGTGTTGCGTCATGTGGCGTATAACATTCAGAGATGTCCCTATTTTGTGAAATTGATGAAATAATCAAAATAATGTTTGCAGACAGTCAGAATCAAGGTCCGTCGCCCCAACGTGTGGAATCGGACCGGTACGTGTCTCCTCACTACTCGCAAAAGATATTATATTTGGGGAAACCCTGGTCCGATGGTCACATTTAATTGAAAAAGTTTGATATCTTTCAATTTGGACTGTCATAAACATTCTATGAGATTTTGGATTTTAATTTTGCATCTGCGAGCAGCGAAGGCTCAGACGAGCCAGTGCATCAGCAAAATCTGGACACAGTATTTGCTGTACTACGTATAGCAGATGAAGGCTCAGACGAAATATTGGCCAATATCTTCATACCTACTCACAAAGGCTTAAACTAGCCACGTCCTGACAAAAGCTATTTGCTATTTCTAGACAGCTAACAAGAAAGGCACTGATCAGACTGCACAGTTGTGAAGACTGATATATGCCCTTGTTTTTTTGATACAAAAGTCGAGCGGTCTGATCAGCGCATTTATCGTTTTGCGAAAAAACGAAAACCAATTTCTATATGTTCTCATGGACATGCCATTCTACACGTCATACATGGTTGCATTGATACTTTATTATTTTACATTAAATTAAGTGAATATCAAGGCGAGGAATTGCAGATTGCAGTGTTTTCTCAGAGTCGTTACTGTTCGGTAGGGTCAAACAAATATTAACAAAATAGTAGCCATCAAAAGTGTCACTTCTCGGGCGGACAAGTCATTAAGATAATCCATTCAACTCAACAACAGCGATAATTGAATTATCAAAGCCTGTGAACGATTATCAATATTTAATTAATCGATTAGTTTATTGTCGCGTGTCAGCCTTAATTGAGCGTGACAAAAAGTACTGAATTTTCACGAACAATGTATACAACAAATAAATGTTTATTTTCTTTCTCTGTAGATCATTTTTGTCTTTACCTCGGACCTAGTCTTAACAAACAGTTTAGACCCTGATGAAATGTCAAATTATGCGGCATTTCATGTTCCAAAAGTGCAGGTTAAGAAGTTGCATACAGAGGATTTATATTTTGAATTTAAATGAGCCAGTTCATAAAATTTTGGTACTTATCGCATGTGTGAATAGTGAACGCTCAGACGAGCCTGTGCAGTCTGGTCAGAGGATTCGCTGTTTGCATACATACAATAGCCGTTGGATTATGCCACATTTGCGACATAGGAATTTTCAGTTCAGATATATATGAAGGTGTACGATTATTAAGCGTGTATACGCAGCTATCTAGTGGGTTTATAGGCTTAGGTTTTGATTTAAACAGTAATTCCGTATTTATTTTCTTGCATAAATAATTAACGTCAATGCAAAAACATGGTATTAACCATTAACTTTAATGCATAAAAGCTTTGGTCTTGCCCAACCCAAACATTGTTGTGGGTACTAAAAAGTTATAAGCTATCTAGAAACAGCAATGAGCCGGTTCTTATGAGCATCCAAAACACATGTATAAAATATCATTACATTAAAATGTTTCCTTCTTTGGACCTATGATGTATTGTTTTAAGTGTTCTTTAATTTACATGTATAACCAATAAGGCCTCAAATACTAAGATCTGCATGGGTAGCAATACCGTGACATGTAAAAAAATGAGGCTACATGCGAGAAAACACGATGTTGTTGGATGCGAAAAACAAAGGCGCAGAACTGTCCCGCATCGGCGCAGTCTGGTCAGCGCCTTCGTTATTCGCACTCTGAGAAATTCGATAGCTAAAAAAGCGAGACGCGAAATATCAGTATTTTAACTAGCCCAAATAGCTGAGCATGCTTGTTTGAGCTTGACCTGATAAAACACCACTGAGTCTGCTCCCTGTGCAAGATTCATATTAGGCATTTAAGTTAATAACTTAGCTAAGACCGAGTCTATTTCTATAGAAAAACAACAACAAGCAAACAGAAAATGCTAAGTTTCCCTTTTTCGTCAACGCGTTGAATTTTGCTTAATTTTATTCAGTTTCCCTCCACAAGTATTCTACAGGATTGACCAGGATTGAAAATCATGCAGTCAGAAACATGCACTGAAATTCAAACTCGATTTTCTTTTCTTTGGTACCACATGTGCTCGAATTTATGAAAATTTGCTACCTTTCTGATACTTAGGGACCTTCTCTTTTTAATTCCTTCGAAAAATTTAGAGAAAATAAAAGCCAATGAAAAAAATGAAACTTTTGACCAAAGTGATTCATAGAAAAGGCATTTTGTTCTTATACTCGACTTGATCATTTCTTCAGATCTTTAAACTAGTTGAACTTTTGACATTTTAAAGCATGTATCACGCTCCCCTAGGCCTAAAATCACACAAAAATCATAACTTCAAGGCTCTGTGTTTGGTACTGGCTCGCCCAAATTGGAACATTGGACCTAATTGCAGTCTCTCCAGAGCAGGGTGCTCATATTCCTAAAGAAGGAACATAGATGAGGGCGATAGATAGTCCTCTAGTCCAACTAAATTGCTGTTCATGCAAGTTTTAAGCACCAAAACATTATAAAGTGGTACGCCTTAAAACACGTTTTAACTGTATTGCTAGCTGCAATTTTTGCCGTTTGCAAACACTTAAGACTCAGATTAGGCACGCCAGAACTTCTTATATATAATATACATATATATATAAGGGGCGAAACGACTAGTGGGGCGAAACGACTAGTGAGGCGAAACGACTAGTGGGGGCGAAACGACTAGGGGGGAAACGACCTAGTCGTTTCGCCCCAAATACCATTTCCTCCCTAGTCGTTTCGCCCCCCCCCCCCAATATTTTTTAATGATTTATTTGTCATAGATAGCTAGGTGGAAGGGTGGGTGGATGGATGGAAGGACGGATGGACATGCAGACTGTGTGAATGGGCGGGGGTCGGTCTGATTACTGCAGGATACCCCAGTATGCCGCAGAATACTTTTGATATGTTTAATAGAAATTTAACATAAAGTTGCATGGTAAATTGTTTTTTTTAAAAATACAAAAAAAATCATTTTTTTTTTTTTTGGGGGGGGGGGGGGGGGGGGGGTTGTTGATAGGGCCACTTGACAATTCGATCCATAATGATCAATGGTGTCAAAATGAATCTCAACAATTAGATGTAGATGTCGAACCATTTATGTCCATAACCATATATAGCCATGTGTTGTAGTGGATATATAATCCACTCGCTTTATACCCAGGGATCCTGAGTTCGATCCCCAGCTCTTCCAGTCTGTCGGACAAGTCTCTAAGTTGTGGCCTCATCTCCACACGACCTCAGCTGTTGCTGGGACGTTTAACACAAACTCACTCACCAAATGGACCACTGAGATTTCTACCGACCTATGAATTTTAATGTGAAAATTATTCTTGACACATGTGTATATACACCCATGCTCATTCAGCTTGACCGTTATCCCGGACCGCCGCTGGTGGAGACTTTTGCCACGTGCTGACTTGCCACGTGCAAAAAGTTTGACTCGGGTCAGACACGAGAAACAGGGGCTTATCTGGATCAAAATCATTTCACATCGGTTACAGGATGTTGTCTTTCTCGATGTTTGCAGTTTGTCTGACTTGGCGAACATTGCAGACCCAGACCAGGTGTTGCGTCATGTGGCGTATAACATTCAGAGATGTCCCTATTTTGTGAAATTGATGAAATAATCAAAATAATGTTTGCAGACAGTCAGAATCAAGGTCCGTCGCCCCAACGTGTGGAATCGGACCGGTACGTGTCTCCTCACTACTCGCAAAAGATATTATATTTGGGGAAACCCTGGTCAGATGGTCACATTTAATTGAAAAAGTTTGATATCTTTCAATTTGGACTGTCATAAACATTCTATGAGATTTTGGATTTTAATTTTGCATCTGCGAGCAGCGAAGGCTCAGACGAGCCAGTGCATCAGCAAAATCTGGACACAGTATTTGCTGTACTACGTATAGCAGATGAAGGCTCAGACGAAATATTGGCCAATATCTTCATACCTACTCACAAAGGCTTAAACTAGCCACGTCCTGACAAAAGCTATTTGCTATTTCTAGACAGCTAACAAGAAAGGCACTGATCAGACTGCACAGTTGTGAAGACTGATATATGCCCTTGTTTTTTTAATACAAAAGTCGAGCGGTCTGATCAGCGCATTTATCGTTTTGCGAAAAAACGAAAACCAATTTCTATATGTTCTCATGGACATGCCATTCTACACGTCATACATGGTTGCATTGATACTTTATTATTTTACATTAAATTAAGTGAATATCAAGGCGAGGAATTGCAGATTGCAGTGTTTTCTCAGAGTCGTTACTGTTCGGTAGGGTCAAACAAATATTAACAAAATAGTAGCCATCAAAAGTGTCACTTCTCGGGCGGACAAGTCATTAAGATAATCCATTCAACTCAACAACAGCGATAATTGAATTATCAAAGCCTGTGAACGATTATCAATATTTAATTAATCGATTAGTTTATTGTCGCGTGTCAGCCTTAATTGAGCGTGACAAAAAGTACTGAATTTTCACGAACAATGTATACAACAAATAAATGTTTATTTTCTTTCTCTGTAGATCATTTTTGTCTTTACCTCGGACCTAGTCTTAACAAACAGTTTAGACCCTGATGAAATGTCAAATTATGCGGCATTTCATGTTCCAAAAGTGCAGGTTAAGAAGTTGCATACAGAGGATTTATATTTTGAATTTAAATGAGCCAGTTCATAAAATTTTGGTACTTATCGCATGTGTGAATAGTGAACGCTCAGACGAGCCTGTGCAGTCTGGTCAGAGGATTCGCTGTTTGCATACATACAATAGCCGTTGGATTATGCCACATTTGCGACATAGGAATTTTCAGTTCAGATATATATGAAGGTGTACGATTATTAAGCGTGTATACGCAGCTATCTAGTGGGTTTATAGGCTTAGGTTTTGATTTAAACAGTAATTCCGTATTTATTTTCTTGCATAAATAATTAACGTCAATGCAAAAACATGGTATTAACCATTAACTTTAATGCATAAAAGCTTTGGTCTTGCCCAACCCAAACATTGTTGTGGGTACTAAAAAGTTATAAGCTATCTAGAAACAGCAATGAGCCGGTTCTTATGAGCATCCAAAACACATGTATAAAATATCATTACATTAAAATGTTTCCTTCTTTGGACCTATGATGTATTGTTTTAAGTGTTCTTTAATTTACATGTATAACCAATAAGGCCTCAAATACTAAGATCTGCATGGGTAGCAATACCGTGACATGTAAAAAAATGAGGCTACATGCGAGAAAACACGATGTTGTTGGATGCGAAAAACAAAGGCGCAGAACTGTCCCGCATCGGCGCAGTCTGGTCAGCGCCTTCGTTATTCGCACTCTGAGAAATTCGATAGCTAAAAAAGCGAGACGCGAAATATCAGTATTTTAACTAGCCCAAATAGCTGAGCATGCTTGTTTGAGCTTGACCTGATAAAACACCACTGAGTCTGCTCCCTGTGCAAGATTCATATTAGGCATTTAAGTTAATAACTTAGCTAAGACCGAGTCTATTTCTATAGAAAAACAACAACAAGCAAACAGAAAATGCTAAGTTTCCCTTTTTCGTCAACGCGTTGAATTTTGCTTAATTTTATTCAGTTTCCCTCCACAAGTATTCTACAGGATTGACCAGGATTGAAAATCATGCAGTCAGAAACATGCACTGAAATTCAAACTCGATTTTCTTTTCTTTGGTACCACATGTGCTCGAATTTATGAAAATTTGCTACCTTTCTGATACTTAGGGACCTTCTCTTTTTAATTCCTTCGAAAAATTTAGAGAAAATAAAAGCCAATGAAAAAAATGAAACTTTTGACCAAAGTGATTCATAGAAAAGGCATTTTGTTCTTATACTCGACTTGATCATTTCTTCAGATCTTTAAACTAGTTGAACTTTTGACATTTTAAAGCATGTATCACGCTCCCCTAGGCCTAAAATCACACAAAAATCATAACTTCAAGGCTCTGTGTTTGGTACTGGCTCGCTCAAATTGGAACATTGGACCTAATTGCAGTCTCTCCAGAGCAGGGTGCTCATATTCCTAAAGAAGGAACATAGATGAGGGCGATAGATAGTCCTCTAGTCCAACTAAACTGCTGTTCATGCAAGTTTTAAGCACCAAAACATTATAAAGTGGTACGCCTTAAAACGGGTGCAAGTCAAAACGTCCCCTAGTCAAAACGCCCCCTAGTCAAAACGTCCCCGAATTGGTCAAAACGTCCCCAAACACGAAAAAAAGATTGGTCAAAACGTCCCCATAAAACGTCCCCATTTTGCAAAGGAGATTTTTCGAAGGAATATGGGATTCTAACAAAGAAAAAGCTTGTTTAAGTGTCTGGTACTAATGTATGAACGTTTGAAATGATGTTTTATAGGGTATTTTATGTTCATGCTGCTAGAGATCAACGTTAAAGCATAATAGTTTTTAGCGTGTTTTGTCGCCCGTTTTTCTTTTTCAAAACAACGTTGTTAAAGAACTGTTTCGGGAATACCATCATAATGTCTAGATAATCCCACATTATGTCAAGTCAGATCTGGGTATAAGCCACTTGCAAATGTTATCAGCATAAGACACCAGCAGGCAAAGAATTAATACGATACACCGACTTTGGTTCCGTATGGCCGGTTAATAAAGTGCAAGAGCAATTAGTCACGGTAGACCCAACATCACCTATTATAAATTTTGTTATTTCACCTAGGCAAAGTTTAAATACATCTTTACAGAACATGGCATTGTAAAATTTAGCCCCCACATCTAAGAACCTAATTTAACGTTTTTTCCTTTTTTGTGTAAATGCATGCCTCCACCCATCCGACGTATGGACGGACGATTGCATAATTTAATGCAATATAACACGAATGCACAATCCACAACAATACACAACAGATACATAATGGGGTTTTTTTTTGCTTGTTTTTTTTTTTTTTTTTTTTTTTGCATGCGATGTGTGTATCCATCCGATGCATCGGATATTGCTTAAGAAAGGTTCTTAATTAAGTTTCCTAATTGAGGAGTCATTGTCATCATTTCCGAGCTGCAGGTTTTTCACATGTCTTTACCAAACAGTTCAATTATACATGTATTAGACACCTATTTTAATAGAGTTAATCATCTATTATCAATTAGTTTTATTTCGCCTAGGCAAATTTTGCGCCTGTTGGAAATAGGATTGATATACTGGGTAGACCTAGATTTAGATTTTAACTTTATGCATATGTTTGCTCGAAATTAAATAAAGTTCTACTCCAAACTTACAACTATAGCAATTGTCTGATAATTACCATAAAGCAAATCATCAAAAGCTAGTGAATATATAATAATGTAATATTTGAAGGATTGTGTATAGAAGGAATGTCGGAAAAAACTGCGTTCTTAATGCTATTTTACTTAAATAACAGAATGGAATCTGGATAAAACACTTATCTAAAACAATTTTTTTAAACATCCCAGATTAAGCCTAAAATAACATGAAATATATATTAAAAAAATCATTTTGGGGACGTTTTGACCAACATTTTGTACCATGGGGATGTTTTGACCAATTTTTGGGGACGTTTTGACCAATTCGGGGACGTTTTGACTTGGGGACGTTTTGACTGTAATCCCCTTAAAACACATTTTAACTGTATTGCTAGCTGCGATTTTTGCCGTTTGCAAACACTTAAGACTCAGATTAGGCACGCCAGAACTTCTTATATATAATATACATATATATATAAGGGGCGAAACGACTAGTGGGGCGAAACGACTAGTGAGGCGAAACGACTAGTGGGGGCGAAACGACTAGGGGGGAAACGACCAGGGGGGAAACGTCTTGGGGGCGAAACGACTAGGGGAGGAAATGGTTTGGGGGCGAAACGTCCCGGATTCATTGGAGATACATATTTCTCATTCCATAGCTCTGAATTCTGTGTGTATTGGTCTAGTTTAGATTTCAATGGACATGTAGGGTTTTTTGCAGATAT
Source organism: Loripinus fragilis (assembly GCA_964019695.1). NCBI lineage: Eukaryota > Metazoa > Mollusca > Bivalvia > Lucinida > Lucinidae > Loripinus > Loripinus fragilis. Next base: position 111,857,337 of record OZ026517.1, read on the forward strand.
TTTGGCAATGTCTCTGATTGCAATCTCACAGTATCTCAAATTAAGTGGGGGTGGGGGGGGGGTTCCTGCTGCCACCTCTAGTGCATCCAGAGCCGCAGTAGACGGTAAACTCAAACACAAAGCCAATGCCTTTCTCTGGATTGCTTCTAGCTTCTTCATTTCTGTCTGGGGACCACTAAACTGGAAGTCTCCCGTCACGAAAACCCATGACCAAATCGAACTTTTTCTTTCTATTAATACTGGCACGATCAAATTTTGATCATTACGCCAGGGAGTGCAATTTTGGAATTTTGAAGAAAAAACAAAAACAAAACAAAAAAACAAAACAAAACAAAAAAACAAAAAAAAATCTTTCGGCTGTGTTTTTAACTAAATGAGGAGTGCCCTAAACTCCTCAGCAGTCTGGGAATTGACCGCCGAAGGAGAAAGACTATTCCACTGTGGTATAGTCCGGGGGAAAAAAGAGTTCTTCAGGGCATCACTGTATGTCTGGTATCTACAATATTGGGCACTGTGTGATGACCTGGTAGATTTCAAACTGCGAGCAGGGGTCAGGTACTTGTCTTTTTCTATAGACACAGCACCAGAATGTATCTTATGAAAGAGAAGCAGGGAGGACTGATCCCTACGGGCCTCAAGAGATGGCCACTCAAGCTCATCAAGCATCTCGCCGACACTACTTGTGTTACGCCATCTCCTGCAGGTCCAACGGGCTGCTGTCCTCTGAACTTTCTCTATCTGATTAATCTGAAGTTTTGAGTAAGGGCTCCAAATGGGTGCTGCATACTCTAGTTTAGGCCGAACCAAAGTTTTGTATGCAACTTCCTTAGTACTCCGAGGTGCAAAAGCCAAATTCCTGCGAAGGAAACCAAGTGTCTTAGTTGCTTTGGAAGAAATTTCTGAAATGTGTTGACCCCAATCCATATTATCAGAGATGGTTATGCCAAGGTATTTTGCTGACTGAACGTTTTCCAAAGTTTGGTTGTGAAGGGAGTAATCAAAGAGAATCTGTTTGTGATGCTGATGCCGAGTCACTCTCATAGAGTGACATTTGGCTACATTGAACTTCATTTGCCAATCGGCTTCCCATTGTCCTAAGCTAGTGAGGTCTTCCTGCAGTATAAAACAGTCTTGAATCGAATGAATGTTTCTATACAGGACACAGTCGTCCGCGAACAGGCGAACAGAAGACCTGATGTTATCCGGCAGGTCGTTTATAAAAATAAGGAACAGGATCGGCCCTAAAACTGATCCTTGGGGTACACCGGATAACACTGGGACTGGATCTGAGGCTTGACCATCTAATACTACTTTTTGAGTGCGCCCAGAGAGCCATGAGTTGATCCACTTGTGGGTGGACCCTCTTATCCCATAATAGTCCAATTTGTGTAATAGCCTCCTGTGTGGTACCTTATCAAAGGCCTTTGCGAAATCCATTATGATCAAATCTGTCTGCTTGTGTCCACGATTCACAGCGCCATCCAGGTTGCTGATGATATCGTGCACAAACTGGACCAACTGGGTCTCGCAGGACCTCTGACTTCGGAAACCATGCTGACAGTCAGCAAGTATGCTATCTAAGGCTAAGTGCTTGTTGATGTTACTGACTAATATATGCTCTAGGGTTTTGCAGCAGATGCATGTGAGCGACACCGGTCTGTAATTAGCAGCGTCATATTTTTCACCTTTTTTAAAGACCGGGGAAACATTAGCTTGTCGCCACTCATCTGGTACTTCGCCCCGAGCTAAGGACTCATTAAAGATAAGTGCCAGTATTGGAGAGATCTCATTGCTACACTCTTTAAGCACTCTGGCATTCAGTCCATCCGGGCCAGGTGCTTTATGTTAGCAACCCCAGCTGTTTTTTTAAGTGTAAAATAATGCTTTTATTTAATACCCATCTCATGCAGCTTGTGAAAAGCTGCACAAAACAGTTTAGATTTTTAAGATACCTTTACTAGAACCAAAGTTACAACAATTTTAATACCCGGAAAATCAGTCATTTTCTGGAATTTTTCTGCTATACAGGATGCTGAATTTTAGTGTGCCGCGACGGACCCGACGCGTCGCAGAATTTTAAAGAAATTGCTATAACTTTTTTATTTTTCAAGATATCTTTATGAAACTTTCAGTATATATGTATTTTTTCCTGCCCAATTCATTTTTTATGTTGCTTTTGCTGTATCTCTTAAAACAAAGAAGCTATTCAATAATATATGAAGCACTTTTGTGTGTTATTTTTTTTCTTAGTTCACACTGATGTAGGACAGATTTTAAAAATCATCTGTATATGTTATCAAAGTGTTATAATTTATGCAGAACATGTAAATAAGCATAAAAGTATATAAAAATGAATACTTTAAAACATTTATATACAGTGTTTGTCTTGTCTTTCACTCCTCTCTGTCCCATTTCACTACATATGAATTTGAATAAATTCAAGAGAACCTCTTGTTGGTTCTGATCAGAGTAAGACGTGCAATAACTCGACTCCACATGAATGAAATATCTTGGATGGCTAAAAGCCCAATGAAACAAATGAAGTTAAAATATTTCAAAAATTGGATTTATGTATGTTAAAAATAAGGAAAATAAATTGCCCTTCTTCAAAAATTATTTCTGGAACACTACCAGAAATTTGGCCGAATGTCAAACAGTTTGGATCCAGATGAGGAACAATGTTCTGTCGGTGCTACTGATCTTTTGATTTGTAAGTATGTTAAAACTGATCTTTAAATTTATATGTATGTATGTTAAAATACAGAAAATGAAATTGACTTTTTTCAAAAATACTTCTGGCCCAGTTCTTGAACAATGAGTATCAAACGGTCAAGGGATTCAAATCAGGACCAACTTTCTGTAGGTCCTAGCTGATCTGGGTTGAAACCCAGGGGTTCAAACTGATCTTTATATTCATATGTACATGTTGTAAAACTGATCTTTAAAGGTATATGTACATTGTATGTGTGTTAAAATATGGAAAATGAAATTGACTTTTTAAAAAAAATCATTGTGGAACACTATCAGCTAGAGCGTCAAATGGTTCAGATGGAGATTCTGTTAGTCCTGATCTGGGTTCAAGCTGTTATCAGTACACAGACAACAAAAGTTGCCTCAAGCAAGGAAAGTGTTAATAAGACTTCTTTGTAGTTTGTATGTCATACATATAGCATCACTTTGCTTGTATTCTTTAAGTAGCAATTGTCTACAGAGATGATGCATATTCTGGGATGAAACCAACCAACCTGAAACCCTGTTTTAATACAAATTGTTTTTGAACCATTTACAGAATTGCCCAAGAATCTTCCATTGTGGGCTTTCATTAGGGTGACCCAGTCTTGTTGGGTATTTTTTCTGGAAAAAAAGGGAGAAGAAAAAGAAATTGATAGAATGTACGAATTCTGGTACTGTCCGAATATAGGTTACACATTTATATATGTCTGCCGATGGTCGTTTCTGAAGTCTGTGAAAATGTCCAAATTTAGCTTGAATCATTATCAAATTGTATCAAATTCATAACAGTCTTATACTTGAATGGCCAACTCATGATTTTCTGCAGCGATTTTGTGTTTTATTAATGCAGTGATAGGCAAAATAGACATTGCACTTGGCAAACGGAAAAATCTCCAAGCGAGATCGGCTTCACAATGCGTTTTGGGGTTCTGTGGGAAAATAGAAAAAAAAAACGAGAAAGATAAAAAATGAGGGATATTTTTCATTTAAATATTAAATATAAGGGATTAATATCATTTCTGTAACACCTTTTGTGCATGGGACCAATTAGTTTCACTTAACTTTTGAGATAAACTTTGATAATTTATTGACCGGTAGCTAAAATTCAAGATGGCGTCGGTTGTTTACAAGTCAGAATTGGGGATTTCCGTGAGGGTCATGACCTTTGAACTGCCGTGCGGGTCGGTAAATTAACTTGAAATACCACAAAATATACATGGTTAGAAAGGGAATAAGGTATAGAAAACGATCTTTAGTGCGCTTTAGTGATTTACCAAATAGTTTTCAACCGATTTTGCCTTGACTTTCACTAAATATGACATAAGTTTGGGAGGTCGTAGCGACTAAGCGCACAAACCATGGGGTAGCCTGAAATCTCATCTGATTGGTTATGCTATTTTTAATTATGCAAATGACCATGCTTTTGTCGCATGCTAGTTCATTTGCATACACCGTCCTACTTTCGCGCCCAAAATAGCCACCATTCATCTCAGGTGTTAATTACCTACAATATCGATAATTACCTGTCAATTAAGTAATTATTGGAAATTCAATGACCACAAACAAGGTATCTTCCGAAAGCTCATTTTATTTTCAATTAATACATGTAAACAATATTTGGAATATCAAAACAGTTTTTATGCAATATGGATATAGATTGCAGTGGTATGGTATTTTTCCACTATTCTTAATCCAATATCTGGCGCAGCTGGGGTTGCTATTTATGTACATTTAGTCCGTCCAACAGTTTGACGACCCCTTTCGGGTCAACTGTTATGTCCCCCATGGGGGAGAACGGACTAGCCCCTTTAGAGGGCGGGTCAGAGTCGCCTTCACGTGTGAAGGCTGATTGAAACTGCCGGTTACATATATTGGCTTTTTCCTTTGTATCTGTCTTAAGAATTCCGTTTTCTCTGAGTGATGCGATCCCACACGCGTCTTTTTTAAGAGATTTGACAAATGACCAAAACTTTTTTATCTTTTCAGGCTTAGGAGTATCGGGATCTGAGCTGTCGTTCTCAAACGTAAATATATTGGAAACGTATTTCCAATAGGCATCTCTCAATACCTTCTGTACGTGTGCTCTGAACCGCTTATAATGAATCTTGACATCAGGGTCCTTGGATTTACGAGCACGAAGGTAAAGCTTATTTCTTTTCTTTACAAGCCGTTTGATCGTTAAATCGATCCATGGCACAGAGTATTTTGTTTTGGTCATTTTTGATGGGATAAACCTTTCAACAGCCTGTTTTGAATTTGACCCACATGTCATTAACTGACATGTGACTGTGGTCTTCAGAAAGGTACGCGTCCTTAAATTGGGTCATGTGGTCTTTAAGTCCGACCATATCTGCACGTTTATAGAGATAGATCTTCCTTGATGCCTGTTTTAACCTTTTAGCCTTAATGTCATATTCTACGTACACAATGTCGTGATCAGCTTTGCCGATCGGGGGCATCCCCTTGACTCTATTCACAGGAGATGGGAAATTCGTAAATAGCAGGTCAAGAGTTTTATCATTGCGCGTTGGTATATCTACGACTTGAGTAAGACAGTGCTCCCCTATAATGTCCAAAAGTTGTTGCTGAGACTGTCTTTTTTGCACCCCTTGAGGTACTTTCATGTGACTCCACTCTATATCACCGCAATTGAAATCTCCTCCAATCAGAACATGTGCATTTCTGTTAGACATAATCCGAGATAAGGATGAATTAAACTCCTCAAGGTAATCATTATCAATCTTGTCGGGGGGCCGATAAAAAGAACCAAGGTACAAAGTCCTGCATCCAATAATGTTCATCTTACACCAAACTATTTCACAGTTGGTGTCCAGTTCCGGAGTTTCAGTACAGAGCAAGTCACGCTTGAAAGCAATAAAGACACCACCATGGGCATCACTTGCTCTGTCTTTCCGAACTGCATCAAAAGACTCTGGGAATATTTCTGAGTTTTTGATATCAGGGGTTAACCAAGACTCATTCCCCAAGATGATGTCTGGTTTTGCCGAGTCGATAATTGTATGAAGTTCAGCCTTCTTGTTCTTTATTGACTGACAATTCATAACCAAAATTCTGAGTGGATGGTTTAAGGCAGCCTTGGTTGCCTTCCCTTTAGCTTCCATAGGCCCCTGTACTATAGGGGATGAAGCTGCAGTGGGGGGGCCAATTATATCTGGTATCGGACTTTCAGGGTCGGACAGTGAAGATAAAGAATCAAATCTATTATGGGTTTCCAGAGAAGCTGTAGTATCAAATAAAGATGTGGAAAAGTTTGGCATTCCACATTTCATGCATTCCCATACGATATTTTTACCCGATGATTTATTCAAGATACTATACATAGTTGAGGACATGCCCTGACAGTCAATGTGATACCAGATATTGCAAGTATCGCAACAAATCCCACGGTCCTCCCATCCAACATCGGCATCACATACCCCACATGGGAAATGTGAAGAGCCATTACAGGAGTCTGGACCTGGATTTGATTCGATGTCCCAGGAATTGCCACACAGGATAACAAATAAGTATAAGTAGGTCAGACGATTGGAGCCATGAAAATCCTTAAACCGAGTTGCTTTGTTTAGGATAGATACTGTACACAAGTGAGGGATGTTAGAACAAAGATTCATCTGATTTGCTGTGATCAAAGTTGATGTCGAATACACAGGAAAGAAGTCAACATGAATGTCAATTGGGTGTACACCACTGCTTTGCCAAAAACTTACTAGACGTGCTGCAAATAGCAAACATCCAATCATCATCATTATGTCAAACTTAAAATGACTCATATTACAGCTATAATGGAGTTCTGATTCCAAATTTTGATGTGTAGAGGGGTCTTGGGTCAAGCGTAACAATAATTTGAGATCTCAAATGCAACTGACAACTTACCTATGAGTTAGAACCTAAATGCGAGTATTTTTTAGCGTTGTTTTTCTTACCGGATGTTCAGTCAGCCATTTTGATGTTGATAAATAGACCGGAAGTGGGAGGTCAAAAATTGGCGCGAATTTAGTCCACGTGAAAAATAACTAAATTAAACAAATTATTTGAAAATTGACATCCTACAAAGCAAGAGTAATATATAAAATTATAGAAAATAGTAAAAACTCAGCCAAAAAGTGTTTTATAAGTCCAAAATATCCTAAAATTGTCCCAGGAAAAACAGGACCGCCATTCACTGGCGCATGCGCACTCCCTCCCCTTTCAATGAAATTGTTGAAAATAAAGTTCAATTCATGCATAGAAGCAACACGATTCCTCTTTTAAGTGAGGAATGAAAGTTCTCATAAACTTACTACCGTATGATTTGTTAAATAAATACAATAAGGAGGAAAATATTCATTTCGTTTTTTTAACTCTTTTTCAGGTGAGCTCGATTGACACTCAGAATATAATCCGAACATTCTTCACTGGGTATAAGCAAACTCCCCAGTAGTGGCACAAACTGCAGACGATCAAGAGACATACCAGAGATGATACAAATTACAAGAGAGACTAATTCTGTCGTGAAGACATAGATTCAACGATTCAACGATTGCTCTTATGTATGGCGTGTACGGCTGTCACAGACAGTAACGATTTCACTGACTGATTAAATCAATTAAAACACTCCAAAATTACTCTTAGAACTATCCATACTGTAATTATTGATGCCAGGGGATTGGAAGTAAGTAAGGATGCAGAGATCAGGAGCCGATACAATCAAGTACCGTGCTCCTGACCCAGGATACCAATGGGAAAGTGACAAACTCACAGTTAGACACCACAAACGAGAGCAAAGAGGTTGAAACACAATTCACTAAGAACAAAGTCAAATAAAATTACATGATTTTATTTTCGAAGATACATTCGAGACAAAAGTAAGTAATGGTGCAAAGATCAGGAATCGATACAATCAAGTACCACACCTGACCCAGGATACCAATGGGAAAGTGACAAACTCACAGAAGACACCACAAACGAGAGCCAAGAGGTCAGCCCTTTCCCAGCAGGTGACCACAAAGCACATATAAACAGACGCGCACAAAACATAGCAAACACAAGACAGAACAAAAACATAAAAGATCCACAAAAGAAGTACCGCCTTGGAACGGTCAGTAAAATATTTTACTGGAGGGCTTAAACCAGTTTTACGGCGCCAACCTCACCCTTGATTCCGATGTGGACCAGGACACATTTGGGAAAGTGACAAAACACAACAAACACGACAGCCAAGAGGCCAGCCCTTTCCCAGCAGATGACCACAAGGCTACAAAGAACAGACACAGCATTACAACACACACCAACATGAAGCATAACGAACAAAAACGATCCACAAAAGAAGCACCGCCTTGGAACGGTCAGTAAAAATACTTTTACTGGAGGGCTTAAACCGGTTTAACGGCGCCAACCTCACCCTTAATTCAGATGTGGATCAAGACACATAGATATTTGGTTTGCATGAAAGACCCCTAACTTATCAATGCATCATCTCCTAAAACATATAAATCAAGATATAACAAGGAGATAAAGCAAGGATAAGGACTCAACAGTAAATTAAACTGAATACCGGAGCAAAAGAAATCCAACAGGTAAACCCCGGTGGGCCCGACAAACAGCCAAAGCATCAGGCCCCAGGTTTTTGTGCGTTTATACTCTATCGTTACAAGTGCAAGTGGAGTCTAATTTGCTGTTCAGCTATCTGGTATTTATTGCGGTCGGCCGTGGCCGGCCGCTTATATAAACATCAATGTACACTCATCAATTTCAGGTTTTGACTGAACCATTATGCCATGCTCAGGCTATATTTTATTTGCTGCGGAACAACGAGCTGGGTACAAAATATCGTGGGTTGACCTACAGCGCGAAGTAAACTGTCCGTGAAATATGTAGGGAGGCAAGCTCGTTTGCTAATTTAACAAAGAGGGCGTCTTTATATAAATGCAATAAGTATTAGCTTTTCAAAAAAATGCTGAAAATAAAACGTCCCAAAGTCAAAACGTCCTTGATTGGCAAAGAGTGTGAGCGAACTTCACATCAGTAAACGTACTTATGTGATTGTCATCCACATCTGATCACATAGAATTACTATGAATTCAGGAACTGTCTTATGACGGTCATGACAAACAGGTTTTGTGCCCCCAAAGGGATGCATATAGTAATCAACCTGCCTGTCCTTAGTGTCGTAAGTGTTTGAGTGATCATATCATATCCTGAGTATATCTCCTATATTATTTTAGGTAGGAATGCCAAAATTCGTGTGCTAATGCATTTAGGGTCATGGAGCGTCACACACCTTTACCACTGCCATCAGATCTAGAACAATCGTGTCACGAGCATAAATCCTAGGAATCCCTAATTTGGTTTGTGAACACATCTTGGGGTCACAGAGTTTGTACATATACAGTCTAGCGACCACTGTGACCTTGATTTTCTGGCATCAGTTTTAAGAAAAATGTGCTGTCTAGTGTTGTCAAATGATTTTCCATAAATGTGTCGCATGCTAGATACATTACCAAATCATAACATGTATAAGCCTGTTGCTTTCAAAAGGTCAAGCAACATACTCACTGGAAGCATGTGTTAAATGGTAACAAATCACAGTTCAGATGTTAATAACCAGAGCTTAGAATAAATCTACATGGACAAGCTATAGAAGTTCAAAATGGAAGCATGCAGTGGGCAAGAATACATACAATGATAGGGCTAAACGACCGCCAGCTTTTTTGAAAAGCTAATACTTGTACCCTAACCTGTCAGAAAATCTTGGGTAACCCATATCAGTGTAATTCATCATACATCAGGCCATATATTTCTGTCTCTAACACGCCAGGCGAAAAACAAAAGTTCATACCCTACTTAGTTATTGTCCTGATAAGCCTTCTGCAGCAACCTATGGAATCTTAGTTAGCACAAAAATATTTCATCTGACCATACATCGCCTATGTGACATGCGTGCCAAGAATAGAACCCTTACTTTTCATAATATAGCTTTTCTAATAAGGTGCTACGAAAGGGATATTTTTGAAATCCTTTAATTTAACAACAAATGCTATTCCCTGCAATATTAATTGCCTTGTCATAATGAATTTACCAGAGAGAACAGACTCTTGAATCACATACCCCTACATATACGTAAAAATATTGGCCCTGTCCTTTATGCCGTTGACTAAATATCAACCATAAAGAAATAACATTCGATTTGGAACTTTCTTACAAACAGAGAAAAGGATGTCTCCCCTGTTTTCCGTAATTAAAAGAGTTTGAATGCTTTAAAGCGAAAGGGCGTTTTCATTTGTACTGTACAACACACATGTTCCAACCATGCATTTTCGTGATAGTACTGTCATATAATTAAATGGACAGCAAATACCATCATCCCCTCATTAATTTACCCTGTCATAACGGTTTTAATTGGAAGAAAAGGCACTTAAATCGCACAACATTACATGTAACTGAAAATTTTGGCCAAGATCAAGATGCCGTTGATTTAACGTTGATTAAATATCAACCATAAAGAACTATTATTCGATTTGGAACTTTCTTACAAACAGAGAAAAGGATGTCTCCCCTGTTTTCCGTAATTAAAAGAGTTTGAATGCTTTAAAGCGAAAGGGCGTTTTCATTTGTACTGTCCAATAAACATGTTTGACCATGCAGAGTTCATCTGTCATATATGATGTCCATAAGGCTCCAACTAATTTTATTAATATTTAACAGCCTGTGCATATGCAAAATTCCCTTTCTAAAAATATAAGCCATGTTTAAACTATATAACACTCTACTTTGTAATTTTAATGCTGATCAACAGAATAGAATTTCGAGTTATCTGAATACGTGTTGATAGCATTTTCTTTTTAAAAACGAATATTAGTTCACGTGCGGTTCACGTGCGTAATGCATTTTTTAGGTATGAATCATGTTGATGGAGTCCCTTTTCTCTTGTTTTGGCTCCCCTATGGCTTACTTTCTTTCATTACTCCCTTTTTTCCAGACGATATTTTAGAATAAAAGATCGTCTTAGGGACATATTTTTTTTTATATCGTATTTTATGACACATGCCTGCAATATATGTTGTTGTTTTTTTTTTTTTTTTTTTTTGTTGTTTTTTTTGTGTTTTTTTTTTTCAGTCCTATGGGCGATTTTCACTGATATGGATTATTACCCCACAATTCTGTAGTTTTATGTACAATTCAAACAGATGGTAATTAATGACCAATATGCCTATAAATAGTCTCAATATCATCCCCAAAAATTAAATAATTATAAACTTATATGCATATTGTCCCCACATAGTATAATTGAAATACTTTAAAATTGAAAATTTCGGACATGTGACGAATGATGCATTTATCTATCTCATTTAGCATATCATAGTTTAGAATTCGCTGTTGCGATTGCTAAATAATGATTTGACAAGTTTGAGAAATTAACATGTATCTGTAAGCAAAATTTTGAATTACTAATATGCATCCTTTGCCTTTGACTCCTTAAATTATATGAACATTCCCTCAAAAGAATACCCTTTATACATACAAGGCAACCGCATGACAAATGATGCATTTCATGCTTCTAACTGTCACTTCATAGTTTAGTATTCGCCATTGCGATCACTAAATAATGATTTGTCAATTTTAGAAGTGTATATGTATCTGTAAGCAGTAAGCTGAATTAACTAATATGCATCCTTTGCCTTCGGCTCCTTAAAGCAATATCGTAGAGAAAAAAAATATCTAAAATTATAAGAACATTCCCTCAAAAGAATACACTTTAAATATACAACGCAACCGCATGACAAATGATGCATTTCATGCTTCTAACTGTCACTTCATAGTTTAGTATTCGCCATTGCGATCACTAAATAATGATTTGTCAATTTTAGAAGTTACTATGTATCTGGCCTACAATGCGCTGATTTACCAGTATGCATCATTTGCCTTCCACATTAATATGAATATTACAATAAAACACATGTTTCAAATAAACCTTATAAAACAAGACGATTGATGCATTTCATATTTCTAATACGCCATATCATAGTTTAGTGTTGGCTTGAGCAATCACTAAATAATGATTTGTGTCTTGAGAATTCCTGTTTCCTATTTAACAATGAAGTACATTTTTTTTTAACAACAAACTAATTTTGTGCCCTGCATCAATCGCCTTCATCGCCTCTCAACTCATTCGTTTTGCTAGAGCATCTAGCTATGTTGCTGACTTCAACACTCGCAATAAATTGTTAACTCAGAAACTTCTTAAACAAGGCTATCAGTATCATAAACTTCGCAAAACATTTTTAAAATTTTATAGACGATACTATGATTTGATTTCTAAATTCCAAGTTGGACTTAAATCTCTCTTGCGCCAAGGACTTTCGGAACCTGATTTCTATGGTGACTTGGTGTATAAGTTGAAGAAGATTGTTGGCTCTAATAATTTTTCAGCGCAGTTCATTAAAATAATTTCCCATTATAAAAAGATTGGCTATAACATTAATGTATTGCAACAGACTGCATGCTTGGTAGTCAACCCAATCACGGTTGGCAACTTTGCTTTCCTCTTTAATTGCACGCCGGTGGGTCGGACTTCAGACTCTATGATGGTTCCGACTTAAAGACTTATCTATTGATGAGATGGTAGGGGCCTGATGCTTTGGCTGTTTGTCGGGCCCACCGGGGTTTACCTGTTGGATTTCTTTTGCTCCGGTATTCAGTTTAATTTACTGTTGAGTCCTTATCCTTGCTTTATCTCCTTGTTATATCTTGATTTATATGTTTTAGGAGATGATGCATTGATAAGTTAGGGGTCTTTCATGCAAACCAAATATCTATGTGTCTTGATCCACATCTGAATTAAGGGTGAGGTTGGCGCCGTCAAACCGGTTTAAGCCCTCCAGTAAAATATTTTACTGACCGTTCCAAGGCGGTACTTCTTTTGTGGATCTTTTATGTTTTTGTTCTGTCTTGTGTTTGCTATGTTTTGTGCGCGTCTGTTTATATGTGCTTTGTGGTCACCTGCTGGGAAAGGGCTGACCTCTTGGCTCTCGTTTGTGGTGTCTTCTGTGAGTTTGTCACTTTCCCATTGGTATCCTGGGTCAGGTGTGGTACTTGATTGTATCGATTCCTGATCTTTGCACCATTACTTACTTTTAAAAATGACAACTAAATTGATACTATAAGTTCTTTTCTGTGGCTTTTACCCTTGTTCACATCGCGCGCACAATATGGTGGATCAGTTTGAATTAATAAAGTCAGTACAGGACTGCAATATGCATTTCTGCAGTTCCCATCCAGCATACAAGTTTTGTAGCAACCAGACTTTGCGGTGGCCACAAAACCATGCTAGCTGCTGAACTTACAAATAATTATATTGGCTCAAAATTACCAAATATGCATATCACATCCCAGTTTTGTCCTGCTGTATAATTTTCCTTCCACCTATAGCGTAAAAGTTCAACTGTCATTTCCAATAAGTTGAATAAGTTTATTTGATATAAGTCACAATCAATGAAATATGCATTTTCTCACTTCAGGTCCAGCATGTATTTTTTTTTTGCAACCAACTCTTTGGTTCCTAAAAAAAATGCTAGTCATGAAGCTTTAGTAATTAGTTTAATTTTTAGAAAATAAATTACTCTTGCCAAATATTGAGCATGCATATATCATTTCCATTTTTTTTCTTGTCTACCAATGTTCACCACAAATTTTTTCAGCGTTAATCTTCAACATCTCCTGGTCTGTGTACCCAGTCATGGTCTCGATTGAAAGCCGACATCCCCTTGAAGATTGTCTAATCAACTAACAGTCGACAGAAAGTTTGATCATTATAGTCGACTTCCATTGGTTATCATCTATGAGTGTTCTGCTAGGCTCATCGTGACGTTGAATAATACTTTACATGTAATGTTCAATACATAGTGTAATCAGCATCAATGTGATCATTGTATACTGTCATACAATGAAGCTGGATGACATCCACTGAATCAATCATTTTAATGGGGACTCTTCGCGATGACACATTTACTTTCTAGCTAATGTCATAGTTGCCCCATTCCATGTAGACAAAATTACATAGATATATACGTTTGTAGATAGTCCCATTACCAATAAGTACATATACATGTTAATCAAAGTTGAACATAGTCCCGTCACCCGGTATCAATGGTATTTACACTTTTCTCAGGAAGCATAGTCAGTGATTCACATGTCGCTCTGCGTCGTCGTGATATTTAACGTTGGGTATAACTTGTGAATCACGTTGTCTGTTTCCACTGTTCCACGTAGCAAGGGCGCAGAAGCAACTGTTCCGCAGACGTAACCATGGCCCTCTGGTGTGCCAGAAACCCTCGCAGTCGTCATCTGTTGGTACTTGCATTGGTCAGGTGTAATCCCTGATTGATCCTGTCCACTACCACTAATGGCTAACTTCTAATTTACACATATGTCATAGTAGCCCCATTTAATGTAAACAAAATAACATGTACGTTCGTAGATTGTCCTCTAACCCATATGTACATGTGAATGTTATTCAAAGTTAAACAAAGTTCCGTCACCAGATATACATGTATAACAGTCAATGTTGAATATGGTATTTACATTATTCTTCAAAATCATACTCAGTGATTCACACGTCGTCTTGACTCATCGTGATGTTCTAATGCTGAGTATAGCTTGTGTATCCACTGTTCAACACAGCAAGGGCGCAGAAGCAACTGTTCCGCAGACGTAACCATGGCCCTCTGGTATGCCAGAAACCCTTGCAATCGTCATCGTTTGGCATTGCATTGGTCAGGTGCAATCCTTGCTTGATCCTGTCTACTACCGCAAAAGGCTAAATTAAAGACGCTGCTACTCTTTTTACAAAAAAAAAATCCTACCCTTATTATCATGGACAGGCCTAACCCACTCACAATATTTGTAACCAGTTGATCCCTAAGTATATTTAGGATGATTTTGAGTTCTTTTGACAAAGTAATATTTGTTGTTTAAGAATTAACTTCCTAGTGGTTCTTACAACTGATGAAAATATGGATACCCTCTACCAAACGCACATACGTTTAACAAATTCTTCAAGTTCCTATATCAAAAGTAACCCTTATGCCATTTTTATTTTTGCCAACAAGTCAGATTCAAAATCATACTCTTATTCAAATCAAATACTCAATGTGGTATGGTTGGCCAGAAGCAGGTCATTCGCTTAAGTAGTGTTCCCCTAATGGCCTTTAAGGCGCATGGTTCGCCTGTTGCATTTTTAAGGCGCATGGTTTGCCTGTGGCGAGCATTTTGCTTGAGCGTAGTTCGCTTTAGCCTTTTGTTCGCATCTTTCTGGTGCTATTTGTACCTTGTGCAATGTTTTTAAATTTCTCTCGGCGTAATGTTTGCCTGATGAGTTGGTACGGTATACCCTTTATTATGTTAACACTTGCACTGTTAAGGCGCATGGTTCGCCTGTTGTACTTTTAAGGCGCATGGTTCACCTGTTGCACTTTTAAGGCGCATGGTTCGCCTGTAGCGAGTACTTTGCTTAAGCATAGTTCGCTTAAGCCTTTTGTTCGCAACTTTCCTGTGCTATGAATACATTGTGCCGTGTTTGAATTTTTCTCGGCATAATGTTCGCCTGATGCGTATTGTTCGCAATTTAGTACGGTGTACCCTATATCATGTTAACACTTGCACTTTAAAGGCACAGGGTTCGCCGTTTCCATTTTAAGGCTCACTGTTTGCCTGCAGCGAGTATTTTGCTTAAGCACAGTTCGTTTAAGCCTTTTGTCGCACCTTTCCTGTGCTATGAGTTTCAGTTGCCCATGGTAACCATTATGACACGTCCAGTTTTAGCCTGCTTCAGTGCAGTCCCAAGGTGAGGGTCTGACAACTGGATTCTTAACCTGTTCAGTTGCTTTTTTTAGTAAAGTTACTTTTCATAGCTCAACAGGAGTATTTTCAGAAAATTCAATATTCCAATTAATTAATTTCAAATGATAAGCTCGCTCGAGGTTTGGTTAGTGAGACCTTACTTAATTGCAAAAAGAAAAAAAAAACAAAAAAAAACACTACTATGTTCCCCTTTTGGGATATTTTGTGTGTTTTTTCTTACTTTTCTGGTATCCTAAAATTTTAAATTCTTTTTGGTGTAATTACAGTGTCTCAACATGAGCCAGAAAAGAAACTGTGGGAAGGGAGCTAGTACGGGTCCAAAGCCCAAAAAGATACGAATAACACTCCCTTTGCACAACAATGATGATTCCGAGGCTGAAACGCCTTCATGTAGCCACACTCCTACTAACAACAAGAGGGGTATACCGATAAAAGCACCTAAGACAACCTTGAAATCTATTCCACTTGTGGACAGTAGCGAGGGGGATGACGATGATGATTTTGTGGATATGGTTGATGATGATGAGGTTGACCAGGAGGATGAGCCCCACTCAAATCCTTCCACTGACACTCCTCGCAGGAAAAAAACACCATCCTGTATACAACAGTAAAGATCGGCTGGTAGACCCCAATAAATCTGCGTCAGATTCTGACTCATCCGATGAGGACATTCAGGACTTGGCAGCAAAACACATAGGGAAGCTTACAGGTGCGCTGCCAGATTGTGATACTCTCTCATACGGTGAACCTATAACAACACCAATACACACACAGATCCCACCAAAAATTCAAAGGAAAATTTGGGAAAATAAATACATCGATTTTGCAGTTTTATTGCCAAATACACCCTTTCCACATTCAAATCTGAATCAGCGCTTCTCACTGGAACTTGGGCAAAATTCCAAAATAAGTCTAGTCCCCAATACCTATACAAAGAAGATCAATTCCATTGAACAATGGACATCCGCATTCCTTCGATTTGCTGCAATTTATGGTTTAAAATATCCAAAAGAAATGCCAAAACTCATGAAGTATGCGGAAATAGTCAGGGACCTAGCTAACAGGAAACCAGGTCTTTCATGGCTAATGTATGACACCCAGTTTCGCTGCCTTCGCCAATCCCAGCGCATAAGCTGGGATCAACTCCACACAGAATTTTGGGTCATGGCTGCCACAACACCTACTTTTCGTTCCCAACCCAGACAACAGCAGCCCTTTCAGGGTAGGCAGTCATTCAATCAGCAAAGATCCCAGTTCTTACGCAACACTTGCTGGACCTATAATAAGGTCGGCCGATGCAATAACACAGAATGCCACTATGAGCACAAATGTGGTCTCTGCCGTGGCAGACACTGCGCTAAATCCTGTCAAACTGCAAACCAACGCAGCGGACTTGCACGAAGTGGTCCTGAACCCCAGCTGTCCGCCAGCCAATCACAAAATCCTAAACCTATCAGGCCTGTCGCCAGGAATCAAACGCAGTGAACCAATTAAAATCACATCAACAGTTGTCACCCCTATAAAAGTGGATGTTTTGGCTGCGTATCTGGGCAACTCAATTGAAGCTCCCTATTTAATTGAAGGTTTTACATCTGGTTTTCGTTTAGGTTATTCTGGCCAAAGACATTACCGTATGTCTCCTAATATGTCATCTTGTCAACAGTTATCAAATGTTGTTTCACAGAAAATCAAAGCAGAAGTAGCCGCAGGCCGCCTAAAGGGCCCCTTTCAAGACCCCCTTTCCCAAACTTTCAAATTAGCCCAATAGGTTGCATTCCCAAGAAGGTGCCTGGGGATTTCCGCCTTATTCATCATTTAAGTTACCCTCCCGGTTCCAGCATTAATGATGGTATCAAACCTGAACTAGCTAGTGTCTCATACTGCTCTTTTGATGATGCTATCGATGCTGTGCTTAGACTTGGCAGAGGGGCTCTCATGTGTAAGACAGATATTGAATCCGCATTTAGAATAATCCCTGTGCATCCTGTGGACCATGAATTACTGGGTTATAAGTGGCAATCCAGATACTATTTTGATAGTTGTCTCCCATTTGGCTGTCGTAGCAGTCCAGCAATTTTTGAAAGGTTTAGTACTGCAGTAGAAGGGATAGCTAAAAACATCTTGAACATTCATGATATCATTCACATACTTGACGATTTTTTAATGATAGGCCCACCTGCTTCAGCAAAATGCTCAAACTACCTATCCTCTTTTCTGAATCTCTGTAAAAAAGTCGGAATCCCAATCAAGGCAGATAAAACAGTGAACCCAACTACTTGTATCACTTTTATGGGACTGGAACTCGACTCACTTAAAATGGAGGCAAGATTGCCACAAGAAAAGTTGATTAGAGCAAGACAACTTCTTAACAAATACAGTAATAAAAGGAAAATAAAGCTGAGAGAACTGCAATCCCTTATTGGTTATCTCAATTTCTGCTGCAGTGTTGTACCCCCAGGCCGCTGTTTTTTGCGGCGCCTGATCGATAAAACTAAGAGTGTCAGCAATCCGGCTCATAGGATCACTCTTAATAGTGAAAGTCGTCGGGATTTGCATGCATGGAAACTTTTTGTTGAACACTTCAATGGAAAATCTAATCTCAGTGAAGCGTTGGAGAACAATTCAATCAATGCATTTGTACACTGACGCAGCAGGAGCTCTTGGTTTTTGGGCCATGTTTGGGAAAAACTGGTTTAACAGTTCTTGGCCTGCCCAGATAGCTCACTTGCCCATCACATTCAAAGAACTTTTTCCTATCGTGTTAGCAATAGAAATTTGGGGCCCTCATCTTAGAAACCAATGCCTGCTTGCACACTCTGATAATCTGGCTGTCGTGCATATCATAAACAAACAATCAAGCAAGGAAACTTCTATTATGCAGCTTGTCTGTTGTCTCGTGCTAGCCTGCATGAAATACAATACACTGCTTAGATGCGTACATATTTCGGGAAAATATAACATTCTACCAGATTTATTATCCCGTTTACAGGTAAAAGAATTCCACCACCTAGCACCAGACATGGACAAGATTCCTACTCTAATCCCAGCATGCATTCTAGAAGTGACATTGTAAATATTTGGCAATATTTATTGGATAACTCCATGACCCAGTCTACACGTAAATCATACAGGCGCTCGATTAATCTATATTCCTCTTTTTATGACAACTTTTCTTCAGGTAACAAAGCTCAGTTCCCGATTTCAGCCTCCAAACTTTCAAAATTCATTTCCTTTTTGGTGGCTCGTGGTTACAAATCATCAAGCATTCAGTATATATTATCAGGTCTGTCTTATATACATGTTCTAAACGATTGGCCAAACCCGGTCAGTCATTGCCTGATTAAGAAAATATTGCTAGGATCCAAACGGGTTAATCCCACACCTGATCCCAGACAACCAATTACAAGGAGAATTCTAAGGCATATCATAAAAAGTGCTTCTCGGCTTTTCAGTTCAAAATTTGAACACACCTTATTCCGGGCTATGTACTCCTTAGCCTTTTATGCTCTTCTTCGAGTAGGGGAATATACAGTCACTGACACTTCAGCACATGTCATCAAATTTAAAGCACTCACTTTTCAAATAAAGGGTTCAAAGATAGTTAGTTGTAGCATCAAATTACCCATTACAAGCATTCATTAGAACCTGCAAACTTAAACATTCAGAAGTCTGGGGTTTCAATTATTTGTCCTGTGAACAATTTAGTTCAATACTGTAGACTTCGGGGTTCCAAAAATGGTCCTTTGTTCGTGAACGAACAGGGTACTGCTATATCATCTCGACAGTTCTCACGAGCTCTGAAAAGAAGTATTCAAGACCTGGGCCTTCCATCACACTTATATACTCCCCATAGCTTTAGGATAGGGGGAGCTTCATTTGCTCAACAATGCAATTATTCAGAACCCCGTATTCAGTCCTAAGGTAGGTGGAAATCCTCCGCATTCCGCAAATATCTCCGTACTCCTATGCTGTCTGTAAATTGTCAGTAAAATCTTTGTGTCAGGCACCAGTCATGCTCTGTGTGTAGTCTTCACCAATTTCCATCTAGTGAATCAATATCAGGCAACTGTCACATTTTCTTATAAATGCTCGGGACTGTCTGAAGCAGGCCGAGTCAGTCGTGTCATGTTAGGTTGCAAAACATTTGAAATGCCTGTACAGGCCAGTGGGCAAATTATAGTGGTTATTTTCCCAGACTGTCTGAAGCAGATGGGGGAAAGACAAATATATGCTTCTGGTTTACTGTTTCACCTGGATTGTCTGAAGCAGACAGGTGTCATTTTTTATTTTGCTCTTATGCAGTTACATTTACTTGTGTTTTGTTTAGATTTTAATGTTTTGTTTTTTGTCATGACTGACTGAAGCAGCTGACAAAAACTCATTGTGTTTTAGTCATTTTCATTACCTGGACTGGCTGAAGCAGACAGGTGTATATGTCAACCTTTTTGCTGTGAAACACAGTCTTCGTATCCTGGTAAAGCAAACCAGACCCTGCTTGGCTGGGCGGCTTGTTGGCTGACCAACAAGGTTGGCGGGTTTATTTCGCCCAGCGTTGGAAAAATAGTCATTATAATACTAGTCAAGTTGTTTGAAATGTGATGTTATGTGTATCATGTTTTATCATTCCATTTATTGAATTCAAATTCAGGCATTTAGAACAAATGCCAGGCATTTAAAATAAATGCCCTATAACACAGTCATTCTTTCTTGTCTTTTTTCCAACCAAGCTGCGCCGGGTCTGGTTTAATTCTGCTATTAGTCTTTTGTATATTTTGAGTAAAGGTTACTCACAACGTCTTAGACCATAAATACGATTTATTGGAGATAAATATGTTTATGGGATAAACTCTCCCAGTTGGTGTTTTGCAATACCCATTGGCCTTTCGGTCCATTTTGGTACTTTCAGTCTCTTACTTATTATGATTTCCACTTCCGCAATACTCGAAATAAAACAATCATATCTATTATTAAATCATTACCACCACCTTCCCCACCACCAACCTTGACTGGGAGTGTTTATCTCTTTTTTGAAATCATGGGTATTTCATCCGTATCATGTATACCATTGCTTGGCGGGTATATTCCGCCCAACGCGGCGGGTTTGTTTCGCCCAGCATTGGAAAAATAGTCATTATAATACTAGTCAAGTTGTTTGAAATGTGATGTTATGTGTATCATGTTTTATCATTCCATTTATTGAATTCAAATTCAGGCATTTAGAACAAATGCCAGGCATTTAAAATAAATGCCCTATAACACAGTCATTCTTTCTTGTCTTTTTTCCAACCAAGCTGCGCCGGGTCTGGTTTAATTCTGCTATTAGTCTTTTGTATATTTTGAGTAAAGGTTACTCACAACGCCTTAGACCATAAAAAATAAAAGAAAAAACATGTTTTAATTTTGTCCCTACAATGATAAATCTATTTCTGCACCCCCTTAACTGACAGTGAGTCTCCATTCACTAACCGCAAATAAGCGTTTTATTGATCAGTCGTGGTGCGTCTTTTAAAGACTGATAAACTCTTCTATGCACAAGGGACACCTTAGCGCCTGAGCTATCTACAGACCTTAATTTTCTTTTACCAATTTTAATGAGATATGAATTTGAACTCCCCGCCAAAGAACTGTTATGAGTGAGTATGTCTTCTCTCCTTCCATCGGCCTCTTTATGAAAGGAGAGTCCTAGTTTTCAGAAATATTACCCGTATTCTGACCACTAGGTGGAGAACGACACTCATTTTGGTAATGCCCCTTCTCCCTACAATTCCAACAAGTAATATATGCCTTACTTCTCATTTGTCTATTACCCCTGTTATAAGGAAAGTTTCTGTTTATAGAATATGATTCTTTTCTTCCAACACCCCTATCTGGATTAATGGACGCAACTGCATTAATGTGAGAACTATTCGAACAGTGAGTGGCCAAATGTCCTAATTGATAGCAGACATGGCAATGTTTAGGGGGCAGTGCATACTCAACTTCCATTGGTTCAGTATGGCGAACATTAGAATCAGTAACCCTACCTATTCTTAAATTATTTTTTTTTCTCAAATTTTGTTCAGTCATTGCAGACCCAA
The DNA here is from genome assembly GCA_964019695.1 of Loripinus fragilis. NCBI lineage: Eukaryota > Metazoa > Mollusca > Bivalvia > Lucinida > Lucinidae > Loripinus > Loripinus fragilis. The sequence continues at coordinate 111,879,005 of OZ026517.1, forward strand.
CAGCCGCTTGCAACGTTGCTGGATTTTCCCTCATCACCTTCATTTTTAAGTTATCATGAGCGAGACCATCTATAAAGAACCAAACTAACTGCCTTTCAATGGCAGCCACCCCACCGTTTTGACCTGTGAATGCCTCCTCAGCCAAGGAAAGCAATCTTTCTGCGTAAAGTTGGACATTTTCCTCTAGTTTTTGCTTTATTTTTCGCAGCAAAACAAATGCATGCTGCGGATCAGAAATTTCTGCAAATCTTAAAGTAAGTTCTGTTTTTAATTGACCCCAATTATTTCCTACATTATCATGAAGATATCTTTTAATAAAGTCACAGACAGCATCCCGACTAGATTGGTAAGCCACCATTTTAACCCTATCATCTGTTAAACCCGTTAATGATGCATATTTTTCAATTGATCTGACCCAGTCCTTAAATATTTTAGAATCACCCTCAAACGGATGAACAATATGAGAAAATCCTTGCGCGCCTACAACGGTCGACAGACCAGACAATTGCGCCGCTATATGCTGAAAAAGTGTAGCAACATCCCCATCGACCATTTTACTGAGTATAAAGAGATCAAACAAAATTTACCACTCACCACACTGCCGCAGCCTCTCTTCTGGAAGATCACCTTTAACAACAGTCGGCACTTCTCGCACATCTCGAAGAAATCTGGAATTCTTTAAACCTCGTCTTCTTCAGCCACACGACTGTTGTGTCAAGCCACACGACAGCTGTGTCACTCGCCTCGACGCTCCAATAGTACAAACCCTCAATAAAGCGTTGTTGCGGTCGGCAGTGGCCGGCCGCTTATATAAACATCATTCAAAACACACATCAAATTCAGATTTTGACCGAAGCTTTATGCCGTGCTCAGGCTATATTTTATTCGCTGCCGAACAACGAGTGGGGTACCAAATATCGTGGGTTGACCTACAGCGCGAAGTAAACTGTCCGTGAAATTTGCTAATTTCACAAAGTATGCGTCAATTTGCCCTGTTGCTTATATAACCGCAATAAGTATTAGCTTTTCAAAAAAGCTGGCGAAAGTTAAACGTCCAAAAGTCAAAACGTCCTTGATTGGCAAAGAGTGCAAGCGAACTTCACATCAGTAAACGTACTTCTGTGGTTGTCATCCACATCTGATTACTTAGAATTACTATGAAATCAGGTACTGTCTTATGACGGTCATGACAAACAGGTTTTACGCCCCCAAAGGGAGACATATAGTAATAAAACTGACTGTCCTTAGTGTCCTAGGTGTTTGAGTGTTCTTATCATATGCGGAGTATATCTCCTATATTATTTTAGGCAGGAATGCCAAAATTCGTGTTTTAATGCATTTAGGGTCATGAAGCGTCACGCACCTTTACCACTGCCATCAGATCTAGAAAAATCGTGTCCACGAGCATACATCCTAAGAATCCCAAATTTGGTTTGTGAACACATCTTGGGGTCACGGAGTCTGTACATATACAGTTAAGTGACCACTGTGACCTTGATTTTCTGGCATTAGTTTTAAGAAAAATGTGCTGTCTAGTGTTGTCAAATGATTTTCCATAAATGTGTCGCATGCTAGAAACATTACCATAACATACCATGATTAAGCCGGGTGCTTTCAAAAGATCAAGCAACAACTCGCTGGAAGCATGTGTTAAATGGTAACAAATCACAGTTCAGATGTTAATAACCAGGGCTTAGAATAAATCTACATGGACAAGCTCTAGAAGTTCAAAATGGAAGCATGCAGTGGACAAGAATACATTCAATGATAGGGCTAAGCGACCGCCAGCTTTTTTGAAAAGCTAATACTTGTATATTACATGCCATCCTTGCCATTTCGTAGTCGGTCTTCTTGCATTGACATTTTACTAGAATGTCAATCTGGTCACGTGCACCAAAAATAACACGTTAGTGAAACACAATTCACTAAGAACAAAGTCAAATAAAATTACATGATTTTATTTTCGAAGATACATTCGAGACAACCCAGGTTTTTGTGCGTTTATACTCTATCGTTACAAGTGCAAGTGGAGTCTAATTTGCTGTTCAGCTATCTGGTATTTATACCCTAACCTGTCAGAAAATCTTGGGTAACCCATATCAGTGTAATTCATCATACATCAGGCCATATATTTCTGTCTCTAACACGCCAGGCGAAAAACAAAAGTTCATACCCTACTTAGTTATTGTCCTGATAAGCCTTCTGCAGCAACCTAGGGAATCTTAGTTAGCACAAAAATATTTCATCTGACCATACATCGCCTATGTGACATGCGTGCCAAGAATAGAACCCTTACTTTTCATAATATAGCTTTTCTAATAAGGTGCTACAAAAGGGATATTTTTGAAATCCTTTAATTTAACAACAAATGCTATTCCCTGCAATATTAATTGCCTTGTCATAATGAATTTACCAGAGAGAACAGACTCTTGAATCACATACCCCTACATATACGTAAAAATATTGGCCCTGTCCTTTATGCCGTTGACTAAATATCAACCATAAAGAAATAACATTCGATTTGGAACTTTCTTACAAACAGAGAAAAGGATGTCTCCCCTGTTTCCGTAATTAAAAGAGTTTGAATGCTTTAAAGCGAAAAGGCGTTTTCATTTGTACTGTACAACACACATGTTCCAACCATGCATTTTCGTGATAGTACTGTCATATAATTAAATGGACAGCAAATACCATCATCCCCTCATTAATTTACCCTGTCATAACGGTTTTAATTGGAAGAAAAGGCCCTTAAATCGCACAACCTTACATGTAACTGAAAATTTTGGCCAAGATCAAGATGCCGTTGATTTAACGTTGATTAAATATCAACCATAAAGAACTATTATTCGATTTGGAACTTTCTTACAAACAGAGAAAAGGATGTCTCCCCTGTTTTCCGTAATTAAAAGAGTTTGAATGCTTTAAAGCGAAAGGGCGTTTTCATTTGTACTGTCCAATAAACATGTTTGACCATGCAGAGTTCATCTGTCATATATGATGTCCATAAGGCTCCAACTAATTTTATTAATATTTAACAGCCTGTGCATATGCAAAATTCCCTTTCTAAAAATATAAGCCATGTTTAAACTATATAACACTCTACTTTGTAATTTTAATGCTGATCAACAGAATAGAATTTCGAGTTATCTGAATACGTGTTGATAGCATTTTCTTTTTAAAAACGAATATTAGTTCACGTGCGGTTCACGTGCGTAATGCATTTTTTTAGGTATGAATCATGTTGATGGAGTCCCTTTTCTCTTGTTTTGGCTCCCCTATGGCTTACTTTCTTTCATTACTCCCTTTTTTCCAGACGATATTTTAGAATAAAAGATCGTCTTAGAGACATATTTTTTTTATATCGTATTTTATGACACATGCCTGCAATATATGTTGTTGTTGTTTTTTTTGTTGTTTTTTTTGTTGTTTTTTTTCAGTCCTATGGGCGATTTTCACTGATATGGATTATTACCCCACAATTCTGTAGTTTTATGTACAATTCAAACAGATGGTAATTAATGACCAATATGCCTATAAATAGTCTCAATATCATCCCCAAAAATTAAATAATTGTAAACTTATATGCATATTGTCCCCACATAGTATAATTGAAATACTTTAAAATTGAAAATTTCGGACATGTGACGAATGATGCATTTATCTATCTCATTTAGCATATCATAGTTTAGAATTCGCTGTTGCGATTGCTAAATAATGATTTGACAAGTTTGAGAAATTAACATGTATCTGTAAGCAAAATTTTGAATTACTAATATGCATCCTTTGCCTTTGACTCCTTAAATTATATGAACATTCCCTCAAAAGAATACCCTTTATACATACAAGGCAACTGCATGACAAATGATGCATTTCATGCTTCTAACTGTCACTTCATAGTTTAGTATTCGCCATTGCGATCACTAAATAATGATTTGTCAATTTTAGAAGTGTATATGTATCTGTAAGCAGTAAGCTGAATTAACTAATATGCATCCTTTGCCTTCAGCTCCTTAAAGCAATATCGTAGAGAAAAAAATATCTAAAATTATAAGAACATTCCCTCAAAAGAATACACTTTAAATATACAACGCAACCGCATGACAAATGATGCATTTCATGCTTCTAACTGTCACTTCATAGTTTAGTATTCGCCATTGCGATCACTAAATAATGATTTGTCAATTTTAGAAGTTACTATGTATCTGGCCTACAATGCGCTGATTTACCAGTATGCATCATTTGCCTTCCACATTAATATGAATATTACAATAAAACACATGTTTCAAATAAACCTTATAAAACAAGACGATTGATGCATTTCATATTTCTAATACGCCATATCATAGTTTAGTGTTGGCTTGAGCAATCACTAAATAATGATTTGTGTCTTGAGAATTCCTGTTTCCTATTTAACAATGAAGTACATTTTTTTAACAACAAACTAATTTTGTGCCCTGCATCAATCGCCTTCAAGACTTAAAAATGACAACTAAATTGATACTATAAGTTCTTTTCTGTGGCTTTTACCCTTGTTCACATCGCGCGCACAATATGGTGGATCAGTTTGAATTAATAAAGTCAGTACAGGACTGCAATATGCATTTCTGCAGTTCCCATCCAGCATACAAGTTTTGTAGCAACCAGACTTTGCGGTGGCCACAAAACCATGCTAGCTGCTGAACTTACAAATAATTATATTGGCTCAAAATTACCAAATATGCATATCGCATCCCAGTTTTGTCCTGCTGTATAATTTTCCTTCCACATATAGCGTAAAAGTTCAACTGTCATTTCCAATAAGTTGAATAAGTTTATTTGATATAAGTCACAATCAATGAAATATGCATTTTCTCACTTCAGGTCCAGCATGTATTTTTTTTTGCAACCAACTCTTTGGTTCCAAAAAAAAAATGCTAGTCACGAAGCTTTAGTAATTAGGTTAATTTTTAGAAAATAAATTACTCTTGCCAAATATTGAGCATGCATATATCATTTCCATTTTTTTTCTTGTCTACCAATGTTCACCACAAATTTTTCAGCGTTAATCTTCAACATCTCCGGGTCTGTGTACCCAGTCATGGTCTCGATTGAAAGCCGACATCCCCTTGAAGATTGTCTAATCAACTAACAGTCGACAGAAAGTTTGATCATTATAGTCGACTTCCATTGGTTATCATCTATGAGTGTTCTGCTAGGCTCATCGTGACGTTGAATAATACTTTACATGTAATGTTCAATACATAGTGTAATCAGCATCAATGTGATCATTGTATACTGTCATACAATGAAGCTGGATGACATCCACTGAATCAATCATTTTAATGGGGACTCTTCTCGATGACACATTTACTTTCTAGCTAATGCCATAGTTGCCCCATTCCATGTAGACAAAATTACATAGATATATACGTTTGTAGATAGTCCCATTACCAATAAGTACATATACATGTTAATCAAAATTGAACATAGTCCCGTCACCCGGTATCAATGGTATTTACACTTTTCTCAGGAAGCATAGTCAGTGATTCACATGTCGCTCTGCGTCGTCCTGATATTTAACGTTGGGTATAACTTGTGAATCACGTTGTCTGTTTCCACTGCTCCACGTAGCAAGGGCGCAGAAGCAACTGTTCCGCAGACGTAACCATGGCCCTCTGGTGTGCCAGAAACCCTCGCAGTCGTCATCTGTTGGTACTTGCATTGGTCAGGTGTAATCCCTGATTGATCCTGTCCACTACCACTAATGGCTAACTTCTAATTTACACATATGTCATAGTAGCCCCATTTCATGTAAACAAAATAACATGTACGTTCGTAGATTGTCCTCTAACCCATATGTACATGTGAATGTTATTCAAAGTTAAACAAAGTTCCGTCACCAGATATACATGTATAACAGTCAATGTTGAATATGGTATTTACATTATTCTTCAAAATCATACTCAGTGATTCACGCGTCGTCTTGACTCATCGTGATGTTCTAATGCTGAGTATAGCTTGTGTATCCACTGTTCAACACAGCAAGGGCGCAGAAGCAACTGTTCCGCAGACGTAACCATGGCCCTCTGGTATGCCAGAAACCCTTGCAATCGTCATCGTTTGGCATTGCATTGGTCAGGTGCAATCCTTGCTTGATCCTGTCTACTACCGCAAAAGGCTAAATTAAAGACGCTGCTTCTCTTTTTACAAAAAAAAAATCCTACCCTTATTATCATGGACAGGCCTAACCCACTCACAATATTTGTAACCAGTTGATCCCTAAGTATATTTAGGATGATTTTGAGTTCTTTTGACAAAGTAATATTTGTTGTTTAAGATATAACTTCCTAGTGGTTCTTACAACTGATGAAAATATGGATACCCTCTACCAAACGCACATACGTTTAACAAATTCTTCAAGTTCCTATATCAAAAGTAACCCTTATGCCATTTTTATTTTTGCCAACAAGTCAGATTCAAAATCATACTCTTATTCAAATCAAATACTATGAAAAAAACACACAAAAAAACATGTTTTAATTTTGTCCCTACAATGGTAAAATCTATTTCTGCACCCCCTTAACTGACAGTGAGTCTCCATTCACTAACCGCAAATAAGCGTTTTATTGATCAGTCGTGGTGCATCTTTTAAAGACTGATAAACTCTTCTATGCACAAGGGACACCTTAGCGCCTGAGCTATCTACAGACCTTAATTTTCTTTTACCAATTTTAATGAGATATGAATTTGAACTCCCCGCCAAAGAACTGTTATGAGTGAGTATGTCTTCTCTCCTTCCATCGGCCTCTTTATGAAAGGAGAGTCCTAGTTTTCAGAAATATTACCCGTATTCTGACCACTAGGTGGAGAACGACACTCATTTTGGTAATGCCCCTTCTTCCTTCAATTCCAACAAGTAATATATGCCTTACTTCTCATTTGTCTATTACCCCTGTTATTAGGAAAGTTTCTGTTTATAGAATATGATTCTTTTCTTCCAACACCCCTATCTGGATTAATGGACGCAACTGCATTAATGTGAGAACTATTCGAACAGTGAGTGGCCAAATGTCCTAATTGATAGCAGACATGGCAATGTTTAGGGGGCAGTGCATACTCAACTTCCATTGGTTCAGTATGGCGAACATTAGAATCAGTTACCCTACCTATTCTTAAATTAAATTTTTTTCTCAAATTTTGTTCAGTCATTGCAGACCCAACAGCCGCTTGCAACGTTGCTGGATTTTCCCTTATCACCTTCATTTTTAAGTTATCATGAGCGAGACCATCTATAAAGAACCAAACTAACTGCCTTTCAATGGCAGCCACCCCACCGTTTTGACCTGTGAATGCCTCCTCAGCCAAGGAAAGCAATCTTTCTGCGTAAAGTTGGACATTTTCCTCTAGTTTTTGCTTTATTTTTCGCAGCAAAACAAATGCATGCTGCGGATCAGAAATTTCTGCAAATCTTAAAGTAAGTTCTGTTTTTAATTGACCCCAATTATTTCCTACATTATCATGAAGATATCTTTTAATAAAGTCACTGACAGCATCCCGACTAGATTGGTAAGCCACCATTTAACCCTATCATCTGTTAAACCCGTTAATGATGCATATTTTTCAATTGATCTGACCCAGTCCTTAAATATTTTAGAATCACCCTCAAACGGATGAACAATATGAGAAAATCCTTGCGCGCCTACAACAGTCGACAGACCAGACAATTGCGCCGCTTTATGCTGAAAAAGTGTAGCAACATCCCCATCGGCCATTTTACAGAGTATAAAGAGATCAAACAAAATTTACCACTCACCACACTGCCGCAGCCTCTCTTCTGGAAGATCACCTTTAACAACAGTTGGCACTTCTCGCACATCTCGAAGAAATCTGGAATTCTTTAAACCTCGTCTTCTTCAGCCACACGACCGTTGTGTCAGGCCACATGACAGCTGTGTCACTCGCCTCGACGCTCCAATAGTACAAACCCTCAATAAAGCGTTGTTGCGGTCGGCAGTGGCCGGCCGCTTATATAAACATCATTCAAAACACACATCAAATTCAGATTTTGACCGAAGCTTTATGCCGTGCTCAGGCTATATTTTATTCGCTGCCGAACAACGAGTGGGGTACCAAATATCGTGGGTTGACCTACAGCGCGAAGTAAACTGTCCGTGAAATTTGCTAATTTCACAAAGTATGCGTCAATTTGCCCTGTTGCTTATATAACCGCAATAAGTATTAGCTTTTCAAAAAAGCTGGCGAAAGTTAAACGTCCAAAAGTCAAAACGTCCTTGATTGGCAAAGAGTGCAAGCGAAGTTCACATCAGTAAACGTACTTCTGTGGTTGTCATCCACATCTGATTACTTAGAATTACTATGAAATCAGGTACTGTCTTATGACGGTCATGACAAACAGGTTTTACGCCCCCAAAGGGAGACATATAGTAATAAAACTGACTGTCCTTAGTGTCCTAGGTGTTTGAGTGTTCTTATCATATGCGGAGTATATCTCCTATATTATTTTAGGCAGGAATGCCAAAATTCGTGTTTTAATGCATTTAGGGTCATGAAGCGTCACGCACCTTTACCACTGCCATCAGATCTAGAAAAATCGTGTCCACGAGCATACATCCTAAGAATCCCAAATTTGATTTGTGAACACATCTTGGGGTCACGGAGTCTGTACATATACAGTTAAGCGACCACTGTGACCTTGATTTTCTGGCATTAGTTTTAAGAAAAATGTGCTGTCTAGTGTTGTCAAATGATTTTCCATAAATGTGTCGCATGCTAGATACATTACCATAACATACCATGATTAAGCCGGGTGCTTTCAAAAGATCAAGCAACAACTCGCTGGAAGCATGTGTTAAATGGTAACAAATCACAGTTCAGATGTTAATAACCAGGGCTTAGAATAAATCTACATGGACAAGCTCTAGAAGTTCAAAATGGAAGCATGCAGTGGACAAGAATACATACAATGATAGGGCTAAGCGACCGCCAGCTTTTTTGAAAAGCTAATACTTGTATATTACATGCCATCCTTGCCATTTCGTAGTCGGTCTTCTTGCATTGACATTTTACTAGAATGTCAATCTGGTCACGTGCACCAAAAATAACACGTTAGTGAAACACAATTCACTAAGAACAAAGTCAAATAAAATTACATGATTTTATTTTCGAAGATACATTCGAGACAACCCAGGTTTTTGTGCGTTTATACTCTATCGTTACAAGTGCAAGTGGAGTCTAATTTGCTGTTCAGCTATCTGGTATTTATACCCTAACCTGTCAGAAAATCTTGGGTAACCCATATCAGTGTAATTCATCATACATCAGGCCATATATTTCTGTCTCTAACACGCCAGGCGAAAAACCAAAGTTCATACCCCACTTAGTTATTGTCCTGATAAGCCTTCTGCAGCAACCTAGGGAATCTTAGTTAGCACAAAAATATTTCATCTGACCATACATCGCCTATGTGACATGCGTGCCAAGAATAGAACCCTTACTTTTCATAATATAGCTTTTCTAATAAGGTGCTACGAAAGGGATATTTTTGAAATCCTTTAATTTAACAACAAATGCTATTCCCTGCAATATTAATTGCCTTGTCATAATGAATTTACCAGAGAGAACAGACTCTTGAATCACATACCCCTACATATACGTAAAAATATTGGCCCTGTCCTTTATGCCGTTGACTAAATATCGACCATAAAGAAATAACATTCGATTTGGAACTTTCTTACAAACAGAGAAAAGGATGTCTCCCCTGTTTTCCGTAATTAAAAGAGTTTGAATGCTTTAAAGCGAAAGGGCGTTTTCATTTGTACTGTACAACACACATGTTCCAACCATGCATTTTCGTGATAGTACTGTCATATAATTAAATGGACAGCAAATACCATCATCCCCTCATTAATTTACCCTGTCATAACGGTTTTAATTGGAAGAAAAGGCCCTTAAATCGCACAACCTTACATGTAACTGAAAATTTTGGCCAAGATCAAGATGCCGTTGATTTAACGTTGATTAAATATCAACCATAAAGAACTATTATTCGATTTGGAACTTTCTTACAAACAGAGAAAAGGATGTCTCCCCTGTTTTCCGTAATTAAAAGAGTTTGAATGCTTTAAAGCGAAAGGGCGTTTTCATTTGTACTGTCCAATAAACATGTTTGACCATGCAGAGTTCATCTGTCATATATGATGTCCATAAGGCTCCAACTAATTTTATTAATATTTAACAGCCTGTGCATATGCAAAATTCCCTTTCTAAAAATATAAGCCATGTTTAAACTATATAACACTCTACTTTGTAATTTTAATGCTGATCAACAGAATAGAATTTCGAGTTATCTGAATACGTGTTGATAGCATTTTCTTTTTAAAAACGAATATTAGTTCACGTGCGGTTCACGTGCGTAATGCATTTTTTTAGGTATGAATCATGTTGATGGAGTCCCTTTTCTCTTGTTTTGGCTCCCCTATGGCTTACTTTCTTTCATTATTCCCTTTTTTCCAGACGATATTTTAGAATAAAAGATCGTCTTAGAGACATATTTTTTTTATATCGTATTTTATGACACATGCCTGCAATATATGTTGTTGTTGTTTTTTTTGTTGTTTTTTTTGTTGTTTTTTTTCAGTCCTATGGGCGATTTTCACTGATATGGATTATTACCCCACAATTCTGTAGTTTTATGTACAATTCAAACAGATGGTAATTAATGACCAATATGCCTATAAATAGTCTCAATATCATCCCCAAAAATTAAATAATTGTAAACTTATATGCATATTGTCCCCACATAGTATAATTGAAATACTTTAAAATTGAAAATTTCGGACATGTGACGAATGATGCATTTATCTATCTCATTTAGCATATCATAGTTTAGAATTCGCTGTTGCGATTGCTAAATAATGATTTGACAAGTTTGAGAAATTAACATGTATCTGTAAGCAAAATTTTGAATTACTAATATGCATCCTTTGCCTTTGACTCCTTAAATTATATGAACATTCCCTCAAAAGAATACCCTTTATACATACAACGCAACTGCATGACAAATGATGCATTTCATGCTTCTAACTGTCACTTCATAGTTTAGTATTCGCCATTGCGATCACTAAATAATGATTTGTCAATTTTAGAAGTGTATATGTATCGGTAAGCAGTAAGCTGAATTAACTAATATGCATCATTTGCCTTCGGCTCCTTAAAGCAATATCGTAGAGAAAAAAAATATCTAAAATTATAAGAACATTCCCTCAAAAGAATACACTTTAAATATACAACGCAACCGCATGACAAATGATGCATTTCATGCTTCTAACTGTCACTTCATAGTTTAGTATTCGCCATTGCGATCACTAAATAATGATTTGTCAATTTTAGAAGTTACTATGTATCTGGCCTACAATGCGCTGATTTACCAGTATGCATCATTTGCCTTCCACATTAATATGAATATTACAATAAAACACATGTTTCAAATAAACCTTATAAAACAAGACGATTGATGCATTTCATATTTCTAATACGCCATATCATAGTTTAGTGTTGGCTTGAGCAATCACTAAATAATGATTTGTGTCTTGAGAATTCCTGTTTCCTATTTAACAATGAAGTACATTTTTTTTAACAACAAACTAATTTTGTGCCCTGCATCAATCGCCTTCAAGACTTAAAAATGACAACTAAATTGATACTATAAGTTCTTTTCTGTGGCTTTTACCCTTGTTCACATCGCGCGCACAATATGGTGGATCAGTTTGAATTAATAAAGTCAGTACAGGACTGCAATATGCATTTCTGCAGTTCCCATCCAGCATACAAGTTTTGTAGCAACCAGACTTTGCGGTGGCCACAAAACCATGCTAGCTGCTGAACTTACAAATAATTATATTGGCTCAAAATTACCAAATATGCATATCACATCCCAGTTTTGTCCTGCTGTATAATTTTCCTTCCACCTATAGCGTAAAAGTTCAACTGTCATTTCCAATAAGTTGAATAAGTTTATTTGATATAAGTCACAATCAATGAAATATGCATTTTCTCACTTCAGGTCCAGCATGTATTTTTTTTTGCAACCAACTCTTTGGTTCCTAAAAAAAATGCTAGTCACGAAGCTTTAGTAATTAGGTTAATTTTTAGAAAATAAATTACTCTTGCCAAATATTGAGCATGCATATATCATTTCCATTTTTTTTCTTGTCTACCAATGTTCACCACAAATTTTTTCAGCGTTAATCTTCAACATCTCCGGGTCTGTGTACCCAGTCATGGTCTCGATTGAAAGCCGACATCCCCTTAGTCAGGGGCGATCGGGACTCCCGTGCGAATTTGATGCCGATTTATGGTGACCTAAACCAAATCAAACTTTAGGGGATAACTAATGAAAATCACCTGGTCACCCATCTGGGTTTTACGTCTGGACGTCATTATGACGTCATCAAAATAGCGTATATTGTATCAGTGCAATTTAAACGGTATGTCCACTGTAGTATATGGGATCAGGACTTTCTTGCATTTTGTGTGCCAATTTCAGTCGAAATGCACCAAATTTAATCTTAGGGGGTAAATATTTTAAATTAGCATGTCGCCCATATTGTATTCGCATCAGAACAAAAAGATGACGTCATTGAAATGACGCCTAATATGTAAATACCACATATATACGCATTTTGTCCATTTTCAACGCTTGGAAATATTCCTTTAATGAACTGGTAGCCTTATCATGACTGAATGCAAACTCTTTTAAATCGTAACATAACAAATATATTCAGATAGGATGAAGTCAGTTCGAGAGTGGGACGTAAATGCCGTCACGATTTACGAATAAAAGACAGTGGAGTGAGTGAAAAACAAACAGTGTTTTTGATTATAAACGGAGTAAATATAATTTCTTGTGCCTATATATATATATAGATGTACTACGACCTCTGACCAAAGACCTTTGGGTCTTTCTATTTCAAACGAATGATGCAGAATACGTAAAATGAGCCAGTCCGGCTAGAACATATGTGCATGTCAAAGCTTTTTTGTAAACGTAAATAAATGCCTGAAACTATTCTTTCTAAAACAACATATCAATATTGTAAATAGAGTCACGCTTCAAAGCTTTTGGTTTATCTGTAGCTGCTTATCCTACACCCAAATAAAAGATAGTAGTAATTATCATTTGCATACACTATCAAACAAACTCATTATAGTCCGATTTTGACCACTGAAGGATCAAAAGTTAGAAGAGTCTACTTAATAGTTCATGATATGGAAATAATGATAAACCCCTCTACAAGTTACCCATTGTACTTCGATAGCACGGGCAATAGAAAACTGTTACAATCTGATTTATCTTTCGCATGCTACTAGGTATAGTAGAATCGTCTTCAAAGGTCAAAATCGGTAATAAGGCATTCTTGTTGATACGGCTAAAGAAATATCTGAATCAACATGAAAATAGTTGTTCAAAAGTCATAAGCATATCGATCACTGGCAATAGTGTACATGAGTCTTCTTCTGCTCCACAGCAACACAAATTAGTACAATATAGATGGTTTGCTTTGTACTTACACCTAAATGTTTTGCATATAGACATGCGGGGGGCAGGAGGCAACATGAGCGGATCCAGGAATTTTTGTCAGTTTTATTTAGTCCTCAGCTTATTTTACAGTTTAAAGAGGGGTTCCAATGGTTTTATTGCTGAGAAAACTATACTTATGCTTTACAAAGGATCCAGAGGCGGTCCATTATTTTCCGGGGCCGGGGGGGGGGGGGGGGGGGGGATGTCCAACTTTTTCCAGGGGGGGGGGGAGGGGGGTCCAAATGCTTATTTCTATAGAAACCCATATACGTACTTGTTATTTTCCAGGGGGAGTGTCTGGACCCCCTCTCTCCCTCTGGATCCGCACATGGGCAATGTCATCATAACGGGACAATATTCATCACAGTCCGGCCTCTAACCATAATTGTCAGGCATTGATTTGTCAGAATTAATGACAGGTGAGGTTTTCCAAATGATTTTCTGATACTGCGCACGTTTGACACCTTCGAGAAACACAGCTCTTGGAAGTGGTAGTTCTTGCAATTCAGCTTCTTTTCTCTAAAACATCCACCACCTCAAAGCAGTGAGTCGAACAATATCGGGGACTGGCTAATGCAAAGTAAGAAAGACGGCAAAGATCAGGAATCGATACAATCAAGTACCACACCTGACCCAGGATACCAATGGGAAAGTAGCAAACTCTTAGTTAGATATCACAAACGAGAGCCAAGAGGTCAGGACAATTTACAAATATATTACTCTAGTGCATCCGCCACAGTGCTTTCTAAGGGCACTGAGCCGAGGCGAAAGAATGCTTCGTGGACAGAGTCTCCAGCATAGCTAAATGCCTGCCAATATGATTGCTTGCTCTTTCCTGACATTGAACTAGTTAAAACCAGCACCTGAAAGTGCATGGAATTCGATCAGAGCCCTGGTTGTGGCATCATGGCACATTGACATCTTTAATAAGTGTCCTGATCTTAGAAACTTGATGATATATGCGCAAGACTGTTTAAGTAAATGTAAAATATCAACACTCTGCAATTGTTTTATATGTGTTTTATTTAAGCGTCGAAAACAAAATTTGCTCCTCTGTAAAACTGGGGGTAGGGTTGTGCATTAGCTCATAAAAGACAACATATTTAAGATAGAAAAGCAAACTTTGGTTTTGTATTCGTCAATTGAGTATATGTTTGTTACACCTAATCTAAAACGGTTTGAAACCATCTCAGATCAGGCGTTAAACTAAATGACGATAGCCAAAATTACCACTTTTAAATTATAATTAAGTTCATGTAACGCACATAATCACATAATACAACATGTAGCCGTATTAATGTTAAACAGCTTCATATTCAGTAAAGACATCCAGTAATTTGCAGACTATTAGAATTTTCGTTGATTAGCTAGTTTTAATGTCTTCTTTCTGTACCTCAAACTTTCGATTTTCTTATTCTCAAATTGATAAAATAACATATGTAACAAGCTGATACAGGCTAACACCCATGCTTACAGTGTGCAAACATCTATGCGACGCACCTTGAATGGGTACATACGATTGAATATGTCTAAAAGGGTTTGGGATGGAGCAGGTCATTACTCAGCTTGCAGTCAAAATCTTGTTTGATGATTATTCTGGTTTTTATGATATGAGGAGGACAATTAATTTACCAGAGAAGCAGAAATAATAATCCATAGCGTACATGTTTACGGCTTGGATAAGGCTTTGGTTTAGAATATTTACATTAGAAAGGGACATTTACTAAATTGTACTGTTTAAATGTGAAAAGATTATTTCCTATGTTCCTCTAGGATGTATCTTTATTTTAGAATTATTCATATTAAGAAATATTGAAAACAAATATTCATAACATCTGTAACAAAGGTACAAGGGCTTAATAATCATCAATACCTAAGATTTAGGCACCAGAGACTAGAGACTTTAGCTAGAAAAACATGCGAATTATATTCATTTTTTCCTGAAATATCATTTCTTACATCAAGTCAATGTCCTTGCTCATTTATTATGTCATGTAACATATGTTACAGCCCTTAACAAGTGATTCAATCTTGTTGTTTGACCTGCAAAATCTATAATTCTTTATAATATGAGCAAGACAATCCCAAAAAAGATATCCAACGGCAGCAAATGATTTCATATATTTTTACTTAAATGATGCCTACCAAATTTGGCTCGTTAAAATTGGATATAGCCTTTAGGTTGTTTTTATAATTGCTCGTATAAGACACTTTATTTAAAGTATAAAAGCAAACTTTGGATTTTCTCTAACCCAAATGAGTTTGTTAGTATAGAAAATCAAAACATTTTCGAAAATGCACATATCAGCTAAAAAGTAAATGATATTGGTCACAATTTTCGTGTTTAAAGGGTAATCTAATTAAAGTAACGCACATAACACCATAGGAAGCTGTAATTTTGCTCCAAAAGAATTTATATGTAGCTAAAGTAGTCAATATGCAGACCATATGAGTAATTTAAATAATAAGCTTTCTTTCTGTAGCTCAAACTTTTAATTTTCTTTTTTTTTTCAAAATTTAATATGGTAACATATGTAACAGGCTGTCAGAGACTAACGCCCCGGCAAACATAATGCAAACATCTATTAAAAGACGCAGCTTGAAATCCTCTTTTAGATAGGATAAGTTTGCAAGATTCCTGAGTGGGTACAATAACATTCTCAGCCATCAGTCTAAAGGTGGCCCAATAAGCTGGGTATTTATAGGAAATCTACGGTATTTTGCATGCAAAATATAGTTATCGAGAAATAATTCATTGTCAAAGTCAGGTAAAGCATTGATGTAACCATCATATGACTAAAATAATTGATATTCTGTTAAAAAAAGCGTTCGTGTTGGATAAATATGACCATACCAACACAAACCATAGCTTTTATTAACGAGCAGTTTCTCATTATGGTCGCCATATTTATGACGTAATAACTAGCCTCAGACGCGGATTTGAGATGGGTGACCACCTTTAAATCAAAGGTAAGACTCCATTGAAGGTTTTGATATAGGTCACCATAAATCGGCACACAATTCGCACGGGACCTATTTTTTGTCCCTAAGGGCCCTGACTACCTTGAAGATTGTCTAATCAACTAACAGTCGACAGAAAGTTTGATCATTATAGTCGACTTCCATTGGTTATCATCTATGAGTGTTCTGCTAGGCTCATCGTGACGTTGAATAATACTTTACATGTAATGTTCAATACATAGTGTAATCAGCATCAATGTGATCATTGAATACTGTCATACAATGAAGCTGGATGACATCCACTGAATCAATCATTTTAATGGGGACTCTTCTCGATGACACATTTACTTTCTAGCTAATGCCATAGTTGCCCCATTCCATGTAGACAAAATTACATAGATATATACGTTTGTAGATAGTCCCATTACCAATAAGTACATATACATGTTAATCAAAATTGAACATAGTCCCGACACCCGGTATCAATGGTATTTACACTTTTCTCAGGAAGCATAGTCAGTGATTCACATGTCGCTCTGCGTCGTCCTGATATTTAACGTTGGGTATAACTTGTGAATCACGTTGTCTGTTTCCACTGCTCCACGTAGCAAGGGCGCAGAAGCAACTGTTCCGCAGACGTAACCATGGCCCTCTGGTGTGCCAGAAACCCTCGCAGTCGTCATCTGTTGGTACTTGCATTGGTCAGGTGTAATCCCTGATTGATCCTGTCCACTACCACTAATGGCTAACTTCTAATTTACACATATGTCATAGTAGCCCCATTTCATGTAAACAAAATAACATGTACGTTCGTAGATTGTCCTCTTACCCATATGTACATGTGAATGTTATTCAAAGTTAAACAAAGTTCCGTCACCAGATATACATGTATAACAGTCAATGTTGAATATGGTATTTACATTATTCTTCAAAATCATACTCAGTGATTCACACGTCGTCTTGACTCATCGTGATGTTCTAATGCTGAGTATAGCTTGTGTATCCACTGTTCAACACAGCAAGGGCGCAGAAGCAACTGTTCCGCAGACGTAACCATGGCCCTCTGGTATGCCAGAAACCCTTGCAATCGTCATCGTTTGGCATTGCATTGGTCAGGTGCAATCCTTGCTTGATCCTGTCTACTACCGCAAAAGGCTAAATTAAAGACGCTGCTACTCTTTTTACAAAAAAAAAATCCTACCCTTATTATCATGGACAGGCCTAACCCACTCACAATATTTGTAACCAGTTGATCCCTAAGTATATTTAGGATGATTTTGAGTTCTTTTGACAAAGTAATATTTGTTGTTTAAGAATTAACTTCCTAGTGGTTCTTACAACTGATGAAAATATGGATACCCTCTACCAAACGCACATACGTTTAACAAATTCTTCAAGTTCCTATATCAAAAGTAACCCTTATGCCATTTTTATTTTTGCCAACAAGTCAGATTCAAAATCATACTCTTATTCAAATCAAATACTATGAAAAACAAAACAAAAAAACATGTTTTAATTTTGTCCCTACAATGGTAAAATCTATTTCTGCACCCCCTTAACTGACAGTGAGTCTCCATTCACTAACCGCAAATAAGCGTTTTATTGATCAGTCGTGGTGCGTCTTTTAAAGACTGATAAACTCTTCTATGCACAAGGGACACCTTAGCGCCTTAGCTATCTTCAGACCTTAATTTTCTTTTACCAATTTTAATGAGATATGAATTTGAACTCCCCGCCAAAGAACTGTTATGAGTGAGTATGTCTTCTCTCCTTCCATCGGCCTCTTTATGAAAGGAGAGTCCTAGTTTTCAGAAATATTACCCGTATTCTGACCACTAGGTGGAGAACGACACTCATTTTGGTAATGCCCCTTCTTCCTACAATTCCAACAAGTAATATATGCCTTACTTCTCATTTGTCTATTACCCCTGTTATTAGGAAAGTTTCTGTTTATAGAATATGATTCTTTTCTTCCAACACCCCTATCTGGATTAATGGACGCAACTGCATTAATGTGAGAACTATTCGAACAGTGAGTGGCCAAATGTCCTAATTGATAGCAGACATGGCAATGTTTAGGGGGCAGTGCATACTCAACTTCCATTGGTTCAGTATGGCGAACATTAGAATCAGTTACCCTACCTATTCTTAAATTAATTTTTTTTCTCAAATTTTGTTCAGTCATTGCAGACCCAACAGCCGCTTGCAACGTTGCTGGATTTTCCCTCATCACCTTCATTTTTAAGTTATCATGAGCGAGACCATCTATAAAGAACCAAACTAACTGCCTTTCAATGGCAGCCACCCCACCGTTTTGACCTGTGAATGCCTCCTCAGCCAAGGAAAGCAATCTTTCTGCGTAAAGTTGGACATTTTCCTCTAGTTTTTGCTTTATTTTTCGCAGCAAAACAAATGCATGCTGCGGATCAGAAATTTCTGCAAATCTTAAAGTAAGTTCTGTTTTTAATTGACCCCAATTATTTCCTACATTATCATGAAGATATCTTTTAATAAAGTCACTGACAGCATCCCGACTAGATTGGTAAGCCACCATTTTAACCCTATCATCTGTTAAACCCATTAATGATGCATATTTTTCAATTGATCTGACCCAGTCCTTAAATATTTAAGGATCACCCTCAAACGGATGAACAATATGAGAAAATCCTTGCGCGCCTACAACGGTCGACAGACCAGACAATTGCGCCGCTTTATGCTGAAAAAGTGTAGCAACATCCCCATCGGCCATTTTACAGAGTATAAAGAGATCAAACAAAATTTACCACTCACCACACTGCCGCAGCCTCTCTTCTGGAAGATCACCTTTAACAACAGTTGGCACTTCTCGCACATCTCGAAGAAATCTGGAATTCTTTAAACCTCGTCTTCTTCAGCCACACGACAGTTGTGTCAAGCCACATGACAGCTGTGTCACTCGCCTCGACGCTCCAATAGTACAAACCCTCAATAAAGCGTTGTTGCGGTCGGCAGTGGCCGGCCGCTTATATAAACATCATTCAAAACACACATCAAATTCAGATTTTGACCGAAGCTTTATGCCGTGCTCAGGCTATATTTTATTCGCTGCCGAACAACGAGTGGGGTACCAAATATCGTGGGTTGACCTACAGCGCGAAGTAAACTGTCCGTGAAATTTGCTAATTTCACAAAGTATGCGTCAATTTGCCCTGTTGCTTATATAACCGCAATAAGTATTAGCTTTTCAAAAAAGCTGGCGAAAGTTAAACGTCCAAAAGTCAAAACGTCCTTGATTGGCAAAGAGTGCAAGCGAAGTTCACATCAGTAAACGTACTTCTGTGGTTGTCATCCACATCTGATTACTTAGAATTACTATGAAATCAGGTACTGTCTTATGACGGTCATGACAAACAGGTTTTACGCCCCCAAAGGGAGACATATAGTAATAAAACTGACTGTCCTTAGTGTCCTAGGTGTTTGAGTGTTCTTATCATATGCAGAGTATATCTCCTATATTATTTTAGGCAGGAATGCCAAAATTCGTGTTTTAATGCATTTAGGGTCATGAAGCGTCACGCACCTTTACCACTGCCATCAGATCTAGAAAAATCGTGTCCACGAGCATACATCCTAAGAATCCCAAATTTGATTTGTGAACACATCTTGGGGTCACGGAGTCTGTACATATACAGTTAAGCGACCACTGTGACCTTGATTTTCTGGCATTAGTTTTAAGAAAAATGTGCTGTCTAGTGTTGTCAAATGATTTTCCATAAATGTGTCGCATGCTAGATACATTACCATAACATACCATGATTAAGCCGGGTGCTTTCAAAAGATCAAGCAACAACTCGCTGGAAGCATGTGTTAAATGGTAACAAATCACAGTTCAGATGTTAATAACCAGGGCTTAGAATATATCTACATGGACAAGCTCTAGAAGTTCAAAATGGAAGCATGCAGTGGACAAGAATACATACAATGATAGGGCTAAGCGACCGCCAGCTTTTTTGAAAAGCTAATACTTGTATATTACATGCCATCCTTGCCATTTCGTAGTCGGTCTTCTTGCATTGACATTTTACTAGAATGTCAATCTGGTCACGTGCACCAAAAATAACACGTTAGTGAAACACAATTCACTAAGAACAAAGTCAAATAAAATTACATGATTTTATTTTCGAAGATACATTCGAGACAACCCAGGTTTTTGTGCGTTTATACTCTATCGTTACAAGTGCAAGTGGAGTCTAATTTGCTGTTCAGCTATCTGGTATTTATACCCTAACCTGTCAGAAAATCTTGGGTAACCCATATCAGTGTAATTCATCATACATCAGGCCATATATTTCTGTCTCTAACACGCCAGGCGAAAAACCAAAGTTCATACCCTACTTAGTTATTGTCCTGATAAGCCTTCTGCAGCAACCTAGGGAATCTTAGTTAGCACAAAAATATTTCATCTGACCATACATCGCCTATGTGACATGCGTGCCAAGAATAGAACCCTTACTTTTCATAATATAGCTTTTCTAATAAGGTGCTACGAAAGGGATATTTTTGAAATCCTTTAATTTAACAACAAATGCTATTCCCTGCAATATTAATTGCCTTGTCATAATGAATTTACCAGAGAGAACAGACTCTTGAATCACATACCCCTACATATACGTAAAAATATTGGCCCTGTCCTTTATGCCGTTGACTAAATATCAACCATAAAGAAATAACATTCGATTTGGAACTTTCTTACAAACAGAGAAAA
Source organism: Loripinus fragilis (assembly GCA_964019695.1). Taxonomy (NCBI): domain Eukaryota; kingdom Metazoa; phylum Mollusca; class Bivalvia; order Lucinida; family Lucinidae; genus Loripinus; species Loripinus fragilis. The sequence goes on from OZ026517.1 coordinate 111,900,289, forward strand.
GGATGTCTCCCCTGTTTTCCGTAATTAAAAGAGTTTGAATGCTTTAAAGCGAAAGGGCGTTTTCATTTGTACTGTCCAATAAACATGTTTGACCATGCAGAGTTCATCTGTCATATATGATGTCCATAAGGCTCCAACTAATTTTATTAATATTGAACAGCCTGTGCATATGCAAAATTCCCTTTCTAAAAATATAAGCCATGTTTAAACTATATAACACTCTACTTTGTAATTTTAATGCTGATCAACAGAATAGAATTTCGAGTTATCTGAATACGTGTTGATAGCATTTTCTTTTTAAAAACGAATATTAGTTCACGTGCGGTTCACGTGCGTAATGCATTTTTTTAGGTATGAATCATGTTGATGGAGTCCCTTTTCTCTTGTTTTGGCTCCCCTATGGCTTACTTTCTTTCATTATTCCCTTTTTTCCAGACGATATTTTAGAATAAAAGATCGTCTTAGAGACATATTTTTTTTATATCGTATTTTATGACACATGCCTGCAATATATGTTGTTGTTGTTTTTTTTGTTGTTTTTTTTGTTGTTTTTTTTCAGTCCTATGGGCGATTTTCACTGATATGGATTATTACCCCACAATTCTGTAGTTTTATGTACAATTCAAACAGATGGTAATTAATGACCAATATGCCTATAAATAGTCTCAATATCATCCCCAAAAATTAAATAATTGTAAACTTATATGCATATTGTCCCCACATAGTATAATTGAAATACTTTAAAATTGAAAATTTCGGACATGTGACGAATGATGCATTTATCTATCTCATTTAGCATATCATAGTTTAGAATTCGCTGTTGCGATTGCTAAATAATGATTTGACAAGTTTGAGAAATTAACATGTATCTGTAAGCAAAATTTTGAATTACTAATATGCATCCTTTGCCTTTGACTCCTTAAATTATATGAACATTCCCTCAAAAGAATACCCTTTATACATACAACGCAACTGCATGACAAATGATGCATTTCATGCTTCTAACTGTCACTTCATAGTTTAGTATTCGCCATTGCGATCACTAAATAATGATTTGTCAATTTTAGAAGTGTATATGTATCGGTAAGCAGTAAGCTGAATTAACTAATATGCATCATTTGCCTTCGGCTCCTTAAAGCAATATCGTAGAGAAAAAAAATATCTAAAATTATAAGAACATTCCCTCAAAAGAATACACTTTAAATATACAACGCAACCGCATGACAAATGATGCATTTCATGCTTCTAACTGTCACTTCATAGTTTAGTATTCGCCATTGCGATCACTAAATAATGATTTGTCAATTTTAGAAGTTACTATGTATCTGGCCTACAATGCGCTGATTTACCAGTATGCATCATTTGCCTTCCACATTAATATGAATATTACAATAAAACAGATGTTTCAAATAAACCTTATAAAACAAGACGATTGATGCATTTCATATTTCTAATACGCCATATCATAGTTTAGTGTTGGCTTGAGCAATCACTAAATAATGATTTGTGTCTTGAGAATTCCTGTTTCCTATTTAACAATGAAGTACATTTTTTTTAACAACAAACTAATTTTGTGCCCTGCATCAATCGCCTTCAAGACTTAAAAATGACAACTAAATTGATACTATAAGTTCTTTTCTGTGGCTTTTACCCTTGTTCACATCGCGCGCACAATATGGTGGATCAGTTTGAATTAATAAAGTCAGTACAGGACTGCAATATGCATTTCTGCAGTTCCCATCCAGCATACAAGTTTTGTAGCAACCAGACTTTGCGGTGGCCACAAAACCATGCTAGCTGCTGAACTTACAAATAATTATATTGGCTCAAAATTACCAAATATGCATATCACATCCCAGTTTTGTCCTGCTGTATAATTTTCCTTCCACCTATAGCGTAAAAGTTCAACTGTCATTTCCAATAAGTTGAATAAGTTTATTTGATATAAGTCACAATCAATGAAATATGCATTTTCTCACTTCAGGTCCAGCATGTATTTTTTTTTGCAACCAACTCTTTGGTTCCTAAAAAAAATGCTAGTCACGAAGCTTTAGTAATTAGGTTAATTTTTAGAAAATAAATTACTCTTGCCAAATATTGAGCATGCATATATCATTTCCATTTTTTTTCTTGTCTACCAATGTTCACCACAAATTTTTTCAGCGTTAATCTTCAACATCTCCGGGTCTGTGTACCCAGTCATGGTCTCGATTGAAAGCCGACATCCCCTTAGTCAGGGGCAATCGGGACTCCCGTGCGAATTTGATGCCGATTTATGGTGACCTAAACCAAATCAAACTTTAGGGGATAACTAATGAAAATCACCTGGTCACCCATCTGGGTTTTACGTCTGGACGTCATTATGACGTCATCAAAATAGCGTATATTGTATCAGTGCAATTTAAACGGTATGTCCACTGTAGTATATGGGATCAGGACTTTCTTGCATTTTGTGTGCCAATTTCAGTCGAAATGCACCAAATTTAATCTTAGGGGGTAAATATTTTAAATTAGCATGTCGCCCATATTGTATTCGCATCAGAACAAAAAGATGACGTCATTGAAATGACGCCTAATATGTAAATACCACATATATACGCATTTTGTCCATTTTCAACGCTTGGAAATATTCCTTTAATGAACTGGTAGCCTTATCATGACTGAATGCAAACTCTTTTAAATCGTAACATAACAAATATATTCAGATAGGATGAAGTCAGTTCGAGAGTGGGACGTAAATGCCGTCACGATTTACGAATAAAAGACAGTGGAGTGAGTGAAAAACAAACAGTGTTTTTGATTATAAACGGAGTAAATATAATTTCTTGTGCCTATATATATATATAGATGTACTACGACCTCTGACCAAAGACCTTTGGGTCTTTCTATTTCAAACGAATGATGCAGAATACGTAAAATGAGCCAGTCCGGCTAGAACATATGTGCATGTCAAAGCTTTTTTGTAAACGTAAATAAATGCCTGAAACTATTCTTTCTAAAACAACATATCAATATTGTAAATAGAGTCACGCTTCAAAGCTTTTGGTTTATCTGTAGCTGCTTATCCTACACCCAAATAAAAGATAGTAGTAATTATCATTTGCATACACTATCAAACAAACTCATTATAGTCCGATTTTGACCACTGAAGGATCAAAAGTTAGAAGAGTCTACTTAATAGTTCATGATATGGAAATAATGATAAACCCCTCTACAAGTTACCCATTGTACTTCGATAGCACGGGCAATAGAAAACTGTTACAATCTGATTTATCTTTCGCATGCTACTAGGTATAGTAGAATCGTCTTCAAAGGTCAAAATCGGTAATAAGGCATTCTTGTTGATACGGCTAAAGAAATATCTGAATCAACATGAAAATAGTTGTTCAAAAGTCATAAGCATATCGATCACTGGCAATAGTGTACATGAGTCTTCTTCTGCTCCACAGCAACACAAATTAGTACAATATAGATGGTTTGCTTTGTACTTACACCTAAATGTTTCGCATATAGACATGCGGGGGGCAGGAGGCAACATGAGCGGATCCAGGAATTTTTGTCAGTTTTATTTAGTTCTCAGCTTATTTTACAGTTTAAAGAGGGGTTCCAATGGTTTTATTGCTGAGAAAACTATACTTATGCTTTACAAAGGATCCAGAGGCGGTCCATTATTTTCCGGGGCCGGGGGGGGGGGGGGGGATGTCCAACTTTTTCCAGGGGGGGGGGGAGGGGGGTCCAAATGCTTATTTCTATAGAAACCCATATACGTACTTGTTATTTTCCAGGGGGAGTGTCTGGACCCCCTCTCTCCCTCTGGATCCGCACATGGGCAATGTCATCATAACGGGACAATATTCATCACAGTCCGGCCTCTAACCATAATTGTCAGGCATTGATTTGTCAGAATTAATGACAGGTGAGGTTTTCCAAATGATTTTCTGATACTGCGCACGTTTGACACCTTCGAGAAACACAGCTCTTGGAAGTGGTAGTTCTTGCAATTCAGCTTCTTTTCTCTAAAACATCCACCACCTCAAAGCAGTGAGTCGAACAATATCGGGGACTGGCTAATGCAAAGTAAGAAAGACGGCAAAGATCAGGAATCGATACAATCAAGTACCACACCTGACCCAGGATACCAATGGGAAAGTAGCAAACTCTTAGTTAGACATCACAAACGAGAGCCAAGAGGTCAGGACAATTTACAAATATATTACTCTAGTGCATCCGCCACAGTGCTTTCTAAGGGCACTGAGCCGAGGCGAAAGAATGCTTCGTGGACAGAGTCTCCAGCATAGCTAAATGCCTGCCAATATGATTGCTTGCTCTTTCCTGACATTGAACTAGTTAAAACCAGCACCTGAAAGTGCATGGAATTCGATCAGAGCCCTGGTTGTGGCATCATGGCACATTGACATCTTTAATAAGTGTCCTGATCTTAGAAACTTGATGATATATGCGCAAGACTGTTTAAGTAAATGTAAAATATCAACACTCTGCAATTGTTTTATATGTGTTTTATTTAAGCGTCTAAAACAAAATTTGCTCCTCTGTAAAACTGGGGGTAGGGTTGTGCATTAGCTCATAAAAGACAACATATTTAAGATAGAAAAGCAAACTTTGGTTTTGTATTCGTCAATTGAGTATATGTTTGTTACACCTAATCTAAAACGGTTTGAAACCATCTCAGTTCAGGCGTTAAACTAAATGACGATAGCCAAAATTACCACTTTTAAATTATAATTAAGTTCATGTAACGCACATAATCACATAATACAACATGTAGCCGTATTAATGTTAAACAGCTTCATATTCAGTAAAGACATCCAGTAATTTGCAGACTATTAGAATTTTCGTTGATTAGCTAGTTTTAATGTCTTCTTTCTGTACCTCAAACTTTCGATTTTCTTATTCTCAAATTGATAAAATAACATATGTAACAAGCTGATACAGGCTAACACCCATGCTTACAGTGTGCAAACATCTATGCGACGCACCTTGAATGGGTACATACGATTGAATATGTCTAAAAGGGTTTGGGATGGAGCAGGTCATTACTCAGCTTGCAGTCAAAATCTTGTTTGATGATTATTCTGGTTTTTATGATATGAGGAGGACAATTAATTTACCAGAGAAGCAGAAATAATAATCCATAGCGTACATGTTTACGGCTTGGATAAGGCTTTGGTTTAGAATATTTACATTAGAAAGGGACATTTACTAAATTGTACTGTTTAAATGTGAAAAGATTATTTCCTATGTTCCTCTAGGATGTATCTTTATTTTAGAATTATTCATATTAAGAAATATTGAAAACAAATATTCATAACATCTGTAACAAAGGTACAAGGGCTTAATAATCATCAATACCTAAGATTTAGGCACCAGAGACTAGAGACTTTAGCTAGAAAAACATGCGAATTATATTCATTTTTTCCTGAAATATCATTTCTTACATCAAGTCAATGTCCTTGCTCATTTATTATGTCATGTAACATATGTTACAGCCCTTAACAAGTGATTCAATCTTGTTGTTTGACCTGCAAAATCTATAATTCTTTATAATATGAGCAAGACAATCCCAAAAAAGATATCCAACGGCAGCAAATGATTTCATATATTTTTACTTAAATGATGCCTACCAAATTTGGCTCGTTAAAATTGGATATAGCCTTTAGGTTGTTTTTATAATTGCTCGTATAAGACACTTTATTTAAAGTATAAAAGCAAACTTTGGATTTTCTCTAACCCAAATGAGTTTGTTAGTATAGAAAATCAAAACATTTTCGAAAATGCACATATCAGCTAAAAAGTAAATGATATTGGTCACAATTTTCGTGTTTAAAGGGTAATCTAATTAAAGTAACGCACATAACACCATAGGAAGCTGTAATTTTGCTCCAAAAGAATTTATATGTAGCTAAAGTAGTCAATATGCAGACCATATGAGTAATTTAAATAATAAGCTTTCTTTCTGTAGCTCAAACTTTTAATTTTCTTTTTTTTTTCAAAATTTAATATGGTAACATATGTAACAGGCTGTCAGAGACTAACGCCCCGGCAAACATAATGCAAACATCTATTAAAAGACGCAGCTTGAAATCCTCTTTTAGATAGGATAAGTTTGCAAGATTCCTGAGTGGGTACAATAACATTCTCAGCCATCAGTCTAAAGGTGGCCCAATAAGCTGGGTATTTATAGGAAATCTACGGTATTTTGCATGCAAAATATAGTTATCGAGAAATAATTCATTGTCAAAGTCAGGTAAAGCATTGATGTAACCATCATATGACTAAAATAATTGATATTCTGTTAAAAAAAGCGTTCGTGTTGGATAAATATGACCATACCAACACAAACCATAGCTTTTATTAACGAGCAGTTTCTCATTATGGTCGCCATATTTATGACGTAATAACTAGCCTCAGACGCGGATTTGAGATGGGTGACCACCTTTAAATCAAAGGTAAGACTCCATTGAAGGTTTTGATATAGGTCACCATAAATCGGCACACAATTCGCACGGGACCTATTTTTTGTCCCTAAGGGCCCTGACTACCTTGAAGATTGTCTAATCAACTAACAGTCGACAGAAAGTTTGATCATTATAGTCGACTTCCATTGGTTATCATCTATGAGTGTTCTGCTAGGCTCATCGTGACGTTGAATAATACTTTACATGTAATGTTCAATACATAGTGTAATCAGCATCAATGTGATCATTGAATACTGTCATACAATGAAGCTGGATGACATCCACTGAATCAATCATTTTAATGGGGACTCTTCTCGATGACACATTTACTTTCTAGCTAATGCCATAGTTGCCCCATTCCATGTAGACAAAATTACATAGATATATACGTTTGTAGATAGTCCCATTACCAATAAGTACATATACATGTTAATCAAAATTGAACATAGTCCCGACACCCGGTATCAATGGTATTTACACTTTTCTCAGGAAGCATAGTCAGTGATTCACATGTCGCTCTGCGTCGTCCTGATATTTAACGTTGGGTATAACTTGTGAATCACGTTGTCTGTTTCCACTGCTCCACGTAGCAAGGGCGCAGAAGCAACTGTTCCGCAGACGTAACCATGGCCCTCTGGTGTGCCAGAAACCCTCGCAGTCGTCATCTGTTGGTACTTGCATTGGTCAGGTGTAATCCCTGATTGATCCTGTCCACTACCACTAATGGCTAACTTCTAATTTACACATATGTCATAGTAGCCCCATTTCATGTAAACAAAATAACATGTACGTTCGTAGATTGTCCTCTTACCCATATGTACATGTGAATGTTATTCAAAGTTAAACAAAGTTCCGTCACCAGATATACATGTATAACAGTCAATGTTGAATATGGTATTTACATTATTCTTCAAAATCATACTCAGTGATTCACACGTCGTCTTGACTCATCGTGATGTTCTAATGCTGAGTATAGCTTGTGTATCCACTGTTCAACACAGCAAGGGCGCAGAAGCAACTGTTCCGCAGACGTAACCATGGCCCTCTGGTATGCCAGAAACCCTTGCAATCGTCATCGTTTGGCATTGCATTGGTCAGGTGCAATCCTTGCTTGATCCTGTCTACTACCGCAAAAGGCTAAATTAAAGACGCTGCTACTCTTTTTACAAAAAAAAAAAATCCTACCCTTATTATCATGGACAGGCCTAACCCACTCACAATATTTGTAACCAGTTGATCCCTAAGTATATTTAGGATGATTTTGAGTTCTTTTGACAAAGTAATATTTGTTGTTTAAGAATTAACTTCCTAGTGGTTCTTACAACTGATGAAAATATGGATACCCTCTACCAAACGCACATACGTTTAACAAATTCTTCAAGTTCCTATATCAAAAGTAACCCTTATGCCATTTTTATTTTTGCCAACAAGTCAGATTCAAAATCATACTCTTATTCAAATCAAATACTATGAAAAACAAAACAAAAAAACATGTTTTAATTTTGTCCCTACAATGGTAAAATCTATTTCTGCACCCCCTTAACTGACAGTGAGTCTCCATTCACTAACCGCAAATAAGCGTTTTATTGATCAGTCGTGGTGCGTCTTTTAAAGACTGATAAACTCTTCTATGCACAAGGGACACCTTAGCGCCTTAGCTATCTTCAGACCTTAATTTTCTTTTACCAATTTTAATGAGATATGAATTTGAACTCCCCGCCAAAGAACTGTTATGAGTGAGTATGTCTTCTCTCCTTCCATCGGCCTCTTTATGAAAGGAGAGTCCTAGTTTTCAGAAATATTACCCGTATTCTGACCACTAGGTGGAGAACGACACTCATTTTGGTAATGCCCCTTCTTCCTACAATTCCAACAAGTAATATATGCCTTACTTCTCATTTGTCTATTACCCCTGTTATTAGGAAAGTTTCTGTTTATAGAATATGATTCTTTTCTTCCAACACCCCTATCTGGATTAATGGACGCAACTGCATTAATGTGAGAACTATTCGAACAGTGAGTGGCCAAATGTCCTAATTGATAGCAGACATGGCAATGTTTAGGGGGCAGTGCATACTCAACTTCCATTGGTTCAGTATGGCGAACATTAGAATCAGTTACCCTACCTATTCTTAAATTAAATTTTTTTCTCAAATTTTGTTCAGTCATTGCAGACCCAACAGCCGCTTGCAACGTTGCTGGATTTTCCCTCATCACCTTCATTTTTAAGTTATCATGAGCGAGACCATCTATAAAGAACCAAACTAACTGCCTTTCAATGGCAGCCACCCCACCGTTTTGACCTGTGAATGCCTCCTCAGCCAAGGAAAGCAATCTTTCTGCGTAAAGTTGGACATTTTCCTCTAGTTTTTGCTTTATTTTTCGCAGCAAAACAAATGCATGCTGCGGATCAGAAATTTCTGCAAATCTTAAAGTAAGTTCTGTTTTTAATTGACCCCAATTATTTCCTACATTATCATGAAGATATCTTTTAATAAAGTCACTGACAGCATCCCGACTAGATTGGTAAGCCACCATTTTAACCCTATCATCTGTTAAACCCATTAATGATGCATATTTTTCAATTGATCTGACCCAGTCCTTAAATATTTTAGGATCACCCTCAAACGGATGAACAATATGAGAAAATCCTTGCGCGCCTACAACGGTCGACAGACCAGACAATTGCGCCGCTTTATGCTGAAAAAGTGTAGCAACATCCCCATCGGCCATTTTACAGAGTATAAAGAGATCAAACAAAATTTACCACTCACCACACTGCCGCAGCCTCTCTTCTGGAAGATCACCTTTAACAACAGTTGGCACTTCTCGCACATCTCGAAGAAATCTGGAATTCTTTAAACCTCGTCTTCTTCAGCCACACGACAGTTGTGTCAAGCCACATGACAGCTGTGTCACTCGCCTCGACGCTCCAATAGTACAAACCCTCAATAAAGCGTTGTTGCGGTCGGCAGTGGCCGGCCGCTTATATAAACATCATTCAAAACACACATCAAATTCAGATTTTGACCGAAGCTTTATGCCGTGCTCAGGCTATATTTTATTCGCTGCCGAACAACGAGTGGGGTACCAAATATCGTGGGTTGACCTACAGCGCGAAGTAAACTGTCCGTGAAATTTGCTAATTTCACAAAGTATGCGTCAATTTGCCCTGTTGCTTATATAACCGCAATAAGTATTAGCTTTTCAAAAAAGCTGGCGAAAGTTAAACGTCCAAAAGTCAAAACGTCCTTGATTGGCAAAGAGTGCAAGCGAAGTTCACATCAGTAAACGTACTTCTGTGGTTGTCATCCACATCTGATTACTTAGAATTACTATGAAATCAGGTACTGTCTTATGACGGTCATGACAAACAGGTTTTACGCCCCCAAAGGGAGACATATAGTAATAAAACTGACTGTCCTTAGTGTCCTAGGTGTTTGAGTGTTCTTATCATATGCAGAGTATATCTCCTATATTATTTTAGGCAGGAATGCCAAAATTCGTGTTTTAATGCATTTAGGGTCATGAAGCGTCACGCACCTTTACCACTGCCATCAGATCTAGAAAAATCGTGTCCACGAGCATACATCCTAAGAATCCCAAATTTGATTTGTGAACACATCTTGGGGTCACGGAGTCTGTACATATACAGTTAAGCGACCACTGTGACCTTGATTTTCTGGCATTAGTTTTAAGAAAAATGTGCTGTCTAGTGTTGTCAAATGATTTTCCATAAATGTGCCGCATGCTAGATACATTACCATAACATACCATGATTAAGCCGGGTGCTTTCAAAAGATCAAGCAACAACTCGCTGGAAGCATGTGTTAAATGGTAACAAATCACAGTTCAGATGTTAATAACCAGGGCTTAGAATATATCTACATGGACAAGCTCTAGAAGTTCAAAATGGAAGCATGCAGTGGACAAGAATACATACAATGATAGGGCTAAGCGACCGCCAGCTTTTTTGAAAAGCTAATACTTGTATATTACATGCCATCCTTGCCATTTCGTAGTCGGTCTTCTTGCATTGACATTTTACTAGAATGTCAATCTGGTCACGTGCACCAAAAATAACACGTTAGTGAAACACAATTCACTAAGAACAAAGTCAAATAAAATTACATGATTTTATTTTCGAAGATACATTCGAGACAACCCAGGTTTTTGTGCGTTTATACTCTATCGTTACAAGTGCAAGTGGAGTCTAATTTGCTGTTCAGCTATCTGGTATTTATACCCTAACCTGTCAGAAAATCTTGGGTAACCCATATCAGTGTAATTCATCATACATCAGGCCATATATTTCTGTCTCTAACACGCCAGGCGAAAAACCAAAGTTCATACCCTACTTAGTTATTGTCCTGATAAGCCTTCTGCAGCAACCTAGGGAATCTTAGTTAGCACAAAAATATTTCATCTGACCATACATCGCCTATGTGACATGCGTGCCAAGAATAGAACCCTTACTTTTCATAATATAGCTTTTCTAATAAGGTGCTACGAAAGGGATATTTTTGAAATCCTTTAATTTAACAACAAATGCTATTCCCTGCAATATTAATTGCCTTGTCATAATGAATTTACCAGAGAGAACAGACTCTTGAATCACATACCCCTACATATACGTAAAAATATTGGCCCTGTCCTTTATGCCGTTGACTAAATATCAACCATAAAGAAATAACATTCGATTTGGAACTTTCTTACAAACAGAGAAAAGGATGTCTCCCCTGTTTTCCGTAATTAAAAGAGTTTGAATGCTTTAAAGCGAAAGGGCGTTTTCATTTGTACTGTACAACACACATGTTCCAACCATGCATTTTCGTGATAGTACTGTCATATAATTAAATGGACAGCAAATACCATCATCCCCTCATTAATTTACCCTGTCATAACGGTTTTAATTGGAAGAACGGGCCCTTAAACGCACAACCTTACATGTAACTGAAAATTTTGGCCAAGATCAAGATGCCGTTGATTTAACGTTGATTAAATATCAACCATAAAGAACTATTATTCGATTTGGAACTTTCTTACAAACAGAGAAAAGGATGTCTCCCCTGTTTTCCGTAATTAAAAGAGTTTGAATGCTTTAAAGCGAAAGGGCGTTTTCATTTGTACTGTCCAATAAACATGTTTGACCATGCAGAGTTCATCTGTCATATATGATGTCCATAAGGCTCCAACTAATTTTATTAATATTTAACAGCATGTGCATATGCAAAATTCCCTTTCTAAAAATATAAGCCATGTTTAAACTATATAACACTCTACTTTGTAATTTTAATGCTGATCAACAGAATAGAATTTCGAGTTATCTGAATACGTGTTGATAGCATTTTCTTTTTAAAAACGAATATTAGTCCACGTGCGGTTCACGTGCGTAATGCATTTTTTAGGTATGAATCATGTTGATGGAGTCCCTTTTCTCTTGTTTTGGCTCCCCTATGGCTTACTTTCTTTCATTACTCCCTTTTTTCCAGACGATATTTTAGAATAAAAGATCGTCTTAGAGACATATTTTTTTATATCGTATTTTATGACACATGCCTGCAATATATGTTTGTTTTTTTTTTTTTGTTTTTTTTTTCCAGTCCTATGGGCGATTTTCACTGATATGGATTATTACCCCACAATTCTGTAGTTTTATGTACAATTCAAACAGATGGTAATTAATGACCAATATGCCTATAAATAGTCTCAATATCATCCCCAAAAATTAAATAATTATAAACTTATATGCATATTGTCCCCACATAGTATAATTGAAATACTTTAAAATTGAAAATTTCGGACATGTGACGAATGATGCATTTATCTATCTCATTTAGCATATCATAGTTTAGAATTCGCTGTTGCGATTGCTAAATAATGATTTGACAAGTTTGAGAAATTAACATGTATCTGTAAGCAAAATTTTGAATTACTAATATGCATCCTTTGCCTTTGACTCCTTAAATTATATGAACATTCCCTCAAAAGAATACCCTTTATACATACAACGCAATCGCATGACAAATGATGCATTTCATGCTTCTAACTGTCACTTCATAGTTTAGTATTCGCCATTGTGATCACTGAATAATGATTTGTCAATTTTAGAAGTGTATATGTATCTGTAAGCAGTAAGCTGAATTAACTAATATGCATCCTTTGCCTTCGGCTCCTTAAAGCAATATCGTAGAGAAAAAAAAAATATCTAAAATTATAAAAACATTCCCTCAAAAGAATACACTTTAAATATACAACGCAACCGCATGACAAATGATGCATTTCATGCTTCTAACTGTCACTTCATAGTTTAGTATTCGCCATTGCGATCACTAAATAATGATTTGTCAATTTTAGAAGTTACTATGTATCTGGCCTACAATGCGCTGATTTACCAGTATGCATCATTTGCCTTCCACATTAATATGAATATTACAATAAAACACATGTTTCAAATAAACCTTATAAAACAAGACGATTGATGCATTTCATATCTCTAATACGCCATATCATAGTTTAGTGTTGGCTTGAGCAATCACTAAATAATGATTTGTGTCTTGAGAATTCCTGTTTCCTATTTACCAATGAAGTACATTTTTTCTTAACAACAAACTAATTTTGTGCCCTGCATCAATCGCCTTCAAGACTTAAAAATGACAACTAAATTGATATTATAAGTTCTTTTCTGTGGCTTTTACCCTTGTTCACATCGCGCGCACAATATGGTGGATCAGTTTGAATTAATAAAGTCAGTACAGGACTGCAATATGCATTTCTGCAGTTCCCATCCAGCATACAAGTTTTGTAGCAACCAGACTTTGCGGTGGCCACAAAACCATGCTAGCTGCTGAACTTACAAATAATTATATTGGCTCAAAATTACCAAATATGCATATCACATCCCAGTTTTGTCCTGCTGTATAATTTTCCTTCCACCTATAGCGTAAAAGTTCAACTGTCATTTCCAATAAGTTGAATAAGTTTATTTGATATAAGTCACAATCAATGAAATATGCATTTTCTCACTTCAGGTCCAGCATGTATTTTTTTTTGCAACCAACTCTTTGGTTCCTAAAAAAAAATGCTAGTCATGAAGCTTTAGTAATTAGGTTAATTTTTAGAAAATAAATTACTCTTGCCAAATTTTGAGCATGCATATATCATTTCCATTTTTTTTCTTGTCTACCAATGTTCACCACAAATTTTTTCAGCGTTAATCTTCAACATCTCCTGGTCTGTGTACCCAGTCATGGTCTCGATTGAAAGCCGACATCCCCTTGAAGATTGTCTAATCAACTAACAGTCGACAGAAAGTTTGATCATTATAGTCGACTTCCATTGGTTATCATCTATGAGTGTTCTGCTAGGCTCATCGTGACGTTGAATAATACTTTACATGTAATGTTCAATACATAGTGTAATCAGCATCAATGTGATCATTGAATACTGTCATACAATGAAGCTGGATGACATCCACTGAATCAATCATTTTAATGGGGACTCTTCTCGATGACACATTTACTTTCTAGCTAATGTCATAGTTGCCCCATTCCATGTAGACAAAATTACATAGATATATACGTTTGTAGATAGTCCCATTACCAATAAGTACATATACATGTTAATCAAAGTTGAACATAGTCCCGTCACCCGGTATCAATGGTATTTACACTTTTCTCAGGAAGCATAGTCAGTGATTCACATGTCGCTCTGCGTCGTCGTGATATTTAACGTTGGGTATAACTTGTGAATCACGTTGTCTGTTTCCACTGTTCCACGTAGCAAGGGCGCAGAAGCAACTGTTCCGCAGACGTAACCATGGCCCTCTGGTGTGCCAGAAACCCTCGCAGTCGTCATCTGTTGGTACTTGCATTGGTCAGGTGTAATGCCTGATTGATCCTGTCCACTACCACTAATGGCTAACTTCTAATTTACACATATGTCATAGTAGCCCCATTTCATGTAAACAAAATAACATGTACGTTCGTAGATTGTCCTCTAACCCATATGTACATGTGAATGTTATTCAAAGTTAAACAAAGTTCCGTCACCAGATATACATGTATAACAGTCAATGTTGAATATGGTATTTACATTATTCTTCAAAATCATACTCAGTGATTCACACGTCGTCTTGACTCATCGTGATGTTCTAATGCTGAGTATAGCTTGTGTATCCACTGTTCAACACAGCAAGGGCGCAGAAGCAACTGTTCCGCAGACGTAACCATGGCCCTCTGGTATGCCAGAAACCCTTGCAATCGTCATCGTTTGGCATTGCATTGGTCAGGTGCAATCCTTGCTTGATCCTGTCTACTACCGCAAAAGGCTAAATTAAAGACGCTGCTACTCTTTTTACAAAAAAAAAAAATCCTACCCTTATTATCATGGACAGGCCTAACCCACTCACAATATTTGTAACCAGTTGATCCCTAAGTATATTTAGGATGATTTTGAGTTCTTTTGACAAAGTAATATTTGTTGTTTAAGAATTAACTTCCTAGTGGTTCTTACAACTGATGAAAATATGGATACCCTCTACCAAACGCACATACGTTTAACAAATTCTTCAAGTTCCTATATCAAAAGTAACCCTTATGCCATTTTTATTTTTGCCAACAAGTCAGATTAAAAATAATACTCTTATTCAAATCAAATACTATGAAAAAATAAAAAAAACATGTTTTAATTTTGTCCCTACAATTGTAAAATCTATTTCTGCACCCCCTTAACTGACAGTGAGTCTCCATTCACTAACCGCAAATAAGCGTTTTATTGATCAGTCGTGGTGCGTCTTTTAAAGACTGATAAACTATTCTATGCACAAGGGACACCTTAGCGCCTGAGCTATCTACAGACCTTAATCTTCTTTTACCAATTTTAATGAGATATGAGTTTGAACTCCCCGCCAAAGAACTGTTATGAGTGAGTATGTCTTCTCTCCTTCCATCGGCCTCTTTATGAAAGGAGAGTCCTAGTTTTCAGAAATATTACCCGTATTCTGACCACTAGGTGGAGAACGACACTCATTTTGGTAATGCCCCTTCTCCCTACAATTCCAACAAGTAATATATGCCTTACTTCCCATTTGTCTATTACCCCTGTTATTAGGAAAGTTTCTGTTTATAGAATATGATTCTTTTCTTCCAACACCCCTATCTGGATTAATGGACGCAACTGCATTAATGTGAGAACTATTCGAACAGTGAGTGGCCAAATGTCCTAATTGATAGCAGACATGGCAATGTTTAGGGGGCAGTGCATACTCAACTTCCATTGGTTCAGTATGGCGAACATTAGAATCAGTTACCTTACCTATTCTTAAATTAAATTTTTTTCTCAAATTTTGTTCAGTCATTGCAGACCCAACAGCCGCTTGCAACGTTGCTGGATTTTCCCTCATCACCTTCATTTTTAAGTTATCATGAGCGAGACCATCTATAAAGAACCAAACTAACTGCCTTTCAATGGCAGCCACCCCACCGTTTTGACCTGTGAATGCCTCCTCAGCCAAGGAAAGCAATCTTTCTGCGTAAAGTTGGACATTTTCCTCTAGTTTTTGCTTTATTTTTCGCAGCAAAACAAATGCATGCTGCGGATCAGAAATTTCTGCAAATCTTAAAGTAAGTTCTGTTTTTAATTGACCCCAATTCTTTCCTACATTATCATGAAGATATCTTTTAATAAAGTCACTGACAGCATCCCGACTAGATTGGTAAGCCACCATTTTAACCCTATCATCTGTTAAACCCGTTAATGATGCATATTTTTCAATTGATCTGACCCAGTCCTTAAATATTTTAGAATCACCCTCAAACGGATGAACAATATGAGAAAATCCTTGCGCGCCTACAACGGTCGACAGACCAGACAATTGCGCCGCTATATGCTGAAAAAGTGTAGCAACATCCCCATCGGCCATTTTACAGAGTATAAAGAGATCAAACAAAATTTACCACTCACCACACTGCCGCAGCCTCTCTTCTGGAAGATCACCTTTAACAACAGTTGGCACTTCTCGCACATCTCGAAGAAATCTGGAATTCTTTAAACCTCGTCTTCTTCAGCCACACGACCGTTGTGTCAAGCCACACGACAGCTGTGTCACTCGCCTCGACGCTCCAATAGTACAAACCCTCAATAAAGCGTTGTTGGGGTTGGCCGTGGCCGGCCGCTTATATAAACATCATTCAAAACACACATCAAATTCAGATTTTGACCGAAGCTTTATGCCGTGCTCAGGCTATATTTTATTCGCTGCCGAACAACGAGTGGGGTACCAAATATCGTGGGTTGACCTACAGCGCGAAGTAAACTGTCCGTGAAATTTGCTAATTTCACAAAGAATGCGTCAATTTGCCCTGTTGCTTATATAACCGCAATAAGTATTAGCTTTTCAAAAAAGCTGGCGAAAGTTAAACGTCCAAAAGTCAAAACGTCCTTGATTGGCAAAGAGTGCAAGCGAACTTCACATCAGTAAACGTACTTCTGTGGTTGTCATCCACATCTGATTACTTAGAATTACTATGAAATCAGGTACTGTCTTATGACGGTCATGACAAACAGGTTTTACGCCCCCAAAGGGAGACATATAGTAATAAAACTGACTGTCCTTAGTGTCCTAGGTGTTTGAGTGTTCTTATCATATGCGGAGTATATCTCCTATATTATTTTAGGCAGGAATGCCAAAATTCGTGTTTTAATGCATTTAGGGTCATGAAGCGTCACGCACCTTTACCACTGCCATCAGATCTAGAAACATCGTGTCCACGAGCATACATCCTAAGAATCCCAAATTTGATTTGTGAACACATCTTGGGGTCACGGAGTCTGTACATATACAGTTAAGCGACCACTGTGACCTTGATTTTCTGGCATTAGTTTTAAGAAAAATGTGCTGTCTAGTGTTGTCAAATGATTTTCCATAAATGTGTCGCATGCTAGATACATTACCATAACATACCATGATTAAGCCGGGTGCTTTCAAAAGATCAAGCAACAACTCGCTGGAAGCATGTGTTAAATGGTAACAAATCACAGTTCAGATGTTAATAACCAGGGCTTAGAATATATCTACATGGACAAGCTCTAGAAGTTCAAAATGGAAGCATGCAGTGGACAAGAATACATACAATGATAGGGCTAAGTGACCGCCAGCTTTTTTGAAAAGCTAATACTTGTATATTACATGCCATCCTTGCCATTTCGTAGTCGGTCTTCTTGCATTGACATTTTACTAGAATGTCAATCTGGTCACGTGCACCAAAAATAACACGTTAGTGAAACACAATTCACTAAGAACAAAGTCAAATAAAATTACATGATTTTATTTTCGAAGATACATTCGAGACAACCCAGGTTTTTGTGCGTTTATACTCTATCGTTACAAGTGCAAGTGGAGTCTAATTTGCTGTTCAGCTATCTGGTATTTATACCCTAACCTGTCAGAAAATCTTGGGTAACCCATATCAGTGTAATTCATCATACATCAGGCCATATATTTCTGTCTCTAACACGCCAGGCGAAAAACCAAAGTTCATACCCTACTTAGTTATTGTCCTGATAAGCCTTCTGCAGCAACCTAGGGAATCTTAGTTAGCACAAAAATATTTCATCTGACCATACATCGCCTATGTGACATGCGTGCCAAGAATAGAACCCTTACTTTTCATAATATAGCTTTTCTAATAAGGTGCTACGAAAGGGATATTTTTGAAATCCTTTAATTTAACAACAAATGCTATTCCCTGCAATATTAATTGCCTTGTCATAATGAATTTACCAGAGAGAACAGACTCTTGAATCACATACCCCTACATATACGTAAAAATATTGGCCCTGTCCTTTATGCCGTTGACTAAATATCAACCATAAAGAAATAACATTCGATTTGGAACTTTCTTACAAACAGAGAAAAGGATGTATCCCCTGTTTTCCGTAATTAAAAGAGTTTGAATGCTTTAAAGCGAAAGGGCGTTTTCATTTGTACTGTACAACACACATGTTCCAACCATGCATTTTCGTGATAGTACTGTCATATAATTAAATGGACAGCAAATACCATCATCCCCTCATTAATTTACCCTGTCATAACGGTTTTAATTGGAAGAAAAGGCCCTTAAATCGCACAACCTTACATGTAACTGAAAATTTTGGCCAAGATCAAGATGCCGTTGATTTAACGTTGATTAAATATAAACCATAAAGAACTATTATTCGATTTGGAACTTTCTTACAAACAGAGAAAAGGATGTCTCCCCTGTTTTCCGTAATTAAAAGAGTTTGAATGCTTTAAAGCGAAAGGGCGTTTTCATTTGTACTGTCCAATAAACATGTTTGACCATGCAGAGTTCATCTGTCATATATGATGTCCATAAGGCTCCAACTAATTTTATTAATATTTAACAGCCTGTGCATATGCAAAATTCCCTTTCTAAAAATATAAGCCATGTTTAAACTATATAACACTCTACTTTGTAATTTTAATGCTGATCAACAGAATAGAATTTCGAGTTATCTGAATACGTGTTGATAGCATTTTCTTTTTAAAAACGAATATTAGTTCACGTGCGGTTCACGTGCGTAATGCATTTTTTAGGTATGAATCATGTTGATGGAGTCCCTTTTCTCTTGTTTTGGCTCCCCTATGGCTTACTTTCTTTCATTACTCCCTTTTTTCCAGACGATATTTTAGAATAAAAGATCGTCTTAGAGACATATTTTTTATATCGTATTTTATGACACATGCCTGCAATATATGTTTTTTTTTTTTTTCTTTGTTTTTTTTTCCAGTCCTATAGGCGATTTTCACTGATATGGATTATTACCCCACAATTCTGTAGTTTTATGTACAATTCAAACAGATGGTAATTAATGACCAATATGCCTATAAATAGTCTCAATATCATCCCCAAAAATTAAATAATTATAAACTTATATGCATATTGTCCCCACATAGTATAATTGAAATACTTTAAAATTGAAAATTTCGGACATGTGACGAATGATGCATTTATCTATCTCATTTAGCATATCATAGTTTAGAATTCGCTGTTGCGATTGCTAAATAATGATTTGACAAGTTTGAGAAATTAACATGTATCTGTAAGCAAAATTTTGAATTACTAATATGCATCCTTTGCCTTTGACTCCTTAAATTATATGAACATTCCCTCAAAAGAATACCCTTTATACATACAACGCAACCGCATGACAAATGATGCATTTCATGCTTCTAACTGTCACTTCATAGTTTAGTATTCGCCATTGTGATCACTGAATAATGATTTGTCAATTTTAGAAGTGTATATGTATCTGTAAGCAGTAAGCTGAATTAACTAATATGCATCCTTTGCCTTCGGCTCCTTAAAGCAATATCGTAGAGAAAAAAAAAATATCTAAAATTATAAAAACATTCCCTCAAAAGAATACACTTTAAATATACAACGCAACCGCATGACAAATGATGCATTTCATGCTTCTAACTGTCACTTCATAGTTTAGTATTCGCCATTGCGATCACTAAATAATGATTTGTCAATTTTAGAAGTTACTATGTATCTGGCCTACAATGCGCTGATTTACCAGTATGCATCATTTGCCTTCCACATTAATATGAATATTACAATAAAACACATGTTTCAAATAAACCTTATAAAACAAGACGATTGATGCATTTCATATTTCTAATACGCCATATCATAGTTTAGTGTTGGCTTGAGCAATCACTAAATAATGATTTGTGTCTTGAGAATTCCTGTTTCCTATTTACAAATGAAGTACATTTTTTCTTAACAACAAACTAATTTTGTGCCCTGCATCAATCGCCTTCAAGACTTAAAAATGACAACTAAATTGATACTATAAGTTCTTTTCTGTGGCTTTTACCCTTGTTCACATCGCGCGCACAATATGGTGGATCAGTTTGAATTAATAAAGTCAGTACAGGACTGCAATATGCATTTCTGCAGTTCCCATCCAGCATACAAGTTTTGTAGCAACCAGACTTTGCGGTGGCCACAAAACCATGCTAGCTGCTGAACTTACAAATAATTATATTGGCTCAAAATTACCAAATATGCATATCACATCCCAGTTTTGTCCTGCTGTATAATTTTCCTTCCACCTATAGCGTAAAAGTTCAACTGTCATTTCCAATAAGTTGAATAAGTTTATTTGATATAAGTCACAATCAATGAAATATGCATTTTCTCACTTCAGGTCCAGCATGTATTTTTTTTGCAACCAACTCTTTGGTTCCTAAAAAAAAATGCTAGTCATGAAGCTTTAGTAATTAGGTTAATTTTTAGAAAATAAATTACTCTTGCCAAATATTGAGCATGCATATATCATTTCCATTTTTTTTCTTGTCTACCAATGTTCACCACAAATTTTTTCAGCGTTAATCTTCAACATCTCCTGGTCTGTGTACCCAGTCATGGTCTCGATTGAAAGCCGACATCCCCTTGAAGATTGTCTAATCAACTAACAGTCGACAGAAAGTTTGATCATTATAGTCGACTTCCATTGGTTATCATCTATGAGTGTTCTGCTAGGCTCATCGTGACGTTGAATAATACTTTACATGTAATGTTCAATACATAGTGTAATCAGCATCAATGTGATCATTGAATACTGTCATACAATGAAGCTGGATGACATCCACTGAATCAATCATTTTAATGGGGACTCTTCTCGATGACACATTTACTTTCTAGCTAATGTCATAGTTGCCCCATTCCATGTAGACAAAATTACATAGATATATACGTTTGTAGATAGTCCCATTACCAATAAGTACATATACATGTTAATCAAAGTTGAACATAGTCCCGTCACCCGGTATCAATGGTATTTACACTTTTCTCAGGAAGCATAGTCAGTGATTCACATGTCGCTCTGCGTCGTCGTGATATTTAACGTTGGGTATAACTTGTGAATCACGTTGTCTGTTTCCACTGTTCCACGTAGCAAGGGCGCAGAAGCAACTGTTCCGCAGACGTAACCATGGCCCTCTGGTGTGCCAGAAACCCTCGCAGTCGTCATCTGTTGGTACTTGCATTGGTCAGGTGTAATGCCTGATTGATCCTGTCCACTACCACTAATGGCTAACTTCTAATTTACACATATGTCATAGTAGCCCCATTTCATGTAAACAAAATAACATGTACGTTCGTAGATTGTCCTCTAACCCATATGTACATGTGAATGTTATTCAAAGTTAAACAAAGTTCCGTCACCAGATATACATGTATAACAGTCAATGTTGAATATGGTATTTACATTATTCTTCAAAATCATACTCAGTGATTCACACGTCGTCTTGACTCATCGTGATGTTCTAATGCTGAGTATAGCTTGTGTATCCACTGTTCAACACAGCAAGGGCGCAGAAGCAACTGTTCCGCAGACGTAACCATGGCCCTCTGGTATGCCAGAAACCCTTGCAATCGTCATCGTTTGGCATTGCATTGGTCAGGTGCAATCCTTGCTTGATCCTGTCTACTACCGCAAAAGGCTAAATTAAAGACGCTGCTACTCTTTTTACAAAAAAAAAATCCTACCCTTATTATCATGGACAGGCCTAACCCACTCACAATATTTGTAACCAGTTGATCCCTAAGTATATTTAGGATGATTTTGAGTTCTTTTGACAAAGTAATATTTGTTGTTTAAGAATTAACTTCCTAGTGGTTCTTACAACTGATGAAAATATGGATACCCTCTACCAAACGCACATACGTTTAACAAATTCTTCAAGTTCCTATATCAAAAGTAACCCTTATGCTATTTTTATTTTTGCCAACAAGTCAGATTCAAAATCATACTCTTATTCAAATCAAATACTATGAAAAAATAAAAAAAAAACATGTTTTAATTTTGTCCCTACAATTGTAAAATCTATTTCTGCACCCCCTTAACTGACAGTGAGTCTCCATTCACTAACCGCAAATAAGCGTTTTATTGATCAGTCGTGGTGCGTCTTTTAAAGACTGATAAACTATTCTATGCACAAGGGACACCTTAGCGCCTGAGCTATCTACAGACCTTAATCTTCTTTTACCAATTTTAATGAGATATGAGTTTGAACTCCCCGCCAAAGAACTGTTATGAGTGAGTATGTCTTCTCTCCTTCCATCGGCCTCTTTATGAAAGGAGAGTCCTAGTTTTCAGAAATATTACCCATATTCTGACCACTAGGTGGAGAACGACACTCATTTTGGTAATGCCCCTACTCCCTACAATTCCAACAAGTAATATATGCCTTACTTCCCATTTGTCTATTACCCCTGTTATTAGGAAAGTTTCTGTTTATAGAATATGATTCTTTTCTTCCAACACCCCTATCTGGATTAATGGACGCAACTGCATTAATGTGAGAACTATTCGAACAGTGAGTGGCCAAATGTCCTAATTGATAGCAGACATGGCAATGTTTAGGGGGCAGTGCATACTCAACTTCCATTGGTTCAGTATGGCGAACATTAGAATCAGTTACCTTACCTATTCTTAAATTAAATTTTTTTCTCAAATTTTGTTCAGTCATTGCAGACCCAACAGCCGCTTGCAACGTTGCTGGATTTTCCCTCATCACCTTCATTTTTAAGTTATCATGAGCGAGACCATCTATAAAGAACCAAACTAACTGCCTTTCAATGGCAGCCACCCCACCGTTTTGACCTGTGAATGCCTCCTCAGCCAAGGAAAGCAATCTTTCTGCGTAAAGTTGGACATTTTCCTCTAGTTTTTGCTTTATTTTTCGCAGCAAAACAAATGCATGCTGCGGATCAGAAATTTCTGCAAATCTTAAAGTAAGTTCTGTTTTTAATTGACCCCAATTCTTTCCTACATTATCATGAAGATATCTTTTAATAAAGTCACTGACAGCATCCCGACTAGATTGGTAAGCCACCATTTTAACCCTATCATCTGTTAAACCCGTTAATGATGCATATTTTTCAATTGATCTGACCCAGTCCTTAAATATTTTAGAATCACCCTCAAACTGATGAACAATATGAGAAAATCCTTGCGCGCCTACAACGGTCGACAGACCAGACAATTGCGCCGCTATATGCTGAAAAAGTGTAGCAACATCCCCATCGGCCATTTTACAGAGTATAAAGAGATCAAACAAAATTTACCACTCACCACACTGCCGCAGCCTCTCTTCTGGAAGATCACCTTTAACAACAGTTGGCACTTCTCGCAAATCTCGAAGAAATCTGGAATTCTTTAAACCTCGTCTTCTTCAGCCACACGACCGTTGTGTCAAGCCACACGACAGCTGTGTCACTCGCCTCGACGCTCCAATAGTACAAACCCTCAATAAAGCGTTGTTGCGGTCGGCCGTGGCCGGCCGCTTATATAAACATCATTCAAAACACACATCAAATTCAGATTTTGACCGAAGCTTTATGCCGTGCTCAGGCTATATTTTATTTGCTGCCGAACAACGAGTGGGGTACCAAATATCGTGGGTTGACCTACAGCGCGAAGTAAACTGTCCGTGAAATTTGCTAATTTCACAAAGAATGCGTCAATTTGCCCTGTTGCTTATATAACCGCAATAAGTATTAGCTTTTCAAAAAAGCTGGCGAAAGTTAAACGTCCAAAAGTCAAAACGTCCTTGATTGGCATAGAGTGCAAGCGAACTTCACATCAGTAAATGTACTTCTGTGGTTGTCATCCACATCTGATTACTTAGAATTACTATGAAATCAGGTACTGTCTTATGACGGTCATGACAAACAGGTTTTACGCCCCCAAAGGGAGACATATAGTAATAAAACTGACTGTCCTTAGTGTCCTAGGTGTTTGAGTGTTCTTATCATATGCGGAGTATATCTCCTATATTATTTTAGGCAGGAATGCCAAAATTCGTGTTTTAATGCATTTAGGGTCATGAAGCGTCACGCACCTTTACCACTGCCATCAGATCTAGAAACATCGTGTCCACGAGCATACATCCTAAGAATCCCAAATTTGATTTGTGAACACATCTTGGGGTCACGGAGTCTGTACATATACAGTTAAGCGACCACTGTGACCTTGATTTTCTGGCATTAGTTTTAAGAAAAATGTGCTGTCTAGTGTTGTCAAATGATTTTCCATAAATGTGTCGCATGCTAGATACATTACCATAACATACCATGATTAAGCCGGGTGCTTTCAAAAGATCAAGCAACAACTCGCTGGAAGCATGTGTTAAATGGTAACAAATCACAGTTCAGATGTTAATAACCAGGGCTTAGAATAAATCTACATGGACAAGCTCTAGAAGTTCAAAATGGAAGCATGCAGTGGACAAGAATACATACAATAATAGGGCTAAGCGACCGCCAGCTTTTTTGAAAAGCTAATACTTGTATATTACATGCCATCCTTGCCATTTCGTAGTCGGTCTTCTTGCATTGACATTTTACTAGAATGTCAATCTGGTCACGTGCACCAAAAATAACACGTTAGTGAAACACAATTCACTAAGAACAAAGTCAAATAAAATTACATGATTTTATTTTCGAAGATACATTCGAGACAACCCAGGTTTTAGTGCGTTTATACTCTATCGTTACAAGTGCAAGTGGAGTCTAATTTGCTGTTCAGCTATCTGGTATTTATACCCTAACCTGTCAGAAAATCTTGGGTAACCCATATCAGTGTAATTCATCATACATCAGGCCATATATTTCTGTCTCTAACACGCCAGGCGAAAAACCAAAGTTCATACCCTACTTAGTTATTGTCCTGATAAGCCTTCTGCAGCAACCTAGGGAATCTTAGTTAGCACAAAAATATTTCATCTGACCATACATCGCCTATGTGACATGCGTGCCAAGAATAGAACCCTTACTTTTCATAATATAGCTTTTCTAATAAGGTGCTACGAAAGGGATATTTTTGAAATCCTTTAATTTAACAACAAATGCTATTCCCTGCAATATTAATTGCCTTGTCATAATGAATTTACCAGAGAGAACAGACTCTTGAATCACATACCCCTACATAAACGTAAAAATATTGGCCCTGTCCTTTATGCCGTTGACTAAATATCAACCATAAAGAAATAACATTCGATTTGGAACTTTCTTACAAACAGAGAAAAGGATGTATCCCCTGTTTTCCGTAATTAAAAGAGTTTGAATGCTTTAAAGCGAAAGGGCGTTTTCATTTGTACTGTACAACACACATGTTCCAACCATGCATTTTCGTGATAGTACTGTCATATAATTAAATGGACAGCAAATACCATCATCCCCTCATTAATTTACCCTGTCATAACGGTTTTAATTGGAAGAAAAGGCCCTTAAATCGCACAACCTTACATGTAACTGAAAATTTTGGCCAAGATCAAGATGCCGTTGATTTAACGTTGATTAAATATAAACCATAAAGAACTATTATTCGATTTGGAACTTTCTTACAAACAGAGAAAAGGATGTCTCCCCTGTATTCCGTAATTAAAAGAGTTTGAATGCTTTAAAGCGAAAGGGCGTTTTCATTTGTACTGTCCAATAAACATGTTTGACCATGCAGAGTTCATCTGTCATATATGATGTCCATAAGGCTCCAACTAATTTTATTAATATTTAACAGCCTGTGCATATGCAAAATTCCCTTTCTAAAAATATAAGCCATGTTTAAACTATATAACACTCTACTTTGTAATTTTAATGCTGATCAACAGAATAGAATTTCGAGTTATCTGAATACGTGTTGATAGCATTTTCTTTTTAAAAACGAATATTAGTTCACGTGCGGTTCACGTGCGTAATGCATTTTTTAGGTATGAATCATGTTGATGGAGTCCCTTTTCTCTTGTTTTGGCTCCCCTATGGCTTACTTTCTTTCAAGGTCAGCCCTTTCACAGCAGGTAAACTCGAGGCACATATATGAACAGACGCGCACAAAGGCATAGCACACACAAGACAGAAAAACATAAAAGATCCACAAAAGAAGCACCGCCTTGGAACGCGAATTTGTATCATACCAGGGTCTACACTGTGAAGAAAGGCCCTGATCAAACTGCCAAGACGCCCAAGCAGCTTGATTACTGGGTTAGAGCAAGCAGGGTCAACCTAAAAGTGGATCAATCCATGCTCCCTTGGCACATTCAACAAGTAGTCTTAGATGACCAAGCCTTAAAGCAATACCAAGTAATCCAGAGTGCCACAGTGGATAGTCTTACGTCCGATCCTCTTCCTCTTATTTTTTTATAAATGATTTACCACACTATAACGCCACGTTTTAAGTTTCTCTCACAGTTTGTAGACGACTGTGTCCTGTATATGAATATATACTCTAACAAAAAAGATACGTCCGATTTTCCTGATACTGTAGCTTTTGATCCAGTTAAGATGTGGCAGCAAAAAATAAACCAAAATGTTTATCAAACGTCCGACACACAAAACTTGGTAATTATTTGATTTTTTTTCTTCTTATCGGGAAGAGTTATTGAACCTAAGTGAAAACAGCTCGTACCACTATCATCAGCAAGTTGATTATCAAAACGTGACACATTTTACGTTAAATGGCAACCAGGAACGTCCAACGATGAAAAAAACATCTAAAATCCCAAAAGTGCTTATTAAACGAGCGACATTGCAATTCAAAACTGTTAATTTACGAAATTAACTGAAATTACCTCCCTTTGAATTAAACAAATAACAATTTAAGCCCTCAGATTCTCCTTAACCTAACATCATTTGACACCGCTTTTGTTTTAATTTCCTGTGCTTGTGTATGACAACGATTACACAAAGGATAAAAATAAAAATCATGCCTGATGTCGGCCATTACATGTGCACTTAATCTGTGATTTATAAAAAAGAACACAAGTGAATTTCCAGTATAAATTGTTTTGATGCTTATTTGTCTTAATTAATGTTAAAATACTCGTTATGACGAAAAAGAAGTTCAAATTTGACCGAATATGTTGATTATCAAAATGCTGGATTGTGAGTGTCTTCACACACTCTCTTGATCGATGTTTTGTGACGTCAGAGTATGTGAAAGATTAATGGTTGTGGACGTAAAAGCAATGCATACAGCTAACATGCATAACATCTTACTAGAGAGTTGTCTCAGTGATGTTTAAATGTGCTTGAACGGTTTGTAATTATGATGGACACCCAAGCTTATATTGATGTTTTGACTTTTGATTTTAAAGGTACTCGTGTTCTCGGAGTTGGCAGCTGCTCTCCTGGTTATCAAATTAATTTCGTTTAGGTGCATAAAGTTTCTAAATGATAACAGTTTGTAATGTAAAAATTTACATGAAATGCGTTCGTACATGTAGAACTGGCAGACGTTAACGTCAAGCGGACATAACTTTATTGTTTCAGTATATCTTCACTTCACGACTGCATTACCCTGCAAGAATACATCATTAAATTAGGACAGTGGGAAACCGATTGACAGCTGAACTTTAATGTAACCAAATGTCACTCCCAGACCTGGGGTAATTGCAATGTAAATGTAGTGAATTACACTTTCAAAGTAATTAAAGTAATTTGTAATGGGCACTTTTTTCTCATTACGTAATTGTAATGTAATGCGAAACATTTGAAAAATGGCCTGCAATGGCCATTACATTTGAATTAAATTTGAATTACATTTGAATCATCATAGTATGTTAATTTGATTCAATTGTTTCTCTGTGATGATACATTGTATAAGTTAGGAGGCCTCCATGCGAGCTAAACAATTTTGTGTTTTAACAACAACAGAATCAAGGGTGAAGATTCGGTACCAGTCAAATGCATTTAAACTCCCCCGTGGCTTAGGCTGCTGTCCGTTCTAAGGCGGTGGTTCTACTGTTGTTGATCTGTTGTTTGGTGTGCTTCCCATTGGTTGTGGGGGTTCTGTGTTTGTCTTTGTTTAGTTGTGCAGTACTTTGTGTCCTTTCTAGTTTTGCAATCATCTTGAAGAGGAAGAGGGAGCTGGTTGCTTTGCTCTTATTGTTTATGGATTTCTTGTTACTGTAAATGTTCTGTGACTCTTCCTCGTGGTTTCCCCGGGTTGGTCTATGGTGTGTGATGGTGGTATTTCCTGATCATACTCACTTTTTAGTAGCTGTGCATTTCATCAAAGATAACCCTAGCACCATGGTTAGACCTATTATGGCTGAATATGAGTTTTTAAACATTTTTAAACAATAGTTTCTTACATTCAAACAATAGTTTCTTACATTTTTATAAATTTTAGTGTTTTATATTGTATTGTTTGAATGTCATGACATTTCATATGAATAGCTCTTAATCATTTAAAGTAATTGAAATATAATTGCATTACTTTGGGAAGTAATTGCAATGTAATCCATTACATTATCAAAACCCCTGTAATTTAATGTAATGCAATGATTTTGATAGTAATTGTAATGTAATGAATTACATTTATAAGTAATTGACCCCAGGTCTGGGCACTCCACATCATCATCACAAACAAATCAAACACATCTCTTAAATATTCTTACAAAAGACAAGTGTGCATGACCAGGAAATACCACCAGGTTCATACAGGCAAGTATTTAACACCGCTCTAAGGCAAGGCAAACAATGCAAATCTACAAAGGGCAATCATGACCCATAAGACTATAATGTTAGTACAAACACTAATGTAGTTAACCAGTTGCCTATTCTTCAGTTAAACGAATATCATAACGAATTGATTATAATGAAACTAAAGATATAAACTGAATTCACCACCAGGACTTAGCCGTTTATACCAAGAATCCATCAACTCTTTCTATTGCTTCAGATATATGGTTACTGACAGAGGAAATATTCATGGGCAAAAGCTAACCTTAGGCATGAGATATTATAAAACATGTCTCATCATAGTTCAATGCAGATGTATTAGAAGAAGAATAGATAAACACATTCATTATACAATTCAAATTTATTTTTACACAAGATTTAACTTACTGACTATGGCAAGTACATTGTACACATTATTTCAAAATAAATTATACTCATGACAATATATATGTATATCACGTGATTTTCACCTGATTTAAACATTAGATTCCTTTTTGCTTGAAGAAAATATGAAAGCCCGGAGGTGACTTCATACTTAATATTTTACACTTCATAGACTCACACTTAATGTCACAGTTCTGACTGTACAACAGTAAAATATAAAGAGAAAACATTAACTTATGCCACATAATTCAGAGACTTATTTGTACAACAGACAAGGACGATCATGGTTTAGATTCTTATGTAAATGTGCTAAAAGTATGTTTGTTGTTATTTATCTATATAATTTTTACCCTTTCTGTCACTAAAACTATATTGCCCAATTCCACCAGAAAACCCCCATACTTGTATATATGGGGGCAACGTTTTTTTATTTGGTCCTCATGTCCACATTTTTAACTTATCACATGTAGTTCTTTCAATAGCACACTGGTGAATGTATACGTCGATTTGGTGGTATTTACGCTTATTGCCGGTACTTCATAGACCGGAAGAGGTAGATATTGGTGTTAATACTCTAAAGAAAAAAAATGCCATATGCCTAAAGGACTAAAGACTTCAATCATTTTTAAGTATTCAGTATGTGCATGGTGATTTATGTAAGCATTTAGGAATAAATTTGAGTACAGATCATCTAGATCAGTACTTAAATCTATTCCTAAATGCTTATATAAATCGTCATGTGCATGCGGAATACTTAAAAATGATCTAATTCTATAGTCCTTTAGGCATATGGTATGTTTTTCTATATAGTATTAACACCAATATCTACCACTTCCGGTCTATGAAGTACCGGCAATACGCGTAAATACCACCAAATCGACGTATACATTTACCAGTGTGAATAGAGAATAAATTAATTTGGAATTTTTGACATGTCAAACACCAAAGTATATGATTGGACCATCAGTGGCGGATCCAGAAGGGGTTCAGGGGCCAAATTATTCTATTATCATCGACTAATGAAGAAAAATCAGCAAAACAAACGCCACACCATTTCAGAAATTAATTCAAGTTCTTTTTCCAAAAATTGAATTTATTGCTTATATTTACATTTAATTATAACTACGAGTATCTAAAAATATAAAAATGATTTCAAATTTAGGAATTAAAAGTTTTGCATTAAAATATAATCATATTAACTGTTTAGTCGGAGTGTAAAATGGAAAAGCGGAACAGCCAGCTTAAACACCACAGCCAATGGAACAAACAAGAGACTTGTTTTGCATGTGCGACTCGGGTGCATCTCACTGTCAATCACAACACCAGTATCACTTCTGCTGAATGACTTCGATGTTCGAAGCGTATTGCACGGGAAAGTGAGCTTGGCAGCTGTCAATCAAATTTGTGTAAGTCATGAGACTATTAACGGTTGCAAAAATCTAAGGATTCATTAAAGGATTGCTTCGAAAACGTAAATACTATATATATGAACCCCCTTTTCAGAAATCCTGGACACAGGACCATATATTATCAATAATTTCAATATTTATCTCATCAGCGAGCACTGAAGGCTGAAGGCTCAAGCCTTCACCAGAGATAATAGGCATTTTGTGATTTGGTTGGGCTTATAGGCATTATATCGTAATTTTGATTTTCAAAACTTCTTGCAAAACTTTTTATCAATATCCATCATATACATTTTTTAAGAATAACTTGTCCATTTTGTCCTGAGAAATAATGCCCCATCTAACAGCATTTTCCTATGATTTTATGCAGGTTTGCTTTACCTAGTGATGATTTAAATATGCATATAGTTTGTTACAGTTTTAAAATGGTCTGCACATTAATAGTAGTATAGGATACAGAGATGAAATATAGAACTCAAAGAAACCATCCAAAAGTCAGTTTTGCAAAATAATTCTTCATTTTAGTCATAAAAAATGTTTTTTTACATGAATTGTCTACTGCTGGCATCAAATAAAGACAAAAATAATTCAAAATTTTACTGCCTACACATAGTGGTGGCAATCAAACAATCAAAAGTAGCGTTAGCCAAGGTGGGGCTTTTCAAGTGTATATAATGTATGTGGATTATTGGGTATATAACAAAACCAATATAGTGGTACAAACATCATTCAACATTTTAATACAAGTTTCATTATTCAAGTTTTCATTGTAAATATATATCAACAAATCATTGATATGGTACCAGTTTTCAATTGAAGCCAAAATATTTAATTCAAAGTAAAATTCTCAAATGCATTTAGTTCTATCCTTTTTTGAATATTTCTTCCAAAAATCATATAACATAATAATCCATCTAAATCAATTGAAAATATTGTTTTCATGAAAAAAGGTACATAGTTTTAGAGCATAAACATAATGAATAATGTGTAGTTTTGGTTCCTTAAATTATGGTGACCTCAAACAGGTTATTTAAGCTTCATATAAAACGACAATGTTTCATTCTTGAATTTTCCCCTATAAAAATATATGGTATTTTTAACACATGCATTCACATACATGTACTGAATGGGCCTCCGTAGAAAAGGTTACCACAGTAACATAATGCATGCTCTGCTATACAGCTTTTTATATGCACCAAAGAAAGCACTTTGTAGCCATACAAAATTTAGCCCAATATCTTTCCAGGTACTGTCCTGCCAGCCGAGAGTAACAGTGATGTCATATTTTGTTTAAAAAGTTATCCGGGCTTTATGATTGATTGATCACTTGAGACCTATCGATTCGCGTTAGCGCAAGTGAGGTGTACAAGTTAATGTTTTACTTAACAATCAGGCCCCCTAGCTGACACTCATGAAATTAAAGGTTTTTCATTTAGGCTATTTTAGGCCAATTAAAGGCTGTTTCATTAAAATCCTAACAAAAATAAAGAGCAAATTATCTAGTATTTTTTTTATTGGATCCTTATCTTAAAATCCTTGTTTATGATAGATGATTGTATGAAAGAGGTGCAGTGAATCCTTAGCCAATAAATTTATAGCCTGTTAATCACAAATCAAAAAGGGAAATACTAATGTCCTTTACTCCCTAGTTGAAAGCCTCACTTATAACTTATGTCTTGTGTTGGGCAGTGTTGAAGTGAAAAATACATCACATATTTTCTAATGCAGAAGGGGGGTTTGGGGGTCCTCCCCCGAAAAATTTTGAAAACCAAGAAAGCAGGAGAAGCCATCTCTGGTCATTTTGTAAGGACAATTTTACCTTCAGCAAATGAACAACTTCAGAGGATATTGCTCAAATTTATTGAATATAAAATTTAGACAGATCAGCATATTGTCTGTATTAGTCTTGGGGTGTAGATAACACTGTTTAGCTTTGGTGACATTAGAAATCAGGACATTATTCAAAAGTCAATAAACACAATAGATGCTACCCATTAATACTTGTTGGCGCAGTTATTGCAGTTGATAGCTTGTCCAACCTAATGTCTGGCGTTTTGCCGATTCTAATCTCAGGTCGAGCTCATTCTTTCATTAGTTGTCTGTTTCTAGTGACAGATGAGCACTAAGTACGGGTGGTTAGGATCAACTAGTCATTCTGACATTACCTCAGCTGTTAAGCATGGATGTAAAGCAAGAAATCAACCCAGGACATTTATATTTACCTTACTTCACTCTTTTTTTATTGCTGCCTTATCTGAACCCTCAGAAAAATAGACTATAAGAGTCACCCTGGTGCAAAGGTAGGTATAGACATAATGGTCTGAGGATAAATACAGCAAGAAGATGTCACAGGCATTACTTGTAAACATACGTATGGTCTATTTCTTATGTTCTAACAGATCTTGCTCCACTAGGGGGCCTGAACAATTGTAAACAAAATATTACTTCACTGTCACTCTTGGTTTGCACCACAGTAACCACTTCTTATTTCTTCACTTTAGCTCCCCTACTAAAATTTATGGCACAAAAATTACATTACATGTACTCTGAAACTGGTACACAACAGAAACTCTACATACATGTTCTTCCCTTAAATAGAGCATAAAATGGATAAAATAATACAGTAAAACCTGTGTAAAACGGCCACTCAAAAATAGACAAAACAAAGATCTTAATGACAAATCGTAGCTTAATGAAGGTAAGAAGTATTCTGCAAATACTTTTGACCTGCATTAAGCGATAGTTGGTCTTGAAAACAATTTTTTGGTCTTTTTTGAGTGTGGCCGTTTTACTGTACTCTGAAACCGGTACACAACAGAAACTCAACATACATGTTCTTCCCTTATATAAAAGCATAAAAATGGATAAAATAATATTTGCCATTTATGGAATGTATGATTACACAATAAACAAAACATGATCTTTTTTATTTTGCCAATGTCTTTTACTATATTGTCTTGTATGTGTCTTGCAGGCTGGGAAAGGGCTGACTTCTTGGCTCTCCTGTATGTGATGTGTCTTGTGTATTTGTCACTTTCCCATACTGTATCCTTGGTAAGATGTAGTACTTGATTGTATCAATTCCTGATCTTTGCCTTCTTCCCTACTTTGTGAGGCCAAATCAAAAATACTTGTGCTTAGGGTAACCCGACCCTACCTGAATTTACTGGTGAAACCTAGATTTTTTTCAGTTTGTTTGGAAAAAATATTATTGTATGCATTTTGAAAGGCGAAAAATTATATTTTTTCCGAAGAAAAAATAATTATAAAAAAATATGTGCGCCTACACTACCTAAAGTTTTCAGACCTATTACCCAAAACACTTATTTTTTATTTGGCCTTACTATAAAATACCATTTATGGTCAAAAATTTTGCTTAACTGGACCTATGATACTTACTATGACCACATCTACAGTTGAGCCTTGTAAACTGTCATTGGAGTTGGTGTGTGAATTACCCAGGTACAGGCCTCCAGATAAGAGTGCATATTGGAAGATTATTTTCTTTATTTGTCATCCAAAACATATGTTGTGGGTACTCAAAAGAACCATCTTAATGAGACGGTTCTTTTGAGCACACAAAACACATGTTTTAATTGATGGATAAGAAAAATTGCAATTTTACGCTCATTTAAGTTCCTTATCTGAAGCTATGCAGGTAAATAAAAAATCTATACTATCTTAATTGCTGTCAAAAGGTATTTTTTGTCATTAATTCCTATCAAACTATACATGTTCTAAAATTTCTAACACTTATTGCCTGCCAAAACAGCTCAGACCCAGATCAGGGTAATCCCTGTTTGGTTTGGAATTCTGACAAGCATTTTTGTGAATTCCAGCCCTGAAAGCCAACATTTTATTTGAGAACAGAAAGAGAAAAGTGTTTGAAAATTTAGAACATTTACCGTAGGCTGTGGACAATGGCATATTATTTTAACATACAAGCCAGTTCATTAGATTTTGATTTTTATAGCATGTAAGAACAAAGAAGGCTCTGGCAAGCTGGTGCAAATTCACATTCTCACCAGATCCTTCACTGCTGGTAACCTCAAAGTAGGGACATGGAAGGAGGCACAAGCCAACATTTAGGTCTCTACCCCAGCCAGATATAATTTGCATTTATGTTAAAATTCAACGGTCTAGAATTATTGGAGGGACGCAAATAATTACCAACAAGAGAAAAAAACACCTATTTGATAAGATAATTCACTTTTCCATGCAGTTTTTAGCTGTACTGAACATTTTTATTGTGAAAACATAGCTTAATTCTACTTTTACAAATGATATTCCCTTATACATATGAAAGGGTCACAGGTTATAATTACAAAATTATAATGTTTTTCAGCCCCTTTAAATTGTTTCTGTCTAAGCAAATAGTGCAAAACCTGATGCATTGCTGTAATCTGTGGCATTTCATAAAGGGCTTAATCCTTAAAGCGCCACCTATAATTTGCAGCAAACAACAATTTCAAATTTTGCTGCTTTTTCAAAAATAACAAATAAGGCATGATGTTTCATGAATCTCGTCTGCTGGCAGAGGATTCTCATGAAATATCATGCCTTATCTTTTAGAAAATCAGGAAAAATATCACAAAATTTGTTGTCTGCTGCAGTTGTGATTGGCGCTTTAAGGGTTAACTGTTTGCCAATCTTACTTTTATACAAGGGTTGAATTTCCAGTCAAAATTTGGTGAACCATCAATTTTTACTCTATGCAAACAGCTGTTTTGTGATATAAAAGATATCAGGACATCTTTACAATAAACCACAAGGATATCAGACCAAGAGATTCTTCTGGGAATGAAGACAGACAACAGATGTCTGGCTGTATACTCCCAACTAATGCCCAATTTAATTTATGGCCATTTAAAAATCCAGTAAAAATTTGAGTATAAAACAGAGAGTAGCACCTATATATGGGCCTCGATGCGAGAAAACCTGTCTTTGGTGGTTTGCCAACAACAAAGGTGCAGACCAGCCTGCGCATCGGCGCAGTCTGATCAGCACCTTTGTTATTGGCTTACACCTAGACTTGGTTCAAGCAAAATTTAAATATTCTAGCTCGTCTCTAAAGCTTAAAAGACTGGTGTCTTGCCTTGTCGGACACCCCGAAGACAGGTTTTGTCACATTGGGGCCCATATCATAGTACAGTGCAGTCCCTTTAGAATGCTTAGTTTGGGGTTATGTTATAATTGAATAATGTTATAAAGGGACAACTTTACAAAGGAATCATAGGAATATGACCATTTCATGATCATTTTCCTATAATTATTTTGTAAAATTCCAATTTGGGAGCCAATCCATGCTACAACAAGGTGTACTATAAAGGGACTGCACTGTTTGACACTCACCACAACATTCTATTGCAATAACAGTAAAACTTGTCTTAAGCGGCCACTCAAAATAGACAAAACAAAGATCTTTATTTTTATTTTTTTGTTGCTTTACGTCCCATGTCAACAGCTATGGTCATTGCGGGACGGTCAGTTCACTTAACCACACTTTTTCCTGGGCAAGCTTGAGCAAGCGGTTAACCAGTAATTTGTGCACATACTTTCGCTTGTAACTGACAACAACCCTTCTTGAATAAATCAGCGGAAGGGAGGAGAATGACCGTAGAAATATTTCATGATCAATCTCCACGAAAGTATGGTAGTGGGCCGGGATCGAACTCGCGACCCCTGGATCAGCAGTCAGACATGCATCTGTAGCTAGACACGTTACGGACTGCCCTACGCGGCCCGGTGTAAGATCTTTATGGCAAATGGTAGATTAATGAAGGCCTAAAGTATTGCAGAATGCTCCCTTTGGAGCATTCTGCAATACTTTTGACCTGCATTAAGTGATTACTGGTCTTGAAAACCAATTTTGATCTTCTTTTTAGTGTACTCTCCTAGAGAAATACAATTTTCATGACACTCAAACATTCCCCTAACAGCTTCCATAACTTTAGCTCTTTCCTTGCCAGCCGCTACTTTTGTTGTCTGCTGATTACCTTTGCAAACAGTTTGGACTAAGATAAGGACTGACAGAACATCAGTCCTGATCTGAATTCAAACCGTTTGACACTCTCATAGTGTTCCTGAAAGAATTCTTTGAAAAAGTTAATTTTGAAAAAAAAAAGTCAGCAAACCACAACAAAAGCCTGAAAAATTACCCAGCGTGCAAAGAGTTAAAGATAAGAGAGATGCTTTCTAATTTCTCAACAAAACATGTGCTATGGGTATTCATTGGAAGTGCTTCTTATGAGCATCACAACAACTGGTTTTGTTTAGAAATAGATCAAATATTGTTACTTTAGATGAGGCAATATTAGTCGACCATGCCCGAGATAAGAGTACAAAATAAAATTAAAATTCTTATTTCTCAACCAAAACATACATTGTATGTACTCAATTGAACTATCTCAATTAGAAGGTTCTTTTGAGAACCCAAAAGCAAATGTTAAAATTGATGGATAAGAAAAAAATCACAAATTTACGCTGAAATGTTTGCCTACCTTGACCTATGGTATACTATTATTGCCTCATCGATGGCCATGAAGCTATAGAAAAAATAGGCATGGCTGTGGAAATACCATGCCCGACTTGTCTGACTGGTACATTTTCATTCAGGACCAGTTGAAAATTTCTATTTACTTGGACAAGTACAAATGAATAAAGTTAATATAATTATGTACATTGTATTTCATATTTTGATTAACTATAGCAAGTTCACATGTTGCATTGAAAACAGTGTGGATCCAGATCAGCTGACTTCTGAAGAAGCCAGCTGATCTGGATCTACACTGTTTACAAGAGAGTTGATATCAGGTTTTATACTGTTTTCCAAAGAGTAAATTGTTTAAGCACAGAAAGGTACATGTTTAAGCTAATCTGCTCTTTGGACAAGTAAACTTTTCTTTGGACAAGTACATTATGGCCATTTACTTATCCCTGGACAAGTAGATAATTTTAATATTTCCACACCCCTGAAATAGTAAACTAACTGAAATACATAAAAATAAAATAAAAACATAAAAATGGAGACTGCAATACACAATTTATCTAGATAATGTGCCGCTGTAGAGACAATAATGAGATTACATTGCTAAGCCATAGCTTTCTTAATTCCATCTTGACTGGAGACTTGTTCTTGGGTACACTATTGGCTGAAAGAATCTGCTGTCCAGATTAAATGCAATTGACTTTTTATCCATTACATATTTTGAGGGGCCACAGGCTAGATTTTTCGAATTGCATTGTTTGTCTGCCCCCATAGTTCCAGTTAAGCAAAATACTTGCATATCTTCTTAACCATCAGTTTTAACATATGTTTTGGGTGCTTAAAAGAACCATCTCATTGAGATGTTTTTTTTGAATACCCACAACATGTGTTTTGGTTGAGAAATAAGAAAATTAATATTTGTTTACACTTATTTAGGGGGCTGTGCCCCTGAAGAATGTTTTCATCTTAAAAAACGTGCAGGCCCTGATAATTTGTATGTGGCATCTTGTCTGGGTCTACACTGTTTTTCCGTGCCTCCAGATAAGAGTGTGTATTGAAAAACTATTTATTTCTCATCCAAAACATATGTTGTGGGTACTCATAAGAACGTCTCAATGAGACACTTCTTTTGAGCACCCAAAACACATGTTTTAATTGATGGGTAAGAAAAAAATTACAATTTTACATGAATAAAATTTCCTTATCTGGATCTATGTTGTCTATGTACCCATTTACAGGCTTCTAGTCAATTAACCTGCCAGTCAGGACTTTTGTCATCTACTCTCTTGTCCGTTTACATTCTTAGATAGCCTACATTGCAAACAGTATGGACCCAGATCAGACTGCTCCCAAGGGGCAGTCTGATCAGGGTTCATAGTGTTTGTTTCCAGATGATAAAATCTAGTCTGACATGCACTTGAATATATGCAGCAGATATAAAAAGTAGACAACATTTTCAGGACAAAAAACATTGACGGGATAAGGTATAAATTAGTACTGTTACAATATATGCATTTTTCTACCCTGATACAGATCCAGTTTTACATCAATATTATTGCACATTCATAGCAGACCGCCATAAATATCTATAAACTCATGCCTACCAAACAATCTAATGCTCAACCGCTGGTGAATTTTAACAAAACAACTGTCCTAGGAAGAGAATCGAAAATCGGGGAATGTCATGCAACAGCCTATGGATTTCTACGCTTGTGGTATTAATACAGAAAGTTCTCTCATTTTATTAGATTTACTTTTCGTGTAATAAAGGTGTACAAGAATCCAACAGGAACTAGTCTATTGCATGATAAGTAAATATGACATAATGAGAACACTTTCTGAGTTTGTATTTATAGTATGAATGTAGGAATGCATAGACTATTGTATGACATTCCCCGATTTTCGATTCGCTTCCAAGGACAGTATTTGTTTTTAATTTCATCAGCGCTTGAGCATGGTTTGGTAGGCATGTATACTATACTGGTGTATAATGTACAATTGTTAATCATGTTAATAGGAGATGACAAATTAATTATATTTTCTAAAGAAAAATTAGACAAAGGATGAAGTTTACAATTGTGTCTTAAATTTAAGTATAACAATAGCTAAATATTATATTTTTAGACATCCAAAATTATCATTAAAAAAATATGGCTCTCAGACTTTCTATGGAAGTCAGCCTCAAAATCCTGAATTCAGGAATAATCCTGAAAACTTTCATAGATCTATGTATCAATTGCATTGTTAAGCTGCCATGAAATGCCAGCAACTTTCTTATCAGTTTTTATCCTTTTAGGATATCTTTTCTATTTGTCATCTGCTAATTTTTCTACATTGCACTTATAACAAGTTCTAGGTGCACCAAAATCTTATACCCACATTAAATCCCAGACTACTTGTTCAAAGCATCATTATAATTCTATTGTTTAAAACAAAACCAGATAAAAAATATATTTTTGTTTATCTAAAACTATGGCACTGTTTCTCTATGTCCCATGAAAAGGATGATAGATTTACCTGTATATGGGTAACAGGACTCAATCTAGTTGGAATGAATAATTAAAAATTAATTTCTTGTTTCTCAACCAAAACATATGCTGTGGATACTCAAAATAAGATGGTTCTTTTGAGCACCCAAAACATATGTTAAAAATGATGGGAAAGAAAATATTGACAAATTTTATGGTCAAAAATATTGCTTATTTTGACATATAAGTAAGACCTCAAACCTGTAACTTAAAATGAATCCCATCAACAAAATGATCCTTCTCCATTTAAAATTGTAAAGTAAGGAAAATTAAAAATATTTAAATTGGCCTAGATTGATATCTATCAAGTAAAATATAAAATAAAACCATCTCATGACTTGTAAAATACCAATAGAAGCTTTTAAAAGATTCTTATAAGAAATTAAAATCTCTGTGTATGACCACACTAACTATATTTTCATTCAAGTGAGATAAATAGAGCCTAGACTTGAGAAAAACACTATTCAGGGTTTGCAACCAGTAAAGCATCAATCCAGCCTGCTCAGTTAGATTGAATCTGTAAAAAGTTACATGAAGCATGTGTAGCTAAAATACTTTCCAGAGAGCAAAAAAAGGAGTTGATCAGACTGCACTGATGCACAGGCTGGTCAGTGCCTTTGTTGTTCACATACAACAAAATCAAGCTTTTTTAAAATGAGGCCCAATTACACATACACATGATTCAGGGCTCAAGCTAAAGGGCCAAATAGTCAACATAGGTATCAATAAATTGCTCTATTCTGTAAATTCAGAAATTTTCGCAAGGGTTTTATTTTTGCCAAACTTCGCATAGGCAAAGTTTTGTGAAATCAAAATCCTCGCTAAAAGATGAAATAACTCTGTCATTTACTGATATAGGTAAATCATGCCCTTGTCGCAAATATTTCTTTTAACGCTATTCGCAAAAATAAAGTTCTCGCGAACATTTCCGAATTTACAGTATAATGCTCTGGCACCAAATGGGCTCAGGGAGAGGTGTGGGTCTATGGTAAAAAAAAAAGATGGCTTTCACTAGTGGAATATTCAACTGGTTCATATATATGAGAGAGGCCTGCCAAAAGTGATGCAATGCAAATTGGTATTGTTTTCATTTTGGTGAAAATGTAAAAGGCCTTTAGTACAATATTAAGATTACCAAATTTTACCCATAAAATTTCTGTCAACTACATTGTGTATGCATGGTCAAACAGTGTAAGCCCAGATCAGACTGCTCTTTAGGAGCTCTTTAGGAGCAGTCTGATCAGAGTTTACATTCTTTGCTATTCCATCACTGTATTTGATACAATTCATCAGTGTTTTTTTTAAATTAGACATGTTCACATTTTAGGATAAGTGTGGTCAGCAAGGTGTCTGTATACAAATTACAATGCAGTCTCTTTATAACACCTCTCGCTAAAACACAGATTTGGATATAACAGTCATGTTGAGACTTATTCCTTTTGTAAAATTGTCCCTTTAAAATACAATTCACTTTTAACGTATATTCCTATTGACATCAAACATAGTGTTATAAAGGGACTGCACTGCATTTAGGGTAGCAAATAAAAAAATAAGTGTGTTTTGGGTAACGGGTCTGAAATTTTAGGTAGAATAGGCACACATATCTTTTTTTTGATAATTTTTTTCTGGAAAAAAATAATTGATGCATTTTGAAAGGCATCAAATTATATTTTTTCCAGAAAATCTGAAAAATTCTAGGTTTCACCAGTAAATTTAGGTAGGGTCGGGGCTACCCTAAACAAAGGTGTCTTTTTATTTGGCCTAAACAGCCCAATGCTTTGAACAAGAAGTTGATGCTATTATTGACAATTTCTACTAAGTTGACACAACAATTACCACGACTATAACAATAAGAACACTAATAACAATTCCGAGATAACTGATGATAACTGCCTTCTTACTGTCTCTCTGGGCTAACCCATACAATCCCTTGCTATGGTGACTTTTGGCCGCCCTCGCCAAACGTATTGCAAAAATTCCCGTCACAAAGCAGAAAACAGCACCTATTACCGCCAGAATAATGACGTGGTTAAATTTCTTGTATGGAGACGGAACTAGATCGGCACTTGGAACTCGGCGGATGAAATTCTGCGTAGTGTCCGTTGTCTCTTTATATGGATTTTCATATGCGTTTGATACAAGCGCAGGATCAATTTGATATGGGGACACCATATCATTATCAGCGGTTTCATCCACATGTCTGATCAAAGACTGACCAGTCTGGTTAGCGTCATTTGTTGGTGGTGGTTCACTGCTTCGATCTGGCTCTTCCTGACCTTCATGTAAAGGTTGTCTTTCATGTGGGTCACCTTCATTCTGTCCAGCACAAGACATTGTTTACCTGACAAAGAGAAACAACATTACACTATCAGAAAATTCCGACCTGGTCCCATTTTATTCAGGACAAGGTGTAAATTTCTATTTACTTGTCCTTGGGCAAGTAAAATTTATGTATAAAGTTAATATACTACTGTATTTCATATTTTGATTAATTATTACAAGTTCACATGTTGCATTGTAAAACAGTGTGGATCCTGATCTGGATCTTCACTGTTTACAAGAGAGTTTACACATGGTTTCATATTTCCAAAGAGAAATTGTTTAAGCACAGAAAGGTACATCTTTAAGCTAATCTGCTCTTTCGGACAAGTAAAATTTTCTTTGGACGAGTACATTATGGCCATTTACTTGTTCCTGGACAAGTAGAAAATTTTACTATTTCCTCACCCCTGGTTACAGTATCAGAAAATTCATAATGTGGGAGATTCCATTGCCCATGCAAAAATGGGAGTCTCCCACAAGAATCGGGAGGTATCAAATGTATGCATGTACATTCATCATTTACCTGCACTTATACCTGACTAATGGTTTTGCACAAAAAGAATTTGAATCTGATCTTTCTGGTCCGTCGATCAATATCTTATTGCAAACAAGTTGACCCCAATTTCCCAATTGTTGGTCAAAGGTCACATAATCTCAGGCCTCCAGATACTAATGCATACTGGAAAATTATTTTTCTTATTTCTCAACCAAACCATATGTCGTGGGTACCGTCTCAATGAGATGGTTCTTTTGAGCACACAAGACACATGTTTAAATTGATGCGTAAGGAATTATGCTTGCTTCCTGTCGATTCGACCCTTCCTGTCAGTTCGAGCACCATGGTGAATCGGAATTTTAGCTCGTGACGAGTATTGGAACGTCCGAAAATCCGGGCGCATCGAAGCAGGAGTTCATAAAGTAAAGATAAAATGCGGAAAAAGCTGGATCTAGTTGCAATTTCATCCAAGAAAAAATAATTTATGTCTAATATTTCCAAAATACCTTCTCAAAAAAAAGTTTTTAGCCCAATAATAATTGGTATATTCGTTTTGAAATCACCCTTTTTAGCTGACTAGTTCTTTATTGATCACGGAGACGCTTGTTCGACCTAATAACGTTTTTTCTGAAAATTACAGTGCAGTTCACTTGATAAATTCTGTTACCTTTATCGATCTTTGGTCTCTCCTTTTTGAATGTAAAAATCGAATTTGGACTTCTTTTCAAGCATATCCCAAGCGGTTAGACAGGAAATAGCGGGACTACAATCCAATGACTAAGACCACAGACATTTCTATGAAGTGATATACATTTTTGGTACATTTTGTTGTCTCCTGACCCATTTAACTGATGGTGAGCAATTGCTATCATGGAATATCCATCCTACAGTTGTAAGTTTGTCTCGTTATTTTTAATGACCCTATCGTTTGTAGCCTTTTAAAAAAAATAATAAAAAAGTGAAAATCTGCCTTAGAGTTTAGGAATCATTCAGAAGAAACATAGTATTTGAACTGGACTGTAGATTCATATATCACGCTTGACCTTGGGGGTTTTAGCAACCGACCAATCAGAGCAATCGATTCAACAGGAAGCATTTAAGTGATCCAGAGCGATGACACCATGTTGATGAAAGACCGCTGTTTACAAATTTTGTGTTGCTGGCTATGTTAAGTTCGTTTTTTTCTTTGTTACAAATGTTTAGTTGATATTTTTTGCTTAGATAAAAAAATATAGGGAGTAGCCATAACGTGCATGCGCAAAAGTTGTGATAAGGTGGTCGAATGCAGGGCAAACCAGGCTAAATGCAATTTTAGTAGGGGTGCAACGATACGCCGAAAAGCGCATTGCGATATGGAAAACCTGTAATGCAATGCAATACATATTTCGATGCACCTCAGTCGTGGTCCAGGTGTGAGGAAATTCTTAACAAGAAAAAAATATAACATGAAATAATCATGTTATACTGGGGCGTTTTTTTGTTTTCTCTTAAAATGCTTTTTTCCAGATTATGAAAGGGCAGTAGATATTTATTTAGTATATGTGGCTTTTTTCACTTAAGATAGAATTCAGATAGTGTCTACCACATGTTATTATATTGATTAGCGTATTTAGCCACCAAAATAACGTGGTTAGCGATTTTTAGGTCTAAAATTTAATGAGTTTCTGCCTAATGTCCCTATTCCACACAGACCACGAATCACACGAATCACCCAAAAGCGAAAATATGATTCGTGTATGTAATTTTCAACCCATTCGTGATGTTCAACGGTCAGTTATGATACAGGTTATACAGTAAGAATATTCGTGAAATTTTGCTGGATGAAAATGAATGTCGGCGAACTGTCTTGTAGGCAAACTGTAATGATTCCCTTCTTAAATTCTCGAAAGAAAATACAAGTATATTGGCTTCGAATTAAAATGTATATATTAATGAGTATTTTGTTGTTTGTAGGTGTATAACTATATATGCAAGAATCAAGGAATTTTCGTCTAGGAGTGTCCAGGCTCAGCCGACAGAAAAACCCTTTGACCCAGTTTTTTTAAAAGGAAAACTATAATTCTTAAAGATTCCAGCTGGGGT
Source organism: Loripinus fragilis (assembly GCA_964019695.1). Taxonomy (NCBI): domain Eukaryota; kingdom Metazoa; phylum Mollusca; class Bivalvia; order Lucinida; family Lucinidae; genus Loripinus; species Loripinus fragilis. The sequence goes on from OZ026517.1 coordinate 111,945,008, forward strand.
ACATGTACAACATTTTCCAAAGAAGGGGGGGGGGGTCCAACTTTTTGCGGGTGAAATGGGGGTCAACGCTGATTTCTATAGACACTTGTGATTTTCTGAAGGGGGGTTTGAACCCCCAGCACATCCCCACCCCTCTGGATCGGCGCATGTTTAATTACTAGCACTTATATATCGGATCATGCCGTGTATTTAAACCCAAGACCTGTTTTCACGGGAATGACGAACGAATTTTACCAAAAGAACTGTTTTACACCCGAATTTTTTTTTATTTTGTCGTCTTAAAGATCCTTAAGACTATTATGCATCAAAAATATATTGAATTTACTGAAAGTTCTACGAGAAATCCACAAGCTAAACGTTGATCCCCGGTAAATTGGTTCCGGATCACTGACATTGGTCCTGGCTTTTATACTTCCCACCTAGATATTGGTTTTATTTATCTCCCTTGATTGACCTATTTTCACTCTTAAATTTAACACTTATTATCACTTCTCTGGCAAACGTAATTACTAAAATCGACAATCAAATCTCATATTGGACTTTTTAAAAGTCATACTCCATTAATTATACTTTAAAAACAATTTATAATAGTAGAATTTAGCCTTTCAGTGTCTCAATCGGCTCCGGGATCGGCTCCTAGGTGGCGTTTCACCATTTTGTAAAAAATCCGTGAAAAATTGCATAATTTTGCGTAACATCAGATGTGAATTCTATGGGAAATATTAAATACTTCTGAAAGAAATAATTTAGATTAAATACTTATAAAGAAACACCTCACATGATCATTTTTATATGAAACACTTCGCCCTAGAAAAAAATTAACCACGCCCACCTTTGATTGACAGAATAATAGAAATATATGGGGACTATAAGTACTAATTTGAGCATTGCGTAGTCTGTGAATACTGTCTTTGAATACGCATTTATATCTATGTATTTATCAATAAGTTCGCCCCAGAAAAATATGGATAGATTTCGTGTTGTGACATGATATCTAACACTGGTATATTGCCTCGTAAGTCCCATTTCCCCCGCCACTGAACCTGTGAGCACTTTCAAGGTTGACCGTAGTCTAGACGTATAAGATACACAATGAACAGCGGACCTCCAGCGGACCTCCTGTGAGCAGGTGAGTCAGACAGATCTCAACTCAATCTGTAAATGAACCGTTAAATAAATACGGATTTACAAGATTACAATGTATCTAAAACATACGTTTTAAAGCTAATGAGATTCTCTGTTGTTTGTTATTTATTGAGGATAAAACTGCCTCGCTGGTTGTCTTTTGTCTCTCTTTTCTAAAATTTTTAGTAAAATAAATATTTCCCGGAAAAAACAATGATATGCTGGTTCTTATCTCAATCTACTGATGTACCCGCACTTTAAGTAATCTGTGGTAACCAGTCAACGTAAGGACAACAACTGACCATAAATGGGCCGCATGGAAGTAAGTGAGTATGATCAGGAATTATGATGTCTACATAGGTATTATTAGGTATAGGTATATATTAGGAATTACCACAATCACATACTGCAGACCCCAGTAATACATATGTAGGCTCTGGTCATTTTGGGTACTGGTCAACTCGTACCTAAGTCAACTCGTACCTTAGTCAACTCGTACCCATTTTTGGTCAACTCGTACCTTAGTTAACTCGTACCTAAGTCAACTCGTACCTAAGTTTATTTATAATAGTATATGGGATAGTTTTTAGCAATTATTTAAGTACGTTTATCATGTCAAAAGCAAAATGATAAGTTTTGTCACGACTTAGGCGAATTCTGCACCTAAATACATGTAACCATAGAAGGAGCGTTCAATTACAAATGGGTAAATGCAGTATACTGCCCAGGTAATGCTCGCTCTTACAAATTACAGTAGATGAAGAAATGGCTAGTCTCTACATTGTACGAGAAATAAAAGCAATAAGTGTAACTTAACACCAATTTGGTGGCAGCTGGACTGCCACTGGTCTTAATGTATTAAACCTATAAGCTCTATTGTAATAACAGGGATCATGTTAGTCTCCTTTACCGTAGCCTTGTCTTAGTATGAACGTGTATCTAAATGAACATCCATAATAGGTGGTAACTTCGCAGCCACCTCTTTTGGTGTTTACTTACAGGAATAGCACATTGCAAACTTATCGCAAATAGCACTGGTCCCATTGAAAAAAAACATACAGTCTGGTTTTGTTGCATGTAAACAATAAAGGTAGAGACCGATCTGAGCATCCAAGCAGTCTGATCAGCGCATTTGCTGTTCGCTCTCTAAAATCTATAATAGCTAAACTTCCTATGCCCTTAATTCAAATTGAAACCCAGTCTTTGTAGCTGAACATGCAGGACTTGTCCTTATAGCGTAGCTAACCCCTGAAGATACGTTTTCTCGTGACGCGGGTTTTGTGTACATAAAGCCGCCTTACAGCCACGTGCTGGTGATTGGTAGGGTGTGAAAAACAGTTTTTGGTACCTAATCAATGATTAATATGTGATTGGATTAAGCTGTAATAAGAAACAGTGTAAAACTTGAATAATTAAAAAAAAGTACAATCTGATTAAAGAAAATTCGGCAATTGCAATGTAATTAACTTCAGGTTTATAATTGATTAACACATTTTAAAAGAGTGCCAGCTCACCTCAGAGGGTTTGGTTCTTTAATTTAGAAAGTCCAGGCGAGTCTCTCGTCATGCAGTCTCATCTGAGCCTTCGCTACTTGCTACTGAAATGACTCAAAATTTGCATTTTGTTTTGTCGTCTGCTGACTTATTTTGAGATGAGTAGTTCAAAATACCTTCTAATATATTAGTGCTAGTTAAAAACATACTGCGCGCTATCGTAGTAGACCTATACTATGTCGGTATGTCCGAAATTTAAAGCTTTGTGTATACGAACAGCGAAGACCCTGCGGAGCGGTCATTATACATAAAGGTACAGGATATTGGAACAGGCAGATCTGAAACTGCCCTAAACATAGCCTCACAGGTCCTAATTTTTAGATGTTTTAATATTTGAACAAACTATCCGGAATCTCGCCTTATCGCAGATAGCAAAACTGTGTTGATTTGGTCGTTTAAGCAGGAGCCCTATTCTGAACACCTCCCCAGAAAGAAAAGGTTAGGGAATTTGCCAGATCTGGCCTGAACATCGTCCGATCGCAAATACTCATTTGTAATGATGATGTATGATGGAACAAGCTCCCAGAAGGTCGCCCCATAGGCATAAGAGTTGGGATCTTTGAACAGGCTGGTACGAACCTAACCTCAGCGCACAGATAGTAAATTGTGATGTTTTAGTGTTTGAAAAGGCTTGTTAGGACCTAGACTTACCAACCCAACGTCTATCATGCTCTACCCTACCCCGTTTATTGACTCGGGTACGACTTGACTTGGGATAGGTACGAGTTGACCAAAGGTCAGGTACGAGTTGACCAAAAATGGGTACGAGTTGACTTAGGTACGAGTTGACTTAGGTACGAGTTGACTAGAAACCGTCATTTTTGGGGGTTCAAAATTTTGAATTTCAATATTTTTGGGGGTTTTCAGAAAAAATGAATATTTTTGGGGTCATGAAGATTCTGTGGATATTTTTGGGGGAGTCATCACAAAAATGGACTATATTTAGGGGTAATTTCTATGCATTTTAGGGTCTTTTCTTAAGGCCAAGGCATAGATTTTTGGGTTGCTAAAATTTAAAAAAATGGGTGCTTGCAATTCCTGATATTTTTTTTTTTGGGGGGGGGGGCGGGGGGGGGCGGGGGGGGGGTGGTGGTGGGTGAACGGTAGATGCTTGGCCGAGCCTACGTATGAAGAAAAAATGAGAGTACTCCCCCCGCCCCCTTGGGCTGCAGACCAACCCACGGCGCCGTGAGAAAGAGCCACAGAACATTTATAGTAAAAATAGATCTACAACTGTAAGACAATTAAAGCAAAGCAACCAGCTCCATGGATATGTTGCGATTCAACTTTCTGCATACTTTGATAAACCCTTAAGATATACTCGCCACATGCACACTCTTTCATTTAGGCACCAGCTATTACCAATATTCCTTTTATCCTGCATCAGTAGTTCTATGGAACAGACTCCCCTCTGAAGTTGTACTTTTGGAAGATCTGGACTCATTCAGGGAAGGAGTCTGCAAGATCAACCATCGGTCACCTTAATTTAAATACACTGTTATTAACCTCTTTTACCTGCACCTCTTCTGCACTAACACAATAACTTTTATCAAGTCTCACTATCGCACTTTTTATCTTTTAACTCTTGCACTGACAGCGCAACTGCACGTAATACTCGAAATGAGGGTGCTGCAGAATGGATAGATAGATAGCTTCCTCTTCCTCTTCAAGATGTTTGCAAACTAGAATGCATATGCATTGTTATAACAAAACAAAGACAAACACAAAACTCCCACAAACATAAACAATAGATCAACAACAACAGAAACACAGCCTTAGTACGGACAGCAGCCTAAGCCACCGGGGGGGCTCAAATGCATTTTACAGCGCTAAATCTTCGCCCTAACTTCTGTTGTTGTTGTTAAAACACAAAATTGTTTAGCTCGCATGGAGGCTTCCTAACTAATGCAATGTATCATCACAGAACAATCAAATCAAATTAACACATTATGATGATACAAAGAAAAGGGCTCATTACTCGCAGAGCTAAAGAAAACCTCAAGTTGAGCTACGGTGTGCCCAGCCAACGACAAGCATCAGTCACCAACCAATGAAATAAAGCTTGACGTCAGGGCTGTCATTTAGTCTGAGGCCAGACCCACCTTCGCGAAATTAAAGAGGAAACCATAGCTATCAGCCGTGATTGGGTTCACAACCAGGCATGCACAATGTCGCATGATGTCCGTTTGCACCCCACTCTTTTATAACGTTTAATAATCTTTTTAAATTAATCACTAAAATTATATCATTAACCACCAATGCACGTTTCTGTTCACTGTTTTTTTTAATGCCATTATGGTAAGAACTTTTCTTTGCTCTGTTACTGACTCGATCAAAGAGGAAATGCCAAAACCACACACCGCTGAACAACCATGAGGAAGAGGTACCAACAGCCACACAACAGCGGATAACATATTTAAAATAGAGTAACCGGGAGCTCCCTATTCCTCAGAGAGAGAGAAAGAAGAGCAACCAGCTTATAATGGCTTATGATATCTGCACATTACTAGCAATTATCACATATTATCATTGGCTATCACCAATTAAGCCTCAGTAGGAACCAGGACCCGGAATTACAATGCCTCCTTAAAGTTAAGGAAGACTTAAGTTAAGTATTGATATTTCAACATGCTATATTAGATGCTAAATAAATTGCCTGGATCGATACAGTACTTGTGGTCAAAGATATCATTGTGATCTACGGAAAAAATAAAACTATTTTGATTATAATCAGTTTGAAACGTTATTTTTCGCATCCTGAAAAAACAATACTTAACTTAAGTCTTCTTTAATTTTAAGGAGGCATTGTAATTCCGGGCCCAGGTGTTTCGTCTGGTCAGCACTGCTTTCGGTCAGCATTTTAGTCACTTTGGTTAGCTTTGAGTCAGCATTTGGTTTGGTCAGCAGTTCTGCAGTGAAAGTCAGCGTTTTAGTCTCACCCATTGAAAAACTAGAAGGACACTTAGAAGTAAGCATATGACCAGAAAATGCTTCAATCACTCGCTGCATACCAACTAATGGCACAGTGAGGAAGATCGAGACACAGCATGACAACAAAAGGCAATTAAAGTAAAGTTACCAGCACTAGAAATAACACTAAATCTTGTACAACAAAACAAGCATCAAACATAAATTTTTGCATATATATAAATATCTATTCGTATAGCTGTTTTGGACCATTGTCAAATGAACGAAATCCTTGTTCAAATAAGGAGATTCACGTGCTGTTTGAACATGGGTTTGAACTTTAAAATACTTAAAATGAGCCCTGAGTTATTTGCATGAGGTTATACGGAAAGCGTTGTGGACCAGACTGATCATTTCGCCGAGGTTTTTATCCGCCAAAACGTTCAGTATGGTTATGACGTTGTGACGACGTTATAACGTTCGAAAATACACAGCCGACGCCATTTTGCTTAGAGAATTCCAGTGTAAGAAAGTGGACAATTTTATGTTTCAGCAGCTTTTCAGTGCGAACTGGGCTGAAATAAGGTAAAATATGCAAGAATAACGATCACACATGTTTGTTTCATTGCATTGACACTTGCCGGGTCCCTCGGATGATGTTGAACACTCGGCCTATCTGCCTCGTGTTCAAACAGCATCCTCGGGACCCGGCAAACATTTAGTATGAAAAAACATTTGTGATCCCTATATTCGTATAGCTGTTTTAACCCATCGTCAAATGAACGAAATCCATGTTCAAATCAGGAGATTCACGTGTTGTTTGAACATGGGTTTGAACTATGAGCTCTGAGTTATTGGCATGAGGTTATAGGGAAAGCGTTTTGAACCATACTGATCATTTCGCCGAGGTTTTCGTTCACGTTGTGACGACGTTACATGACGTTCAAAAGTTTACAGCTGAAGCCATATGGTTTGGAGAAAATCAGTTTAAGAAAAATGGAATTTTAAGGTTTTAGCGGCGTTTCAACTGGCATATTGGTTAGAATCAGGTGAGATACCAAGGTATCTTATGGAGTCTTCCATTTCCAAAGTATGGCCTTTCAATGAGTAATTGGAGGAGATTGGTTTCCTTGATCTGGTTACTCTAATTGCGCTGCACTTCTCTGGGTGGAATGCCATACCCCATTTCTTTTCCCATTCAGCCAAGCTATTTAGATCATCTTGCTGGATGGTACAGTCGTTTCGGTTCTTTATGCGTATGTACGGGATGCAGTCATCTACGACAAGCCTAATCTTGGATTGGACACAGTCTGGAAGATCATTGATAAAGACCAAGAATAGTAGTTGTCCCAAAACTGTTCCTTGGACCTCGACGCTGTCTGACGTGGCCCCTTCAACTGTAACCTTTTGTGGCCCTTATCCAGTCGAAGGTGTTTCCTCTTACCCCAAAATGGCCAAGTTTCTTAAGCAGACGTTGGTGTGGCACGCGGCCGAATGCTTTGGAGATGTCCAAAACTATCAAATCATGTTGGTGCTTCTTGTCTTGGCCAGACACTAATTCATCTGCTAGTGTTAGGAATTGAGTCTCGCAGCTTCTTCTTGCCCTGAATCCATGCTGGCAGTCTGTTAGGATGTTATGCTCATCTAGGTGCTTGAGGATGTTACTGTTGACGATGTGCTCTTGAAACTTGCAACATTTACAAGTCAGGGAGACAGGCCGATAGTTGCTTGGTTTGTACTTTTCTCCTTTCTTGAATATAGCAGTTACGTTGGCCATTCTCCAGTCCTTTGGTACTTTTCCTGCGTCAAGGCTCCTCTGGAAAACTGATACTAGGTAAGGTGCAATCTCGTGTGCCGATTCCTTGAGTATTCTTGATGGAATGGAGTCTGGACCACATGCTTTGGCCAGATTTAGCTTCAAAAGGAGCTTGAGACATCCTTCCTCTGTAAAACGAATGTCTTTCATGGGTGGGAATGACTTGCCATCCGGGTTTGGGATGTCATCCTTATCTTCTTTGGTCAATGTCGACTCATATTGTTGGTTAAGAATATCCGCCTTGTCCTTTGGGTTATCATGGAGGCACCCATGCTATTTCAGGGGAGCAATCCGGCTGTTGTCTCGTCGTAGTGACTTTACAAAGCTAAAGAGTCGTTTCTGTTTTGGTTGATGTTCTTGGTCTGGGTCTCTGACTTCAATTCTAAAGGTATTTCCTCTGCCTTTTGTGGTCTAGCTTTAGTTTCTCTGTAATGCCGAATATCTTTTGCTGCCCTTGTCTTCCGTTGACGTTTAAACAGCATCTTATGTTTCCTTCTAAGGCTCTTGACCTGCTTGTTAACCCATGGTTTCTGAATCTTGTCACCTCGGTGCATTTTGGAGGGAATGTATTTGTCCATGAGGGAATGTATCTTCTTTTTGAAGGTGGACCAGAGATGTTTCGGCTCTTTCCTCGAATTTGTGCTGGTATGCCCGAAGGTGGCTCTTCATAACTGAGTAGTCAGCCTTCTGGTACTGGAATACTTTCCTTGGTGGGGTCTTCACTTTCATTGGGCACAGGCTTGACTCTATAAAAACTGTTTCATGGTCTGAAATGCCCGGGATTTTTCGACCTTGTTTATAAGTGTAGCATTTGTTGTAAAGAAAAGCTCCAAAATATTAGAAGTTGTTTCTGTGATCCTGGCTGGCTGCGTTACTATTTGATCCAAGTATGCATCCTTGGCACTGGTCAGTAACTGGTTGCAGACTGAGCTGTTGCTAGCATATGGCTTGCCATTTTCTTCATTCCAATCAATATCCATTAGATTGAAATCTCCCCCGATCCACAAGTGAGCACCTTTGTTTGTGGGGATACGGGTTATTCTGGAGTGGAGATGTTGAAGGTATTCTTGGTCGCCTTTGTCCAGGGGTCTGTAAATGGATCCAATATAAAGATCTGCGCTGCCTTGGATTTTCACTTTTGCCCAAACCATTTCGCAGTCTGTGTTGTTAGCCACCTTCAGTTCTTCAGGCTCACTGCTGTCAAACTGTTTTGACACAAGGAGGAATACACCACCACCACACTGGTAAATGTATACGTCAATTTGGTGGTATTTAAGCGTATTGCCGGTACTTCATAGAACGGAAGTGGTAGATATTGGTGTAAATACTATATAGAAAAACATGCCATGTGCCTAAAGGACTATAGAATTAAATCATTTTTAAGTATTCGGCATGCACATGGAATAGGATTTAGGATTTAGGAATAGATCCGAGTACCGATCTGGATGATCGGTACTCGAATCTATTCCTAAATGCTTACATAAATCTCCATGCACATACTGAATACTTAAAAATGATTGAAGTCTATTGTCCTTTAGGCACATGGCATGTTTTTTCTATATAGTATTAACACCAATATCTACCACTTCCGGTCTATGAAAAACCGGCAATACGCGTAAATACCACCAAATCGACGTATACATTTACCAGTGTGACCACCTGTGCCACCAGGTCTGTCTCTTCGATAGCAGTTGAAACCACCCGACTTCAGACGATTGATGGATTAATTCAGCCATGATCACGGCCACCAATCCAGCTCCTTCATCGCATGAAATCAATACTGTGTTATGAAGAAGAGGGACCTATTTCCTATGAATGAGATGGACCTTTAATTCAACAAAATCGTTATTTTTTCTAACGAATGTAAACATAAAGAAATCCGAAAATGCTATTCCATCGCCTTAATGTCTACCTTTGACATACCTTAAATAGTGTGCCCTGGTACATAAACTGATGCTAGAATCTGTGTTGAAGTCGAACAATGCCTTTTTTCTTCATTACAGCCCACTATTGAACTATCAAGCAGAATATCCTATTAAACCCCATATCAGTGTTTGAAGCCCTCCAGTAAAATATTTTACTGACCGTTCCAAGGCAGTACTTCTTTTGTGGATCTTTTATGTTTTTGTTCTGTCGTGTTTGCTATGTCTTTGTGCGCGTCTGTTTATATGTGCTTTGTGGTCACCTGCTGGGAAAGGGCTGACCTCTTGGCTCTCGTCTGTGGTGTCTACTGTGAGTTTGTCACTTTCCCATTGGTATCCTGGGTCAGGTGTGGTACTTGGTTGTATCGATTCCTGATCTTGACCCTTACTTACTTTGAAAAGTTCAATGAGTGCCTCATCGAATAGCATTGCACAATTTCTAAATTTTGCTCTCAAAATAACGAAATAGAAAGTTTAATCGAACTGGTATATGCGATGAAGGAGCTGGGTAGGTGGCCGTGATGATTCACTACCAATGATGATATCTGCTTGAAGAGATGGAATCATGTTTTCTAGTTGAGCAGGCTTTCCACTTGACCTGATCGATTGGCAGTTTAGCATGACTATGCGAAGAGATAGGTCTTGTCTCCTTGCTGGGTCCCTATGAGGCAAAGGTCTTGTGGCCATGATGTTGCTATTGGGTAGCTGAAGCTAATGTCTGACTCTGGAGTAGTAGCATTATTGCTAAGCTGGGAGAATGAGTTTGATGGATGGTACATGGTAGCCATCTTGGTAATGAGACCCAGATTACCGAACAAGCTGTTGTTCCCCCAACCCATGGAGGCTCCACATGCAATTTGGTTTCAACTTGCTAGGCATTTCTGGAGATGTTTGAAATCTTGACACACCTACATAATATATTAGAGCTAATGATTTATACATAAGGCTCAGATGAGATTAAACGAATAATAAATTAGACTAGCAGTGGCAGAATACAAGTTATATATGTTCTAGGAGATGATGCATTGATAAGCTAGGGGTCTTTCATGCAAACCAAATATCTATGTGTCTTTATCCACACCTGAACTAAGGGTGAGGTTGGTGCACCGTTAAACCGGTTTAAGCCCTCAAGTAAAATATTTCACTGACCCTTCCAAGGCGGTACTTCTTTTGTGGATTTTTTATGTTTTTTCCGTCTTGTTTTTGCTATGCCTTTGTGCGCGTCTGTTTAAATGTGCCTGTGGTCACCTGCTGGAAAAGGGCTGACCTCTTGGCTATCGTTTGTGGTCCCTAACTGTGAGCTTGTCACTTTCCCATTGGTATCCTGGGTCAGGTGTGGTACTTGATTGTATCGATTCCTGATCTTTGCATCCTTACTTATTTTGAGTAGAACATCTATCACACACTCTCAAACACCCTCTGTATCAGTCAGCAACACCAGAAGTTCTGATCATGGTAATCATGGCATCACAATATTCATTGACATTAGGAATTGTAACAAAAACATAGGAGCATTATGTTTTAATAAATACTATATACAGAATTAGACATAAACATATCCAGGGCATGTTGCACAGTATTGTTAGCTTAAACCTTTGCATACTATTGGATATTTCCTTTTCATTTGATAGAATAAACTTGGGATAGTCCATTGTATATATCTAGGGGTGTCATTTGATTTTCAAAACAAAATATTTTTGTCTGAAGATCTCTTTTACCTTAGAAAACAGTGTATGGTTCCTGATGAAATGCTGCATTATGAAGCATTTTATCTGTGTCTTCACTGCTTGCAAAATTATCCTTTCAGGGGTTTCCAGTATACAAAGGGTTAAGGGTACATTTACATGAGATCATGATTTCCAGACTGATAATCATTTGATTCCAACAAGATATTGCTTATAGCAGTTCCTTGGCATTAACCAGTACTGGGCTGGGTTGGTTTATGATGTTTGTGGTTTTATGTCCCAGAGCACCAGACGACTCAACCAGCAGTGATTCTGGTTTTAAAGCGTCTCAGAAGATGGGGCCATGGCTTGAAGTCTCATCTGACAGACTGGGAAAGTCAGGAATTGAACTTGTGACTCCTGGGTACAAGGCAAGTAAATTATCCACTACACCACGGCAGCTGGAATCACAACAGGTGGATTTTAAAAGTCACATAAATGTACCAATTTAAAATTTAACCAAATTAAAGCTTAGTGGTAGAGTGCATGACTCGAGATAAAAGAGCTGTGGGTTTGAGCCTCTCAGGAGGTACTGCATTGCGCCCTTGAGGAAAGTAAGAAAGAGGGCAAATATCAAGAATCAATACAATCAAGCACTTTATCATCTGCTTTGTACTGGTTCAACCAGGAAGACCTGTCACGCCATGACTGAAAAATTGTAGACCGGGGCATTATGAGTAGCCACAACAAATATTTTGAGAAATAAGAAAAATAATCTTCAATTACACTCTATGTCTTATCTGGAGGCCCGTTGGCTGCCAAATATTAATCAAATAAGCGACCGATATTTAGGTTATAAGGGGTGAGTATACAGTAAAATCTGTCTTAAGTGACCACTCAATAATAGTCAAAACAAATGTCCTTATGGCAGATGGTAGCTTAATGAAGGTCGAAAGTTTTGCAGAATGCTCCACTTGGAGCATTCTGCAATACTTTTGGCCTACATTAAGCGATAATCGGTCATAAAAAAATTGGTCGTCTTTAAGAGTGGTTTTACTGTATTTTCTGGAGACCATTTTCTCATAAAAATCTACAGGAATGATATTACTAAAATAGAAGATTGTGTCTACTTATCAAGTGAATTTTGTTTGTGTTCATGTGCGGATCCAGAGGGGAGACAGGGGGTCCTGACCCCCCCCCCCCCCCCCTGAAAAATCAAAAAAATATAGGGTTACTTAGCAAGACTGGTCCGGATCCCCTGAAAAATCACACAAAGCTACCAAGTCAGCATTCAATGTTGGGTCATCATCAGCAGGCAAGCGAAACGCCATTTTAAATGTCGTTTTGCTGGTGGGCCGATGATGGCCTGATTTTAGTGGCATTTGGATCCACCCATTGACTAAAAAAAAGTTGGACCCCCTCTGAAATAAATTCTGGATCCGCGAATGGTGTTGATTATATTCAACCCAGTAAACCATTTTTCAGTCATGGCGGGATGATTTCCTGTCTTCCTGGATTCAACCAGTACTAAGTAGAGGATAATGTGTTTGCTCGAATCTAATGAGTCTCGAACCAATGGCCCTTCGACCTCAAGTCTAACACTCTAACACTGATCCACTGCGCTCCTCAAGTCAAGTGAAATACTGGAACCAAAAATTTGAACTGAAACAATCACATATTTAACTCAGAGGAGTGGTAGAAATCTTGTTTAATCCTCATGCACCCTTAGATGAAAATAGGTAATTTTACAATTATTGTTGTTCACATGTACATATACTGAATATACATCACAATATAAAGACATCAAAATATAGGGGAACTCAATCAAAATAGCTTCAAAAATAGAACCAAATTTACAATCAAAAACTTATAGAATCTTATTTGCAAAAATATATACGAGTGGATCCATGAGATAGCAGGTCTAATGCTGGTCAGACAAATCACTGCATAAATCAGTTTAACTCTTTATCTACTAGTGTTGTCTGCTGGTAAGTTTTGCAAGCAGTTTGGACCCAGACCAGACCAGGCCTGACAAAACATCAGGCCTGATCTGAATCGAAACTGTTTGACTCTCTGATGGTATTCCCGAAAGAACTTTTCAAAAAAGTTGGTTTTGAAAAAAATCTGCAGACGGCAAAAAATTTACAAAATTAGTCAGTAGTCTGGTTCAGGATATATACAATTTTAACATTGCATGCTGGGTAATTTTTATTGATTTTTATTTGTTGTCTGCTGATTTTTTTCAAAATTACCTTTATTCAAAAAATACTTGCAGAAATGGTTTGGATCCAGAGAGAATGTCGATCCTGGTCTGGGTCCAAAATGTTTGCAAAGGTTTATCATCATTCAACAAGAGTCGCTGCTAGCAAGGATAGCGTTAAAATGTGTTCTGCTGATTCAGGATAAATAATGTTTAACCCATTTAAGCTGAATAGACTTTCCCAGCATTATCAACTCGGCAAGTCCATTTCCAATTTTAGGGTTGTTTGGTGGCATTTGTGTGGTATTTGAAATTTTTATTAAATTTTAAGAGAGCATTCAAAGTAATCAAACAACAAAGTCCCTAATCAGATGCTGCATAATGCATACACTGTTTGCCTGTCCTATAAATAGGATGCAAGACATATACGGGTTTAAAATAATACCAATCTAAATAGACAGACACCAGAAGAAGCCAGCTGACCAGGATCTATGCTGTTCTACCAGACCTATCACCTCATGAACTCAACACGCTGAAGCCAGGCTAGAGCAAAGCCAGGTCTCAAGGTTATAAAACTATTTTCATGCTCAACTGAACTGAGCAAGAAAAAAATGCTCATAAAAGGTAACATGGTGAAAGAAAGATATTTCTTTCTTCAAAATTCTCAGATGCTGCATTTATAGTGCAGATAAATGTTAAAATGCCAACAATTGCTGGCATTTTAACATTTATGAGCACAATAAATTGCATACTTAGTTGAGTTGAGCATGAAAATGTTTTATAACCTTGTAGCCAGGACTGAAAAACCAACATTATGCTAAGAAATGCCAGTACATTGTACATTAAATACATTGAGAATGGCCAAACCCTTATTGAAAATGTAATATGATGATAGGCATAATTGCTTATCAGATCCCTTCCCCCACTAGTTGTGGGATCTTTAGCCTCCCCATTGAATGTGACATTGTCTCACTGAGGTGGACATGCATGTAAAATATTTTCAGAATCGAACAAGGGGTTCATGAGATATGGAGCACACAAAAACTGTATGTGACCTTTGACCTCACACTATGACCTTGACGCTGGGTATCTGAAACAGACACTCTGCAAGTCAACTCATTGAAGTGGATGTGTGTGTGAAATATTCTAAGAATCAGATGAGGGGTTCATAAGATATGGAGCAGACACAAATTCTGTACATGTGATCTATCACCTCTGGCTATGACCTTGACCTTAAAGTAGAGTGTCTGGACCTTTGCGATGCACACTGCCTAAATGAGGTGGACACTTGTGTGAAATATATAAAGAATTAAACCTGGGGTTCAGAGATATAGAGCTGCCACAAGTTCTGTACATGTGACCTTTGACTATGACCACAGAGTGTCTGAAACCTTTGATCTGCACATTGCTTCAATGAGCTTCAATGAGCTTCAATGAGTTGGACTTGTATGTAAGATATTTTCAGAATTGGACCAGGTGCTTGGGAGATATGCAGAGGATACAAAAATCAGAACATTTGACTTCCTGCTGGGACCTTGATCTTAAAACTGGGTGTACATAAAAATATCCCACATGGTAAAACCATTGTAAGCTCTTCTAAAGTTACATGTAGTGCTTTAGGTTTACACAGGACAGTAGCTGGCAAATTAGGTTTACTTAGGGCTGTCTGTAACTGGCAAACCTGAGCTATAATGTTGGCTTGTTCTGCAATGGTCTAGCTCATTCCTATTTTCAACAAGGCAATATATGGCTTTATGCGGAAGCAGCACTTATGTTCTAACATGTTATATGAAAGAAAATAGAGATTTATAATTAGTACATATAGAAACAGACAATAGACATAGAACTACTCACAATGGTTGTCACAATATACTAGCTTTTTTACACCCAAAATAAGGATATTTATCTAGAACCTATTCTTTTGCCCAAAAAACTTGTGAGTTGTTAGTAACCTTTTTAAACTGTTAAATGTGTAATGGCACAAATGTTACCATAATTAAACTGAATCAAATCAAATCTTAGTATTCATCTTTTGAACATACATTTTAGAAATCTACTATTGTTAATAATTAAGCTGGCATGTTGAATCGCTCGGCAAGTCTTACGATGTCAACAAGCATTCTCTAAGCCTTGCCTGGTAAACTTGATATCAAAAGACACTCACCTTGTATTCTCTATTTACATTGTCATTTATGATGAAATGGATTCTGTAGCCAGCATAACATATTTAAAATAATCAAACTTCAGTTTATACTTCAAGGTGAAGTATCCTTTTTAAAGCACTCATTGTGCATCCACATTGAGTATCAAAATACATTAACTCATTGAAACAAGAAAAAAAAAAAACTAGAACACACAAAATATATCTGAAAAAATTGATTAAGATTTTTTTTTCTTTTTTAAGAAATTCATGGAATAAATTCAAAGCATTGGTTCCGTTCAGAGTAATTAAACTAATTCTAATGCACTTACGTTTGTAATGGGACGTCTGATTGGATAACATCAAAAATTTGCGACAGTACATCCTGTGATATACTGTAGGAAATAGTTGACATCATTAATTACATCACATTTCGCTGGATGATGTGTGGCTTATTTGGCTTGCGACGCCTCAATTGAGACAAAACTGCAGAAGTGCATTAGAATGGGGATAACCATATCAAAATTTTCATTTGGGGATGTATATCGTCATATATACGGTCAGAAATAACTTTTTATGGCTCTGCTCGCGCGTCCCCATAAATCTAAATTTCTGACCGTATATCCGACAATATACCTCCGCAAATGAAAATTTTGAATAAAGTTATACCCTAGAAAGAGCATCACATACTTAGTCCTAAACCTCTGAAAAAAGAAACTCATCTCTTATTTTTACAATTTGATTCTATATGGATTTGGTTCAATTATTCAAGTGGTTAGAAGGAAATCTTTGCCTAAAGTTTCATCTGCATTTTAAACTTTATAAGTCAAAGTCACTAAAAGTGTGGACCCCGATTAAGCAGCTCCCTAAGGAAAAAATGTGATATTTTTTCTTAGCACTAAAATCTAGCATTAAAAATAAAACATGCAAAATAATATTTTGATATTTTCTTAAAAAAATACCAAAATATATTCTGTGGTATTTTTTTTTTTCTGACACATACGCCAAGTACCAAATCTAATATCTTTCTTATCTGATGTCTTAATAAAAGTTAAGTATTCAAAATGTTGCCTTATCTAGAAGGCCTTATCATGGTCCCTCCAAATAAATTCTTCATATTATCAACCTGCCATTACGTAACCTCACCATGCATTTGGATAATTAATAATAATATTAATACTATACTACCTCGAGGTAGCTTCAACAATAGGGCCACATCAGGAGAAAATCTTTTTTTGTTGTGCGAGAACAACTCATGTGATGATCAGCCTGCTTACCTGTAAGGTATTTTTAGCTCCATTGTTATTACCCGCTTAAACATTATAACAACTACATCTGGTACACCCATTATAGCTAGTATGTGTAGCTGAGTAGGCAGCCCTGAGTGTTAGCGCTCACAAAACAGAAGACAGGCTTTCTCATGCCGTGGAACAATAGGTTTGTGTGAAGGGGTATATGAAGACAATTCAGCTTCTTTTTGTATCCATGGGTGAAAGTTCAACATTTCCAAAATCCTGAACTTTAGAAAATCAAAATTTAAAACTTGCTGTATGCCTCAAAAATATTGAAAGTTCAAAGTTTAATGGTCAAATACCTTTAGATAAACTGAAAATAAATCAGAAAAGCTATTATACATGTAATCTGCAGTGCAGAATTCAGCATTTTGAGGCTGACTTTCTATGGAAAGTCAGCCTCAAAATCCTGAATTCAGGAATAATCCTGAAAACTTTCACCCCATGTGTATCAAAACCTACCAACCATACAAGAACTGTCCCATTGAGAATTTTATAAATACCCATAAGCTATGTTTTGATTGAGGAAAATAAAAACTTGCCCTGGCAGATGCAAAATCGTCTTCACCTACCACATGCACACTGACCTACAGCTAACTATAATGACATGTAATATTAAACAAATGATTACAGTAAAACCTGTCTTAAGCGGCCACTCAAAAAGAAGACCAAAATTAATAGTGTTTTTTTCAGACCAATTTTCACTTAATGAGGTCAAAAGTATTGCAGAATGCTCCCTTTGGAGCATTCTGCAATACTTTTGATCTTCATTAAGCTACCATTTGTCGTTAAGATCTTTGTTTTGTCTATTTTTGAGTGGCTGCTTAAGACAGATTTTACTTAACTATAATGACATGCAATATTAAACAAATGATAACATTCATCAGCATACAATAGCACACATACACTGTCACTCACAATGATAGCGCCAGAAATATTAAAGCACTAAGGGGCTAAATTCAAAAATGCATCAACAAGTACTATTATATAATAAACCAGATCACATGGATGCTCTGGCTGATCTTTGTTACTAAAGGCATGGATTTTGTAATTATCAACCCTTTTCATTCTGATTACAGGTAAATAGGTACTTTGACAAACAGTAAAGACCCTCATCAAGCTCTACACTGTTTGCTTAGATAAAAACTAGCATCAGGGACAGAAATACATGACTTTATATAAATTTTGACCCCCAACCCCTTCATATACAAAATGGGCAATTCCATACTTTATTGTATCATTATGAATGGAAGAATCCATCAGAAATAAAAGGGTTAATATTCTATTCACATATAACAATTACAATCGTATGTGATGAACACTCACACACATGTTCCCAATTAACCCATAAAGCGCCACCTATAATTTGCAGCAGACGACAATTTCAAATTTGCTGCTTTTTCAAAAATAACTCATAAGGCATGGTATTTCATGAGAATCGTCTGCTGGCAGACGATTCTCATGAAATATCATACCTTATTTTCTTTCAAAAATTAGGAAAGATGTCGCAAAATTTGTTGTCTGCTGCAGTCGTGATTGCCCCTTTAAGAGTTAGTAATCACTGAAATCCCAATACACATGCATACAAGGTGAAATATGCTAAGGGCTATTCCAGGAAAAAGTGTCATCGGGGGGTGGAGCACAGCTTTTTATAGGGGTATTGCCTAGAAATTTAAATTAATTGAAAGGCACATCCAAAGAACAAAAAACAACATTGAACCCCCACCCCAAGGAATTTACTTAAAAGTTGCCAGCCCCCCAAAACTTTTTCCGGAATAGTCCTAATGCAGCAGAACTAAACTTTCCCCTATTTTACCTAAAGAATTTTTCTGAAGTGAGGTAATCTATGAGAATGCTTTGAAATATTTTGATATTTGAAAGATGAGGCTTTAGCACTCAAAAAATAGTTTTTAAAAAAACTGGTTATCTGTATTTTGGGGGTTATTTAGAGGAAAACCCCCACATCTGACTTACAGTTTAATAGGGTACACATATATGACCAAAAGTCTCAGAAACTGCAATGGTAAACTAACTCTTTGCAAGCTGGGTAATTTTTCATGCTTTTGTTGTCACCTGCCAACTTTTAAAAAAAGGTTATCGGCAGACGACAAAAGTGGCCACAAGCAAGGAAAGAGTTAACATCAGTGTTGGATTCAAACTAATTGTTCATTTGGAATTTACTTCAAAATCTGGGTATCAGAAACTGCTGAAAGACTTGTGTTGGTAAATATTCTGAGGGACAGTTTGGACATATAAGGTACTGTAAAATTGTACTTTCTTTGATTGTATAACTATTTTCCATTGCTTTTGTAAATGATAATTTTGATATTTATAATAAATTTTGTTAAATTTTAAAAGTGCTTTTTGCTGACTTTCCAAAAACCAAATTTTGGTTTCCTGATTTCTTTTCTAGTTAAGCCTGGCACATAACCACATCTTTTAGAACAAGACAAGAGTTTCGACCAAGTATGCCTTGGACCTGTCTGTCAGGCTGTAAGCCAATTTTTTGTTATCTCATGAAATATAGAATACAGGCACTCATTTATCAGTCAAACACACCTTTTTAACAACTTCTCTGGGATTAACAAATTATCATGAGTCCGAAACAATAACATTTCAAATAACAAATAAGTCCCTCCCAGTCTATTCTCTGCCTCTTTGTGATTGGCTGGATTAAAACATGCACCACCACTAGCTGCATAGTCTGTCAATCATGAGATACACCCTTCAACACATTTCTTCACTGCATCTCTGAAAGTTAGAAAATACATTTTATCACATATATCATGTATATAACACTAGGCCCTGATGCTTTGGCTGTTGTCAGGCCAACCTGGGTTTACCTGTTGAATTTCTTTTGCTTTGGTATTCAGTTTTATGTACTGTTGAGACCTTATCTTTGCTTTATCTCCTTTTTATATCTTGATTTATATGTTCTAGGAGATGATGCATGAATAAGTTAGGGGTCTTTCATGCAAATCATATACATGTATGTGTCTTGATCCACATCTGAACTAAGAGTGAGGTTGGCACCGTGAAACCGGTTTAAGCCCTCCAGTAAAATATTTTTACTGACCATTTTTGTGTGGATCATTTGTGTTATTTATGTCTTGTGTGTTTCATGCTTTCACGTCTGTTCATTGCTGCCTTGTGGTCACCTGCTGGGAAAGGGCTGACCTGTTGGCTCTCGTTTATATGTGTAATTGTGTTTTTGTCACTTTCCCATGTGGTATCCTGGGTCAGGTGTGGTACTTGATTGTATCGATTCCTGATCTTTGCTGCCTTCCTTACTTTATTTAAGAGTGCGTAACTGGAAAATATTTCTCATTATTGTGGGTACTCAAAAGAACCATGTCATTGAGCACCCAAAACATACGCTAAATATTATGGGTATGAAAATATTTACAATTTTACGCAGAAACTTTTTGTTTATCTAAACCTGTGTAACAACACCATGTATTAAAATGGATAAACAGATTTGTTGCCTTTACTGCCCTCCATAAAACTCAGGAAAATTTGCATAAAAATGTGAATGAAAACACGTTTTCATTCACATTTTTATGCAAATTTTTTATGGATTTGTAACTTTGCTATTTCTGGGGGATTTTCATGAAACTTTCACCAAAAGTTAGAACTAAGAAATTGGGAATAATATACACCATTTTTGGAAGTTTTTGCTCATTTTTGTTTTTGGTAGGGGCAGATATTCAGCCCCAATCAGGCTTAGGAAAATCCCTGGTTTAAACAGTATGTTATGTACTGTTTTCAACAGAGTATATATCTGGTTACATATTTTCTGCAGAGTTTACAGAGTTTACGGTACGCTAAGTTCTTTGTGCATTATCTTTTATTTGGGACAAGTAAAGTTCTTTTTTAGACAAGTAAATTTTCACATTTAACTTGTCACAAGGCAAAAAAAAACAATTTTTGCTATTTCCACATCCCTGTCTTATCCCTCAACCAAGAAGTATTGCTGAGATGGTTTTTGCTGTCCTTTCTAAGGTGTTGATTCATTGTTTATTGTTGCTCCATCCATTGTTTGTGGGGGAGGGTGGTAGGTCATATTTTTGTTTATTGTCCTTTCTAGTTTTGCAATCATCTCACTGAGGAAAAGAGAGCTAGTTGCTTTACTTTAATTGTCTTGTTGGTGTCTGGTGGCTGCTAGTGTTCTGAGACTCTTCTTCGCGGTGCCATGGGTTGGTCTGCAATGAGTGATTGTGGCATTTCCAGGCCACTCACTTTTTTGTGTTCTTACCAGTTCACACATTCAGGGGATAACTATTCAAACTTTTCATTTGGGGAGGTATATTGTAGGATATACAACCTGAAATTTATTTATACATCAACGCGCTAGCAGAACCGTAAAACATTATTAACAAATGTATATCCAATGATATCCTCCCCAAATGAATTTTTTCTAATAAGGATATCCTCATTCTAATGTTCTGTTAACATTTTCCTTAAAAAAAAAGTGAAAATGTACTATGTTGCGCATATGTACAGTGGCTGCCAGCTACATAAAACCACTTTCCAGCTGCATAGATTCACTTGTCACCCAATGAAAAGCAAGGTTACATAATGACATCGAGTTTGCAATAGTATATCGCAGGATATAATGTCACACATTTATGACGTTATCCAATCAGACGTCGTGTTGCATTTGCAAGTGCATGAGAATGTTATTTTTTGAGCCTACAGATAAAAGTGCTAAATGAATATTGATTTTCTTCTTCCTCAACCAAAATCCCTGTTGTGGGGCCTCAAAAGAACCTTCTCAATGAGATGGTTCTTTTGAGCACCCAACACATATATAGACTGTTAAGACTTTGAAAAAAATCACATTTTTACCCTAAAAAAGTTTGCTAAACTGGACCAATGGACTATCATGTTTTTGTGGTGTTTAAGTGCACACATTGTCAGTTTATGGTTGAGAAATAAAAGATATTTTATCTGGTGCCCTGTTTGTGGTCACTTACCTGGCAAATGGAATATATGAAAGCGAGTACCAGGTGAGGGCCAGGAACTGTAGTAAACAGCATATCAAGGCTAATATTGGAATTTTTAACTGAAAGTAAAAACAAACAATTTAACAAGGACTAGACAATTATTGAAGCATCAACTTAGGGGTTGGAGAAATGAAATTTATGTTTTGTGATTTACACATTTCTCTAAAATAACCCTTCGTCTTCTGATGTAAATTCAATGAATTGGCCTTGTTTTACTTTGGTTTTGCCAGGCAATACATTCGATTCTCAGAATTCTAGTTAAATTCTTCTGCTCCCGAATAATGCTTTAATTTGCTGTACAAACAAGATTCTAATCCATGTGACTGTTTAATTCTGACTGCCAAAAACATGAAAGAATGCGAAACATGGGTTGTCCGGAATGCCGACCAAATAACATATGTGTCTCAATCTTGCGTGGATACATAGAAAACTCAGTTTCATATTCTGCTGCTGTATATTTATATCTTTACGTTTATATGTCTATACTTGACCTCCTCTTCCTCCCCTCCCTCTTTTTTTTTTGCTTGACTATAATAGTTATATAGCGCCTTGCAATATTATATTGTATTCTCATATGTCATGTTTGTATGACCTGAGTGAAATAAAGAAATTTGTATTCTGAAAAAACCCTATACAGTTCAGTCCCTTTATAAGGCTATGTTCAGAGTCCATAGTGTTGTTATAAGTGAACTGTGTTATAAAGGAATAATTTTACAAAGGAATTTTATGAAAATGACCATGTCATGGTCATTTTCCTATAATTTCGTTATATAATTTCATTGTAAATTATTTGGGAGCAACAATATGACGTTAAATCAAATCCGTGTAATAATGAGATGTACTATAACATGATTGCACTGTACTGGTAAGTCAAATGTTAGCTGATTATTTATGGTCGATAACTCTCAATTGCTGACAGCTAAGTCAGAGTTGACTCTTTGACTCAGTGGTTAAAGCGTTCAGCTTGTACTGTTACAATCAAGGTTCATATCCTTGCTAGGGTACCGTACTGGAACTTTTTAGCTATGTTTCATATTTGTTTTGGCTTTCATGTTGTAAGAGGGTTGGGGAGCACTCCATCATCATAAATGATGACTTCATTGAAGAGGGCGAGTATTATATTTAATCAATCACCTTAAATACCTACCCATTGTAGATTATGCCTAGAGTTCAGTTTAACTAAAGGGTGTTAAGAAAGTTTGTTCCGCTTTTTATCACATAATTCTGAATCATTTAAAAAGGAAATGATGCTGAAAAGTTGCATTTTCCATGAGCCTGTTACTCCTTGTCACACTCTATAGCATTTGGCATCCTGTCTGGTATCGAATATCTTCACAAAATTATATTTTCTTTGGGTAGTGCCTTTCAATCGTTCTGGAAAAAATCTTATATCTTCCAAAAAATGTGACGTTTTTAATTTTGGATGGTTGTTTACAGCCTTGCAGTTTAGTAAATGTACTAAAGGCTTATATAAGATGAATAAAAACTCCATTATGGGTTTCTTAACAAATTAGGAAATGTTCTTATCACTATGGCCATTGCATGACAATGTTTTTTTGTCATATACTCCCATTTTGCTCCTCGAGCCCAAAAATTTCAGAGGGGTACTTAATTTTGAAGATCATTTTTTCCATGACAAAATATTTGATTAAACATCCCATTGTTTATTTCTTATCAAGTGTGTCGACTTTAAAGAATTCCAGTAAAATTTATTTCATAAGACGCATTATAACTTAAATAATAGGAACATAATTTTTTGGCGGAACAAACTTTCTTAACACCATTTATATATCCAATCTCTGACAACTGACACTGACTCTTTGGCTCAGTGCTTAGAGCTTATTAGCAGCAGAACTAGAAAATATGATAAACTAAAGAAATATACTTACTGCTATGGCACACACCAGTGTTAACACAAACATCACCTGTTAAATAGAAAATAGTAACATGCATGTAATGTCAGGTATACATACACAAAATTACAGTAAAACGGTCTTATATCATGTCACGACACAGTTCTTTTATGATGAACTTCTAACTTTTACATTCTAGCAACTGGGTCCAAAATGTTTGCAAAGGCTTACACCAGATTGCCATTTGGATCCAGATCAGAAGTTTTGTCTGACCTGATCTGGGACCAAACTGTTTGAAAAGGTTATCAGCTGACAACAAAATTTACCACAAGCAAGCAGAGTTAAAGATATGCAATCTAAATGTCTAAAAACTCTGAATCTCATCAACCAAATTTTTTCCCCAGCTATAGTGCAGTGTCCAATAGTTATCGTCAGCAGTGGGTTCGATGGTTCATCAATCCCCCTGCTGACGTTCTCTATTGGTATATACATTTTACCTCTTATATCTTAATTGCTTTCTGCATGCTGGGATATATTTGTACATTGTGCTTTGTCTCTTATAATATTGTTTTATATATGTGTATACTGTGATACTTGTTATTTTAAAAATGTTTGTTTATTCTTGTTTGTCAAAGTAAAAGCCCTACTCACTCCTAAGACTAGAGTCTGTACTATTTATAGAACTCCATTAGGCTGCTATGAAAACCTGATCAGATCTGATCTATTTATTTACTCTAGTTGTAGGAGTGTACTCGGCTTATGTTGCATGTTGTATAATATTCAACGCAAAATAAAATTTCTATGTCTATGTCTATGGCTGAATCAGGAAGGAATGCACTCACAATTCTAAGACTAATTCAAATTTATCTTAGGATTGTGATTGTACTCCAACCAAATTTAGACTTTCAGCTTTGTTTTGAAAGAGATTACCCCACTGTTGCGTCTGGGAGTGATATAAAGCCATGCATTAAAATAGATAAACCACTAGTGGCTTGCAGATTTTGGTAACACTATGAATTGAGGTCAATGCATTAAAATAGATAAACCACTAGTGGCTTGCAGATTTTGGTAACACTATAAATTGAGGTCTATAACAATGTCGCATAAATATGGCAAAAACGAGACTTTCACATCAAAAACGTGATTACAAAATATGTTATCATTTGATGATAAATAAAATATAACATTCATGCTTCTGTATTATTGAATTTATAAAACCAGTTGCGAAAAAGTGATAAAATGCTCACCAAACCTCACATTCTATCTCTTTTTCCCAACTCATTAATAAATTCAATAAAAAATGAGCACTTATGTCAGATCCTCTATTTACTGTATTAACCCTTTACTCCATAATAACACCTTTTGGCCAATTTAAAATATAATGTATTTGAAAATATTGTGGAAAATGGAGCATTTGCTCATTTGGAGCACATGCTCCATTTCCAATAATATTTTCAAAAGTATCCAAAACTTTACTTAACTTTTTTTTTTCTTGAATTTTTTCAATGCTGTCCAAAAATAGAAAATGATGTCATGATCTAAAAATATCCTATGGAGTAAAGGGTTACATCAAATGCTTTAAGAAACAAGTTATACGTACAAGAACTAGAATAGTGGCTATTACTCTTGTTTTGGCAAACATCTTTTTAACCTGACTTAATGGACCCATCAAAAAACAAGTGCTGCAAAACAAAAAATACACACATTTCTAAGGTAAACTGATGCACATTCATGGGAGACAACTTGAGTGTAAAGCTTTCCAGCTCTTTTAAAAAGTTTTACTCTTTAACTTTTCTTGCTAGCGGCTAGTTTTGTCGTCTGCTGATAGCGTTGCAAACAGTTTGGATCCAGATCAGGACCAACAGAATGTTGATCCTGATCTGGATCAAAACCGTTTGACACTCTGATTATGTTCATAAAAATAGTTTTTGAAAAAGTAAGCAAAAAACAACAAAGGTTATCAGCAGATGACAAGGAAATAATTAAATGATATCAAACGTTTATTCGATTATCAATGCCATAAGAAAAATGTTCATTTTAGCAGATAAAGCACTTTCTAATGCACTTGATTTTGTAACGTGACGTCTAATTGCATAACATCGTCAGAGTATATCGTCTGAAATAGTCTGACGTCATTAGTTACGTCACATATCGTTGGATGATGTGCAGCTTTATGTGACTTGCAGCGCTCCAATTTGAAACAAAACTGCAGAGGTGCATTAGAATGGGGATAACCACATTCAAAATTTTAATTTGGGGAGGTGTATCGTCGGGTATATGGTCGGAACTCACGTTTTACGGCTCCGCTCGTGTGTCACCGTAAAACTAATTGTTCCGGCCGTATGTCCTACGATATAACTCCCCAAATGAAAATTTTGACTACATTTATCCTCTAATTTAAATCTTTACCTGCTAGTGACCACTTTTGTCAACTACTGATGACAGCATTTACAATCAGTTTGTACCCAGATCAGGCCTGACATAATGTCAGATCAGGCCTGACATAATGTCAGGCCTGATCTGGATTCAAACTATTTGACAATCAGATGGTATTCCCAATAGAATTTTTTGAAAGAGAATTTTGAATAAAAAAATAGCTGACAACAAAAAACATATAAAAAATTTACTAATACCCAGTATGGAAAGAGATTTAAATGGAGGGCACAAAGATGCATTATATGACGATAAAACTTAATTTAGTGAAACTATTTTACTCCATAGAAATACAGAGCAGTTACAAGAGTTGTCTCCCATATGGAAGTAAAGAATGTGTACATTTATTTACCTTAGATGGCAGTAAACAAAACATGCGCCATAGGCTTAGATAAACAAATTGAGCATAAAATTTTAAATAATTTTTAATCCATCAGTTTGAACATATGTTTTGGATGCTCAAAAGAACCGTCTCATTGAGACGGTTCTTTTGAGTACCCACAACATATGTTTGGTTGAGATATAATTTTTTTTTTTTTTGTACACACTCTTAACTTAGGGCCTAATGTGCTGTATGTAAAACATAAAAGTAATTTCTCCACAATGTTTGTGGTATTAAATGTATTTTTAAAACATCATCAGATACCTCTTTCATGGATTACTCCACAATTTTATTTAATGTTCTTTCAAATTTACCACTACGGTACGTATAACCGTTTTTCAAATTTCTTTCTCTCTGAAATATTTCAAAAACCTTGCAACATTAAACTAGCTGTAGACATTTTTTGGTGTAAAATTGTGGATATTTCCTTATCTATCAGCGCAAACATATGTTTTGAGTACTCAATGAGATGGTTATTTTGAGTACCCACAGCATGTTTTAGTTGAGAAATAAGAAAATTTTAATCATGCACTCTTATCTAGATGACTGAATGATAGAAAGATCATATTTTATTGCTGTAATGTGAAATATATACAATCTTTTTTTTAGCTTACCTCATTAAAGAGAGAAGATTTCCAACTGTCCAGAGAACTGCAAACAGTATTACACCCAGATAAGAGTGCATAACAGAAAATTATTTTTCTTATTTCTCAACCAAAACATATGTTGTGGGTACTCAAAAGAACCGTCTCGATGAGACGGTTCTTTTGAGCACCCAAAACACATGATTGAACTGATGGGTAAGAAAATAATCACAATTATACGCTAAAAAATTTTGCTTATCCGGCCCCTTTGATACAACCTTTTTTAGCTTACCTCATTAAAGAGAGAAGATTTCCAACTGTCCAGAGGACTGCAAACAGTATTACACCTTTCTTCGGAAGCCATAAAAGACAGGTTCCCTGGATCATAAACAACAAATGTTAAAAAAAAAATTAACACTTTTCTCTTTCTGTTCTCAAATAAAATGTTGAATTCAGGAATGGAATTCACAAAACGCTTGTCATAGTCACAAACAGGGTAGACCCTGAACATGTGATCTGGGTCTGTGCTGTTTGTCTAGGCCTTACTGGCTCGAAAGTTCATAACATCTACCATAGACACCACACACATTGCAAGTATGGCAAAATGTGACTGCTGCAAATTTAAATGTATATGCCAACATTTTTGCACAAAAATTGAGAATGATACTCTTTAATATAAAACTTTTGTCAAACAAAAACCAGAGCAAAGCATATATTTTGGGTGACTAACCCTTAAAGCGCCAAGAAAAAAAAGGCATCTGAAAATGTCCTCTGCTGAAGTCGTCTGCTGCAAATAATTGCCTAACATTAATGACAAATTTAGTATAGAAGCAAAGAGCGTGGTCCCAGAACAGACTGCTCCTATAGGAGCAGTCTGTTCTGGGTTCACGCTCTTTGCCATAGAGGCTTCTTAAAAATTTCAGCAGACGAGAAAAGCAGACGACTTTTGTTGTGATTGATGCATTAAGGGTTAAAAGAAATGTGATAGTGAGATGTCTCTTTAAAGCACCAAGAACATGTTTTGATAGGAATGCCAAAATAAAAAATTTGGGGCTACATATTATTTGACGGGAATCTCCATTAATTTGAACTACTAATATGTGGAATAAAAAACTCTAGTCTCAAGAACTTCAAATGAACCTTTGT
Source organism: Loripinus fragilis (assembly GCA_964019695.1). Taxonomy (NCBI): domain Eukaryota; kingdom Metazoa; phylum Mollusca; class Bivalvia; order Lucinida; family Lucinidae; genus Loripinus; species Loripinus fragilis. The sequence continues at coordinate 111,973,031 of OZ026517.1, forward strand.
CACGCTGAAATTATTTATGTATAACATTCCTCCCTAATTTTTTATCACAACGTAACAAGCAGCATTCCTGCTATTTCTTTTTTGTTTGTTTGTTTGTTTTGATTCCTTACATCCCAGTCAACAATTTTTCAAAGATGTCGGGACAGGTTTTCCTGGGTTAAACCAGTACTAAGCAGAGGATAAAATGTCTTTCTCAAGGACACAACACAGTTCCACCGGTAAGGCTTGAACCTGCAACTCCTCGATCCTGAGTCAAGCACTCTTACACTGAGCCACCTGGTTCCTTACATTCCTGCTATAAGTAAGTATATTAAACTAAAGTGGAAAACAGTGTGGGCTTCATCAGAAGCCAGCTGATCTGGATCTACTGTGTTTTCTAAAACTGATTCAGCAGGATAAGGATTAATGAGGTTGTCTTGACTGTTTCTTTATGGGCTTTGACGCGAGAAAACCTGTCTTAGGGTTTTGCGACCAACAAAGATGCAGACCAGCCTGTGCATCTGCAAAGTCTGATCAGTGCCTGGAAAGTATCATATCTAAACTTGCTATAAGCAAAATTTCAACTTTCTAGCTAGTATCTTTTGCTGAGTAGACTGCTTTGGGTATGACTATGACCTGGTTGAAAATCCTGTAGACAGGTTTTCTTGCGATGAGGATTTTGTGTTCTCAGGGGCCGAAATTCGGCCTCATTCCCAATGGAATTTGGGTGACTTGTTTCCCTGATTTAAAAAAAAAACCAATCTTTCAAATAATTTTTTTTTTGAATATTGGGATTTGCATTCAGTTATACACACACAAACAAGCTACATGGTGACGTTCTCCTTCAATTTAATGGCAATAGTATGCGTAATAGCTAATTTGTTTTTTATTGACCAAAAATGACATAATTGTGCACCATAAAATTTTTTCCCAATTTAGGGGTATTATGCTACTTGTCCCAATCTGAAAGGCCTCTTCCCAAAATTGCCAAAAAAATCCCTGGAGGCCCTTATCATTTTGAGCTAGAGTAGCAGTTTGACTTACCAGTACTGAGAGACTAACACCAAGGACAAAACAGACAATAAAACCCTTGATTCTTGTACTCCAACTGAGAGTTGTTGCATCAGAAAACTGAAATAGAAAAAGTAGAATTAGAATCGCACAGTTAGACCCGTATCCCTAGACTTGTCAGTAGTTGTTTCACAAACTACCGGACCCTAAGACATTCCTCATAGGCGAGGCTAGGGGTCCAGTACCAGACCCCTAGAATTAGTGTCTAGGAGTCCGGTACCGTATCCGTAGCCCTGCAGTCTAGGGGTCCGGAACAGGACTCCGAGACAGTGCCAAGTGCAAAAGCCAAGTTCCTGCAAAAGAAACCAAGTGTCTTTGTTGCTGTAGTGAAAGTGCCATTCCTAACAGCCTCGCTGTTGAGTAAACATGGTGTAATGATCAAAATTTGATCCAACCAGTAACAAGAGATAGATAGAGTGGTCGATCGTCACACATGAGTTCTGGGTTCTAATCCTGGCAGATCCAAAGATTTTTCCCTTTGGAATTGCTTTGGTAGAAATTTCTGAAATCTTTCTTTCTTTCTCTATATACTGCCAGACCCTCTTTCGAGTATTATCGGCAGGTTGCAGGATGAAAGCCTACAAGTAACCATATCGAAATTACCGTAGGGTTCTTTAACCTGCAAATGACACTAGGGAAAGCGTGTTCTTTTCACTTGGCTACTGTGTTCAGATCCACCTGCATCCTATGGCGACCAAGCATAGAGAAGTAAAGCACATCATCATTCAAGCCCCTGTGCTCGCGCTTTGTTCGAATTGACGATGGTGCGAATCGTCAGTCACACCTACCCGGCACTGACAGAAGTTCCGTACACACCTGTGTGACAATTCCTTTTTCTTCCTCTTCATCGTCTCCACTTAAAGCCTTTTTCAGCTTGTCCATCTTAAATTTGCCAAGCTGTTAACAATATTCAAAATAAATCAACGAAAAAATAAAAATTTGACGTTGATTCACTAAAACGGAAGTGGGAAATGGAGTAAGGGAACTAACTCTAAATAAACACCAAACAAACACCTGACAATGACGTCATTTTCTTTTAAAAGGAAAGGCTTGCCCAGTTGAGGTTTCTAGGGAGATCGTGGGAGTTTGACCATCTGGAATCGATTGATGACATTTGGATTTTTTTTAGTGTTCAGATTATCACAGACTTGGTTCCTCAGTCAAAAAGTGTACATTCTTGGGGAAGGAATAAAAGCCGGGACCAATGCCCGGGACCAATTCTTGGGACCAAAGTTTGCAAGCACCAAAATTATATTTAGCATGCAAATATCAGCATAAAAATTTGAAAATATGTTCATTATAGGGTCTTCTTATTTTATCAAACAGCCAAAATACCGGACCCTGTCGACCATTTTATACCCGGGACCAGTTTTTGCGGTAATGATGATGTCAAGTATATTAAGAAATTTCATTAGAAATACCTTTTTGATTCCAACTTTTTTCATTTTGTTATCTACAAAGATCCCAAAGAGTAAAAAAATATATATATATTTGAATTGATCGAGTATTCTAAGAGATAATCAGCCTGGGACCAACCCGAGACCAAAATAGTCGTTAATTTTTCTATTGCGGTATTGACGATGTCAAGTATATTCAAAATTTTACTAGAGAAACCTTTTTGATTCCATTTTTTTCATAATGGCATCTACAAAGATCCCAAAGAGTATGAAAATAAACAAAATATTTGAATTGATTGAATATGCTAAGAGATAGTCAGCACGGGACCAGTCCGAGACCAAAATCGTTATTATTTTTTCTATTGCGTTATTGACGATGTCAAGCATATTAAAAATTTTCACAAGAGAAACCTTTTTGATCCTATTTTTTTCATATTGTCATCTACAAATTTCCCAAAAGAGTATACAGAAACGTTTTAGAAATCAATCTGTACTCTCTGGAATTTGGGCTTTATTTCTGGTATTCATAAACTACTTGCCAGACTCTATTAAAAATCTTGTGAAGATCTTTGCAAACGATACAAAAGTGTATTCAACGCTGCAAGAGCATTTGCTGTACATTGATACCCAGCAGTATTGCCAAAAATGAGGGCATTGCCCTGATTATAAGATCTAACAACTGATTTCACGCTTAGCAATAATTTGATTGTGATTATACCTTTAGAGCATGTTGTTGTTCAGCCATTGTGTTTGCTTTCTTTGTGTTTTAGAGGACATTTAACAGTGACAGGTAAAACTTTTTTCATGTAAGATGTCCATCTATTCAAGAATGTTTTAATTGTGAAAAATCACATATGAGCTGGCTTTCGGGATAACTTGTTTCTGATTTTTTCAGACTGATTAAAAACGATGACAATGATTTGTATTGCAGTTAAATATGTACTGATTTGTTTGCTTGTTGTACAACACAGGTTTACTGATGAATTAGCTCATGATACATGTAGATTAGAGTTTTAATTAAACAATATATTTGGGTACAGCTTGAACATATATTGACTCCAGTCTTCAATAAAATCAAGAGTAAGCAATACAGCTGCTCCTTCTGGTGTTGGATTCCATGTAACATCTCTGGAATGTGAATCAAATACAGAGTATGTTCTATATGTTGGATCATAAATGAGTGCCACATTGATAGCATTCAGTGTAAGCAAAAGGAAATGGGACACAATAAAACCAGATTGGATTTCCTCCTGTATTGATACAGACAAGAACTCAGTATTGTCTAGTCTATTTCTGGAGACACCATGCATCATAGCTAATTGATACTAAAAGCGTAATGACAGCCCCATGTAGTTTGCAAATGGAGGGAGATTTGATGCCATAAAAACTAATTTCCTTGATACCTATCATGTATTACATTCGTGAAGATCGAATCGCCATACAATAAAATCGGATCAACATCGTGGGTTCTCCACTCAGAAACTGCAAACAACGATGAGAAAATCAATGCTGCAAGAGCATTTGCTGTACATTGATATCAAGCATTACTGCCAAAAATTAGGGCATTGCCCTGATGATAAGATCCAGCAACTGATTTGATGCTGGAAGATTATTTGCTTGTGATTATACCTTTAGAGCATGTTGTTTTCAACCATTGTGTTTGCTTTCATTGTGTTTGAGTAGGCATTTCACAAGTAAGAGGTAAAAAATGTAAGGAATACAGATTACAAGCCTTTAATTTTGGTATGACAACTGAAAACATTTTACAGAAAAACTAAATATAAATAACATGAAGATATTGTGTATAGAGTACAATATGTTCTTAAAAGGGTGTCCTTTGGAAGCAAAGAATTCACCAAAAACTGAAACTAAGGTGTACATATTTTCTGGGCCAGACTAGCTAGTTTCGGCCATTTAGGCCTCATCAGTGACCCTCTAATAGTTTCAAAGTTCCACAATGAAACCCATGATCCCAAAGGACAAGAAAATAAAATCTACACTAAAGTGAAGGGCATGGAGGCGTTCTACCGCTGCCACACAGTCCCAGTCACCAGCTGAAGTGAAGTCAAATATGTGTTTGCTATGTCTTTGTGCGCGTCTGTTTATATGTGCTTTGTGGTCACCTGCTGGGAAAGGGCTGACCTCTTGGCTCTCGTTTGTGGTGTCTACTGTGAGTTTGTCACTATCCCTTTGGTATCCTGGGTCAGGTATGGTACTTGATTGTATCGATTCCTGATCTTTGCACCTTTACTTACTTAAAAGGGTACAATGCAGTGTGCAACGGACATATAATATGGATTATGCCTTAAATTACCTGATATTGACCTGTAAAATGATAAAGGATAGCGGAAATGAGATGCGTTTTTTGTGATTGCAAGATACTGATGGCGGAAATGAGGTGCGCTTTTGTGATTGCAACAAATTTCAAGACTTTAATTATCTTCTGGCCTTGTACAGTCATGTTTTGTTGACATAGCTAAAACCAACAAGACAGGTTTTCTTACAACACAACCTATTGACAAGTATTATATGCTGAACGAAAGTGAAAACGCTACACTACAATTATCTATGTTTAATGAGAAACTAATGGACGAAAAGTATTTATTAAAGCTTGATAATGTTGCCCAGACATCCAGCAAATGATTCGTTGAAACTCCACCAATTTGTCTTGTTTGTTGTATGAGTTATGCTCCTTTAAGTGTTTAAAGCTTTATTCACTGAAATTTGCTATTGCGCATGTGGAAATTAAAATTGTTATGCTTATCAAAAATGGTCTTAATTATGCTGCATAAAGACACAAGAAAACTGCTTAATCACTTGAAACAAGCTCAGAAATCAATTTCGAATTTAGCGAATTTGTAAAATATTGAAAATTATCTCCCTTTGACAAAAACAAATAGGGAATATTAAATGTTTGGTAATCTTCAATTTATCATGTTTTTCGATAATTTTCTTTTGCCAAATCAGGTAGACCTCTCAACACATTGTTTTTACCATTTCTTGACTAGTAATGTCCTCATACTAAGATGCAACAACACATTGATTTTCCTATTGAGATTTCAGTGTTAAATTGTTAAACTTGGCAATTTGAGTGAAAATCCGCTTTTTAAGATTGCTTTTCTAAACGATCAAAACACACTTGAGATAAGTCCTTCACATTTCTGGTTGTTACATGTCTAGACTACCATTTCGAGTAGTCGGATCTCGTAGGTAGTGGATTTCTGGAGGCCTGAATTGTGTTAGATTTCCCGTTCAAATTGGCAACCTGAAAAAATTGACCCCTGTCACATTTAAATGGCTTTCACGTGTTTCCTCTTGACAACATCCGTAAAACTTTTACTGTTATGCATTACCCAGTATTTGAACATTAAGATACACTTTCCATTGCATTCTTGGTTTTCATAATTTTGTATATAGATGGCAAACAATTCAGGTGTAGCGTTTTCACTTTTGTTCAGTATATGATTTGAGACATGAAAAATGGTCAGATATTTGAAATTTAGGTTCTAAGAAATGAATTGTAATGTCTAAGATATAACATGAAAAACAGTGACTATTTGTACAGTTACTATAAATGTTTAGTTTTTATAGCATGAGCAAAATACTATTTTTATGACATGGGACATGTTGATATGTGTGAGTGAACGAAATATTGCAACAAGAAACAAAAGGTAACTAAAATTGTTTTTCAACGAAAAAAACAGATGCCTCCCCCTTTTAAGAATAAAAAAAGTCACAAAATTGCATTTAGTTATGTTCCAAGGGGTATAATTTGAAAAATATACATGCAAGAGTTATGTTTTTATGCATAACGCGTTACAAAAATATGAAGTTTTGTTGAAATATCTCTGATGGTTATCAAGTTTAAGAGCGGACACACTTTTGTGACGGACAGACCCACAAATGGATGCAAAGGGGAAAATATACCTGCAAGAGTTATGGTTCTTAAGCATGACATGTCGTCTGAATGTGGTTTATCATAACTCTGCTTCGGATATTTTTGGATTAATTCCCCTTTGATCATTTGCAATGCTGTTTCATGTCCACTCTATATCTTGATAGCCAGTAAAGGTTTTTCAACGGAACTTCATACATTTGTAAACAGAGTTATGGTTCAAGTGCATGTCACATTGTCTCATTGTGCTGTAGAAGTGTATGAAGTTTTGACCAAATAGGATTTTTATTCGATTTGGCACCAAGCTCTATAGACAAGTTGTTGGGATTCCTATGGGCACTAATTGTGCTCCCCTGGTTGCAGATTTATTCCTGTTTTGTTATGAAAGGGACTTTATTATGTCTCTTTCTGATGATAAGCAGGCTGATGTTATTGATGCGTTTAACACTACTTCCAGATATTTGGACGATATTTTAAATATTAATAATGTTTATTTTGACAATATGGTTAGTCAAATATACCCTTCAGAGCTCCAACTTAATAAAGCCAATGCCTCTGATACCGAAGCCGCATTTTTAGACTTGCATTTGTCAATTTCTAATGATATTGTTTCTACCAAAATTTATGACAAACGTGACGACTTTGATTTTGAAATTGTCAATTTCCCATTTTTAGATGGTGATGTTCCTCGTTCTACATCCTATGGAGTCTATATCTCTCAACTCATTCGTTTTGCTAGAGCATCTAGCTATGTTGCTGACTTCAACACTCGCAATAAATTGTTAACTCAGAAACTTCTTAAACAAGGCTATCGGTATCATAAACTTCGCAAAACATTTTCAAAATTTTATAGACGATACTATGATTTGATTTCTAAATTCCAAGTTGGACTTAAATCTCTCTTGCGCCAAGGACTTTCGGAACCTGATTTCTATGGTGACTTGGTGTATAAGTTGAAGAAGATTGTTGGCTCTAATAATTTTTCAGCGCAGTTCATTAAAATAATTTCCCATTATAAAAAGATTGGCTATAACATTAATGTATTGCAACAGACTGCATGCTTGGTAGTCAACCCAAGCACGGTTGGCAACTTTGCTTTCCTCTTTAATTGCACGCCGGTGGGTCGGACTTCAGACTCTATGATGGTTCCGACTTAAAGACTTATCTATTGATGAGATGGTAGGGGCCTGATGCTTTGGCTGTTTGTCGGGCCCACCGGGGTTTACCTGTTGGATTTCTTTTGCTCCGGTATTCAGTTTAATTTACTGTTGAGTCCTTATCCTTGCTTTATCTCCTTGTTATATCTTGATTTATATGTTTTAGGAGATGATGCATTGATAAGTTAGGGGTCTTTCATGCAAACCAAATATCTATGTGTCTTGATCCACATCTGAATTAAGGGTGAGGTTGGCGCCGTTAAACCGGTTTAAGCCCTCCAGTAAAATATTTTACTGACCGTTCCAAGGCGGTACTTCTTTTGTGGATCTTTTATGTTTTTGTTCTGTCTTGTGTTTGCTTTGTTTTGTGCGCGTCTGTTTATATGTGCTTTGTGGTCACCTGCTGGGAAAGGGCTGACCTCTTGGCTCTCGTTTGTGGTGTCTTCTGTGAGTTTGTCACTTTCCCATTGGTATCCTGGGTCAGGTGTGGTACTTGATTGTATCGATTCCTGATCTTTGCACCATTACTTACTTTTAATAGTGTTCAACTTACAGAGCGGACACAAAATTGCATTTAGTTATGTTACAAGGGGAATAATTTGAAAAACGAACATGCAAGTGTTATTGTTCTTGTGCATGACATGTCGTCTGATTGTGCTTTACAAATGTATGCAGTTTCGTTTTATACCTCTAACTGTTATCAAGTTAAAGAGCAGACACAAAACAGCACTGCAAATGATCAAAGGGAAATAACTCCAAAAATATCCAAAGCAGAGTTAACGTTCTTATGCATGACAAATTGTCTGAATGTGCTTTACAGATGTATGAAGTTTCGTTAAAATACATTTAACTGTTATCAAGTTATAGAGCAGACACGAAATAGCATTGCAAGTGATCAAAGGGAAATGACTCCATAAATATCCAAAGCAGAGTTATGGTTCGTGTGCATGACACGTTGTCTGAATGTGCTTTACAAAGGTATGAAGTTTCGTTGAAATATCTCTAACAGTTATCAAGTTATAGAGTGGACACAAAATAGCAATGCAAATGATCAAAGGGGAATCACTCCAAAATAACCAAAGCAGAGTTATGGTTGTTGTGCATGACACACTGTCTGAATGTGCTTTACAAATGTATAAAGTTTCATCGAAATATCTCTTACAGTGTTCAAATCTGCGGACACGGCAGACAGACGCAAGGGGAAAATCAATATGTCTCCCATCCTTCCAGGGGGGAGACATAATTACTGCTCTTGAGTTACAAACTCTACATACGGTATACATTACCATATAACGAGCCTGTTGTATCTTGGGGTGTCCTATGGTAATCAGATGCACCCTTTTGACTGGGGCACTTTGACTTGGGGACGTTTGCCTGTGAGACTTTGAGGTAGTTCGATCATTCAATTAAACTTTAGTCCGGGTAAGTCTGGTTCCCGTCCCATGTTAAACATTTAATCGGCAGCCAATCACTGCCATCGAAACAAAATACTGGTTTCTTAATTTTTAAGAGTTTGGCAAATGCGGAGAACCAGTATCGACCAAAGTAAAAGGTATGGTTGACCAGCAGGAACTGGACATGCGCAGACAAGGGCTTAACAGGAACAGTAAGATAGATAAGTGATCACGTGACACTAAACCAGAGTGAGTTTGATCAACTTTAGTCTAACCGCAGTACCTGCGGTTGAATGATCGAACTACCTCTTTATACCCTAATACTCTTCATAATAAAATGGCATAATGTCCTACTTCCGTATCGTCCTTCCGTTTCTTCCTGTCATGCGGTATACTTGGTTTTGTTCATACTAATTTACCGGATGTGGATATCCAACTCAACACATGACTTGATCTCCGTCGAGATCCAGCCAGAAAGTTTCTGAGACGAGAGCGGAAAATCCTCCCAGAGTTGTGTGCGGTGTGTGTGTGTGTGTGGGGGGGCGGTTGAGGGGGGTCATTTATGTCGGAGGAACGAAGAAAAAAATGATTGGCAAATAACCTAGGGAACATAATAAAACAGTTCGTGTAGGGAGCAAGGGAACAGCCCAGCCAGCATGCAGGCCACTATCCCCCCGCCAGAGAAAGGCCAATTGAATGGCGTTTCACTGGCGGGCCGAAAGTGGTCCGCTCAATTATGTTCACTGGGGAGTACCCTAGAAGAGCATTACAATAATATTACTGGGTCCGAGGTGTAGCTGAAGGTGGTGGGACTAGTACATCAAAGTTGCACCAATGATTTTCTGGTGGTGTCGCATGCCACACCAATAGTTTGCATTCATTTCGGTCTAATATATATTGAAATGATAAAAACAAAAAACAAATGCGTATGACCAGGAAATGCCACAATCATAGACGACCGACTTACCAATGTATGGTACCATGAGAAAGAAACAAACAAAGAAACAAACGTAAAACAATTTAACAACCTTACTATAAATTTTGATACGACCCAATCAGGAAAAAGATAAAACTTGGAAGGTTGTTAGAATGGATAAAAAAACATAGTGATTAGAGAATTATTGTAATAGTCTAAGTAGATTAGAAATGCAGTCAGGCTGGATCTACTCTGTTTATTTGTCAGTGCGTTCTTTTCTGCGTTAAAACTAATTAATACGATTTCCATATGTACCTACGATTTTCTCAGATATTTGTTTGAAGGCAAGAATGTAGATCATATGCATATGGGACCGGACGATCACCAAAGAGTGTCAAGTGAAAATGTATTTTATGTAGTATGTTGTTGCCGTTGTTGTTGGTGTTGTTGTTGTTGTTTTTGTTGTTGTACGCCTTATTTTGTCTGAATCTCATGCATCCCAGATTATATTCGAATTATACGGTAGTGTTCGAATTATCAAGTTTCCTATGTAACCATTGTGCATAACCGTACAGTGGGATAAAATTGAAGTGAAATCAACTGTATTTCGAATTATCAGTGGTGACATCGTATCACGCACGCACGCGTGCGCGCGCGCGCCCGCACACATACACACACACGCACATGTTTTACTGAGCTAAGTTCAAAATCACACAACCCTTTTAAATGCAGTTTTGGTATCGGAAAGACAATTGAAAAGTTGCTCCTTGTATGTGAGTGTGTTTGCCACATGGTGTATATTATCATATTCTGGTAAAACACACACTTTTGACGACAAGCCACAGATTTTTCATTTATCTTGCCCAATTAGACTAATGAATCCAAGGTCATTTTGAGCACAACTAACATCATTAATACTTTTGATCAGACCTGTGAAGAAAGATGAAAAAAGTATTCTTGAAGACCTGCACCAATATTACTGCCCAAGTCTTTAAAACTATTAGAGTATTTACCGCTAGGAACTGCACGTCTGTCTTCCAATTGAATGTGCCAATATTGCCATTTAACTGCCAGAAACTGATTTCGTCTATTTAGGAGCATTTGGAATTTTGGATACAACTGGGGTTGGTAAGTCAACAATGCTAATGTATGTACATAGGTTAACACTTAACAAAAAAGCTGACACCCTACCACGAGCACGTGCACAGGCGCGCACGGAGATACACACAAACATCATGAGGCAAGTGATTTTCGTGATTATTGCATTTGCATTTGCATGTAGCCACAGCTCAAATGAGCTTGCGCATCCATACAGTCTTGCCATATTATTTGCTGCTCGCCTACAAAAAGTATGGATGTATATTATGAAGATTCATAGTTGTAGATCTTTAGCTCCTCTATATACGCCAGCATTTGCGTTTAAAGGAGGCTTTTGGGTATATGCGATAAGTACTGTCCTGGCCCATATCTCTTCTGTTTGTGTTGTGATGTGGGATATTGGAGTGTGTGAGAGGACAGGGTATGATTTGAATTTTTTTGGAGACTGGGTTTGGTGGTAGCTTGGATTGTTTCACGGATGAAGCCACACCATATCCCGGGCCCTACCTCCATCAATAAACCTTAATGATTGTCAATCAATGCTGCTTCGGCCATTTTGCAATCAGTATGATTCAGAAATTGACTGAGGGTTTCCACATAAAACGCCCATCATACCTCTCCCAAAAGGGTGCGTGCATTAAGAGGCTATTTTGCCCCCCCCCCCCCCTATGAGGTCAAAAAATAAAAGTTGTTCTTCACAAGTTCTTATTATTAGTTTATTAGAACAATAGCTAAAGTGTAAAGGTCTGGTATTGATTCGACTTTCACGGTTGCTATGGTAACAAAAATGACCACCAAAATAGGCTGAAAATAGGAAAATTACCATTTTGGAGCAAATTTGAGACATATAACAGAGGAATTAATATAGAGCACAAGCAAATACCGAAAAAAGTATTTTAACAGATGATGAGAATTATCACGGTACACAATATATTAAAAGGTTTTTTTATATTTGCTTGTGCTGATATCTTATTCTTAAAAAATCGGTCTCCAAAAGCCTCAAATTTGGCCTAAAATGGCAATTTATCTATTTTAAGTCTATTTTGTCGGCCATTTTGGTAACCGGTAAAAGTAAAAAAATGCCATAATTTTACACTTAGGCTATTCTTCTAACAAGCCAATAAGATGAAATTGGTGAAAAGCAACTTTCAGTTTTTGGCTCTAGAGGGGGCCAAAATAGCCCCTTAATGCACGTACCCCTTTTATTTACAAGTTTGATGATCAGTTACCAAGCGGAGTACGCCTCTATGGATAAAAAGAATAAAATATCAGTGATTGCACGTAGTAAAATCCGATTTGCAGACACAAATTTGCAAGATATAGAATGTAGAACATAAATGAAAATACGTTAAGTTTGTGATTTAACGCTTAAAAGTGTTGTGTGTGTTTTTTGAACTTACCTCGATAAGAATATTTGTGTTTGTATTGTTGATATTAGTGACATTTCGACGTACAACATGTTACTTCCAATGTAGCCTACTGTGCGATTATTTACAGTGGTAATAGTCTACGGAAGTTATCGAATACAGCGGAAGTATCGTAAAGATCTATTTTTAGATATATATTATCGAGGTCAATCTACGTCGTTGACAGCTGGATAAACGAGCTGGCAATTAGCTGAGTTTTTTAACGACTGGTTAATCGTTACATATTGGAAATAACGATTTTGCAATATTTATAATTTAGTTCACAGAACTGCAGAGTAACTTTTTGTGATTCCATTCAGGTATAGTTAGATTTCTATTTGTTTTCATATGTCCTGGCTGGGCTAATATTTGTTTACCTTTTTCAGCTGTGACGTGCGCGAACCAATCGGATCGCAGTATTAAAGGTCATAAAGGTCACAACTGTCAAAACATTAAATTGCCATCTAAATTGAGGGCGTCAAAGCAAAATCAGCGACATTCGCCTACTGCTGAGATACTCCGGATACATTGATCATCCATAATCCTGATAATTAACCTGCAAAGACCAGCAGGAGTTGTGCTTTCAGCTGGCTGAACTACTGCATAAATTAACCCAGTAATAGTTACTGGTGCGGTTGCTGTCCTTTGTATCTGAGGGAGTTTCCTCCCCTGATTTCAAGATACCGTACTCGACATGCTAAACGCGCTGCAGCACATTGCTGCTAGATTTTGACCAGTACGAATCACAGTGCAAGTGCGGATCCAGATGGGGGGGGGGGGGGGGGCAGGGGCCCCCTGGAAAATCACAAGTTATATGGGTTTCTATAGGGAATAAGCAATTGGACCCCCCCCCCCCCCTGGAAAAAGTTGGACCCCCCCCCTGGAAAAAGTTGGAAACCCCCCCCCCCTGGAAAATGTTGAACCCCCTCTTGAATCTTGGAAAATGATAGTTTTCTTTGAAATTAACCATTTGACTTTTGTAAAACAAGCTGATGACTAAAAAAAAAAACAACGTTGTCAGAGCTTTTTTGTCAGATTGACCTGGACCCACCCTCCCCTGACGAAAATTCCTGGATCCGCGCATGCAGTGTATCGCTGCCGATAATTTTGATAAGATTTTATGTTGGTCAAATGCTTTCATCTTCATATATATATAAGCTCGTTGCTGAATGTACGGCTTTATTTTTGGGCTGAAATGATCATTTGTTGTATTAAACATAGGAAAATAATAATTATAATATCCCCCCCCCCCCGAGTCCCAACTAATCCTGTGCATGTAAATGCGTTCTCATATTTTACATAATATATGTAAATAGTTTGTTGGGAGTCGGGGTGGGGGATAATACCCCTCAGGCAAAATGTGAAGTCTGAGCGAGCCCAAACATTAGTATTTGGATTTTTTGAGTTTTCTATTGAAAATCTTTTTTTTTTTCATATATAATGCTATAATAAGTACAAGTTAGTTTCCTATTTATAACCCCTTAGTCATAAAAAAAAACGATTACCACTTTGTATTTTTTCCTTGGTAAACTAGGAAATGTTTTATCGAGGAATTTTATTACAACGCACTGGAAGCTTTTTTTTAAGCATTGATACAACGCAAGTTTGATGGTTCCACAGAACGGTCACCACAGCGTTCGTTGTTCACATAAACATAACACAAATCGCCATATCAGCCAGCCCATGATATTTCTACCAGAGTATTCGCTGCAGGCGTGAATAGCACACAAATCGCCATTTTAGGCAGCACCAGAGATTTTGTACAGGGACGAAGGCTAAGGTAAGCCTGTGCAAATGTGCAGACTCGCCAGAGCCTTCGCTGCTCGCACCAAATGACATTCAATCGCCATTTGAGCCACCACATGAGAATTTGGAACTGTGACGAAGGCTCAGACTAGACCAAGTAAACGCGCAGACTCGCCATATCATTCCTCCTATGCTCGCATAAATAGTATAAAACAGGCATTGAGCCAGCACGCGAGGTTTTGGTTCAGTGACTAAGGCTCAAACGAGGCTCGTATTTGCAGACTCGCCAGAGCCATCGCTGTTCGCATGAATGACAACCAAAATAATGAGTATGATCCGGAAATATAACAATCACAAACTGCAGACAAACCCTTGGCACTGCGAGGAAGAGCCACACAACAATCACTAGACACCAGAAAGACAAACTAAGCAAAGCAACCAGCTCTGTCTCTTCCACATCAAGATGATTGCAAAACAAGAATGGACATAAAGTAACAAAATATAGAACAATTACAGAATCCCATAATGGGAGTAACAACAACGAATCAACAACAACAGAACCGCCGCCTTAGATTAGACAGCACCCTTAACCACGGGTGCTAAAGTGCCTTTTACTGGTACCAAATCTTCGCCTAGATTCTGCTGTTGTTGAAGCACAAAAATGTTAAGCTCGCGTAGAGGCTTCTTAACTATTTTAATGCACATCACGGAGAAACAATCTCATCAAATTAAAAGTTGTGGGGTCAATCTCTGAAAAATAGGCAGAAACACTACCAAAGTGCGAACAGGTCTAGCACTGGGGCGTCTCTGGTGAGTCTGCACATTTGCAGAGTCTCGCTTGAGCCTTCATCAGTGTAGAAACACACAAAATCTATGCCTATTGACCGTATAATTTCTTTATAAGCTAGCATTTATTTTACTTTGATGACACTGGGCGAACAAACCGTCCGTAACATTGCAGTTTATGGCTCTGTCGCGCAATTGGTGATTTAATTCATGGTTTGACCAACAAATCCGACACAGTTGTTGAGTTCGACAGCGACAGGTACTTTTTCTATTGTGACAGCCTAACGTGAGGGAATTCTGCATGTCTTAACACAGCTGCAGCTATGTTATCATAGTTCCATGAAATAACATCCAAAAACGATTAGTAGTCTCTATTTTTCTATGCAGAGAAGGCTCTGGCGAGTCGGTACATTTTCACAGGCTCACACCTGAGTATTCGTCACAGTACCGAAATATCATGTGCTGGCTCAATTGGCGATTTGTGTACCATTTATAAGAACAGTGATTGCTGTGGTGAGGCTGCACCAGCAACCACGGTACATCTAGGCAACAATCAGTGCGTTGTATGAATGCGTCAAAAAATGCTCCCAGTGCGTTGTAATAAAATTCCTCAATAAAACGTGAGCTACAAAATGCAGTTTACCAAAACAAATACAAAGTGGTAATCGTTTTGGGGATGTAATTACATATAAATATGATAACAGCTGCGTACTTAGACATGCATATTCCCCTCAATTTAGGCAGTTGCACTAGAAAAAAAGCACCTGCCATGGCAAAACTTCAGAACTGTGCTGGATTTGCCATCTAAACCATAAATTAAATCACCAATTGCTTGGCAGAGCCATTAACTGCAATGTTACCTGTGGTCTGTGCGCCAGGTGTCATCACAAATAATATAAATGCAAGCTTATTAATAAATCATAAAGTCAACAGTTATAGTTTTTTTACCTTTTCTGCCATATTATGCCATCACCAGTGGGTGCCATGGGGTTTTCTGCAGTTTGTGATTGTGGTATTTCCTGATCATACTCACTTATTATTTTTTAGGTAGGTCGGGTTAGCCTTAACACAGGTATTTCTTAATTTGGCCTCAGCATACAAAGAGTTAAATGCTAAGTATAGTTGTGATGAGCATCTTTATGCATGTTTTATTTGCAGATAAGCAGAATGAGCAATAGAAACATGTTTCTGGGCAACCATGGTCCAAACTACCCCTGGCATCCAGGTCAAGGTCACCCTGACTGGTACAGGTACGGGAATCAACCAATGTTCCAGGGACATTTTCCTCCCAGACCGCAAGGTCCGCCATTCCACAATAGGTAGGTACCATCTTCACTATCAGACAACAGATATGTTGGAAGACTTGTATCAAGTATGTGTTGTATGTGTGTGAAATACTGTGCCCCAAGCTATATACCTGTAAGCAAATGCATGTGCGGATCCAGAGGGGGATAGGGAGTCCGGACCCCCCTGGAAAATCCCAAGTTATATGGGTTTCTATAGAAATAAGCATTTGGACCCCCCGCCCCTGGAAAAAGTTGGACCCCCTGGAAAATGTTGGACACCCTCTGGATCTTTGGGGAGGTATAGTTTTCTCCGCATTATAACCATTGGACCCCCTCTGTATATTGTAAAATAAGCTGAGGACTAAAAGAAGCTAAACAAAAAAAGGTTGTTCCTGGCGGGCGGGCCTGGTCCCCCTGACAAAAATTCCTGGATCCACGCATGTCATGGATCATAACTATACATTTTTTTTGGAATTCCATGTGTAAATTTACACTTACTTTCCGACTACAATAAACAAATTGATGCCAACATTTCTCCAGTATTCACGGGGGTAATACCAATTTCGCTATTTTTGCTAGCGACCGGGACGGTACTGCGTAAAGCTGCAATCGACCGAGGAGTACGGCTTGCGACCGGTCGGTACGGCTGTCGGTATAGGGGGGTCACGAGTTGAACGCTTCTGGAGGGGTCTTAGCGTATGTTTTATCGTCTACACTAGCTATAGAGTTTTTTCAAGAGGACATGTGCTATTTGTTTGATTAGTTATTTAGTGTTTGTGACTTAGAAAAACACTATAAATTACAGGTTCTCTTGAAAAATCCAGTTTTCAAAGATTATCATTAATCTAACGTATTAAGAATGATGTAAAAACAACGAAACGCCCTATATATGTTATTTGTCATTTGAGCTTCTTCAATCAATTGCAAATGGCATATTTTTTGCACTATGGGAGATTTTATGGACCCTAGAAAAATGCCATGATACGGCTGTCAACTACCAGTGATACGGCTGTCGAGAATTTCATATTCCGAATGATACGGCTGTCGACGAGATATGAAAAATACCTATCATGCACTGGGCTTAAAATACACGACATATTCTATGGCTATAACTGAAATTTGTTTTTTCAGGCAGTTTCCACTAGCAGCAATGAACAAAATTGTAGGTTTTATGCGGATTGGTATCTAAAAGGCGCAACATTCACAAATAATAACTACATTCCATCTCTCCCATATATTTAAATCCACGCAGCAGGTCATTGAAGCAAACTCATAGGTTAAGATAGACTTTGAGCGTAGAATTGTCCATCAGTTTTAACATACGTTTTGGTGCTCAAAAGAAGCGTCTCAATGAGACGGTTTTTTGAGTACCAACAGTATATGAGACGTGACATGTGATTTCCAACAATGTGGCATTTTGACAAGTGTAGACTCAGACAATCCTGTGCAGCCTCATTTTAAGCTAAGAAATTCCAAATGATGTTCGGTCTGTAGCTTAACAGTAATAGAATACTCAAGCGACTAGCAAAGGCTCTGATCAGTCTGCGCATATGCACAGGCGGGGCTGAGCCTTTGCTAATCGCACAAACCACATTGTTGGAAATCCCATGCCGCGGCCTATCAATTATGTTTTGGTTGAGAAATTAGAAAAAATATTTTCGTTACCCTCTATAATCTTAAAACCTGGCCCAAAATTACAATGCCTCCTTATTGTTAAGGAAGACTTAAGCTAAGTATTCATATTTCAACATGCTATATATTAAATGCTAAATAAATTGACAGGATCGGTGCATTACTTGTGGTCAAATATCTTTTTGAGCTACAGAAAAAATGAAACTATTTTGTTATTACTCAGTTTGAAACGTTATTTTTGTCATCCTAAACAATCAATACTAAATAAAACTGCAAAATCTATGTTAAAGGAATAGGATTGCAAATAAGTGTAGAAACTATTGAAGAATGGTGTTGGAAAAACATGGCACTTCAAGTTTAAATCCAAAAACGAAAGAAAAAAATATTAATGCTAGGTGAGCCATTTCGAAAAATTAACGTTGGCGTAAAGCATTTTTGAGGGGGCGGGATGAGCCCAGACCTTCAAGCCTTTGTGGAGTGAGCACATTTCTCAAAAAATTATCTCCTGCACAACACGCTTATTTTAAAAAAGCGAGCATCCATTTACAAATTGTAAGGTTAAAATAATTGCATACGCTGATCCAGATTGTTGCTTCAAGGGGAGGGGACCAGGTGTTTACCTGGCGGACGGAAGAATGCTGGTTGGACAGCTTTTTGAATTGTCGGGGGGGGGGGGGGGGAGGGAAGGGGTCAATACCTGCATTCCTAAGAAAAAACCTACATCCCTGTGATCTGCCAAGACGCGCGCGCGCATGTGTGTGTGTTTGTCGGTGTATTTAGGGTGTCCGGAACCCCATTCCTCTCCTCTTGATCTGCATATATTGGACACATGTGATTTGTTTGTGCTACTATGTCACATGCTAGGGATGTCGTCTATAAGAGTGAAATTCTCCCGGTTGCTGTTCATTCATGCGCGCTTCCAGAGGGGGAGTGGTGCGGACCCATGTGAAATCACATACTATAGGGTTCCTTAGCAATACTGGTTCAAAGCCCACTAAAACTCGCAAAGCTACGAAGTCAGCATTTAATGTTGGGCCACAATCAGCCGGCCAGCGAAACGCCATTTCAATGGCAAATCCGTTGTAGGGCCGATAATAGCCCGCTCTCTAGACAAACGTTTCTGGATCCGCGCATGACATTTTAAGAGAAATTTCTTTTGCAGTATAACTGAACTTTTGATATACCCACCTACAAGTATCAGCTTTTACAAAAAAAATGGCCTATGCAAAGCTTATACAAATTGTTATTGATCATTATTGTCTTAAGCAAGGGCAACATTGGTTTATGACAGACAGACATACATTCATCAATGCAGACAGGCTAGCCAGGACCTCTTAGAACCTGAACTACACCGATGGTCCAAAATCCCAACCAGTTTCTTTCTTTGTATTCGACCATTCGGAACGTTTTGACATTGGAGCGAGTCGGGCGAAATGGTTTTTGATAGACAGAAACACAGACAGACAGGCAGGGGCATGGTTAAGTGATTTAACCAGCTAAGCTGCTCTCCTAGCTACCCCTGTGGTCTCAATTGTAAGACTCCTTCCGCTGTTTACTCTGGTAGGGACTATAGGTATACCCGCGCACTGTCCGTCCGTTCATCTGTCTGTCCACTGTAATATAGAACCTGATATAACTAAAAAAACTATTCAAACTTGCTTCATGAAACTTGGTATGTGATTAAGTGGCAATATGCTAATTGTGAACGTTATTTTTTCGCCGTTGCAAGAACATTGCGTTTACTATGGTAACAGAAATAGTCAAATTGTTGCGAAAACAAACTTATCCCAGATAAAAGCTAGCTTGATGAAACGTGGTATGTGAACAGGTGCTGGTTATGCACGTCATTTTTGACGTCACATAAAATTGGTTGTGGTGTGGTTGCTATGGTAACAAAAATTGCCAAAATGGTGTATCGGTATGGTGGTGACTCACGCGTTGGTGACAACACCTGCGCTTGTTTTTTTTTTTTTTTTATGTTTTTTAAACCAACTCGGGCCAGTACAGTAAATCAGAGGTCTAGGCTGATTTCATAAGAAAAGTAGATGTCAAAAAATCAAGATTAGCCTTTATTCACATTCATATTCATAGTGTTTTGACTAGAGGCGTCCCTATAAGCAGTCACAAATATGGCAATACCACACGCGTCACACTTCCAGTTACATGCAAACGAGCCAAACTTCGATAGTATCCCAGCCACTTGGCGTAGACAACTATATCTTTGTAAAAGGACTGATTAGATTGATTTGCGTTAAAATAATTCTCATTCCAAGACCATTGTTCATGTACATGTTTTTTATCTTTCTTCTTATTATAAAGCTTGAATGATTTGACATCTTCCCGTAAATTGTGTTTATTGCTAAAATAATAGGCAAGGCTTGAAACTGTATAGTTTACGTCTAATTATATTTCGGTTCTGTTCTGTTCTGTGTCTCTTCAGGTTAAAGCACTAGTTGTGCACATCCCTGGATTTTCGGTGACTTACTTGGCTACTATGTTGGTCAACCAAATGTAGGAATACTGGCCAACATGAAACAAATCAAGGGTGCAAAATTACATTGAGAAAGAGCTAAAAATGTAATAGAAACATATAAAACTTATCAAAATAGATTTACTTCAATGGTGTTCGAAGCTGTCTTAGTGAAGAAACTCTATTCTGACGTCACTGTGATGAAAATATTTCAATAGCGAATTAAGAATATCTCCATGGCACGAGAAAATGTTAGTTTCACAAGGTATTATTATAAAGTACTTATCAGGGGGGGGGGCGAATTGACGTGTACACCAAAAAGCACGGGCGTACAACTCGGGCAGCGTGGGACAGGATGCTCTACCAGGACCCTTGATATACTACCAAAATTCCTAAAATGACCCGAAAAGAAGAAGCCCAATTTTTACTTCCCCCCCCCCCCCCACACACACACATACCTGCGTAGGCGCAATACACAAAGGATCGGTATTTGAAAATTGCTTCCTATCAGAGGTAATCACCCCCATCACCCTTAACACAAAATTTGCCCCCTTATCCCCCCACAAAAATATATCAGACCCCCCAACGCCTTACCCCCTCCCCCTCTGTGTGCTTTACCATAACATAGACTTGTCTGATCAATGGCGGGTCCAGGGGGATTCAGGGGGTTCGCTTTGAACTAAAATTATTTAATTTTCACGAAGAATTTTCAGAAAAAACTATCAGGTAAAGTTAACAAATCCCCCCCCTCTCTATGAAAATTTGAACCCCTATCAAGAAATCCAGGTCCGCACTTGCTGATCTGCCTAGCAGGCACACATTGCTGACTCAACATAGAATCAACATTGATTCAACCCCATACATCGAATCAATGTTGGGTCAAGGTTATGTGCATGCTTGGTGATCACCGGTATATACTCAGAAAGTCAACAGGAAATGGGATAACCGCGAGAATATTACGGTTTATAGAGGCTATGCAGCATACATCAGGCACAAACCAAGAAAAGGGTCATTCAGCGTCTCTATTGTCGCATGTTCAGCCCGAACAGGCAGGTTAAGGTAAACAATTTTTGGAGAGTAAAATATTATCTACCTGTTTAAACATACGTTGGTGCTCTAAATAACTGTCTCATTGAGACGGTTCTTATGAGTACCCACAACAAATATTTCGATCGAGAAATTAGAAAATTAATTTTATGCTACGCAGTCTTAACAAAATGTCTGAACATTGGTCACATTGGCAGAAGTTTCTGTTTGTTTGTTTGATTTGATTCAACACTTTATCAGTTATGTCCGGACGGGTCTTCTTTGGTTGATCAAGGATTAATGTGACTTGCTCAAGGACACAACGCCAGTGAGGCTCGAACCCGCAGCCCTTCAGTCTCTAGACATGCACCTTACCACTGAGCCATTGCGCTCCCAGTAATTTGGGATGAGAATGTGCAAATGCACACACGTCTAAACATTTGCTGTACTTATATGCAAAAACTGCCGTTTTCCGCTTTACATTTAACATGCAGAAGTAAGTGAGCATGGTCAGGAAATACCACAATCACACAATGCAGACTAACCCACAGCTACACGAGGAAGAGCCGCAGAATACAGTCACATGACATAGGGAAGACAATTAAACCAAAGCAACCATCTCTCTCTTCCTCGTCAATATAATTGCCAAACTAGAAAACACATGACTGATTATGCATATTAATAGTACCTTACAAGCTGTAGTCCAATATGTTAATCCAAACGGCTCGTACCAATCACAGTGGCGGCTCAGATTGGTACAGCGTTGGACTTGGGATCGAATGGTGGATAGTTCGAGAGTCGTCAGAGACAGTGAGCTATTTCCTTGAGCCAGACACTATAACCGCTGTTTAGTGCTAGTTCAACCCAGAAAGACTGGAAATGGTCCAATTATGACTAAAAACTGTTGACAGGGTCCTAAAACATGACCACAAACTAAATGACGTAGACAGTTAGATTTTTCAGTGTTAAACTGTTAATTTTCCAGCACCGAAATCTGTTTACATTCTCGTTGAATCGTCGACATCCGTATCCAGTAAACGGCGACAACCGTACCCAGCAAATTTACTGTTGGTCGACAGCAGTATCACAAAAAATATAAAAATACCACAGAGGCATATAACAACATGCACATTTACAGATTAAAGGTAATCATGTAAGTTTATGATATATCTGCATCGTATCGCCTCGATTTGCAAATTTTCTTGGGAATACTGATTTTATTTAGTTTTTGGTGAATATCCATTGTTGTACGCCCAGCGTTAAAACAGGCTAATAGCCAGGCCTGCAAATCATTTAAAACAATAGCAAGCTATCCAAGAAACGGTTTAAACACCAAAATGTAGGAACACACGCTAAATTAGCACACTTACCGTCGAATTTGATGGTTTGTTTATCTGTCGACAGCCGTACTGACCGGTCGCAAACCGTACTCCTCGGTCGAATGCAGCTTTACGCAGTACCGTCCCGGTCGCCAGCAAAAATAGCCAAATTGGTATTACCCCCGTGGTATTTCTACTTGTTAGTTTGTAGTTAATCTTCGGATCAAAATAATTAAACAGAATTTAGCTTTAAAAGGGGTAGAAAGGTTACACCAAGACTCGTGGCAGTTCAGCTGCCGCCAAATTTGGTGTAAAGGTCCATTTTCAAAGTGTATCGTCGCCTATAGGTTGACAAATGGCTGTTGGCCTTGGTACCTTTCTAATTTTCTTTTAATGTCTAAGGTCTAACCATGGTAGTAGGTAGGATATCATTGACAAACTTACATCAAGGTCATAGTAATCTGACCCCCTCACTTTGGGAAATAGAAAAAAAAATGCTGAACCCCAAATCAGGCCTTTAGTTAAGAGTGCGTAACGAAAATTTAAAATTTCTTATTTCTCAACCAAAACATATGTTGTGGGTATTCAAAAGAACCGTCTCAAATGTTAAAATTAATGGGTAGAAAATATTTACAATTTTACCCTGAAATTTTTGTTAATCTAAACCTGTGCCAAATCATTAATTTCAGGGTAAACTGAGGTTAAGGTTAGTAGACATTTGACTTTCAGCCTAGGGCCACTGTCATTGAACTTTTCGTAGTTTTTCAAGTTTCTTCCGCGAAAATCAAAATAAAATCCAAAATAAAGCAGATTTAAACAAACAATCTACCAAGCTTACCAAACTGGTTCAACTCTTTCCTTGATATGGATGACAAATGTCATCTGATTATAAATAACCTTTGCATACAGTTTGAACCCATATCAGGACCGACAGCACCTCTGTCCTAATCTGGATATACAAACCGTCTAACACTGTGATCGTGTTCCTGTAAGAATGTTTTGAAAACACTAATTATGAAAAGTCAGATCAGCAAACGACAACATGAAGCATAAAATATTCATGCATGCAAGGATTTAAAGTCTAAATACAGTACATGATGGCAATATATTGTTTGCTGAAGCAAGCAAACACATAGTCCCAGAACAAACTGTGAAGCAAGCAAACACATAGTCCCAGTACAAACTGTGAAGCAAGCAAACACATAGTCCCAGAACAAACTGTGAGGCAAGCAAACACATAGTCCCCGTACAAACTGTGAGGCAAGCAAACACATAGTCCCAGAACAAACTGTGAGGCAAGCAAACACATAGTCCCAGTACAAACTATGAGGCAAGCAAACACATAGTCCCAGAACAAACTGTGAGGCAAGCAAACACATAGTCCCAGTACAAACTGTGAGGCAAGCAAACACATAGTCCCAGTACAAACTGTGAGGCAAGCAAACATATAGTCCCAGAACAAACTGTGAGGCAAGCAAACACATAGTCCCAGTACAAACTGTGAGGCAAGCAAACACATAGTCCCTGAACAAACTGTGAAGCAAGCAAACACATGGTCCCAGTACAAACTGTGAAACAAGCAAACATATAGTCCCAGCACAAACTGTGAGGCAAGCAAACACATAGTCTCAGTACAAACTGTGAGGCGAGCAAACACATAGTCCCAGAACAAACTGTGAAGCAAGCAAACACATAGTCCCAGTACAAACTGTGAAACAAGCGAACATATAGTCCCAGCACAAACTGTGAGGCAAGCAAACACATAGTCCCAGTACAAACTGTGAGGCGAGCAAACACAAAGTCCCAGTACAATCTGGGAAGCAAGCAAAACTCTTGGGAGCGATTCAGGACCAAGTGGTCCTTTTGTTTAGACTATAATTTTAGCGCTCTGACTTGATTTTTTTTTCAGATTAAATAACAACAACTATATGATGCCAGCCTACCCAGGCCCCAGCTGGCAGGGACCAGGACCCTCTAGACCTAGAGGAAGGGGTTACAGAGGTGGTAGAGGCTCTAGACATACATTTGCTAGAAGAATTGAAACTTTTGACATCAAGGTAAAGAAATCGTTTCATACATACATTTGCTAGAAGAATTGAAACTTTTGACATCAAGGTAGATAATCATCAATAAGGAAATTCTTGCATTCAACTTAAAACTGGCGACATTTTTTTTTCTCATAAAAACTCGCATATACAAAGTATGACTGTAGATGAAGACTCAGACCGAAATTTAGACCTATAACTCTTGCTCGATACGTTAGCATGGCCGTTTGAGTGAGGGGTTTGCACATATGCAATAAGTACTAAAATCTGATGTCCTGGCTCGTTAAAACAATACTAACATCTATATTTTAATTATAAGGATCAAACGTGTTTTCATGCACTAACGTTCGAATGGCCAGGTCCCTTGGAACATTTATGCATTGAAAACGATGTTTGATCGTTTAAGTTACATAAATTCAATGATATATTCATCTTAATTTGTGAAAAGTATGGCACCATATTTTGTCGACGTTAATCTCAGACAATTGGTGTTTGGCTTGTGTCCAGGGCCAATGTATACATAAGAGCGATGAGCAAAGTAAGTAAGGGTGCAAAGATCAGGAATCGATACAATCAAGTACCACACCTGACCCAGGATACCAATGGGAAAGTGACAAACTCACAGAAGACACCACAATCGAGAGCCAAGAGGTCAGCCCTTTCCCAGCAGGTGACCACAAAGCACATATAAACAGACGCGCACAAAGACATAGCAAACACAAGACAGAAGAAAAACATAAAAGATCCACAAAAGAAGTACCGCCTTGGAACGGTCAGTAAAATATTTTACTGGAGGGCTTTAACCGGTTTAACGGCGCCAACCTCACCCTTAATTCAGATGTGGATCAAGACACATAGAAAGTCAAAAGTATTGCAGAATGCTACCCTTAAAGCATTCTGCAATACTCAAAACCTTCACTAAGCGATAATTTGTCTGGAAAACCAATTTTTGGTCTTCTTGTGTGGCCGCTTAAAACAGGTTTACAAAGACATAGCAAACACAAGACAGAACAAAAACATAAATGATCCACAAAAGAAGAACCGCCTTGGAACGGTCAGTAAAATATTTTACTGGAGGGCTTAAACCGGTTTAACAGCACCAACCTCACCCTTAATTCAGATGTGGATCAAGACACATAGATATTTGGTTTGCATGAAAGACCCCTAACTTATCAATGCATCATCACCTAAAACATATAAATCAAGATATAACAAGGAGATAAAGCAAGGATAAGGACTCGACAGTAAATTTAACTGAATACCGGAGCAAAAGAAATCCAACAGGTAAACCCCGGTGGGCCCGACAAACAGCCAAAGCATCAGGCCCCTACCATCTCATCAATAGATAAGTCTTTAAGTCCGAACCATCATAGAGTCTGAAGTCCGACCTACCGGCGTGCAATTAAAGAGGAAAGCAAAGTTGCCAACCGTGATTGGGTTGACTACCAAGCATGCAGTCTGTTGCAATACATTAATGTTATAGCCAATCTTTTTATAATGGGAAATTATTTTAATGAACTGCGCTGAAAAATTATTAGAGCCAACAATCTTCTTCAATTTATACACCAAGTCACCATAGAAATCAGGTTCCGAAAGTCCTTGGCGCAAGAGAGATTTAAGTCCAACTTGGAATTTAGATATCAAATCATAGTATCGTCTATAAAATTTTGAAAATGTTTTGCAAAGTTTATGATACTGATAGCCTTGTTTAAGAAGTTTCTGAGTTAACAATTTATTGCGAGTGTTGAAGTCAGCAACATAGCTAGATGCTCTAGCAAAACGAATGAGTTGAGAGATATAGACTCCATAGGATGTAGAACGAGGAACATCACCATCTAAAAATGGGAAATTGACAATTTCAAAATCAAAGTCGTCACGTTTATCATAAATTTGGAAACAATATCATTAGAAATTGATAAATGCAAGTCTAAAAATGCGTCTTCGGTATCAGAGGCATTGGCTTTATTAAGTTGGAGCTCTGAAGGGTATATTTGACTAACCATATTATCAAAATAAACATTATTAATATTTAAAATATCAGCTTTCGTAAAATGTAGGGTCATTGTATTAAACTAGTATCGAAACATTTAGCTTCTGCAGTTCCAAATATAATTTACTGTGTCTAGCTGCCTGAGTTGCCCCAACATTAGATAAGATAAGATAAGAAAATTTATTTAAATACATAACAATAAACATTAATAATATTTGACAAACTCTATTCTTTTTTGTTTCTCCTGTAGTGGCCCTGAACGAGTGTATTTTAGGTAACAAAAATGTACATCAACATGACATGAATTGCCTGTAAATACATGGGTTTGTGCGAGTCAAAAGCTTGCAACACATAATTTTATGCAATAATGGACGCACATCAATGTTTTGTCTAGGAAATGCAAGTGCTGTTATAAAACTGCTTGACAACGTTCATTACACTTGTTCAGGCCATTAATTATTTTTGAAAGCTGTTCCCTTAATCATTCCTTCAGGTTCTTTTGAGCACCCAAAACACATGTTTAAATTAATGGGTAAGAAAATAATTAAAATTTTACGCAAATAAAAATTGCTTATCTGGACCTTTGATTTACCCTTTGTTTCTAACATCTCCCTCAGAATTTGACGGTCATGTATGTATTAAAATAAACATGTTTGATTGCTAGATAATATGTAATTTACTCTACAGGACACGTGTTGTAAGTGCGGTGAACGTCTACAGAACTCTAATGAGCCTGGTATTCATCTTTGTTCTGGTGCCTGTGACCAGGATAACATTGATGACACAGTTGAGAAGGTACCAAGCGAGACTGGTGAATCCAGTGAGATACAGGAAGAGGATATTGATGAAAGACTGGGTATGTTATCATCCAAGGCAATGTCATTTATTTTATAGTGTCTTCCTTGCAAAGTAAGTAAGGGTGCAAAGATCAGGAATCCATACAATCATGTACCACACCTGACCTAGGACACCAATTCAAATTCTACCTACCTGTCGGGAAAAACCAAACCAAGTCTATTTATTTACAAAAAAACCTTTCTTAATCGGTCACTCAAAAAAAGACGCAAAATATGTATTCAAGACTGATAATCGCGTAATACAGGTCAAACGTATTGCAGAATGCTCCAATTCTTCAACACGTTTCACCTGCACTAAGCTACCACTTTAAGACCTTCGTTTTGTCTTTTTTGAGCTGCCACTTTGACAGACAGGTTTCATTGTAACAGTATTTACAATGTGATTTATTTCTTTTCAGGACCAATAAGATATTTGATCTTTGAATTGGAACAAATAATGGAATATGACAAGGAAATGCAAAAACAATCACTGATCACAGACAAACCAACAAGATATATTCACACATGCAACGTTCCAACTTAAGCAATGCGTCATTACAGAAAAAACAATCTAATCAAATTAACTAACTATGATGAAACAAATAAAAAGTTTTCCAACAAGGGACCTGAATATTTATGGTAAATAATAAATTTGGATAAAAATGAACAAGAAGTATCGTTTACCAACACTGCATATTCTATTGGCAACTTCTAATTGGGCCCTGACATTTGATTTCCAACAACATGGCATTTTGACAAGTGTAGACTCAGACGAGCCTATACAGCCTCCTTTTAAGCTTAAAACTCCAAATGATGTTCAGTCAGTAGCTAAGCACTCATAGGATATTAAAGCGACTAGCAAAGGCTCTGATAAGACTGCGCGTATGTGCAGGCCAAATTAAGGCTTTTATGATCGCAAATACCACATTGTTGGAAATCTCATGTCGTGGCTAAATTGAATAAGGTTAGTCACAAAGATTGACTCAAGCAGTAACAGGTGATTATTCAGTGATTTTGTTACCTGTGCAAAGTTTTTATTTCAGTGAGTGCCAGGATGCAATAGTATTGCAGACTTGTCATTAAAAAACGTGTTCTGGACTCAAAAAGATTGCAGTTGGACTCATTGAGTTGGGAAACAGCGAGTCCCAGGACCCAAATCCCCAAAATTGTAAATGAATCACTGATTATTTCTTGTCTAATTTTTGCAGAAAAGTTGCTGAACAACTTGAAGGACTGCATGAGGAAGAAGTATCAGACAGTTACAGAGGCTTTGGAAGAATATGTCTCAGAGAAAATAGGGGAAATCACCACACTTCATAGGTAGGTGCCAATATGTAAAGAGCTTTTATATTTGGAATGGGCCCATACATCGATTGACCTCATTCTAGTTTGTAACCGTTACATTTCCTGGCCTAATACACATATATTTTGAAGAGTAAAGAAGATAAAGTATTGTATTTAAGAATGGAAATTTAGATTTGCTGCTTTCACTCCATGATAAATACATTTCGCTTTTATAAAGCTTCATCCAAAGACTACCGAAAATGACTGAATATGACATGGAAATTTGTCTGAATTTAAACTTTTATCTTTCAATTCATATTATCAATTGGGGATGAAATTTTACTTTGCAGTATATCAAATAATGTATGTTATATTATTGATTAAATATTTTGTAATGAAGAATTTGGAATAACTAGACTGTTCTACAAAATGTGCCTCACATAAGATTATACACTAGTTGCTGTTAAAAAGTAGAGTTCAGCAACTAAAATAATGTGTCAGACTTTAGGGCTCACCGGGGTTTAACTTTTGGATTTCTTTTACTCTAGTATCCATTTGTTTATACTGTTGAGTCCTTATCTTTGTTTCATCTCCTTTTTATATCTCGATTTTTATTTACTAGTAGATAATACATCGATAAGTCATGGATCTTTCATGTGAACCAAACATCCATTTGTCTTGATCCACCTCAGAAATAAGGGTGAGGTTGGCGTGGTCAAACATGTTTAAGCCCTTCAGTAAATATTTTTACTGATAGTTCCAAGTTGGTACTTCTTTTTTTCAATTATTTTTGTTATTTGTGTTTCATGTCTGTGATGCTATCTTGTCCGTTCCTTGCGGCCTTGTGGTCACCTGCTGTCACTTTTCCATATGGTATCCTGGGTCAGGTGTGGTATTTGATTGTATCGATTTCCTGATCGTTGCCTTCTTCCTTTCTTTCCAAGCATATTGAATTTTGCTGATGAGTTGTTTCTGATATTAGTGTTGTTATTATTTAAGAGAAAATTCTGAGCAGAAGGAAACATTAGAGAAACTGAAAACAGAGCTCGAAGAGAAGGCAGCATCACTGATGAAAGAAGAAAAAGAACTTAGAGACAAACAAAAGCGTCTTGCAAAAGATCAAGACAATTTTAAGAAGGATATGAAGAAAGAAAAAGAAGAAGTATGTCGTAAATGGCAGGAACTAAAAGATGAAATAGTACGAATGGAGGAAATGCATGACATCCAAAAGGTAATTACAATACATAAAAACATTGAAATGTCTGGATGAAACATTTCTTTTTTAATGATTTCTACCTTTCTACAGATTATTAAAGATCTGGCTTTGAATATGATAAGTTCTTAACCGGATGACGGCGTAATTCTTCGTCCTACAAGTCTGACTTGATGTGGCATGTCTGGGCATATGCATACCACATTTAAAATTAACTGTAGCTCATTCCAAGAAATGACTAAGAGCCTGTACATTATGGTTCATAAATTATTTCTTACATGAGTGCTTGGACTCATTTCATTTGTCACAATACATAAATTGATGCTAGTATGCCTATCGTTCTTTTGTATTTGTCACGCTCAAAAATACAATACTAGCCACATTGATTTTATATGACCTTGTTGCCATATCACACAGTAATAGATTAGTTCATGTTTTTTGAAGGAAACGAAATACCACATGCTAGGTATTAGAAGGGAGATAATAGAACTAGCTTGAATCTAGACACTCCAAGTTTTGATAGGATATAGAAAGTAGAGCTGAAGGGCATCTTGTTAGTCTGTTCATGTTCTTGATGTGACATTGGTTGGTATGCGATATGTGCTTAGGACATGTTTTGGACATGTTTTCTTATAGTTTGAAAATTCTGGTCATACTTATATTAAGTAGAGAACAATCAATAACGGCTGAATTTGCTATAAATACTTAAATATTGTTTCGTTTGATATAGTCACAAGCATAATTGAACTACCAGGATCGGATATCTTTTCTGAACGTTTTTATGCTTCTTAATTCGTCATAAGACCATTTGCGAAATATCCTTATACAATGTAATTCCACAAGAAATAAACTGGTGTGTCTCGATAGGAAAATGACAATGTTAAGCACAGCAATATTTCAATATGTAATTACTATATATTTCGTTTATAACTGATGCCTTGAAAATGTTCTATTTTGACAATTTTTTGCAACAGGGATGTCGACTTTCTATTTATAAACTTACAAGAGGTAGAGGTGTTATGTGATTGAAGAGCCATAAAGGAAGAAATGTTCAGTCGTGGTCATTAAAAATATTTGTCTCCCATTTGTATTTGGTGTCTTAAACTAGATACATGGGGTCTGTTTGCATTGATCACTGTCCCATCTGAACGCGAAGGTAAGCTGGAAAGGTTTTCAAGGCTGTTGGTCGTGGTTGAAGACAAAGCATTAGGAAACATCTGGAAACCTTTCTTGTATTCTAACTTTAGAAACTTTTTATATAGACTGTTCTTCACAAACGTGTAGTCCAATGTTTACACAACCAATAACGTAATGATCTTTAGACTGAATATGTAGATTAAGACTGGAATCATGGCTATACTAAGGCAGCGATTTTGTTCATACTCAATAAATGGTTTTGTTATGCCCAGTAATTTGGTACCAAACGTGAAGTTCAGTCCGTATATTAGGGTGTATAAATATGTAATTCTGTTTAAACTTATCTTTCCTTGTCTGTGTGAAAAGCATAATGGTATATTGGATGATCTCAATGTCAGCACAACGCCTGTATTGAAGTTACACTTATGGCAAAAGCATTTATTTAAGAGATTTTAAGAGATGATAAATCAAGCTAAGAAAGTTCGTTCCACTATGAAGTTATGTTGCATACAGTTTCATGAATTCAAATTCTAGCTATGACAATGAACCCTTCTTGAAAAGATATGCCTTTTGCAACTTTCTGTCTAAATGTTTGTAAAGGAACAATTCAAGATGCAAAACATAATACTACACAGATATGTAAGTTTGAAAGGTTAAACAGGGTCATCCCTTTAACACCAATCACCATGTCCTCTACAAGTATACGTACTTTTTACCTAGCACTAAGACTTATCAGTGCTTATCAAAATCGTTTTTATTTATTATGATATAAACAGAACACCTTTAGAAACAGGGAGAACCCACAAACCGAAATCATCAGAATAAGGTTCATTGAATATGTGGAAAGTGCAACTACTCTCACGATCAAATTATAAACATTTGAATACTGACAGGCTTCATCTTAAGAGATAAAAGTCAGTAACTTGAAAATATATAAGTTGATCTGAATTCAGTAGGTCAACAAAATCTCTACTTATGGCAGGGAGTATATCTGGGTGATGGGGGCATGTTCATCAGAGCTGTTTATGATTTCAAAGAGAAGTCTGACAACGAATTGTGGAACAAACATTCTTATCATCTTTTATTACATAATTCGGTCTGAAAAATTAGTATATGCCATTAACAGTGAATGAGTGCATTCATTTATCAGTATCAGATAGACACAAATTTATTTTTTGAAGTTTAATAAAGATTAATATATCAAATTATCATGGTCGAAAATTCGCAGAATTATAACACAGCTACTCATTAAATGTAGCAATAAGTTTAAAGTTCAGTCGACTTGCGGAAGTTCAAGCACCAGAGTTTTCCCATAGAGTTATCAGAATTTTGAGTTAAAAGTTGTTGGCCTGTAAAACATATGACACAACAAATAAAATTAGAAAGATAGTTGTGAATGCTTAAAAGAATCATTTAGATGATTCCTTGTAAGTATCTAGCAACATATTTTGGATAGTAAAAAAAAATTCTATAAATTTAGAAATACGCCCATTGACCTGAGTCTTATTTATCTCAAATTACCGCTTAATTAAGCAAATACTTTCATTATCAGAATTTGAGTTAGTAAGAGTACACTGTAATGAAAGCTACTCTGTCCAGTCAGGTCTCAACTCATTAGCTTTTATGAACACACCAATTCCACAGATTGATTGTTTTTTCTCAATATTTTAGTTGTCCACTAAGTGGAATGGCAATATCAAGTTATTATTGAGTGATACCTTCTTAGGTATGATAGGATAGTAGATAAAAATGACGATAGGGAACATTCTGATATATCGGCCAGCAACTTTATGTACTACTAATGTAAGTTCTCTGGTTCTTTTGTCTACCTCATATTGATTGTTAATCTAATTCTGGATGTTTATCGATAGTAGGAAATCTGTTATTTCATGGTACCTTTCATGATCCTCATTTGCTGGTTATTGACGTTTGTTTTGGTTGGAAAAATGTTTTCTCTCGTAGCTGTAAATGCCAAACTCATAATTTGAAGGAAATGACATAAGGCTCCATTCTGCCAGCATCTGTCGAATAGATTAATCAGTTAAGACTTTACCTTTGGTTTTGATGTCTGGTTGCCCAACATTCAAAATGGAATTTGGTAATATCAAAGTCAAATAACCACTTGTAAATGGGGAGAGTGCTACCTTTATAGCATATGTATAGAAATGCAATGTAGTTTTAAATTTCGGGAAATATCTTTACCAACATTTTAGGATATATGTTTTGTTTCTTATGCTGCCTAGTGGGATACAAGTTTATGAAGTAGTTTTCTTCACAAATTAAATCATTTGCGAAAAAGAGTTGGTCAAACGGACACGGAGGAGGCCAAACACCACTAGAAAGCATGGAATAATATGTTTAAACACACTTTTTCCTTTGAAAGATATTTTGAAATAGGTTGACTCATTCTACCCCCTAAATATTGAATAGAAAGAGACTACATAGATGGTAAGTATTGCTTAAAACGTATGCACCATATTTACAAAACATAACTATTAAAACAAAAAAAAAACACACACAAAAATGGCTAGTTAAACAGAGCCTTCTGAAATAAAGTAAACCTACACAGTGGTAACCAGTGGACTCCGATTGTGTTTGTTGATACGAGTTAAGGGAAAGTGCAATAAGTCTCACACACCCTAACTAATGAGCAATACGTTTTTGGTTTAGAGTTGAAAGGACTTGTTATAAATCGTCTAAATATGTAAGGGCTATTTATAAGCCTAATTGATTACATTTGGCTGTCTGAATGGTTTATCACAGTTGCTAGTGCTATTGGTCATTTGTCTGGAAAGCCCATTCTAGCACTGCGTATACTGTATATTGATATAGGAATGAAGTATATAGAAATCGTTCTTCCCTGATAGTGATTTAGAGATAGTATTATCCAGTCGCTCATTATTATGTCATATCTTTGCTTATCTCACCTCAGTAGATGAGCCTATAGTATACCAAATAGTACGTCGTTTGTCATCTGTATTTGTATACACACATCTGAGTGTCGATATATTCATTCCTTGATTTATTTTATTATTATTTCACTGTGTGGCCACACAATATTCTGTGTAATGAAAACCCATTACTTTTTGATAATTCCAATTGATTACTGAATATAAATTAATCTAGCAATTCTGGGAATACTATAGCAATTTGAGCATTACCAAACAAACTGAAATGAAAACAACACCAACAAATTTGCTTCAAAAAGGCACAAAAATACATCACCAACGCCATAGCAATTAAGAAGACAAGAGACGTAACAAAACTAAAAATGACAAAGAAAAATACAGAACAGGTTGTTGGAACAGGTGCTACCTAGAACCAATGGTGTCTAGAATATATTGTGTTGGGAAAATTGTCTTATTTTACATTGTTGTTCTAACATACACATAAAATCGCCATAACAGTGACAATGTAAGGCTTATAGCCATTTAAATACATTCTGACAAACAGAACAAAGGAAAATGTTATTTGTGCCACCGCACAGCTCATAAAAGTTGCATTTAGGCTAGGGCCTGAACCATTGAAGTGTGATTAAAATAAAAGCAATTATAGTAATTATGACTGGATGTATATCACGTCATGCGGACTGAAGAGAAATTACTGGACACTTTGCAATTGTAATTCAGTTGACATTCTGCATGCCTTGACAATATACACCCAATCACAATTAGTGTTATGCTTTCATTTACAGCTATCTGGCTACACTGTTCAATTATTTTGTAATACTTTCATAACCCAAGTGAGTGGCAAAGAAGCATATGGATGTCTGGTTTATACTATGTATACTATCATATTGGGCACACTAGCTGTAGATGTACTGAGGACAATGTTAGATAACTGGACACTTCTTCTAACAGAATATTCTTGGTGATGCTGGTGATTGACTTCGTATTTCTTATTTACCTGTTATAGAATGTGTCTTGGTTGGCTTCAGTTGAAGACATGTCTGTTCTGAAGATTGAGTAATGGTCTCTCAATCAATGCAAGCTAGAATTTGAAAAGAACGATGGTTTATGATAGCTAAGTCAATCACAATCTTACCTATTAAAAAGGAGAGTAGCCCTTTTTGCAATTCTCTAGGAGGTAGACATCTAATATTGATATATGTAAATAAGTTCTTATAAAATTCATATATTGTCTTAATTTTTGGCCTTGGTATGTTGGTAGTTGTGTTTCAGGGTATGGCATATATTCACCAAGGAAGTTTGACAACGGAAATAACCATCTATTGTTAAATCGATCAGAAGAAATCCACATGAGGACTCTGAAAGAAAATGATCCATATTATTTTTGTGATTTCACTGGAAAAGAAAATACAAGCTCATCATCTTAATCAGAATCCTTAGCTCAAGATAGGATGTTGTTTTCAATTGAAAAAGATGATTTGTAATCATTTCTACACAAAAATGTTTATTGTGTTGCCCTTTGGATGTATTTAGAAGCGTCAAATTAGTACCCCCAGCTTATGATGTTGTGCAATATTACAAACAAGTATTCTATATACCAGAGTTATCTAGGGCTAATTAAAAAGAAGTAGAAATAGTTGATTATACATATCATGTGATGCTCTGATTTCAACCTGTTGACGAGAGAAATATAGCAAAAGATACAAAAGGGAAATATGCAATATATCTGACATCTAATCTGGATTAGAAGAAAGCTCGTGGATTCATCAATTCACTAAAGTGAAATTGGATGTTATCAGCTAATCAAGAACACCCAAAGGAATATATAAATTTAAAATTTCAGAAGCCCTGCTTGGAAGGTATAGAATTTCTATTGTTTGTTTTTGTTTTATTTTTGTTTTATTTTATAATTGTTTAGGTATTGCTGGCATTGTTAATATTATCCAAGCGTCTATTTATTGACAAACTTTGTTTGTTTTCATGGCAACCATTCGTGAACCATTACAAATATACTCCCGAAGAGCAAGTGCTGAGTTACTGTAAAATCATTTTAAGAGGACAGAAGAGAGAGATACCTATCATGCAATTTGTACTTAAATCATAGCTCTAATTCAGCTCTGACAGTATGGCTTGGGTCCCTTTGACGTTATTTAGTACCGTTTTGGCATGTTACTGAGTATGCTGCTATTGGTTTTCAAAAACACGAAGTGGTTTGCAGTATATTCAGGATAATTGGATGCTTTCTTAAAATGACATATTTGAGGGTCTGGATGGGGTATAATGATTAGTGAATAATGACTCTTTTTTAAAATGAATTGTGAATAATGAGTGCCTTAGAATAATGAATCTTATTTTTTAATAAATAGAAGAAAAAAATTAATGAATATTGAATAATCAGATTTTAATGAACTGTGGGTAGTACTTTAATGAATAATCCAAAATTTTAATTAGATGAATAATAGGCTAAATTTTTAGTGAATAGTGAATACCAGACCCTCCTATCCAGACCCTCATCAATACTTAAGAAATCGATCCGCTCTAGCAGTGAATTGTTGAGTAATGACTCGCTCTTTCGAGGTCAGTTGTTAAGAAGATCAAATCACAAGCGCACACTGCACAAGTGATTTATCTTTTCATACAACTGATGAACAGACAGTGAATCAATTCTGAAACAATTCACTGCTAGATCTGATCTATTTTGATTAAAACACAATACATGACGAAAACTAATTTGAAGTATTCAGCTTCTTCCAACATTCCGCCATTGCAATGAATAAAATCCACGCAAATAGTCTAACTGTTTTTGCACGTGTTTACATGTATTTGCAACGTCTTCAAGTTAATTGTAAAAACGACGTTACACAATCTAACGCCATGACTGACGTCATTTTGCAGTGGCAATTGACGTTGGCTATAGCACAGTTTCCTTGCGCTTTCAAACAGTGACTTTGTTGTGTCCTATAACACGAGTTTTAGCACTGGCTGTAGGCGAGGTGTGTTCAAATTTGCCATTATACACGACGTTGTTAACAGCGTCATTATGTAGTGTTACTAAAAAGGTATTCTTACATAAATACCTTTGGGCAAAGCTTTTTGAAAACAATGCCTGATGAACGAAATCCACGTTGAAATGAAGATGTTAACATGCTGTTTGAAAATAGGTTTTAATTTGAAAATACTTAAAATTAGCCTCGGGTTGTGTGCATGGCAATACATGGGAATGCCATGTGG